>OU565292.1:14145390-16545390 GCA_913789915.3 Sphecodes monilicornis
GTAATACAGATATTGCTGTAAGGATATTTGTCTTAGATTGTTGCACATCGTTCGCTCGATTGAAGTCGACTAATTCTTCTGTTCAAACATCTACCGTAGATTGTTACATATCTGCATTACTTCCGTTTTTAACTACTTGCATGACTTCTGATTTGGACATTACTCGCTCTGTCAATAGTGAATTTAACTCAAATCGTAAACATCGCTTGTTTAAAACATCTAATGTTCTAATCAATAATATCAAGAAAGTGCTTTTGTGAGTAGTCACTCAATAAACTAGTTGTAATTTCTATAAGAAATTAAAAAATTCTCTCTTGGACTATTTGGTCCTTGTCGTGTTAGCTTATAGCGATCTGAATTAGTTTATAACATTCAATATTTTGTCTATAATTTTCCTAATAATTACAGCTTATTTTCTCATAAAAAAATCATTGTTTTATTGTATGAAACAAGTGTTACCGGTTCCAGATTTTTACAATTATCGAAATTATAAGGATGCTTTTACGGGAAACGATCGAATAAATATTTTTAGTAGAACACGTATTGCAATAAGAACCGCACAAAGTATAAATAAATTAAACTTTGTCATTTTTATAATGCAAGATATATCAGTTACTTTTAAGGCTCGGTAGATTCAGCAGTAAAGAAGAGTTAATTTAGTTTCTTAAAGAAGTCTAAGAGGGGGGGTGAAAAGATCGAGACGCCAATTACGGTAGATCGCGGGAGCAATGTGTCGGATGGCATGGCAGTGCGCTGCTGGAAAGTTGGCGACAGAAAAACGCGAGCACACGGTCGGGCGATCGAGCGACAGGGTGCACCGTTGGAGGGCGCAAATTCGATGGAGAGCCGAGCGATCGGCACGGAGCACTCTCGGAAGGGAAACAGAGCAGGAACTGGTGGCCGGGAGAAAGGAGTAGGCGGGTAGGAGGAGGGCGGACAGATTCAGAGACAAGAGGTGCACGGAGGGAGGAAGGGAGAAGGCAAAAGGTTCCTATTTGGTCGTTAGCCAGTTGGCTAATTTCCAGTAGAAATCATGAAAGCGGGGTCCACACGAGGGCGACTGGTAGAAGCGGGCAGGGGTAGCCTCTGGTCATTTGATGATCCACTCTGCCTGCGTCGGGCCGCAGTCATCGCTTTTCAATGATTTTTACTCCCTTTTCTGTCCATTCAATGACCGCGCACCGGTAGCTCGTTCATCCTACACCACCCAGCAAAGCGCTGGGCTTTTCGATGATTCTTCTGCCGTTGCCTACACCGCTACGTTGCCGTGCAAGCTTTCCAACGTAAGCCCTCGATTGGGGTAGGTTAGGCCAGGCTGGAATTCTTTCTCTTTGCCTCTCCCTCCCCTTTCTCCTTCGCTCTCTCTCTCTCTCTCTCTCTCTCTCTCTCTCTCTCTCTCTCTCTCTCACTTTCGCTCATGTTCGAGCCGGTTCTACCCTTCTCCATCTCTCTATCGGCCGCACTCGAGCTGCTTTATATCTGTATACTCTTTCCCTTGTCCTCTCTTACTCCTACGCTGCTTTCTGAATTGACTCGCTTTGGTTATAGTTACATGCAGGCTCAAATCGGTATCTGAACATGATAGGGCATCCGCGTTGACTCGCCGAGTCTAGGCCGGTGCAGCGCGTGATCGTCCTCACGGAAATTCGAGCTGCGAAGGCGAACAGGTTGCGCGGATCGTTAAAATGTCGGCGGTGAATTCGTTTGACTTATCACGGCAAGAAGAAGCCCACCAAAACTTTTCAGGATTATTGAATCGGGGAATAGGCCGCGGATTTTCGGTTCAACCGTAATTTAATTATGGCGTTCACCAACGTGTCGGCATACGTTCAAAACACTTTACATGTATTTAGGCACAATTTACATTTTCCACTAACCTTTAATACAATTCATTATCGAATCGTGAATTGTTTGAACTTTTTAGTTTATGATAAATGTGGTATGAATTATAATTGGTGGAAGGATTTATCGAAGATTGTATAGGTTATTAAAAAGACGTTGTAATAATATTTAGGTAGAAATATACCTACTACAATTTTTATCCTGTGTTCTTAGTTTTAGTGACTAGAAATATTTTTTGAGAACGATAAACTCGAAGAAAAATTGGAAAGGTTAACACGTTGAGCGTCATGGTGGCCGGTGTCAACGATGACCGGTGCTATAAAACTACTTGAAAATGAGTGCTATAAAATTAGTATCATTGAATATCAATTTATTAATGCTGAAATGATCTGGATTATAGTGTAAGGTGAGAACTTCATAACCATTGTTATTAGTAGACTGCGAATCTTTGTGAAAAATAAAAATTTTCTGTCTTTCTTATAAGATACAGGAGTCACCCTTTAATAATTTTACTAAGACGAAAGTAATATATTAAAAATATGTTATATGTTATTCAGTTCTTTCAATCTTTACACTGTGGAAAATTACAGCCATTTATTTTTGTCATAAATGCATAAAAACCGCAATCTAATTATTAGTAATGCCAAGCCCTTCTACGAGTAAAATAGGCAAAACTTGGTGAAATGCATAAAATTCGCGTGGCAGCGAACGCGTTATCTAATTTAATTTAAAATCGTAAGAATGTAAATTATATGCAATCAGGGGAATTGTTCAAGTACCTCAGACAATTCCCTTAAATTAAAGAAATTATATGAGCGTCTTATTATTCTATTAAATTAACTCACGAGGAGGTCTTTGAAATCCCTGGGCGAAGGAGCAGGCTTCCTCAAGGAACGTTCCCTTTATTTTACAAACAATTTGCCCTCCTCGAAGCGCGAAGAGTACAACGTTCTTATAATAAATGAAAGGGACACTTTCCTCGCGCAGATCTTCCCTTTTTAAGGGAGCGAGAAAGCGGCGACCGGTCGCCTGACACCCCTAAAAACGAATATGCACGGATAACAGCATTTCTTTGGGGGTAAAAAGTGGGGTTGGTAGGACGACATGAGCGCGGCTCTAAAGGCCGCCAAGAACAAAGAGAAAATATGAAACCGTAACATCCTCTCGCGGCACGAAGAACCGAGGAACATCTCCGTTCTACCCTCTCGCATGGAAAATTCGGAGTATAATACCGGCAGCAGCGGCAGCCGCCGCCGCCCCCTGCCCGCCCCGCCTTTCCGTAGAATCGTCACCTGAGCATAGACGCGGGACGCGCGTAACCATTGAGCGAGCCGTTTTCGCGGGGTGAAAAAAAGCGCGAGCTCGAAGAAGAAGCGTTGACAGAGTAGCGGAAAAGGAGGAAGGAGGGTGCACGAGGAAGCCGAGGGCGGAAGGGTGTCGGGTGGAAGAAAGAGGAGACAAGAAACCTGGAGCGGATCTGGAGCGCGAAGTGCGATGAATTTTCACCAGTCGCGTTTACCGTCACTTCAATAGACACGCGACGAATATATACTACAGAAGGGGGTGGCAGCGGCGACAGGTAGGGAGGGGATTGGATTACGGGATGGACCCAGTACTTTCGTCCTGAGGACGGCGAAAGTTTCGTCTGGCGGCGACGACGCCCGCGACGCTTAAACAAACGGCGACTCTCGGACGACAGTTATCCGGTCGCGCTTAGAAACCCGTACACATTGTAAGGCCTTCTTAATGACGGAAGAAATTCTATCATACACACATCCGTTTAGGACGCCTCGGTTGCAGAGGGAGCGTTTTGTCTCCCCGGGTGTGAACCTAAGGATCGAGTCGAGTGTAGGCGCCTCTGCCTCCACCCCCGCAGAGGTAGGGGCGCATCATTAACGACCGTGACGACGTGTCATTGGCGTCGAACTTCGCCGGTCTCGCCGCTCTCTGCGGAACGCTTCGGCAAGGGTTATCACCGATCGACTTTAGAGAGGCTGGCACGAACAGCCGAGCCGGGGATCGAAATTTCTAGAGGCTACGCTGAAGGGGCGGTTTTGACACCGCGACACTTTGTTCGACGCGACAAGCGTCATCAAACGATCTTCAAGATAAAATGTGACAACACCGATTGTTTACTCGGGGAAAAAAATCTTACGGAATGTCACCTCTGTAGAGGCGACCCTTGGACGACTGTGCCTGGGTCCATTCAGACCCGATCTTTAACAATTACCACTCGATTATTCGTCTTCTTGGAGCTAAGTTCTGTTGGTTGCAATTGAGAGGACCTCCGAGACGTAGCGTTGGGAACATGTTCGAAAAATTGTGTTAGTAGGAATTTCAGGGTACGTTCGTGTTGATGCTGCAACGAAAGCTGGTCATCAGTTTGAACACTTTCATTGTAAGAGAATAGGATGTACTTCGCAGGTTCAATATGGACGAAAGACCATGTTTTAGGGGTTGGTGTATATGATGAGTGGAGCTAGTTTCGCGAATTTGCTAAGCAGTGCGAGTAGCTGTTGATAGAGCGACGGTCCCGGATAATGGGAGACCATAGAGGGGTTCAGCGTCAACAAAAAAATCACATGCATAACTCGGAATAGAAAGATAGATAGATAGATAGATAGAGAGGGAGAGAGAGGGAGGGGAAAAATGAGAAAAGTCCTTGAACCTGTTTCCGTCGGTCTTTACCTATGATGGTTCTCTCGGTCTATCGTCGAGGGAGATTCGTATTCATCCTCTCTCCAGGAGCACGTGACAGGAATTATGAAAAACAGAGCATGGAAGCGACGACGGCGTCGGCGTCGAATACGTAGAAACGTTGGCTACCAATCGGGAGGCTACCGAACCCGCGAAAAGAGGGCAGAGCTGACCGGCAAACTAGTATACGTAAAATCATCTACCGTCATCGATTCCCTCCCGGCGCCCACCCTTTTGTAGGTGGACGAAACGGGGGGGAGGGTTGGTTGGGGGTTTGTGGGAAGTTACGCGGGGGCAGGAGCGTGTACAGGGGGGTTATAGTGAGAGGAGGGTGTCGGTTTTCCGGCCGTTGGCCCTCGGTGCACCAGTCGTCCCCGCCGTCGGTTGCACCCAGGCTCATAGTTGCACTCTGCACCTCCCGGGCCTCTCTTGCCACCCCGAGGTCATCAAACACCCGACGTCAGCCTGGGCAGAGGCGGATGGGCTTCGAACCGGCCATTTTTTGTCTGGCCAGTCAGTGAGTCCCAGGGATCAGTGAATGTGCGAGCGGGGGGGGGGGGGGTGGTTAACGGGGTGGGCGAGTGGGTGGCCGAGTGGGTGGAGGGTATAGGTGGCGTAGGGTAGACGTCGAGGGGGGTGCACGGGCACAGAGAGAGGCAGAGGGTAGTAGATGTAGGGGTGAGTGCAGCAACCATCGATCAGCCTCGAGGCTGGACCGCGCAATGATTTTTACCCCTTTGTCCCCCCTCCCCCTCCTCCCCGGTTGCCCCACGGGCCACGTTGGCTATAGCTAAACGTACACAGAGAACCGTTCTTGGTACGTGCGTGCCGGTGCATACGTGGCGTGCACGTACGTGTCGCGTATGCAACGCACCAGCACAGTCATGTTTTGTCAGGTCACGTACGTGCACTACATGTACGCTATGCGTCTATAACTTTTTCTCGTTGTCCTTCTCTGTTCCGCACCCTCTCTTTCTCTTCCTCTCTCTCTCTCTCTCTCTTCTCCGGTGTTCTCCCCGTCTCTCTGTCCGTGTCTCTCTCTCCACATCCTCGCTCCTTCCTCTTTCCGCCGTACGTTGTCTCTACGTAGCCTGTCCTCCTCCAGCCCTCTGTTCTCCATCCTTTTTTCCCTCGATCTCTGCTTCTGTCTTCGGTCTCTTTCCCACCCGCGGGCCGTCTCCCTCTATCTGGCTTACTCTCGTGAGTTCTGGTACCACGGAAACGCCGGCTCCTCTTTCTCTTTCTCGTTCGAAACCTGCCAGAGGCCGCCTAGCCACGCCCTCCACCCCTGATGCACCCCTACCATCCTCCCCAACCGCCTCTCCTGCTCTCCGTCCGTCACAAACCATCCTCTCTCGCCCATCCACCCCTTTTTCCTCCACCTGCCTTTCTACTACGCAGCATCCGTACGAGTCTGCCCGGACCGGCCAGCGCGCTTTTTTGCATTATCTCGTTTTTGCAAAAATATGCGGACGCTAATCCGCTGGGCTAATTCGTCCTCCGCCGTCATTCCGCCCAGCCTCTCTCGCACGCCCCGACCACCCACTGGTCGCATCCCGGCCCTTCTCTCTCCCATCCATCCCGGTCCATATCCCGTTGTTTTTCCGCTCGCTGTCCTTGAGCGTGCTCGCCTCTCATTAGAATACCGGTCTAGGATAAATCCACGCCACTCTTCAGAGCTTTGAGGATAGTCGAGCGTGATCAAGAATATGTTTTCACCGTGGCCGTGTTCCGCGACGTTCCCTGCGATTTTTGTTCCTTACGCGGTTGCACAAGCCCCTGTTGCCCTCCTCCGCCCCCAGGTTCCCTCTGACCAACCCCTTCTCACACCCCATTCCCGGCCCCCTCCTCTTCTGGTTCCGGTGCTCTCCAGCGCGACATCAGCGTTCCCGTTTGACATGAAAAATTATACTCGCCGGGGAAAAATATCGGACTCGCGCACACGGAACGGAAACGCGCGCAGAATGCGAGAGCGTCCGCTTAAAAATCATTTTCTTTGTCGACCCTCTCGGTTTGGTTTTCGAGCGACTTGATCCTCGCTCTCGCGACTCGTTTCACCGATGGCACTGTTAATGTCTTCCCTTTTAAACGCGGCAATCTGTCCAGTCCTACCGGAAGGAGACCTGAATAACCGTGGATTTTTTTGAAACGAGCCCTGACATATAACCCGGCTTTTTATGCATATTACGCGGGCGCATGTTACATCTCCGCGTATACGCTTCAAGCATCCGCCGTCCGTTATTTTTTTTATTAATTTCAGAAAAATATGCACTCGCCAGCGTATGGGGTTAATTTGTCTGCCGTCGTCATATAGCCCATCCATCATTCTCCACCTCTCCAGCCCTCTCTCTCTCTCTCTCTCTCTCTCTCTCTCTGTCTCTCTCTGTCACTCTCTATCTGTTTATCTCTGTCCGCGTCTTTCTCTTTCGCGTTCGCTCGCTACCGTCTTTCAGAATATTTGATTTTTGCCGGGTAGATGTTCGGCCCCGACGTGTTTTTATTAATTCCCCTTTTTAATATGTCGCTGCGATACGTTTTACCGTTCTAGCCCGTCAAATTCCTCCTTTGTGAATGAATATTCCGCGGAAATTCTCGTAATAACGGAGCAACTATTTCCGGCGAATTTAAATTACCAATCTTCCGACACCGTGCGCGACGCTTAAACGGCCGCCGTCTGATCGATATTTCGTGTTGGGCGTGTCTTTGATTTCCTCTGTGAGAGATAGAGAGATAGAGAGAGAGAGAGAGAGAGAGAGAGACAGAGAGAGAGAGAGAGAGAGAGAGAGAGAGAGAGAGAGAGAGAGAGAGAGAGAGAGAGAGAGCAGGGCAGGAAAAAAATCGTTGTGTCCCACCGTGTAACAAAATATCAAGCGTTTCTGGAATTGCATCATCGGCCTGTCTCCTATTAATCCCGGCCGGGTCGCATGGCGTCGTTGTCCCGGCGTGCAAACAACATATCATCCACGTTTCAGCGCGCGAAAGAACCAGCTACCCGCGCGCTGTACGTACAAATGTAGCAAGTATTAATTAGAAACTAGTGCCGACCAGGAAACAAGGTATTAATGCTGGCACAGGCACCCTGGCACCGCGACTGACACACAGGTTTTTGTCATTTTCCAGACGAGTTTCGGTCATCACACCTTGCCCGCTAGCAACGCCGGGTCGTGTTTAACCCTCATCATACTTTACCAGTTCAGCTCGAACTTGAAACCATAGCCTGATTCTTTGTTGTGTGACGACATTAGTATCCGCTCATATGCATGTTCGTCGATAAATATTACACCGTCCTAAAAATTTCTTTCGCAATGTGCACGTTCAATATCGTTAGATAATGCGACTATGTGCAAACAACTTAACCGTCTCTTCATTAACCCTTGGACGGTGGACGATTTTTGTACGCTCGATGATGTTTAATGACTTATAGATTAGTTCAACAATTTTTAAACACTATTTTGAAGCTACTTCTTGTAGACTCATTGGTCTCTCTGTCATGTAACACCTATTCTTTTGATACAATCGCTAGAGATTGAGTAATTGATTTCCTAACGTTCGTAACTGTCATGAAATTTTTCCATTGAAAACTTGAATTTTCTTCATGAATACTTCATGTATACATAGTCAATCCCTCTATAACGCGATTAATTAGTACCGCGTTATATGGAAACCGCATTATAAGAAACTCAGAATTAGTATAAACTAAATCAAATGAAATTAAATTTTATACAAATCAAATTGCAATTTCTGCACTGCGTTTTGAGAGTACCGCATTATGGGAGGGTTTACTGCATATACAATCAACATGTTACCCAAAATGTACAAGTTAGACCAGAAAGAATTAGAAGCAAACGCTGGCTTCCAAATAAGTCAGCCAATAAACGTAGACACACGACGGTTTTATAACTATGATCAGCTCTTGGTATCACCCACGGAACCCTCCAGTTTCCCCAATCACCATACGTTGTCATTGTATAAAGAATCCTATAGTGGATCCAATCAAACATTTATTTATCCTAATCTTTTGAAATATCTTCTACCTACTTCTTCGATATCTATCTCCGAACTAGACCCGATATAAACAAGCTAAAAGACAACACCTTCCATGAAGAGTCCGCACTTCGTCGAAATAGCCACATGAACCGAGAGCGTTAACCCTTTGCACTCGGAGGTATTTCAACTAAAAAACATTTCTTCTAACCTAGAATATTTCCATTGCACATAAATTTTTTCATTATATGCGTACAAAACTGATATAGTACCTCATACAATATTTAAATGTTTCGTAATTTATTACATATAAACAAATTTAATCATGTAATCAATATTCTGAATAATGGTGTAACAATTTGTAGCGGCGCCTCAGAGTCGCCACTCGAGTGCTAAGGGTTAAAAGCAAGTCAAGCGGCCATCGCGCTACCCTCATAATTTCTTTGAACTTACAATTTAACATTCATCGATTCGAAGTTAGCTATATTAATTTTGGAAAAGACGAGGCTCGTAGCGATAATATTCTCGTTAGCGTTATCGACGCTCATTATGAATAGATTATGTGTCCTAGTGCTAGGACACGTGCTCTCTCAGCCCCGTTCTATCAGCTAAACGGGTTGGAGGTTCTCATCGTCGGGCTAACTGCGATAATGAAACGCGTCTCGAAGGTTCGTCCGTGTCCGGGGCTCGAAATGATTTTTCATCACTACTTTCGAATTCCCTCTTTATTCTCCCATAATTTCAGCCTCTGTCACGTACAGACGGACGGACACACGCACGCATGTTCACCCTGGCGCCGCGCCGCTCTCTTCCCACTCTCTGTTCTCTCTCCCTCATCATCTCTATCCCTGTACTTCCTCTTCTCCATGTTCTCCTCTCCTATTTTCTCTCCGTTCGTGCCACCCGATGACAACCGTAAAAAGAGGGACGACAGATAGAAAATGCGGCGAGCGGGAGGTAGGAGGAACGAGAGAGAAAAAAAAAGAGAGAGAGAGTCAGAGGTGGTGGGTTACGGAGGAGGTGGCAGAGAGGCAGGGTTCGCAAAAAGGAGAGAGACCAGGGGCGGCAGTCTGGAGGGCGAGAGAGGGTCGGTGAAAAATACGCGGCAACGTGACATCTGCCACTCTTTCACTTGGCCGGCTTGGGCTGCGAATCGCGATCGCGGAAAGAGATTATTTTATGCAGGAAGCTCGGCCGAGCGTGGCCTGTGCATTATGCAGAATTCACGACGGCATTCTGGATTCAACGATGGTAGGACGACGAGAAATTCCAGGTTGGTTCCGCGGCCGCGTAAATGTAAATGTGCACGCGGAGTGCTGTGTGTGCGCTCGCGGACGCAAGCGCGCGCGCGCTCTTCACGACTATGAGCGTATACGTATACACTATACGCCTGCCACTGCGTCTCTCTCTCTCTCTCTCTCTCTCTCTGTCTCTCTCTCTGTGTGTGTATACAGATATTGATATAAATATAGACGCACAGATGGAGATGCAGATATACAGGTGCAGAAGAGAAGAGTATACGCGCGTATACGTGTGTACAGCCAGGAATATTCGGGCGAGGCGCGCGCGGTTCGGTGCGTGCGGATGCGCGTTTCGGCCCGGCGAAGCCTCGTCGAAAAAGTCTGCTGTGGACGCATCAGCGGACGCGAAATCATGGGAAGAATGAGGAATGAGGTGCATCGGCGAATACCCGCGGTGCAAATTCGTCGAGGCAGCCTGTCAGGGATACTTTAAGCGGTGTTTCTTAATTATGGAGAACGCGCACCGCCGCGGATCAACTTCTTACGATTATGAATGCAACAAACGGGGGTGCAAGCTGCTCGAGGGGCACCGATTTTATTCACCTGACAGCTAACGGGGTAATCTACCCTGTTGTGCCATCGCTCTACCGTGTGGAGAACCATGGTGCCTCCATTTTTCGCGGCCTCGTCACGTAGCTTTGCCGATTAATTAGTGGCGAAGCCGATTTTATCGAACTCACGAGCGCCATATGGATGGTTTGTGTTGGTTAAGGTTATGTGCAGAAATTCTCTTCGATTAATGTTTTAATTCTTTTTGGACAGCAGGAGTTTGCATACGTACAGCCATGATTTTGCAGAGATTTGTAGTAAAGACGGAGATTTAACTCTTCGGTCATTAACATCATCAGTGTTAAGTGAGAATGACAAGATAATTGGTATTAATTAGTCAAGTCTGCTCTCGCCTTCCAGAAACTTCCCTTTCCTTTCCTTGATGCAACGACTGACTCTTACCCTTCATTGTATCACGGTAATCATATCGGTACGAACTCTATTCGTTCTTCTCTTAATAAATTGAATAAGTTGCAAATAGTATAATCAAATTCTTAAGATATTTTTACTATTTGTTGTTTCACCTATCCATTTTTGTCGTAAATGCATAAAATCCGCAGTCCAATGGTCATGAAAATTTCCCAATATTGAATTAGTTTTTTTATTTGTATTGTTCGTTCAAAGGATTGTTGCAAGGAGACTCCTTAATTTCTTAAAACTTCCCATTAAATATACAGTATCTTTATACTTTCTAATTTCCTATTCTACCATCCTGTATTCTACTTTTAACCATCTGAAAGTGCATCATATCCTTTAGCATTGTCGCATTTTGAAACAGTAATATTTCTCAATGCATTCCAACTTTGAAACTTTTTACTTTCGCGGAACGAAAAACGCCGGTTCCAGTTTTGCGGAAACTTTTGCACGATATCAATTTGTGGTGATGAAAAGTGCGATAAAATCTTATGGCCACTAATTTTTGAAGGTTCGCGAAAATTCACCGACGATAGTAAATGTTATCAAATAACAATAGAGTTTAAAAAGAGCTTCTTTGATAAGAGAACAAAATTCGCAGATTGCCGCGTGAAATATGAACAAGCACTTGACGGCGGATTCGATTTGCAAACGCGACAAAAGCATTTTTTTGCCCGGGATGGCGAAGAGAGAGAGGAGACTTCCTGCGATGTGGCATGGGTGAATGCGTGCGGCCCCTCCGCATGTAAAATTCACGACTCGATTCCGGATCCGGCCGTGAGAACGCGCGTCGACGTCGATCGTTGTTCGATCGAAACAAATGGAAAGAATCTGTCGGCCGCGTCTGTTGCGCGTTGCAAAGCCGCGGATAAAAAATGCGACAGAAATTAGACGGCGGATGAAGAGGGAAATGCATTATCGGCTTTTTGAATCATTTACCGCTGCCTTGCGGCCGGCTCGTTGATATTAAATGACTCTCAATTCCCCGCGGTTCATGAATCCCCGTGCCAAATGAGTACGTGCTAAATTACATAAGTTTTTCTCATTTTTTTTTTCAATAATCGTTGCTTTGCGCTACTCACCGTCGTCGAGGAAATGTAATGTAGAAGGCAGACGAAAGGCGCGGAATATTAAAGAGATTCGTTGAATACAGAATTATTTAAATTCTAATTAGCGGTAAGACAATGCGTTGGTTCGTGTACGAATATTAACCAGATCATTGTTGAACTGATTCATATATTTAAAGCATTATACTAGATTCTATGCTATTATTTTTAAACTGGCGAATTTCTATCAGAATATGCAATTCTGTTCTTATTAAAACGCGTTTCAGTGCATGGACTTGATATGATATTTTTCAGAACGATTAAAAACAGCTTATTTTTCCACGAAAACGTACTTACATTATAAGTTTTCGAAATGTCTTTTGTTACATGTAGTTTTTAAGTGATACAAAATTTTATGAAGTTAGATGGAAGAATCCAATTATTGTCGCAATACTTGTTTACCCTATTACAGTTTTTATCATAAGCCTGACAGTAGCTAGTACGAAGTGAATAGCTATTATGATGATTAAGCATACTTCTTCCAAGAAGGGAAGTATTACTTATTCTTTCTGAACCAAAGATAGACTTAATTTATCGATTATCTTAGCATGTATTATAATAAATTGGCTGCGGATCTTTATCCATTCTTAGAATATACTCTCAATAATACAAGAAGACGATAATGTTATTAAAAAATTAATAGTAGACTGTGAATTTTTATGCAAAATAAATGTGTTACAATTGGAACAAACAGGAATTAAATAGATATCGATTTTCAATCTTAATGTGTTTATAAAGTTGGAAAAGATTTGCTAGTACTTTTTAATTTTTTGATATGTATACTTTTTAGTATTTCACTTACTCAATAATATTGTTATAAATTCATGAAATCCGCAGTGCAATAATAAAGAATAACGGAATTAAGAATATATATGTTATTAATTTCCTTTATACGGAGACAATACATAATAAATTTCCTACTATAATAAACTTCCTTCTTCTTTTGAGACATAATGCGGATCATTATGCAAAATAAAAATTTTCTACCTAAATTGCAACAAGCTCGAGTGAAATAGAAATTTATTTTCTTTCCTAATATGTTTAATAGGTTGAAAATAGTATAACAGTATGTTTAAAAGTTCTAACCACAGTAACTATAGAATAAATTGTAGTGTAACGGGTTAACAATAAAACGCAAGAATTTTATGTTGGCAAAATGTGAACCAATCATTTTTTGGAAATATCCAACATGTCACAAATAGAATAATCAATTTTCTTTCCGTATCGAAACCTCTGCATCTTCGAAAAAAATATTCCCCTTCTGGTATAAATTGTATGCCCATGCTTTTCAATTTCGTTTTCCAAGTTGACAAAATAGTTGGAGTGCACGTTCAACCACGTCCTTCGGTAGTTTGTAACACGATCCGATTTTTGAAGTCACAATAGAACCAATGCAACGCTCCCTACCACAACGATCACCGGCTGCATCTCAGGATTCTCAGCACGGCGCAGCGTCTGAGCCCTCCCCCAGGAGCACGTTCTCGAACGCGCACTTCTCCTTAATGCCGGCGATGATCGTTCGACCCGGCGTGAACCGTACACTATAATTACTATACATAGCACCTGTTATTATAGTTCCAGGAGGAGAGCGTGACGGCGTTCACCCCTAGCCGTGCAGCCTCATGGGGTGTTTAACGGGAGTCCTCGCGTGTCGGCCACGTGGCAAATGGTCCAATTTGACGGACGACAGTTGCGTTTTCCAATTAAAAATTATAACAGTTTTTCCCTTAATTCTCTCCTCTCTCTCGCCTTGGAACGGATAACGTAATTAGGACGTGCCTTCGAGTGTGCTGGAAGAGGGGGCAGAGAGGGAGAGAGAGGGAGAGAGAGAGTTCTCTGCATCCGCCGCGCGGCTGATGCTTTTGATGTGTACGCTCGAAAGGGTTTTTCGGGAAACGGCCTCCCCCCTCCCCGTTCCAGCGCTTTCTTTCTGCTGTTTCACTTTTTTCCCCGTCTTTTTTTTTTGTAACACGTCAGGCGGTAAACGTTCCGATGGAAGCTGTCAGTCACAAATGCGGGGCGCCGGGCGAGACCGCATTGGCAGAAGTCAGGTTTTTAATTGGTGACGCACGGCCGCGAGAGGAGAAAACGCGTAAGTAACATATAAAGCACGGCTGCGATCTCGGGCGCCAACCGGAGTTTCTTGTACTTTTAATCATCCGTTGAATAAAGCACGCTGAAAAACGTTCTCGACTGTCGTCACCCCCTTCTTCACCCTACCCCTTTCCCTTGTCCACCAACCTAGTTTCCTGTAATTTGAGGTAAATAAGTAAAAGTCTTGCTTTCAGCGGAAGGAGCGGCGCTTTTTCTAAGCTCTATTAACGGCCGAAAGAATCGGCTCTCCGGGCTGGATCTCTCTATGTGTTTCGTTTCGTTTCTCCGTGCGTCCCCTTTGAGCGCAGCGCGGCGTTCCGTTAATCGTACGTGGAAGTGCAACTTGTTACTTAACAAGTTCCACGAACGGCAAAACGGGACTATCACGCAAGACGTCACCGTGAATCGTCCTCATTAACCCGACGTTTCCGTTATTGTACACGACCAACGTGGGCACCGAGGGATCATTTTCGAATTATCCGCGTAGTATATCTTCCGCAATCGCCTTGCAGACAACCGGAGCGAGAGCCGGGGCTTCATCAACGAGAACGCAAACCCGATTTAAAGGATCCGCTTCCGCCGGTTTGGTGGGTCGGCCGATGCTCCTGGTGGCCCGCTGCAATTACTGCAAATTGCATTCGCGTCGAATTATACCGAAAAAGAGATGGATTTCAGGGCTAATCGAGTTACATGATGAAAACCACCGACGGTCAGCTAGCTTACCGCCGCGCCGCCCAGGCTCGCTGCTACCCAGAAGCAAGCCCGGGCCGCCGAAGGGTTCGAACAAATCGCGATGCCGCGTTCGCGATAACTTTCTGCACCGTCACGTATTGCATTTTAATCCCCCTCCCTCATCCCGTTTCGCACCATTTTAGATTTTACACCGACATGCAAGTCTTTCCCCTCAAGATTCCTTGCGAAGGAACACCATTTGCTATATCCATTACCCTTGCGGCTAATAGTGAGGATTGCGGATCTTTTACTTAATATATATATATATATATATATATATATATATATATATATATATATTAACTATATTTAACTATATATATAAATATATATATATATATATATATATATATATATGTATAGTATGATAGTAATAGATACGTGAATGAAGAAATTTATTTAATAATATGAAACCGGTCAAATAAGAAATATCTGAAATGGAATTGTTTCAATAATATGCTGGTAATCTTAAATTCTTATAATCTTTCAATTCTTTCAAACTGGACTCAATCATGAACATATCAATATCATCATATACATCACAATAGATCAGTACGTAGTGTTAATTTTTTTCTATTATCCAAGACTATGATACATATTACAGTTCTCTAAAGAAAATGTTGTGACTGTTTTAGACAATTCTCACAAAGTATTAAGTAAATTGCAAGAATGTGGAGGTCCAGAATGTGAGACGGAGGTAGCGATCGTGTTAACATATTATCTACCAGCGATTATTCCATAATAATCATAATAATCGATTGCTCATGGTCGAGGATAACAGTAGATGCTTCAACGGCAACCGAAACTTCAAACATAGACCAACAACTCACCCTCAATAGCGTAATCTAATCATTTCGATAATTAGGGTTAATGTGTAAAAGATGTTTAAGCTTCCATTTAGTACAGCAGAATTTTTGAAAAAGTCTATTAACAGGTTTCCGGTATGTAAAGTGTCAAGAAGAGAAGATGTTCAAACAAAGGTGTATACGATTCTAATATGATTAAACGACGCTCAGCGGCAACCAATGTGAACCAACTAGCATCCACCCACAAAGCGTTATCTTGACGATCTTCGTCTGTGAAAACATCATCTTTGCTTTCTGTTTATTTTCGAGTAAGAAAAACCCGCGGCCAGACCTCATCTGAATCCAAAGAGCATGAAACAAGGAACACACACACACGAGTACGGATCGTGTAGGTTGTATCTGGACGTTTTCCAGCCCACAACGATCGCCTGTTGCGTGCATTGGTCCCGCTGATCGGCCGGTAATTACTAAGAACTATGATCCGAAAAAAAGCGTGGAGCGTGCGCGCGTGCTCGCTCTGTGAAGGGAACAGAGAAAGAAATAATATCAGAGCCGCGTGGCGGACCGATATTTGCGTCGAGTAATAAACTGTTAAATGTGTAGGCAATCAACGGAGATCGGTGGTTCGCATTCGCGCTGGTTCGGAACGTGTTTGAACGGGCTCGGTTCAGCTCTGCGCTGGTGCAAGCGGCTTCCCGATTGGCATTCGCCGACGCCAGGCCCCTACGACACACCGGGAGCGTGTCGCGAAAACCGGAAGTTAGCTCGCAGCTACTAAAGCTCGGTACAAAAGTTTATGAGTTGTACACAGGATGGGGTTGAGTGGGTGGTGGTCAGAAGGGCGGCGAAAGGGGGTAGTTGGGCAACGCGGTGGCTCCACGAGGAGGTGGTTTGTGCAGTGCGAGGTGGGGGACATAGCAAGAGGGATGGAGAGAGAGAGAGAGCAGAGGGCTCTGGCAGGGTTGAAAGAAGGATGCTGGGGGTGGAAGGGCACCAGCAGCAGCAGCAGCAGCAACAGCAGCAGCAACATTCGAGGAGAAAGATAGACGCAGGCGAGCTTTGATGTACGAGCTCGCGTCGCGAAAAGAGAGGGAGCGAGCGGCCGAGCCCGCCGAGGAACGAGGAAAGAAGGACAACATTTTTGCCAGCAAGGGGATGAAATACGATTTTATTTGCCGCTGGAGCTCCCAAGCTATCCTCGCCGGGGTTGGCAGTCCAATTGTCCAGCCGACTACTGTCCAGCACTGTGCGTCCAGGATAATGAATAAACTTACGTCTTTTTTAGAGAGACATGGGCGGGGGGTGCACACGGTGCTGTCGCTGCTACTGCTGCTGGTGCACAGTGGTGGTAGGAGATACGAAACAGGGGGGCAAAGAGATGGAAAAATTGCGCTGGGAGGGGTGGAGGGTGAAATTATAAATTTTTCTGTTTTCATTTTTCCGCTTTTCAGATGTTAACCGGACGCGAGCGTGTCGCGATATTCGCGAGGACGTAATGCGTTATAAATTTTGCACTCGCCCGCTCCCGACGGTTTCCAGGGGAACGGTTTTTACGGAAGTCGACCGTGCTTGCCGGTGGAACCGTGCCGCGAGCATGATATAGAAGCGGCCAACACAAAATTCTGAAGAATAACAGGGCCGGCATGCCCAGGGCAGATAAGTGAATCTCTGAAAATATTGAAACACCGATACGCCGTGCACGCCTATAATAATTTACCGAGAATTTGAATATCTTCCGACTGTATATCCTAATGCGTGGCCGGATCCACCTACAGCGGACACTGCGATATCGAGGTTTTTATTTGTTTATAGTGTACGATCATTTCTATGATCCCAAAATTGAAAATTTTTTCCTTGAAAATTATGAAATATCACGGAAAGCGTTGAAACGTAAAGTGTAGAGAGAAATATTAGGTTGTGCCAAAAGTTTGTTTCGTTTCCGATTAGTTTGTTCAGTGCAAATTGAGACTAGGTTTTTCAAAAGACGAATGATATAGATGAATAAGGAGAAGCTTGTGAAAAAATAAAACATTAATGAACAGATGATTATATTTTTTTATACTTTTGGGAAAACCAAATATAATGAAAAATGTAGTACATTATATTAGTAGTCTGTCTGTAGTAACTACAACGCTCTCGTAATTCTTATACTGCAAAACTTCGCGCGTTTATACTTTTTATGCGTTTTTAAAGTACAAAAGAACATGTTTAGTAACATGGATTAACCCTCCGATAGCGGAGCCTGGGTCTACGTTGATCCAGAATATCAAAATCGACATTTAATTACTCAGTTTCTGTCGATTAAATTAAATGGATTTCTCTTTGATTATAAAAAATGATGAAGTCTGACATTTTCCAAAAATTGATAAATAAAGCTAAAAATATAGTCGTAAGAATGGCCGGTTGCCCGAGGGTCAACAACATTTCCATTCAACGCTTGACACAAAAAATTTTCCAGTTGGTAGATCGAATTTGTTCCCCTTCATGATTCTCCCAGAATAAGCCACGAGATGTCGAATTTGCATAAAGATTCGCAGTGTAACCATAACGTATTTATATTACGATCCAATATTTTCAACAGGTAATTCAAAAATATACCGCGGCTACCATACATATAGTAACACAGAATTAAATTTGTCGTGGTACTACGGGAGAAGATTAATCATCTACTAATCAGAGACGTTGAAGAATACCTCTTCGCGACTACACGTTTGTCATTTTCCGCGTGCGTTTCGCGCGCCTGAAAATTGTTTGCCGATTTCTGGAGGGTCTGTAGAGAAAAAAGATATCCACGAACAAAAACCGTGATCGATCGGCTTTCAAGCGGTGATTCCGACCGTTCCAGCCGAAAATTCTTCCGCGCGGAAGATTGGCGCTCGGACGCACCGTATCGGGGAGGGTTGCTGCGTCCATTTCCTGCACCGTTGGTCGTTCTCGCGTCTCGGCTCGCGATATTACTCGAAGGTGCGTCCGTCACTTTATGTGGAAATTCGCATTACCCCCTGGGGGCCTTTGTCGAAATAAAAGTGCAACATTAGGTAGGTTGGAAAAAGGCTGAAACTCGGGGGTGAGAGATAGAGAGAGAGAGAGAGAGAGGGAGAGAGAGAGAATGAGTGCAGGACGGGGAAGAAGACAGGGAACGGGGAATCATGCAAGGCAGTAGAGAGCGTTCCCTTCACGGCGCATGCACCGATTCCTCTTTTCTCGTTCCTCGTTCCTCTCCCTTTTCCCCGCGTTCTCTGTTCCTCGTATGTAAGCGAGATTTATCTGGCGATGCCAGATCGCGAAACGCAGGGGCTGCACGTGTGCAGGTGCATGTGGGATGCACATGCATCGGGGTGACCGGTCAGTCGTGTGTGGGTGCGTGGCACGTAGCGGGGGGAAATGGCGGACGAGGGAGAGAAAACTGGGGTCGGGAGGATGAAGAGGTGGACAAAGAGGAGGTGGAGGAGGAAGAGGAGGAAGAGGATGAGGAGGAGGTGTGGGCGAGAGGGTGGCTAGAGGGCGAGGCTGCGTGTCCGGCGAGTATTGGAACGAGACGGAAAGGATAGGGTCAGATAGGCCGGCCTGTAGGAAGAGAGGAAAGACGGGGGCCGATCGGAGTGCAAGCGGGACAGCTTCCAGTCCGTTTCTCTCGAGTACGGAAGGGTGAGTCGGATGAGGAACGAAAAGGATCGGAGCTGGACCAGAGAGAGCGCCAGCGCCGGTGGAGAAGGACGATAACGGGGAGAGAGAGAGAGAGAAAGAGAGAATGAGATTGAGAGAGGCAGAGGCGGAAGAGGAGTGTGTAGAATGAGATATGCAGATAGAGAGTGGTCCCGAACGAACGGGCACCAGGGTGTAGTTGGGTAGAGAGAAGTTCAGGAACGAGGGAGAGGGGCGACCGGGCCGAAAGAGAAAGAGCCATTCGGCACGGAAGAGGTGAAGCAGAGGGTGCAGGAGAGAAACCAGGGGCGGAAGAGTGGACAGAGGAGAGGGACACAGAGAGAGAGAGAGGGAGAGGGAGAGAGAGATAAAGAGAGAGGGAGCAAGCATTGCTGAAGCAAGATGGGAATACTCGGAAAAGAGACGCCGATGCAGGCGGTAGTGCGTCGAACGAGGAGGGGTAGGAACTGACCAAAAAAAAGGACGAACGCTTCAATTCATTGATCGCCCGACGGTCCGAGCGGCGACGCGCGGGCTAAAATAAAAAACGCGGCTAGGCCAGGTGGGGGTGGCGAGCTCTCTGCCAGTAGCACAGGTAGAGGTGGAGGACGAGTCGAAGGGCGTTGCGAAAAATCTCCGCGAAATAACGTGCGCGCACCCAGCCCGTCGCTTGCTCCTACGTCGCATCGTCGTCGTTCTCGTCCTCGTGTGCTATGTCCTAACAGCACAATCGCTCCGTAAAATGGAATCTACTCGACACGCGGGGCGGCCGGTACGGGCGTCCGGGGGTGGGAGGGGTGTGTGGCAGAGACGTCCGAAAAGAGGCGAGGAATTTACGTACGACAGAAAATCGGCAAACTCGGTCTAACGCGGACTCTCTTTTTCTAGACCGTTGCATACGTGACCGTCGACCGGCTAGGCTGAGAGTATCTCCTACATTCCTCTCTCGTTCACGCGTGCGCAAGGATCCTACTCTGTCTCTTTTTCTTCGTTTTTCGCAATTTCAGAACTGTCAGCTAATACGCGCGACTACCTACCAAGTACCCGGCTGGAAATCTTTTTTGATCTCGATAATGGAATCCGCTGGATAGGCACTGTTGCCGACCATTCGTTTCCGACCTTATCGTACGACTTTTTTGACACTTCGCTTAACCCTTTTTCCTGCCCGATTCCTTTTGCATACGAACAATCGTTTTACCTAACTATCTATCTCTTTCTCTCTCAACCACCCCCCCCCCCCACCCCTTTCTGTGTATAGGCGATCGACTCGAGCAGACGGACGTTAATCACGGTCGCGAAGCGGTAAACAACATTTAGCGTGAATCGACACTCGATACGGAATATTTTAACGATGATAAACGCGGCGACGATAATCACCTCGCTGTGTGCCGGCGCGTGCTTTAATAATGAATATTATTTATATACAAAAGTCAGCTGGAATCGCATACACACTCGGAAACGGAAAATTTACGATTTTGACTGGAATTTTGCTGTTTCAACATCAGTGTGGCAGAAATGAAGATCGTTCGTCAAGACTTGAAACAAGAGATATCCATCTTTACCAATTACAGTATCCTATGAATAAGAAAATATATTTTTTAAAGTTCGAGCAAACCTTTTGACCCCTTGAATCCATCTTTTGTCAGAAACATCTCATCCACAAACAAGAGAGTCTAATTGTAACGTAATCGAAACCAAGACATGAACAATAAGACACTGTTAAATTATTTTTTGAGTATCCAAGTTATTTTATATCAAGAAGAACACTTCAATCGCTTCAATAGTATTTTTATTGATAGACTCCAAATCTTCGTACATTTATGGTAAAAATACAGAAAACTGTGTATACGAATAAAACTGATTTTGAGTATTCTGCTTGTATTAGAAAATATCTCTGAATTGGTGTATGATGTTTCTCGCCTGTTATAGTTTTCATAAAGTTATCTATGAAAATAAAAGATTATATGAAGGTCCATAGTCTGTGTCTCATAAATCAAGAAGAAATGGAACGAGATCGAATAGTGATCATGTTACGAACGTCTAGGGAAATTTTTGCTCTGCGAAGATGCCAGCGGATGTATAGACGCTCTCGAAGTGATTTTCCGTCTCCGAAAGATGGAAAGCAGGTGATCCGCGGGTACACCTGGCCGGGTGATCGGGTTGTGGGGTCGAAGGAATCTTCAAAGGTGGAAACGACAACTTCGTTTGAATCTTGGAAGAGACCGAGAAACGCACAATATCCTATTTTCCGTTCCACTCGAGCGGCTGGCGCGGCCGCAGACCTAACCCGGGGAACATCTGTATTTTGGGAAAGGCCTTTTTGCATTTTTGGAGACAGATGCAAATGAAAGGGTTCTTCCCGGATGGAAGAATGCAAAGGAATCGCGGCTTTGCTCTCTCGGCTGGGCCCTTTTGCGAATCCTTTTCATCGCGCCAGCTCACATTTTCCTCGTATATGATGCATCTGTCTCGCAAACAATATCCTGCGATTTCGCTCTCAAAATTCACTCGTGATTCGCTGCGGTCATTGTGCTCCCGGCTTTCTCTGTTTCTCTCCCTGCCTCTCCCGGAATTGTGTCTTACAGGCAAACCCCTTCGCTACCCTTGTGCAACTCTTTTAGTTCGGATATATCGCATACGCGCCGGTGATACGTCCAATCGGGATTAAGCTCGCTTACGACAATTTAATGCTTTCAAAAGAATCTACTTCCGAAGGCAACTGTCTGTCTAAAAATATCTGCTTATGGACTGTTTGACTGTAAATTTTACCACTTATCAAATTTATAATTAGTTTCCCCAATGTACTGACTAGGTAAAAATTCATTTCTTGTTTGCCTTGTTACCGAGTTTTCTTTTTACATTAAATTCTTGCATTTCAGAGTGCCATTCTTATGCTCTTTTTGTTTCTTCATATTTAACACATTTGTGTATCCAAGAAAACAATAATTTCAGAGATCAGTACAGCAACGTTTTCAGCACGAATATTTTCAAATCAATTTCAAAAGTTTTCAAATTTCTTTTTTTTTATTGAAAGCTTAACTCCCCATGGGGGGTTATAAAGCTACACATTAGGATTAACATAATCTCTAATGTACAATTGGTTAATATGACTTCTTACAGTTATACATTAGTAGTGTAGGTACGGCAGAATAGAACGCATTAAGTACATAACTTTAAATCTTTAAATTACATTGAAGTTTTCAAATTATCATCACTAGACTGCAATACAAAAACTTGTCAAATGTATTGCAGGGAATAGAAGTAAAAATGTATTCTTTCTTTTGATAATTTGAATAAGTCGAAAATAATGTAATAACATTCTTAATTACGTTTAATGTCTTCACAGATTTGTATCTGACCTATTTATTTTTCTTGTAAAGGCATAAGATCCGCAGTTTAGTAATGACAATTGCTTACAGCTAATAAAACAAGACTGTTCATCTGCATCTGCAATGTCTAATTATTTTCTATGAGACACATTGTAAAAATCAAATTATTTTTCATTCTATAGACAAAAGTTTGTGGCATATATTTTATATAAACGATTGACTGCATAGCATTTCGTGCTAGTACTTTTGGCTGGCATTTTGAATTCCTTTTGGAACAGTGCTTTGTTCTAAACGAATTAGCTCCGCGCCATTTAGCTGGAGCGCTTTGATCGATTGTTTCCGAAGGAGAAGTGCAGCTTGTGGATATGTTATTTTTCCCATTCGAGGCCCCGTCTTTCGAGTGTAAGAGCGACATTCGCGTGCCCTGACAGATGCGAGAAGATTGGGAGTGGTAAAGCACCCTTAGTCACGGGCGCAGAAGAACCATCAGGTAATAATAAGGATCCCCGAACACGATTTTTCGGCCAGCACGTGAATTTTCCCTCGAATGTGACTTATTCAAATGTTTACCCATTCATACCACAGCCTTTCTCGCTGATTCCGTTTCCAAGCGTATCGCCTGAGGACACCCTTTCGCACTGAGAGGATCAAATCAATGAAAATACATCTTCTAGCTTAAACCCTACCACATGCACTCAACGAATGCAAAACCGAAATAAATTTTGAACAGGATATTTAACGTAAAATTGGATGTTTTATAAAACGAGCTTGAGTACATTTCGAGTCGCAATTTCTTCTTTTCCCCGTAATTGGAGTTTGAAATAAAACTTCGAAATTGTTCGACACGAAAAATATGAGAAAGTTGCAATATTGAATTAGATGTTAAATATTTTAATTGAGGACTTCGAGCTTTGCGAATGTCTCTTTGGGAGAATGAGAATTGCTAATTTAGTAGCTTGAGGTTTATGTTCTGAAATTACAACGCGCTGGTATGGAATACTTATTGCGACGGTATCTTCAGTGTAATATTCATTTGAAAGCGAGATAAAAGCTGTACGTAGCTGGACGAGCCTTGAAAAAAATTGGGAAAGACAGTGGGCATCCGGGCTTTCATTAGCGTTTCTACTTGGGAGATTAGTACGCTTTACCGCGTACCTCTGTCTTTGTCTCTTTTCCTCGTTCGTTTTTCTCTTGAGAAGAAAGACATGCACTCGGCGGCTCGCAGCTTTGAGGATGGACTCTCGGACTTTGCTCGGTCTCTCCCGAGCCGTGTAGGGAGAGGCAGAGTGAAAGTAAGCCGGATCGAGGCTTATAGAGGATCCAACTGGACCGAGATATTTTCGCAAGTTATGAAGCGTCCAACTTAAACACTTTTACCGTGTTGCGAAATACCTTGATTGCCAGCTGCAGTGCATTTTTTTTTTATCGAAACCCTTCTTTTTATTTTCGAGTTCGATGGTATTCGCAAAAGTACTGAATTTCAAGGACGGCGAGAGTACAGCAATTACTACACCTTTTCCAAGCTATGATATTTCAATCGAAACTTTGAACAAGTCATATAAATAATTTGGAATTTTATTCATGAAACAACAATGCAAATAGTTAATTTTCTGCCATTTTTCATTTTAATAGGGTAGAAATGAATTTGCAAATAAATTGAATTAATCTAGAATTTTAGCGGTGAAATCACAGTGCAAATGAATAATTTTCTATCGAAGCAGAATTTTCTACTATTTTTTATTGAAGCGCACACGAGTCCACAAGAGTTTATACCTCAAATCACAGAAATTAATTTGGACTTTTAGTGATGAGTCCACAATGTGAATGATTAATTTTCTATTGAAGCAGAATTTTTTAAAATTTTTAATTGAACCGTACATGAGTTCTCAAGAGTTTATGCCTCAAATCACAGAAATTAATTTGGACTTTTAGTGATGAATCCACGATGTGAATGATTAATTTTCTATTGAAGCAGAATTTTTTAAAATTTTTAATTGAAGCGTACATGAGTTCTCAACAGTTTATGCCTCAAATCACAGAAATTAATTTGGACTTTTAGCGATGAATCCACAATGTGAATGAGTAATTTTCTATTGAAGCAGAATTTTTTAATATTTTTATTAGAGACAAAAATTAGTTCGCAAGAGTTTAGATGTGTACTCAATTTTCTATTTTAAACAAAATCTTCTACAATTTTGTATGAAACATGTATTGAGCTCTCAAGGCTCTAAACTCCACAAGTAATTTGACACTTTAGTGATAAAATTACAATTCAATCAATCCATTTTTTTTATCGAACTAGATTCTTCTACCTTTATGGAAATTTTCACAATGTATTTATAAAATTTTAAAAGTATTTCTGCAAGTATTAAATTGTAATGAGAGATAACAAGCACTTATACATATATTTTTTAAATCTGTGCTGTGTTCTCAACAGGCCAGAGAAATATTGTTTGTCCCGTTTTCTCATGTTGCAGATATTTCGGTGTTTACCCATCAAGAAAAGAATGATGAATGAAACATAACGTGACTTGTACATTTTACAGGAAAGGGTGGCTAGAGGCTGCAACCCCTCGCATCCACTAAGAAGTAGGACAACAATAATGACTTGGTAGCGAATTTTCTGCATCCCTAACCAGCACGATCGAGCGTTATATTATTTTCCACTCATTCAAATTCTTAACAGAAGAAGCAAATTATTCATCTTTTGTTTTGTTAAATCACGTTTACTAATTTTTTAAATAGAAACATAAATCAATTCAATACATAGGCAGTTACATATAAAATATTTATCTTAACTGGCTGTAAACATTGATCCAATTGAACCCCTGATTATTAAAATGTATTCGTAATATAAAATGTTCACAGTTTCTTCAAAATCAAGTTGGCATGTTAATACAAATGATAGCTTTACTCGTACATCGTCCGTAGCAAGCCCGTACTAACATGTTCATAGTTAGGACCTGTTACTAAATCACAATTGAAGGAGTATTAATTTGATTTTGGAGATGGAACTCGGGCTTATTACTAAATCATAAAAATGGATGAATATCTTGTAGAGAGATTGGACTAATTTTGAAGATGTTTCTACGGCTTACGACTGAATCCAAAAAATTGCTTAAGATCTTACAGAAGCATTGCTTTACTTTTGGAGTGGTAGCTGAAGCTCATTACTAACCCTTTGCGGACGGGAATTATGTTTAGCGTACTTATCGACGGTTCGAATGTACAACTTTCCTTGGGAAATTAAATGGTGTACTGAATGCTACGTATAAGAATTAAATGAAGGAGCAAGTGTTGTGTTTGGTAAAAATTTGTTTGGTGTTTTTTGAGAGTAATAATTTTTTGAAAAGTGATTTTTAGTCACGGAGTAGCAATTTTACTTGGCCGACTGTTTGCAGTCACGCGTCTGCGAAGAGTTAAATCACTAAAATTGAAGAGAATGTTGGACAGACATTGGCTTGGTTTCGGAGACGTAGCTTAGGTATATTTCTGAACCATGAAAACAAAGATCATCAAGAGACATCGACTGGTATTGCGGATGCATCCTGGGCGTCAATTACCACCGCAGTTGCGGGTACAGCTCGGGGCTCGGGGATGATAAATCTTCGATTCGGCCAGGACTCACTTTAGATGATCGGGACTCCTGCGAGACAGAGGGGGGGCCCTACGTCACCGTGAGCGGCAGCTGCCGGTACGTCATACTTTTTCTTTGTCTCAAAGGACCCTTCTCTTCAGTCGTCGGTGCTCTTTGGGGCACGGACGGGGGCCACGCGCCCGCGGCAGATGTTCCGCAACGCATGCCCCTTCGCTCTCTCCTGCGTATTACGTACTTATACTTGGAGCTCGGCCGTGCAAGGCGCGCAACACGCGACCGATCGATCGATGCATATGCACGATTCTCGACGCGCGCCTCGAAGAATGCGAGCACCGATTGAGGAGGGCCGACTCTTGACTCTTTGATATATTGCACGCATGCGAGAGCCAACCCCAACTATGCACGCGCGAAACCCGCGTTTTCTGCGGACGCGGGACACGTTCTTGCCCGCAAAACCAAAGCCTGGATCCATCTGTCGCGACACAACCACCCGGAATCTGTTTGCGAACACCCGAAGCTGATTGAATTATTTTCGGATGGTCATTCAACTAATTATCGATTTTTTCGCGCTGCTCGATTTCTAAGAAATTTATACCGTTCGACGAATAGTTTTGTCCCTCCGCTTAGAACATGTTCTTTATTTTTGTTGTGAACGAATAATTCAGATCCCCATCTATTTTGCGAAAAACGTCCGGTTCCACTTTGGTAGTCACTTTTTTTTCATCTGATCGTATCAGCACTACCTTATTCTTTCATTAATTTTGTAAATCGAAGAGAAATTGAGTTGGTACAGAAAATAAAAAAATTAAATATTTTAAAAGAATAGAAATTGTTTAATTTTATGACCAGCATCACAACTGCAATTGTATATTTTCATATTATATTCAGAGAAGTGGGTCAGCAATTCATTAGTATGCTCCAATAAAAAAAGATGTGTGTAACTCTTACTGAACCATGACCTGAAATATTAATTGTTGTATTCCAGCAACTTGTGCCCCATGGTGCATAAAATTGACCTCGAAACAAATTTAATAGGCGAAATTTAACGAATCCTCGGTAGTTTTATTAGCCAATTCTATTACGATTTATTTTACGATTACAATGATTAGAACTTCTTTGACGTTCTTAATTGACTACGAAAAAATTATTAGAACTTCTTTGACGTTCTTAATTGACTACGAAAAAATTATTAGAACTTCTTTGACGTTCTTAATTGACTACGAAAAAATTATTAGAACTTCTTTGACGTTCTTAATTGACTACGAAAAAATTATTAGAACTTCTTTGACGTTCTTAATTGACTAAGAAAAAAGGAAAATTAATATTCATTATATACCCACATATTCTCCAATGGCTAAATATTGACTACAATAAAATTGTGTTTCATATCAATTTAATCAGAATTAACAACATATTTAGCAGATTCTGTTCAAAGTTTATCATCATGAGTCTGACTCGATGTTATAGTACAAGGGCAATACAGGAGCATGAGTATATTATATTTGTGTTCTGGTCTCTAATGGCCTATTCAACGAGCTCCGAATGTGGCTGTCACCACAGAAGAAGTCTGGCTTTCGTCTCGCTCGATGTAAATGGTCTTAATAATCAGAGCAAAAATCACACACGGCTTTCTGGGCGTGATGAGGACAAGTAAGTGTGCGTGCATATATCTCCAGAAGCCGCCCAGTAAGATAACGCCGAGCCGTGTGATAAAGAACAATTTAACGGTCTTGTTAAAGATACGAAACACGCCTACTCCGATAAATGTGAGTCGCGACACACTGGGACCATTTGGGATATTACAAGAAGCGACTGCTGGATTCATTCACGCGAAAACAATATTACAATAAAACGTATATTGCACGCTTTAATATTTGCTCTTAGTTCAACAGTGTTTGAATGATAGTAACGCACAATTATCGGCCTTTATACAAAATCCAAACAATACATTTTCCGATCGATATATCGTTTAGTACAGTATAATCCATAATTTCCAAATTCTAATTTTATATTTTTATAGGACAGTACCTACAATTAGTCCACGAAATTTGTTACCAAGGAATACTCTATTCTTTTCATATGTGTTTCAACGATTAATTTAAAATAATGCGACGTGCTTAAAAACTATCTGCTTAATATCCTGCCTATCATCAGCTATTTATATAAAATATAGGTTATAGAATAAGTCTGACCGCGGCGATGGTCGGACATGATTGAACATATTTTTACAATTCCACGAAACAGATGTCTCCCTCCGCAATCAAAAATTAGGTACATTCTGTCGCAAGAAACACAATGAACCCGTTGAAATCCGCGAACCGTCCGTGAGTAACGAAACTTTTAATTAACCATTCTAATAAGGTTTCTTCCGTTGGCAGCTATTTTCAGATTCGAAGAAAAGGAAGTCGTATTTAAGTAGAATTCAGGAAACTCGGTACCGCCAATTATCCATGCCGACCTTTTACTTCGTCGAAGTTTCATCGGAGCGTAAAACGACCATAAGGGCCGCGTGACTTGAATTCACCGTAGCACCCCGGTTAGTTCGCGACTTTCTCGTGCTTCCGGTTTGGAAAGCATCGACGTCTCTGTGACGAGTTTCGACAGCCGGGTCGCGTTTTCGCCGATCGACTCGACCGGTTTCGAATAATTAATGACGCAGGAAGAATTAGTCTGCAGCGACGAGACGGGGCGAGACGAAACGCGGTCGTGCATTTTCCATTTCGGGACCTCCGCTTTGAGACAGAGAGGTTTACCGAAAGTTCCGCGAAGTGGATCGATAGCCCAGGTATCCGGCGAACGTAAACTTTTCAATCAATATGGCGCCGGACGCGAGCCCGCGCGAAATTAATTTCACGAATTGGAAAGGCGACCCTTCAGACGCCAATACAATTAACCGTAAAACCGAACTTCATATTTTATACTGGTGCCGACGCCGCACACCCGGAACGGCGTCGGGCGCAAAATTGAAAGAGACAATTTTTGCGGCCGTGTACAATCGCGGCAAATGGAAGCCGCGGAAACGCAGCGGCCTCGAATCGATGAATTACAGAGAGGCGATATTTCCGCGCGCCCATCGGAACAAAAATCGAGATAGAGAACCCAAATGGTGCGACGCACGAAGACGCACGTCGTCGCACCTGACGTCAAATCTTCACAACTGTCCGACTGTTACTAATATTTTGAGACAAAAGGGTTAAGATTTTACACACGGAACTATTATTTTAACTTGAAAACCAAACATTTCTTCCGCCTTAAAATATTTCCAGTCTACATTATTTTTTTCATTTTATGAATATGAAACTGAAGCAATGTACTTAAATGAAATACTTAAACGTTTAGTAATTTGTTAAATATCGACAAATTTAATAAGGTAAAAAATATTTTGGATAATGATATAGAAATTTTCAGCGGCACCTCAAACTCATCACGAGAGTACTAAGGGTTAATAGAGATACCTGATAACCATGCATTTCTAATATTTCATCACGGAATGATATTTCTAGAGCAACAAACAAATTTTTGAATGCTGATTGTAAAGACGTAAATAATATTTTTCAATTTAGACCAGCGTAACGGCAAATTCTTTAGAATTATCTAATTATAAGACAAGAAGTTAACCCTCGGATGGCGGACCATTTTCATGATCACAGAATTGATATTGATTGGAGATTATTTAGTGGGTTATTTGCCAATTCTGTGACATTCACTTTCCAAGGTATTTTTTCTAGACGCGTCTGTCTCTCTATTGTTCCTAATGGAACATCTGCCAATTTTAACATTTTACTAGAAACAGGGCATTAAAATGGCAAAACAGACCCAAAGTCCCCCGTCCAAGGATTTGACTAAAACGAATTGAAATTCAAAAGAGAACGAAAATGGAGATAGGTACCCCGAATATTTTGCTTTTGGTGAGGGGAAAAGGGGAGAACGAAGACACTTCTTGGGGGCACACGTCGTCACACCTGACGTCACATACTCGTTAGGGGGCAGATGGCCCCCCTCTCAAGCGTGACGTTAGGCCCACGTACCTGGTGGCGTCTACCCATGAGGCCTTCTTCCTCTCCTCTTTCTCTCCTCTCTCTCCTGGCCCCCTCCTTCTTTCGCCCTCTTTTGCTCCCCCCTCGGCTGGTGGCCCATAAGGCAAAGCGAAATAAAAAAAAACTCCTGCCAAGGGAGTCCCCTTTTCCTCGCACACACTCGCAGCTGCTCAGGTAGCACGAGCTACTTCCACATTAGAGGACGGAACCGATGTGGGGTGCCTATGGCGTGCCCCATTGAAATTCCGTCTGGTCAGACGCCCGGCTGCTTCCTCGCGTGGTGCATACAACACCGTGAACGGGGGACAACCGGCCCAGGAGGAAAAAGAGAAAGAGATTATTAAGGTGACGAACTTTCGATCGATTTGCTCCGGCATTAGGATGCGCCCCCTCCGGCTGTTCACCCCCGGGGTAATATTTTATTTTTGAGAAATGACTGCATCGAGGCCCTCAATACACCTCGGTGCCGCCGTGGTCCTGCGAGATTCGATTATCGTCCAATTTAGCTCTGCCCTGTTCTTTTCATCTCCTTTAATGCTATCACTATTCTGCCGGTTTTATACATCCGTGACAAACACGAATAGGTGAATTATTCGAAGAATTTAAGGACACCGGTACTCTATTTTTGTCTTACTACAATTACAAGATGAACGAATCTATTTTTATTTAACACATTCACTGCCAATCCAGTAACCTCAAAAATTCCATAAAATCGAAAAGATTTATTTAATGAAATAAAAATTGAAAATGTTAAATGTTTGACACTGAGTAGTCCTCCCACTTCCTTGCATTTTCTGGATATTAATCAAATTTGTTACAATGAATATATCAACGTAAAATATTTATTTTAAATCCTGAATAAATAATTTCGTCACTCATATATGGGTGACATGGCAGCCAACGCTTTAAGAGCTGTTTCGTATAACTTACTTCGATAAATTTTATTTTCCATAAATATCCTCGACCAATTCGCAACTACTAGTTTCGAGAAGCTTTCACGCATTTTAGGGTTGACACAAGAAACCCAGGAACATCGATGTAACAATTCCATAGTGAGATTCGGATAGCGTCTTTTCTCGGTGAAAATTGGCATAGCTCTCGCAGCGTTTAACAATGTGATTGTGCGTTTGCGTTGAGTCGGCAAGCCGTGTGCTCTGTTAACTGTACACAAAGGGTCCGAGGATGTTAAGGAAATTATCCAGCCCACGACCCCCAGCGTCTGTTCGCTCGACTCGAGGAAAAGATCCTCGGTAATTATGGCGGGGACACGCCGTAAAGGTGTACAAAGCGAGAAAAGCGAGCGAAGTGAAGTTCCTCATTGTCCGGGCGTATTCCGGTAAAGTGGCTTTGCCGTCTTAAACGGTCCCAAAGTGGCCAATAACGAGAAAGACTCGGCCGCTGTAACGCCCCGGATACACAAGGGAAGACTACTGGCCAATTTGTCGCCGCCGCTTGGCTCGTAAATCCGTCCTGATAATTCCCAGCACGAGACATCCGGCCTTCCGGCTGGGCGTTGCGGGGGTGTTTCGTGTGGTAAACATAATGTCCGGCCTGGTGGAATCTTTTGTCCGGACTGTCTTTGCTTTTTCTGCGGCGAACGCGTGCCCGACGGTGCGCCCTTTCCAAACACTACACCTGGAAAGTTTGCCAAATCGGGTCCGCATTCTAAGCCCGAATTTGGGGCCATTTGTAGCTGATTCTTTTTCTCTTTCTTCCTCTGACCCCTATCAATGCTAACACGTTGCTGTGAATGACTTCAATCTAGCCTCTAGATCGTGTTTTTCAAATAATACATACCTTGTGAAACACAATTATCCCAAAAATTCATGTCATGTTTCACTAGAATTCTATGTGAGGAAACTTTTTATCTCGTGTTGAAGGAAAGAATTCTTTTGTCATATATGAGTATTTATCGCGCTGACTGCCGTGTCACTCATATATGGGTGACGAAATTATTTGTCCATATTTAAAAATTAATTATTACGCTATTATAGTCATTGTGCCAAGTTTGGTTAATATCTGGAATATACAAGAAGGTTAAAGGACTATTCAGTGTCTTCAATTTTAATTATTCAATAGTTACTTTATTAAATAAATATCTTATGGAATTTTTGAGGTTGTTGCTTTGGCAGTCACAGTGTTAAATCGATGTGAAATTAACATTTTTGTTCATTCCTCGTACAAGGAAAATGGAGCTTAGAAAAACGACATTACACTTAAAGAAATTACTTTAAAAAAGACTGTGATGTTATCCGTTTTCTTTCATCCTTCTCAAAATCTTTTTGAAAGAGTAAAATCCTTTTACTGTTGCATTTTTAGTTTTAGAGATTTCATTTTAGAAGTCTTGTATTAGATATATTAAAAAATAAGAAATATTATTAATGTATGTAACTGGTATTTTCCAAATAGATAACAAGTTAGGTTCAATGTAGCAAACGTTTGAAATTCAGCAACCCTCTTCCATCGTACCAATATATTGTCTAATAAAATACCGCAAGGAAGTACATACTAGATTTATGTACAATATCAGCGTCTTCTTCAAACTTTGATATCTACCGAACCGATAACCATGTACAGAAGAAAGCTTTCAATCTAATCGAATTCACCTAAGTTTCCTTAAAAGTATCAGACACATTGGTCCGCCTCGCAGCGCATCTGCTCGGAAAGTAATCCAAGAAACGTTTCTAGACGCCGATTTTCGGCTCTCGAGGTCGAACCCCGTTATGGCATGGAATCGCCTAACCCCAAACCTAACGCGTGCCCCTCATAGCTCATCAAGAGCTAAACGGGCCGCTGAGCACAAAGTGGCTGCCAGTAGGAAATGAAATTTGGTAACGTTCTATATCTTTTATTCGGCCGCCCCCGCGATCTATCCGAGTTGGGTCATCGTGACAGATTGGTAGGCCCTCTCGACGATATCCGGCCCCAATTTCGGGGTTAGGGCGTTCTTCTAACGGGAGCTTAAAAACTCGCCGCATTTAATGCGTTCACGATCCAGAAGCCGCAACTGCATCTTCTCTCCCCGTGGCGGTGCACAATGACTTTCGAACATATGTCGAACGGCGGAGTTTCCTCGGCTGCATCGAGATGCGTTATTAACGCGTGCGGAAGGGGAGGAAACTGTGGCAGCGCAGGTAAGAGCAGGTTAGATAGATAGATAGATAGATAGATAGAGAGAGAAAGAGAAGAAAATCCATTTTCATGTCGAGACCGGTTCGAGGTTCTAGACACGTGGGTGGAAAGAGGCAGAAGGACGAGAAAGGTGCGGTAGGTCGAGCCATCTGGTTCTTTCCCTACACACGATCACCTTGAGGGCCTTTTAAATCCACCAGAGACATGCACCTTGAGACCTGTCTGGGACAAGGACCCTCGAATGCTCGGCCCTTTAAAAATCGACCCTGAAACGAAGACACCGAGACCGTGCCCTTACTCCTGCTGGCTCACCTTAACAACCTCGAGGGTAGCCGCACCATGAATGGTCAGGGCTCTCTTTAGTTTTCGGTTAACTTACTTCTATACGGATCATCTACATCTTGTACCTTCGACCCCCCAAGATCGGTGTTATACGACCGATGTTTTAGCAACCCTAATGGGGCTGTTTTCTGTTACACTAATTACCAGACTGTGGATCTTTAATAAACATTTCTTGAGGCAAATTTTGTGACAGAATTGAATCAGTAAAATAGGAAACTATGAAGATATTAGCAAAATTGAGGAGCACTATTACGCTATTTTCTGCGCATTAAAGATATCAACATTAACTGTGCCGAGCAAAAATGTGATTTGCATACGTAATTTCACAAAAATTGCAAGACGAAAGTTCTAATGGAAGCATGCTTATAATTTCAATAATTATAATATAAGAAATATGAAAACGGTCGTGGTACGGTTCGTGTTAAAAGAAAAATTACATTATTATTTAATTTTTAATTTTTATAATTGACTTTAGACACTTGTGTGCTGCATAAAAATCCGCAAGCTGTTCATAACAATACTTCTAAATTGGTGTAATGCCATCAATGTTTTGTGTTTCACTTATTCGTTTTTGTCATCGACGCATAAAATCAGGAGTTTATCAATTACGTTCCACTGAAAAATTTCGATCCTCAGTGGCTTGATGGTGTCGCGCAAATATAATTGTTTTATGCTGAATCTTATTTTTTCATTTAATTTCATAACTCAGCGTCCACGTTTTCATTTATTTCATTACACCAATGCTGTATCTGAAATATCCTCTATGGGGAAAACAAAATTAAAAGTTTTTAAATTTTACACGTTCTTGTAAATGCATAATCTGGAGCACCGAAAATTGCTCGTATGCAAATGAATTTATTTTTATCTCTATCAAGAATACTTTAATTAAATAAAAATGATATAGAAATACTGTTTTTAATTTTGCTCGAGTGTGGTGTTTCTTTCACAGTTTACTCATTACTAGTTTACTAATTTCATTAAAATACAAGACAATACGTTTTAGTAACCATATCAATGATATCTGTACTGTACTCATACCAGAACGAATATTCCTGTTAATAAATTAAACGTGGTCCTCACAATGGTTTTCATTAAATAAAATTTGGAATTTGCATAAGGAACTACTGTCTACACATTACTATCCCCTGCCTTGTAGTTCAAGTATACACGCTTACAATTAATAATAAGAATCTTCGAACGACAGTAATGTACATCTACATAGTTAAAATGCTATGTCCTATTTCAGTATCATCACTGTTACGTATTACAGAACATTTCCCAGCTTTATGCAATTTTGCGAACAACTTTGTGCACACAGAGACCCTTCAACGTTCCTCTGTCCGTCTACTTTCAGCCCAGCAACAATGGCCAGCGGATCTTAAGCTCTTTATACATCCTAACGTCACAGTGCACCGAGTGACGTCGCGAAGGTGCACGAACGACCTCGGGTTGCATCGTCGGCCTATTAATACCATGATAGAGAGCCGAGAGGTAACGTGGACGCGCTGTTTACCATGAAAATCGGCGGATCCTCCGACGGTCCGCCGACAAAGGGGAAATTAATTTGCAAATCGTTCTTGATACGGATCAGGGGAAAGGATCGTCCGTCTCTGGTCGATACTGCACACTCATCAGCTTAAGTCCTTCGGTATCGAGAACGTGACGAGACGAGACTAGACGAGACGAGAGAACGACAGAGTCGAGACAGGAGGATGCGCCGTTGACAAAGAGGCCACGGAACAAGACAAACACGAACGTGAATACGTAATCTTCGAGTGGATATCGGGAGAGAGAGATGAAAAAAATTGCAAGTTCAGATGCTGCTGTAACAAGCATTTCTGACCCGTATATCTCGGTCTGGTAATTCTCGTTGCCCCGGTCCGGGCACGCGATCCCAGGGTGCATGCACCCTGCCTACTTTTGTCTTCTTGCGCCGGCTTGAGCTTTGGTTCTTTCTCTGCCGTGGTCTCTGTCGCGGGACCTCCTCTGTGTGCAGGGGTGCATCTCGCGGACCCGGTTAGTATGCACTTCCGTCGACGTGTGCGCCGATCCGCGAGAGAAGTAGCCGAGCTACCACCACCAGAAGGAGGATCTCCGGGGCTAGGGACCACGGGAAATAAGGGTAGCAAAGCCGGAGAAGGGCGCGGGAGGGGCAGCACGCGACCCGTGGGGGATGGGCTGACAGTGAGACTTTTATTAGGGAAGGAATCAGCAAGCATGATTATGTACCTTAGAGCGTCCCCACCTCCGTTTACCAGTTCCGAGCCCATTCCCCATCTACCCTCTATCTTTCTCTCTCTCTCTCTCTCTCCCTGTATCTATCTCTCTTTATCTTTCTCCCTTTCTCTCTGTCGTCTACCACCCCCAATGTGTACGTCTAACCGCCCTTCTTCATACTCCGTCTCCGCCATCGTGCTATCGCCACTGACATTGCACTACGACGAAGACTACCAAGCTGCCACACCGTCGTCGCAGCTGCATTGTCAACCCCTTCCCGACCGTCAGCCGGCTCCCCGCGCTCATATATGTACGCAGTGGCGTAGAACGCCGAGAAATCGACGACGATGCACAATGCCGGATCGGCTCCCTTCAAGGTGAGCTTTGTCAGATCCGTTGCCGCTTCGCGTGGATGCAAAACCGGTCGCGATTCGGCGCATCGGGGATTCAGAGATAGAGGCTAATCTATTTGGAATGCTGGCTACTTACCAGGAACGCTGCCGTGGCGATGCGAAAGATGCTGTCCCCTGAAACAGACCAAAACACGAACCTCTTAAAGACTGATCATTCAATCTGAACACTCCCTTGTCTGCAAATTACGTTAGACAAAATATTACCGTTGAACTTCATGAAAAAGTGTGTGAATGTATGAACATCCTGTTTCTTCTGATTTAAAATTGTTTTATATAGTGTACGATAGATACACGAATCGTGAAAAATGAGAATCATCAAGATTTAATAAAATGTCGGTCTGAAAAAGTAGGTATATCAAAAATGTTTTATAGACTTTAGTGCAATGGGCTGGCCGTTACGGATTTAATGAAAATGTCCTTCTGAAAAAGTATGCATTTCAATGATGCCTTACATGGTTTAGTGGAATAAACTGGCCATTAAGGATTCAATAAAATATACCTCTAAAAAAGTATTTCAAAGATACTTTATAGACTTCAGTGCAGTACACTGGCCATTAACTACACTGTTAATAATGTATGAAATGATACAAGCAATATCGCACAAGTATTTAATAATTTTAGTAAGTTTTGTCTTTGAAATATCTATAACACAATATAAAACATTATAAAACAGTTTATAAGCATAAATACTAATTACGATGGGTGAAGAAAAATTGACATTATTCATTGATTCCAATTATTAACTAGAATTATTAGCTCAGAAGCATTTTGTATGAACTTTTTTTTTAATAAATTAGGAAGGTTCTGGTCGATTCGCGCAATATTTTAGAGAGCTGATGATCATCGTAATTTTTTCTGGAAATATAATGAACAGGTTAGAATCGTAGTTATTAGCTGGAAAACAGTTTGGATGAATTGTAGTTTTTTGGCCGTTTCAAAAAATATTTTATAACCTCTTCGTAATTTTACTAAAAATAAAATGAACAGATTAGAATCATAATGATTAAGACAAGCGTTTTGGATGTATTCTAGTTTTTCTGGGAGAAAATAGGGAGACTGTGATCTTTTTGCAGAATATTTTCGAAGAGCTTTGGATGATCGTGATCACCAGCAGTCACTAAATTCGTCGTCCGGCTCAGAGAAGCGCATAGCCGGTGCCGTCCTCCACGAAATTTGCATCTCTGCCTCGCCAATGCCGCCCAAGGCGATATTGTCGTTACAATGAAACCACCCCGAAAGCTCGCTACCACCCTCGATACACACGCCGGCATACAGGACGATGTCATGTGCGCGTGTCGACTCGAACTTTCGACTCGAACCACAGGCGCGAAACTTCGCGAATTCTGATCACGCATACATCGGCGCACACGGCGAACAAAATTTTATCAGCCCTTTTTTCCCTGGCCGAGCTGCGCCTCCACAAACACTAAAATCCTTTCGAGAGCGCGGCAGCGTGCGAGAAAATTTAGTCCCGGCTCGATCAACTTTTTAATTCGGGCCTGACAGTGCAGAGATCGTTTTGCGATCCCGTGTATTACCATGAGCAAAAAATAGTTATTTAACGATTTATAGAAGCGGAATGTTAGATGAGGACCGTGGACTTTTTACTCATGATTTTTAAAAATAAATGTTCGCGTAAAAATAAACCCTGTCGAAGGACGAATTATTTTAGTCGCCGTTGGCTGAGCTTGCTGATCGCGAAAATTATAATTATCGGCGTTTCATAAGACGTAACTCGGTCTGAGAACATGAGAGGAATTTGTGGTACAATGGTTGATTTGTTTCATTCATTTAATACAATCTGTTACGTTCTTTATACACTTATTTAAACATGACAAGTAATTTCATTTAGTGGAATAATAAATTTAAGGTATGCCATTTTAATCGTCTGATAGTTTCAGAACTGTAAGCTTCAGTTATAATATAATATTGTATAATATTATACAATAGAAAGGATTGAATTTATTACAATATGTGCTTGAGCAACGAAATGTATTCAATCATATTCTCATGGAAGCATCTAGATTATTTCCATAAGTGTAAAATAAAAAATCGTCTGATCAAGGTAAGAAATAGTGTTAATATTATATTAGTTGGCCACACGATTAAATTAAGTTATAATATGAGATTCTATTATATAGAATATAGCTTAATGGTAAAGTTTAAGCTATGAAGAACATTTTTTTAGACATAAGACTAACTTTCATGGCTATGCAGGGCTTTTTGGAATTTTTGCGAATGGTTCGTTCCAAGTCAGAACAGTTCCAAAGTACCGAAGGATCACTGCAAGGACGATATTTCAGCGGAAACTCTTCCGTTCGCGTCTCCACGAAACAGGATTCTCGCGTGTCATCAATTTCCCGAGCCGGGGGACGAATTTCGCGAAACAGAATGCGTCTTTGTGGCCGCTATTCAGCGTTCCAGCAAAGGATGCACCGAGACAAGGCATCGGAGGGACAGCAACGGGGGTCGAGAGGGTGTGGGAAATGAAGAAGGATGAGACTAAGGAGGTCATAGGTGTGAGGCATAGTTCGACGGCAGTATCTGAGACAGTTTCGGCCGGCAAGACTTAACAAATAGGCAAAGTTTTGTTCCCGAGGATAACGGGGGCCGGCGGATTCCCCGGTGCTACCACGACATCCTCTCTCTCCTCTTTGTTCGCAAGTTTATGATGTATTAGACGTCCCCCGTCGTACTCTCGCGTTCCTTTCCTTCGTTCCTGGAACCGCGCTTTTCGGCTGACCAATTTATACGGGACCGGCAGTTAAGACGAAACTTCCTAAGGCGGAATTAACTCACACGAACGTGTTTCGCGATCATTTTATCATGATCGGGCCTGCGTTTCAACTATTAGGTTGTCGCATAAGATCGTTTCGTTTTTGTTCTCGTTTTCTTTTATCACGTCGAGTGCCAATCCAGCAAACTCAAAAATTTCATCAAATCGAAGTGATTTATTCAGTGATATAAAAATTAAAAACGTTAAATGTATAACACCGAGTAGTCCTTCAACTTTCTTCCATTTTCTGGATATTAATCAAATTTGGTAGAATGAATATATGAACTTAGAAATTTATATTGAAATCTGAAGAAATAATTTCGTCACATCGGTGACATCGTAGCCAACGTGTTAAAAAGGTAAATAAGAGGAATCTTGGAAGTGAAAATAAAACAATAATAATCAGATGATCATGTTTTTGTGTGTATTCGTGTTACTTAGCAATATTAACCCCTTGCACTGCGATTTATTTTTCGATTACAATAATTCGAACTTTTTTGATATAAATAATTTACTAAGAAAAAACGAAGTAAGTAACACAAAGAAAAAAAATAATTGGTGTGTGCTTAGATCACATGGCTGAAGTGAAACTTCTTTCTTTAATTTGTTTTCGAATATTTATTAACACTTTATGACATGAGTTGTTCCTGATCTTGTTGTCGCTTCATTAGGATTATTTACCATTTCCAATCTTAATTTACTTCTACAAAACCCTATTAATAATTTTGATTGTTCCGATGCAAAGTTCACATTGAAATCTCCACTTAGCATCATCGGAATTTTATCATAAACTTTATTAAGCAATGCCGAACTCTTAATCGTATACGCTAATAGAATAGAATTTCGTTTCATCGCTTCATGGTTTCATCGTTTCATCGTTTCATCGCCAGATCGGTTTTACTCTAAAGAAGTTTCACTTCAAATAGACTCCATGTGGTACAAAACTATTATTAAAAAGCCTAGTAATGTGCTTCCGGTAGATACAGTGTTAAGTAAGAAAATAAGTTTATATATCCTTCCAGTTTATTGCGATACAGGGAGAACATTTTTCTTTTGCATAAAGATCTGCTGTCTAGTCATTAGTCTCGGTAAACGTCCCAGAACAAGAATAAATAGAACATGAATCTATTTTCTGAAATGACTTTTTTCCACCTAGATTACGCATTTGTCCACCGTGCAATGGCAAAAAAGTTGGGAAACACTGCTCATAGAGAAGCCTACCCCCAACCTATAATTTCCCGATAAACTGGTCTGTCGGCGTGTCCTAAAATATTTAAGCTTCCTTTGCCGTTCGAATTCGAGATTCTACGGGTGCGTCTGGCATCGTTCCGTCGTAGAATAGCGGTTCGTTCAGCGTCCGGCAGGTAAACGCGCGCGAATTCCATCGTGCTCTCTCGCCGACATCAAAAGTTCCGTAGTCCCCATGGAGCGTCCGTTCGCCGTGACCGGGGCCACGCAGACGCGCTCGCCTGCCCCCAGGATTAATAAACTTTGTCGCGTCTCGGCTTACCCCGTTGGCTTAACTCCACACGGGGAAAATCAATACGCGATACATGCACACACGTACCTCTCTCTATATCCCAGAGGTCCGTTCCGACTTGTCGCGCTATCTCTCTTTTATCTCGATCGTATTTCATTGTGTATTGGCGGGTGCGTGGGAATACACGCGTAGCGCCGCGCGTCTGCCCGGGCCCGATCACGCATTTACAAACGCACGTGTATACGTATGTATATAGGTCGTCGTTGTCGAACAACGTTACCCTGACGCCCACACCACTGTCCGGAGACACCCCAGATCGACCAGAGACCTCTTCAGGGTGACAGATGGCCCGATAGACAAAGAACTTGGCCGGCTGCCTTCCCCGTTGCGTAACTCAATAAAAGGAGATTCAAAGTCGATCTTCGGACGATCCACAAGCACCGTCGTTCTCAGAGGGGACCGATGGGGTTGAAAATCAAATATTACCGACTCGATGGTCTCTGGAAGATCCCAAACTCTCTCTCTCTCTCTCTCTCTCGTTGTCCGCTCTTCTCGTACCCCGCCGTTCTTATCGTTCTTCTCGATCGTCGATTAGGCACTCCCCTCGACGACACCAGGACTAACCAGAGGGTACTCTTATAGTCTGCTCCACGACGATTAGACGATTACTAGACCCCCCACTCTCACCCTCATGTGAAACCTCGTTACGACACTCGGTATTGGATGGAGAATTAGCCCCGGGGTTGATCGCGCTTCGAATATTCCGATGTTTTCTGTGTTTGTCGCAACGGGGTGGTTTCGCTCGACGGTCCCATTCACCGAAAGTTTCACTGTTTCTGTGTTTGTATTTGCCGCGGTTGTAATTGATAGTTTGCTCCAATTTTGGCAAATTGTTCTCTATTTACACGTGTCACAAATATTTATTAAGCGGCCGGCAACCTGCTCCGCTGCGAATTTTATTCGGCAACCCCGGGAAGATTATTGTGGTGATTTCAATTTAATACGGACTATTCGCGAGATGACTTTTAACACTTTACCGGATGCCTATTAGCACGTTTAACGATATGTCAGTTCCTTGGGGACTCGAATTTACAGAACAATGTTTAGTATATAATTTATACAATATTAAAAAATTTTCACACTGTCTTAATAGATTTAATTGATAAAGATTAAACAGAAATGGTGTAATTTTGCTTATGCAGAAGTCGTATTTTTGTATTTACACTTAATTAAATAGTGAAATGACAAGCGCGACAAAATTGCTCCGCGTTTAACGTTTTAATAGGCTTTTTAATAATTGTGCTGTACAAAAAGGAAGCTTAAAAATCTTCTTTTACATAATAGTCCCAAACGAAATAATTAGATTATGTTACTGAGAGAGACTTGTTGGTTTACGATTGATATTACTATTGCTGTTGAAAGATCTATTAAAAAGTCCTTAGCCATGGACCATAGACTTAAAAACTTATGAAACAATCGTCGGTAAGTAATGCGTTAATACGCAAAATAGATTGTTTTGATAGTTTATTAGTAATAACTATACTGGGGATTTTATGCATTTACGACAAAAATGGGTACGTACAATTTCAAGCAGTGGGCCCATTAAAACCATTTAAGGACATCTATGTATTCGTTCTGGTTTTATAAGATAATTAAAAGAAGAAAGAAATTTTGATTTGACTCTTAAGTCTTGCAATCGATGCAACCCATTTTCATTTTGCATAAAGATCCGCAGTCTAGTTATAACTGTACTGGGGATTTTTATGAAAATTCTCATTTTTGCAAATATGTTTTGCTGACTCTTGTTGTGTTTATTCATACAATCTTCGATTAAAATTAATCGCCAGAGGCTGAGTAGATTGAGAATGTCTGGATTGGTAAAATTCCAATGATTTTCTAATACAGATGTAAAATGGCAGCGAGAATGTGTATACATTTGTCTTTATAATAATTATTCTTGGCAGTGAGATTTTTTATATTGTACACCAATCTCATGGTCAAAATAAATCTTACTATATTTACATAAAACATTGCAAACTTTAGAATCTGTTTCAAGTGAAACTTTGTTAAGGTATCAAGAAGAACGCCTAAAATTGCCTATTCTTCAAGCTATTGTCTATATCTGTATATGTACACAAATTAATATTTTTATTCCTTTCTTAAAATTGTTCTATAATTTCTGGTTTGTATTTCTTTTCGTATTGTTTGATTTATGCTTATGTTAGATTCACATTTAAATTTATGTTTAACGTAAATTTCTGTAGAAACGGATGTAGGAAATTGTGGGAGGATTCTAGCCACATTTATGAAAAAGATAGTTTCAATGTATCCGATATGAGACTACAGTTCTGCGTCTTACGGTCCACGTCCGATTAAGGCACTGACATGCATGAACGACACGCACACGTGCGCGCATACAGAAAGGGGCGTTGCGTCGATGAGTGGTACAATGGGCACGTGGCAGAATCTAATCATCTCACAAGACTCGGGGAGAGCTTGTATTTTTTTTTAAGTTCTGTCATTCATCGTGTTAACTCGGTGGAAATTCATTAATTCGTGCTGGCCAGGCTACTATTCCATTCTCGCGCGAATTGTTGTTTGTTACAACGTCAGGATAAATAACTGTGTCCATACAATTCTTGTTACAATCCATACTACATTTTCTAAATTGCTGTACGACTTCTTTCTGCACGAGGTTGTATCAATTTGATCCACTTTTTATTCTCTGAGTTAGTATTTCTCACACTTGTGTGACTTATTTTTCTTTTCTCAAAAAAGTTCAAGCGAAAATTTTGAAATCCAAATTGAATATGAATTTATATTGACCAATAGGAATAAAAATGTTTAGTAAAATGTGAAAGGTACAAACAACTAGAGATGTACTGTCATGTTCAGTTGTCCGAGTGACTCTCCAAATTAGCATCTGAAATTTGTGTTAAGGCCACCGAACACATTTTGAGCAAACTTGTGCGTTCGGGAGGGACGTATTTTTACCGCAACAAACGAACCTATTTTCACCCATTGTACATCGGTACCGAAGTCAATACTCGATGTATCGTGCAATTGATTAAACCGATATCGTGTCTGTAGCTTGTGCATGTGTTTGGAATTGTGCTACAAACACGTGACACCTGCCTCAAGAGACGCCCCTCTCGTCTAATCGTTGCAGCGGTAATGGATTATTTCAATCAAAGAATTGTGGTATCGGCGGCGTTCATAGCAAAGCCGTGACTATGTACAATCTGTTATCGAACAACGCATAACAAATTATTTGACAATTCTTTTATTATCACTTTTTACTACAGATACTACGTATCCATATTTACACTTAACTGATTTAATGAATGCGAACCAATATCGTGAAAGGAGATAAAGTAAATTTTATGAACAAATGATATTGGTGTCTGATATTAAGATGGATAGAAAGAATGTCGTCATGTCTTTTGCTTTGAAGCGTTTTAGCTTCTAATAGCCAATTGCGTGAATCTGAGTTTATGGCTGCACTTGAGCAAGATTTATCTAGCTATTACAGTAAATATCCTGGAACGGGACTCTCAGTTCCTTACAGGAAGGATGAAGCAACAAGTGGCTTCTTAGCTCGAGCAATCTTAGTTCGATGTTCAACAAGTGTTTTCCGAATGGATGCATGTCCTTGGAACTCCTTCAAGGAAGTTTAGCAGATCCACCCTCGGGTGACACAATCTGTCCACACGGTGTCCTAATAGTTTTCCTTCAAGAAAATACGTCAATTCTTTTATTGAATTGTTGCAATTGATTATATGAAATTCATGTTATTTCATACATGGTCATCAAATGGATAGATCAGATGCAAAACAGTAAAAACATTTAACACTGTGATCCCACTGTATCCGAGTGATGGAATTATTTATCCAGAATTGGAAATCAACTTTCACGGTACTGGATTGAGTTCATCAAATCAGCCTACGTTCTGCGAAATATGAAAGCCTCGAAACAATAATTAATATTATGAAACTCAACTTATCTGTTTTTGTTTTATTAAATTAAATTGTTTTGATACTATATAATTTGTATGATTGTCGAGTGGGCGATCAACGTGCTAAAGACTTTAGAAGTACTGTTGTATTATTTTCAACTCAATAACATTATTAAAAGAAGAAACAAATGTCTATGTAGCTCCTGTGTCTCGTAATTTTTATCTTACATAAAAATCCGCAGTCTACTTATAGAAAACGTAACTCTTATTCATTAATGTTATGTTTCGTTCAAAATCAGAGTACATATTTTTAAGAGACAGACATTTATTATAATCTCTATTATAAATTGTATTTTTTTTATTGAATGTATCTAGGATTACATTATAGATTCCTAGAAGAGCGAATTTTTAATTGCCAATCATGACAGGGACGATTATTTTATCCTTTGATTCTCGTGAATCATAATTTCAATTTACATCAGACTGATTCATCCCGTACACGTCAATACAATTCGCGTCACTTTTCATCGCTGCCTTATTTTATTTACTTTATTGTTTTTATCAGGGAAGTATTGAGAATTTATTAATAAATTCTCATTGCATCGGTTCTGGGGACTGCGGAGGCATAGAAGGAAAAGTCGATAATATCCGAGCGACAGAACCGCCAAGAATAGAACTCCTTTATCACGGAATCCAACGTGCGTCATTTGTTCTGATAACTGTTTCGATCAGATGTGGAGAAGAACTATAATTCCGATTTCGTCGCTTTACGTAACTCGGAAAGGAAATCGTACCCGGATCGTGAATAAACAACCCTTGTGAACCAACTCTCCTTTATTTGTGGGAGTATTCTCTTTTGGAGGGCCACAAAATGAATTTTGGCAGCGTAACTTTCCAACAAATTATTATATATATCAATTAAATCATGAAATGTTTATCATAAATTCCTGAAAGGTTACATAAATGGTAACTACCTACTCTGAATTTTCTTTTATAAAAAAATACAATATACATGGAGGTAGTAATCTAAAATGATATGTAACAATATACGTACTCATAAAAGTAATAACTTAAAAATTACACCAACCTCATGAAATATAACCAAACATACAGGGTGTCCCACGTAACGGTTTTCACGATTTTTTGAGTACTTGCGATAATCTGACAACAAATATTTTCAACAAAAGTTGATCAGTTTTCGATTGGATATATATTGCAATAAAAAAAGTTCGAAAAACATTTTTTTTACAGTATTTGTCAAGGTCACCTTCATTTATTTAAATGGCACTTTGTATTTTTGACTTAACAGTATATAGATCGTGTTAAGACGAACTCAACGAGCTAGTATACCATGACCTTGGGATGACCTTGAAGGTGAAGAAATGAAAATTTCAACAAAACATGACAATCTGTTGAATGGGTGATAATAACTTGCGTTTATTATTAAGACTCGAAATTACATTCAATTCAGAAACCTTGACTAAATGAACGCAAACGATTTCGTAAAAAAGTCACATCAAATGTTCGAATTGAAATCCGTTTTGTTGTAGGCACAATTCCGTTCTTCGTAGTAAATTTGCATTGGTTTCATTTCTTCGCCTTCAAGGTCATCCCAAGGTCATGGTATACTAGGTCGTTGAATTCGACTTGACACGGGCTATAATACTGTTAAGTCAAAAATACAAAGTGATATTTAAAAAAAATGAAGGTGACCTTGACAATACTATAAAAAAAATGTTTTTCGAACTCTTTTTTATTGCAATATATAGCCAACCGAAAACTGATCAACTTTTGCTGAAAATATTTTTTGTCAGATTATTGCAAGTACTTAAAAAATCGTGAAAACTGTTACGTGGAACACCCTGTATATGAAAGATACTAAGTTGCTTGAACCACAGTAATAGGACAATTATTGCCCACATTGTTTGAATCGGTTTCAAGAAGGGAGTGTCAAATAAAAATGTATCCCTTGATAATTTCAATAAATTGAAAATAATATTTTGATGCACTTAAATTCTTCTAATGCTTCTGCCAATTTTTGTTACGGTAAGTGCATAAAATCCGGGATCTTTGTAATTTTTTATCCCAGAAATTCTATGAAAACGATGACACTGGAGTAAAGTACCCTTTGACTCACGCTCCCTAGAAGGGAAAACGCATGGAAAAGTATGCGTGTCCCCTCGGTGGCAGCGTTATCATAGTTTTTCCCGTGGATGCGAAACAAAACGTTCCTAACCCACGAAAGGGGGAGAAAAGCTTGACGAGGGAAAGGGGATCGCCGGATTCGCGTGCCGTCTCTAAATAATAAAATAAAAAGCTCGACCCTCTAGATCCTTGGCCCAGACTGAATCCCAACAGCAACAAGTTGATATCTTGTTCCCTCGAGGCCGCCTCGGGGGTAGGAGGACGCTGCCTCGAGGCACGGCGGGGGATGGTGAGGTAGCCACGGCGGTATCGTCATAAGAAAACGCTTTTCGTTTCTTTTCCCGGGGCCACCCCCTCATCCCACTGTTTGTCTCTTTTCATCAACAGGTTTCCCACCGTACCCTCCGGCCCGGAAAATCTTCGGAGGGAAGTTTCTCGTCCGTGAAGGGGCCAAGAAAACCCAGGCTTGGCTGCGAAGGGAGGGTGGACCTCCTTGAGGATCAGGAAGCGACTAACTTGTAAGATGTAAAAGGGATGGTGTTGCCTTAGGGGCTGGCAGCCGCGAAGACGATTCAGGGCTCCACCCGGCGTCTTGAAACCTGTTGGAGTCACCCTCCTTCTTCGCGGAATTGGATGAATGATACTTCCTTATTGGAAACCGGGCGTTTTATGGCTCGTGAACAGCCATCAAAAGCTTACAAATCGCTTTAGGCTTGGCCAATCAGCTTACTTTCAATTACTCACGCGTTACCAAATCCTTATTCATTTTACATGATTTATTTTGTGGAAGCTTTGCTCATAGATAGAGAATGGGCATGTAATTGAGACCTTACTCACAATATATGTATATTTATACAATTGAAATAGGATATCATGCTTGGCCAATAAGATAATATTTAATTATTTACTCGTTAGTGAATTTTTATATTTTTCTAGTACATTAAATTTGACTAATATTTATATGTATATTTTATGTAATTTATTTTATGAATAATTTACTCATAACATAGGTATTAAGAAAACACACTATGGTCAATAATACTATTTATTTAGTGGAAACTCCTCTTTACACTGACACGAAGAAAGGACATTAGATTTGACCAAGATTTATATATCTTATATAATTTATTTTATAGAAACTTCATTCGTAATACAGACATTGAAATAAGACATTAGGCTTGGGCAATAAGATTATATTAAATTATGATCAAGTGACTCAATCTTATTTGTTTTATATGGAAGCTTTAGTCTTAATACATACGAGATAGGACATTATATTTGAATAATATTCATTTATTTCGTATAATTTCCGGGTTTTACTTAATTTTCTCTCGTTGCATCTGTTACCAGTGTCGACGTTTTGGTTTCCATAAAACGAAGTATGCAAATGATAACTTGTATGATGATTCGTAGCCTAATTACCACTGTTGTAATAAGATAAATTCTTCAAAACTTTCAATACTCATTGGTTATGTGTCGCGGCAGTGCTCAATTGCAATTCGTGAGTGGCTGAGGTAGGCTCCTCAAAGAGAGGTAAATAAAAGGACAGACAAGATTACGGATAACGGAATACTTGAATAAACGATGCAAAAAACGGATAAAAAATATATAAAAGAAACAGAGGTTGATCAAGATATAATTTGACTTATTCGGACTAGTCAAAACACAAAAGACACTCACTTCTCCTCGATTGCCCATTTTCATTCTTTTCAAATCTACACCTCAAGTTCCACAAAACGTGAGGGCACACCCCCTCGTCGCACCTATTACCAGTATCGACGTTAAACAGGGTCTCACCTGGAACTTCCGGGACGTCATATCCCATTGGGTTTTTCTCGTTCTACCGGCGCGCGGCGCGGCGCGGCGATGAAATGGATCGGTTCCACCAGGTCGCGAAACCGTGAGCTCTTTCAGTGGCGCGTGACTTTTAGCGGAGCGGCTGCTGTTCTTTTTGTGCGGTGATCCTCTTCCTCGAAGTGCGGCCATTGTGTCGCCCGGCCGGGAATAAATATTTAACAAGCCTCGGTGTCGTACTGTTACGTCAATATGGAGGGCCGATGTGTCCTTCCGGCCGGGAACGAGCGAAAGGAGAATATCGTGGATGCACTCGATCACGTTCGCTCTCCGTTGGAAAAAGGGCGCCGCCTCTACGGGCGCTGGCTCTGCGCACGTCAGAAAGGTGCACGGGGATCCATTCGGATATATTCAAAATATGCAGAACACCGACGGATCGCTCGGCTGCACACCGACAAAAGAAAACAGCAAACCGCGGAGATAAAGAAGAGGGCCCCCCACCTAGCTCGAAACGCGGGGGTGGCAACTGAGGGGGAAGTCGTCGTCAAAAATAAGCAGCAAAAGTGGAGAAAGAGATTGCCGATTCTGTTTGCCCACAAAACGCCGTAAACACGAGACGACCGGCATTCATGCGCTGGTAGACAGACAGCCACCTACAAGCAGATGATGAACCTTCTTCGAGGTTTTTCGGATTAGTGACAGGGCGGATGTTGCAGACAGAGAGACGATCGCGGGGGCGCCCCTGGCGGTAATTCGAGATGATGCTCCTCTTTCTCAGCTGCCATTCGGCAGATGTCGAAATTGCTCCGCGCCACGGAGACAATGCGCCAAGGATAATCGATTTAATTTCCGTGCGTGCTCGCAAGTTGACGGGGTCCGACGAAAATTCGAGCATTTCGATTGTCCCGTTGTCGTCCCGCGACCAGACACCCCATTCACCGCGCGATCGAGCCTCACTCGAACTCTTAGCACCACGATTTTCAATCGTTTTGTTCGGGAAAACGAAATTGGGAGAATCGTATATTTCAGCTTTCGATCATATACGCTAGCAAGGGATTTTTATCTAGCAATTATTACTCACAGCCGCGTAACGAAAATATAGTAGGATTCCGATTATCCGAACATCTGAGATCTGAAGTTTTTGATATTCCAACTTGCTTCGTGTCAAGGTTATACGAATTTAATTTCTTTTTATTTTTAAAAGTGAAATGGCTAAGGATTTTTTACTAAATCCTTCAACAGTAATAGAATTTTCTAATAAAAGAATCGAATAATTTCACTTGAGATCATTATGTAAAAAATGATTTCTAAGCTTCCTTTTGGTGCAGCACAATTATTGACAATCCTATTAATAGGTTACCTGCAGATAAAGTGCTAACGTGCTTAGTCAAGGTTTATGATTTTTTTTGGAAATAGCTGTTATTTAACGCGTTTAGTTGTTTATTACATTATTTCGAATCCAGGAAGACAGACTCGGACTTGCTGTCCACTGTTACAGATTTAAATAGCTCAATCTATAGCGATCCATGTGCAAGACTATTTATCGTATAAATTGATAAAAATTGAATCTAGCGTTATATCTGTTCTAATACTCCGACAGTCTTGTCCCCTGTTTAGTTCGAATAATTAATTGTCTACTGTATTCAATGATTGTAAAAATTCGATATTTTCAGAGACCTCAAGACGTTCGAAGAAAAATCACGTTTCAATGATAATGGTTGTAAATCGTTGGGGAACAATTGTAAAAGGGATTTTGACTACATAATTGATTAATAAAACTGTTTTAGGAGTAAAAATTAATTCGTGGCTCTCGCAACTAATTACTTGTAACTCTATCATATATACAAATCTTTTAACCACCATATTGGATACTTGTAAGATGGAGTAAATGTATAGAAAGTAATGGAGATTATTTTTGAGAATAGAATGCATTTTGGGTGTTTGAAAATAATCAAGAAATTCACGAAAGGCTACAAATTAATTTGTGCATTTTACATGTTTAAATCGTGCACGAACTTTTGCAATCATTTAATATCTTCCATTGCTGTTTCACATTAACAACATTTCAGTGTATGCTGTCCATAAAATTGTGATACCTTCATAAAACAATTTCTTCTTTTGTCCTTACTGCAAACAACAGGAGCAGTGTGTTTTAATTAAACCATTCTACGGAAATTAAATTGAAACGATCACGTTTCGCCTATAAACGGTCAATCTTTGAACGAAAACGTTCAAATCCCTCCATTGTGTGGATTCGATGAAAACATTTTTTTGAGGCACACCTCAAAAAAAAAACACGGAGAAATGTTAAATATAATGGTGTATTATTTCTAAAATGGGATCAAGAAAATTTATAAAAGCGACATCTCGTATAAAGTGGAATCTGTATTATCTATATACTAATCACATATTTATACCAATAATAGAACAGTTGTTTAGTTTCAGTGCTGAACTAAATCCTTATTGAATTGCACAACAAATCTTGTAGTACATGAATCGTTTAAAATTAAACTATTGTTACGAGTTACGACGGCATGAAGTTATGAGAACTTGGGGTGGTTGTTGACTAGAAGAACATCGACAGATCTATCTGAGACGTTGGAGAGAATACATAGAATTTACAATTGTGTTTACATTGTAAGTAAATGGTGATAGAGTTTTTTATATAGTTGTAAATAGAAAAGCCTATTCATTTGTGGAAAGTTTTCAGACAATAATGAATTCAGATATGAGAGGTCCGGATAATTAAAGTTCCAGCGTATTTGTCGAAGTTTCAACACGTCGAAGAAAATTTGCAAGATCGATCAGTGGATTAAGCAGATTTCGAGAGCCCCGAGGACGTTATCTTGAGTTCCACATAATTTCCTCGCGCCGCCAATTTTCCTCAAGACTACAAACCCTTCGTCGCACGTTTCAACGCCCCGTGGGAAAACAAAGGTGTCACTTCTTCAAAGAGCTCTTAGCTGCTCGGTATCTCCTTCCGCCTCTCTCGCTTTAAGGGCTCGCTTTTCTCGCATCCTTCCGCCCGGAAACATCTCCGGTCGCGTGCCTTTTTGTCTCGTTTCCTCGCACCCCCGTTCAGGTCCATCTATGTCACTCTATAGATTTTATCCCGAGTATCTCAAGATTCTCAGCAGTGAACCCCAGTAAACTTCGGCTCGCTCGCTCTCTCTCTCTCTCTCTCCTCTTTGCTCTTCGCCAAGAAAGCACTTTATCTCCCTGGAGGGGTTGCTCCAACAGGTTACAAGACTTCGAGAGTTTGGCGTTTCTTAGAGACGCCTGTTTCCCAAGGAAATCTCACCCCTTCGTTCTTTTCTCTCTCTCACTCTCTCGAAAGAATTTCTTAGTCCACGGCAAGCATCTGTTAATTACCCCACCCTCCGTGTTGATTTTCTCGGCTCGTTAACTGCCGCGCGAGGTAAATGGAGCTTGAAGAAAGTAGCCTACCAAGTTCCTCTTGTTGTTCTTATGCTCCTCAAAGAATGTTTGTTCGCTGGTTATTTATGAATTATGGAATGTTCGGTGCGCTTTCGGTGCATGTTGAAATTAACATAGACATTTTAATTGGACATATTCAACTTTATCACTAGACTGCGTAGTCATATGCAAAATGAAACTTGTCTCTATTAATTGCAAAACATACGAGTCAGATAGAAACTTCCTTCCCTCTTGAATAATTTACAAATTTTGAGAATTACATATCAATATCATCTATTGTAATTCTAATTTTTTTCTAATTCTTTATTTTTCCCATAAATGTCTCGTGTACTACAGGCTTGTTTGGTTTATTCCTTTCTTATTATTTTCTTTTATTTATCTCTGCCTTTCGCATTATTCTTTTCTTGTTCGTGAACATTTAATGGGTTTAATACGTGGTGATATTCGCGTTGCAATAAGAAGTGTTAATTGCTAAACTTGAAGGAATATAAAATAATTTATTAATGAGAGTAATATTCTTAACACTAGACAACTAAGCTTTCGTAAAAATGACGATCCAAACATTTGAGGTTTGCGACATCAGATGATGCACGAAATGCTTCACTTATGAAATTCAATACCAAGTATAATCTTTATATTTTACATACTCTGCTTCTTTATTAGAATATAAAGTATTTTTGTTACTGGACAAAAAAGCGTTCAATCATATTTTGTGTTTCTAATTGGGGTCGTTCTTTCCACTTGTTATAGTTCCGTTATCTAGGGTTAACATTTAAGTATAAACGAAGTTATTACACGAAGTGCTTGTAAAATATTTAAAAACAGTAGAACCACTTTTATACGAACCAATTAATGCTAAATCTCACGTATACGAACCTTTAATAGCTCAGAGTACTATTAGTGTATTTTTAATAGTTAGAAAACCTCTAGTATCCGAACTTTCCGGTATCCTAGCAATCCTGTATCCCGATGTGTTCGGCTAATCGAAGTTCCACTGTATAATTCTTTCTATATGGAATAAAATAACTTTTATCTGAGAAATTAAACCAAACAGTGACTTTTAAACGTGCTTGTAATAAGACAATAATTTTGACTGTCCAACAATCACCCCCCCCCCCAAAAAAACCCACAAAATCGAAGTAATTTAATCATTATAATCAAAATTACAAAGTTTCAGTTTGTCACAGGGACTACTAATTCTTGGACTCTTAGATCGTATAAATCCCAGTGACGTTCAGTAGCAACTGTATCATGAACAAAATTAATTTTTGAAGATACGCGAACAATTATGTCACCCATATATGACCGACGTGGCAGTGTTAAAAAGAAGGATGAGCGTACTATTTTGTATGTCTATCATAAGAGTAAGGTTTCCACAGAATGTGTCCTATAAAATAAATAAAAATTCAGTCACGTGTAAATAATTTAATATTACTTTATTCGCCAAACTATAACCTTCCCTTCTCGAATGGGCCTCCTCGCGTGGAAGAGCACCGAACCACAGAACGTAGAAGAAACCTAAGCCCGATCCCGTCGCATAAACATCCGAGTTTTCAATATCTCTTGAATTTGTGTTCGCGGGGGGGGGGGAGTTTCGGTAGGTGGAGGAAAGCGTCGAACGCGATTACTCGACTGTACATGCGTCTCTATGAAAGGGCGCCTTATATCCGGGAATGGGGCTGGCAGTGGTTCGGCGGTGCGCGCACAATTGCAGGATGAGCCGAAGCTGGAGCGGCACGTACGACGGCGGTAAAACTTCTGTGCCACTTCAGTTAACTTCTGAGGGAAGGCGGAGCAAACAATTCCGGAATTAAAGTCACGGCGATCCTGCGGCTGTTCGAGCGGGCTGCATACTTGGTTGCAGTCGCAGCCGCAGCAGCGGTAACCAACGGCAAGCAACGGTAGCAGAAGCCTGCGACTCGCGGATAGAGTCAAAGGATCGTCGTCTGTTGCGCACGAATGTTTGCGTATACGCGTGTATCGGGTCGGCGATGCACCCTCGCCGTGTTGTCGCCGGTTGTGTCTCTCTATTTACCATCATCCCGCTCGCTCGCTCGCTCACGATGAGGAGGGGGGTAGATAAGGGAGAGAAGAACCGGTGGGAAGAAGCAACGTAGGAAGACCACGGTGGGACGAAGACGACGGGTCCGGCGGAAACGAGAGAAAGAACGATCCGCCTGCGGGGGTGGAAGAGAGGAGACGCGACGTGACGCGAGACGCGGCCCCGCTTTTACCTTCGGCTCTTTTCTCGAGCGCTCGTTTTTCCCCCTTTGTCCCGAAGCACGGAAATTAAGAGACTTCTCCCGGTAGTCCCAACCCCTTCGAAGGATTCGCGTACGTGCACTGGCACCCACACCCTGTTGGAAATCAGCGAACACACACGTACGCACACTGGTTCGTCTATATACCCTAGCGCATACACACAAACACAGAGAGTCAGCGCCCAGACGCACAACAGGGACGCGAGTCATTGTCCGCGGACACCTGTGGACTTACGTGCTGTGCACGATGTAGCCACTTACTTCGCCGAGAGAGGCCAACAGAGAAGAAAAAAAGCTCTCTTGCGTTTTCCTCCACTTTTCACACCCGGCAGAACTAAGCACCCCCCAGCACTATGTCTACAAGACTCGTCATCTGTCCCTCTTCAACCGGCCCGGTGGCCCTATCACCTTGTCCTTCTCGGCCCTCGCGGTTCTTAGCTCTCTCTAGCCTCGCGCGCGCTTCGTTTTTTTTCTCACCAACCCCCCCGGGAGGTGGGGTGAGAAAGTCGTTCACGGCATTAAATCGCCTCCACCCACGCCTACGCCTCGCAAGCCCGGTTGCTTTGTAAACCGTTTCACCCTTTTAAGGAGAAGATAATGCAAAGTGCAGCCGGCGCTGCTGACTTATGTCACGCCGAGCCACGCCGCGTCGACGTATCCGGCAACGTTTCCTGCGCCGTTAAAGTGGTTCCTTTAATTAACAAAGTTATTATCTTGGGCCCTCGAGAACACGCTTTTCGCGTTTATCGTTTTTGAGTCTCTTGTATACAGATCTCTGCCAGCGGAATAAACGCGAGTTTAGAAAGTGATTGTTCCGCTCTAGGAGGAGAAAGGACTCGTTAGATGCTGGACTGATTACGAATGAGAAGATACGCGGTCAGAGACGAGATTCTTGAGCCGTTTAACGGGACGAATTTACGGGGGATTATTTAAATCGCGGATTTGTTCACGGCGTTCTTTACACGGTCTTGAAAGGATCCTAAGTTGCGAATAGCATTGGCGTTGCCAGGATCGCTGCAATCTGCCAACTACTTGCAAGTTTGTACACACGAATGTGTTGGCGTTATTCCAAGGGTTTAGTAACGACGTCGCGCTGAATACGCTGTTTTTTTGTGGTGATGTTGGATTTTTAATAAATCTACAGAGATGCACATTCATTCTGATGCTTTGGTAAGTTTCAATGAAGCTGAGAACGGTAAGGGTTTTATTTATTTCGATGAATGGAACGTGAGATTCATTTAATTAGTTGGAAATTGTTTTATAGACTGGTCCGAAAATTGTATGCTCGGAAACGTTAAATTTGTTTAGACGGTTTTAGGTGGTAGATGTGAAAAATTGTTGTGTCTGTTTAATGAAGCCAACGTTTATAAAATGTGAAATTCATTACGTCGACGATTGTTTTGAAAGTTTTTGACAATTATGATTTGAATTTATAAATTGGATTTTTCGGGTGATAAACCGTGGTAATCTTGAATATTTATAATGAACGATTTGGATTTATCAGATATAGGGTTTTGCCTAGGATTAGTTACGATAAATATTGCAAATATTGTTCAACTAGTAATAATGCAATTGCATTAATTCATTTCCGGTGTCAATGTTAATATACAGTGTCATATATAGAACATTTTCAAATGTAGGGTGAACTGTACAATGATTGGCGCCCCAAGCCAAAATCATGGTAAAAATCTTTTTATCTTTTTTTGAAATGTTTAAATGAGCTTAACTTGCTATTATCATAAGCTAATAGAGATTTTTCAGCAAAATCAAACAGTTTTACGAGTCATAAATCTTTTATTATGAAATATATTCAGTGAATAACAATCGTAAGACAAATAGTACAGTCATTGGCACATTTGGTAAACAGTAAGAAGTAAATGTTAAAAAGGCTATTTGGTTTATAATTTAACATATACACACTTATTACATATGTGGTACAGTTCGAAATTAAGTTATAAAGCGATAACGTATACTTACTCGTAACGAAAATTTTAACAAAACTATTTACATTGCTCTATGGTCATCCGTCGGTCTTACCGGAAGTCCTCCAGCGTTGTTAACAGTCATATGTGGAACTCTGCTATGAAAATTTACAACGTTGCTTTGAAATAAAAATAAGAAGTAATAAAAAATGATGTTCTATACCAGGAATTCTTAATATTTGCCGTTTAAATCAAAACTGCCAATAACTAATGCAGTGCCAGTAATAGTACAGTTTACCCGATTTGTTAATTGAAGGTATAATGGTTGGACTGCGAATCTTTGTATAATTGTGGCTTTTCGTAGAACAATTTACGAAAATGTGAAACCCACAATACCTATAAGGATAAGAATTTATCAATGTTTAAATACACTTAATTATAACAAAGAACAGTTCATTACACTATGCAGATTACTGCTAGAAATATCCATAAATTGAATTTGAACTATTTTAATGTTCAATAAATAATCTTGAAATTCCTAAACAATTTTCTTTCTTATCAAGATGAGTAATTTTATACAATATTGTAATAATAGATTAGTGGGGTACTTTTGACCTATGTACTGGCGGATTAACTCATCCATCTTTCCTTCAAACAAGATTCCACATTTTTCTCACGAAGATTGCACTAGATGTACGTATGTAGAGATACGGTAAATGCATATTTTCTTTTACTCGTGGGGAATTATTAACCAAAAAAATTGTAATGGGCTACGAGAAAAATCGCAGGACAGGTGGTGGAAAGCGATACGGAACAATTCCGATGGTGATCAATTAAGAAATAAAATGGCGTAAATTCGCGCGGTATCGGCGGATTCAAAGAAACCGGTCAATCGATCGCGAAACGCAAAACAAGACCCCTTGACGGCACAAAAACACGATTGTCCGTGTCCGAAGTATCCCCGCGAGTGTATTTGATAAAATGCGAAAAACCATTGCTTAACTATCCGTAATATCTGCGGCAACGAGTATCATGGCCCGTTGAGTTCGCACGGTTTGAGAGAACGATGAGTAGTGAAAAAAAAATTCGTGCGCGTAAATTCATACATGCCTGTGCATACACGTACGACACACAGGGACAAATACACACGGTTGTTTCGCGGGGGTGTATTGAGGGTGTGGAGGGGCCAGGAGGTGTGCAGGCGATCTGGTTGGCCAGGGTAAAAACAAAAATCGAAGCCGAACCCACAGATACGCGGTTTTTGCGAAATTACGGGTCCCGCCTCGTGCCTTCGCACTCCCCCGTAAATCAATCGCCGCTTCGACGTTCGTATATATTTTCCGTTAATTATTTTTATTCACGGACCCGCGCGTAGGAACGCCCAGCGTGTCCATGAGGGTCGATCGGTGTGTCGACACGCGCGCAACGCACTTGCTGGATTTTTCTGCGACCCCGCGATCCTCTGTTGTGTGCGTGCGCGATTGTATATGTGCGTGCTCGTGACAGAGAAAAAGCGAAAAATGGAGGAGAGAACCGGGAACAGAGAGTGAGAGAAAGATAGTGAAAGTAGAGCTACGATGCGTCCAGGTAATTCCGGAAAATATGGAGGCACGACCGTACCCGAGCATAATGTCATCTTCTTCTCGCTATCTCCGTCCTGCATGTCAATCTTTTTTTTTTTTTTATTTTCTTTCACGTACACTCGTTGCTGTCAACGGTGCGTGTTCACGCGTCCGTTCTCCAATAGGACGAGGAGAGGAATAGAGTGATGTTACGGGGCTAGGTGGGGTGGTAAACGGGGGGAGGGCAGCCAGGGGGCGAGAGAGCGCGGCTCTGGTTCGTCAAATTTGCACATTTATTCGTTTACCGACATACAATCGAGCTTAAAACTTGGCTGAGTTCGTATGAATGCGTGGACACTGGCGGCGTATGTGCGCCACTACGCAGGAACTTCATCCCTTATTCATAACCCTTCGAAGGGCTTGATGGAGCTCCCGAGGCTTGTGCGCCGTGCACGGACGATCTCTCTTTTTTTTCTCTCTCTCGCTCTCTCTCTCTCTCTCTCCTTCATTCCTCCCCCTGGTTTTGCTCGCTCTTGTTTTCGTGCATGACGCGGGGGAGGGCCGCAAAACCGTGCAGAGCGGCACGGCGCGGCGGTAGAGGCTTTTCCCTGAAACGCTTCATTTGTCGCACAGCATTGTGTAATTCTTAACAATCTTGCGTGGTTCTTTCAGCCCTGGCAGCAGGGACGATTCGTGTCCGAATGCCGGCGGATGAGCAAATAATTTGCATCTGCGGATCGCGGATCCGTCGAAAGGCCTCCGCCCTCCGCCGACCTTTTTTTTCCTCGAGAAGAAGCTCGCTCGATATCGGCACGGTAATGCACCTTTCATCTTCCCAGGAACCGGCCCGTTGCTCTTTTGAACGTACTCGATTAATTCGCCGATAATTGTCGATAACGTTGTCGACCAATAATGGAATCGCCGGTTGCAGTCGTAAAGATTGTCGACTGTTTGTCGGCTCTAAACGCGGACTCTGTATAGGATCTTGATAAAAATCATTGCTGAATGAGTGCATTGAGAAACGTTTCTCACAACATTACAAGCAATCAATTTGTAAGTCAGTATTCTTTATTGTAATAGTTGTCGGTGTTCATTTCAGGTAAATATTGATTATGATCCGTAGATTTTATAATTTTATGAAAAGACCGCCGGCGCCGGTGTAATTTAAAACAGTGGATAGATTAAATGAAGTTAAGAATGTCAGTATATTGTTCTCGTCTTATTAAGATTGTCAATGGAAGAAAGAATCTTCTGTATGGCTACTGTTTCTTGCAATCGATGCAGACCATTTTTCTTATTTTGCATTAAGATCCATAGTTTAGTTATCAGACAATCGGGTTTAGCACAACTTTAAATTTGATCAGCCATTGATAGTAAACGTTCACTAATAGTATTATTGATGGTAACAAAAACAACGCTTTTATTTTGTTGCAGGAAGAAATTAATATACAAGCACATGTACAAATGAATTTTATTACCTAAAAGTAATAAAAAAAGCAGTAACACAAGATATATAAAGAATAACAGCTTCGAAAAATTCTAAAAATACCAATCTGTCCCAAAAATGTATTAAACATCGTTACCATTTACAAACAATAGCTCTGAATAATTGAACTTGTAGTTTCATGTAGCTTCAAGGAGAATTAACCCTCAAGCATTCCTCACGACAGAAATATTAATTGTTGTTTTAACGATATCCCTAAATGCTTCTAATGTATTCGCAGAGAAAAATAAAATACTCACTCTAATGATTATTACTATATTTTCTTTCATTCGAAGTTATCAACATAATTCCATTTACATTATCACTCATTTCATTGGGTTGTAATATAAATTGATTCAGTTTTAAATATAAATATGTTCTAATTATAACGATTTAGTTGTGATTCATTATAAATGGGAATTACTGTGATTAAATAAAAATTACTTGTAGTCAACGATTTTATAACTGATTGATACTAATTCTCTACTTTGCTAATAAATGAAACGAAGATACTGAAGATGAAGGAATGAATTTATGTTTCGGCTTAATATTAACTTGAAGAAACGAGAAAAGAATGTGCAAGACGTAGATTTATCGATAAGGCAAGTGGTAAATAAAGGCCAGGACACGCCAGTTGCCTTAATTCTCGAAGGGAGTGTAGACGAAGGGCGGCCGCTAATTAACGATTCAATCGCACACTCGGCCGCCTCGATAGTTTAATTAATTCGGAAATAGTTGGAGACGCAGGGCGGGCGAAGGGAGTAGAGCACACACCTCGGAAATGAATCTCCGGGCCACCCTCGTCAGGCATCCTGTGGTCAGGAGATCCGGCAAGAAATAAATTACCAAACTGTACACGGTTGGCAAGAATGTCCACTATTCTTCCCTGAACATCGAATCGCTCACAAAACAATCTCGACACGGATCGGAGGACCGGTCGTTCTTCCGATCCCTCCCGGTTTCGCGCAACTACCGTCGATGGGGTGACGAAGACGGGCTTCGATTGTCACTTCCGCACTTTACAATGGGGGAGAAGCCAGTACTATACTCGTCCCAGGGAAGAAATCGATTTAGGTTATGTGCAATTTTGATTTCCAATCTGGACGACTTCGAATTAAGAGCTGGCACAAAAAGATCAATTCTCGTTTTCAAGTTTTGACTCAAATAGAAGGAAACGTAGCAGCGATTTAATTATCACAATAAGTAATGCTAGTTATAAATAGATTACGGTGTTTTATACAAAATAAAAATTTATTGAATCAATAGCAACATACCAGATACCCAATAAATATTCGTTTTCTCTTCTAACAATTTTAATAGATTGATGGTAACACTCGACGCTTTCGTATTTATTGTTTTACCTATTCATTTTTATTCTTAATGTATAAAATTCGCAGTTGTCATTAGTTGTTTTTGAAGTGAAAGTTCTTTACGCGCGGTAGGCGCAAAACCTCGACGCGGTAGGCGTAAAACCGATCTGGCGATGAAACGATGAAACGAAATTCTATTAGCATATACAGTTGAGGGTTCGGCATTGCTTAACAAACATTATAATAAAATTCCGATGATGCTAAGTGGAGATTTTAACGTGAACTTTGCATCGGAACAATCAAAATTATTATTAGAATTTTTTAGAAGTAAATTAAGATTGGAAATGGTAAATAATCCTAATAAAGCGACAACAAGATCAGGAACAACTCTCGATGCAGTATTTGCAAGACATTTAGACAAAATTGAATCAAGAATTTTTATATCATTTTTTAGCTATCGCAAGCCAATTGTTTCAATAATTGAATCATAAAAAATTAAATGTCAAAGTGTTAATAAAAATTCGAAAAGAATTAAAGAAAGAAGTTTCACTTCAGCCATGTGGTTTATGCACACACCAATTTTTTTATATCAATTCTACTATTGAACTCGAATATTAATGCTTTGAAATAATTTTATATTAAATATTGAGTTGGTACGAAAATGATGGTCGATTTTAAACGTCAATTTTGGACTGCCCGGTAGAAACTTGTAATGATTCTCGGATTTAATTAACAACGATATGAAACGTTGCGTCGGTATATAGATTAGGCGATGCATATCTATAGATTATTTATAAAACCAATGCTTCAACATCGAAAAACTGTGTAATATCCTGAGGAATTCGATTTCTGACGCGTAACTCGATTTATTACAGGAAATTTCAATTCCTCAGACGGAAAGTCCGGTGTCGGTGTATGTAGCATGTACGCGCCCCTCTACGGGGATTGGTTCCTCGGGAAAACCAATTATTCATCGAAATCAAGTGTTACACAACTTTGGTAATATTTAAAACTCCGGGGCCGTTCGATCCCTCGGACTGTGTATACGGAAACTTTGAAAACTAATATCACCGAGCAGCCGACAAAGGCTCGGCTCAGCGACACGACGCATACGTTTCTCCCACCCACACACGCGCATTCTTTAGATACCAGCAAACACACGCGTTGTGTACACTTGGATTATTCGCAATTACGCTCCGCAGATCAGATGGATCCTCTCAGGCAGCGCCTTTATTGCGGCTTTATTAAACGACGATGGCCGATGCGATCGGCACTGGGTATCATGGACACAAAGTCTGAAGGCGACGAAGAGAAAGAAATCGGAGGGCGGGAGGGGTAGTTCCACAACAGAGAAAGAGAGAGAGAGAGGAGTGTCTATAGCAAGCGAAGAACACGGAGAGGTGCCGGGGCGATACGCGAGAGAGAAACAGAGAAAAGGGCAGAGGACGGCGGCGTGTTCGTTCGAATCGCGAGGTTCGAGGAACTCACTTTGAAAAGCGGTAGAACCTAAACCCGCGTCTACTTTCTCCGGCGCAGGGGAAAATAGCTTTCAACCCGGAGAACGGGCAAGTATCGTGTAGCTACACGATAACTCTAGGCAGCCTGGCCCGCGATACTTCTCCGTCAGGTAGACGAAGTGGACTCGAAGGGTACACAGAAAACGGGAAAGGCTCTTTCTATGAGCCTCGATTGCTTCGCGCTTCCCCGATACACCCCCCAACGGCTCCACGTATGAGCGCAAAGTCGGAGGAATCGGCGGCAAGGTGTGCTTCCGCCTCGTCTCTCGCCACTTGCTACCGGAAAAGTCGGAACTCCGGAAAACTCACCGGGCGAGCATGTAATGATACACGTGTGTTATGGCCAACTTCCCTCCTTCAGACTTGTTACCGCGGCTATCGTTCAAGGGCTCGTCAGATCTCCCGAATATCCGAGCTAGATCGTCTTGCTTCGAGAAATATGGCCTAGGCTCGACAATAGTACGTTCGCACGATTTTCGACTCTAATTTGGATCCTAGAGGATCGATCGAATTATTAGAGATACTTGCAGAGCTGGCTAAAATACTATTTCAAGTCGTGAATAGTAAGTAATCTATTTCATTTGAAATCATACGTGCACTTTTAAACATAATACATTTTATTTGTTAGTAAAAGTTTCTAAAATAGTATTTCATTTGCAAGATTCTCAAATTAGGGGCGGGACTACAATTTGAGGGGTGTTTCAACATGAGAAAATAAATAAAAAATATGGAATCAAATTTTTTCATTTGACACCTCGTTTTCGAGAATGTCGCGTTCGAAAATATTATGGTTTCATGCGTTTTAATATTACTCGTTCCCTCGATCTATTTTCATGGTCAAGAAATACTTGAAATACTTTTTAAGGTAAAATTAAAATATTTTATGTTTTAGATTATCAAAATAAAATACTTCAGAAGCTTTTCGATTTCCGTGACGTCTCGTGTAGATGCGCAATCTATGGCGCGTTGATCGCCGGACGATAGGGAAAAATGCAGGAGAAATTTGAAGAACGCGGCGGTGGTCATCGGGCGGCCATCGAAATCGAGACGAACTGCAATAATTATTGGCGGCCGGGGGAAGGAGAGAAAAAAGGAGCGGCAAAGGGAGAGCGAAAGGGCAACAAGAAAGGAATAGGGCAGCCGGTGCGCGCGGACGGAAAAAGAGAGAAATGCAGGAAGAGAGAGGCTGCGAGGGATGATGAAAAGTTTGACCGGACGCAACGAGCACAATGCACCGTGGTCCACCCTCCACTCCCTCGACCCATCCACCCCATAATTCCTCCCGCATTGTACTTCCAATCAATATTGTTTTATACCGCGAGTCATGAGACGAGCTCGATGGTTCGAACGTTCGATGGTCCGGATCTTTCTCCTGCAACGGCGGATGCATTTGAAAACCCACCCCCCGCGAACCCAAGCTCCCTTCAACCAACCCCCGAAAAAATTCCTTCGTATTCTATAGATTATCTTTCTTGACGGTCCGTCCGAGCGCTGCACTTCAGAATTTCAAGACTTTCAGAAATTGCATCGTCTTGTTCGCGATTGCCCGATGAATGCCCCCTTCGATTGCAGCACCGGGATGCTTAACTCTGTTTCTCATTAACCAAAGCTTCTTTCTTCCCTGACGGTCGAGAACCGCTTATCCTTTCATTTATCGTTTTATTTAACCGCTCCTTGTTTTCGTTCCTTCCGTTGCTCTAATCGAATGACAGACTTTATTTCGTTATCCGCTGATTTTCTGAATATTCCTTCTCTCACGATGGATTTCCGATAAGGAACATTCGCAAATTGTTAGCCCCTGATTTTGATGAAGCTAGTAAGCATGATGTGTATTTTTTCTTAATGTGGTGATTCCATAGTTTATAAATGTGTGTAGAATATTTATATTTATGTGTGTAGTGGTTTTAAAGATGAATACAATATTTAATACAATCTCTGCAGACTATTTCTGACAATTTTACTGGAAGGATTTTAAAAAATTGTAATTGTTAATATACTGTGAATTTTCATATAATGTTTTTATTGCCCTGCTATAATAGTATGAAAAAACATTCCATTCTTTTGTGACTAATATTTAAGCGTTATGGTAAATGTTGGCATGCAACAAATATAAATTTCCTTTCCTCTTCTGTGGAATGATGATAGTAAATATGAATAGTTCAAATACAAAACTATAAAAATATTAGAAGAGTCTACGAATGTCGTTACTCTTCAGCACGATCAGAGAGCAATAAAAATGGTGCAGATTCGAGTCTTCAACAGAAGAAGAAGAACACTTGTATATAATTTTTTACCTTCCTACAAACATGCAAAATGCTATGAAAAATCAGAAAACGACTATTCAGACGAATGCACATCTCTCAATTTTGACACCGATCAATCCAGACCTTAGAAATGATCTAGTCACAGATATTCACCAGAACAAATAGAACAACTATATACAATTTTTAGCTGTTCCAAAAATTAAAAAAATTTGCTAAAAAAATCACGTGGTGAGAGTTCGAAACATATATCTACACCCTCTTCCAGAGATCAGCTAGCATTAAGAAGTGATCTAGGCTCGAGTCTTCAATAGATGAAGAAGAACAAGTATGAATAATTTGTGTCCTTCTCATAAACTTACAATTATGTCATCAAACCATCTTAAGAATACTCCTTTCCCCTCGTTAGCACTGGTTAATTCAGGAATCAGAAATGATCCAGACTCGAATCCTCACCTGACTAACTGCAAGATCAAGTATGCACAATTTTTGGCTGTTGAAAAAATCGGGAAAATTTGCTGAAAAAATCGCGAGGTGACAGTTCGCGTTCCCCGGTAAGGAAGCTGATGGGTCGGCGAAAGTATCACCGGCAATTGGACAGGTGTTCGATCGAACGGCTTGTTCACGCTGCCGGAGATCTATTCAGCGATCTACACGCTCGCCTATGAAGTCGTAGCGGTGCGCGGCGCGCGATTTTCCGCGGTTACATGAGCGAAAAGAAAACACGACAGGCTCGTGCAACTGGTCGATAAACGCGGCGACGTTGACATTGGGTTTTCTCCGTCGACGCGTCTCAACGCGAGAGCTGGTTGTCTTTATACGATGACGAGAGAACGCGCAAGAACGGCGCACAATGTGCATCCGGTTGGCTCACTCGACGAGGAGGATACGTTTCGTTCGCTCGATGACGCTGATTCAGGATTACCCTCCCTCTCTAATTATCTTGCCTCTTCTCCTTCCCTCGCCGGCCGCTACCCGGCATCAACACGCCCGTCTTCTGTCGTTCGTTCGTTCGTTCGTTCGTTCCTACATCACTGGAGAGAAGGGACAGAAAGTCCGGTACCGGAGCGATAATAAATTATCTTCGGCAGCACACTTCTTGAGCAGGAACCGGATATATCGCCAGACGATAGCAGCGATATCTCGCAAGAACCGTTACGGCGATATTCTTCTCGACAACTCATTTTTCCGAGGCTCGAACTTCGTGATTCGAGTAGTGGACAGGACCATTGCGATCAGAAGTTGTATGAAAATGTTTTAGGTATGCCACTGTTGCAAAGGGATAGGGTGACCTATCTGCGAATACTAATTTCACCATACATTGTTTCTTAAGTATAATTGTGATTTCTATCGATCGAATTTTGAATTATGTTAGAGAAGATGCTATCGGCGCAAAGGTTCGATCTTCTTGAAAATCTACAGCAAATTTGCAATTTAATTAATCACCCAACGTTTCGATCCAGGCGTGGATCATTATCAAAGGATAATGCGTTTGCTGTGCAACTATTTTTAATAAAAGCGGAAAAAAGAATTTTTTTTAAATATAACTACGTATGAGTTGCGATGGCAAAGTGATTGTACCATCGTGGCCAAAACGTAACTTAACTGTTGTTTCTTAAGTGTTGATTCAATGAACAGGTCACTCTACAATTATTTAAAACCATAGATGTTCATGAAGTCTTTGAAGTATGAAGATAGGTACTCGAAGATCGACGTCAAATTGAAAATCATTCACATCAGAGTTTGAGTATATTTGACGTGGTGTGAAGATTGTAAAACATGTTTATCTTGTGTTTTAAACAGTCAGATATGCTTGCAAATGTTTACTGGAATGTTTTCATCTCGACGATTATTGAAAATCTTAGTTGGAGTAAGACGGTCCAATTACAAAAGAATTTATGACGTAATGACGAAGTTTCAAACTAAAAGATGAACAAGGTTTGTCAAACAAGATGAAATTTAACTAGTGAAATTATAAAAGAATGTATGAAACAATGCCGAAATTTCAAACCAAAAGTTGAACAAGGTTTGTCAAACAAGATGAAATTTAACTAGTGAAATTATAAAAGAATTTATAAAACCAAAGTTCCAAACCACAGGATGAACAAGGTTTTTCAAACAATGTCGAAATCTCAAACCAAAAGATGAACGAGGTTTGCCAAAAGAATTTATGAAACCAAAGTTTCAAACCAGAAGATGAACATGGTTTGCCAAAGAATGTCGAAGTCTCAAACCAAAAGATGGACGAGATTTGTCAAAAGAATTTATGAAACCAAAGTTTCAAACCAGAAGATGAACATGGTTTGTGAAACAATGTCGAAGTCTCGAAGCAAAAGATGAACGAGGTTTATCAAAAGAATTTATGAAACCCAAGTTTCAAACCAGAAGATGAACATGGTTTGCCAAAGAATGTCGATGTCTCAAACCAAGAGATGAACGAGGTTTGTCAAAAAAATTTATGAAACCAAAGTTTCAAACCAGAAGATGATCGAGGTTCGTCAAATAAGATAAAAATTAAATAGTTCAAGTTACAAAAAATTGTATGAAACATTAATGTAGTTTTTATTTTAAAAAATGAACAACGTATGTAAAACAAGATGAAGACTCCAAATGTGCATCAAACTAAGTATCTTTAACGTCACAATGAATACTATGATGCATGAGGCATGTCCAGCTTCGTCCTGCAATTAATTTCCCGTTGAAACAGGCCAGTTATCTATGTTTCGGAGATGAGTAATTACGATCGAATGTTGAAGACATTGGACACAGAGTTATCTTGGTACGTCTCATTGTGACGACTCATAAACCTACGACCGCAACACACCCGCGCCACGTATAGTGGTTGTATTGTGTGTAAATAACTGTGGACGTGCTTCACCCTCGTATCAATGAAATTCTCCGCTCCCTTCCTCCTAAACACACCCTCGGTTTCTAGGTAAATAGGCTTTCCATCCACGGATATAATCTGTGTTCGGCATTCATTACATCATGACCTAAGCACTCCTGTTTTACAATTTATTGCATGCAATCTTACTTCGGTCTACGCTTTCAGGCCACCAGAATGTTATACGCCAAACTAATCAACGGCAGAGTAGGTGCAATTCTTTTAATGCACAATTTTGCTGTCTCTTTGTGGGCTTTCGAGGACAGAAACTTGACGGCAATAATAAAAAACAATTCCTAATATTTAGAACTTCATAAATTGATTTCGTCGTGTGTATTAATTAAACAATGGTCCTCATCGACAGTGCCGTATTATATTATTTCTTTCTGACAAGAAATAAATTGAATAATTGAATAACTTCAAAATCTGTTTATTTTCATACAAGAATAAGTCAAGAAGTGTATTTTCTTACAAGAATAATTTCTTTGTTACAATTACTTTTATTGTTAAATTCTATTCTTTTAGAACTGTTGATGACTGTTCAGATTGCTGCATAAATACAGCTCACGAATCAAATAGTAAGCATGTCGCTAAAAATTAATACGTAATTAAATTCACTATAGTTGTATACAATCGAATTTAAAATTAAATACACGTCGATATTCAATCTTGTTTGTTGTGTGACTGAATGAAATGATCACGAAGTGGTTTCTCTTACAAAATTGTAAATACAAGATTTAATAGAGTTTAGTAATAATTTGATTTGCAATTTATTGGAGCAATGACCAAGAAAATTTGTATCTTCTCTATAACAGTTCGTATAAATTTCTCGTTGTCGATCCAGAAGTCCGAGACAGTGCAATTCACAAAGAGTGAAACCATTACTTAAAATCGGAACGACAAAGGATCATATATAGCAGAACAACATCAGCGAATCCTCCTCCAATGGATGACAATTATATCATTTGCATCCTTCCTTTGTCTCGCACACAAACTCCACGTCGGAATTCTACATTTCTATTCAATATCCGGATCGATCGTCCATTCTACAGCGGGTACAAGCGTCTTAATTAATTACAATGGTAACGAAGTAAAATCCCCCGGTTGCCAATCAACTTTCTATCAGTATCGTATTTATTGCCGTCGGAGGAGACCCCTATCGGCAATCAATGCGGAGGAAAATAGCCATTAGCCGAATCACCGTCCTCCAAATGATTGATCAAATGGCCGATATCTCATCTTTGGGAATAATGCTTCGTCAAGTGTCCGGCTGGAGGTAACGCGGCCGTTTGCGAGTACATATACATAGACTGAATGCGAATAGGAGATAGAGTTGGCGATAGGGAAATCGATGCTAGCCTCGTCGCCGAGGCATCTCGAAAAGAACGCGGCGGCTATATCTGGCAAGCAGATTGCAAGCAGATTGCAAGCAGATTGCAAGCAGATTGCGATTGCGGATTGCGTGCGAGAGCGCGGCCGTGGCCGCAATTATTCCGGGGTTCTTTATGCGAAGCGTGTTCGAAAGTCGCGATTGGCGGACATAGAGGACGACCGGGACGGGGTCCAATCGACTCTATGAGGGCCCAAGAGAGCGAAGATCCGGCCCCGTTCGTGGCAATGGGCGTTGAACGCGGAGGATGTGTAGGATGTAGGATACAACCGCGCGGAAAACGACGATCGCTCCGGAAGAACGCGCCGATCGTCCATTGTCGTTCGCCATTCTCGACGGCCATTCAGCGTGCATTGGCTCGCCTTCGTTTCCACCGATTCGACGCACTTACACGCCTTCCTCTGGGCTTCGCCGTTTTGTTTCACGTTCCTCGGGCAATCGCGATACACCGACAGTGCCCCACCTATTTTGCTACGGGTTCACCAGCGATCCACGGATCGACGGTCCCTTCGCGCTTCCGGTGTCGCCTGTTCTGCGAACACCGACGATTCACTCGCCCGCGAGAGGAAATTACTAAGATTCAGTAGGTTACGTGATGGCAACGGAATCCAGGTTTCGCGATCCCGCGTTGCGCAATCTCGTGTTACGACATGTTTGGTTGGTGGTTGAAGACCGGATCTTGTCGCTGCTGCGTGAGAACTCTGACAAAGGAAGGACCCGAGGTGTCTTCCATTTTTATTTATTTTTGCACGCTGGTTATGTACATGTTTCTAATGATATATGCAAAACATTAGGTGTAGATACGTAAAAACATTCAAGATTTAAACAGACAAATGCACCTTCAATATGCAGTATTAGTACGGAATGACAGAGTTTCGTTTACAATGTATTATTGGTGAAGCTAGTTGGTAGCGAGACTAATAAGCTGGAGATCAGCCGATCAAATCCCAGTTGTTTACAATTTAAAAAATGTTTTTTTGTAGTTTCTCTTATAATTACGATGTACATGATTCGGGATGGTAATCATCGTATATTCCGGGACAGCCAAAGTGGTACTCGCGAGTCGCGACGGCACATGGGCAAGGGGCGCGAAGTTTACAGATACACGATGCGATACACTTGAAAAAGTAGTGGTAATCTTTTCAGCGAATAGTGAGAAGCCTTTGACTCAACTGCGTGCGCATGACCAATCAGACGGTTTCTTTGCGAATTCCTTTCGCATTCCTTCCGAGTGCCACTTTGGCTGTCCCGAATAATGCATACACTTAAAATACAAAAAACTACTGCACCAGGACATTGAATAAATGATTGCGCGATACATGTACACTAATGCTCATTGAAGTATGAACACTACTTTAAAAAGTAATGACGAGTTAAGTAGTCATTCGTTATCAGTTGTCAAAAATTGTTCACCTTCTGCTAACTAATAATTTTTACATTTTATCGCGTCATTATTGGACTACGGATCTTTATGCGATATAAACGAAATATTTATAAAATAATTTATGAAAAAAGAAATTTGTATAAAAGTATGTATTTGCTGTTTCCGCAACGTCAAAACAACGCGTGTTTAATCAATATGTTTAAAATAAATTTAAACAGTTTATGATTGAATTTGAATTAAAAATAGGTTAGCTAGGAACTCGATGAAATTTAATATTCCTATTCAATTTTTTCAGTTGCATCGCGTTTATCAATAATTGTTTGGAATAGCACCGCCATTTCTCGGACGTGGCGGAAATTGAGAAAAACGTTAACCCTGTCGACCCGTTGAACGATACAAAATGGGCGACACGTCACAGGTATTCATTTCCCTCGTTGTTTTACGATCATTTCGCATCGAGGAACAATAGAAGTGAAAATCTATGTATTAAGATATCAAGACCGCGTACAATTTGAACAGTTGCATTCATTTTTGGTGGGAGTCACAAAATCAGTGAGCGATATCGTGACCCGATCCTATGCAAACTATTTCATCTACATATTTATAATTACTAAATTACTAACATAGTATAATTTATCTCGATCCTTTCCTCGATTCATTTTGAAATCATTTCACTTTATATTCCTTCTTGTACTAAACATTAAAATAAAATGTAAAATTGAGGAATAGAACTTCGTCCGTAACAATATAGAACAGTTATTTTACGATTTGTTTATAGGATTATTGTAGCCATTTAAAGACGAATTCATTATCTTAGACGAAAGTAAGACGATTTTTGAAACTATAGCCTATAATTCTAATGTTACTAAAAGGTAGCTGTACAATGTATTGTACATATAGGATGTTACATAACTGATGAAAAGTTCTGTCCATGTGCAATTACTCTTTTCAATATTTTACGATCGATTAAAGAAGTCTCCGAGCAATTCGAGAATTTATTTGATGCCTGGAGGTACAAATGCAAAATTTGGTTGCTAGGACACGTTGTTTTAACACAAAGTAAAGAATTTACGAACACTTCGATTATAAAATACGTGTAAGTGTAAAAATAATGACGCTGCAACTATTGTGTATCGTTCGGTGCATCCTCCCTTTGAGTCAGTGATTTTGGTAGCCTATCGAGGGACGAACTAACGGTTCCCGTCATTTCGTCGAGAGCTCTCGACGATCGCTACCTGTTTGGCTCTTCGTAATAAAATTTGTGACGGTTTCCGTGGCTCATATGCATAATCGACGTAAATCGCTTTTACCGCGAGCGCTGCGTTAACGTCGCTCAACAACGCGTAAAATCAGGGGTGATAATTTGGAATTAAACGAATTAGTATGTTATGGCTTTGTAATTGTGTTACACCGGGCCGGTGGTGTGCGCAGCCGCTTGTAAATTCGATAAAAGAAAGTGTTTGTGAAGTCGCTAGCGCAGCGAATACTCGCTGTTCAAAGCGCGCGTGTATGTACAACACGCGTGTTTGAAATTCGCGCGACCACTTCGTTGCGGCCGCGTATATAAATTAATTATTTCATTAACCCCGTTCAACTTCCATTTCAATTTTCCCCCGGCCTGCCGGGTCCATGAGATTTTTTAATTGAACGTCAAGTCCCGTTACATCTACGCAAATATTGTCTAATCAACTGTGCATGCACGAAGTATTTGCTGTATGAATTACGTATGTTACATACTGAGTTATTTAAAACAATACCGTATCTATAGCAAAGAGCTGGTATCAAGATCGTTACCAGACTGTCGATTTTATGCAATCATAGCTGAAGATAGGTAATATTTAAAATAGAAAGATTAAAAGAATTCAGGAGTATCGATATATTATTTGAATCTTATAAAATCATTAAATTAAGACATTTTTATACGGCTTCAAGTTGTTATATCACAGTGTGTGCTGATAAAACTGGAGAATAATTTAACAATATAGATGTACAGTACATAAAATACTTTATGTTTAAAAAAAGCACTCGCCTATTGATACCTTTCAAAAATGTTTATGTGCTCATATAGTATATCGTTGAGTTATTTTCTATTTTTGAAACTTGCTCCTTTCTAAGTCTGTCGTATCGTTTTAAATAATTTGATTCGATCATTTTACGAGTAGGTGTACATTTTAAAAATATTCATTATTATTGCAAGCAAAGGGAGCACAATCTGTTGTGTGTCTTCGTAATATCTTTTTACGTTTATCTATTTTCGTGAATTCCCAGTTTTCTTTTTCCGTTGGCAATATGGATTTGGTGCAACAGTTTTTCAAATTGCAAGTGAAGTTTGCAAGGTAATGAGAATTAATGAGGGCCAAGTATTGAAGTGACGTAATCGAGTTTGGGAAGGACTGTCGATCTGTGAATCTCCAGGAGGAAACTCTGAACGAGAGTTTGAGAAATGTTACATACGCCGAGGTCAATCGAGGGTGAACCGTTTCATCTTAAGCAGATGTCGATGTGTGATGCGAAGTTGTTACGCTAATCCTTCGTTTCTGGAAACTTCTTGTGACTAATCGGGGAACGGAACTTCCATCATGGGAAGAACCAGTGCCATATGTCCCGTAAAATTTAATCAATATAACTGATAAGAAACACGACTGCCTACATCTAATCTCAGTTAGATTTCCTCACATTTTCACCGTGATTTTCCAAGCTCAACACTTTTTCATAAACAGTAAATTCATTATGTTGAATAAGCTATTATTTCACCAAAAAAGTGAACCTCATGTTAGACTAATTTAAACAAATTTTTTCTGTACACACAGTGACAGAGAGAAAAATGCAACGATAACTTTTATACATGAACATAATTATTTTAGGCAAGCCAATAAGTCACTAATTTTGTTCTAGATATATATATTTAATATACAAACTTTCTTGGATGATATATTAAATTACTGTGTAACAATTAAATTTGTTCTCTCAGAGATTCTTTTCTGCTGAAACTTAATATTTATGTACAAATCATTGTATCGTTATTAAAATTAAATTTAATGTAGATACATCGGCCATTTTATGGTAGCGAAAATGCAACCTAATATCACAAATTTTATTAAATGTAAAAACAATTTAAATTTTTTGGAAAATATATAAAATTAACTTACAATTGAACTAGTACACTGAAAAATTCTCTTCTGCTCAAACATTTCAGTCAAAAGAAAACAAAAATTTCAAAAATTCTATAATTGAAGACAAGATATTAATAGAGTAAAATCGCGCGAACGGCCTTAATGTATGTATATCCCGAAAACCGCGTTTCAACATAGTTACAAAGATCTGTCGCGACATTAAATCACACTTTATCGGAGCGGGCTGCAAACATTTTTCACTGTTCATAAACCATTGTTCATCGAAGCTTTCAGAAAGTCGTATAAATGAATTTCAATCGCAGACAGCGGCGTCGCCGGTCACCTAGCAACGGAACGTTGTCGAAAATTGCGTGGGACCCGTGTGCGTGCCTGTCGAAATATAAATCCGCGATGCCGACTGGTTTCGCGAAGGGAAGTCGCGACTGGTCCATAAAGACTGACGCGGCGGGGCGGCTCGCCTTCGCCGTGAGACCATGGTTGAGTTTAATGTATTCGGTGTCTCGCATTAAGTAGTCAAACGAGCGATGCCGTGCCGCGAACGTTGACACCTTCGGGCGCAAACGAGAATCCAGTCCGATAATTGAAGCACAAAGATCCCCCGACACCTTGCACCTCCTTTAATCAGAGGGAGCCTCAAAAGAATCCTGTTCTCGAGAGCGAGAGAGCGTTAAACTCGCAAAACCGATTCTTATTCCCGGGGAACGATGGGGTGGGTATTCCAGCTACACCCTTACACCCTGAATCCGGTCGGTAGGTGTGGTGGCAGGTTTCACGGCTCGGGCGCAAAACCGTTCTACCTTTGATGCCAGCCGACCACGGCCGAGTACGATCGCGTAGAATTCGGTGGCTGACGAGTGACCACTCGTAGAATTGCGACGAGTGTCCACTCGAACCAAAGGGAAACACTCTTTCCGCTTGGTTTGGTTGTTTCGTTGGTTGATCGGCTGTGGAACCGGTTAGGGGAGGACCTGATGAGAAGAGGATCGGTGCTGGGCCTGGAGGGTTACGGGAGCATAGGAGGGAGATCGAGGAACAAGGGAGAACAGGGTGGAAAACAATTAAGGGAAGACGAGGAGAGGTCCGCCTTGTATGATAATGCGCTGTAACCTCCGGTAGAGGCGGAGGAGGACGCGGATACGATGAAGGAGGAGGTGGAGATGACGACGTTGGAGGTGGAGGAGAGTAAGGCTGCCGGAGGATGAGGCCGGATGAAGCCGCGGAATGGAGGGGCTAGCCGCGAGAACGGGGTTGGCGGAGGTCGTGGTTCTTACTTTGCATTCCTTTGTGTGTCCTCCTGAGCCCTCCATCTACCTACCCTCCTACAACCCAGTCATCCTTCTTCCTCTTGAAGCTTGAACTAACGCCCGAGGTTTTAATGCACTTGTCTACTCCACATACCGTTCATAAAGACATATATGCCGTCTGTTGAACGAGTGGGCAGGAGGACTGATTCTTGGAAAGAGAAGCGAGACAGAGAGACAGAGAGAGAGAGGTAGAAAGAGACTCGCGGGCGTGGGCGAGGAACACGGGCCGAAAGGGGGTGGGCAAAGAGGGGCGAGAAGGGGTTTGCCAGAGGAAAAGGGAGAAAAAGTGAGACGGACCACGCGCCTCCGCTTCGAAGAAGAGAGAGACGGTGCCCCGCAAAAGAAGAGCCCACGAGCCAGAGAAGGGGAGAGCATAACGATATGAAATGCATTTTAAATTCTAAGCATTCGCTCGCGTCATGGAAAGACCTCGGCTCTTTGCTCGCATAATCCTGCCGGTGATGTACAAAAGTCAAAAAAGAACGGCGGAGAGCCGGGGAAGAATTAAAGTGCACTGGTCGAATCAGACCTTTGCCTGGGAGCCAGAGGAACGGGGGGCAAGGAACTCGCGGACGGCACTGACGTTTCATCTGTCTTGGATCGATCAAGATGATCGTCTGACGTCAACTGACATCTAAGAAACCTCTGTTTTTTACTGGCTCATAGTTTCTTAACCATTTCTTGATTCACTGCACCTTTTTTTACATTCTTTGTTGAATGACTATTTCGGCTATGACAACTTTGACTATCGTCAATCTTCCAAGTGCAGTCGTGCATTTTTGAAACTCAAAAATTATTTTTCTAATTTTAGGGAGTGGATTCGGGAGGCTGATGTTGTCAATATGGCGGAATTAGTCTTCAAAGAAAGTTAAAAAGTGCAGTGTGCTCTTTTGGATCTTGAAAATATTTTTCTTGAATAACTAGATCGTTCATTCAAGTTTAATATACTAGTCTTATACACTAACTAAATTATTTGTTTCTAATTTTAGGGAGTGGATTCGGGAGGCTGATGTTGTCAATATGGCGGAATTGGTCTTCAAAGAAAGTTAAAAAGTGCAGTGTGCTCCTTTGGATCTTGAAAATATCGTTCGTAGAAAACTAGTTCAAATATCAAAGTCCAATATACTGGTCTGATACATTAATTAGCTGCTTTTAGCTCAACAAGGTTATGGTTGAAAAATATGTTCAAATGTACAAACTGCCATTGGAATATGTATAACTGTTAACATCTCACTATAATACTAACAACGAAAAGGAAACACACCTTGATATCGTTACAAGTAGGCTACGGATTTTATGCAGCTATAACAAAAATATATAAGTACAATTTAAAACAGTCAATTCAAAGAATTTAACAATATTTAACAATATCAATACATAATTCGAACCACCATTGCAACTATAATTAAAACACAAAAATATTTTTAAAATTGCTTCCTGCATTCAACATTTAGATGAATTACAATTACCATCGTTAATACAGAAATTTTGATTGAAATGTTATTTTGAATTTCCATTTTTGCTCCACCAATGTACAAAACTTTGGTAGATATTTTTCAATCAATAATCAAGGCGTGTGTCCGTAGACAACGAAAAATTCTACGCAACAATTGATCTTCGACTTACCTTTTGTGTCCCGTTATTTTCGCACCGACCGACTGTCAGCTATGGCGTCATTCGTTAATCTACAAAACAGAGGAAACCGTTTAGAGAACACGCCTAGTCTTTCTAGTATAGTTTCGCAACAGCATGCTCTATTTTCGCGGTGCTATTCAAAATCCGCGGAACGTTAACCAACACGCTAGCAACAGAGTCAAGAGCGTCCGCGCCGGTGTTCATAATAATTAAAAATATTAAATTATATATTAAATATAATATAATATTAAAAATATTCGAACGCCCTTTAAATCAGAATAATTTCTTTAATATTGCACCGAACGACTTGATTTTTTTTTAGTTTTTAATTGGAAGCATCGATTTACTAAATGACGTGGAAAAAGGATTTTGAAAAAATTGCAAATGATATGAATTACATGAAAAAATAATAAAGGTATTTTTAAAAATTTTTTATTTCAGCCCGTACGGATAATTTAAAATATGTATCTCGTAGAACTAGATTAGTCAAACGCATGCTGGAAATTTCATGAAAATCGATTAACGTACACACGATCATAAAGTCTACGAGATACATATTTCACATTTTCATCACTAGCTCAAATAAAAAAAAAGTTTTAAAAATTAACATTTTATTTTTTCATGTAATTCTTATCAATTGCAATTTTTTCAAAATCTTTTTTGCACGTCATTTAGTAAATACATGCTTCTAATCACTAAAAAAAGTGAAGTAATTTGGTGCAGTTTTAAACAAATTGTTCTGATTTAAAGGGCGTTCGACTACTACCATGAGCCACTGTAAATCAAATTTAACCGGTCGTTCACGGTAATTTTAATCAATTTCGAGTAATTTCTATTAAATCGCGCCACTTTCGTTACCGGTCATTGTGCTGTCCGTATAATACGCATATAGTACCGCGTAGCCTTCACTGGAATTCGCAAATATTTGCGTAACATTATAACAAACGGCCGGTCGATCGGCGCACAATGACACGATAAAATCGAATTGGCCGCCACGGAATGATCACTAATTAAAAGACGACTTGAAATTTTCAGATCTTCGATTTTTAGATCAACCATACGTCGAAATCGCAAATAGGGATTACTTTAAACAATCATTACTGTAAATGTTCAAGTACGTACCGAAGAACACATTTGACTCTATGGAATACAATAAAAAAATGATTTACAATTTGACGTCGATTTGCGAAATAATGGGTAATTATATAGAAAAGGTCTGCGTACTCCGATTTTGATGAAATTTTAATATATTATAGATTTCGACATTTTGAACAACTTTTTCCTTTTCCAATATAGAGGGGTCGCTTTTAGTTTTCGAGATATTTGCAAAAAACTATCGGTAATGTTAATTTCATAACGGAAACCTTCTTTTTAGAAACACTGGGTGCGTGTGAAACACTGGGTGGGTGTGTGTGGTATTGTCGCTTCTCATCTCCAAAACGTGTTTACAAACAAAAAATAAACAAATGCGGCCCGAAAATCCAGGAAATGTCTTTGAAAATTGAAAGCTCAGCCTATCTATGTATGATCAGAGATATCTACATGAGTTAATTCTGCTTGTTTCTTCTGATAGGCTGAGCTTTCAATTTTCAAAGACATTTCCTGGATTTTCGGGCCGCATCTGTTTATTTTTTGTTTGTAAACGCGTTGTGGAGATGAGAACCGACAATACCACACACACACCCACCCAGTGTTTCTAAAAAGAAGGTTTCCGTTATGAAATTAACATTACCGATAGTTTTATGCAAATATCTCGAAAACTAAAAGCGACCCCCCTATATTTGAAAAGGAAAAAGTTGTTCAGAACGTGTTGCTCCATAAGATATTAAAATATACGGTACGCAGACCTTTTCTATATAATTACCAAATAATGATTTGCGGGTACTAATTTTAACGATCCTGATTAAGTGCCTATTCACTGGACAAGTCACTCTATTTGTCCGATGCAGGTTCGCCACCATTATCGATTAAAACGCGATATTAAATTTTCTTCGATCAACGATCACAGCGAGATCGCGTCTGACTGTCGCGACACTTAAACCGGAAGCAGAAGGAGCAAAACGAGTAGTTTTTTCCCTTTCGTTTCTTTTAAAGAAACCGTCTCACGTGCGTTGGCAACACAATGGCGAAGCAAGGTGGGGTCGGACTCTGTACGAGCTCGGTAGATGCACGTCGATTCAGAGAAGAGAGAGGAACAGCGAGAAATCCTTTTCATTCGAGGAAAAGAAAGCGGGCGCGAGATTCGCGCTTCATTCATGGCCAAGTCTATGGAGCGAAAAGAGAGACTTATCCTTCGAAAAATGTAATTAGCATGTCTTCGCACAACGGGCCAGACAATCGTGTCCTTTAATTAGTATGCGTCTCCGTGCGGCACGGCGGCGGCTGCTGCGTTCCTTTCCGCCACTACCCCCGATCCTCCTGTGTCTCTTAGCCACCCCCGAGTGTAGACAACAAACACACCCACGCACTAGAACCGGCACCAACCCCGATAGCGAAATCCACCAACGAACCGTGCACGCATGTGTGCGTTGACGGATCGCACGTTACCGCACACCGCAGGAGTGTCAATACGTGCATACACACGCACGGCATGCCGGCGGACGCGTTGCACTTAGCTGTGATACGGAAACGATCTTTACTGCCCGGGTCGGAAAACTTTAAATTCGTGGATTTTTAACACATTATTTACCGGCGATTATTGCATAATTTTAGAATGTCTAGGCTCCATCGCTAAAGATTTTTTAACACTAACCGTACCACGACCGGTGAAATGATCTGTTTCATTCAACCACATATTCTTATACAACTCAAATTGGCTAGAACACTTGGGATCGGAAGAAGTCGTTTCAATCGACAATGACTATCATGGTTGCAGGCTGTATTTATAAGTAAACTGAATTAGAAAAATTTGTGTAACTTGATAAATGTATAGTAAAGATTTATATAAAATTTCAAATTAATTAGTTTGTGTCTTTCTATTTAAAAAAATACATATCTATCACTAAAAAGATATTACACCCTTAGCTTAAAACGATCGTCCAACATATGTATGTATTCTATCAAGATTTTTAATAATATCGTTGTGAAACCAAAATCAGTGACTTGGTAGTAATAATAATAGTATAAATTACTATAAATAATTTTACGAAATTATTTGAAGTAAGAGAAACAATGTTTTTTTGATATTTTCCATGTGATAAATTCGAGGAGCACTTCTCAGTTGTTCTAATATTTGGAGTTTCTTTAGAAAAGAATAATTTTTTAAAATTGGACCGAACGACTTGTTTTATTGGTAAAATTTTACGTAGGTAGATTGGAAACAGCATGAAAATTGTATTCAATTTGATTGCAACACCAGTTTTATTGCGCTATGCGGAGTAAAATATTTTATAAATGCACTCTGTTTTGAAGTTCAGCTATAACAAATGATGTTAGAGCAGTTTGTATCAATAAAATTGGAATGCTACCACGAATGCTATATTAAAGTATTTTTAATGGTCAGTGACAACTGTGACACCTCTTCTCTCACATGTATGTGATTTTTTTTCATGCTCCTCTTAGGGAAAAATTGCATGTGTTTTTCAAATTTATTGAAGATAGAAAAGTTAACTATATCGAATTTATATTCATTCAATTGTGTATCTATCAGAACAATATGTTTATTCTATCGAGTTGTAAAATATTAAAAAGATGAACATTTGACACAACAGTCTGAAAATTAAATACTTTACTGCAGTGGACTTTAGATATAATAGTTGCAAGTCTATAATCCATATTTATAAAAATAGATTTAAACAATTTGTTCATTGGCTGTAAATAGTCCTGAAATTTATGTTTAATTCTAACGAAGAGCACGAAGAAGATTGATAAATTAGTAACTTAATATTTATAGGATTATCCTGAGAGACGTTCGCTAAATTAAATAAAAGATTAAAGGAGTAAGAGTTTGTTCGAGAATATTTGTTTATATACAGAGTGTTCACGCTATCACTAGCCAGCGTTTTTCTTGCAAATAATAAATATTAGAAAAAAATGATGGAGGAAAAAGTAATACTGTTTTTGGTAAGTAACATAATGGCGTATGTAATTTTCTTGTGTTTGCACTATTTTCTTAGAAATGAAGGTGACCTTCAATTTTTTAAATGAAATGCCACATATTTTTTTATATTATATGAAAGCGTGTGTCAAGAAAAATTTATTCGTATACAACACAATGACCTCCAAGGTCATACAAGGTCAGAAATGGAAGCACAATTTTGAATATTTCGTACGTAATATTTCGTAGAGGTATCATTCACGATACACAACGCCAAGAAATGTAAACGACTTGCAAAGGAAACTAACGCAATCATGTGCATTAATATTTCGGACAACGTTAGAAGAAGCTAACAAGAATGTAATTAATAGAGCCGAAATATGTAGTCATGCACAAGGAAGTTATATTGAACATTTACTACAGCCTCGTCAATAAAGTATACTTGTAAACGCATTAGTACCAAATGTTCAAAATGTTTCTTCCATTTCTGACCTTGCATGATCTTGAAGGTCATTGTGTCGTATACAAATGAATTTGTCCTGACACACGCTTTCATATGGTATGAAAAAATATACAGCATTCCATTTACAAGAATTAGAGGTCACCGACATTTTCATGAAAATAGTGCAAATACAAAAAAATTACATACGCCATTACGTTGCTTGCAAAAAATAGTATTACTTTTTCCTCTTTCATTTTTTTCTAATACTTATTATTTGCAAGAAAAACGCTGGCTAGTAATCGCGTGAACACCCTGTATATGTAACATTCAGATTTAGAAGTGTGGTCCCAATTTCGTTCAAAAAGTAGAAGGCAAAGCGAAGCCATATTTAAATGTACCATAATCCGATTTTTCATTACTGTCTTAAATCATAAGAGTTGTAAATGTGTACAGAAATGATTCCTGTGAAACAGTATAAATATCATTGATTTATTATTTCCTTGTACTAATTCTAAATGATAATTTCATGTTTATAATTATTGTTTCATAGTTATAGTATTAATATCGAAAAGTGCTTATACGTTTCATTTTAGAAAATCAATTATAGGTCAGCGAAGGTATAGGCAGTCGTCAGGTTGACGATAGACAAGTAGACTAACAGCATCTCGTCTAATAATAAATGCAATAATTTCGCAGGTATTCGAAGTTAATTTTACCGAAGATAATCTACCAGCGCCCATCCCATAAACGCGATGAACCTCGCACGTCGCGTCAAACGTAGCCCAATAGCGCATCTACCTACTTACACTAACGCGTTCTAATTAAAACGCAAGTCTTGACGTAAATATGTTTATAAGTCGACCGCGTTACTTGATCGTTCTTCTTTTTTCGTTAGGTCGAAGGTCGTCCACGATGACACGTGTTCCCACGCCTCGAAGACTGCACTTTAGTGTCAGAGACAACGACGAACGGCTGGAGATGCGTGACGTGTGACTATGACGCATTAACGCGACACGTCGATTCGCAATTACCGTGCGAAAATCCGTTCGCATCCTCGAGACAATTGCAAGGGGGTGATGAAGGACACCAATTGCTGTTAAGCCAGAGGCAGAAAGCTGCGCGACTTCCGGGACGGTAATATCTGGTGTTAGATCGTATGCGGCGGGCGCAATCGCGCGTGATAAACAGCATCGTTATCAAAGGAAAACATAGAAGCCTCTCCAGAGACAATTAGAGAGCGAACACGGGCCCGAGAGGTTAGCAAAAAACTTTATTCAATCACCGCTCTCGATCTCATCTTCCGCATTTTTCGAGTATCCTCTCATTTTTTGTTTGCGTTTGAGCCATGCACTCGCATTTTCGAATCATTTTGCGACAAGATCAGCCAATTTAATCTATCCACTTTCAATAACCTCCTATTTTATTCTTAATTCAACCAATAATTCTTTCAATGTGTTATGTAATAGCATATTGATGACAAAATGGTACATCAATTTTATCTGTTTTGATTTACATCTTTGTAAGCGTCTATGAACTAAAACAGTCAATTTAATTTAATTCTATCGAGTTTCAATAATTTTTCATCTTCTTCCTGACTCAACCAATCATTTTTCCTCTCAATTGTATCATAGTTTTCGCATTGACGATAAAATCGCTTGAGTTATGTCTTTCAACCAAAAAATACAAAGAATTATACGAAGTTTAGATTCACTAAATACGAAAAATTAGTTACGATTTATTATGTACAGAAAATCGTCTGGAACAAATAATAGTTCAGTGGTATTTGAAAAATGAAATCTCACCGCTGACCATGCGGAAAATCACTAATGAGTGAAGTGAACGTCGGTTTAAACATTCAGCTCGACTGCCCGTATTTTTTTATCCAAATTTCCTCACTATTCCTCGCGTTCTAATGGTGTCGGTTAAAGAATTAATGCAACGTTACAGATCAAATAAGCAGTTGACTAACATGATGTCACTGCTGATAATTCTATACGTCACCTTTTCCCGATTTGTCGTGATGTAATGCAATCAACATTTTTACCAGACGCGTCAATATTTTAGTGAGTGTATTTCAGTGAGCGTATTTTCGTGACTTCTATTACAAGATTTCGAATTCTGATACTGTAGACTGTAGACCATTGATCGACTATATCCTATGCATGCTTTTCTCGGTTCGTTCGTTAATTTCCCGATGGATTTCCCTTTGGTCATCTGAAATTTAGCATATGGTCTGCAAACTATATTGCAATAATAAAATAGTTAACGTTATAAGCACCATTTTGAAAAAATTGCAAAAAAGATTTTATTGGACATTTCTCGGCAATTTTTATTTTTATTTCTTAATCTACGTCTCTAGTGCGTAGGTGGAAAACTACAAGTTAACGTTTGTAATTTTTAGAATTCTTCGACAATTTGAACAAATAATTGTGTTTGACACATGATTGAATTCTTTGTGCACGTACACTAACGAATTAATGATTTCCAAAAGCACTTGGGCAAGTTTGGACCATTTGGATCTATATGACACTTCTAGCGTCACTCTAATAAAGTGATATTTATAACTCGATACAACAATATTAGTCAATGTAAATCAATTTTGTTCATTTTGCCATTTGAATTTTCACTGATGATTGTAAAATTTAAGGTAGGTGTTAAAATTAAAGGTAGGGGTGTGCGGGTACCCGAAATTTCTGGTACCCGAGCCTCGGGTCGTGTCGGACAATGATCGGGTCGAGTCGGGATCCCGAAAGTTTATAAACTACGGGTACCCGCGATTTTGGGTACCCGAAATGGTAGTCGGGTCGGGTCGAGTCGGGTTGGGTCGGGGTCCCGAAAGTTTGCAATATTTGAGTACTGGAAGTTAAAATTGTGTTTATATAAGTATAATGCTGTTTTATTGTTTTTCAGTTCAACCTTTTATTTTCCCTGGCAGGTTCAGAATGATTTTTGTATTTTTAGTGTAATCGGTTATCAAACTTCGCGAGAAAAAACATATTTTAGAATACATTATGTGAAATAATGTACGTAAAGGACGTTTCTGTTTCTAGTAAACACTGTTGTTACAAGACAAGGACTCTTCGTCCACACACTGTTCGCATAAGAGCATTGTTTCGTAAACAGTGTTTATTACAAATCGAAATATTATTGCATCCGATGATTGGACGTCTTAATATGCACAGAGTCACAGAGTTATTTATTGCTGATTAGACCGCAGAGTTGCTCCAACTTTAACTTCGAGTACCCGAATATTGCAAACATTCGGGACCCCGACCCGACCCGACTACCTTCTCCCGGAAATCCCGAATAAATTTCCTCACCCTACCCGAACCCGAAATTTCGAGTACTCGCACACCACTAGTTAAAGGAAAACGATCTGCCGCGAATCAGAATGATCCCATGCTAAATGGAATTTAATTATAGGCCATCGGTTGTCGTGTTTGGCAGAAGAATGCAGATGACCGGGGAATGACTACGCAGCTGAACTCAAAATCGCCGGATTTGGGTCAATGCCGCGATTTAACGGGACCCGAGCCTATCGGGGATTGAACGAATATTGAAATTACGGGATCGCAACGAACTTTTGCATAATGAGTTCGGGGGTGGCGGTGTGGCTGCGATCGTTCGTGTGCACGTTTTCGCATACGCACAGAAACGGACACACACGTACACGCGACGGCCGCATGAATATTTTCATTTGATTGCGTTAATTAAACTGGCTGCCAGCCGATGACCTTTGAAGTTCAGCGGCCGCGACATGTGTACACCAATTACCGATATTATTAATTGCAAAGAGTCCCGCCGCGTTCGATCGCGGCCCTCCGTTTCGATGGTTTTTCGCAATCCGCGGAAGGATAATTGAAGAAGCAAGCGAGAATATCCACCTACAGGCGAAAAAACCGAAGCTTCCACCGCCAACCCCCCGGATGAACAATCTAATTTGCTTACTAGAAACTTTTTTTCTGTCGTTCGAATTTGCTTTTGATCGAAGGTTTTTCCATTGATTATATTTCTGCGTGTGTCAGGTCGCGCGAGAGATATCGACTTGACTTCTCGAATTGCATGTGCAGAAATAAACGACGCCTAGTAGAGGCGCCTGGGAATTGTTGCTAACGCGATGTTTTTTCGAAACCGGCTGCAATATTTAATATTAGCAACTCTGAACCATTTTTTTCTAGTCATTTTATTTCGCCGATTTCAAATAATTTGTGGATATTATCGTTAGTGAATCGACGTTTAACGATATTTGTTGAATCATTTTAGTAAATGTAACAAATAATTATAAAACGAGATCAATTCTTATTGGAGACTCGTTTACATTCTACGACGAAGATTCTTCTATTTTATCAATATTTTTTGTAAGCAAAATTGTAAAAGATTTTGTAAGATTCGAAAAGAGATCAATTCTTCGATTGGAGACTCGTTTTTATTCTTGGGCAAAGATTCTTCTATTTTGTGAATAAGTTTTGTAAGTAAAATCCAATGGAAAGTTAAAAATGTGTAGCTAAGTAATTAATCAGGATAACGTTAGTCGTATAATAATAGTATTAATTGAAAAACGTTATTTCACTTTTATATCGCCAAGTTAATGTTCTGTAAAGTACCGACCACGGTTATCAGCGACATCTATCGGGTTTTTCATCATTCGATCGTACATTACGATATCTCTTAAAAATTACTATTCTTCCTGTTTTAACCATCCTGGCAAAACGACACTACTTAGATTATACTGTCAATAAAAATTTACACGTATAGAAATTCAATATTTGTAACGTTGCATAAAATTATAGAGTCTCGTAAAGAAGATCAATACATCATTCCTGCTTAGCACAAGAAGAAAGTACTAAAATCGACTAATTTCTATTGCCTTTCAAAAATAAAAAGTCCGCATTTATCAAGTCATTGCACGATTATTTAATATGGTGGTTAAAAAATTCGTATCTAAAATACAATTTTGAGATCCACGAATTCATTTTTACACCTAATAGTTACAGTACTTTAAACGGTTGAAAAATAAGAAAAGTTTAACAATTTTGTTTATATTTAAAATTGTGTTTCTTTAAAAAATCAATAGGTATGGTCTTTTCTGTGACATTTAAGTAGTACTTGTTCGAAAATCGAGCGAAATTTCTTTGGAGCGTCGCGGCAACCATTTTACTAGTACTACGTCCATACCGAAGCAACAACGAGCAACTTTTAGATAATATTGTATTTATCTTGAAGAAGACGCCGCTTTTACCGAATAAAAGAAGGAGAAGGCGATGAAAAAGACGCTCGATGTTGCTTCAATATAGACATACAATAATCACGAAAGTATTCGAACGCACTTTAATCAAAGTAATTCATTTAAAATTGCACCATACGATTTGATCTTTTTCGAGCAATTAGAAGCATTGATTTACTAAATGGCGTGCAAAAAAGACTTTAAAAATATTGCAATTGGTAAGACTCGCATGATAAAATAAAAAAGGCACTTTTAAAAATTTTTTAATTTTAGCTCAAATGAAAATTTAAAAAATGCGTATTGTAGACCTGTGTTAATTATACACATGCTGAAAATTTCATCGAAATTGATTAATGTTCTTACGAAAATCGTTCATATGAAGATCGCAGTTTTTCACGACTTTTGGTCAGATTCTGCTTAAAGTTCACAGGTTCTTACGTTTTTCGATGTGTGTCGTCTTTTTCCTGCGTCAACCGATTTCGTTCAAATTTTCAGCATGTGCAAAACTTATACAGATGTACAAGACGCATATTTTAAATTTTCATTATGAAATAAAAACATTTTAAAAAGTGCCATTTTTATTTCTTCATGTAATTCCTGCTAATTGCAATTTTTGTCGAAATGTTTTTTGCACATCATTTAGCAGACCAATGCTTCTACTTGCTTAAAAAAATCAAGTTGTTTGGTGCAATTTTGAAAAAAGTTATTCTGATTTCAAGAATACTTTCGCGGGGCACTGCAGCTTAAATCTATGTAACTATTCTATACCAACTACGGTCCTTCATTTAGAAAATGATAGTAAAACGTATAAAAATGCCTGGGATTTATATCGATTTGCTAGCCAGTTAATGTTTTCAAAAATGTCGTAGTACCCTCGTTATTCTTTATTTCGCGAGAATGATTGCGTAAATGAGATGCGACGCCGATGGAATAAGCAGCGACGATCGCGTGTTTCTAGTAGCGTTGCTGTGGCCGTAGCCGTGAAAATGAAATCGAGACAATAAAAGTGTTGGAGTGCAAAGGGCAGCTCCCCTTGTTTTTGAAAGATTTGAGGCTATGCGGTAAACTTTTACGACCCTCCGCGAAGGAGGCCGCGCGCCTCTCCTAAGCTCGTTGAAACAAATGTAGCCGAATGCCGGCCTATTTGCATACTTATTGTGCCGTAAGAGCTTCGCCCCAACGTCGCTGGTTGGCTGGTCGCATGGAGAAACAGGAAACGATGGTGTGGGTGTACGGAAAGCAACGGACGAAAATTGGGTGTAAGCTGCGAACGGCGAGAAAATCCCGCGACGAAAGAATATATCATCGAAATCGCAGGTTTTCGATTCCCCCTCTTCCTCTTCTTCCTTTTCGGGAACACAAAAACCGCAGCCCGATATCGATCGAAAATTATTTTACACCCACCAAAATATCGGATTTCCGATATTATTAAAAAATAGAATTATTTCATTGTTCACCTGGAGCCAGGAAAAAAGACAACCGAAACCATAGAAATTCTTATACAATTTTTGTACATTGATGTTACGCGATCGGGTTCGCTGTTTTCTCTGATTGTTGAAAAGTTGAAAGGTTTCAACGCGACGGGTATATTGTTTCTCGTTTTTTTATGATTTCCCACGACAACCTGAAATTGCTTGCACGCCTCGGTCCATCCACCGATATCTGCGAGCAAAACGCTGCCTTTTTGTCCATGGAGTTTGTAATTATAAAACAATGCTCGAAAGCAACACCATTATATTTCGTTAAAGGTATCGTTACCAAGATTCACTATTTCGTCGATAATTTATGAATTCTAATCCCTACCACTATTGATTAACGTCTCTACCGCAAACTCTGGTGTTCTATTGGAACTGCTATTTTGAACAAAATGTTTTACTTACCACACAGACGAACAGAACGAATAATGGCGAAATAATTGTAGATGCGCGCAGGTGCACTATTAGAACAATAAACGGGAAAAATGTATCGCATGAAGCTTTAAAAAGCCTTTCATGTAAATTGCTACGTTCTGTATGTTTATCAGTTGTTCAATCTGTTGCTGACATTTTCAGGAGACAGTCCCTAGGATTAAATCGCATGTTTTAAAATTTTTAAATACGGTTTTGTATCGTCTGGGGAAATTTTCTTAGTAGTGATTGTTAGGTGAATCCACAGAAGGCAGCGTGCAAGGAACAAAAGCTGTCTTTCTCGAGTCTGGCTGATTGGTATGCCACCTAGCTCGCGACTTCTTTATGTCCCAGGAGATTAGGCTCGACGATCATGTCCCGGCAAAACTTTCGGCGCGCGTCGCGCAGTGTTTACTACGACGATGACGAGGATACGTTAAGATACGTCACGGTAGTCGAAAACTTAGCAAATCCTGACAACGGCCGCCATTTGGGAATGCTTAGCAGTCGTTGTTCCCAACACTTGCCAAGATATAACCCGAACTAGCAATTTTGAAAGCTTGCGGCGTGCCGATGCAGCGCGCCGCGTTTTGGAAGCTCGCCTAATCGTTCGATCCTCGCTGTTCACGACACCCAACACATAATTTTAATACTAAAAATCGGGATAGCACAAAATTACCTGTCATCGTTCGCCGACTTTAACCCTTTGCGGGCAGGAATTATATTTTCCATACTTATCGACGGTTTGAATGTACAATTTTCCTTGGGAAATGAAATTGTGCACTGTAAGCTACGCATAAGAATTAAATGAAGGAGCAAGTGTTGTGTTCGGTAAAAATTTGTTTTTGTTGTTTTTGAGAGTAATAATTTTTTAAAAAGTGATTTTTAGTCACGGAGTAGCAATTTTACTTGGGCGCCTGTCTGCAGACACACGTCTGCAAAGAGTTAAAACTCTGTTATTATCTAACATTTTATTTTCTATTCGTACAGATCGAAAAGAAAATTTACGAAACTTAAAACATTGCTGTTAAAAAGCGAGGAATTCAAACACGCAAGTTAAACATTCGAGTATCGTCGAATAAATAGTAAATTCACTGTTTGGAAAAAGACGAACGGCAATATTTGATTACGGTCAATAATATATTTATTATGAGGCAGCCCCAAACTGTATTCACTGTTACTTTTACTCGAAACTCATTTTAAATTTTAAAAAATTGTAGGAAGCGAATGAGTAAAATGCGGATTTCATGCACTCACCGCAAAATGGGTAAGTGGAAAATAAAATGTTGAGATCAGAAGGATTGAAGAATATTATCTCATTTTCGACTTTCTAAAATTATTGAAAGAAAAGGTACATTTACATTCAACTTCTACTTCTTACGATGGACTTGGCACATTTTTATTTTGCACGAATACACGCAAAAAAATTAATGGAGATCTCGTAACAGATTATACGTGCATTTGTTAATGGTAACGATTTTGAATATCGCGTATTGGATAAAAATAAAGATTGCCCATTCCGCCAAGCATGATTTTATTTTTTTTGGTAAAGTTCTTGTGCATCTGTCTACGTACTGCACAGTGTCTACGTAAATTTCGCCGGATCTCTGAATACTGAGCCCTTATAAAATACAAAGTGTCACCACGAATTACTTTTCATTTGACATTCCTCGGAACACGGTAGGAATTTAACCGAGACGCACAGCCTCAAGTTTCACCGGCAAAGTGAACGAGAACTTTGAGAAACACGTCGCGTCCCATGGGATTCGAAATCCTGAGATTTCATTAAGCGATGTATTCTATTATACTCGTCCGCTTTTAAACCACCGATGCCGGTGAAAAACTTTCGCTACTTCGCCGAACAGAGATTTGACGTGATCCCCTTCGCAAATGAGTTTTCGGGGAATTAATTAAGAACCGATGGCAGAACCAGAGAAGTAAGACAGCGTTGGGAATGGGAAGGTTTATTTCGAACGAGTTAGACCTCATTTCGTAAAGATAGAAGTCGACTCTCCTCTAGCTTACGCTTTGCAAATCAACATTCTTTTCAGAGTAAAACGTTTTTGGTGGTACAGAAAATGTAAACTGATAAAACATTTTATAGGAGACAAAGACAAAATAGTTAACAGAATATAGAAAAAATGAAATTTTATATAGTTCTATTTCTTTTCCGAATGAATGTTTTGATAAATCAGAAATAAAATCGGTTCATGCATGAAATCTGTTGCACTTCCAGATTTTTAAATTGTCAAAGTATTCTATTCTTGCAGCGTAAAGCAATTGAATAAAAATTCATATGAAATATTGGTTTTTTTAATTTGCTATAAGTAGAACTCGATTTATATGAACCTATCGGGAGACAAGTTGGTTCACATAATCGGGCGGTTCATATAATAGGAGTCCACCTGTCTACCACTACTGAATATGATTTTTTGTTCATTTAATCCCTTGCCGTACCAGTTTCCTTGCGGTTACAGTGATTAGAACGTCTTTATCGCCAAAAATGTCGCAGAAGAGAAAAGAAGATTTATATTTTTTGTATGGCTACAATTACTTCAATGATTAAATATTGATTGCAAAAGAATAAAATTTTATTTCGTCTAAAAAGGAAAGTGCACTCTTCATATTCGTTAGACTTTGTCTAAAATCTTCATCACGAGTCTGACTCGTTAAAATACGGCAAGGGGTTAATAGGCGTTCACGTTCGTATAAGAGGATTTCGCTCAGCTAGAGTTCAGTTAACCATACACTGTTATAATTTAGTTCATATATACGGAGTTCTACTGCATCGAGTAACGTATACAATTTTTAAAATTGTGGTGATGAGATAGATCAATATTTGTGTTGTCTAAAAGAAGTTAATAATGCTGTAGATAAAAGTTATTCAGACATTTTTGTGGGAACAAATTATTTTTAAAAAACCTCGGAACGCAAGGTTTGAAGTTTTTACGGGAATGAATACCTTAGACAAGTAACTCGTGAATCATTATTAAACCCGCACGAAACAATGTCTTTTTCGAAGCAGATAGTAACGAGGAATAAAAAACAGATTATATGCAAAGCAGAATACACCGTTTCAAGGCGGAACAGCAACCATTTAGCGTTGTAATCGTTACCTCTCATTCCAAGAAATTATTGTTCTATAATACTCCGCGGAACTAAGACCGGAAGAGCATTCTTCGTCACGATTGCTAGAAAGTTCAGCACAGAATTAAATACGTTAAAGACCATGTCGAAGAAAACATCGTTCACGAAGTGTCGTTTTTCTGCGACGACGTTTAACTACTCCTTAACAGGTTAAATATCCGATATTTATTTTCAGTCCTGATTAACCGACTGAATAAAGGGTTGTTCAAAGAAAGGAGGGAAGCAATACATTGAATCGCAAGACGATTCACTAGATCAATAAAATTGATGTTCAGAAAATCTGCTCGTCGAGGCTCGATTGTTTAAAATTCATTTAAAAATACTCACCGAATTTAACCTTTCATTTAAAAACAACTGACTTGAATAAAGAAATCAGTTTATTTTTTCGATTTATTTGTTAGTAATACTATTAATGAGTATAATGAATATAAAATAAACATGCACCGAATCTTCGAATAGTTCGTCATGGATTTTCAAAACTCTGTCGCCCGATTTACGTTAAATTTTTCTAAAAATTTCAGCAGATGTCACAGCTATTTCAGCCTGAATTATTAATAAAGTGATGCTCTACTTAGTTTGATTTGAATCGATACTTGTGAAATTTAATTTTCGCGAGTCGAACATTTTTAAGAAGTACTACTATAACAGCCACATGCAACTATATTTTATAAGACTTCTAGGTTGAACTGTCAGACTTTTTCGATCCCAAAAATATGGTTATATACGCTGAAAACTGATGAATAAGACCGCAAAATTGAAAATCGACGCGTTTGTTAGTTTCGTATTTAAAGAAATTCGTAAAAATTATTTTTCGAACAAGAACGCGCTCCGATGCCATACCCAAGATTTCTTTATCGAATCAAAGCTGTCTGCGGTTAACAACCTCACAAAGCAGACGCCAAGGAGCCCATTCTTTGTAAAAAGGAGAAACGCAGTAGCCCATTCTCTCGTTGATAGTGCGTGCATCGATTTGATAAAAGTCAGTCTGCCTTTCGCCCGGGAACAAATATTGGAAGTATTGGCCGGCCGATAAGCGTGAAACTCGGAATCCGAATCTGTCGTAGATTATGCCGGGTTCACCGTTGTTTACGCGCGCGTCTGCGTGAATACGCGTCGGTGCGTATGTATGTACGCATGCACACACATATACAAGACTGGGGATCGGTCTGCTTTACGAGGCAGATGTTGATAACGCGCGACAGACAGCGACAGAGACGGGGACAGTGACAGCTGGCCCGTATTGTTCGACACGTTCGCTGATTATAGGTCAAAGGTCCCTTACGAGTCGGAAGAATTATCGAAGAAGGGCTTGACAGTTGTTTTCTGAGCCCAGAAGGTAGCAGCTCTGCCACAATTAATCACGAGTCCTTGCATCATGCGAGATCACCGATCCTCCAACTCGAAGACGTTTCGCGTTAAGAAACTCACAAATTTACGAAAGCTTTCCAGAAAGTTTATGTAGAAATTCTGGAAGCTAGCATTCTTCGAGAACAATTTAGCCCTTAGCACTCGAATGGCGACTCTGAGGCGTCACTACAAATTGCTACACCTTTATTCAGAATACTGTTTACATGATTAAATTTGTTTATATGTAATAAATTACTAAACAATTAAATATAGTATGAGGTACTACATCAGTTTCATACGCATATAATGAAAAAAATTATGTACGATGGAAATATTCTAGGTTAGATGAAATGTTTGGTTTTTTAGTTGAAATAGCTCCGAGTGCAAAGGGTTAATAAAAAAATTATAGAAAACTGGCTAACACTTGGATTTACCAGCGAAGCTTTTGAAGTTGTTTTGAAGTGCTAGTGATCTACCCTCGCGTGACCAATAACTAAGAAATTTTTATTTTGAATTTAAGTTTTTGGAACAGTGAGCTAAAACTGGTTAACACTTGGATTTACTAGCAAAGCTTTTGAAGTTATTTTGAAGTGCTTCTGATCTGCCCTCGCGTGACCAATAATTAAGAAATTTTTATTTTGTATTTAAATTTTTGGAACAGTTAGCTAAGTATCCAAACAGTGAGCAACTAGAAAATTGTTGTACAGAAGTGAATGTCCGACTAACCGCACAAGGACTGATCAAATTTGCGACTTGTGGAGCAGAATTATTCTTCGAAGTTGCTTTTTTAACGGTGAATAATAGTTTGCGTAGGAAAATGTAAATCTACTAGCGACTAATTTGCTCGACGCTCAGTTTAGGAGATTGTATCGCCGATCAATTGAACCTGTCATAATCTAAGGAGTTGTTCGGTATGATTGAGAGTCGAAACGATTCGGTGAATGATTGAAAGCTGAAAAAGTCTCTCGTTTGCGATAAATAAACCAACCGAGGACAGTACAGTCGGGCAGTCAACACTAGGCGAACGGTGACTGAACTATCGATCACAACAAATAATGTAATTCTCTGTAGCGGAACTTTAATGTCGCCGCGAACGGAATTCGTTACTGGCGCCAGTCTGGCTCGACTTGACAGACTCCTGATGTCCGACTCGACACGTCCGATACTACTAAGACGGAGATGGTGCTGTAAAATGTCCGGTCTAGTGGACAGTTCATGACTGAACCCTAAACCACGATCATTCTAATTAAAAGCCGGTTGTGCTAACACTCAACACTAGAAACACCAGACAAATCAGAAAGACTCATTTCCGATTTTTAATTCTGAAATTATTGAAGTTGTCAGTTCGTTTTTGTAAAGAATAACTTGAAAGGTATTTCTTTCTCAGCGCGTATATACTGCAATAAAAATTGTGTAAAGTTTCGACAAATGTATTTTTGTAATTTTTATAAAAAAAAATTGAATTCAATTCGCGGCGAATGTTCGGCATCTCGAATGTTAATTAATACGGGAATCCACAATAATATGGTGGACTTCGATCTTCTCTTTCGGCATGTTTCCCGAAATAATACATTCGTATGTAATATTTAGTCAAACGCTTGTAATTTTCTGTGTGATCAATAAATTACAAATTTTATACACGTGTAGTACAAAACACTACTAAAAGATTTTTACTGAAATTTAAAATAGTTTACAATGGCACTGCGAGCCGTGATAAGAGAAATAGATGTCCGCCAGGAGCAGTTTTTTTACTTGACAGCATCAAAATCCGTAGCAATAAATACCGCGGCATTATCATCCGTTTAAAAAGGTTCATGGGGTGCCACAATCACCCCATCCAAACCGGCTGAGGGTCAACTGCGAGTTTTGCATTTCACTGACCATATCTCGAATATAATTTCCCGATATTGCTACCGGTGACTCAGAACCGCGATTATTTTTATTTACAATTGAATTTGTTGTATTTAATCGAAATTTCCGATTTCACTGATTTTTCGAAGATAATTTCCCGGGCGTTACGATTCGTATTGCGCTCGGTTAATTCAAGAGCGAACTGTATTTTCACGACAATGAAAATGATTTTCATTGATATTTCTACGCGGAATCTGTTGAACGTAATGATCTTTCGAAGGAGTTCACTACGCGACGGACGAAACGACGGCGGAGCGTATCGAAGACACTGTTGCTGAATATTCGCGAAATATTACACACAAAATTGTACGAAACACTCCTTGCTCGGGAGAAACGACGAAACCGGATTGAAATCATTACCGAATCGTCACGAGTACATCTATTTTTCCGGTGTTGCGTCAACTTGCTCATTCCCGTATCAATTAAGCGTTGCTGCGACAGGTACCTTTTTCTATGCACCAAATCGCAGAATTTTTCTCGTTCGACACGGTTCACTCCTGTGGATCACTGATCAAACAAAAAAAAAAGCGATAATATATAAATGGCAACGCAAGGATGCAAAATATCGTAATCGTACAAGTCCATTTCAAAAATTCTCTTAAACTGCTTTTTTCTAAGAAAGAAAGAAGCGCACAATTTGAACGTTCATTCCACAAAACGGATACTTGCACGACCACCGTGTGATAAGGAGGTAACAAAGGATAATGATAAGAAAATAAATAAATAAAAACACAACACAGAAAGCATAAATTATATTTCGCAATAAGAATTTGATGGCAATGAAAGTGAAACACCGATAGAGCGTACACCGTATAAACCGCTCATTGACGTTCGCGATGAATAATGGAGGGATCAATTAAATCTCAATTAAACACCAGCCGAATAATACGGGTCCGTTGCTCTTTTCAGGACGGTCCAACAAGTAAGCGTGTATTTTTTCCCCCCTCTGTGTCGGCGGACGGGAACGCGTTCATTCAGCATACGGGAAAACAGCACGCAATCACTACCGAATAACCGGTTCGAAAGGCGGCTCCATTAAAATTACAATTCACAGTTATCGAGGCGGAGGTCGCGCGACGTAAACGGCCGAGCGCTTTTGCCGGTGGATATCTACTAGATCGGGATTTGAAGCAGATCGCGAAGAAATAAGACTAAAACTAAAATAGACAAACTCGGCGATATAGGCGGGTCCATTTCGTAGCACACTGATATTCATGGTTGGGCGCGAGACGAATTTGTCCCAGAGGTAGTTAATCCCGTCACACTTAACGGCTAGTCGATAAAAAACGAGAACCATTCCCGACTGAACGTCCCATCGAAGATTTAGCTGCCCGTTAAAATTCGAGCTGACAACGGGATCGACGAACTAGACGAACGAGTATACCGCCGAGTTTTCTATGTGTGTCCAAGAGACATCACTCGCAAAGATCCACTCGGAAGTACACTGAGACCCGTAAGTCCAAGAATATCGGATATTACGATCGAGGGCATCACTGAAATCCGACGAGCACATGTCAATGGACCGTGTCACGGTTGATTACCTTATTCTCTCGGCAGCGGCACGTTATCCGGCTGATAAAACTGCACGTGTTACACTGACTCACGACGTCGGGTTACCGCGGGCTTAGTTGCTAAACAGTCGAGTGGCACGAAAGTGGAAGTTACGTAGGAACACAGAACAACAGTCTTGGTCGAAGGTCGACGAAGCACTAGACACGCGTGACGAGGCAGAGGGACCCGCTACCTTTAGCCTCGGTAGGTAGCAGCCTCGCAATGTCTTTGCACACTGTACCCGATACCTCCACAGTACCGTTCCGTCATCTTAGCTTCATGTTCGAATCCCGGGATCTGTATCGTTCGTTTACACAAAAAACCAAAAACCAACAACAGAAAGGAAAACGTCACGACCGCTAAATGATCCACGATCGTCTGTTCGTCATGATCGACCGGATACGTCGAAGTAGACGACGATCACAAGATGCAACAATATACGATCAACACACAAGACGAAGCCTCTATCCGGTCTGTCTAAGGTTCACGCGTCCACCACTAACAAGTATCACCGGGCTTCTGCGATCATCCGAAGGGACCACCGTCCAATTCCGGTGCGTCGCTGTCTAACCTCCACGCACCTCTATCCTGAAAGCCCTCGTGTGCACCAACTTCACGCACGCGTTTTCGCACGACGTTTGCTCCTTCGTGTCCTTAGGTCACGCGTATATAAGAACGCCGGTGACTGCGTGTGTGGATCGCGGTTGTACGAGTCGGTGTGCGCATGCATTTATCACCAGTGCCCGCGTGTCACAGCAGCAGCAGCAGCAGAAGCAGCAGAAGCAGTAGCAGCAGCACGACCGTGTGCCGGATCAACGTGATGCGGATCGAGCTGGATGATTTGGCGGTTACGCGCGCGCGCGTCTGTGTGTGCCAGTGTTGTCCGGTGATTCCACGGGATATGGTTATATATACATATGCGATCGGTAGTATAATTGTAGTAGTAGTAGTAGTAGTGGTAGTAGCGCGCGCGTCCGTGTTTACGTGTGTTGTTGCGTGTGCATGTGTCGTCGCGGTATGCATGTAATTGTAGTTGGTATGGTTGGGTCAATGTATCCGCGTGCATGTATGTACGCGTTACGGTGGAGGTGCGAGCGACGCGGTAGCGCGCGCGCCGCCTCTACGGTAGTTATGTTACAAGGTGTACGCGTCTTAAGTGATTTCGGCCTGGCTGGTCAGCCCGGCAGCTCCGTATGATGAGGCCGCCGCTTTGCTACTGACAGACCTAAAGACCACCCTAACCCTGCAGTCGGGGACGAGGGGTTCCCCACCCCCGTCGTCAACGGGCGAGAGAGAGACCACCCCTCCGCCGCCAGGGACTGGGGCGAATAAGCAACCCTTAGCAGCCGATGCCACCTCCACGGTGGCGGCGCAAACGCACTCCTGCCTCCGAGGGTAGTCTTATCCCCACCATTTCTTCCGTAGGAGCGAAACTGTCACCCCCACCCACCTCCAGACCGGTCCAGCACTACCACCACCAGGAGACTCTCTCTCTATACCCCGCGATGCACGCCGATCCCGACACTGCCGCCGACGCCACCGACGCCGCCACCGCCGCCGCCGCCTGTCGTTTCAATACCCCTCCAGTCCGACTCCGACGTCGGGAAGAGAGAACCCCTTCCAGACCAACCGAGAATCCCCTTCTTCTCCGTCTCCCACGCTGCTTCTAGCCGGAGAGTCGTCTTAAGATAAAAACACGGACGATCGGGTTTTGCAGTTAACCCACTCACCCTCGCCTCCTCGTAGCCCCCACCCGGACCAGCTAACTTTTCCTTCCACCCCACCCGGCGATCTAGCACTATCCCCTTCTACCTTCGATACAAACCTACCCCTTCCTGCTGCTCGCCTAACCTCTCACTCGTTACGTCTTCCTCTCTTTTCTCTATGGACTAACCCTTACAAGCAACCACGACTAACCCCAACCCCTCTTATCCTTCTACTTTTTCTTGTGCCTTCGATCGTACCCTCTCTCTCTCTCTCTCCCTTTCTCTCTCCAGCCCCCCTTCCCCCCTCTCCATCTAGATTTCTCGTTTTTCCATCCCGGTCTCTTTTGCGCAGTCTTTTTCTAGATCGGCGGGACTTTCGATTCTTTCGTGGGCAACCTCCAATCCCCCTCCCCCCTTGCGAACCCCTTTTTTCCTCTATTCGACGACCGATACGTCGCGTGTCGACCTGCTCGACGTTATCGTGTACCTGTTCATCCTCGGAACACACATGCCCCCCACTTAGACCGGACCGGTTCTCACCAAACGGAGACAACAACGACCTCGTGGATTTTTCAAGCGATTGGTATACATTGTTGTCGCCGCATTCCGCGGCTTTTTTTTTTATTTCGGACGCCGCTGATCGACCTTTGACGCGTCCCGAACGTGACACTGTCGCGCCCATGTAACCTGACCGACAAGATCACTTTGACACACCTCCCCCCTCCCGCACCTTCCCGCAGGGGTCTAGCGATCGGATTTAGTTGGACTCCGGGGTGAACGTGTCCTGGAGACAATTTGGGACTTTTGCATAGCTTGGCCAGTTATCGGAGTTTTTGGGGACACGAGGTGGATCTTTTCGAGAATTTTATAGATATGCTTCATGCAACGTCGGAAATATTTCTCATCCTCGTGACAAATTTAGCTACCGCAATGTCCTCTCTTAGCTACAACACTCTTTCAGGATTTTAATAGATATACTTCGTGCTATGACAAACTTAGCTACCACGAAGCTATCCATTTAGCTACGTCAATATAATTGTTGGAGAAGATGCTAATTCTTACTCGGCTGAATCGTTTAGGTAACAACGTACCTGAAAAATTGAAAACTTACGACTGCAAAGACCCTGTTCTCGGCAATTGTCGTTTAACTTAATAATTGCCCCAATTCCGCTTATACTACTTCAAAATGTTCGATCGATCCAGCAACAGTTATAGTGGCAAATAATAATTGTGACAAATAGTAACAAGTACATAAGAGACGAATATAATTTTCGAAAACTGGTCTTGCAGAGTAAAAATGAAACTTGGAGTATAAAAGTTAAAAAGAACAGTTTCGATGAAATAATTTTCCAAATTACAAAAGAAATAGTTCGGATATATCCATGCAGTGCAAACAAAAGTTAAATCATTCGATCACTGTGTCCTGTAAAAAGACACGAAGCACTAACCATTCTCAATATTCCATTTTCCACCCTTACGAGATGTATTCCACAATTTTCGCATATTTACGAAATATTTCTAATTCCATTGTTTGCGTTGCAAAACAGAGTTGCTGGTTTCATGAAAAACTAAAAATTTAGGTGAGATTGAATAAATTCAGAGGAAACACAGCTGCTCCTAATTGGGAGTGAAAAGTTTCAAGTAGCCTCGTAATCAGTAACGGCCACGGAGAATGTTGTTCCAGGTTCGCACTGTGTCGCGAAATGAAACGAACGAACCGGGCATTGTAGTAGCCAGCACCGCGATGCCGAACATCCTCGCAGATTGCCCGTGACGCGCACAATCGGGAGTAGCCAACGAAAGGATTTAATACAATCGGGAGTAGCAACGAAATCTTCGAGCGCGGATCCGCTATTCAGCTTTTCAAAGAGAAGGACATGGGTGGCAAACTACTCGTACCACTACGTGCACGAAGATTCAATGCGAGCCAGGCAAAGTCTGCACGCACACGATGACTCAGAACTCTGCTGTCTGATCAGCGTCCGATTCGAAAACAATGAAATCTTCCCGTTCGAGTTAATCAACGCCCGAGGTCCACCTTTTCAAAGTACCTCCCTTTTCTAAGTTCCCGGCGAACGGAATACAAATACAAAAAATCAAGTATTCCTATCAAGAAATGCAAAAAACCTCGAAACGCAAAAAATGTTACTGATAAATGCAATTTTTTTGCGAATATACTTTTATTTTCATAGACCGAACTATGTCCGACTACCGTTCTATGTTGGTCTAGTAGTTCCGTGAAAATAGGAGAAGCGTCAAAGTCAAGAGTTCGATGCAATCGGCGCCGATGCGAAATTTTTATGCCACACCAGTTTTGTTCGCGATTTTCGAAGCGGCCACCCCACGCATGACCGTGCGACCCCACTCCCGATCGAAACTCATTTATACTTTTACTACCACTCCGGCGACGTGGCCATGGGATTGTTTATGACACGATTCGTTTGATTATTAGCTGTTTATACGCGGTCATCGATCGCGCCGTTGACTGCCACGCGGCATTTCGACAACAGAACGCATCCGAGCCGTGTTCCGGCAGTAACCCTTCCTGCACGACTGCTTACCCGTGCATTTTTCTCACCCAACCCTTCGAAAGGACGAAACTGGTTCTACCGGGTTCACGATTCAAGCTGGATATTCATTCTCAGTTCGGACCATCAGTTCGACGGAGACGTTCGCTAGCATCAGGGATCCTTGTAGCATCGCGCAAGTGTTCGACTTTTACTCGACGGACCTCCGAAGAAAATGATTGTGCACTATTTTTCCTATTTTACCGCAAAATAATCCGAAATTTGACGAACAAGTGGTCTGAAAACGTTCCAGTTGTGCTTATGTTTATTTTAAACTCGTTAATATCGAACGATTTAGCGTTTAATACTCCACGGTATGTGATAACGTTTTAAAAATTCAATGCAACAGGATTTCTATAAAATGGAGTATTAGGAGTAATTGTAAAGATTTAAAATTTTACCGAATGAATTTTTATGTACATTATAAGGATCTAAAGACGATGTGAATTATTCAATTTATCTTCCAGAAGATTTTAAGATACGTTCGAGATTCAGTTTTTTTTTTTAGACGAATTTAACTAAATATTTAAAAAAACGTGCAGCTTCTTAAGAGCAACACAATTCTGGATTATTTATTAGTTACGATTTGCATTTTTTAGATTTTCTCAGCACGTGTCTTTCTAGTTGCCGTCGCGTCGGTGGACGACTTCGAGTGAATCTACTTATGTCTGACAAGAACAGGCCGTATCTACTTCAACGGAGAAGTATAAGAACAGCTTACCATTAACACATCTCCGGGATGATACACATTACACAATGTCTGAAATATGTTTATAATCCGTCATATTTTTCCATGATTTTTCAAATAATCTTTTTCGTTTAAACCAGTAGACCGAGCAAATCGCGGAAGTTTCAAGAAATGTTTACCGTGAAATCGATGGTGATTTACATTCTGTTTCCCACGGAAGTCATTTTTCATTTTCATAATCCCGGCTATCCCGGCGAGATTTCGCGAAATTTTCATTCACGTTCGCACAATAAGTCCGCGTTTTGCTCTCGTTAAACCGATTTCATTAACGCGCGCGGCACATTAACGTTACACATACGGGAATGTTAATAGACGACGAATGAAACATTCGCGTTCGTGTTATTTTAATTAAGCGGCCACGTGACTCCAATATATTCATTTTATCGCCACCTCCGATCGCCTTTCAATTTGACAATCGCATATTAATCCGTGACCGTCACTTTATTAACGATCGTTGCTCCGGTCGGATTCTGTACACTGATTTTTACGCACACGCGTCGCGTAATAATCCCGAAAGCCAGCACTTTCCACTTGTTTTAACCACCCGGCATACAATATTCCACGACGTTCTCGATTTTTCGCGTATACGTTTAGAGCGATTAGGTTTCTCTCGGTTAGTTAGTCCACAATTAACACCAGCACCACTGTACACTATCACCGTAAATTGCACCACAACCAAAGACCTGTGACGAGGAGCCTACGACAAGGGGAATGTATCCGTGGATGACAGACAAGGCGCTCGAACGGAATGAAAATCGCCTAATCGCCGATGAAATGCTCTTCGCCTGAAGGGTGAACCTTCGCCTTTCCCAGCCACAGAGAGAAACAACGAGTCGAAATTCGGGAACGATTGCAAACATGAGAAAGAATATTTTCGAACACTGCGACTTAGGAAAAATACATCGAAAGCAGCCAACGCACTACCTTTTTCAATTTACAAAAATAGCCACTAAAATAAGAACGATGAGGATAATCGTTAACGATATCCTTCTTGAACAGAATCTGAAGAAATGAACTCGAGAAAGTGGCCAAGGATCGCCAACATCTAAGACGCTAAAGGAAGTCGCGAGTCACATTCATCGCGAGACGGTCGAGGAAGCTTCGTTTCCAAAATACGACACGCAGAACGAAAAAGCGAAAAATTGTTCGATAAAATGAAAACTCGGCGAACGGTCTGTCGAGGTCGTCGAAGACGTTGACACCGAGGACCGCTTGCTCGGTGGAACGGAACGTAAACAAAAGAAGCAAAAATATCCAAGAAACTCAGAAGAAAATCCTCGTGACGGTGGGGACTCACCTGTGTTCGATTCCACTCGCAGACGATTTCGAGACGACGTGTGTGTGTGTCGAACGGTGTTCACAAAAATTAAGTCGGCGCACTCGACGGCGTTATAAAATCCTCTTCTTGGATTCACGGATCACTGGTAGCCGCCGCGATCGAGATCGTGTTCAGCCGGGAACTGTCACCGTTCTCGGTCTCGGCTGCGATCGAGGCGCGCACGTTCGAGTGTTTCTGGTTAAATACGAATTCGCCGCGAACCACCTTTTGTGCACGTCTTTCAACCTGGTGTTTGTACAAACTGTCGTGTTCCCTTGACCCTGGACGATCGGCGAAAAAAAAATGAGTGTTGTCGATGATGTGGATCGTCGTCGTATGATGCTTTTGGTGTGTCCCCCGGTGGAGTGTGTTCGCGGGGATGGATCTTCTTCTGGAATACAAGTTGTTGCTTGTCGCCCCGCTTCCGGCCCCCGTTTGTTCGCGTTTGGAATACTACGTTGGTTTATTTTTGTTAGTCGAAAAATTGAGAAATAACAAATCGTCCGTTTCTTCTCTCGGCTCGCGCGCGGCCCCGGTGCCTTTTGTCCGTGGGGCCCGGCTGACGAACGTGGCCGATCAGCGCGCGGGTAGAGAGAGCTTGGGCTTCGTGGCGGAGCGCGAACTTGCGGGCTTGCGGGCGCACTGGCGCACACGGCACACTCGCAGCCGCGTAGGCGGAGAGAGGAGAAGCTCCGACGGATGCTGTAAGCCGAAGGGAGAGAAACACAAGCGCCGGCCACCAGCCAAGCCAAGCCGCCGCGCCGGCCCCTCGCGGCCGCTGCCCCGGACGGTGGCGACGCTAACGTTCGCCGTCGAAAGCTGCCACACTCTGCCTTCGCCTAGCCGGCCAACGAAGCTCCCAATAAGTGCGACAAAATCCGACCGACACCACGACAGAGAAAGCGAGATCCGTCGACAGACAGAGACTCGTCGTCCGACAAGACTACATGCCAGAGAAAGAGCGCCCACCGAATTGATATCGGCCCCGCGATTCCTCGTCAGAGCTGATCTCGCGATACGATTTTTGAATACGGCAAGACCGCGCGGTTTTTTAACGGATTTTCGGAGTAGATTCTACTGGACTGAACTTTTGGAGATCGATGAATCTGCGAAGGTGTCTCGGAAAAGCTCGAATGTTAGTTACTGGATCGTTGATTTTTACGAATTTTTAGAACTAGAGGAATTGCAGTTGGCGAGGGTAGTTTGGGAACTTGTTAACAACAGTTGAGGGTTGCGCTTGGTCAAAATATAGTAGAATATGGTCTAATTTTTTTTACGGATTTTAGGGGTAGATTCTCCAGGACTGAGTTTCTGGAGGTCGAGGATCTACGGGTGCGTTTGGGAAAAGCTCGAATGTTTGTTACTGGATTGTAGATTTTTATGCATTTTTAGAACTAGAGTAATTAGAGTCGGCGAGGGTAGTTTGGGAACTTATTATCAACAGTTGTGGGCTGTACTTGGTCAAAATATAATAGAATATCGTCCGATTTTTTTTACCGATTTTAAGGGTAGGTTTCATCAGGACTGGACTTTTGGAGGTCGAGTAGTCTACGGAGGCGTCTGGGAAAAGCTCGAATGTTTGTTACTGGATCCTACATTTTTATGAATTTTTAGCACCAGAGTCGAACGGATTTTGGATACACACACTTCAGAGTGCTTCTCATAGATCGTTGAAGGAACTAAGGCTGCATCTGGATAAAACTTGTTCCGAGCTCCAGTAGAATATTCTTAATTGGAGCGAGGATTTCTTTTTCATTTTTGGAGGTTGAATTGGAGGATTCGGAATAGCGGATGTATTGTTGGCGACAAAAGATGTAAACGCCTAAAGCAAATTACCTTTGTATCCTATCAATGCCTAATGGCGTACGTTGCCAGAAGGACCAGTTATGACAACTTCTAAGTCGCACGAGGGTAGCAACTTGCTCCCCTCCAACAAGAGGGTTAGCACACTCATTTACATTATGATTGCTCGACCACGATAATTTCTTTTTTATCTTTTCTTTCGTCATACATCTTCATCAAACCATTTTGAATCGAAGAGCGTGTTATAAACGAATGTTCAAAATTACGTCCATCCAGGCTAACACAAATAACTTCAAAGCAAGTCTTCCAATAAACTAATTCATGACTACAATAGCTACTCCGCTAGATATAAAACCATAAAAAATACCTACAAGATAAGACTTCCCTCAACATGAAATTTGAAACTCGTTACTTTGAATGCTATGTTGAATCTAGCATACGAATTTAAAGATTTCATACAGAGTTTGCGATCCTATACAGGACACATTAAAATAAATGTCAAAAGTTGACAATCGCATAAAAAGCGATGAAGTACAAACAAGAGGAACTAATTTTATCGATCATGCGAGATCAAAATCGCAAAAAGAATAAGTCAGGAGCAGCCCCCCTCCCTTCAAAGTGGCCACCGCGTAAGCTTCGTTCAGGGGAGTTGGATGGTGGGGTAACGTAGGGTCAGCAGCCGGCACTGAACGAGTCCAGAGGAAGACGATATCAGCGAGGGAGTCGTTCGTGCGACGAGGAGGATCTCGATCGTGGAAGCTCGCAACGGAATCGCTGGTGGTGGGTGAACAGGTTACGCTGGTAGAAGGGGATAAATTGCGAGAGGAAGATGAGGCGGCGGCGGAATCCGAAAGCGCAACGAGGACGATTGCGAACGACACGAACATCCCCGAACTCGTCCGAGACGCACTCGACTGGCTGGAGCAGCGTTCAGGGCGACGGAGACGGAGCTCGCCGACCGGCAACGAGAGGGTGAAAGACGAAGAGCGGCGCGGTTCGTGTGGACGAAGAGAAAGAGGACGATAGAATAGACACCGTAGGAGGAATAGAGAGTAGCGAGAGACTCGTAAGCTGACCACGCGCTCGTACGGTTCGCGACGCTAGAGAGGGACGGACAAATACGTTCCACAGGGCACGAGAAGGACAGAGCGGTTTTTTACTTTATCACGTTGCCGATGTGTGTGTAGGTGGCCACGTCTGTGCGAGCACGTCGAGGTGTAACGGAGGCTTTCGAGGTGATGGTACACGCTGATATTGGCAGGACTGGACGCACGCGAGGCCTCCAACTAGCGCAGCGGAAATGAGGGATGCTAAGATGAATTCTAAGAACACCGATGATGCTTCAACTACCATTTTTCTCTCCTCTTAGTCATATTCAGCGAACAGATATCGTTGGATCCTCTATCTTGAACTGGAGCAATACCGAAACAATTGGTTAGCTTTGTTCAGTTCTTTTAGGGTATGGGGAGTAGGTAGGAGTTCGAGGTTATGGGATGTTGAGGGTATAAAGATGTTTGATAGTTTCCTGGTAGCTGGACAGAGTCCACGTTATTTCAATGAGAGTGGAGAAGAGAAAGAGCCCAAGTGATTTTGGTCATGCGCGATTTCAGAGAAAAGAGAGGGTAGCTACCCCTTTCGGCACGTGGAACGAGGATGCGCGCAACCCCATCGATGCGCGTGTGTATTGGCTCCGTCTTCGTGGTGGTAGAGACGCCGGCGAGCTGTGTTGGTGTTTGAAAGAAAAATCACCCCCCGTCTGTGGAGTCGTGTTCGCGTGTGCTAAGGGGCTGCAGGTTGTTTGTGGTGGTGAAAGGGTTACTGGACAGTGGCGAACTCTTGCTTAGACGGCTGATAACGGAACTAACGTGGAAACAGTCTCAACCGAAGACTGTTTGCTCGTTCTCGGCGCCACCGTTCAAACGACCTTCGTTTTAGCGCGTTTTTCTCCACTCTACTAAGGGTTGATTTTTCTTGATCTTTGTCCATTTTAATTACTTGGTAATTTATGAAGTAATCTAAGCACGATTCAAGGAAAGACTAAGGAGAGACATATTTTACAGTTTTTGTATGAATCAGGCTGTTTGAATTTAATCCTTCATGGCTCGAATTGAAACAATTAGGTTACTTGAAAACAGCTAGACCATCCTCCCGATACAGCAACAATCTCATAGATTAAAAAAACACAAAAAGTTACTCTGATGTGTAAAATAAGAATTGACAATAATGATGCACTTCGATGATGCATTAACTTTCTTGTTAACACGTTCAGCGCCATGTCACCCATATCTGGGTGACGGAATTATTTCTACAGAATTGAAAATTAATTTTTACGTTGGTAGATTGAGTGTACCAAATTTCCTTACTATCTGAGGAATAGAAGAGGTTTGAAACAGTAATTAATATCACAAAACTAAACTTCTTAGTTTTTGTTTTATTAAACATATTGCTTTGATTTTGTGTAATTTTTATGATTGTGGAGTGGGCGCTGAACGTGTTAACGAAGGAGATAAAAGATAACTAGATACTTTTGTGGCATTGTGGCTAAAAATAAAATATTGAAATATCAGTATGCGACTTCGAAGTTATACAGACCTACAGAAAGCTAACGCAAGCAACTTCATGGTATGATGTTGATTGTTTGAGGTTTGAACAGAAGTTTATTTTTATTGAATCGCTGAGAATTGCTCCGAGATATTCATTCTTCAATATAATGTGGGAAATCGCATAAGTTTTTCATTTTTCGTCTATCCATACTACCTTCAACCCTTTCCATTCTCGTTCCCTCCGTTTCAACCCTTCTTTTCTCTTTTCCGAGTTAACTCCCGGATCTCTTTGAAATCGATGGAACCGCAAAAAATCCTCGATCAAGGGTTTTCATTTTTATTTTTGTATATTTTAACCCCGTTATTGCTGTTTCGTTTAATATAGTCTATGGTTCGTATCCTTTATTTTTATATGTAAATTTTTCTATAGCGAGGCAGCCGGTTAGAACTAGTACCCTCTTCCAGCAGAACTTCTACATTAGTTTCTAATTGGTTCACTGGAATATTAAAATTTTTCTTTCCTCTTATTTTTAATGCTTGCTTTTTTTGAAGAAATTGGTGGATTCCCTTACGGCCTGACAAAATTAAATTTATTTTTCAATCTACATAATAGCGTAATAGATAAGCATTTGCTGCATCCGTTGCTAATATACATTTCCAATAAGAAATTTGAGACTTGTATATTAATGACCTAATATTTCTAATGTATTTAGAGTTTCCAACATGTACGGGCGTTTATATAAATAGGAGAACTGTGAATGACCTTCAGCAACAATAACTTTATAGTTATGAAAAAACATGCGTTGTTCGAGAGATAAACTGTCTGTATCATGATTGTTCAAGGGATTTAGACATTATGTTCAGGAATGAACATTTAAAATATTGGACCTATGGGAAAGCAGATGGTTTTGCTATATTTCTGTTCTTTCTTACAAACATCCAACTAAATGGATTTACTTGTACTGTCAGTAATTAGTAACTACGACATACAGCGAATGATGGTAAATCAAATACATATTCTTCAACTTCCAACTTAAGTCCACTTAAAACTCCAAATTTACCATAATCAGAAAATTAAGGAGAAATTATACTAATGTTCAGAGTACCAACAAGTATTACCAGTTCGGAAAGAAAAGAACAGTGTGAGATCCAGCACGACAATCTGATCAGGGTACGCTGCGGAACCGCGTCTGTTGGCTGTAAAGCGCGCGCTTGATTTTTGCATATGAAAGATGAAAAAAGAGACTAGCCGATGTAACCAGCAGCTCAATTGGCAAAAGTTTCCTTTTATTGACAGAATCACAGGGGTTGGTGGGGCACCGCGAGGCGGGCTGGTTGGAAAATAGTAGAACGGAACTGACATTGCCAGGAGTGTGGCGGTTCCTTTTTTTCTCGCCTTTTTCGAACTACGATCGCAGTGTTTACATGTAGCAACGGGGTTGTTGATGGTTCCTTGGCACGGCGACGTACAGCCCGGGTTGCAACCCCTTGCGCCCCTGTCCGGTCGCAGCTGCGCACGATACCCGATCAGTGGCCGGTATTTTTATTCGCAGATTTTAAGGTCACTTGTTGCTTGTTTAGTTATGTCGGTGTACACACATTCGGGGCCAACACACGCTCGCGCGCACAATCGAGAGCCGGGGAGCCGGCCAGTACGTGTGTGTTTGTGTGTGTGCGACCGTGTGTGGACGCATCCGTTCGATGTATCGCAATACACGTGGACAAAGCGATGCTGGGTTGTGTGGGCGGCGTTTCCGTGTGATCGCGCGTTGTATACGTGCCATCGGACCGATAGGTGGACGTCCTGTCGATTTCATTTCCCCCCACCAGCGAACTTAAGTACCGAGCTGGAAGGAAAAAGTGGTGGGGAACGGTTCACTATTTTCCCCCGGTTTTTCCCTTCCTTTTTCACGGACCGTCCGGGTTTCGCGTTGCGGTTTTTTTGCGCAGCTTTCGCTAGCCGTGCGTTTGTGTCGTTCTATTCTATTCCAACCCGTTCCCTCTCGCTGGAGCTCGTTCTCTCTCTCTCTCTCCCTCTCTCTCTATATCTATCTATCTATCTATCTATCTATCTCTCTCTCCCTCGCGAGCGTTTGCGATCTCCATGCGAGCATACCTACGTTCAGTCTTCCCGTTTTTTCTTCTTCTTCTCCTTCGCGGTTTTCATTCATAATATTGTGTTGTTTTCTTGCCTGTAGTACTCTACTGACGTCACTGCCATTGATTATAGAATAATTTCATCGTCGAACTTGTTATTCGATGCAAGAACAATTATTTGGAATTCGGAAATCGAAACGAGTGTCTTTGGATGTCTTCAGATTTCAATTGAATACTAAATTTATATATTTAAAAAATTGTCTATGTTTCTTCCGTAGTGATTTTGTAAAAAGGAACCGTACAGCGGATAAACCTAATCACGAATCAAAATTCGAAACCTCTACTTTTGCCAGGAATTGTTCATTCTTTTCCTAGGATGATTTTATTAGTAGTGGCAGAAATGTCTTTAAAATTATTTTAAAATTTCGTTTGTGGCTGAATCTACCACAGATTTATAGATTGAATTTTACTCTTTACAACGACCTTCTAAAACTTGATGTACGATTTTTTTTCTTGGTTATTTTATTAAGCTTTGAATGGAAGCAGTATCGCGAACTTTACAATGTTGTAAGGTCCACCATGAGGGCTCTAGACAATTACACTTGTTCCTCTCGTTTCTTCCATAAAACAATCGAAACAAATCGTAAACTAAGTTTCAAGGGGTTTTAGTAAAGCTGAAGCTTCAATTTACAATTCCACGGTAGATTCACTCGTGGAAAAAATGTTTTAACACGTTGATCGCCCCATCGGCAATCACAAAAATTACATAAAATCAAAGCAATTTATTTAACAGAACACAAACTGAGAAGTTTAGTTTTATGATATTAATTACTGCTTCAAACTTCGTCTATTCCTCAGATAGCAAGCAAATTTTGTACTAGATGTGTTGTTTGAATTTACTGAAAAACTACTCTTACCAGCTTATTCTACCGAGACCGTTCTTACTGCCCGACTATAGTGAGACCGTTCTGATTTCACTGAAATAATTTTTATTAAATCTTATTAGCACTCCGTACCATGGTAAGTTTTACAAGCCCTCGTAGAAAAATTCCTTTTGATTATTAGAAAGCTTTATGCCAGTCGTTCGAAAGCTCGCACGATCACAGATTTCTTTTCCTGAAATGTAAACTTCGCTAGCCCATAATGCTCTCCCGAATATTTCACGGAAACACGAACTCCACCAGCTCTGAACAAGAAGCACATTGAAAAATTACAAGTTGATGGTACAACAAGGTACCAGGGCATTTATAATCTCGTTTATATTAACTAACGTCGTTCTGTTTTCAATCACACAGGAATTCCCGTTGAATGTTATCTCTTTCCACTTTGATCATATATGTACACAGCATGGAGGGAATCTCCGTTAATGCACAAAACGGAAACTGTTTCTTTCTTCTGTTTCAAAACGGAAACTTTCGGAAACGAGAACATATTCGGATAGCATCCTCGGTTGCATAATTCGATATTTTTCTATCATGCGAATCATTGCAGCGTGCTAATGTATGTTTGACAATGTTTTAGTTAAAATTCTGTTTCCGTCGGAGCATTTTTTGTTCTCTGATCCATTGTCAGGTTGGAATAATTGCAGGATCAGACACATTTGATTACGAAGCATTCGCTAGTAATACTGTACAATGCTTTCTGAAAACTGTCGAACACAAAAAGCAGAATTTAAGAATTTGATTATATTGTTCGTGACTTATTAAAATTAATGAAATATGAATGGCTCTCCTGTTTATTGCAATCGATAACTTGTAAGAGAGGAAAATACTCGAAGAGGATTAACACCATACTTTATTTGTTAGGTTCTTTCCGATTGACTGTTGTACAACGAGTGACTTCTCTTCTTCCGGCGTTGCCCACGATGCCTCGGCCGATCGTCTTTTCACAAACGCGTGATATTCACTCCGCCAACGGACGATTCGCGCCCGATGATCGCACGATTCGTGAGGGGCCAACGGACATTCACACACACACGCGCACATTCATTCTTTCGGTGAATCTGTCGATCGTCATTTCATTATCCATACCAACGGACATTCGCGGGAGCTATCGGCCACTCACGCATACATACATCCTCTTCTCTATTCTAAAAGAACCCCGCACTAATCATATGGAAAATCTATCCCGGTAAAATCAGTTGGATTTTTCACATGTTGTAGCTTATAATCTACTGAACAAAAGATGTAATGAGCACAAAGCTGAATAATGGAAAGTTATCGAGTTATAATCAGTCAATATTGGTTTTCTAGGAAGCAGGATTGTAAATAAAAATGCGTTCTGTTAGATTTGAACTTTGCAAGAGAAGTGTTCTCTGAGCCTTTTCAAAAGCAACTAGCAGCACGACTGCAACGAAAATGCAACAGGACCCATGCTAGTTGGGCTGACGGCTCTTCGCTCTATCTTAGTCTAAACACATGGCCTTTGGGTCTTTTATTACCGAGGCCTTTGGGTCTAAGAGACCTGGCTTGGAAAATAAATATTCGTTCTACGGTATCTGCTTTAAGACAGAGAACCGATGTGACGTTGTAGTATTAATTTTTGCCCTTATATCAATAATCAAACATGACCAATTCGAGCTGCCGAATACTCAAATCTCGCGAAGTATTTATTTTTTTGAAAAATGTTTGAAAGAAAAATAGCAGGATTTCACAAAATCTGTTAGGTGGTGTCATCATTTTTTAATTTTGAATGACCTTGAAAAGGTCTGTGAACAGAAATCTTACACAAAAATCTTTACGTGTCACAGCAGAGATGAGGACACCACGGTTCCTCACTCCAGTAGTATTTTTTTACTCCAAACCCTCTCTGCTGTGTGTGTGGATTAATAAAAAAATGAACTCATTTTGTATTACCAAACAGTATGGAGACCAAAATGTAAATGCCAGAAAGTAATAGCATTCGGCAGCAATAACGCTAGTATGTTGCTAACTTCATTTAGGTCGCGCAACTTGAAAATCGAAATAGCGAGGTGGCGGGAGTGGGGGCGCGGCAAGCGTGTAAAGTAAATATATTTCCTGAGATTTGAGTATTCGGCAGCTCGAATTTGTCATGTTTGACCGATTATAACTCGATAACTGTCCATTATTGAGCTTTGTGCCCATCACGTCTTTTGTTCAGTAGATCATAAGCCAAAAATCCAACTGATTTTACGGGGATAAATTTTCCATATGATTAGTGCGGGGTTCTTTAATGGATTACTAGACTGCGGATCTTTATGCAAAATAAAATATATTTGCATCGATTGCAAGGCATAGGAGCCAAATAAAAATTTCTTTCTTCTGCCAAATATCGTATTAAGTTGAAACGAATACGTTGATATATCAAAATTTGTTTAACACGTCCACTGCTTTAAATTGTACGTATTCATTTTTTATATAAATACATAAAATTCGCAGTCCATTGATTTCAACCAAACGATATTTCACTTCGAAAGAAGAGATTGACGATGCAAAATAAAGTTAAGGAATAAAAGGAACTTCATATAATCCAGAATACTCGATGCTTATCATTTTCGAGTCTCTTTATTAATTTGAACTTTTGACAGTCTCTCTTCTCCACCAGCCATTTCAACATTAATTATTCGAGAAAGGAACGGCGCAATCAAACCGGACGGAATTAAAGGAAGTTTTTTATTATTTCGCTTTCCACGTCTTTCTCGAATAATGGCAATCTGGTTTCCCGGATCGTAATCCTTATGAACCGCTTACTTCGAGCCGAGGGAATCAAGCTCAATGAGAATCTGGTTTATAGTGGACAGGTCAGTAATCCTCGATAAAAAGAAGAAAACCGGGAGACTCGAGCTCGGGCCGAGGGGTAGGATCGATCTTAATTGAGTAATCGTCGAGTATCGGAGAGATAAGTTTCACGTAATCAGAGAACGGTCGCACGCGGGAGATTAAAGGTATCTGATAGAAACGGGACCGTACTTATTGTTACGCGAGGTATCGCAGATAGAACCCGATACAGACGCCTCCAATTAAAGTTCCCGATTAGCGCCGATGAGGAATCAGTGAACATCTCCGTCACCGATATCGATTGCCCGCCGGACAATTTATTTCCGCTATTTATATCCGCCGGGATTCGAACGGACACCGTCGTCCGATACAAATTAACGGAAGAAAAGCTAAAGCATAATGACCATTACGTGCGTTCAATTTTATCGCGATCCCTGTTACAGGTGTACCCACATCCATTACACTCCGTATCTAATTTACGACGGTTTCTTTAACTATGATATTAACAACTTGTACTACAGTTTGTGACATAAGACATCGGTTTTATTCATAAAATGACACAATCGTTAATTCAGCTTATTCACTAATCTACAATTTGATATTATATAGCTCATTAACCCTTAACTTATACTTTAACGTTTACTGAGGTCTCTTATGACGTTAATCCCTTGCCGTATTTAAACGAGTCAGACTCGTGATGAAGATATTAAACGAAGTCTAATAAATATGAATGTTATGCCTTCATTTTTAGGAGAAATAAAATTTTATTCTTTTGTAATCAATATTCAAGCATTGACGTAAATGAAGCCGTAACGAAAATATTAATTTTCTTTTCTCTTCTGCTACTTTTATGGGGATCAAGACGTTCTAGTCACTCTAGCCGTAAAGAAAATGGTACAGCAAGGGGTTAATGAAATTTCGGTACACTAACTCTCGCCACTGTAGTGTACAATAATTGTAAATGCCAAATGCCAAAATTATTAAATTCATTTCTTTAAGTATCTGCAAAAAATGCAGAATGTTGTAATAGCTTCAGCATGATACTTCGTAACCTCTGCAAACACAGTACATTGGAGATTTTAAGGCAAAATAAAAATTGTCTTCAATAATTGACACTTATTTCTTTCTAAAGTTATTTCAGAGTATTGAAAATAATACATCAGTATTTATTCTCTCAGTGTTTCATTGTTTTACTTTTGATCTACTCATTTCTTTAAATAATCGCATCAAATCTGAAGTCTATTGATCAAAACGGTGCTTACTTTGATCAATAAGTTTCATTTACAAAAAAGTTATGCTGATTGAATGGTACTGTTAAAGATCAGACATATCATATATAATAACTAGATTATGGATCTATGCGTTTATCATAAGTAGGCTGCGGATTGTACGCATTTATGGTAAAAAAGGTAACGCAGTGAAATGATTAAAAGAATTTCATAATGTCGTAATATTACCATCAGGTTATTAAAATGATTAAGTTAGGAAACAAATTTTCATTTGTTTCCAGTATCTTGCAATTGATGCAGGCAATTTTCTTTTTGAATAAAGATTCGCTGTCTAATCATATGAATGACTAGGTTACACTTAACCCATTAACAGCAATTGTCCCATTTATGGGACGCGATTTTAAGGTAACATAAAAAATAGTTTATTAAGTAACATAAAACATATTTGTCCCAAAAAGTGGGACGTGCTTTATTTTGGTAAGTAAGAATATTTTTAATATTTTTCCTCTCACAATATCTTCATTTGTACGTAGATAGCACATACTAAATGAGAAAATAGCCGAATTCGCTTCCATGGAATTGTGGCTCTTAATGGGTTAAAACAGTAGAAGGATTAAAAGAATTTAAGAATGCCAAACGATTGTTTTTCGTTTATTTAAATTATTAGAGGAAGAAGGATATTTCTAAGTGGCTCTTAACACATTGAACGTCAGTCGTATGTGGGTGGCACTATTCTTTGACCCAGTCTAAAAAATTAATTCTTATTCCGGTACAGTAGAATAAATTAAATTGGATTAGAATGAGAAGGATGTGAAAGGGTTAAAAGAGTAACCAGTATAACAAATTTTGTCTTTCCAGGTTTGGTGTCATTAATTCAATTCTTTTGATTTTGTAGAAGATTTTTAGGATTATTACAATGTTTATTTTGTCTAAGCAACCGTAGTCTAGCAATAACCAATAATGTATCATATTTTATCATGACAAATTTCACATCTACAACAGAAGATAGGTTAATTTTCACCTGAGGACCGTTCATGAGGTTCAAAATTCGATGTGATTACGGTGTAAAAAACGTTTCAATAATTTCTCCGAAACCAGTAAAACTGAACGAAACCGACGACCATCTCGACACCATAAAAATGACAATTGTACCCACGGTTGTACGCATAATTGTACGCATGGTTGATTGTAGGAACGATCTCAAAGTGTTCGGCTGATCGAACAGCGGAGGTGACGAGCCGGCCCGGAGTCTGTCGTAAAGAGGTCCGGCCGGAGGGTCACGGGGTTTAAATAACAATTTTACGGGGGAAAATGAGCCATCAAAAACAATGCGACAGTTAAAAGGTTTAATTCGACTGGTCAATTCAAAGGTGGAGCGGACCGAGTCTGTTTGACTGTAGACCTGCAAACCGAGGGAATGCGAGAAACGGACTGCCGCGACGTGTGCACGGTGGAAAGGAGAAAGAGAAAAAGCGCAACCGGGGATGAAAGAGGGCGAGAGAGAAAGATATAGAGAGGGAGATGCAGAGAACGGGGTTGGTATGGACAAGGAGGTGAAAAGCGAGCGGGGATGAAGAGAGAGAGAGAGCGAGAAAGGGAGAAAGAGAGAGAGAGAAACGGATGGGTGGTAAAGGGGAAGCGCGGGGTGCGCGGGGGCGGCGAGTACAGAACGAAGTTGAACCGGTACCTTTCAACCGACGTAACCGACCTCCGTGCAAACGTAGATACGCGTGTACTTGTACGTTGGCGAATTATTATGGTAAAACGGGTACGAAAGCACCCCGATATCCTCCGTTAGCGGTCCCTGTTCAAATGTACTGTGGAAGTTCGCGTGTGTGCGGGGTCAAACGGGGCTGCGTGTGCGTGTTTTCTCGGCGCGGCAGCGTATATCGCCAGTGCTATGAGTAGTTACTGGTCGGAGCAGGAATGTTAATACCGTGGCTGTCACCGACAGAGCGCAAGGCCCACCAATCCATGCGAATGGTTTCGGACTTTTCCGACGACTTGCTCAGAACCGGCAATCAATTGTCTCCTCTTTTAGATATTGACATCTTCTCAGACTTCTCGATTTTTTGATATTCTACCTCTTTGTCCTTGCTAGGTGCTAATACGTACACCTCTGTGCAATGTCATCGAAAATCTGTTTAGAAAAATTTTGATATGTGTATCTTTGCACGGCAGGACATATACGAAACAATTTTTGGTACAGTTGCTGTACATTTACTGCAATAGACGATAGATGTATACAAATTTTTTTAACCCCTTGCGCTCAAAGCAATTTTAATTCCAAAATCATGATATTTCTTTCAATCTAGAATATTTTTATTCTATGTATCTCTTTTACACTGTGCACTTGAAAGTAAGCTTGCTTTCACATACAACAATTGAATTTTAACCAATTTACAAAACAGAGACGAATTTAATATGAAAACTGTTTTGAACAATAGTATGGTAATTTTTGCTGGTGACTCAGAGTCACCATTCGAGTGCAAAGGGTTAAATCGCGTTATATAGGAGTCTACTACACCCGTTACTCTCCAGAAGAATTTTTTTTATTATTATCCTTTTATAAATGTATTGTACAACGAGCACGTATTTAACATTGGACAAATTTTCGATGGAAAGATGGTGTATTGATTTTAAAAAACACTGTAAAATTAACTTCATGCTAATTATATATAATAGCTATGTATACAACTATAGTAGCTGCGCGCAATGTGCAATTTTCTTAGATATTGTTCTATACTGGTAAGAAATTACTTGAAGATTCTAATAATTCTTCAAAATGGAAAAATTTGTATCTATGAGAATATCAATTTCCACTTTCGAGTGAGTATACATAGTGGATCCAAGAAATATTCAATATTTAATAACTAATATTTTAAACACTACATCTCCGAATCTCAAAAACTTGTCGATATTTAAAATGTGATCATTTCGTAAAAACAATTTTTATAGTAAAACCATACTCCTGGACTCATTTTAAAGCTTGGAACCTCTAGTTTCGCAAATCAGTGTTACTTTGTCTCTGCAATATTCCTACATGATGTAGCAGGTGCGAAACTTAAGATCCATTTTTCTTAAAAAATGCTGCACATTCAAACGTCTTCAAAAACTTTCAAACATTTTTCTCGTACTAAAACTGCGATAGATTTGAAGACTGAAAACTTCTCTTTACGACAATTCCTTAAGATTTGATGCATGATTTTATTTCTCACTGTTTTATGGAACTAAAACGAGAAACAATTTCGGTCGTGTAAAGTACTCATGGTATAACTTATGCCACTGTCAAGTTGGCGGTACATCTTTCATTCAAAGCTCGATAAAACAACTAAAAAATTCGTACTTCAATTTTTAAGATGTGATTGTAAGGAGGATAGTGCATTCATAAAATCTAAGAAAGTTTCGTTTACGGGAAATATTTTTGAAAGTTTTTGATGTTTGAATTTGCAGCATTTTTTAAGAAAAATGCGTTTTCAAAATAAACTGAACGATGGATTATGAAGCTAGAGGCTTTTAACTTCAAAATGAGTCCAACTTTATTGTCGTACGTTAAGTTTTTACAAAATTACCACAGTTTAAATATAATTCTTAGAACCAGAAATTGTAGTAAGAATTATTGCATTAATGTAAATATAATTTTCATTCCCGATAGGGAATGAAAATGAGGGACTACTAAAAGTTGATTATGCCTGTATTGAACAAATTTTCAATAAGTTTTCGTAGTTGTAAATGCAGAGGGATGCGATTTTCTTGTTCGGAAGCTGTCGCCGACAGCGAGTCCACAGTAACGCAACTTCCGCATGGAATTCGCGCGCGAAGAGCATTGGAATTGGATGCAGTTCCTTCAGGGCTGGCAATCGTGTGTTGCCCGGCACTCTCCTTTCCCAATCGACAATCATTCGTAGTCCTCGTGTCACCGTCCTTGCGATCCGAAGCGGATTGGAGCTGGCATGAAAGCTTTCAGAATAGGCGGCGGGTTTGTAATATTAGCCCCCGCAGTTAGATTTTAGTTTAATGATTTCCGCCGGACAATGTACGCGACAATGGCGTCCAAATCCTGTTCGCCTCGTTTTGCCCGGGCGCATTCTCCGAATGGTTCTGCGGCGCGAATCCGCAACACGTTCCTCTATGCACTCAGGCACGCGAGCATGCACGCAACCCGCATTCGCGTTTTACCACTGCGACTCCGACCCGTAAGAGCCGCTACTTGTCCCGCCTCGAAATTCAAACGTTTCACTTTCCTGTTTACGCGGTGAAAAGATCCCAGAAGTCGTCGAGTGCCCAGCGAAGTCAATTAACGATCAGTCCGAATCCGAACCCATTTAATGGTTCAACTATTGACACCCTGCGAATTTATTCCCGTCACAGGCTTTACAGTTACAATGTACAATTTATCCTCCATGTACTGTGACGAGAAACTCTGACTCCATTCACTTCCTCGATGTTACTCCACTGTGTTTTGTAATTTTAACTCTTTGAGAGCATTGAAAGTATGATGCATTACAAAAATGACAACATTCAATTTATTTAGATTGACCATCATTTGTATTACGATATAACCTTGAACAAGATTTATTTCATTATTTTCCATGGATGCATTTTTATAAATTCAATGACTGTAAGATACGAGGACTTTAGTGAATAATTGTATTTCAGTAGAAATCTTAAAGTGGGTGCTACAATCTTTTTATGTAAGCTAACTAAGACGAAGGTAACGTATATGTGAAAATATTGAATTTTTATTTCGGCTATTCTCACCCTCGTGCATTTATTTCCATCACAGACTTCGCGGTATAATATGCAACTTATCCTCCATGTACTGTGACGAAAAACTCTGACTCCATTCACTTCCTCGATGTTACTCCACTGTGTTTTGTAATTTTAACTCTTTGAGAGCATTGAAAGTATGATGCATTACAAAAATGACAACATTCAATTTATTTAGATTGACCATCATTTTTATTACGACGTAATCTCGACCAAGGTTTATTCCATTATTTTCTATGAATGCATTTACATAATTTCAATACTTATGAGATATAGGACTTTAGTGAATAATTGTATTTCAGTAGAAATCTTAAAGTGGGTGCTAGAATTTGTTTATGCAAGCTAATTAACCCCTTGCACACCGAATTATTTTATTATCGCGGTGATTAGAACTTCTTTGTCGTTTATAATTCGTTAGAAAAAAAGGAAGTTTATATTTATTGTATGCTTATGCAGTCTCCAATGACTATATTTCGAAAATAACAAAATAGAAGTATGGTTGGGTTTAAAGGAAATCTTCATCACGAGTCTGACTCGATATTATAGTGTAAGGGGTTAAAACGAAGGTAACGTATATGTGAAAATATTTAATTTTAATTTCGGTTATTGTCACCCTCGTGCATTTATTCCCGTCACAGTCTTCACGATATAATTTGCAACTTCTCCTCCATGTACTGTGAGTAAAAACTATGACTCCATTCACTTCCTCCACTGTATGTTGTAATTTTATCTCTTTGAGAGCATTGAAAGTATGATGCATTACAAAAATGACAACAATTCAATTCATTTAGATTGTCCATTATTTGTATTAAGATATAACCGTGAACAAGGTTTATCCATTATTTTCCATGGACGCATTTTTATAATATCAATGATTGTAAGATATGAGGATTTTAGTGAACAGTTGTATGTCAGTGGAAATCTTAATGAGAGTGCTACAATCTTTTTATGTAAGCTAACTAACACGAAGGTAACGTATATGTGAAAATATTTAATTTTTAAACACCACGAGGTGTCAGAATTATTAAACAACCTTATCTTTTAACATTTTATGGCATAGCTCCTTCTTTCATTGATCCCCTCAAATTGTAGAATATAAAACCTGTCAATTGAATATGGAAGATTTAATTTTGAGGGCGTATATGTTCAGTTAGTTGTAATTATTCTTTTCTCGCTGAGAAGATGATACCAAACTATTTTAATGAACCTGTAATGGTACTCCAAAATGTAAAAAGGATTTATATAAAAATGGTTTCAAAATTGATGTGGTATGTGTGTTGGACTAAACGCACGGTGAATAAGAACAGTGGTCAAATTAATTTTGTTTCTTTGTTGAACCAGCAATTGACTTGCTAAATAAGAGGATCAGCGTGAGCGAAACAGACTACTAAAAATGATACAAATTTCATAACGTCTTCCTTCAACAATCTCGAAGTCCGATTATTCCCACAAAGTATTCTCAACTCTCTTTTTAATAATCTGAAACTTCCATAAACCAGCATTCGTTATAGTCGTCATTCCTTTTCTTTCTGTCTGCTTTGTTACCTTCAACCGAATCTGCTCGATTTAACATTCTCTCCCTCACAAACGTAAATTTTTAATATCTGACTAAAAATTAAAGGATCTCATAGCGGTGGTGAAAGTATAGAAATACTGTTCGCTGCTATCTACATGCAGTTTTACACGTGCAGTCAGTTTCTACACTTGTAGTCGTCAGTGCTCGGGGGTCTTCTGCAAGGCATTCAGGTGCTTTTTTTTCTCCTACATTCCCTGCAGAGAATGGAAATGACTTTCCATTAACGTGTTTTCACTCTTCGGAGAAGGTGAAAATCACGGAGTGTTCAGAATACACTTTACTCGAGTGAATGCGGGGGTGTTGGAGCAGTGGAATGTATTTATTAGCCGGGAACTGTTTAGCAGAAATTGAAATGTAAATTGGTGGATTGTTTCGATGCAGAATGGAAGCGCGGGCTTTTCGAAAAACATGGCGGAAAAATTGAATGTTTCGTATTGACGATTATCAGCTTCAACACCGCTCGCTAGTGCTATCAAAGAATATATTATGATTTCTTCCATATCATCACTTTATTTAAGTCGTTGGCATTTCCAATTGAAGAAAATACACGGTGAATCATACGTTTTTCCTTCATATCCTAAAATTTATTGTAAGCATCATATTCAAATGATACAAACGATATAAGGCAGCAGAACGTGGCTTTTCATGTATTTTTTAGCATTCATATTTTTAGGGACAGTATAAAGGGTGTTCATTTGAAAACTTTCCAGCCGAATATCTCGAAAAGTATGAAAGATATTAAAAAAGTGTAAAATACGTGCCCAAGGATTTCGAGGGGGGAAGAGGGGGACAGTATCAGTTTTTTATTTGTGTGGCGTTTTCACGGTCATTTGAAGGTCAACTTTGTTTTTTCAAATGGAAACATATATTTTTTATTATGGGATCATATTGTACGTAAAAAGATCAGCAATTTTCGTAGGATACCTCTTTATATCTGCGCACTGGTTTCGGAGATATCTAAAGAGAAGTAGAGAGAGTCATACTTATACTGCGAGAAAGTTTGTAATTTCTTTATAACAATATCAAATTTTCAAGATGTTCTCCGTTGTTCTCTAAACAATAATACAGACGATTCTCAAATTCTGAACGAACATTTCTGAAGGTATCTGTTGGAATAGCTCTACATTCCTGTACAACTCTACGACGCAGATATTCACGATATTTATTTCACTCATTGAGTGAAATGTAATTCAATTTTCTTGTAGTTGATATTTAGCCATTGAAGAATATGTATAACAGTCATACAACAAATATGATTTTCTTTCCAAAAGGTTTTAAACAACAAAGATATCATACCAAGACGACATTCGGCCATTTAAATGCAACTGGAAAACGTCTTCGTCACGGTCAGTGATCAGAATTAAAGTTACGGTTTGAGGAACAGTTGCGTGTCTGCCTTGGGGTGCACCTGTAGGGGGCCCCCTTTAAAGTTTACCGTACCAGAACGTAACGTTTCGATTTCCACACTTCAACCATGACGAAGACGTTGCACACTTCCTATTAAAGGGCCCGATACCGTCTTGCTACTTTATTAGCCGTTTAAAAGGTCTCCAACCGCTTTTTTCCCCACTCCTATTTCCCCACCCCATTGTACTCTATATCTGTGGCTGCAAGGAAAAATGCCGCATTTCACAATTTCAAAAAATTGAAGTTTACGCATTAATTGAGCTTCAGAATATAAGATTTACGTATTTAGCAGAAAAAAATTATGAAAACAAATTCTATAGGCTCAAAAAAACTATGCAACTTAACGGGGGTCCAATGTTCAATACATACGCATTAGGCAAAAATAATGCTAGAAAACTAAAATTACTATTATTTCTATTATTACTCACATCAACTATACAAGTATGCACTATTATGCAAAGTGAAACAAGGAAAACAAGGAAATATTACTATTATGAAGAAATAGTGATCAAAACATTAAACAACAATATCTCGAAAGCGAAAACGTGTGACATGCGGCGTTTTTTCCTACAACCACAGATATATTCACAACACTATATAATACAACATTCGAACAATTTTTTAACATTTTATTCAGATCAAATCTCGTAACACATGGTATAATGTGTGCGGCATTTATTTGTATTGTATTTAGAGGTGTCACATTTGTCGTTTAAAGTACAATAAAATCGCGACAAAAAATCGCAGACCAACTTTCAAGTACTCATTGTAATGGGGTGATTTCCCTTACAAGAGATCACATTGAAATAAATACCGGAAAAATTTGTTCACACTCTATTGGGTCGTTTGAATGTATAAACTTTCAAATGAGAAAAACGATTTCAATTTTCCTTTCGGTCTCTTCTTTCTTCACAAAAAGGGAGATAGAAAAACCAAAGATCAGTGCTATGTAGGTAGAGAATTCGCCCTTTAAAATGAGCCCAAATACGGTATTTGACGATTGTTTTACAGGAAATTATGAAACTTCAAAGATATGCCGTCTCTTGATTACAATTCAGTGGTTCCTCAATTTTCTGGAGTACTGTATTTAACACTAGATTTACGGGGCCCGTCAAAATGACGGATTCAAACATTTGTAATTTACGATTATTAAGAGTGTAAGGAGGCATTCGTGAGGAATTATTAAATAGATTTATTTTTTTGTGTACATATTACAATAAAAATCGCTGAAGATCGAAGAAAATACAATTTTATTATTTTTATAAAGCAATGTAAAATAATCAATTTTAGTGCTCCGTAAACCTAGTGTTAATAACTAGACCAGGTATGTGCATTTTTGCCTCAATTGAGACAAAACCGTCCGCATCATAACGCCCAGTGCCCAGTGTCCCCCACCAGCATCCGCCAATACCATAGAGGAAGGAAGTGCTTCGCCCGTCGCGAGCAGTGCGCAGGCCTCGCGCATGAAACAGAGGTTGGTGGGAGAAGCAGACGTTTGAGGGGCCTCTACCGTGCCCATCACGGAACTAGACTGTAGATTTTATGCATAAATGACAGAATTGAACGAAAAACAAAATTGTAGAAACATTCAATGAATTGAACAATATTGTTACATTATTTTTGCCCTGTTAGATTAATATCAAGAAGAAATACAAATTCTCTCAATCGACTGAGACAATTTTCATTTTGTGTAAAAATTCACCGACTGTTAACAACGCTTGGTTAATAATACGTTAGCAGTTAGAACCGGGTCCCTTTGTTTCGAATCGTTGAAGCATTCCATAAAAAAGACGTTGGGGAGTTCTATGAAGACACGCCTTGAGGGGGCCCCCTACAGGTGCACCTCAAGAAAGACACGCACGGTGCTCACCCCGGGTACACGGCCCAGCACTTTCTTAACGGACTCCCCGCGATTAGGTTCTTCTTGTCCGTTGCCGCCCTTATCTTCCGGACCATCGTCGGGCTTCGTTTCTTCGTTGGATGCAACGGTTTTACCGGTTTTCCACTGACCACTCGCTAAATATTGGAGCGATTACAGCTCGCGCTGAAGTTGTAGTTAGGAAAGTTTCGCGCAGTAAATTTTACCGGCTGTTTAGTAACTTTTACCGACACAACGTGCTTCGGGAAGTTTGTAAGGTTTTAATACGCACGGCTATACACGGTTCCGTAACTATTAAGCATTTTTAATTTGTTGGACGCCCGGCGTGGATGAATATGTTGCGCGTTACGTTCATTCTTTAATTTCTCTGTTTCGCTCGGTTATTCTACATTTACCTCTTTGTTATCAAAATGAAGTCAGATCTTGAAGCAATCGTATATTTTTTACCTTCGTTCGGAACACAATATTTTAACCCTTTGCACTCCAGTGGTGACTCTGAGTCACCATTAAAAATTACTATACAATATCCAAAATACTTTGTACGTTGTTAAAGTTTGTATTTAATAAATTATTAAATATTTCAATATCGTACGAGTAACTTGCATCAGTTTCATATGCATAAATTGAAAAGAATCATATAGAATTGAAATATTGTAGGTCGGAAGAAATATTTGATTTTGGACCTGAAATAGTTCAGAGTGCAAAGGGTTAAAGTTGACTTCGACGATAGGCTTCGTGGCAACAACATTTTTATTGATCCTTGTGTGGATTTTTTAAATGGGTTTTAGAAATACAATAGCTCAGTTTACACTTAGGAAGGAGTAGCTTTTAATAGTTGTTCCATTGACAGTGTTTACTTTCATTTAGGCAGTTATTTATCAGTTTTATCTCCCTATTGCATCCAATTAAATTACTGCCAATTGAAATTAATTTTCAGGAATTCAGTAGTCATATATTACCTTTGAAATGTGCGGCATTAAAATATCTCTAATATTCATTTTACCACATTGGTGAACGCAAATCAATATTACTTCTGTATCAAAAATGTTCTGGAGACAATAAGAGTTTGCTTTAAATCTTCAAATTTATTCACATTAAAACATTATGGGTAGTCTGCGAAGTTGATGGATTTATCACAATAAGTTCTACGTGAAATTTGAAGTAGTAAAAAGATAAAAAGAATTTATGAATATCCATAAGTTACATTCATCCTATTAATATCAATTATTAAAAGGCGGACATTCTTATGTGGCTCCTATTTCTTGCAACGGATGCAGATAACTTTTATTTCGTATAAATATCCGCAGTCTAATTACGAGCATAAATTTAAATCGTCCAGTTAAATGGAATGTATTTTCATTATAAAATTGAAAAGAACTGAAAACACAAAGATTGGAGTACATAATTCAAGTTGCATTAAAATTTTACACAGGATATGCAATTCATCTGTACCAATTGATTTGCATTGTTCCGTAGAAACGTATTGGGATTTCGCGTAATTTCTTAGAATTCTATTGCGTGTCTTATTGGTTTCCTTACGTGTTCGATCGAGAAGCTATTTTTAATCTGAAACGAACGGTGATTGGGCTCTGGCGACAGATTAATATTCAAACAAATAAATATTTATTTAGCAATCAGCCAGCAACAGGTAGCAATGTAATTAAAGCGTGCAGTTTAAACATTATTTTAACAACGCTCTCCTCGCCGCCGCGCTGACAGATATGCGATAATTATTGATGGCAATTAGTGGGTGTGCGGTAATGCGGGATTATGTGGATTTATAATGTAATTAATAGCGGGAGCAGAAATATTAGTTTTTCTGTGTCGATCGAAACAGCGAGAGTAAATTTTACTGAAATAACGTGCTCATTCTAGCCCGTAAATCGGGACTCCATCGGCCGACCCCGTTGGCTTTTCGCTTGTTGACTAATTCATTGTTTCATCGAAGCTTCGATGAGCCGTGGCCCGGTGTGACGCAACAAATAATGGGATCATTAAGTAATAAGTTCATTAGGGCTTCGATCTTTCGACTTTATCCCGCAAGTTTTTACACCGCAAGCTATTAGTGTATCGTAAATGTTTAACGCGAATTTGTACATGATATCGACATTCGAAGAAATAAAAATATGTCTTTCGTATGTAGTACGAAATTGAAATTAAAGAAATAAAATGTGAAGGAAGAGAAAATGCAAATTAAAATGTACGGTGAATGAGGATATGATAACTGTGACCTACTATTAAGCCTTTCAGAGCCGCACAACGATATATGTATATTAGATATATATATATATATATATATATATATATATATATATATATATTAGATATGTATTAGATATATTTATGTATATATATTATATATTAGAATATTAGAATCTTATTCTAGTATTAGAATCGATATCTTAATCTCGTTTCTGAATTACTCTTTGGTATATTAAATTTGGCTCAGAAATTTTCGTTTTATCTTAATTTTTCTGTCGGCACTAAAAGGATTAAATGTAATTCTAAAGGTTTATCACTAGGTAATACATTTGTAATTTATTTTTATGTTTAAGAAATTCTTGGTAATTGTCCAGTTCCAATCGACGAAGAACAACATTTAAAAATCAAGTTAGAATTTATACAATAATTTTACCATATTCTAGAACAAAAATTACCCAGACGTTTATTGTTTCTCAAACATTTTAATACGTTCGATTTTACAGTAGAAATTTGCAGATTAATGTTTATTTTTTCTAGTAACAGAAAAAGAGTCAAGTCAAACAATGTTACCGAATATATCCCCAACAATTTTTAGTTTACTTCTGATCATAAAATTGAAGGATACTCGTGAAATACTACAATAAAAACGAAGCTGAAATAAAATGCTACTAAATCGCTTACCCTGTACAATATTGCGATTCGGATTTATGGAAAAATTATACCAGAGGGAAATCTGAAGGAACAAATTCTACAGAAACGTCCGAATTATTAAAGTTAAAGTATGCAAAATGTATTGATTGTACAAATTAATTCGTAGCCATTCTTTCGAGGATTTGTTGATTATTTTCAAACAATTGAAATATATTCTATCGTCGAAAATGATCTGCATCCCTTTTTGAGGATTTACTCCGTCTTATAAGTAATTATTAAATCTTCAATTTGGTGGATAAAGGATTTCTATTTAAGATATAGTTACTCACGATTGATTGCGGGGGTCACGAATTAATTTGTACACCTAATGTGATGTATAATGTTGTCTACAGTCAAATGAATTTTTGCAATTTGTATGCATCAGTACATCAGTACCTCATACCTCATACCTCATATCTTATATATGTATAATAAAAAGATAATTCAACCCTCAACCGTATATGCTAATGGAATAGAATTTCGTTTCATCGCTTTATGGTTTCATCGTTTCATCGCCAGATCGGTTTTACTCCTACCGCGTCGAGGTTTTACGCCTACCGCGCAGTGATGGTATATGGTCTCGGTTTTCTCGCGCATGCGCGACGATTTTAGCGTCAGTAAAGTACAAAGTTGGGCTAAAATAGGGTACCTTAGTCACCCCGCATAGTTTCGCAAATTGTTTTTCGATTTTCAAATATGAATTGGCAAGTAGCTCCTTCTCCAATACTAGTTGAAATTATGAAATCGAATATATTAACATTAACTTACCAAAATTTGGAAGTACGGTCGTCTCGTCGTGTCGTCTTGCACTCTTCTGTCCGGTTTCCCGCCAATAACAGTTCTCCCCTAATTTCCCCACAAACATTCCCCACAAACAGTCGCGCATGTGCGAAAAAACCGAGACCATATACCATCACTGCTACCGTGTCGAGGTTTTACTAAAGCGTTTCATCGTTTCATCGTTTCATCGTTTCATCGTTTCATCGTTTCATCGTTTCATCGCCGGATCGGGTTTACTCCTACCGCGTCGAGGTTTTACGCCTACCACGTCGAGGTTTTACGCCTAAAGAAGTTTCACTTCAAAAATCCTTAGCGATAGATAATAGACAAAAAGTGTGAAATAATCGCCGGTAAATAATGTGTTAATCAGAAATGGTTACATCCGTGGATGAATAGCAAATTGTATAACGGGTTTGTGGGATTAGGCAGGAATTGTCGAACTCATCGTTCGACCTGTGACTTAGCTACGTTAAGTCTGGTTCGTTAAGTCCATGGTGGCAGCGATAAATTATCGAATGCTTCTATTTCGAGGAAACGGCGAGCGCGGTTAATCTTGATACCGGACATCTTCGCATGAATCTTGCGAGTAGGAACGATAGACCGACTAAGTAATTGTATACGGAAGTGTAATGGCGTGATGGCCGGTATGATAATTAAAGGGCGTGACGGCTGGGGATATACACGCACGACACACGTTCACCAATGCGGGCGAGTTTTACCATGAACAGAAGCGAAATTCATTCGTGCACATGGAATCCTTCTATCGCGGCCAGGACAAAGGAAAGAACGGCCTGGCCAAAGTGGTACTTCCTGTAGCTGCCATTGTTAAAAATTAACATCTCTTTTCGAACGAAATGGCTGCGTTTGATTTCACCCGCGTCTTTTTTCGAGATCAAGCATATTCTAGCGTCGAACACACTACTACCTGACACATTTTGCCCTGTGAATCGAAACAATAAAGAATCATAATCATTTTACGCTGTTATGTCTGACATCTTTTGTAACTAACTGTTGTTTTAGAGTTGTCAGCATGAAAGTATTTAAGAAGTTGGTAAAATTAATGTACATTAAGTTTAATGATAAATCAGTTTCGTTTTGTATGTTTCTGTTTGTTGAAGACATTTGATCGATTCTCATATGCACTTTTATTGATAGCCCTGAACAGAAGGGCTGTGGGAAAAGATTATTGAAATAGACAAGAATTTCTAACAAGAAACATATTGAAAGACTGGGAAGACTTCAATAATTACAGCTGAATATTTTCACTGCAATATTCAATATGCTTATTTAATTTACACAAATTCATGAATACCTCAAGGTTCTTAAAACTTCTTCAATTTTTCTGCTCATATAATCTCTTGTGCTTTAATATCGAGTCAGACACGTGATGAAGACTTCGAACAGAGTCTGCTAAATATGTTGTTAATTCTCTTTAATTTGAATTGCAATACAATTTCATTGTACTCGATATTTATCCATTAGAGAATACATGGGAATACAATAAATACAGGATGTTCACGCTATTACTAGCCAGCGTTTTTCTTGCAAATAATAAATATTAGAAAAAAATGAAAGAGGAGAAAGTAATACTGTTTTTTGCAAGCCTTTCTGACCTTGTATGACCTTGAAGGTCATTGTGTTGTATGCGAATAAATTTGTCTTGACATACGTTTTCATATGATATAAAAAAATACATAGCATTTCATTTAAAAAATTGAAGGTCTCCTTCATTTCTAAGAAAATAGTGCAAACACAAGAAAATTACATACGCCATTATGTTACTTACCAAAAACAGTATTACTTTTTCCTTTATCATTTTTTTCTAATATTTAATATTTGCAAGAAAAACGCTGGCTAGTGATAGCGTGAGCACACTGCATACACTGTACTTGTTTCCTAGTTAATTATAAACGCTCAAGAAGATCTAATAATTGTAACCGTAAAATAAATCGTAGTGCAGAGGGTTAATGAACTCTCTTATGAAAACAGTACGGAATTAATGTTTGTCAAAATGTCTAACCATTGAAACAAAAGAGTCTGACCGAAAGAGCTGCCAACAACAATGCAGCATGGTCGCATTAATGGCGAAAAAATTGTGTTTGAAATAATTAATTTCTAACGTTAATAAGGTCTGATTATTACCAGATCGTCATGCACGGCTCAATTGTAGAAACATTCAAAAGTTTCCCTATTCTTTCTTCGCTGTACCGTTTCTCGTTTTCGCGTTCATTCATTTCCGTGGGTTCACACTGACAACGAAAGCCCTTTGCTCCCTTCCCGATGCACGGAGTCCTCTCGTTTCGAAAGGCCCTCGTCGCACAAAAATATAAAATAACGCCGGATGCGTTGCGCATTCTGCAGGTGTCTTTTATGTTCTCATTACCGGCCCGAAATAAATGACTCCGCAGGACAAAGTGAACGTCACTGTTCCATCCGTTTCGCGCATAATTCATACAGTTTTAACAACGGAACGGCTGCGGCTGAGGCGCGAAACGTTCGCTCGGGATCTTAGGCTAATTAACGCGACGATTTGCTTGCGGTCGGTGACCCTATCGAAATCGTCTAATTACTACTTCTGCGGAATATTGTTAACTTGCATGTGTAATTGAACAGCACTGTTCGCAACTGAACGAAATTGTTAGACTGCGTATCTTTGTGCAAAATAAAAATTATTACTGTCAATTCATAGAAACCAAACACGAATATATTACTCTCTTTAATAGTCCTAACAAGTTGAAAGCAATATATCGATATTAACAAATTCCTTTAATTTTTGTAATGTCTGAAGTTACATCCATCTATTTTTGTCGTAAATGCATACAATCCGCAGTCTAGTGACATGTCTTTTGCAATGATTGCAATAGACAGGAGCGAGATATACAGGGTGGAAATTATAAAGCGTTACAGACGAATATCTCATAAAATATTGATTATACGCAAAAATATTTCAGATAAAAGTTGTTCAGTACCGAGAGGTACATCATGTGGTGGAACTTTTATTTTTCCCGGTGGACACTCCAAGGTGAGGTGAAGGTCAACTTTCTTTTTTTAAATGGAATGATATGTTTTTTTATCCACCATCAAATAGTGCGTTTTAGGATGAGTTCAAATACCTATGACTCAAGGTTATTCAAGGTGAAACTTGCAGGGTGAGTCATGAGTCATCTATGACTCAATTCTGTCATAAATACATAAAATTCGCAGTCTAGTGATGATATGTAACTAATGGACAGCGTATGTTTATTGAAAAAGAAAATTGTCTGCGTCGATTACAAGGTACTGGAACGAAATAAAAATTTGTTTCTACCTTTAATAATCTCAGTTAGTTAATGATAGTATATCGGTACTTTTAAATTCCTGTTGTCTTTCTACTGTTATATGTTTCATCTCATTTTTGTTATAAATGCATAAAATATACAGTGTGCCGATATTGTAATGCGAAATAATCGATACTTTCAAATTCCTTTTGTCTTTCTACTGTTTTATGTTTCATCTTATTTGTATTATAAATGCATAAAATATACAGTGTACCGATATTGTAACGCGAAATAATTACACTGATTACTCTTCTTTACTTTTACACACTTGCAACTTTTTCTATTCTTACATTTCTTACTACGGGATCGAATATTCATACATCAGCTTTTATGTGAATATTAGTTCATCCCATATGTAATTCGACTTTCTTCATGCTTTTAAAAGATAAGACGCTAAAACATGATCTCAGTCATTATTGTTCTACGTATAGTTCCCTCTATTTTCTACATTTCTGAGATTTAGCTTATAAAAATACGCAACGAAATTCGCATTATTTTTAAGACAACCTAATCAATCAAGAGCTTTATGAAGTTTAATGAAACACTCACTGCATCGTATTCATTTAATTATTATGTTTTCAGGTTCAGCAAATTTATTGTGTATTCTTTTATTATGTTTGGGATAAGAATAAGTTTGTTAAGTGGTTCGGGTGTAATTATTTCCATTGTAGTGGTCTGTTCTGTTTCGTTCAAAGCCGCGATTTGATCCAAGCTATCGATTCTTACGCACAAAACGAGAATCTTCTGTGCAACGACCGCAAGGGTTGGATATCATTGGGGTTGAAGATTCCAATCAAGATACGCCACTTGCTTCGGAACTACGCTATCTTAGTACAGCGTTATCAAGAAGGGACTATCTTTATACGCAATAACCTTCGAAACTCACTGTATTCACAGTCTAACAGACATTCGAGCAACACTTGCGGAGTTGGGTAAGAGATCCTTCAAAATTTATATTCGAATATTTACTTAGCCGTGTTGCAATAACTGTCGATACGCGGACAAGCAATTTTGTTGAAGACATGGGTTGTCTCACACACGAATAAGAAATGTGGGTGCTATTGTCAATAAGTGTAAAGAATGTAGGAAAATTATTTATATATCATTCTAGCGTGATATTTATCCTTTCACATTTGTGACATAGATAGTTTTCGTAAGCTTCTAGAATAAGAAATCAATTGAAAATTAATAGACTTTCATTTTATTTTCATTCAGAGATACAAATCGTTGACAGAAAGAAAATTTTATTGCAATTTTTGTTTCCTCAGATTTTGGTGTAATGTTACTGAAGCCAAGATTTCCATGATACACAATTGTTTCCATGTTCACAATTTGACAATTTTATAATAATTCAAGTATATGCTCATAAATGTACTGCGGATTTGATATGATATCGGATATACTAGGTAGCTGCTGTATCTTCCAATCGATGCAGATTCTTTATATTTTGCATAAAAATCCGCATTCTACACTCATAAATGAGTAAATTCATTCGAGGCAATATTATTGTTTTGTTAACAGCAACGGACCCAGTGAATTCCGCAACTACGTGGACCTAATTGGTAATACCAAATGCGACAGGCCATGGATCAACAGGGAAGATAATCGTGAAGGGTGAAATCGAGCGGCGTTCGCGGTGAAACACCGGGGATCGACGTTAAAAAATAATCTGTCACCGGTTGATTAACTCGGGCATTAAATTTGCAGTGAAAATTCCTTTCGCCGCAACCGATTTCACCGGTCGTTTCATATTTATACTGATTACCCGGAAACACTTTGTCATTACATTCATTGATACCGGGGCGATTTGATAACGCGAGGTGTGCGGGGGCGGGAACGAGCGCGCGGGTTCGCGTGAGCGTCACGTAATTGTTTCGACGACCGCGAATATTTTGTTATTTCCCGAAAGCGAGCGTCGCCGATTGATCGTCGTACGTGGGACTAGCTCGCTTTAATGCCCGCGAAAAAAAGAGGTGGGAAATAAACCGATATATAGAGAACCTGCGCGGCGGCAGCACGCCGACACGGGAAAGTGTCGCCGACACGCGCCCGTACAATGAGATATTAATACTCCCATTTGATTTTGATTTCCTGGAAAAACATTCGATGAAGATAAAATTACCGGCAACAATGGTACGCCGTCACAATAAATCAACCGCGTACGCATATCACCGGTATATTGAGTGAAAGTCGAACAATCGCGTTTCAACACGGTCAGACACTTTCTAACCCTGAAATTCTTTCGAATTTCGAGTGGCTACTACCAAACGAGAATTTTGAATTATTTAGTTACTACGGGTTTGAAGAATTTATTTGGTACCATTTCAGATATTTTCAAAATAACGAGGATCACTTGTTTTGGATTATTATGTTCACTCTACGAGTTTATTTTCGTTCAAGAAATTTATTTTTATCAATTTTGTGCACTCAAAAAATTTATTTTGAACTATGTGCACTCTAAACATTTATTCAAGCTTGGACAATCTAGTTGAATCTTTGTTGTGCACTTTTGAAATTCATATTAATTCGGACTATTTACTTTGAATTATTTTGTGCACCCTACAGGCTCGTTTTAGTTAAAAAAATGTTTTGTGACCTATTTCATGTAGTCTATGAAGTTATTTGGAACTATTTCGTGCACTTTAAATATTTATTGAAATATTACATCGATTAGCTTTTAGATTTCATAATATATTTATTAAATTATATTCTTCCTCCACCCCTTAACCGTCATACGTAACTCAGTCTGACAATTTACCTATTTACGTTTTTCCTATAATGTAAAACGACTGATTTTATTTCTGTCTGTGCTGTGACATGTATTTCTTTAAAATATGACGTTATAAATCAAACATAATTTGTTGGTTTGCCCTTTTTTCAACAACCGTATACTCGGGTATTCGGTTTGAGTTTCTTTTCAAAACTATTTTAATGTTTTCATTGAGGTTATGTTCTTGGATGATCACAGATTAATTCGAATTTGAAGCATAGAGATATGCGTCGAAACTACGACGTGTAATTGAATATCGTAAAACATTTTGGTTATTGACATAAAGATTCGAGTGTAAAACAAAAACAGGTGAAATATTATTTTCGCACTTTTATGCAACTGTTTCCGAGGCGCGTATAAGGGTCAACATGTTAAATACGGAGCAATTTTATCTCGCTTACCATTTCACTTTTTACTTAAGATTAAATACAAAAACACGATTGTGTATAAGCAAAATACTTGCTTACACCATTTCTATTTAATCTGGTTCAATGAAATTTATTAAAAGAGTGTAAACATTTTTTAATATTATAGGAATTATATTTAGTGTTAATGACATTTCTAACGAAATTAGTTTATTTTTGTGTGTATCTAGAACACACACGAATGTTTGTTAAAATTCTTATCTATCAAAACATCGCGGTATGAACAGTGATGTATATCAGGATGATATGTACTCAGTTTTGAGAGCGTCCCCAAATTTCATCCAGGAAGCAAGGGGTCGTCACGAACGAAAATTTCACCGGACAGGTTTACAACATATGGAAACGCCGAAATCCGATCGAACTTGAAGCCTAACCATTGGTTGTCCCACACAGAATATCGTCCATTCAATAGGGTCACCGTATCAGTGGGTCGCGTACTACGATACACTGATGCAGTGGTTCACCCCGTGGTACACCCCTTGATAATAGTATTATGACTCGGCTGATTGTGGAAATAAACAGGGGATGTGATACGCGGGGTGTGACGTGTGTAGGTATATATATTATATGTACAAGTGTGTATGTAATGTTACATGCACGTGCACACTGACATGATCGTGTACGGCCGCGTAATCGACCGTCAGAGACACATACACGCGTTCTGTCTATTGGTTCCGACAAATGAAGTGAACTTCGCATCGATCGTCTATCGATCGATCAAGATTCCTCTTGTACTTGGCTGATTGAGCGCACTTGTTAGCCGAAGTCGATGATTTTCATCAAGACAATATAGCGAACGTGTACACATCTCTGTATATCAGGTTAGACAACAATTTTTCTTCCTTTTTGTTAGATCGTACTATTAACCCATTGCGATCGAAACAATTTTAATTTCAAAATCAAGAGATTTCTTTCAACCTACATTTTCATTCTTTGTCATCTTTTTTACATTCTGCACATGAAATTGAACCTGCCTTCTCATACAACATTTGAATTTGTAGCAATATATAGAATACAGACGAATTTATTAATATTAGAACAGTTTTGAATAATGGTATGGCAATATTGACTGGTGCCTCAGAGTCACCATTCGAGTGCAAAGGGTTAATTTCATGGATATGAGTGAATTATGAACGTTAAAGAAACATAATTATTGTCCACATGAAGCACACTTGTAAACACATTAGAATGAAATACTCAAAATGTTTCTTCCATTTCTGACCTTGCATGACCTTGAAGATCACTGTGCAGTATACGGATAAATTCGTCTGAACACACGCTTTCATGTGATATAAAAAAATATACAGCATTCCATTTAAAAAATTGAAGGTCACCTTCATATCTAACGAAATAGTATAAACACAAAAAATTACATACGTCATTATGTTGCGCATAAAAAACAGTACTACTTTTTCCTCTTTCATTTTTTTCTAATATTTACTATTGACAAGAAAAACGCTGCCTAGTGATAGCGCAAACACACTGTATATATAGCAACATTCTTAAATTTATCTAATGCCTCCACAATTTCATATATCACTTATTCTTTTTTGTCATCAGTGCATAAAATCCGTACTTCTTCATGGTTACAATGACTAGAACGTCTACATCCCTTACAATTTTTACACGAGAGGAAATTGCGTCCCAATGTTTTGCAAGCTGATGGACTCCATTCCTAAAAAACAGGATAGTTTCTCTTTAAAGAGGATGTTGAAATCTCTGAAAATCGTGCACAAGCTTTCGCAATCATCCAATCCAAACCAAACAAAACCAAACTAAACCGCTACGTTGAATCGAAAAAACCCAAAACCATTTTATTCTTTCCTCGAGAGGGATGTTCTCGCAGCAGCCGCACGAACCGTCGGTGGCGTGTGCGTTTATAGGTAGTAAACGGTGCGAAGTAGCAGAACGGGATTGATCGATCGAACTTGACGATATGATCAACCGTTTGCCATTGCGTATCCGTATTACCGCGGGGGTGCGAGGGGGTTGCAGTGGAACACCCCTAAAGTGTGTCCCGTTGGCACAGTGACCCTGTTAGGCGTGCAGAGGCGAGGCACACATTCTCGTTCGGGAACACAGGTTCACGGTTTCACGGCCACCCCCGGCGCCGTGTGTACACGGATACACGCACGTATTGTGCCTGTCGATACCGATCAAATACCGAAGATTCTGAGGCAGCCCGAGCGCACGTGCCCTTCGACCGAGACGCCTGTTGCTCGTCACCTCTTCCTACGAAATATTCGTGGATTTTGTGCTTCCGATGCTTCCGATCGGAGGCCGTCGACGCGCCAAACCCACCCTCCCCCCTGCATCCTCTTCCACCACCGCGCGCGATCAACCTCCTCCACGAATTCGCACACGGCTGTTATGCCCGTGCAAACTTTCCGCGAATGGGATGCGGGTGAAGGCCGCTGGGCTCGTTGACTGACAAAGGATTACGATTCACCGAGTTACACGTTTATTCAATAGACATGCAATTCGGCCACTTCACAACCGGCCATTTTCAATACGATCAATCCTCTTGCAATTTTTTCTTATCGGCCAGTGAGATACTAATGTGCTCGGCATGCGGATACTCCAGCCACTTCCGGCGCGGAAAATTTCCGCGTGATGCAACAAAAGACATTCTTAATACATTATTTACCGACGATTATTACAGAATTTTCGAACGTTTATGGTACATGCTTAAGGATTTTTGAATAGATCTTTCAACAGCAAAAGCAATTTTAATCGTGAAGCAACGTCAGACTTAGTAATGTAATTTAATTGTTCCGTTTGGGATTATTATGTAAACGAAGATTTTTAAGGTTCCTTTTTACCGCAGCACGACTATTTAAAAGCCGAGTAATAGACTTCTGGGAGATAAAGAGTTTACCATTGAACTACGATTTATTTTACGGTTACAAGAAAAAAGAAAATTTGTTGGGTTGTCCGGAAAGTAATTTCATTTCTCTTGAGGAGATGACATTGCTTCCATTTATTATTACTTTTCTTTATTCTTACTTATCCTTAATATCGTTTGTACTCAGTATATTCTACCAGGAATATTCATCACAGATCTGACTCAATATTATATCACAGAAGATTAAGAGGATTTTTAAAATAAATTTTAAGAGTGGAATAGCTTACTTTATTCAGTTCGTGTTAATTCTTACCGAATTGGCAAATGGAAATCAATTTTTGTAATATGAAAAACACTGTGAGGTGATAGAGGAATAATCTTCTGACCAAATCTTAAAAGTTTTACTTCTACACATTCTGATGGAAATATTCCTCGCAAATCTGATTCGATATTGTATCGCAAGGGATTAAGTGGATTTCCAAAATGAATTTTAAAAGTGGAACAGTTTATTTTATTCAGTTCAGTTTGATTCTTACTGATTTGGCAAATGGATATGAGTTTTTACGGTATGATCAGTTTAAAAATGCAGATGCAACACACTTAAGAGTTGAAAGAACGTTCTTCGTTAAATATCTCACTTTCGAAAATTATTGAAAGATGAATAAAATTAAAAATAAAAGAATTATTTACGGTTTAATTTTATCTTGTGTTAATCTCATTTATTTTAATTTTCGACGAGACTCTACTATTTTTCAATCATATTGAGCTTTGTTAACGTAAATTTAATTAGGAAAATGAGTAATCAGTGAAGGTTAAAACAAGACAGGTTTTCAAAAAATAATTTTATCTTTCAGATTTGTTTCCAATAGAATGTAAATAAATTTAAAACTCATCCTCATGAGTATCAATCTCTGATAATATCAAATTAATTTAGTGATCAATACAGTGATTCGGATTACGATATGATTATTTTATATTGTCACTTTTATTTCAAATAGCGATTTCACAAGTATTTAAGCAACCCATGGGTTAAATATGAATGTTTCATCAGAATTTCTAAAGCGTAAATGCATATAACGGTTAAATGAAATGAAATGAAAATTTTATAGAATATCCAAGCATATTTCATTCACAATCGTATTCCAATGAAACTGATACTTGGAGGTACCTTTCGAATGTAAAGGGTTAATACGTGTTTTTTTCTAAGAAATTAATTAATCAGCTATCGATCAATAAATTGACTATCGATCACCTTGCATATCTCCAAATTTGTCAGGATATTATTCTAAACAATTTAATTATCCCTTTATGTACAATTCGATAATATATTTGAAAGGGTTTTTAATGTTTTTGTACACGGCAGTGTCGTGTATAAATACATTGTTGAACGTGGTGAAATGATCTAGATGTTCCAGAGACTTGGGTCGTTAAAATGCTTACACTTTCCACTCCCTGTGTTTCATTAATTATGTTAGCTTGAGGTGGATTTGAAAAGTCGCCACTCGCGTGACAAAGGTAGGGTGTGGTTGTCATCCGGTTCGTCGACGGATACTCTTGATATTAAGACGTCACGCTTAGGCGAAACCTGTGGTGAGTTGCCGTTTCATTTACCAAGCAAGGATAGATAATTTGTTTGATTAGTTTCAAAATTTCAACCCCGTCATTGTATAATTGGAGTATTTTTTATTGTCGCGGGTTTTGTGTAATCATGAATAGTAGATGATCGAAAATCCTACTCCCCTCTTTCAATACTAATGAAAATATAATCGTTTATTTTATGAGCTTGAAATTTAAACTTCATCATTATATTATAGAATTTAATTATTTTCAATTATCAAGTGTTTTATCAAATCAAGAAAAGTGAAAGATTCAAACTCCTGTTTCTCACATTTTCTTATACTAATAAACATACAATAATTTTTTCGATGAGCTTGAAATTTCAATTTTGTTATTGTACAATTAGAAAATTTTTAATAGTCGAGAGTTTCGTCTAATTAAGAATTATAAAGACCAAGAATTCTATTTCGCAGCTTTTACATATTAATAAAAATATCAAAGTTGAACTAATATCGAAAATTACTAAAGTTACAGGATTAAAACTATTTCGCCTATAATTTTACATAAATTTACTATTTATATGAAATCCTCTTTCATTTATCGAACAGTATTTGAAATTATAGTTTGCATGGACTTTGTTAAACAGGTATTTCTTTTGTGGAAACTACTTTTGCGCGTTTACTATTATTACGGATACAATGTATTTTATTGTTTAATAGGTAACAAATTGCAATGGTAATTGCATTACGTGTTTAGAGAGGTACGAATAATCAATACAACGATAGGAACAAATTTTCTATCCGGGAAATTAATTTGGTTCTGATTGTATTCATAACGGTTTCATGTTACACCAACTGTCCTTAGTGGTTGTTAATGATATGCACGTTTCCAGATCTGTTTGTACTGCTGAATCGTATACACTTCTATATTACATTATATTCTCAAACAAATATGTTTCCCTTAAACAAATCAGAACATTACAAAATTTCGGTTATTACTGGAATAATCTTGCAATATTTACTGATGCAAAAATCACAGTTGGTGAACTAAAATCTGTATGTTTAAGCGTATTATCGAATTAAAAATTATAATTACTGTTAATGCTATTTATTTTTGGATAATTATACTCTTAATAATCAGTTTTCTTCTACGTTATTAGAAGATAAACCATTTTTTGTGATAATTCGATCATTTCAAGCTGTAAATCCTATAAAGCATGTCGTAGGAAAAAATGTAATACCATATAAAATTTTAAACTTCGACAAATAAATCATTTTTGTAATGTTAAATACAACAAAACATACCTTAGTACTAAATAACTCATTTCACAATATTAATTCCTTTTTTCAAGGCGACAATAATATTACAAACTATACAAATGTATTGGATTAGAGATTTCTGCACATAATACAGACATCGTCGAATTTTTATTTTTTCCTTATACAAGAACTGAGTAATTGAAATCTTTCTGCATTTTTTACTTCCACAAAATGCTCTAAATAACCATTTTACTGGTATCGATATAAAAAATGCACAACCTGCTTACATACAATAATCTGCGAGCTCTTACAGCTCCAGAAACTAAAAACGAGGGGTTGCTTTCACCATCTAATCCAAATAATACACGATCAAAAACCACTTTAATTTTCTAAAAACGACATTCTATTACCAAACTCAACGAACGCAATCACAAGATACTGCCCATTAGAACCCTGAGAGGTTAGAAAATTGCTCCCAACTAAAAATGGGGGGTTGCTTTCACCCTCTATTCCAAATAATACACAATCAAAAACTAATTTTCTAAAAACACCACCTTATCACCAAACTCAACGAATCTAGCCCCCGAATGTTCCCCATCCGTATAGTAGGCGGCATCTTAAAGAAGGTTTCGCAGGGATCGGAAATCGGGTTTTCGGCGGATTTCGGGCTGGGATCGTTTGAAAGGCGTACACCGAAACCGGGGGTTCGGAGGGAAGACAATTCACGGGCTTAGCCGCGTAATAAGAGACCAGTGTTTTTGGCTCGGCATGGGACGATGTTGTCCGGCCGCTGGATCACCGTGCACAGGGGGGTTGAACGTAGGTGGAAAGGTGGGATGAGAGTGTCCAGTGACGATGGGTCGCCATGGCAACCGACTGCACCACCTCGCCACCCTGTGCATCCCTCACGGCTGCAGTTTGAGTTTGCGAGCGGAACTGCATCCTGCAGAATGAGGGTGGGGTGACGTCGGAGGGACCCTGAATTTCGGTGGATAAGTACGATGCTAGCAGGCAGAGCCAGGTGCCTGGTGGAGAGGGAGCGAACGGATCGGGGGAGAGAACGGACAGTCACCCCTTTTGCGAATCTATGTCTAATGATTATCGCGTATCCTCAGACCGTTTCTGGCTTCCTCCTCTACCCTACTCCGCATGAAAATGCAAACTTTTGCATTCATTAAAAAATGTCAGTGTTCCCTTTCCAACCTCCCCCTCTCCTCCTGTGCAGATCAGGGTAAAAGATCGACGAAGAGACGCGTGCCGGGGCTCGGGCCAGCCCGGCGAGATTCTCCTGGAAACGCGGAATAATTCATCCACGATAAAATCGTTCGGCTCCGTTTCAACGATCGCCGACCGCCCCCGCCGCCCAGGGAAGAATGCGAATTTTTATCTGGCGCCGTTACGCCCGGACAAGTAATATAGGAGACTCTTCATTATCGGAACGTTTCGTTGTTGTTATAAATTGTTGCGCGCCGGGGATTAGCGGCTGGGATCGCCGCCATGAACTTTTGCTCGATCTTCCTTCCCCGGGACGATTGATTGTTCGCTGCGGCACGGAACGTAACGATTATACGCGAGATTTAACGACTTTGTTATGAACAGGGAAAGTCTGTGTGCATGTACCATTTTCCTTCGGGCGTAGACTTCGATGCTGATTCGAGGTCGTTTCACTGATTTATTGGGCGCTCGAATCTGTTTCGGCTTCACAATTTAGAAATTTTATGTGTGAGACATTTTGTTCGATTTAAAACCTTTTGTAGACGACACGAGAAAGTTAAATTAACAGTTCAGGAACGACGTCCGTGCACTGTACTGATTCCGATGAATATTTTAAAATATTTTGCTTACGGTCTGATTATTCGATCTCGTTTGCTTATTCGAGACATTTTCATCTATTACTATTTACTTTACAAGATCCGCAGAGAGCTTTAGAAAATATTCAAAAGTCTAAATCGTGAACAGATCACCTATAAAGTCACACTTTAATCGTGCAGAAAGAAATCGAATATTATTAAATAAATATTCTAATAAATAGTCTGAATTGTAGGTGGTACAGTTTTAAAAACGCCGTGTAAAGAAATTGGAGAAACGATAAAAATTTTTGAAGTTGACGGAGGGTGTGTGGAAAAATAATACGTATATGTTGCTTTTAGTTGCACGTAATAGCATTTGCTTATCAGTTTTAAATTTCTCTCTATTTCAATATGAATCTGACTCAAGAGAGTCGCGTTTAGTATGTCTACATCATGTAAACATATTGTAAAATTTCTGATTGGAATGGATGCCCAGCAATTCCAGAATTGAATAATGAATCTGACTACGAAAATTATAATAGTAATTCTTGATGATTTACAATAGGACAAGAGTTATGATAGAATTTCGTAAAGCAATAATCTCCAGCAAATTCTTGCGTCAATAGAATGCATTTGTCGCAGTGATTGTTGGAAATCGTATGTGCAGATGGTCCTGGTGTTGAATGCACCGTAAAATGTATGAAAAAGTGATTTCGTAGTTTCTAGTTATAACTGCAATTGTTTCATGGTTTAACGACTATCGTTTACTCATTCAGTTGTTGGTGAAGTGACCATAACAGTGAGAACTATATTCTAATCGTGGTTGTGATCAGTAAATTGATAAATTTCACGAGAAGGGAGTCAAATAAAGGTTAAAATGTTATTTGCAAAATATGTTTTGAACCTTGTTGTTTAGGAATTGCAGAGGACATACCTTTGCAAAACATTTGTGTAGAAAACGTGTAGTAAAAATATCGGAATTGAAATCCGAGAGTGGACCGATAAAGTGTATCAAAACATCAGGAAAGCTATAATTATTAGCAATCGATATGTATGTCTGCACTATAACTATTTTTCGTTGGGTAGTTTATTATTAGAAAGTGTCAATGTATATTTAAACATTTATTAATGCGTAGTAAAGTGTAAATGTATATTTAAACATTTAATAATGCGTAAACGAAATGGAAGTGTACACTTATTCGTTCGTGCTTGCTATTAATATAAGTAAATGATATTTTCTGAAAGATGGATGGAAATTAATGTCACAACGAAATTATGTAATTAAGACATTAGTACACAATATTTTACAATTATCCATTTTTCAAATACGATGTTTTAATATTTTAAGGAATAAACCAATATTCTATACCTTTAATTATTATTAATGCTCTCGGCGCAAGGTTCGATCACTTGTTAATAAATTTGCAAAGCCATTTTGCAAATTGCTAAAAGTGATTCCGACGTTTCGATCTTCGTTTAGATCATCCTCAGGGATTACTTAAATTGCGTCTGTGAACATTTTTAAATTCAGGAATATAAAACAAAAAATTAATTATAATGTATGCTGTTGAGAAAACTACTCGCTCGCTTTGTGATGAAAATTAGTAAATTCGGTGCGATAATATAATGGCTGTTGCTCACATGCCGATTATCGAGACACTGAGGTAAACAGTAAGCATCGGGCAAAAACGTCTAATGTCACAGATTGAAGAATGACCACTCAGTATTCGGCGGGAAATTTGAAATACTTTAAAGCTCAATAATACTTTATCACCTCCTATAACTGCTTACGTACCATATCTATATAGAATTACCATAATTACCATAATTCTATATAGACATGGTACGTAAGCAGTTATAGGAGGTGATAAAGTATTATTGAGCTTTAAAGTATTTCAAATTTCCCGCCGAATACTGAGTGGTCATTCTTCAATCTGTGACATTAGACGTTTTTGCCCGATGCTTACTGTTTACCTCAGTGTCTCGATAATCGGCATGTGAGCAACAGCCATTATATTATCGCACCGAATTTACTAATTTTCATCACAAAGCGAGCGAGTAGTTTTCTCAACAGCATACATTATAATTAATTTTTTGTTTTATATTTCTGAATTTAAAAATTTTCATCCTCGCAATTTAAGTAATCCCTGAGGATAATTTAAACGAAGATCGAAACGTCGGAATCACTTTTAGAAATTTGCAAAATGGCTTTGCATATTTATTAACAAATGATCGAACCTTGAGCCAAGAGCATTAATAATAATAAATAACAAATACGATCGATATAAAGATATAATTGTATATACTTTGTTGGCTTCTGAGACTGTGATACGAATTCGTAGGCAGTATTCAATGCATTCTATATATAATATTAAATTTATCACTTTATATTCATTAATTGTCACTCGATAATCACATTATTAAAATTAATGTCGATTCCAATATCTTTGTCAAATAAGATATAATTCATCGATACTAGACGTCAAGACTTAAACAACAGTAACTAATCCTTCTCCAAATATTTTATAAAAGAAACAACATACTTTGAATGTTTTATGTAGATAAAAAAAGTTGTATCTACACATAATGATCCTACATAGAGTACAAAAGAAAAATATGTGTTTAACCAAACGTCCTTAGGATTTCGCGCAAACTGGACTTAAGCATTTAATCTTCTGCATGAACACGTTGAAATACATAAAATTCCATAGAATCGTGCAAAATAGCTGAAAATTCGGAAACGAAACGCTCTTATAAATGGTGCATGACTGGTTAAAGCCATAAAATAATACTTCAGTTGACCGTAATATCTGATTCTGTACTTTCGAGCAAAGGTTCGCCAATCTGTAGGACATGTATGATGAAACGAAAGACGATTTTGCATAAGTTTTGAACGACGAGGAGGTTTCCGGTGCATTCGCGAATCGACAACGGCGATGGGTGCGCCCTTTATGGAATTAATAAAATATTCACTCGGCAGACAGACGGTAAAGTAAGGCATATAATAATTTTCTAGCACGCCACCTTGTGTGTTGTCTCCGTCGCCACGGGCCGTACGTGACTGCTATCGCGGAATCAGATCAGAAAATGGCGCAAACTCCGATAAATAAGATAAATAATGTAACGCGCCTTCCGTATAGGACTGGCCATTCCCGCGAAAAACTTTGAAAGTCGCGTGCACGTCCATCAGTGCCAAGCCCTAATGCCGTGTTTCGCGTAAAATGGCCACCGATTGGCCTCGTTCAAGGAGATTCACTCTGGGAACATCCATTATTGGACTGCTTTCGCCATGGAGTAAAAGTCGTTACTCCTCTATCATCCCGATCGACTGCGTAAATTGCCGTTGGTCTAGTTTCCTTCGTGCCGTTTACTTCGACGATTGCAATACTTTCGGGCTAATGGGATCATGCGGTGACGACTGTCCTTTCCGCTCCAAGTTCGGCCAACACCGTCACTATGCACATCAACTTTGCCCGTTTTGATACTGTAGACTCCAAACATGTATACGAATTCATTTAATCATAGGAGTAACTGGTCAAATATGGAACAGGCACCTATTTTGTTCTTCGAATGTCATTTTTACGAAATCTATTCTCAAGAACCCTCAGAAATAAGAATTCTTATGGGTATTCAGCCATAGATTCACCTTCAATTTAAGAACAGCACTATTGCTCCAATATATGAACAATTATCAATATTGACCTTACTGTAAAAAGACATAAATGGCACCAAATATGGACGAGGTACCTAAATATGAGATACTGATATCATTTACAATATTTTCATCGAAAATGTTCTAAAAATCGTTCCATTCTTTTCACCGACAAGCACTTCAGTTATTAAAATCATATTTAAGAAGAGTTGTACAAAAGCATTTAACCCTTTGCACTCGGAGCTATTTCAACTAAAAATCCAAATATATTTTCTAACCTAGAATATTATCATCGTACATAAGTTTTTTTCATTATATGTTTACGAAACTGATATAATACCTCATACAATATTTAAATGTTTAGCAATTTATTACATATAAGCAAATTTAATCATGTAAACAATATTCTGAATAATGTTGTAGCAATTTGTAGTGGCGCCTCAGAGTCGCCATTCGAGTGCTAAGGGTTAATAATGGCAAATTCAGCTGTTAAACTCTACACAAGCTTACAGATAAGCATTGCTAAATAATTTCACAATATTGACAACACTCAATGTTTGATTATTGTTTGTGATCCAGGTTCTTACCTATTTAGTGTCCAATTTCTATGTGCCTATTTGCCTATTTTCTTATAATAAAGTTTTTAATGGTAACTTTTAGCACTTTGCTTGTAAACAATAATATTTTAGGTGACTTTCTATCTTATTTCAGAAACGAGTGTGCTCATACCAGTCTAGTAGCCTTCACAAACTCTAAACAATGACAACTATTTACATTAAACAATTGCAATCATTAGAAAAAATCATGAAAGTAAAATTAGAATTTAAAATCAGCTATTACCTACTATGTTCCATCGTATCGGATCTGTCCAATAAGTGATTATGTTATCAACATGCACCATAATGTTTCCCTTCGTACAATCATACAGAGTCAATAAATTCTAATTTTACTAAAATTCATTAATAACGTCTTTACTAAAAATTGCTTCAGTACGAAAAGAAACAGAAGGCACTTTAAGATTACTAAGAAATTGCAATTGTTTCAGGAGTTGTAAGCGCATACGGTCATTAAATTTAGTAGCAACACGGTTAATCCCGAAGAAATTGTAAGTTGGCGGTACGAGGTCTTCCGATGTCCTTGCGTCTAAGGAGCTAAGCCGCAAACTATGAATTCATGCAAATCGAGATAAGACTGGCAAGTTTCTATGACCTCGGACGTCTCTGATGGCCGTCCGGGTTGCCAGGCTGGCTTACAGTTCAGAGTTCATGTCCTTCGGACTAAATAGGCTAGCTAAACGGCCCGTACCAACCTCAGACTTAACCGACTGTTAAGTTCGATTTGAGTTACTCCGAAGAGAGACCGAGGCCCTGTGTAATCCGTAAGATCCTAGGGAAGTGCGGTGGGCTTGCTATGCGAGAATGCGTCACGCAGCAAGCTCCGGAGGAATTCCGGTTCACGGACAGGTTTGAATCGAAATCTTGTACTATGACAGATGGCGGCGGGACGATTTTGGACACGAGGGAGAGCAGATTCCACCAAGCATAACGAGAATCTCTTACGTTGCCAATCAACACGTGTCTTCGTCTGCAGCATACTTAAGGGTGTTAACCGCCTCGAATTCTTCAGGAATTTTTCTTAAGGATAATTAAGAAGCGAAAAATTACAGTTTGTTACAGTCATATTAACATAACTCTTGACTTGATTCCCCATTTTCTTTCAAAACAAAATATTACAAAATGGCGGGGTTATTCGCTGTTTTAGAAACGGCCTTTTACTGGTACGTCGATGGATGTCTGCCATTGTTAATAAAAATTGAAACGTTCGAAATGGATCTTCCTTTTCATTCTCAAACTAGATGGTATTGTCAAAAATTTAAAGAAGATTTTTTTTGATATTTCAAATATTTTTCAAGTTATAAACGATTGAAATTAATTTTTCTGCCATTTCTATAAACGATTGAATTTCTTAGTAGTAGTATTCTTAAGACTCGGTTTTTCTAGAATGAAATATACGAAAGACGGTTTTTTAATCGTCAAAAGGTGAGCTGATCTGGTTACAGAATGCCAGCATATAAATCTCCCTTGTTGTGGTTAGGAGTGCCCTCATTGACACGAATACTCTGTGAGGAAAACAAATTAGCTTAAACAGGTTATCCCAATGATGGAAACCCAATTTGGTATGTTTGTACAAGGTAAAGTAGTATGGCTCCCTGTGGTCTCTACCATGGGCGTCTATGGGACAGCCAGAACCCTCTGTACTGTTCAGTCTAATGAATAAAAAGAATTGTCTATAACCGTATGCCGCTTCTGCTAGTCATAAAAATCTTCGACGATGCAGAAAATGGCACGAAGCATCAGGTTCTCGTGGAAGACATGCACGCGAGTCGTAGCCTGGATTCCAAATAGTTTTTGCACGACACGGAGATAGAATCTCCGTTAATATTCCAGCACACAGTTAATTGTCGCGATCGTGGGCCCGCCAACACCGGGCTGGGTCTCAGGGAAATAACGAATGCAAGAAATCAATTCCTGCACAGAGATAGGTCTCTTATCCGCGTGCGAACATGTATATATAAAGTTGCGCGTGTGAGTGTGCGTGTACGTAACACGTACCCTGAACGGGACTCGACTTAGCGAGCGATAAGATCAGTCGCGTGAGCCAACTCAGGGGTAGTTTGCCCCAAATGGCTAGTCTCATTTCCCTCTTCTCTAAGTAGCTTGGTATTTGTATTGCCCGGCCGTGTAGTCAACTCTCGATCCCATATCACCAACACTATCGATACAGTCTCGAGGTCTACGTGTGCTTCCTAGTGACTTTCGGTTTTATTGCAGCGAATAGCCTAACCCCTATCCGGGACATTCTGAGAAATTGTTGCATTTCAATTTATGGAAGTTTATTGAAGGTGTACTGATGGGTCTGTGTCCGAAGAGTTGGATTCCTGAATCATTACTGTAGAAAGGGTCCTGAAGCTTGACTATAATCTTGAAGTATAAAACTTGACTGGCATTTTGAGTTTTAGCAAAAACAAGCTACTATTATTCTTATTATGTACCCGAAGAGTTCAATTTTCGAGGTAATACTACAGACAAAGTCTTCGCGACCTTTATTGTAATCTTGAACTATGGAGCTTGATTTGAATCTTGAGTCATGAATGTGCAGCAAAAACAAGTGACCAATTAATGAACGGATTAATTAGTGTATATAAAAATAGAGACTTCCGCAAAGTTCTCTAGTGTAACTATGAAGGAGGTGGGCTTTGATGATAGTAAAATGAAGATGGACGTGAATTTAAAGCACGTGATCGGTGATGTAGATTGAAATGCAGGTAATAAAGTGTTCTGAATATTCCCTCGGAAAATGCATGGGAATATTGAAGATGAACTACCCTAAAAGTATGAATAGGGTTGCAGTGGACTACCTGAACTCAATCTGTTCAGCTGACCAATTAAAATCTCTGGTTGGTGGCTATTGATCCGGAACATGAGCAGCGTGCATTTTAATAGTGAATCACCATGCAACACACAACGGTATCACTCTATCACTGTACTTCTTGTCGAAGCCGGTGATGCCAACGAAAGGTTGGGATAATTTTTGTGATAGTACATGGCTGATAATAGCAAACTTGAATGACAAATGACACCGGACCACTGAAGATTCAAGCCTCTGACATGTTCTCCAGTAAACCTAATGAAGGTATTATTAACATACTTTTTTTCATTTACATTGGAACCATAGAAATATTTTCATGAGAAATGTTTTCACAAACTTCTTCATTAGATGCCACAGTATACCATAATAAAAGGCGTAGGAGAGTTGAATGGATTCGATCTTATTATTATTATGAAGCACTACATATATAAATCGCGATTTGTGTTTGGTAATTCTAGTGTTAAACGTCTTATCAAATAAGATGCAATATTATTCTGCATCTTGGGTCACTTATATGTATAATCCTTTAAAAATGATTCATTGAATTTAATGATTGAAAGATGAAGGCCCATTAGAAAGATTACGCTGAATTCCAGGATTGAATCTATGGGAAACAAAAATGAAAATTAATCCTAGGACGAAAAAATGCAAAGGCTGACTGCAACATTTTATTCTAGCTAATACAGAAATTCTTCTTTTATTAATACACGCTGAAAACATTTCTCCATACGCTGATGTATGTAAATATAAATACCAGGACACGCTCTGAAATATAATACATTCCTTCGTATTGTGGTCATACCTTATTCGAGATTAAACAAGAATTTCACCAAAGCGCTGTAACTCCATTAAAATAAGTACTATTTTAATGAAATGCTTAAAGTAAAACCGCGAATGTGTACCAAAATCATTCCCAAAACATAAATCATCAAGTACGAATTACTGCTGCATCCTTATCTTGTTATAATACTTATTCCTGTAAATAGTACAATCGATGAACCAAGAAGAAAAACATAAAGACTTTTTGACTAACATAATAATAAATGAGATATGAAGATTAAATGCTTTGTGACCAATATAATTTTAAATGGGATTTCCTGACGTTTAAGTATACCTTGAAACTATGTTCAAACCTCCTAGAAAATGTTGACTTTTGACAAAAGATGAAGACGAAGAAGAAGAAGAAAATTGATATTGAAAGAAGATGAAGAGGATGAAAAAAATAAGGATGCAAAGCCTGTGTGGTTAATCTAGTACTGACTGAGGCAGTCTTGACATTAAATATGTGTTGCAATTACGATGTACATTGCGATTCAACGTCCTAGAAAATATTGAGTATTGACTGGAGATGAAGGGGAAGAAGAAGAAAAAGAATGCGAAGCCTAACCTAGTGCTACATGTACCAATATATGAAATTTGTGTTGCAACTATGAAGTACATTGTGATCGAACGTCTTAGAAAATACTGAGTACTGGCAAAAGATAATGAGGAAGTAGAAAATGAAAAATCTAAGCCTGTGTGGTCAACCTAGTAGTAAATGAGGCAGCTTGAAGATCAATATGCGTTGCTACTACGAAACACATTGCAATCGAACGTCTTGAAAAACATTGAGTATTGACAGAAAATGAAGAGGAAAAATAAGAAGAAAAATGCGAAGACTGTATGGCCAACCAGGTACTGTACGAACCAGCCTATAAATCAAACACGACATTATAAAGTTCACTGCAATCGAACATCCTAGAAAACATGAAGTATTGACACAAAGGCCAACTCCGTCACCAGATAATGATCCCCTCCAACCCCTAAAATCACTTTTCGTCTATCCAGATTGCAGAGACCCTGTCGTGGACTTGCGTCGTTTCAATTCCGCGGCGGTTCCGATAATCTCCGAATTTCCCGTGGCCTTGCCGTCGAGTTAAGGAACAATTTTGCAAAAACTCGGCGTCAGTTTCATCAACGGATTCAGCGGTTACGTGCTCGTCGCGGCGCGGCGTGTCGGCTTGGTGCTCGCGCCGAAAATTCCGCATATTCCTCCTTCTTGTCGGCCCTTGTCCTTCCACCCTGCCCGGGGAGCGGTTTTCGACCACGCGAATCCGGCCTGAACGAGTACCTGCCTGAAATCCTGACATCCTGACGTGGCAGTGCACCGGTGGCGGACTGAGAGGTGGCCGTTGCAGCGCGCAGCCTCTCCCGAGCTCTAAGCTCAGCACATTGCTGTGTGCCTACCGGCTTACCTCCGATAATGTTTTCATATTGTGCCCACGCGAATGTTTACGGCGTGCCTAGCCGCATTATCTCGTGCCTCCTTCTGGGCTGCCGCTTGTTCGCGGTTCTCCTCGGAGGCTGGGTGGCGGACTTAAGTCCTTTCGACTCGTTTTTCCAGAGAGACGAGGAGAGAGGAAGAGAGAGAGAGAGAGAGAGAGAAAGTCCTCTCCACCCTCGCTGTACCCTCTAGAACGACAGAACCCGTCGTCGACCCCCGGGATCGGTGTGGAACGGCCCTGTTTCCGATGCATCTGGTAACCGGCTCCTAAAGGCATTGTGCCGAAAACCTGTCTCTTGGCATCCGAGCTGCTGCTTGCCACCAGCTTCTCGCTCCTCGGTCGAACGAGAGAACGAGCTTAAAAGCAGTGGAGGACTCCCGGCTTGGCTCCCGGAAGAGAACTTGAAAGGAACCACGAAAAGGGACACTCGACTCCGCGTCGAGTGCTTTCCTCGGCTTACCGTTTGTCTCCAGCACCGTTTTCTCTGTTCCTGCCCACCGCCTGAACGTTATATCTGTTCTTTGCCACGACCTGCGCCACGCCACGACACCAACCACGATTTCGGCTGCCAGCTTTCGCGCCGGTTCGCTCACCTACCGGAACCAACGACTATAGCACCGAGTCTGTAGTACCTAGCTCTGCATGGATTACCGACCATCACCGGTGTGATTATTCCTACTAATTTGTAATTTCTTGATATATTGGAAAATTGGAGAACTAAATGTCACTAATAACCTACAACCGCAATATTCCTTCATTATCGTTAGCATTGAATGTAGAAAAGTTGGATTAGCAACCCTGTGATTATTCCTAATAATTTTTGATAGCTTGATTATATTGGAAACATCGGGACACAAATCTTACTTATGCTCTGCAAAGAAACATTTCTTTGATCCCTGAGCATTCAATGTGGAAAATGTGGATTGGCGACCCTGTGATTATTCCGGATAATTTTTAATATCTGATATGTTGAAATCTTCGGGATCCAAATCTTACTTATAGCCTGCAAATGCACAATTCCTTGATCTCTTGTTGTTAGCATTGAAAGTCGAAAAGGTGGATTAGCGACCCTGTCATTATTCCTACTAATTTTTGATAGTTTGATTATGTTGGAAACATCGGGACACAAATCGCACTTATCGTCTGCAAAGAAACATTTTTTTGATCCCTGAGCATTCAATGTGGAAAAGGTAGATTGGTGACCCTGTGATTATTCCAGATAATTTTTAATATCTTGATATATTGAAAACTTCGAGATCCAAATCTTACTTATAGCCTGCAAATGCACTATTCCTTGATCTCTTGTGGTTAGCATTGAATGTAGGAAAGATGGGTTAGCGTCCCTGTGATTATGCCTAATAATTTTTAATAGCTTGATTATGTTGGAAATATTGGACACAAATCTTACTTATCGTCTGCAAAAAAACATTTCTTTGATCTCTGAGCATTCAATGTGGAAAAGGTGGATTGGTGACCCTGTGATTATTCCGGATAATGTTTAATATCTTGATATGTTGAAATCTTCGGGATCCAAATCATACTTATAGCCTGCAAATGCACTATTCCTTGATCTCTTGTCGTTAGCATTGAATGTAGGAAAGATGGGTTAGTGACCGCGAGATTGGAGTTTTTCTGTGCTATTTTATATATTAATGTCTCGATATATCAATGTCGCTTACATTGTGTACAGATACTATTCCATGATTTTTATCGCGAGTGTCGAACGTGAAAAATGATAGCTTTAGATTTAATAATCTAATTTAATAATCTAATAATAATGAAACAAAAAGATCGAAAAAATGAATTGTAAGAAGACTATCCGAATTTTAAAGGATCAAGTGACTTTTTGGTCACCCTCTACTGTCTACATTATTGGAGTTATCGTATCTGGCATCAAATTAATATTTACCGAACAAATTTTGTATTTTCCAAATAAAACACACCAGAACCTGTTGATATTTTAATTCAAGTGAATTTTGAGCCTGTTTAATATATTTGAATTATCGAGATTACATATGCAAAAGTTGATGAACGAAACTAGAGACTGAAGCTTCCAATAATTATATTTTTGTAGCTCATTACGGTACTTATTACCTCCGAACAGAGAGCTACATGAGTAATTAGTTAAATCATCTCTTTTCGGAATGAAAATTAATGAAACTCTAAAAAAATGTGCAACTTTTTTCAAAATTTTAAAAAATCATTACAAACGTACGTTTATTTTAGCAGTGCGAATACACGAAAAATATCGCAAAAAATGTTCAATGTATATAAATGTACATTTAATGTACATTTTATATTACTATACACTTTCTATAAGACAATAATTGACAAAGAAAATGAATCTCATTCTTAAAGTTCACTTCATTAAATTGTGAAACAAAAATTTATATTTACATTAAGCATTTGTATGAAATCAATTTATTATTTTTCTTAGGAACATATTTGTCTTCAAATTACTTTACATTATTTCTCAGTTTGTCAGAATCGTGATACAAAAATATTGACCAGTGGTCAGCAACTAAACTAATTTCCGACAAGAGTCGCTGTAAAATTTCAATCAGGGTTTAAACCGAGGAGCAAACGAAGCGCAGAAACTTCATTTCAAGAGCAAAGGATGACGTTAAGGAAGTATAATTGAACGGCGCTTAGAATTAACAGGATGACAGAGTGTTATTCGAAACTGGAACATTTCACGTGCACGAGCGTGCGTCGTATCTAACTGTAAGACAGAAGGTGTTCCATAAAGTATGAGAGTACAACATATGGCAATTAAGCTGGAGCATGATAGTGTATATCGAGCAAATATTTGTACTGTGATGCCTTTGCCTTCGATCCCTCATATAGGACTTTTTCCACCTTATCAACGTTACGCGATTGGAGATTCGGGAAAATTAAAATTAAGGGATCACCACGGAAGAAAGTTGATAAAATACGATTGTCATATTACAACGAATCTTAATCAGGCTCGACTGTTTGATCATCGTATCAGTTAAATTCAAACTTATCAATTCAAGGTTGCATGTGAAATGACATGTCCAATATTAACAGATTTCTTTCAGTAAATCAGAACTAAATTATTCCATTAGGTGCGACGAAAAAGTCTGTTTAAAAAAACACATTTAGCAGACATGAAGATTCCCATTTTATTGCTTTAATGTAATGTAATTTCTTTTGCAAGAATTGCTATGACAAAACACTATTATAAGACAATTTTATTTTAATTTGCTGCCTATAATGTATTGTCTCCTTTATAGGCTTTTCATTCAGTAATTCTTGGTCTCCAACTGTATACATTTTTGAAAAGGTACGTACACCTTTTCATGTTTCAATTTTACATCTCTATTCCTAAATTATTGGAAATATATACAAACGTTGAATGACTACAACTACCATCTTCTCCAGAAATGTAATTATTGTATTCTCATCATTGAGAATTTAATTGCGGACGTTTTAAAAAGTAGAGCAATGCAATGAATATATTTGATTTACTTTTTGTAGCCAAGTATGGAAACTATGAAACATGGACTTTGAAAAATTAATAGTACTTTCTAGTATATCTATCCAATAAAACGAAAATTATTGAAGTGAAACTTCTTTAGGCGCGTTAGGCGCAAAACCTCGACGCGGTAGGCGTAAAACCTCGACGCGGTAGGAGTAAAACCGATCTGGCGATGAAACGATGAAACGATGAAACGATTTAGTAAAACCTCGACGCTGTAGGAGTAAAACCGATCTGGCGATGAAACGATGAAACGATTTAGTAAAACCTCGACGCCGTAGGAGTAAAACCGATTTGGCGATGGAACGATGAAATGATGAAACGAAATTCTATTCTATTAGCATATACGGTTGAGGGTTCGGCATTCCTTAATAAAGATTATAATAAAATTCCGATGATGTGAAGTGGAGATTTCAACGTGAATTTTGAACCGGAACAATCAAAATTATTAATAGAATTTTTTAGAAGTAAATTAAGATTGGAAATGGTAAATAATCCTAATGAAGCGACAATTAGATCAGGAACAACTCTCGTTGCAGTATTTGCAAGACATTTAGACAAAATTGAATCAAGAATATTTATATAATTTTTTAGCTATCACAAGGCAATTGATTCAATAATAGAATCATAGAAAATTATGTCATAAAGTGTTAATAAAAATTCGAAAAAAAATTAAAGAAAGAAATTTCACTTCAGCCATGTGGTCTAAGCACATACCAATTTTTTTTTAAATCATCTAATTGACAATAGACTGATTCTGAGTGAGAGAAAACCTGACCATAATTATTTTAACTGCAATGCAAGAAATGTAATGCGTCCACATTTTAAGAGACTCGAATATAATGAAATACAATATAAATAGATACCAATGAAGATAAGTAAAGAATATATAAAAAATATTGGAACTCGATGACCGAAGATAATTAATAAAGTTGAAGTGGACAGGAAGTTTGAGCAACTTTTATGTGATCTCAGGTTTTGCAAATTGATTTCCGAATGTCTAGGTGTTTCTGCTATTTGCTGATCCTCACTATAGGAAGCAGTTGGCTCCTGAAAAGCTGGACAGGTCCGTTCTTAATGGACAGTGAAAGGGTTGAAATGTCGTTTAACGTGAAAAGCGCCGTTTTATCTTTGTCCATTAGCGTTTCGTATTTAAGTACGCCGTCTTTCAGTCGCGTGGCTCTTTTTTCGAACGTTAGGCGTGTCTTTTACGGTGAAAAGAACTTTGTCTGAAAACCGTACGATGGTCAGAGAGAACAAAGACGACACGGTGTAAAAGAGTCGAGGCGCTTAACTGTAAGCTGAAGTTAATAAGATTAAAACGCGGCGGAAATATCGTATAACGAACACAAGAAGCTTTCAGTCTTTGAATCAAAGTCCATCTACTTTTCGAAATTAGGTAGCCTCTTAACGGTCGATAGGGTAACGTTTCGGTGGAAGAGACCTCGGTGTTTCTTGGTCTGCAAGGCTTTTCTGGCAGAACTTCTGCGATTCGTTCGCGAATTATAAAAGACTCGAAAGCCTTTGGAAATTTAATACCTTTTTGTCTACTTTCTCAATTTTTAATTCAAACGTAATTTATGAAATTATTCGTCGAACATTATTTACCGGATTCTCGATAAATGGTGATAGTCTTAATTAGTCCGCAGTATTTTATAATAAATGAGTTTTCGTATAATCATTATTATACAATGGGGTAATAGCGCATAAAAGAAAGATGTGTTGAATATTTTCTCAAAAACTGCCTCTCTCATCAGTTTCATCAAAATCGGGCAAGTTGAAGTATCTAAAAATATATTAAAAAAACTTTTTCCTGAATGAATCGAATGTAGATTTGAAGATTGAAGTTTCCTGTTTATAACGACTTCAAGAAAACATTATGGAACAAGAATGGGGAACCAATTTGATCGTGTGAAGCCTTCACGCTGTACCTTATTCTATTGCAAAGTTGACGATACACCGGAGTTGGGCAATTTTGCCTCAATTGAGACAAAACCGTCCCCAACGTAGTGCTAACTGTTCCCTTCCAGCAAGCACCGTACGGTGGAGCAACGTAGACACAAGATATCAGTGAGCGCGGCGAATGTGCGCGCTGTATGAAAAAGAGGTTGGTGGGGGGAGCAAGCGTTTGAGGATCCCCAACCGTGCCCAGCCCTGAGATACACCTTTCATTCATAGCTTGATAAATCGACCACAAAAGAATCGTACATCAATTTATACTATGTCGTCGAGAATACAAAACTTCAATCTTCAAATCTATGGTAGATTCATTAACGAACAAAATTTCTTAATGTTTTCGCAGGCGATTCAGCAAGTAGCATTTTCGCGAAAAAAGGAGTCTTCAATTTTTCACTTGGTTTATCGCGCAAAAATTTCGTAGACAAAAATGGCCGATGGGTAGCGAAAGTAGAGACTTTAGGATTTAAAATGAGATCATGTATATTGTTGTACGATTTCATTTAATGAAAATACTAATTATTTATCGACAATTTTTTGGTGCCAGAAGTGTTCGAATATCATTCGGATCCACTGTATTTTGTAAGTTGTTTTAAAAGCCACCTCATTGGCTAAAGGTTTCAACAATTCATGGTTTTAGATACTTTTACTCGGATGGAATCTCGAGAACATCGAATTACTGCTCGCATTAATTAAGTTAGATGCGGTCGATCGGGTAACGAGTTTATCGAATGATAAGTCGAAGCGAATAAAAGCGAGCTGTTTCTCATCCCCAGCTTTATTTAACACGGTTGATTTTTACAGCGAGTAGTGGGTGGACTCTTTCTATCGAGCCAAGGATCACGTTCTAACGGACGATCGTAACGCTGGACAAGATAGCGAATTTAAAGGCGAAATGCGAGCGGGTTACACGCGATCGGACAATATTGCACGGAACGCAATTGATCGTAGGTTAATTTCCCAGCGAGCGCAATTACATGGTCGATCAGCTATAATTTTTTCAAAATGTTTCTTTTCCGAGTGGCCGCCGCGCCGCCGTTGCTTTCGTTCATTGCATGCACCTCTCGTGGAAGCGACGACGACAACGACGACGAGCTGCAACGAGGAAGGTTTTACTGCAGAATTATCCCGCGCTGCGTTCGACCCGGAGAAATAAAACGGCGTAATCTCGTGCCGATAACAATAATCGTGGACTTAATAATCGTGACCTCTTCCACCCGGACGGGAATTCCGAATACACTCTATCGAGCTTGGCCGATTTTGTTTCCTGGAAAAGCATCTCAGTGGATCATTTTACTTCTTAATTTTAAAAACCTTTTTGTCCATTATCTTCATTTTAATTTTGATATTATTCATGTAACACGTTAACTGCCATGTCACCCATATATGGATGACGGAATTATTTGTACTTTAAAATCATTTATTTTCACCAATGTATTCTCTGTAACGAATTTGGTTGGTGTGCAAAAAATGTAAAATGGTTGGAAGAGTACTTAGCATTGTACATCTTAACTTTTCAATATTTCATTAAATAGATTATTTTGATTTCATAGAATTTTTGAGATTTTTGGGACGGCGGTGAAAGCGTTAATTAGTCTTCGAAAATTGTTTGACTGAGCGTTGACGAATGGTGACAGTTAGGGGTGTGCGAGTACTCGAAATTTCGGGTTCGGGTCGGGTCGGGAAATTTGTTCGGGATAGGGTCGGGATTACGAAAGTTTATAAACTTCGGGTACCCGCGATTTCGAGTACCCGGAAAGGTAGTCGGGTCGGGTCGGGTCGGACTCCCGAATGTTTGCAATATTCGTGTACTCGAAGTTAAAGTTTGAGCAAGTCTGCGGTCACATCAGCAATAAATAACTCTGTGACTCTGTGCATATTAAGACGTCCAATCATCGGATGTAATAATATTTCGATTTGTAATAAACACTGTTTTCGAAACAGTGCTCTTATACGAACAGTGTGTGGACGAAGAGTCCTCGTCTTGTAAGAATAGTGTTTACTAGAAACAAAAACGTTCTTTACGTACATTATTTCACATGATGTATTCTAAAATATTTTTTTTCTCGCGAAGTTTGATAACCGATTACACTAAAAATACAAAAATCATTCTGAAACTACCAGTGAAAATAAAAGATTGAACTGAAAAATCATAAAACAGCATTATACTTATATAAATACAACTTTAACTTCGAGTACCCGAATATTGCAAACTTTTGGGACCCCAACCCGACCCGACACGACTACCATTTCGGGTAGTTTATAAACTTTCACTATCCCGACCCGAGCCGACCCGATCATTGTCCGACTCGGCCCGAGGCTCGGGTACCCGAAATTTCGGGTACCTGCACACCCCTAGTGACAGTCTTAGTATAGATTTATGGGAAATTATTTCTGAAGACTCGTTAGTAAACTGCAGATTTTATAAATTCATAAAACATTAGTAAAGACATTAGATGAATTTAAGAGTATTGTTATATTATTTTTTAATCATTAAAACAATTACATGCTCACGTAAATTTCATTTCCCACAGTCTAGTCTAGTAATTACATTGAAAATGAAATATGACTAATAATACGTGTTTATATTCATGATAAACGGTATGGTTTTACTTGTGTGTATTTCGTCATAACGTATTGTCATGAATTTTGTGCATGGTCGATTAAAAACTCGAAGTTAACATCTGCCAGGAGAAAATGATGAAAAAATATTATTCTTTGCATTTGGGTGTTCCGGAGAAAAACATTTATTTGTGACTACAATATAGTTCAACTGCTTCTACAATATATTTCAACTCGTCTACTCTAAATAATAAAAATATTATTCGAGGGTTCAGTTATTCGAACGAAATGTTCTATGATAGCTTAGTTCAAAGACTGATGAACGCTGGTACTTCTACAAAATGTAAACGATATTCCAAAATGTGGAAATTATGACGTTTCTGCATTAATAGAAATCAAGCATTTTCGATGTGTTAAACTGAGGAGAATTTCACTCTAGTGTATAGAATTCGTGGTATATTCAATTTTGAGTATTATACCGAATGTTTTGACCGAACGGATGCGAGTTAGCGGAATTGATGTATTTCTATACTACGATACTACCTAATAAATAAACAGAATAATATTAGCTGCGAGGCCGGGTTCGTGTTTGAATTTAAATTTAATATTATAATATTATATTTCTAATTCGGAACATCATCATTAAATCCGTAATTTCTCTGTGAAGGACTATCATTAATACACAAATATAAAATCAAACCTCTAAATCCATTATGGTTGCAAAAACATGTAGCATCAAAACTAAAACTTTTGTAAAGATATAACGAAACTACCATGAAATAGATTGTGGTCTAAACTCTGAACTGTGATGTAGCAAAATCATGGATGAATTGGTAAAATACAGGGAAAATAAGTTAAACATATATCTCGAACTTTTTTAATTTCTTAAATTGTATTTAATCTCATAGCGATGGTAAATATTGTTAATCTTACAATGCTAATACAAGTGACCAGATCGTTTTCTAAAACTTTTAACCAGATCGTTTTCTTCATGTGATTCTTCTGGGATTTGTTGAGCTATAGCTGCTCATTATTTTGGACCGTTTCCATAAATTGTTAGCGAGTTTGTTTGTTTCTCTTTGAATTTGGCTCGATGTAAGATAGTTTGTACTCAGTATTGGTTCCCGGATCAATAGTCCTTGCCCTTCCGACCTAAGATCTTCTCACGCTGGGCCATCAGTTCCTCGGACGTGATCTGTACTTGACACCTATTCGCATACCTGTGGCACTTTATGCCGGAACAGCAGTTGCTGTCGCTGACGCACTGAAATGAAGAAATACACATTCGCATTAGTATTTATCAGGCTGGCTAAACGATACCACGAAAAGCTCGCATATTATTACAACTGTTACACAATTCTATTTTAAGCCAGTCAACGCGGGAAACTACAATTTGCGGAGAGATATTACGTCGCTTCTCATTTTTTTACCACGTTTTTATTAACTCGCTTTCTTGTCTGTCTATTAGACCCAAATTTTGCAATTGATTTTAATCTATCTTCCCGATAAGCTAGAGACTTGAAACTTTAAACATAGCTCAGAACTGGATGACAATGCAAATTATTTGAATAAAAACGATGTTTTAATATACCACGCTTTTATAACTAAAAAGTATAAAATAATTTTTCCTAGCCCCATACAGATTCCTAACCCCATACAGATAGTCTTGGAAATTTGTGATTATGAATTTTTAATAGCTATGGAAATACTTGTAAGGTTTAAAACGAAAAACGTGGGGCGCATGCAAGATAATTGATGCATGAATAGTTCACCTAAGTCACTAACAATTTTATTGCACTGCAAATGATATGAACTGTTGTGTGAGTTTTCTCAACGGCAGCTACTCTCTATACACCTTGCTATTATCTTGCGACCCACGTTTTACGTTTATCACTAAAACTACCAGCGTCGGTCGAATGACCGCTTTCAGATTTTTTATTTTACAATTATTGAAGCTATAAAGATGCTTCCACTGGAAATGATTATGTACATTTTTCTTATTCAAGTTTACATTATAATAAAAATGGCACAAAATCTAAATAAATTCAATTGTGCCATTTTTATAAGGGAGCACATAGTAGTCACTTTTAATGGTCGGTAGGTTTAGTGTTAAACCTTAGTTTAACCCCATCTGTATGGGGTTAGAAATCTGTATGAGGTTAGGAAAAATTATTTTACACTTTTTAGTCCGTCTTAAAAACGTGGTATATTAAAATTTTTTTTTTATTTAAATAATCTCTTATTTTTTCTCTGTCACCTCGAGTTGCTTGCAACATCGGTCGATAACGATAATTATATTTAATTTTCAACTCACGGGATCACCATGACGGCCGCACGAGGTGGATGCTCCCATAACGACATTCATTGCCAGCATGGCGACGAAGATGTACAGCATAAGCTTACTCATTATGACGTGATCTTACACACTGAAAACAAAGTCGAAGACTGTTTTAATTTTGTCTTATAATATTGTAGTTTGTATGTTAATTGACTGTGAGTCATGATTGTCACAGCATCGTAGGCGTAGTTCAATATTCGCTAAGTTCATTTGTACTTTATGCAGTCTACAGTAGTTGCAACTGAGCTTCGATACTTTTAAAAGTTAGAATACTTTTAAAACCTTCAAGGGTTCCAAAATTATTAAGACTTTTAACATGTTGATCGCCCACTCGACATTCACAAAAATTACACAAAATCAAAGGAATTTCTTGAACACAACAAAAACTGTGAAGTTTAGTTTTGTGATATTAATTCAAACCTCTTCTTTTGCTAAGATCGTAAAAGTTAATTTTCAATTTTGTATAAATAATTCCGTCACCCTGATATGGATGACATGGTGATCAAAGTATTAAGCCACTAAAATTGTCGAGGTTTTTTTAGATATTTCGGCTTTGTATATTTGTCAAAGTAATTCGAAAATTCATCTTGCTAGGAAACTTGAAGGACGGAGATTTATGTATTCATCATTACGTACATAGACACACTGTAGATTTGTATGCAATATTTTTATTAACATAGGCTGTTTGGCATTGAAATAGAACATGTAGAAAAATTGAACTAGATAACACCTTATCATTTCTTTGCATTTTACAAATTTGCACATGTCAGGAATGCATGATGGTGGAAATATATATGGTGTCCCTACTTTTTTCTGCATAACTTTACCAGCAGATTCTACGAGTGAAACTAGAAAAAAATGTCACATAATCCTAGGAATCAAAATACGTTGTTACAGAATTATAACAAAAATTAGAAATAACAACGTATTGGTTGTCGTTTCATGCAGCATTAGAACAGATTGTCAATATTTATCTGATTTGTTTACATAAGCTATGTTTGGTACTTGAGGTTGAAAGTGGTGACGAGGTTCACGTTACCATCAATAATGGTTAGTACATTGTACGATTTCGTATCAACATGCCAACAATTTTCTCCAATTGAGAACATGTATGCTGATATGCATTTGAATTACTTCACAAACGGAAACGCAACTATTAAAAGAAAAGGTTTACCAGAGAAAAGTTAATACACGTGAGGAATTACAACAAAGAATTTGTGATGGGTTCAATGAAATGAATGGAAATCAACGCAGGAAGGAAATTCGCAGTGTAATACATTCAATTTTTAATAGATGTCAAGCCTGTTTTAACAACAACGGACTGCACTTTGAAATAGAACGAACGTAGGAAATCATCACCAACTGTTATTTCCTAGTTATCTTATAATTCCCTAACAAAGGATTTTCAAGCCTATATTTATATGCCTTTTTTTCTTATTTTTCTCATTAAAAAAGTAAGCACACCCTGTATATGTAAGATCACTAGACTAAATTGATAAAAACGTTTGCATGAAATATAAAGTATTACAAACTTCAAAGTAACCTACAAATATTGTTGTATCATTTTCAATTTATTCCAGTTAATTATTTGACGTCTGTTTCGTGCAATTATTTCACAAAATGTTGATATCTCGTATAAAGATCCGAGGTCTAAGAACCATAAAAATAAATTTTTAAATAAAATAATGGAACAGCGAATTATTTGAGGACGTGATGCAATTCAAGTCAACAAGTCAACTCGCTTTTCACGTGCGACAACTGAAGGCAACCTACGTTGATGACGTATAATTTGGAGAGATTGTTCGACGAAGACGAAGAAGAAGAAAAGGAGAAGAAAAGAAGACTGTTCTTAATACAATTATGTATGATCGTGGCGCCATAACGACGTGGATTTACAAAGGTCATCGGCGAATTCATTAAATTCCAGATCATTACGCAACCTGACGAACACACATTTGGATTGTATGAGTACGCACTATACACTGGCATCCGTGAATGAGTCATTAACTACTGACTCGTTCTTGTATTACACGGCCGAATACTACGTGTACACGTAATCAACAATCCAGCTCGTGAAACGACTGGCAAGTACTTATTAAATAATGTAGGGCTTCGTTGAAGACCCATAAATATTTTCTAAAAGTGTTGTTGTGTTCTGAGATTCGCTGATAGCCATTTATAATTCCGGGACACACTATGAGCCATTTACAAATCTAAGATTCATTTATCTTCAGTGATTCATTGATATTCTAACAGCGTAATTAATCTAATTGTACCCTGATTGCTGAGAAATGTTTCTATCTTCGGAGTCTATTTGAAGAAAACATCTTAATGTCTTACTCAATGTTAACGTGCTTATCAGCTGACTTTTTCCTTGAACCCATTCATGGCGGCATTAAATGTCTTTACTGTCAAAATATGTTCTCTTTGTTTACATCCTTTGAATAATGAAATTTCTTATTTATTTATTAATTTAGTAGTAATATATATAGCAGTAAAATACAGGGTGTTCACGCTATCACTATCCAGCGTTTTTCTTGCAAATAATAAATATTAGAAAAAGATGATAGAGGAAAAAGTAAAACTGTTTTTGGTAAGTAACATAATGGCGTATGTAATTTTCTTGTGTTTGCAGTATTTTCTTAGAAATGAAGGTGAGCTTCAATTTTTTAAATGAAATGCTATGCATTTTTTTATATCATATGAAAGCGTGTGCCAAGACAAATTTATTCATATGCAACACAATGACCTTCAAGGTCATACAAAAAAAATATATATATATATATATTAGTTTTGTTTACATCCTCTGAAAAATCATACTAAATGTGATATTGACATTTATATTTATGTAGAGAATCAGACTGTGAATTTTTATCTGATTATAACAATTGTCAATAACTGAAATTTGAATAGAGTATAGATTTAATATTTTAGTGGTAGAAAAATATTTGCCTATGCAATGAGCTTCTATCTAGCAATATTAATTTCAAAATATTGGTATAGTATAATCCATTGTAATTTTATTAGTTTAATGCAATGTTCGTACAATTTTTATATCTATAGAATTTCTGAATTATGAATTTGCAAGAATAAAAACAGACTTATTGTCAGAGTAACGTCAATTTCTTCGGAAAGCAAGTAGTGATATGAAACAAAGACTGCATATTCATCCTCATGTAGAATAATACTTTGGTTGAATGTAGAATGCTTTACTGATTACGCTTAAGCAAACGCAAGAGTATGACTAATGTCAGTTCAGAGTTCATCATATGTCAGAGCGATTGCGTTATTAGAGATTTAGAAAGTATAATAAGTATAAACAGTTCCTGATACACAGAGTACATTCCAGAACATCGTTTTTGTTTATCTCGACGAACGTGAACATTTATTATATTTGTGATAGTAGTCAATTTTAATTGAATGAAACTTTTTCATTTTTCGCAGCGGCGATATAAAAATATTTAATATTTACAGAATGCTACTAAAGTTAAAAAAAATACTACAATTCTCAAATTTTGTACAGAAAATATTTTTTAGAATTGAAATACAATATGCATTGAATGGAATTATAAACAATTACAGAACAGTGAATACCTTTATGCATTTGTAAAAATGTTATAAATTTTCCCATAGGAAATTTAAGCTTCTGTTAGGGGAAACAATTTCATTTTGTTATGATGTTTTTATATGGTGTTTGGCAATTAAAATGTTAATTTGTATTCCAATGACTGGTTATGTGACAAACACTCAATGAAATAGATTAATTAAATGTAGCTAAAGAACATGTTAACAGTGTCACGTTAATTTTGCATGTAGAATTTAAATTTGTGATATTAATCACTGTGGTTCTTTTACGTTTTACGACGGACATAAAAATTCTGCTGAGAAGCTGAGAACTGCGCATGAATCGTACTCACCAGAAGCAACGAACAAAGCAACACAGAGCTCTTTCTTATGAGTGCTAGTCCCAAGAGTTCGACCTTAACTGACTCTTCGATGTGCCATATTCTACGCTTTTATACCACAACGTCGCATCATGCTGTACGTGTGTACGCACATGGCCGTTAGTGCGCAGAAGGTAAGAGTAAGAACTGTTACACTTCTCTGATACGTGACTCAGAAACCATTGCGGCTAAAAGACAAGGTATGTAGTTTGTTCCTGATTGAGTCTCTTTTTGTAAAACAATGAATCAACAAATGGGTTTTCCTTAACGTTCCTGTATTTGAATTATTATCGCGAGGGACTATGTTTAGAATAATTTGTATACGTGTGTGACTAACTTTACTTCCCAGAATTTATTAAGAACGTATATAATTATAAAATTATGAAGTTTATTTTACTGATGGCGTCATCCACATATTAGTATATTTATATTTTCTTATACATATATATGCCAACATTGTAATCTTTTTAGATTATACTAATTTTAATTCACATACTAATTATTCTTCGTGGAATGTCAATGACATTATTAAATTCATATCTTAATGATTTATTTGAACTTGTATGTTGTATTTGTTAGTATAATTTTTATATTAGATATTACTGTTTAAAGATATTGCTGTTTAAAAGTACCTTCAATTTAAATTTATAAATTCGATCTTGCATATAGACCTAACTACCCATGATAACAATGTTCCTTTGTTAAAAAACTGTATTGTTTATTACCTAATTTAGGGTAATAAAGGCAGTCACATTAGTATTCTACGTGGTCATTTTTTTACAAAGCACAGCGTAGGCATTCTTAGACATTAAAAGAAAATAGTGTTTTTAATTATCATATTGCAGGATAACGGCAACAATTATGCTAAAAACATAGAATTCAACTAATGGGGAGGAAGTTAAATAGATCCACGGAGAAGTTAAAAGAATTTTAATGTATATTGTTATAGGCATTGTTTAGGGAAAACGCAATTACGGGAAAACTACAAGAGCGACATGATAAAATGAAAAAGTCGTAACATCTGACACTCGGATCGGAAAAATGTCGTGTCAAATGTAACTTTCCGTGTAGCCTGAAATAACCAGATGCATACTACGTTCTTGGAAATATCGTCTGCACATTCTACGATATTTTTTACTCGTCTCTATTTCTTATAAACGCGCAGACATACGAAAATGTATTATGCCAAACTATTTCGTATTCGTGTCGTGACAATAAAACAACCTTGTATTTTCTACTTAAAGAACACGTCAGATATGAAAAAACGTCAACAGGCGCCCACGTTTTTAGAATACCAAGTACAACCTTGTTAACAATCACAGAATTGTGAATTTTTTTATTATTAATACTCTGTATAATTTCGTCCGCAAAGGTACGAAAAGTGCGATCATCATTTTTACATCACAGGAATGGTACGAAGACAAATATTTAAACATATCCTGAACTACACAATTCTTACATATAATTATTATATGGTACTATGACGTAGATGCAACGTAGTATCTACAACTGAACTATTGTTCGCAATTATATTATTTCATTTAGATTTCAGTTACAAGTTATAAAGTATAAAATTAATGTGCTTATTAGGCACATGTTTATAATTTTAAAAATTCATTCATTAAAGAAGAGCGTATTGTGTGAAGTACACAAATTTCGTACACAAAATAATTTTAAAAATTCATTCATTAAAGAAGTACGTATTGTGTGAAGCACACAAACTCCGTCTCAGATCGTTTAAATTTTAGATAACACGTAATGAAGCATAGAATTATGACTGTTTTTTAATATGATATCAACAAAACGTAAAAATTGGCAGGATCATGCTCATAGGTTTTTGTGAGAGCATACCTTATAAAGCACACAAATCTTCTGTTACAGTCAGTGTAAAAAATATTCGTTCACCAGAGACCAAACTGTGGAGCAAACAGTTTTGAAACATTAGAGGGATTGATTTACTAGCAAATGCGTACATATTTTTTTAGAAAAATTGCTAAAAGTCGCAATTATAAAGAAATGAAGTAAAAGTTCACGATTTTTAGCTTTTCATCAGGGTCTGTAATCAAAATCTAGATGGTGCTTTTTGTAGATCTGTGTAACACATGCAAAAAGTTTCATAGAAATCGATCAATGTTGCTCTAAAATATAATTCATCAAAAATAGCAAAAAATTGTAAGAACTACGATTTAAATGAATTGCAAACTCCAAATTCAAAAATTTTTACATCTTACAATGCCTCTAACTTTTTTATGCGTCAACTGACCGATGAAACTTTGTTCATGTATATTGTTTACTCAGATTCGCAAAAGGCATGTTTTAAATTTTCATTATAACCATAGATAAAAAACTTGAAAATCATTTCACTTTTTTCTTTGCAATTGCGAACAATAACAATTTTTACAGGAAATTATTTACACGTTTGCTTCTAACTAATCCTTCGAACATTTAACATATATTCGAGCTGTTCGGTCCACATTTAAAAAATGTATTCGTTTCTAAAGGGTGTACGAATATTATTTACCTTGACTGTATATCGTTTACATTTTAGGTACACAACGACGAAACGCAAAACCGTGGCCATTTTCTTAAATTGAAGATCAACAACTCGTTTGTCGAAAGAAAGCACGCCTAGTCTTGAAACATGCGCGGCCAAAGTACAGACTCGTTTGCATTAAACGTCGCTAATAGTATTTGAATCCGTGGAAACGGCAAAACGAGCCGGTATTGCTGTGTTTTTAACTGGAATATCTGGCCGAAGTATAAATCTGCAATACAGTTCGAGGGAATGTAATACTACAATTACCAATAATACAGAGTTGCGAGAGAGAATAAAGAGTAGATCGATAAAGTAAAATATTCCATTAACCGGCGTTAGATTTTTCTATTTTACACTCATAGGGGGCTGTACGGCTCGAACTTCATTTCATCGCCAGGCATATTAACGTTCGAATATAATTTTACAATTTTATTGGCGATATGCAGGTTTGCTTTTTTCAGCCAAAAAAGCGCTCGCTCTATTAAATTACAGTAGCTACAGTATGTTCTGGGTCTGGCGTTTAATTTTGCAGAATAATGCCTTCGGGACGCGTATCACCGGGGCGAATACCGGGAAAAGTCGAAACCTACTCTCTCGCTCTCTCTCTTTCTTTCTCTCTCTCTCTCCTCTCCTCCCCCACTCTCTTCACCGCGTCGTCCACCTACTGCTACTCCTCGTCAATTATAATTCGTACCAATTATACTGTAAACTGTGCAACAATTCAAAAGAGGCATCCACCGCGAACATTCTTTTCCTCCCGTTCGTTTCGGTATGAAAATGTCTGGTCGCGGCCTCTTTTTGCTTTTCTGCAGCACCGATATTTCATTGACTGCGTATTGCCTCGGCTTTATGCGTTCCCATTGATCCGCCCGACAAAGCCCCCTCTTGTTCTTTAATTCATTTAATAGGAAACAACAGAGAAGAAAACCGAATCATCCGGTAATATTGCCTCTGTATCCGTAGACGGCGGGCAAGTGGAAGCGCGGCCGGCGTTTTGTTTTTTTCTTCTTCTTTTTTTTTTTTTGGTTTTACATCGATGAGTTTGACTGCGCCATCGAACTATATGGTCGATCGCTTCCTCATGCCGGCGATGTTTTCGACAATGAAACATCCAAACTATTTTGTAACCACGCGCGTAATTTTCTTTTTTTCCCCCGTTAATGCGATTCCGTTGCTGCACCGTGCGCCAATGGATCCTACGAATTATTGTTCGATATTAAGAATTCGCGGGAGAAAGTTTGCGGTGCTCGAAGCCATTCGACGTTTACTACATTGTCCGCACTTGTTTGAATGAATTTCAATGTTCGCGATGTGCAATGTTACAATTGAAAAATTATATCATTTTATTTGGCAATCGTTAATATTGTTCTGTTAAAGGATTCTTTGATAGGTTTTGTTTAAATGTGATATGTTAATGTGCACACTCTTTGTTCTGAACATTGCTCGAAAAAATTAGTGGTCGCCATTAGGCTAATGGTATATTTTATTTTCTATGTTTCGGAAATTGAATGTTATACTTGCTTGTTATTTTAGAAATATCGTCGAAGTATAGGATAAGTTTTAAATGATTTGCACTGATGTATTCGTTACGATATTTGAGTTTTCGTCAATGTTGCATTAATTTAGAATGAACCACTTTGTTGAATTATTGTTCAGCGTAGTACATGTGCATACGAATCTCTCTATATATTTTTACAGACACATAAAAGAGCCATTCAAAGTGGAATTAAACGTTGAAAAATATGATTTTATTGATCGGGTTGTTTGTGTTAACACATCCGGTTGATTATAAATGCAATAATGAGTTTTACATTGAAATTAAATGGAATAAAAAGATGAGTGAAAAAGTCCTGCACCAACATATTTATTGTTTTCCAAAATTGTTACATTCTATGAGTGAATGTTACAGGCACAATTATTATTAGAATAGTGTTATAAGGATAATTAATAAGTGATTTATGTAAATTCTCAGTTTTCTGGGTAGCCGGGAGGATATGGTCCATTTCCGATTGGTCTTGTATCTTGTCCTGGTATAATAACTCCGCCTTTTGGCACACATTTTGCCGCATATGATAAACAGGTAAGATATCGACAACAGTCATCCTCTTTTGTACACTAAAATAATAGTTACATGTAAAATATATATACAATATATGCACCGATTGTTACTGAATAACATAGGCAGTCATTTTTGTACTGTTTTGAATTGCGTCTACTCATTTTTGTCATAAGTGCATGAAATCGAATGTTTATTTACAAAGAAACCAACAACGAGTGTTTTCTTTATAATATGTTAAGCATCGCGTCGATATACTTACATATCCCAACCATGGAGAGCATGTTTCCTGTTGCGTGGCACAGGAATTAATATGGAGAGCGATTGAGATTATCACACATAGCAACAGAGGTGTCATTGTAGTGAGTAACCTTGAAGACTGTAAATATTATTGAAATAATTCAATTGATATCGAAGTCGAATTTCCAGAAGTAATATAAATATTAAAATTGATTTGCAAACACATTGCAAGATAAAACAGTTGGAAGTTTCCCAATATTCCCATTCTTTACAATCATTAATAAAAAAATATCCTTTAACCATCGAAACTTACGATTATAATGCTAGATGTTGATAAATCTTATGTTTTCGGTGCAAGGACCCTATTTAGGATCGAACCTTGCGCCGAAATCATAAGATTTTCATCAATATACTTAATTTCGATCGAAAGAAATTACACCGATATAATGCTAGATACATTGAAAATTTTAGTAGAAAAAATTAGTACATTTCTGTATGAAACTTCACCTTCTATTTTGATTATTCTTTTCCTAACTGAACAAAATATTTTAATGAAAAGGTTTAATAAATGTCACAAATTTGATTTAACTCTAACCGTACCATGACCGATCAAATCACCGGTTTCACATTTTTTTATTTCGTAATTATTGAAATTACGAGGATGCTTCCGTTAAAAATGATTAAATAAATTTCTTTACCCAAGCATAAATTGTTATGAAAATTGTGAGCGATTTAAATCAATTGAATCTGGTAAATTTCATAAAACAACTTATGCCAGTCGCATCTTGTGCTCTGTACGGTTAGTAATAATAAATGTAATTGGACGATTATATGTATATTGTCTTATAGCATTATGAAAAGGAACGACACGATAAAGGAACAGACGATATTGCAAACACTAGCTTTTGGTTACTACAAATTAGAAACGATGAAAAAGGGGAAAATAAAACTTATATCATATACTATGAATTGTCTTTGAAGTAATATAAACTTTGTAAAAACTTACATCAGCAAGTAGACGAACAATGGGCATGCAAGTATCGTCAGAACTAATCTGAAAATGGGAATTTCCCGCATTTATACCTGTGAACTGAACAGATTTGTAATCACCCGTATGCACGTCTTATCTTCGTTTAGAGTGTCCTTGCATCATAGATACAGAGTTCAAAATTGTTGACATCTATGGTACGGATTTTGAAATAGACCTATGTATGCATAAAATGGAAAATAACGACAATAAATCATACTACCATATGTTTCCTTTCAATACGTAATTAAATTTGCATAAGTAATATATCTCACAAAAAGTACATTTCAGTACAAAGTTAAACGAGTAGTTGTTTGATCTCGCGACTTTCATTATTGAAATGTTCGGTTTTTGTGTATGTAGTCAATTGAATGATCATTTGATCGTATGCTAAAATGGTACATTTCACCTTTAGTTTAGTTAAAAATTAAATCGTCGCTTGATACGTGATTATAATTGAAATGATATGAACAATGTTCAGTTTAAATATTTTTCAGTAATTAAATAGATTTTCCACGCATTAGTTCGCGGTAAATGAAGCTTATGTTTAATGAAAGTACTCCGGTTGCTGTGTAAAGGTGTCGAGCAATATTTATCCATTCAAATAGTAATTACTAATTAATATTGTATTTTATTGGAAAATATGGTTTTCTGTGAGCGCTCTTTCACATTCCCGCTCGTTAATGTGGCTATTTATTTTATATAAATTTCAATTCATAAAATATTGTACATGTTATAATCTCATAACATGGTACGCGTGTACACACGCTCTTTAGAGAAGTAGTCGGTTCAATTATCAATAAATTAATGCAATTCGATTCATTGCAGCAATTACGCTTCGATTATGACGAGAAGAACGTTATCACTCTTTAGAATAACGGAATTTCAAACTTCAACTTTCCTGCTGCGATGGTTAACGATGGCAAAATTTATCAACAAGCGAAAGGTAAATATATTGATCTGTAATTAACTTAATAAATATTATTAAGTTCAATGAAACTAGCCTGTAATAAATAGACTGCTATTTTCACGCATTTATGTCAAAATAGAGTAGATGAAATTCAAAATATTAAGAAAATTAATAGGATTTGAGGATATCTGTATATTTCTGTTTTATAAAAAACTTTCTATTTGATTTATATTTCTTGCTATAGATGCAGGGAATTTTTATTTTGCATAAAGGTTCACAATCTAGTAATTAATTTAATAAATATTATTATCTTCACTGACAATTTTCTAAAATGGTTATTTATAAATAGTATAAAATTTATTTTATTAATAGTATTAATGTTTGTACCAAAAAAGGAAGAATACGAATCAAAACTTTCTAAAGCGATCTAATATTGCTAGAATTATTAAAATTGTATATAAAAAATTAGCACGCATTTCACAGGAGTTTCAGGAAATAAAAGGTAAATATAAAATTATTTTGTTTCTTTTAATAAATTTAAAATAAAATCACAGTGTTCTTACATTCATGTTCATACATGTTCATACATACATGTTCCTACATGCTCGTACACAAAGTCGATCGCTATAATTATATTTGTTATAAATGTGTAAACCACATACTGTTAATATCTTCATAAAATGAAATCATCGTTCCATTTCTTGTTAGTACCATCCACAGCGAGAAAGGAAACGTGAACATATCAAGACGCTGCAGCAATCGTTGTCTGTTGAACACTGCATAAACGCAGACATAGTAAGTAACACACGTCGAATATGAAACAAAAGAATTATTAAAATATTGCACTTACCTTCTGAAAGAATTTCTTGCAATTGCCTTTCGTATCGTGAAGTAGTTGATTTGGCAAAACGTCTTCATTGCTTATTGATGATTCGACGACGATAAAGATGCTGATTAGGACAATCGCAACAAAAAGAATTAGAGTTTTCATTGTTCTCTATCGCTCTTTGTTTGACTATTCTGCAAAGAAGAATGGCGGACGAAAACCAGTCGGTCGATTGTATACACTATTTCCTCTTGCAATATAGTGCTTCGATCAAATCCTAAAACCAAACTTAGAGTGTTTTATCAGAAAACAATTACAATAAAATGTTTGACTGACACCATATTTGATTATATTAAATTATATCTTGCAGTTGCAGACTGTGGACTTTACTAGAAAATAGTAAATGATTTTTACTTTCTGTTACAAGCATATAATGACTTAAAATATTTCGTAAATGAAATTATTTGTTCCATAATTTTATTACTTAAAATATTCCGAAAATAAAATTATTTGTTCCATAATTTTATTACTTAAAATATTTCAAAAATAAAATTATTTGTTCCATAATTTCATTACTGAAAATATTTCGAAAATAAAATTATTTGTTCCATATTGTTCTAAAATTATTTATTTTGGATAATTTGGATCTTGGAATTCTTTCGAAATTTATTGTTACAGTAGTCTGCTAAAGTGCAGAAGAGCAGTAGCAAATGCAGCATGCAATCCAGTTGATTATGAAAATTATCTACTGTCACTATCACAATTCATCACTCACCAGAAGATTAACAGATGTGCTCTTCTTCTCCACCTATTATGGACTGATCGAAAACGATTTCCTTCAGACATTTATAGCGTAGTTGATACAAGTGTTAAGCTAGTACACATACACACGTAGAAAATCTGTACATCAAGTTTGCATGGTTGAGAAGTGTCCCATTGGTAAATGCTAAAAAGACAGACTAACAGAAAGACCTTGAAACAATGATATTGATAAAATGGACGATCGACGATGCGATTGGTAGCAAGCTATAGATGTGCGAATGTCAATGATCACTGCCTGTCAATGAAATCACTTTGGGATAATCCAGAGGATATTCAAATCTCGATCAGAAATCCAAATAGAGATTTTACGCAAATTTGCCAATGCTACATTTGTAAGTATGGAAGTATGTATTGTTTATGAATAAACATTATACGTTTGGAATATTTCAACTTCATAATTTTACTTTTCATTATCCATGAAATAATTTACATTTTGTCTACTACTAATAATAAATGTCTAATAATATTTTAAGGAGAATTTTGCCTGTTTTTTATTAACACTAAACTCACCAAGCACAAAACATATAAAAGTGAAATGCCCCATAGAAGTGAAAAGAATTAATTTACTTTAACTTTTTACGGTTTTCATTATAATCTGTGTTTAAATGAAGAATTCAGCTGAATCATTTCCTATGGAAGCGCTTTTATAATTTCAATAATTGTGAAATGGAGAACCGGTCATTTGACCCTGGTAGGTTTGGTGTTAAATTGTTCTCTAATTTCTATTTAATTGTCTTTATTGACAGGAAATTCTAATTAATGACAGAAAGAAGGAGAAACGAAATAAAACCACATTATGAAATATACTTTTTCAATTGTGTATTATAAATGCTTTGCTAGTGTCTTGTATAATATTGTATAATGAGAAGCATGTTCTAAAAACTATTCGTAGGCCTACGAAATGCAATCCATGTATGTTGGTCAATTATTTATTCATATCTGATTGTCAGCTGGTGTGTCGGCCGGATCATTTGCTTTGCCTGTTGTTGTTGTTGGGGGAGTCAATTTCTTGGTGCAGCGTCCAGCCCATGGGTGGCATATTAACGGTGCACAGCAGTCTTTGTCTTCAGAGCACTGTGAACATGCAGGCATATCATTATACAATTGCCAATGTCCTTACTAACCACTAGTATAAAGTAAAAAATGTAATAAACATATCCGTAAAAAGTAGTTTAGAAAATTTAGAAATTTAGCATTTCCACCACAGTAATATTTATACATAGACTAAATCTATCAGCTCACGCTTCTCACTTTTTCATTTTGAAAAATTGTAAATCGTTTTGAAAAAGAGAGAAAGGTCAGAAAAGTAATTGTTTAACATTGTATATTATTGAATTTACGGTTGCACTTTTTCAGGAATTTATATTATTAAAATATGTTTACATGATGCTGGTGCGTCATTCGATTCATATGTCTGTCCGTTGCCTATTGTTTCCACTTTTGTTATTGTTCATAGATACTGACAGTGGCTCGATATTATTTGCTGGCCACAGTAATTTGATATGGGTTGGCAGTTACGAGATAACAAAATCAATGGAAATCGATCGATATCGTACCATCGGTGTTTATTGCAATTAATAGATACAGTGAGTGATAGGCGACTACAAAATAACAGACTTGTGAGGACGCAGATGCGACCGACAAATTTTCGAAATTAAGTTCAGGAAGAGAAAGTTCTATCAAATACTATTTTATAATTCTTGTTAATTAGTTTGCCACCAGAATCAGTATAAATTGTGGTCATCAGTATAATTCTTTTCCTTTACTACTTTTATCAAAATTATCGTAGAGGGTTTGTATAAAAATTTATCGTTCTGAATCTCATTACAGTTCAATTCGAAATATTTCAATGAATTTAATTCTTTATGTTTGATTAATTATTAATAAATATACTTACGAGCATGCCAGGTGGTTTGCAACTCTCAACAAGAGAGATGACCAGAAGGGTGACGCAGAGGATTGCGAAAAATTTCTTCATCATGGTTGTATTAGTAGTTGCTAAGGAAAGAACAGTATGTGTTAATAATTCACTTTCGTAATTAGCATGACTAATTACTATGTTATTTCATAAATGGTTCTTATGATTATAGCTTACCTTGTCTTCACTTTGGTAGATCTTGTAGCTTTCTGATTCGATCCAGCAAGAAGATCAGTATTTATAGGGGCGGCGATCGCCTGGAAGATAAAATTATTGTTATTTTTCATAGTTATACCTTGACGATTAACAAAAATATATTACTTTTACGATGGCAACTGATAATATGTAGTGTATCAAGGCCCACTGAGTAAGCATTACCTGGAAAGATCACGTAAACAAATTACGCAAACGTGTCTTAGAGAAATTTAGAAAAATTTGTACCCCCCGTCGATCCGTATCTTGTGATCATACTAATCTTTCTTCAGATAAGAGTAGTAGTTGTTTTTGAAGCTCGACATGTATTCGCAAAATTGTGGAAAACACGTGCATACCTATAACGAATGCGATAATAATTACAAAATTTACAAAACCGCACGGGCAGTGTTGGTTTTTTATTCAAGACTCATTAAAAACTTTAAAACCAAAATAATGATTCATTTAACATGTTTCTCATTAATGTTGTACGTATAATGTTTAATTTATGTTTCTACTTACATTTTTATTTGCGCGTAAATTAAGAAATAAAGTCCACGCGTAATTAACGAATTTTAAATAATTTTCTATATCATCCGTACTGAAACATGATAATACATTTAAAAATACTACGTCTGCGTATCTAAACAAAATTATCAAATTCCCGAAAACAAATGTAACAAATCTCTGAACGAAATTCCGAAACTGCGCGACGATGATTCGCGGGAGAACGATAATTTTATTCGGAACAGCCATAGCATACCTTGCTGAAAGTATACCTACCCCATTTGCAATTATCTAGAATCAGTTGCACAAATTTACGCGAATAAGTTTTCGCGTCGCGCACGCGTCGAGAAACGCGGATAATAATCCGCAATGGGTCATGAATCCGCAATGTAGTGATTATTAACGATCGTTCTTGATTATCGTTATTTTCGTCGACAAACTGTGAAATTGAATCGGATTCCAGGATCGTGTAGTGCCCATTTTCGAAAGCGAGCTCCTTTAACGCGTATCGTGAGCGCCACTATCGTAATTACTTGCATACATAATCCCCCAATAATTCGAGGATGTATCATAATTTCGAAATGCACTAATGTTAATGACAAGAAGAATATAAAACCAGCAAAAGTCTCATACATAATCGAAAATTACTAAATCGTTAATTACAAGTGCTGTTCTAAAGTTCACGTGTTAAAAGAGTATGACGTTCTTGGAAATTAGGAATGTTTTACAATGTTTTTAGGTTAACTCGATTTTTGTAGGGCTATCCCCGAAAATATGAATTCATATAAACAATACATTAGCCAATAGTATTCTCGAACTTTTTAAGAACATTCAATGAAATGTTTGATTATTATTTTATAATATTTTAGCATTTGAATCCTGTATCATAAATGTGATAACATCGTTCAATTTATTTAAGCGATTTTTCCATTAACACATTATTTACCAGCGATTATTTTGTAATTTTCGAATGTCTGTAGACCATGGTTAAGGATTTTTTATTGGATCTACCAACAGCAATAGTAATTTCTAGACTGCTAATTTTTATGTAAAATAAAAATTTTCTACCTAAATGCGACAAACCAGAATGAAATAGAAAGCTCTTCTTATTTAACATGTTTAATGGACTGAAAATAATGCAGCAGCATTTTGAAATTCTTTTAATGTCTTTACTGTTTTAAATTATTTCTACGCATGTTTGTCATAATTACATAAAATCCGCAGTCTAGCAATTTCAATTGTGATTCAAGAAGTATCTACTCTCAGTAACGTAATCTAATTATTTCGTTTGGGATTTTTATGTAAAAGAAGATTTTGATGGTTCCTTTTAGTGGAGTACAACTATTGAAAAGCCGATTAACAGGCTTCCGGTGGATAAAGTATTGAATAATCAGCAAAATTTTGTCAAAGTATTAATTTTAGTTCTATCCGTATGTTACTAGCCTTTTGAAGTAGAATATGAAACCATGAACAGACACGTTAGTAATTCCTAGTCGGCAGTACTGCATTTTTGGAAAACAGCAATTTCTATTTCAGTACAAAGTGCATTTTAAGAAATAATTTAATTTAACTAAAATTTTGTATAGGTACCTTTACTTATAAAAAGATTATATTTTTGAGACGAAAACTGTACAACCTTCAATTAGTTTTGCGTCTTTATGTTACTGTACTCTAAAATCTCCTATTCAGCAGCATTACATTTTTCTAAAAAAGTGTATCTTAAAAACTAGTGATTCAACATTTTATAATGTGTTTTATTGTTGTTTTGTAACATTGTATGCGATTGAGTTAAGTACCTTTCCGGGATTATCATGCTTTCTGCTCACTTTTGTGTTTGCTAAAAATATTCCAATCCTTCTTTGATCGTGTTCAATCATTACATTCTTCAAGAATTGAAATAACACCAGCGTATACATGTATGTATGCAAAATAAATAAGCTATGAATTTTGAAATTGTAAAATTTATTTAATTTTCATGACATTGATGACCGTATAAAAATTCGAAAATCATTAGGATTTCGACAAATCCTAATATATTTTTGCCCGAACCGCGAAAGAAATCGCTGTATATCAATCCAAAAATACTGTTCTGTTTTACTCCGAAATCGAATAGGTTCGATTTTGTCTTGGTGGTTAATTTGTATGTTGAAAGAGCAATTGAATTTTTCATTGAAAACGGGCGGCATAATATCAGAAGATCATATGGGATTTTCATAAAATTAAACGGCGGGTTACTGAAGGGATTTAAAAGAGCATTGGGGGAAGGGTAAACTGAAAATAAAACTAATGGACAAACAAATTGACGTACGATTTAAACTAACGTAATTTACCGTGCCGCGGTCGGTGCTGGGGTCGGCGCGGTTCTAAAGGCTTCATGAAATCATCCGGGGGAATCGATATCATTTATATTAGCAAAATTTGATCAGGGCATATATTTACGTTGTCCAGGGAAATGCAAATATCGCACTATGTTTTATCTTCAAGTGTCGGGGATACGTGCGTTGCACCCAAAAATAAACCGCGGACCACAATTTTCTGTGCGCCGCTTCAATGAGCTGCTTCAACTGATAATTACATGCGAGAACGCAAATGTGTATTTGTTATTATAAAATGTGTGTAACCGGGGCTCCGTTGACCGCGAATAATATTTCCCTCTGACTGATAAACACAGCCGATCAAGTGCATCATTGCCTGCAATTTAATACAATGAAGACAGTTAAAACATTTATCGAGCGCGGTTTTGATAATCACCAAACAAATGAACGATGAGTCATTTTATTATCGCGATAATTAAATGGTCGTTCCAATTATTTCTCTGCATGCGGAACTTGATTCGCATTAAAATGTTACTAATGATTATCGATAAGATATCGATTATTAATTGTACATGTTCCGACTTTTTGAATGCGCCGCTTTAAGTGTGGATAATGGGAGTACTAATAAGCGAAATAAAATATGATTATTTACTTCATCGATGGCCTGTCTGTTTCGAGCGTTATTAATCACGACAAATAGATCAATTTTCTCACTCTCGATTACAATGAAACATTTTCTCCATATTATCGGACCGATATTATTAACAATGTATTTGTTGTCAAAGCTACCGACAAGTGAACGACACAATTACTTTTCACTTCCTCTATTATTCATTTCTTTATTCCTACACGATTTCGGTTTCTCTAATAGTTCTATCGTTTTGTTTTTTACGGTTTTTTATTCTTCTCATTTTTATTCTCTTAATCAATTTCCTTTGCTACTTCACTTCCCTTTATTACAATTTCTTTTGATTATTATTTCTAATGGTGCGTTAGATTTAAAAACAATTTATTATTGTTTGATTTTACAGTTTTTTATTGATGAACAAAACACTATTTTGCAATGCTCCTTCAACTATTTCCATTACAATTTTATTGTCCAAATATGTGTCAACAATTTTTACTTAAAATAACCGTCAACAGACAAGCTTGATGAACAATTGTACAAATGAAAGTAATATATGTATAGTTTCAATCGGAAGGAAAATTAAAGCAAACTAATACTCTGAAAGATTTCATTAAGATCCTATTAACCGTACTCGAAAACTTTTCAGTAAAATTTTAGTCCAAAAAGTTTGCCTGCTTTTTTCATTGTTTCATTTTATGACAAATATTTGTTAGTACCGTTAAGTGTTTGTAAATTATTTTTAAGAGGAGCAGTGCAGCACAGAAAATTCTGCAATGCAGTTTCTGCTGATTTCTCTATTTTTTTTGTAATGAAATGGCGTTTTAGTCAACGTGGGGCTTCAGGGAATGCATTATCAGTGCCTATCGATAATGTTATGGATTTCTGTTACGGTAAGGAGGAAAGTGGAGATTCCTAATTCGTGACGTCTTTTTCATTTATGCCATATGCACGAAATTGTACGATACGGTTACTGGAAGCTCGAGGTTATCTCGAGACGACCAGAGTGCACTCGTTGCACACGCGTTACGTGCACGTCCATTGAATCTAAGAGAGGATTATGATGTATATCGTCGGCTGGTCCGATCGAGGTGATGACTATCAATCTCAGGGTCGGTTTCGAAGAAACGTTAAAGCGACCGAATGATACCTCTTCTGGGAATGGTATCGCATGTGTGCTTAGCTTCGAAAAACTATTAAATACTGAGAACTCGTTTCCGACTCGCTTGTGTAAATCGTATTCTCTATTGTAAATATGCTTGTTACAAAACGATCGTTTAACTAATAATTGTTTCGCATTCAGATGCTTTTATAATCATGCTTTATTCAGAGTGGAATATATATATATACTATGTGTGTATCAAATGAGAGCCGGGAGATGTCGATATTAAAATGAAATTTCAACGAAGTGAACATTGTTGTACATTCGTAGCATTTAAAATCATTTCTACCAGCGTGTGAATGTTACACAAAATTATCTGCACGGTATCCAGGAGGTCGTTTTAAACATTAATAGACTGTAAATGTTCTCCATTGATGACGAAAACAAATGAATACAATTTAAAACAGTGGGAAAATTAGAGTAATTTAAGGATATTGATATGTTACGTACTACTTGCTAAAATGTATTAAAGAAGAAATGAATCTCTACTCCAATCTGCTGCTCTTGACGCATAAAATTTACATTTTGCATAATGATCCGCAGCCTAAACATTAGTTTCAATTAATTCTCCCCCCGAGACTTGTTGCTGATGATGATTAAGTGCTAATATTGCGTGTACCGTAACCAAATTAATTGAGGTTCTAAGACGATGTCTGCATTAACATTGCATGTCGAGGGTGGTGTGCGCCTTTCTGCACGCACATCCGGTTTGCATTTCCTGGCTAACTAGCATTTTCCGGGACACGCGCCACCTTGGCCCTAAGGAAATGTTCCGCGTGTCGTGAAATTATTATGGGTATACTTTCATTTGATAAAAAGGAGAGAGAACGCTTTATACACGGTGATAAACAAATTCGTTTTCGCAATTTTTACAGAACAACACACACACACACAATAATGCTCGATAGATTTGATATTAACATTACAAACATTTTAATTGAGCACCTTGCACCAATAGATTCCACTGACAATCTAAAAATCTCACGATATCTTTGTTATTACTCTCCCGATTGCAACTCAGATTATTTATGAAGAAACTTATTTACCACAGATAGAAGCAATTTCAAGGAATCCGACCTGATTTAACGAGGGCCCTAATCACGATCATACACGATCAACGACAACTGTGAGCTCTTGAGAAATAAATGCACGGACAATCACCTTCTCCGTCGAGTGGAGAAGATGGTCTCTTGTTGTCTTCCGAACGTTGTTATCGAACGTCTCAAGTGTTTACTGTGAGTACCTTCACGGCACTCCTTATCGACCGATCACCTTATCTGACTGCGAATACTCCCTAGGGTTCGCTTATTTCCTAGTCACTTAAGTGATAAATTTCCCCCGGCGACGTCGAGCTGTCTTTAGCGGTTTTGCCCTGCAGGATCTATTGCTCTTTTAGTTAGCGATCCTACAGCACTTAGCTCCTCCATCGTCTCCTCCGAATGTCTCTCCTTCGAGCTGCTTCGAAATTGTACGTAGTAAACACACTCATTTACATCAAAGACGCAAAACGTCTCCAAATAATTGAATTGTTTCGTTCCTTCACTTTTGGCTGAACAACATTTTTCAGCAAACTCGAGATCGCATTGCTTCAAATTCTTAACAAATTTTAACAAAAGAAAATGTAAAATTTGAGGGTTTGCTTTCTACGGGTTTCTTTGTATCTAACACGTATTCAAATATATTTTTTAATTACTCATATTTAGTAAAAATTAAATTTATATTTAAGACTGCTATTTTCTTCCGCCGTATTTGTTTGTGTTCTCTGAATCCGATAATCTTTCAATTCATGAAATGAACTTACTTTGTGTATTCTGATTTTTTTTCAGATAATCAATGAAATTCGAAGAGGTATTAGGGAGTATTAGGAAGTATATATGTCTCGTTAGAATAAATCATTTCTATATCAGAAAATGTATTTCTACAAATCTGGCTGAAATATGAATTTGTTCGACGTGTTTCTGTCATTGTTCTAGACTGTTTGTGTAGATTAAATTTCCTTTCATGATGATGAGTTATGTTTGGCAGATGTTTACTAAAATTCACGATTGCACAGTCTAATTTACAAATTATTTTCTTTAAGAACGATCACGATAGGTTTTGCAGGAAGTACAAAGTGTACCAAATTAGTTGAAGACATTTAGTAAAGCCTGTTTAACTTTCGAACAGCGGACCATTCTCTCTTTTGTTTTTAATGTAACAGCTGTCCATTTATTTTAATCATCAGAAGTGCAGCAATGAAATGCAGATTATGATATTCTGTGTCAAATAGACCCAGGCTCTGCTGTCAGAGTGTTACAGCTATTTTCTATGCACTGGGCAACAATAAAAATTGAACCAAAGTAATGAAGGACGTTTATTAAAGTTGTCTTTTAACCAGAAGTGAATGATGGACGTTTAGTAAAGTTATGTTTGAACCATGGTCGTATACACTGATTGTTCCAAATTTTATTAATCAGACTTTATTCATGACAAAAAGGAGTTGGTGTAATTCAAAGTAGAAGACAAATTAGAAAAATTAGAAATATCTGTAGGGTGCGGACGAATAACATGTACAAGATGGTAGATGGGGGGAGGGTTCTACATGTGAAAATAAATCGAAAGAAAGGAATAAAACTTTTTCGTCTGATACCACGTTTTTTGAGAAAATCTAGTATCAAGATCCATCGGATTCGCGTGCTTTAGTTTATACAGGAAGTAGAATTGGCTGTTTGTAATCAGACACGTCAGACAGTTCCTATGTAATAACTGGACTGCGGATTTTAAAGCAGTGGACGTATTAAATTTTTTTTGATATATCATCGTATTCGATTCAACTTAATAAGATATTTGACAGAAGAAAGAAATTTTTATTTGGCTCCTATGTCTTACAATCGATGCAAATATTTTTTATTTTGCATAAAGATCCGCAGTCTAGTAATAACACGCATATTCGCTGCATTTTCAAATTTGATTTTCTCGAAAACGAAGCTTCGAATGAAAAATTTGTATTCTATATATTTTTCTTATTTATTCACAAGGAATCACCTCGTGCCCGCTTGTACATGTTATTCGGCCGCATGCTGTATATATTATTTTCAGCTCACAAAAATTATTAACGAAAGAAAGAAATTATTATCTGACTTCTACTTGTTGCAATAGATGAATAACATTTCCCTTTGCATGCAGATCCGTACTCTAGTGATAATATATGTTCTAAAATGGTCAGTTTAACCATATCACGTGTGTCTCATTTTCTTGGACGTTTCGGCACCCGTTTCTGTTTTGACCCCGGCTTTGTTGGCCTCGTCTTCTTCGCCTTGATTTTCCAGCTTTTCGTCCCCGGACGCCTATTGAAGCAGTACCGCCGGACACCTCTCGTTTTCTGCTTCGAATTCCCCGGGTCGTCCCTCTCTTTCTTCGACACTCCGGGCCGGTTCTCTTGACTCGACTGAAGTGGCGGACAATTTGATAATTGGATCTGCGGCAACGCCGTGATTTACGTGTACGAGGGTCCAGCTGACCATTCGAGCGAGGGGCACACGATGCATCCAACCCTCGAGTGGCAAAGTGGAGACGATCGCCGCTCGAGAGACGCATCTTCTCCCGCGAATTAACTAAAACTGTGTTGCTAGAACGGCTAGACGGTGTTTTACGGTCCCACGCAATTCCGATGATAGAGCGAATTATCGTGGCACATGTGCCTGCGCGACTGTCTCCGGCTTTTGTTAACCAAACGTCTTCGTGTTATATTCATTCAAACAATGAGACATCTTAATTACAATTTTTGAGGACATCTGACTGCACTTTTAACTGCACAACTTCATAAAATCAACATAATTACATTCATTTCCAATAATCAATTTTTTTTAGAAATGTGTTTGTTGCAGTGAACATTTTAGGTAAATCAAAATTCCATGCATAGAAATATAGAGTAGGTTAATAAATTATGGAATATATGAGAATTACAGAAACACAGAAAAAATGTTGTGTTATTTAAAAAGTGTAGTAACACCTTCATTTTATGTACGATAGAAAGTGGGTGTTTTTCTAAATTCTGTTTATATATTACTTAAAACAGTAATAACAAATTTCGATATTCACATGGTGTGCAAATTTTGGTTCGACCAGTAAAGTATATCATCGATAATCGTCGCCACCATGGGTCCGGACGGCGACAATTAACGTTCAGATAATACTATTCTTTGACTTGTGCCGAACGTAGAAAAGGACAGCGAAGCTCGAGAGGCCTCGGTCGCTGAGAAGTGTAACATAATACATGTCGAGTATGTGGGTGTGAAAACAAAACCTAACCCAGTGACAAAACTTCTTCATTTTTTATGACAGGCACGTCAGTCACTTCTACCCACGTGCATCTTTGGAAATAATAATTCATCTTAAAATATTGTACAGGTTCTCTCACATTTGTTATAGCCATTTGTAAAAGTATGGAACAAATAATTTGTTCACCATAGGTTACAATTCCAAGACAAGTTGTCAAAGCTAGAATTTGTCTTGCATCCACATGTCACTATATTCTAAAAGTAGATTGTACCAGCCATGGATAGACACGCTTGTAGACCCTGTTTAACAGAACTCCATTCAAGTGTATCTCAAAACTATTGATTCAACGTAAATAAAATTGTGTACAGGTCTTTTTATAGGTTAGTCTTTTCTTAGTCTTTTTATCTTGTGCAGTAGCTAGTTATAGAAGGAATAAAAAATGGTTTTATCACCAAGGTACATATTTTTAATACCCGCCTCACACATGTAATAATTAGTCTGTGAATATTCATGAAAAATAAAAGATTTGTCCATCGATTGTATGAAACAGGAGCCAAGCAAACAGTTTTTTCTTCCTTTACTAATTTTAAGAAGATGAAAATAACACACTGGTGTCTCTAAACTCTCTTAACATGTTGGCTGCCATGCCACCGATATATGGTTGACGGAATTATTTATACAAATTTAAAAATTCATTACTGACGTATTCACCGTTCCAAATTTTGATGTAGTCTACAAATTAATTTAATTCGTCTCTCATTAAATAGATTATTAATTTTTCAATTTGTATTTCATTGAATAATTAACTTTGATATGAAATGAAATTATATCTATCCATTCTTGTCACAAATGCATAAAGTCCGCAATCTGGTAATAACATCTCACATATTAAGACATGTTTTAGCAAAACTGCTTAATTGAAGTAAAATAGTCCAGCCATGCACAGACCGATTAGTAACTTCTATTCAAAAGCATTGTATTGTCGTAAAAATATACCATTTTCCATATAAGTAAGCAAGCGCATCTCAAATTCTAGTAACATTATTTAATTTCTCTACTAATAGTAGAATAGATCAGCCACGCACAGACGCGTTAGCGAATCCCATAAACCAGCGAGTCGATCTCGCAAAAAAAGATACATTCCGCAAAATCCGCGTTGACATTTCACGCACAGAAACGGTATTAACAGCATTATGTTTTTCGCGAAGCCAAACACTTTCAGCAAACAATGTTATCGCTTATTGCTCGACACAATGAAGGTGTTTGAGCTGAACGGAGCATGGGGAGGGACATTTTGTGTACGAGCGGGCATAATCAGATACAAATAACGTCGACGAGGTAAACAAATGAAACGAGCGGAGCGCAAAACTGGTCGGGGAATTGACGGCACAAAACGTAAAGGAAATTGCAGGATAATTTCGCGCGCAGTCCCTGACATCGATAATAAGAGTTCGATTATCGCGCAAACGGTGATGGGGTGAGGAAAAGAAGGGGAGGTAGCAGGGGAGTTCTGAGCGTAAAAGGACCGTCACGAAAATTGCCCGTGGCTCGATGGCGAGCCTCCGGATGGGCTGTTCACGTTGAATCAAATCCACGTCACAAGAAGAAGGCGACGACCCGTAAAATGAAACGACGAAGCGGCAGAAAGAACCTCGTAAAGCTTCCCTCCCGTTGGACGAAAGCTGCCGACACGCTCTCCCGTTCTCTTTTTACCTTTCTTCCCGTTCCTGACAAGTTGCGCTCCAAGTACGTACATCGTATCGCGCCAACCATAAAAGAGAAACACGATAAACGTGCCGGGCCGGGCCGAGAAATAAACTTCCCGGTAGTTGTTCCCTAGTTTATTTGGAAGTGGCCCAGGCCGAGTACTCAGATATACTTGCGAGGGATTTTCCTCGCGGACAGCACTGTCTGAAGCTTTATGTCTTAGACATCGCTGCCGGATCGATCCTTCTGGCAGCTACTCGTCGTTTGAGAATGATTGCTGACGAACTGCTCTTCTGGCTGATCGCTTTTCACGTGAACTGCGATCCACTTCGATGGGAATCGCAGCAGAGCTCTGTAAGATTTTGTAATTCTTATATTTGAGCGAATAATTTCGACAGAGTTACGTTCATTAAAATTTCCGTAAAACCTGGTACCTTAAGTTGGTGTTTCTCAACGTGAGGCGCAACTTGAATGTTTTGAGGAACAATGCACAAGTCATTCATATTCGTTTGCAGTTTTTGTTGTTGTTCAAAAATCGCATTTGTTAAAAGTACTATTTTCATATTACAACCCTGACTTTCCGAAAGAAAGATGGTAACTCTAGACAAGTTTAGCAAGAACTGACACCAAATTTACCGATAGTATTACCGTCGTAATATTGGCTGAACTGTACTTTAGAGGACCAAAAATTTCCAAGTTTTCTGCATGTGTTGCTACACATTTTGACGAGAAAATAATAGACATATAAGTTCTAGAAGGGATCACTAAGTAAATACATACATGTAAGTTCTGGAACACGAAATTCAAGTTTTGGTTACCGGAGTTCACTCGTTGAAAAGTTATATACGTGTAAACATGAGCAATTTTAAGCGTTTTTGACAGGTTAGAGCGTCGCCACATTGAATATTCGTTGGGTGGTAGAGGTAGGACTGTTGAGCGCATGCACTGGTGGGTATTCAGCGCATCGGCTAAGTAGTACTGAGTGGTATAGTCGAAGTTGATTTGCGGATAGTTAAAAGTGCTCAACTTTACACACGTATAACTTCTGTACCAGTGAACTCCTGGCAATAAGACTTTAATTTTCGGTCTTTTCACGTCGAAATCTGTAGAACTGCATAAAAAATTTTTTTTAAAAATTAGTCCTCCAAAGTACAGTTTAACCGTAACATTTAGTTGAATTCGGGTGTAGCACCGAAGTCGTGGAGATTTAAAATTGAAATTGACCAAATTAAGTAGGATCGCACTAATTTGCATGTTATAGTCTTCCGAGTTGTACATGTGATTAACATACATATTTTCTTACGAATATGAAATTCAAATTTAGCAATTTCTTGATGATTTCTTCCTCAGTACTTCAACAGTCTTTTCCTTCTTTTATTCTTTTTTTTCATGGACGCCGGATTCGTTGTCATAGTGGATACATTAGGATTTTAGAGATGCTTCGGTGACGCATGACCAACAAATGGTTGAGAAACACTGCCTTCAGTAAAAGCTAACTTATTGATTTCACACATTGTTCGCCCACTTGACAATCACAAAAATTACTCAAAATCAAAGAAATTTATTTAACAAAACAAACTGAGGAGCTTAGTTTTCTGATATTAATTACTGTTAATATCTATATAATATTTAGGTGGCTAACTTTAAATGAATCACCGTGTTTAGTAAAAATAGGTAAATCCTAAAATGTTTTATTGCAATTATTATGGAGGAGGGTATGAGGCTTAAATGGTGTGCTTTATTAATTATCGAAAACTTTAATGAGCATTCGCATAAATGCTTGAAAATCCACGACCTGACCACTAGACCCAATAACATTAGAAATAAAATAATCGTTATTTCTCTAGAAAACGCACTATCGACTGGAAAACACTACGTTACAATTGATTTCAAGTACCTGGAATGAATCAATGTAAGCAGCATCTTTTTAGTAGTATCACGTGTAGTATTAAAATTGCAATTTCAATGAAATAGTGGATTCTGAGCGGTGGTGTATGGGAAAAATCACTGTATTTATCTACGTGGAAGGACTGGTAAAAATAACATTTATAGGTATTCACAGCGGCGTTATTTGTTTTTTAAATTTATATGGTAAACGTAAAAAAAATGTCGGAAACGTTTGGCGACGTATTGCAGTATAATAACTGTTTAAGTGTATAGAACTCAGCGATGAAATTCACGATGAAATATAGAATTTTATAACACCGAATTATCTATTGTTAATTGCTGAAGTATATGTACATAGGCAGGTACAGGAAAAACAAATAGTCGACGCTCGATAAAGATAACGTAATAATTCGTTAAATCTTTTACGGTAAAACCCGCCAATGCGAATACCGTTATTTAATATTCTCGTCGGCTGGGAATATTATTAATATCAGCAGGAATAATAAATTAATTACGCGGGTACGTGATTAAACCGAGCCGGTTAATTGATTACTGTAGTAGGCGAATGAAAAAAGAAAGAACGACAACCGGATGACTGATAATAAACAATAATTTTCCTCGAGTACACCGAGAGACCCATCAGAAATGAAAAGTAAATTGCACGGATTCCATATCATCGGTAACGATTGAAAGTATAGCAATCAATCGTTACATGTAAATAACACTTGGTGAATAAATTCAATAACTTATTAATCATCATTCGCGTCTGGCTTTAATCCAGCACAATTGCTATCGGTGATAGTTCACCGCAGTTCTACCAGCAGACGTCGACGCAAAAACAAACAAAAGTTACTTTCGAATAAAAAAGCATTTGCAAAAAATTAAATATCTTTTCTGCAAACATGTTTGCTTTGTACCGTCATATCTATGATACAAATGATATATAACAAATTGATCAGTAGGTTTAATTCTAATTATTGTTTCAATTGTTTCGTGTTCTTTATTGTTTAATATAAGAGATAGATAATGTTACGATTGGTAATTTTTATCCAATTTCTTGAATAATGAATTAATCAACTACTCAATGTTTCTTAATCTTTATTGAATATATGAACTTTTTTAAAGGGTAGGTGACAAACAGAACTGAGAATTTATGCAGTAAATGTTGACAGAATTGTATACACTTGTGTTTTTGTTATTTGTTACAATTATTAAAGGAATCACTTGACATGTATTTTAACATAAGCAGAGGTCAATCTTAAATGCTGTAACATCAGTAAAATCTTTTGTTACCATTTGATACTTTATGTTATAAGTACTCTGTGGATCTTCATGGAAAATAAATATTGTCCAAGCCAATTGTACAAAATACGAGTTGAATGAAAATGTATTTCCTCTTTTAATAATTTTAATAGGTCGAGAACAATATAACATCATTCAATTCTTCGAATGTCCACAGTTTCGTATTTGACCAATCCATTCTTGTCAGAAATGTATAAAATTATAATCTATGTGATTATTAGAAAAAAAGGAAGTGTTATCAACAGCAGCAGGTGGTTTGTTTAAAAGAAAATAAATTTTTAATATCTATTCGTACTTATGCAAAAATAATTGGCATAAGTTCTTTACAAATCTTTACAGCTATATTGTCCATGTATAAGTATGTTATTTTAATCTAATTGGGTAAGATGCTAGATGTTACAAGCGAAGTATTGTCATTTCTATGGGTTGACATTTAATATTTGTTCATTTCATAGTGTGCATTTTATAGTGCATGATGTAGATAGTAAATCGAGTATATCAATTCGGTATAAAACCTCTGTATTAATTTTTTTTTTAATTTGATACGGAGTCTTAGGACATCTTACTCCAAATGGGGTAACTTGCAATCAACGAAATAATTTATAAAATAACAGAGTCCGGAATTGGACTCTTCTCAAATAGTCTCAATAACTTTCGAATTGAATAATCGTCGTAGGATTTAATTCATTGTTTACGGTATGGCAAAAGCCTTAACCCTCGTGGCTCGGCTGACTGAAACGAATAAAGGTGTTAACCCAAGGATATAAAAAGGGAAGATAAAAACCGAGCGGTGTAGGAGAAAGAAGTGGTAAAAAGCGGAGCGGGCGGGTTTTATCTGTTGCATAAGAGGATTTCTCAACTGTAAAAAGCTGGGATCGAGAGCACAGCGTGGCTTTATTCTTGCAGTCTCTTGCGGTTACGGTCTCCGTACATAAATCTTTCGTTTTGCGACAGAGACGCGTGTTAAGAAAAGAGAAAGCGATCGTCTTTTCCACGACTGTGTATTTACGGATCACCGACGCGGCGGGAGAAAAATGCACCCGGGGCAAGGCTTGGCCAAGGTGTACACGGACCCGGGGGTTCAGGAAGAGGATAAAGTTCCCCGACAGAAGAACGTTTCACGGCTCCCATTGTCGTTACATCGCCTTTGAGGTGTTTTAAATATTACACGTGCCGAGAATTACCTTTGCGCGCTACATTCCCACCCACCACGTTCTTTCCACGCCTCGCGCACACTTCGCTCGAGGAACCGTTTTTCTTAATTCTTCTAATTACCGCCGGAGAAATGTAATGTGAGAAATTACCCTTGAGCTCATTAAGGAGCCAGAGTATATTTAATAGAGTTTCCTTATGCGCGGAACACGGCCACTCACTTTTTAGCGAGAAGAATTTGTTCTTCGCTCGTGAAGTGCGAGATTTCCTTGAGATCCCGGTTCTTAGAGGTGTTTCCCTTCATTTCTACTTCCTTAAAAATCTGGGATTTAAGACTTAATCTAATTGTTACGTTATTTTTATGCTAGAACATTGGGGATTCAATTAAATGGGAGCAAATGCTGGGTATGTCTATTATAATTAAATCGCACAGGAAAAAATGTCGTGCTTAATTAAATGTCAGTTTTGTTACAATTTTTTTATAATTAGACTGCTATTTTTATAGAAAACCAAAATTGTGGGCATTCTTTGAAAGATGCAAGAGCTACATTAGCATTTACTTTTTGAAATGAAACTTCTTTAGGCGCGTTAGGCGCAAAACCTCGACGCGGTAGGAGCAAATCCAATCTGGCGATGAAACGGTGGAACGCTGAAACGATGAAACGATGGAACGATGAAACGATTTAGTAAAACCTCGACGCGATAGGGGTAAAACCTCTACGCGGTAGGAGTAAAACCGATCTGGCGATGAAACGATGACGCGATGAAACGATGAAACCATGAAGCGATGAAACGCAATTCTACTTTATTAGCATATACGGTTGAGGGTTCGGCATTGCTTAATAAAGATTATGATAAAATTCCGATGATGCTAAGTGGAGATTTCAACGTGAACTTTGCATCGGAACAATCAGGATTATTAATAGAATTATTTAGAAGTAAATTATGATTGGGAATTGTAAATAATCCTAATGAAGCGACAACAAGATCAGTAACAACTCTTGATGTAGTATTTTTAAGACATTTAGACAAAATTGATTCAAGAATATTTATATCATATTTTAACATAGTTATCACAAGCCAATTGTTTCAATAACAGAATCATAGAAAATTAAATGTCATAAAGTGTTAACAAAAATTCGAAAAATTAAAGAAAGAAGTTTCAGTTCAGCCATGTGGTCTAAGCACACACCAATTTTTTTTTCTTAATAATTTTAATGGGTCGAAGGTAGTATAACAGAATTTTAAAAGTCTTCCAATGTTTTTACTGCTTCGAAGTTTGTGCTAATCCTTTTTGTTATAAATGCATCAAAATTCGAAGTCTAATTTCACCATATTATTACACTAATTACACTAATATTCACCATATTATAATATTATTGCAATTGTAATTGCATAATACCTGCAACTGTTAGTATTACTTTCATTCTTTAACTTCCACAAGAAAAAGGTACGATTAGAAACAAGGATTGGTATAAAGTTATACCGACAACGAGTCAAGAAGAACAAAGTTCATTAATAAATAAATCAGCAAAGAATTTGTTAGACTAATTCTTTAGAATTTCTTTGGGGACATCAGAATTCTGCAGATCAGGCAAGCAATCAAGAATAAATTCTGAAAGGGCGAGCATTGAATGTGAAAGTTATACCCTTAGGTTAATTTGTTGTAATGGTCCAGCAGGTAATAATTTTTATCTGCGATAAACGAGATCGAGTTTATATCGAAACAACTCCCGGAAACAGCGAAGTAAAGTCGCAGACAATCCGCACAATTCTCCGTGTAATCTCAGTTTTATTGTTTGCTGTAAATGGGGTGTCGTGGCATAAAAAATCGTGAAGGCAAAGCACTTTTCGAAGAGCGTCTCGAGTATAGATTCTCGTTTATGTATAAGAAATGTGCAATTACAGCGTGCTTCGTTAACAGAACATTTATTACAGATATCACACTGCTGTATTCCATCATTTCTATATTTTTTATTAAACCTTGAATCTTTAACAATAAACGTGGATGAAGTTCTATCCTGGAATGTCTTGTACAAGGATTTCTAATTGCAAATGGAAGTTGATAGTAAAACAATTTATATTTATTATTAGACACCATAGTGACTGCTTTTCTGACCATTGGCATTAAAAATTAAGTGGCTTTTAAACTTTTTGCACACCGAAATACGATTTCTTTTGGTCTTAACGTCGCAGTTGCAAATTTCGGTTGGAAAAATGTTCGACGCAGAAATTGATGGCACTTAGCGTGGTCTCGACGTGAACGAAAACTTCAATTTCCTAGAGGACAGGATGTACACCGGTCCGCGAATAGGCGCGAGCATTTCGTAAGTCCGGCCTCGATGAGGTGGCCTTTTAAGAGCTCTTCTTTCCAACTGTTTAGGCTATTATTGTCGTCGAAAGTGGCCGTCCGCACCGTCCATTTCCTGGCAATTTCCTGACGCTGTTTTTCACGTGAACTTTTGAACCTGCCTCGCCCCCTCCAACTCTGCCGGCGAGTCCGCCATCTTCTGTAAAATATCTGCTAAGTAGCCACGGCAAGAGTGGCCGATTATAAATGGTCACGAGTAAATACTAGGGTTTCGTGTCCAGATGCGTCCTGTATACTTAATGCGAGTTGGACAACGGCCGCCGTGACGCTCGCCCAACGAAAGTGAGCCTTTTTGGAAAATTAACGAGCTGTCCCGGCGAAGTTCAGTTTTCTCGGGAAGAACCTTCCGGCGTGCGCTTCGGGCTCGCCACGGTTATTGATGAAGTCATTAATCGCGTTTTAAATTCCACCTTCGCCGACCCGCGTCCGTCTGATTAACAAAAATAATTTAAAACTATGGTACAACAGTTTCACTGAACGCGTTCAAAGAAGTGAGTCAAACGAACAGAAAAATGTTTACGTGGCTTAGTACGTTGTTTAATCAACTGCAATGTTGCCGTGTCACTACAAATGTCACGTATAATTATTTTCTTCTGTATAAACGCCACCCCTTTGGTCTTTATCACGGGCAAGAGAACATGACGTTATATTTGTATGCATTTCTATTTTCTCTCGCGAAATAACTGCCTTTCCTTCAGTTTTATTTTTATACTTTGTTTTAGCAGGAGTATATTAAATGTCTAACAATAAGCTAAATGTTAATGCACATGACGGTTAATCCATATAAAATTTTGTCTGTTTCTCGTATGTTCTTGTGACGACGAAGTTGCCAATGAGCATTTAGTTTAATAGCTACTCCACGATTAACGTAACATTGTACAACGAAAAAGAATAAACAGGGGCTTTGTGAGTAATTTAAATAACCTTATTATGCACTCTCCAGTAAAATATAGATATTCATATTTTTTTTTTTAATTGAGAGCTTAAGTGGAACTCCCCATGGGGGGTTATAAAGCTATACATTAGGATTAACATAATGTCTGATATGCAATTGGTAATACGTATACATCTTACAGTTATACATTAGTAGTGTAGGTACAGTAGAATAGAACGCATTAAGTACATAACTCTGAATCTTTAAATTACATTGCTTGAAAAAATTGAAAAGACATGCCTGGATATTCGGTTTATAAAGTAATGATCTGATATTTAAGGGTAATAATTATATTAGACTACAATCAACAGTCAATACTGGACAAGATCCAATTCCTAACTCGTGTGCAAAGTGAACAAACTGTTGATATTAAATTAATTGATATAGTTCAGCAATAAAAATTACATTTGAAAGTCACAGTGTAAATTATAATTTTTCTGCTTTCACAACAATTCGATGGGGTTCACTACAGTGAATATCGACTGATACAGCCGTCCACTGTCGATGATAATCTAAAATCTAGTGAAAAGCTATTACTTACATTATAATAAGCAATGGCGCAGGTCAGTCGTTTCTTTGCACGCGATTCGTGATTAAAGTTGTTGCGGCCGAGCTAAAATATTCATCCCCTGTCCAAGAATAGTTGATGGGATCGAAAAGAACAGCGTTGCAGTTTCAATCTTGGTCGCATTACCGCCGCACTGGAAAAAACTAACAGTGCCGGATGTGTCTTTTCTGAACATGCCACTGCAGCTAGTGAAGATCGTAAACAGACACGACAGTTTTACTTGGCTGCGTGCACGGTTATCTTGCATCAGGCGCGCCTGCCTCGGTTCATGGAAAGAGCAGGCTCTAAAAATGACAGTAATTTTACCTGAACAATAAAGCCACTCTATGATATTTTATTTTTATTTTATTTGATGGGGCTCGAGAATGCCGACTAATTATCACCGGATCGCAGACGGCCGATGTTTGATTTGTAATTGATGTTGAGATTTAAGTTCTAAAAGGCTCAGATTTGCATTGCAATCGTATTGCGTTCTATAATAAACTGTAAGTTTACCGAGAAAACGATGGAAAAGATTTGTTATGCTCATTAATTATAACAGGACAGATCGGTTTGATTTTTAAATGAAATTTATGAGAAAGGCGGTGTCTAAAAGATACAGTATTGATAATCGAGATTTATTCTATAACAAATTAAAGGATCATTGAGTAAACAATGGAGAAATGCTTTTGTATTTCAAGCTTGTAGTATGCTTGTTAATCAAAATTGTAGTCAAAGAGGATGGTTTCGTATCAACGATATAATTCATTGATCGAATAAGAAGCCTTACTCGATATAATTTCTGGAATTATTTCATACGATGGTCGACAACAAATATTCACTTAATCGCACGTTTCAAATATGAAGTAGAAGTTAATGACTACTCCGATTGATTCAATTATCACGCATTACAACAATTGGATTACATTCGTTGTTTCAGAAATAAATTGTAATTTAAATTTGAATCAAATAAACGTGTTCCGCCGCGTTTCTGTCCTATAATTTATCACTTTTGGCATTAAATGTTTCCTCTTCGCTGTTGTGATTGTAATGGTAATATTTATTTCGATCTCTATACCCTGCGATACGCTGTTTTGTTATTATAAATGAAAGCTTAAATTGTTCCTGCTAAACGACATTCCTATAGATATCACTAATTCTTTCAAACTCTAAATAGGCAAATATATGTTGTATAAGTATATATATTTTTCATGCATTTTTTAACAGAAACAGGTTTCTTTCAACTATTGAGCATGAACCTTCAACAATTTCTTAAACCAATAATAATTCTACTGCATTTAGTATAATCGAAATTTCATTCGCAGTACGTATACTGGGCATTACAAGTCACCCTAACACATTTAAAACACAGTTCGTCTGATTTTTGCAGTTATTCTACAAATAGTACAAATAATCCATTACTGATTCGTAGAAGCGTTCAAGAAATTTTCTAACGCAATGATAATTGTAATAAATGACCCAGAAACATAATTTTGATTCCACTAACTCAAACAATCAAAATAAGTCACCCTAATATAGTGTGAAACGTCCAGAACTTGCCTATTACCTTGATTTTTCCAATAAAGCTACACAAATTATGAATAATACATTATCTGAATAATTAATTGGGAAATTATTAGTAAAAATCATTTTAAAATGATTATTCATGAAATACTGCAAAAATTAAAGGAAAACGGCGTAGGAATGTCTAGGGGTGCATAGAACCTGGCAAAAGATTTGCCGCATGCCAGCTATTCCCGCGTGTTTAATGGACAACACTTTGACCGCTATTTAAGCAGGTCGCTGGTGCCATCTCTCGCCTAATTGCAGAAGCAATCCACTTCGCGCACGTGGTTCGCGCATAAAAAATTCAGAAGTCGGAAACGTCGGTAACGGGGATCCCTAACGAAATCGATAGCGCGAAGAAACGCCGCGCCGGGCGTCCTGGCTACCCGGCTCGGTTCACTGTTTCTGATCTCTGGTCGGCGACCGAAAAACCTCACTCACACATGCACACAGAGAAAAAAAATACGGAAAAACCGGAGAAAAAATCGAAAAATTCGAAAGTATTGAATAGAAAAAAAAAACGTGAAAAATTGGCAGGTTCACAGGAGAGATTTTTTTCGAAGATTTTTTCGGGCACTCCCGCGGGCTGTCTTCTTTCGTGACTGTTTGTTCGATGGGTTGCAGGCCAGTAGGCGTTCATTGACTCTCGCTTGCTGTTTCTGCAACGCTACATTCTGAAATGGAATTACATACCACGATCGTTGATACTGTGTCCCAGACAAAAATGCGAAATATCAGGGAATGATGTTAGCTGATTTTTTTATACCTGAACGTTTATTACTCCATTTTTTAATCCCTGTTTCATGCAATTCGGTTTGAGAATGTGTCCTTTTTATCAAAGGGGTGGTTAAGATGAATGTTTTTAGATTATGATTACTTGTTAAAGTATTACCTAAAGTATATTGAGAAATTGATAGATTTCGCTTTTTTTAAACAGACTCCTATCGATTGTATTAAGTTCGATGGAGATCGATTGGTGATGTTTACTGTTTAGTATGCAAGGTATTTTCTATGGTCTATTGGAGAATTTTTAAAGATGTCACTTCCTTGAAACATGTCTCCGCAGATTGTATTAATTTTTCTGTAGATCTTTTAGGAATGCTACTCTCTGTTTATACATTTTTATCTGTGTGCAGTGAAGATGAACATATCTACTGTTTACTAGACCAGGTATTTTCCAAAGTCTATTGAGGAATTTTTTAGAGACTTCATATCCTTAAAACATACCTCTACCTCTATTTGCTATAGATCGTTTGGGGATGTTAACCTCTGTTTATACACAGTACTCATGCAAACAGGCGATCTTATTATTAAGTCTGTTCTGTACTCTGAAATATACGAGACCAGAATGGATTCTAGATGTTTGAGAAGCATTATAATGTACATAATTGGTTTTCTTATTCGGTGGATTGTTAATTTTAATCGATTTTGAATGGTAGAATAAAATCATGTAGAATAAGATCATATGATATAAAATACGGAGATAAAATTGATTATTGGATACAAACACATAAATTATCATTTTCTAAGTTGCTTGCTCTTTAATTCATTTCACAAGCATTGTAAATTAAACAATCAGCTCTACAGCAACCATTAAGTAACACTTCCTATGTAAAAACACTTTGCATCATCATTAAACGGATGCCCTATCTAACACAGTGAATCGAAGAAGACCGAAGTATAAGAAATTCTACGTTATATGCTATGATCACACGATACAATCAAGATAGTCTCACCATTCTTCGCGAGGTCACGCGAATAGCAGTCGACACGGACGAAAATCGCAGAAAACAGAAGCGATAACCGTCGGCGATTTTCCGCGTCGCGATCCGCATAATGGACAAGCTGCCGATGTGTTTCACGTTGATATTGAAACCCGTTACAATACAATACAATGATCCGTTCATTATCTAAACACCGTGACAAAGAGCCTGTCAACGTAATGAACGCCGAAATTTTCCGACGAGCGTTACTGATACTCAGGTCGGCAGAGTCGTGTTACGGGCAAATTAGTAACGAAGAGCATTGGTATGATTGCAGCCGGCCGCGCGTCGGTTGGCAACGAGTGAAATTAACGCCGGACGAGGAGCAGAGTCCAGCGAGTCTAATATCGATCATTCAAATGAGGGGATAACGGGCATCCAGGTCCTCCGAGCTCGAAGATCTCGAGGATTCCTCGGTCTCATGCTCGATATCATCTTGCACGAAAATTGCCGGCGATAGAAGGGCGAGAGCGAGAGCGAAAAAGACTGGGGAATGAAGAGAGGAGAGAGAAGGAAGTGCGACGAAAAAATAGCTGTGTAAAGTGCATGCTGCGCGAGTGACCATTCGTCAAGTGCGGCGCAACCGATAGGGTCCAGTTTTTCTCGTTTATCCAATCGATCGAGCTGAAAATTTCCAACTCTTAATTAAGATCACGGGGGCACTTGAGTTTTCAATTAAAAGGGAACTGTCTGCCCGCCATCTCCCTCTTTCCCTTTTTCTCTTTGTCTCATTCTTCTCTTATTGTTAGCATTTCTTTCTCTTGCGAGAGCCTTCTCCAAGTGTCCTGTCTCTTTTCACCCGGCTAGGTTACATGATTCGAGTTTTGACCCCTATCTGCCGCTGATTCGTTGGTTTGCCTCACCCGGTGAACAATATTAAATGCAATTTCGTGCATCCTCCGCGGCCACTTCGGCCCCATGTCGAACCGAACCCCGATGTCCCCGATGCTCTCGGTCTCTCCGTCTCGATCAGGTCGATATCAGTCCTCGTCGAGCCCGATATCGAGAAATATTTGTCAGTCCCGACCGGACCGGGTGGAGGACTCGACCTGCGATCCCGATAATATTCTATTGCGATAGAGCCCGGGTCCGCGGCTGCGACTTTTTCATCAGCTTCTACGCGGCGGACCGCGAAAATTGAAATTCCTGCGCGCCACTTCTGCCCGCTGCTTTCCACTTCACCCCGTTTCCGAATTCTCGAACGACGCCGCGGTCTCTCGCGTCGAAATTCGCCACCCGCGTGATCCCCCGCCACCGTCGTGTTTCCAATCTGCCGGCCGTGATTGCTGGGAATCCGCGTGATATTTAGAAAATATTGCTTGCGAGGGACGGGGGCCACACCGCGGCCTGATTTTCTTTCACACAACCCGACAGGATTTATTAGGCCCCCCGCTCCCTGTATCCGGCTGTTCCGTTCTAAATGCTGCGGTCAGTTACGCGATGAAAGGTATATTCCCTAGCGTACAATGGCATTACGTCTGTAATGACATCACCGGGAACTGAGCTTTGTTTATCGGTTCGTGTCTCGGGCCATTTTTTAAGCATTGCTTTTAGTAACCCCTTAATGCCTTCACACTTGTCATCATGGTTTATCTATTACATTTAGGAAGTACAGTTTCATAATTCAATAATTTGTGCATATTTATTATACATACATACTGTTACGCATATTGTTACAGCAATATTGCACGTATATAATATATTGTGGTCACAAATCTTCTCTGGGTGAATCTAATCACCTTGAATGACCTTGGAAGACGAAAGCGTTATAGGAGAGTGAATTCGTCTCGGAACAGGCTACAAGCTTACATAATTAAAAGTATACAGTATTAAAAACAGATTTGTGAATACAATAAGATGTCTCCGCCGTAGTAGAGTAATTTTTAATTTGAAATATTTTCTACAGCGATGTATACTTTGGGAAATAATCGCGGGCGAATCTTCAAGTGGGACACTCTGTATATACACTTTGATGATAGTGACCAAAAAATTGCGCATGTGTATACTCATAAACGAGGATGCAGATAATTATTAAAACAAGTGTCGATAGCAAGCGTGTCAGCACCCTAAATCCTCCTAAGATCCTCTACCCAATTTACAGACCAGAGTCTTCAGTTCAAACCCAAGTAACAAATCTAATCCCTCCCAATCATACACCAGAGTCATTAGCTCGTCAGTTCAAACCTAACTAATGAACATCAGCAAACATCGCCTTCTCTATAAGACCAATAGCTAACCCAAAATTTATTAACAAGGATGCACCTAGTCATCAAAACAAGTGTCGATTGCAGCGGTGTGTTAGCGTCAATGTGTTTTAAGCCAGGTCGAGGGTTTGTATCGAGGCGACTCTTAGGCCTGGAAGGATTTATGGCAGGATCTTGGCCTGCGTGAGGTGTTAAAGAGGGATGCTTGAGACTAAACAGAACCGTCGATGGACGATGGCAGGCGACCGCGCTAGGTCTTCCGGCTATCGGCCGCCAAGGGAATGTTTATGTGAAACAGATGAGTGAAAGTTTCGAATAACTTTATGAGAAAGAGAGAGAGAGAGAGACATAGCAATGAGTGCGTTGCACAAGGATTGGGACTCTGTCCTGAAGGAGCTGGCCACGGAGTGGGGAAGGCACGGGGTGTCTTCTGGTAAGAGGACTGTGTTGGACCGCTCAGCACTTACCCCAGAACCGTGAAAGAGCAGAGTCGCGATTACTAATACCTAACAGGTGTTAACACCCCAAATCCTACTAAGCTTCTCAACTCGTTCCCTAGCTCTCCCAGTGGTAGCGCTGCCGACCAGCCAGCTGCCACGAAAAATCGCATAATTCAAAAACCGCGATCGGGGTAACGGCTAGATGAGAGAGGGTGCCGTTGGCAGCGTGGTGCAAAAAGAGCAGAGCAGAGCGTCGCGCTATCAGGTGAACGATGGATACCGTGATAGCGGCAGCGGCGGTAGCCGAGGGCGCACGTAGGTATGACGCGTAATCGCGAAAGAGGAGAGTGGGTGGTATTTTTGGTGAACTGCGGGGCAGCCCTGGCTGTATCGGCATGGGCTGTGGATGGTAACCCTTGCGCAATGGCAATTTTTGCACATGCACCGTACTCGTGTCCGTGAAAGCGAGACAAACCGAGAGCGAAACGAAGAGACACGGAACAGTGAAACAGAGAGATGAACGAAGAGAGACAGAGAAAGCTGTATACGCGTGCCTTGCTGGATCCCACCCACGCACACGCACGCAAACACCGCTGTCCGATAATACTGCACGATGACCATGGGACACGGAGCTGATTGGGGTGTGCATGGCTAGCTATGCAGTTTAATTTATGTTGCATCACCAGTCAGTCGTAGCCGCATCAACTCCTACAGCGTCGATCGAGGTTGGTCCGTGACTTTCAGCTAAATCAGCTCCTGTCCTTGGCCCTCCATCGTCTTCGTGGGGCCGGTTACGTCGCCGATCAGCATCATCATCGGGAGAGGACGCCGGCCTGTCGTTCGTGCGTGCTGTCTCCTTCTGTGTGTTTCGCGATTCTGTGCGCGTGTGCGCGAATACACCCATCGACATGTGCGAAACAGAACTGGCGGACCTACAGTCGACCATGAAGGTTCGTAGTCGGCCATATTTGTTAAGCGCGTCTGCGAGACGCATAATCGATCTTGCGGTTGATCCGAATTGTAGCCGGCCGGTTGACGTTTATTGGTTTACCGTAACACCGATCGCGGCTCGTTCAAGGCTCTGCCCGGCTCCATGGGAAACATGGTCGTTGCCTACACTCTTCCGAGATTGATCTCATCGCTTTCAAAGCGAATTGCGATTCGATCAATTTGTTTTAAAGTCTTCGGATTTTATACGGGGTAGGTCAATACGTCTGAAATAACTGGAAAATAAGTTTAACCTGTTGGTAGAAGCAAATGATCGTTTGAACTTTTTTGTCAGTAGCTTGTACGATGTTCATGGGATATCATAGTCGTTGGACTTACAACCTACTGACGAATAAGTCATGGATCATCTAGTAAATCTAGTGAACTATCCAACAAAGTTTCTATACTTTGCACGACCCAATAAGAAAATAGCTATAAATTCATAGACACTTAGAAAAATATCAATTAACTATACAAAATCGCATTCAGGTGAACTGCATTTAAGATAATTGGAATTAAATCGCATAAAAATATTACCATGTTTCACAATTTTCATACTTTATTGTACTCTTCATATTTGCACACGATATAAATTCACAAAATCCAAGGTCTACCGGTTGAAAATTTGTTAAATCCAGCACTTGTATGTACATGCGTACAATACTTTTCGTGTAAATTACGTATTACTTTTATTTCGTCACGCTTAATCAACCTCATAATTAATGTGATTTTGATAGAATCTCGTTGTAGTGGATCACAGTAAACAAGTAGATGATGGATTGGCGATTCAACGTCGCAATCTTTGAGGGAAGACGAGTGCAATTCTCAGTGATTAATACGCTTTAGATTGATCCAGAGATATTTGTATATCTTTCCTGAACTCATTTCTATATTTATGAAACACCATACCTCCACCCTCCCACTTTTAATGTAAAGTATTACTTTAGAAATTTTATATCAATCATAGTTTTGGAGGCACTGATATTAATAACTGTATAAAAGTGTTTAAAATTGAATTCACCGACCATTCACATACTCTTTCTATTTAAATTAGAAACATGATGACTTCTAATTCTATTTCATAGTATGGATTCACGTAATAATCCCATGCAAATGTAATAACTAAACAGGAATTTAAAATTATTGAAACTTCAGATGAGATTTACCACGAACTTTGGACAGACATAAACTAATTTTTGCTTGGTAATTATTGATGTAAAAAGAAGAACACCTTACAATGTACATAAGACTCGCTTCGATTAAGGTTCAACTTTTATGAAAACATTTATAGAAAGTTTAAATTCAGAAACAAACTTGCAAACAAAGAATATTCATATGAAAACATTTCCTTCGTAGTTTCGATTCACATTTTCGAACATAAACGTTTTATTTATGCATATCGTTTCAAACAGGTATTTGCAAGCAAACGTCGTTTATCTCAACAGCCAGCATCGAAACATCACCGAATGAAATCGAAAAGAATCATAACAAAAAACATTACTCTTGATAGCATCGTATTCACCGGTAACAACAGTAGCACGACACTGATCGATGTACTCGATAATTCGCATCAAACACTTTCCAAACAATTCATTAACAACGCACATTGAAAAAATAAGAAATAAAAACGTACCAACTGAATGGTCCGAGATAACGTGCAGCTTGCGAGTAGTCCTACAGCACGTTCGAGATGAAGGCCGGACTGGCGAAACTATTTAATCTTTATTATCAAAAGAGACATCGTTGGAATGTTTTTTCGATAAGATAAAAATGTCAATGAACCAGGTGTTCCGTGACGCATTCGAACACCGTCACGGATCGGCCGATTCGAAGATTCCAATCCCGTTAAGATATCGATCGGGCAGAACGAGGACCGGCAATTATTTCGCGTCCTAATTGAAATCTATCGATGAACGCTAATTAATAGCGTGGCTGAATGGGCGGTGACAGCGCGGCGCGCGCGCGGGGCTTTAGTTTTTTATTATTTTTCACGCGTTCCGAACCTCTTCCGCCCACGATCAACCTCTCCCTTGATATCAAATATATTCGCGAGACAAAGCCTACTGCTTATTGCCGCGTGAATGCGGCAAGATCAAAGGCCTGATAAATAAAGGAGCGTCACACTGGAGGCATCGACCAGGCCACTAGCTCGGAAACGGAATCCGGGATCGAGGAGGAAAAGCTAATTAGCGCAGATCGAAGCCGCGCCGCTTGATAAATGGACGGTCAATATTTGAATTAAGGACATTGTACCGCTGCCACCCTCTACCCATTTCTATCGCGCCCCCCCACCCTCCCCCGCACCCTTTTTATTTCCATTATTTGTCTTCGAGTTTTGCCACGGGGCGACGTCTCGACGAAGTGGCCGCGAAAACTTGCGAATGTTCGGCCATCTCCGCGACATTTGCACGAGCAACCTCGACTCCGAGATAGCCGATGATTAATGGCTCTCCTTCAGGGTTTATTGACGATCTGTCCGATGGCCAGCCCCATCCCCGGTCTGACTTGATCACTTTTCGAAAATTTGCTACCGCGCGGACGCCACGGCGGAATTATGATCTGATGAGTCCTCGAATTACGGAATTATGGAGAAATTATTTGAACATCGGAGTTGGGCATTATTTGAATAAAAGTTTATTCGAATAACGAATAGCAAATCAGTGAAGTTGTTTGATGTAATTTTAAACAAATTATTCTGATTTAAAGGGCGTTCGAATACTTTCGTGAGCCGCTGTATGTAAATCTGTTGGACATCAGAATCATGCATCGAAGAAATAAAATATACGGAACAGAAAAATTATTTCATACGAAGTTCATTAAGCAAAGTATGTATTTCTTACTGTAATAATTTTAATAATCGTGTCTAAGGATTTGAGAACATAATAATCGCTTTTACAGCATGGAAGGAAAATATGGGATATCCGAAATAGATCACACATTTGAGAATTTCATTACACGGAGTTATCCGAAATTACATCTATGGCCCGAAAGTTTTGGACGCTTCAGAATTAATCAAGTTACTCAAAATTGCCCTTAATGGTCTCTGGTAATCTATCGGATTTTCTGCAGTTAAGTAGTTGTCCATCCAAATTTCAAGCTGCGCCGAGTTCTAAGCAGTTTTATTAATTTTTCGTATGTATACTTGCCGCCAACAGTGTTTCTTGTTCCTCGAAACATGAAGGAATGAAACTGTTCCACATTTTGCTTTAGGGAAGTAGTATTGTTCTCTCAATAGAGATTAATTATTAATACAAGTTATTTTGACTATTACAAGACAGGAAACAACACGATATTCCACTGTAATGTTCGCGAATAATGTCTAAGAAAACCAACAATGACATTAGTATTATGAAAATTACAATAAATTAGGAAACATGTTCGGCACATTCAATTTTTCGTCGTCCAATTCGTCTTTATATTGATTGAATTTATTTCGATGTAATTACACATTTAAAACGTTCATTAGCTCCTGTCAATGACCGCACTACATCCAGCGATAATGATAAGATTAAAGCAGCCAGTAGAATATTCTATATCCGTATCGCGCTGTTAAAAGATTCACGGTTGATAAATATGTTATAAATCATCCTGTTCGCGTCAATCTAATTGGCACGATCTCAGACAATCTCGAAATAAATCCCTTTCGATCAAACCTACCCTACGGCTGGTTTTAAACACAGAAGAAGCGGATACGTAATATGATTTAATCGGTCTGTAATATAATTACTGAGTTAGGGATTAACAGTTTCCTGGCAACATCGGTTGCTTGACTTTGACGAATCGGCTTATTTGGATTATATCAGACGGTATCGCCTTTATTCCTTCGATGACAGTTGACTCACGCGAACGAGACCATAAGGTACCGTATAAGTACACGGTAACTCGATCCGATAATAGTCAGACAGTCAATTAAGATGGCCGCCATAAGAACCAATTAAACGTAAGTGGCTGACCGGGCCGGCTCGTGTTACATATTTACGATCTGAAATTATGCCCTTTTGCCGCGCCAATCGCCAATTATATTCGTAATGCGATTTCTTTCGATCACCTTAACAGTTAAAATTCCTTCGGACACCTGGATGCCGCACGCGATCAAGGAATTTTATCAGTTTCACTGATTTCTAAGAAAAATCAGTCTCACTTGAATAGACACGGAAAAGGACAAAAACTATGGCATTCATCATTCGAAGAAGCGTTTGAACCATTTTCTATTGTTCTACGATTGTTAATTTACTATTGTTGGATGTATTCTTCGTTGTGTGCATTAACAGTTGAAATAATGAACGACCAAACTGAGTTTGATTTTATTGTAGAAATTATAGAAATGCTTTTACTGACATTTCAAGCTTGTTACAGTGTGCGCATACTTGAATCATTTCGATAACAATGTACTTTTCTCTATTATTTTTGTGAATGTATTAAACTGTAGTATTTTGTGTCTTTAATAGCCGTAAAATCAAACGTAGTAGGAAATAATGAAATTAAAAGAAAAATGTTGGGCAATTATTTACACCTTGATTTCAATTGATTCTTGTTACAGTATGCGTGTACTTGAGTCAATTTATTGAATGAGCTCTTACTGTCATGTATTATTTTTATGTATGCATTAAACCAGGCAGTTCCAACCAGTAGCTCCGGAGCTACTCGAGGGACCTTCCCCACTTAGGTTCTTCCCCCACTCTTGGACTTCATCGTTATAATGTATAGTAGTGGGAAGCTCCCACCATGAGAGCCGCGCGGCTCGCGTAGCACTCACTAACTCTACGGCTGTACGTAGTAGTGGAAAGAGGTTCGATGGTGGGGACCTTGTAGTTCTCGGAGGGAAATACGTTGGAACTCCCAGCATTAAACTATAGCACTTTTATTTATTTAATAACCGAAGACCTAAAAGTCTCTGGCGATAATTGAATTAAATAAAATTGTAAGCAATAAGTTGCATCTTTTCAGTTAATAACGTTCATCAGACGAAGTTCCTCAGACAAATAATAAAGTACTTCTGAATAGTATTAAATTATGTAATTATGTATGCTAAAAATATATAAAAACACATGAGGTACAAAAATGAGGAAACAGTAAACATTGTTAAAATTTCCATTTTTTCACAAATTTTATTAGATTTTTGTAACCCCTAAAATGCATAAATTTCAAACTCTTTCTTAAATCACAATAGCAATTAATCAAACTAGCACCATTTTGTCATTTAAGTCCCGACGTTGCCAAAATCAACAATCACGCGGAGAATTATAGGGAAAGTAACGCACTCAAAAGTTAATGGCGAAAATAAAAGGTGCGAGAACAAAAGTTTCGGGCGAGCTGGTCGCCAGACGGATCCAGACAAAGCGGGAACAATTAACACGAATACATTCTAATTTCAATTCATTCGATTACGTATTAATTACTTATACGGCGCTTCCGGCGGGAACATAATGTTACATTATCGGCAATATTACGGCGGACGCGAGGCAGAAATTGTTTTCAATGTTCGTTTGAAGTCTCGGGTTATTTTCCGGGTTGGAACGCGGGCAGCATTGTAAATATGACGGCGTATCGTCATCAATCAGTGACCTTGGTAATTAATCATCATGTTAATCGAAACGGTTTGCTTAATAAGTACACCGGAGGGTGGAGAAAACAAGAACGCGATTCATTTAGCAATTATTTTATGCGATGCACGCATAAATCCGGTGAAACGCGCGTCTCTCGCGCGCGAGAACGAGCGAGCACACATACCTGGTCCCGCACCGATCAACAAAGTGGAAAATTTCGAAACGAGTGCTGACCGGTTAGCGATTCAGGTAATTTCATGACTAATTGGAGGTCAACGGGACGAAGGAAGCGATTGATCGATCCCGGGGAACAGACAGTTGCCGCGTCACTGGATCAAGACGATCGACATTTTGACGAACGATCGAGGACTGTTCTAACATTTCTGCACACTGTTTTAGAAAAACTAGGAAAAAGTTTCCAATATTGTACCATTTAAAAATAGTTTATTCCTCGGGAAATTTTCTTATTTTTCTTTAAAAAAGAAGTGTACACAATGGCGTACAAAAGTATTTTGTCATCCTTTAAAAACGAATAACTCCTTTGAAATTTGTTCAAACGGTTTGAGTTTCTTTGAGATTGTTAAAAGGATTAGTTTACTAGGTAATTTGTAATAAGATAATTTAAAATTACGATTGGTCAAAATTGCAAAGGAAAAAGTAATGCTTATGGTTTTTAACTTTTTCATCTGCGTCTACAATGAAAATATAAATTATGTCTTTTGTAAATGTAAGTAAGTTATATACATGCACAAAGTTTCATAAATATCGATTAAGGTTGCTGTGAGCCATCAATAATTAAAAATGGCAAAAATTGTGAGAAACGATTTTTATCAATCGTGAGCATAAAATTAAAAATTTCGATGAATGTCTGTGCATGTACACAACTTACAATTAGATTTACCGAAGGCATATTTTATATTTCCATTACATGCGAGGATAAGAATGTTAAAAATCATGACGATCACCTTTTTCTTCGCCATTTTGACCAATGGTAACTTTGAATTAATTTTTTTTATGAATTACCTAGTAAACTAATCCTTCTAACATCTCCAAAAAAACCTCAAGCTATTTGAACTAATTTTAAAAAAGTTCATCATTTTGCGATCACTCCCTATCAGACTGTGGATTTTATACATTTATGATTACGCTGCGGATTTTATGCACTTTTGATTAACAAAATCTCGTAAATATCAGAAGATGTTGAGATTACTTGTTTTCGATGTATCATAACTGTTGCGAAAAAAAATTAATTTTCTTTTTAACCCTCGTATCCTGTGATCGTTGAAGACCAATTTTACATTGCATAAATTTTTGTCTATTTTTGACAAAGACGAATGAATGAAAAGCAGAACAGTAAAGATACTAAATGGCTCTTATACATTATCGGCCATCAGCAGTTGGTGCGATATAAAACTCTAATAAAAAAAAAGTGATTTTATAATTTTTGGATGTTTATGGTCCATGGCTAAGGATTTTTTATTTGATCTTTCTACAACAATAGCAATTTCAATCGTGAACCAACAAAGTTCTCCCAGTAACGTAATTTAATAATTTCGTTTGTGATAATGGCGTAAAAGATGATTTTTAAGCTTCCATTTAAGCTTCCACACAATTATTGAAAAGCATATGAATAGGCTTCCGGTGGATAAAGTGTGAAGAGTTATATTATTTGCGATTTGGTGCATTATTTCTGTTTGTACAACAGACGTAGGAAAGGGATATTGTGCTCAGAGTGAATAAAAAAATACATTGGCACACTGAACAGTTTTGCGATACTGTAAATTTTAAATGTAGCACACGGATACAATCGATAAGAAGGAAATCGGTGGATCCTATTCGTCAACGCAAACACGTGTCGTCACCCCTTGACTTCGTAATCCAGTCAAACTGACACCCGTACCCCAACGTGGACCTAACTGAGTCATTGACCGCAGTGTCACTTGCTGATGAGGGACAAAACCCAACTCAGTATCTATCTACAATATATAAACAATGCAATAAAAAATATTAAAAATACTTTCACTTATATTGTACACTTGCGATGAAAATTACTCAACCTGAAGAGGGTGTAAAAAGTATTCGTACACATTTAAAAATAAAATAATTTTTTAAAAATTTGGTCAAACAACTTCAGTTCTTCTGAGATGTTAAAAAGATTAGTTTACTAGGTAATGTGTAAATATTTTTTTCTAAAAATTGCTATTGATCGAAATTGTGAAGAAAAAAGTCTTAATTTTTAACTTCTTTATCTTCGCCTATAATGAAAATTTAAAATAAGCCTTTTGTAGATCTACATAAGTTATATACATGCACAAAGTTTTATGGAAGTCGGTTAATGTTGCTATGAGCTAAAAACATTACAAGATTAAAGTTTAAGGGTGAAAGTCGCATATTTTCGGTCTTTTCAGGGAATTTTATAATAGCAATTTTTAGAAACAAATTATTTACACGCTACCTAGTAAACTTATGCGTCTGACATCTCAAAAAATAATTCAAGTGGTTTGATCCAATTTTAAGAAAGTTATTCGATTTTTAAAGGTGTATGAATACTTTCTACATCCACCATATGTAATTCAAATCTTGAGAATAATCCCCACTCTTTCTATACATTTTCTCTACTTAACAGATCACTCTTGAAGCCAGTAACAAATTTCAATCTGGAACAAAGTTCAAATGATTAATCGTGCGTAATTCTGTGTAACTTTACAGTCACACATTTGTTATTTGCATTTTCAAGTAAATTGCTCTATTCTATCGCTAGTATTCAGAGTAGCGATTTACTATTCCACTACCTTGTTGTAATCCGGGAATTTCTCTACAGCAATATTGCAGTTTCTTTCAACCCCAGCCATACAATATATTTTTCAAATCCTGTTTCGCTTTACGCATGTTCTGTACAGACTTGATAAAAATTGTACTATAGAGCGTTATTTCTAAAGGCTACAAATTAAAAATACATTTTGAATTCTGGACAAATAATAAAGAATAATAATAATATGAATAACAAAATGGACAACATGTTAAACAATTTTCTGTGGATTTTGGCGAGTGCTCATCAATAGACTGCGGAGTTTATGCACTTAGGACGAAAATGGGTAGGTCCAATTTAAAATAGTAAAAAGATTTTAAAAAAAACTTAGATACATCTATATATTATTGTGAAATTGCTAAAATTATTAAGGAAAGAAAAAATTATTTAGTTCGCACCTATTTTTTTATAACTGATGCAGAAAGATTTTCTTTTGCATAAAGATCCACAGTCTACTCGTAATTGAAGGGTCGCTCTCAGGATATCGCAACTTTCCAGACACCCTGTACAAGGTAACGCGCTCGCATCCACTGAATAGTTGTTGGCTTTTTCAGCTCCTCGTCGACCTGGTTTCTCACGGTTAGAGGTGGTTACAAAACGAGTTTCCGCAAGGGTATAAAAACGAGGAGTGGTTATTAAATATACCTCGAAGGGTGACCAGAGGAAACGTGTCCGTTACCTCCGCGTTAATCGTACCCGGCGTTACCCTGTGTTCACGTGTTTCTCTCACCGAGTGGAAAGTCTTTACACCCGCGTTGATTCACCGAACATTTTTCGGAGATTACAGACTTAACCCCTTCTGCTTAAATAATCAGTGTAACCCATCGCGAGCCACCTATGCCAAAAAGACAATAACGAGCTGCAGTCTTGAGGTATCATTTTCTACTTTTGGCCACAAGAGCATAATATCTGCAGTCTAATAGTAATTAGTTTGTTGAGTAACAAAACTATAAGTTTCTATGCTAACCACTACTCTAAAAAAGTTTGGAAAACCTGATGTATAGATATTATTGTCTACTAACACATTACATTGCAAAGGGTTAAACCTTCCGACAGAAGAACTAAATATGGTTACACAGAGAATCGCGTTTATTTATTGCTTATACAGATAAAAATAGAAATTCAGTGGCTATTTACAAAATTTAGAGATCTACTTTCCTCGATGCAGAGTTTTAGAAATCCGCATTTTGACAAGGCATGAGGGGTGTGCGAGTACCCGAAATTTCGGGTTCGGGTCGGGATCCCGAAAGTTTATAAATTTCGGGTACCCGAAAAGGTAGTCGGGTCGGGTCGGGGTCCCGAAAGATTTCAATATTCGCGTACTCGAAGTTAAAGTTGGGGCAAGTCTGCGGTCAAATTAGCAATAAATAACTGTGACTCTGTGCAGATAAGACGTCCAATCACTGGTTGTAATAATATTTCGATTTGTCGTAAACACCGGTCACCAAACAGTGCTCTTATACGAACAGTGTGCGGACGAAGAGTCCTTATCATGTAAGAACATTGTTTACTAGAAACAGAAACCTCCGTAATATATTCTAAAATATTTTTTCCTCGCGAAGTTTGATAACCGATTACACTAAAAATACAAAAATCATTCTGAATCTGTCATTGCAAATAAAATACTAAATTCAAAAATCATGAAACAGCATTATATGAATGTACTTATATAAATATAACTTTAACTTCGAGTACCCGAATATTGCAAACTTTCGGGACCCGACCCGACTACCATTTGGGGTACCCGAAATCGCGAGTACCCGAAATTTATAAACTTTCGGGACTCCAACCCGACCCGACCCGACCCGATCATTGTCCGACTCGACCCGAGGGTCGGGTACCCGCACACTCCTACAAGGGACAAACACATGTATATCAGTATATAATGTTTTTGAATGATATGTATAAAATCCTTATTATAAAATACAATATATGATATTTCTTATACTGTAGAACTTCTATTACTACATTTACAACTATTACCGCACGCAACAGCATAAAAATATTTTTTTGATAGTGGGAAATAAGAACCAGTCTTGATCACTCTCATACAAACACACGACACCAGAGACATAAAACATCTACCTCTCAACTATGGCAGATACAGGTGAAAATGAGATTATGCTTATCTCTTTCACGATCCATCGAAGCGATCGACAACATCGTTCAAATTCCTCCACGTGCGAACGGAGCTTTGTTGTTCGTGTACAAAAAGTACGTTCCTCTGAGGTTACGATTTTGGTTCAGACCTCCCATTAGAGCTTTATGGTGACCGTTGCATACACCTTTGCGGAAATTATGGTAGCTATCACATTGCGCCGCCCAAAAGCCGTTCTTGGTGTTGATAGACTCCGCGAAATACTCGTATGATCGTATGTGCGAGCAGGTGTTCGTGATGCAACCAGCTTGTATGGCGCCACCATTTGGATAAAAGTCGACGTGCCCGATTGCTTTTTCGAAACCGAAAACTGCACCGTTTGAGTGGATCACTTGTACAAATGCAGCATCGTAGCGAGAAACCCTCTTACCCTTGTTGGCTGAGTGAAATTCAGGAAGAGCTGGATCCAATGCTGCAAAGATACAACATTTCTTAACAGAAGAACTAAACGCAACTGATACGTCAACTGCGGAGTTTATGCATTTACGGCAAACACGGTTGGTGCAATTCAAATCAGGAAAAACATTTTATCAATCTAGAAACATCAATTACTATTTTCAATCTCTAAAATCATTAAAGGAAAAAGGAACGTATTATTTGATTTTTGCAGAATGCCCTGCAAGAACGTGTTGGCGATATCGCTGCAAAAATTAATTTACAGTGACTCTGATAAATATTCGGACCCTACGACTTGGATTATTTTTGAGAAATTAGAACAATTAATTTACTACATGACATGAAACAAAAGTTGTTATATTTTGTATTGTATGTCTTGTAATTGATGCAGACAATTTTTATTTTGCATAAACATCTGCACTCTCCTCTCTCATTTGCCAAATCGATTAACTCCACAAAGTAAGACGTGAATTGTACAAATACATTCAATTCTAAAAGAATGTCAATGAGTGGTATTAGGTCTAATTATTAACAGGATATACCACATATGAGTCCCTGGGTACCGATAACAAATTTATAAAATAATATATAATTCGTTCAATATTGAAAAATAGGTTTACACAGCCCTAATAGATTTTATCGAAACAAATTAAACAGAAATGAGGTAAGCTAGTCTTTGGCTTATGCAAAGACATATTTTTGTATTTAAATGGGAAATGTTAAGCATCACTCAAGTGCTGTAACAAAACTCGAAGGGTGGTTAATTGCTTTGGCTCAAAAACGGCTCGTAAATTACTTTATAATGATGAAAAGAGCTTGATAAAAAATTTCTCATGAGAATATTTTTATAATTTTAATGATTGTGAAATATATTGTGAAAGAAAAAGTTAAAATCAAGTAATTTTTGTCTGTGTGATACTTCGTGTGTGATTAGATACAAAGACAAATTTTCATATACTATATATACTATCCACATTGATCGTTTATTCCCTCTATTAAGTGGAAAATCAGTAATCACTAGACTGGGGAACTTTATGCAAAATAAAAACTTTCTACCTGAATAGCAATAAACTGGGGTGAAATAAAAATTCAATTTCATTCTTACTATGTTTAATGGGTTGAAAATAATGTAAAACTGTCTTTAAATTCTTCTAATTATTTTACTGTTTTAAATTACACCTACTAATTTGTGTCATAAATGCATATAATCCGCATTCTAGTAATCACAATCACTCAAGGAAGAAATTCTTCCTGCGATTGAAACGAACGGTAGTTATAAATTAGAGATCAACGTTAAATTTATTTAGTAGGCAACAAGATTAATTTCACCATTATCTGCGTGAGATTTTCACGATCTAAAATGAGGTGGTTATTGTTCAAAATGATTATTTATGAATATATTTATGAATTCATTTTTAAGAAGTTTTTTCTACCTTTCTTCAGAAATATTTTTTTATATAAACATTAATGACAATATACGATATTCGACGGTTTAATAACGTTTCATTTATTATAGTGTAGAGTACGATATGAAGAAAAAATTGAAAAGAAATCATCCGGAGAAAAGGAAATTCATGAAAAAATAAAAACTGTCCTAACGCGTTTGTACATGCAGGAGAAAACGTTGGTCATGTAATCCTCGCATCTTTTGAATCAACTTCAAAGACTGGATTATGCAGCACGAATATGCATAACTTACCGACAACATTCGCTACTTGACCCTTGGCATAATAGGCTGCCAATCCAGCGACATGACCACCGAGAGAGTGACCGACGACAGTTACTTGCGATAAGTCCATTCCTTGCGACCGAAGAAAATCGATCATGGCGGCACTGTATTGGCCCACCATTACAACGCGTTTAGTGGCCCATATGTATGGCCTAAGTGTTATTGTGCTCCAGTCAATCGCGATGACGTTGAAGTCACCATGCTTGAGGTAAGCTGCAACAGAGAAAAGCAAGTTCTCATTAGGAAATGGAATTACCATTGCAATTAACTTTAGAGATTTCTCAGAAGTTAATAAGCTGATAGTTTATGAAGGACGCATACCGTCACGAATCAACTGAAACGCATCGCTGCCTTCAGAGTTAATCCATCCGTGTGTAACAAATTTTGTTGGTCTCCTTGGGTTGAAGTTGGTCCTCCTCAAAGAGTTAAGGTCGTTCAGAAAGAATTGTTGCTTATTCGTCGGATTCGCTCTTGTGTAGACGAAGAAGAAGACTCGATTGTGCAAATCCTTTCTCGTTTGTTCCTCGGATTCGTCATAGGTGTCTACATTCATTAAATCAGCTATATCAGGTGATCCGATGTTGTTAAGGGCCACCTCATTTTCAGTCTCCCTTGGGATTGTGGCAGCTGTAAAACATAGTATAATTCTAAACATAAACCAATTCTTACTCAACACAAATAGTTTGATCTTTTTCTAACACTGACCGCCAACCTAGCAATCGCAAAAATTCTATGAAGTCAAAATAATTTATTTGATGAAATACAAATTGAAAAGTTAAGATGTATAATACTGACTACTCTTTCAACATCCTCACATTTTCCATTAGCCAAATTTAATACAGTGAATACATAAGTGAACAAAAATTATTTTTATATTTATACGTCATTTGTAGCCAACGAGTTAATTTTTATTTTAAAAAAATTCTTTAATTTCTATCATAAAAATGATTTTGACCTCCCCTCATTTCCCATCCTAAAAAATTGTATTTTTCGTCTATCAATATTTGTAGTAAAAATACTATTTTAATACAAGCTTTTCACAATCTATCTGTGTTTCATGCTTATAACAAATTTTCTCAGTTCATGTTTGCAATAGATTTATTTACTCGAAGAATTAAACTAGTAACTAAAGAAATATGAAAGATGCGGTATTGTAAATTTTATTTTCATAAAAAATCCATAAAAATTTACCATAGACGCCGCAGACAAGCAGCAAACCAATCAGAGCGACCGCCATTACGTTTCACTCAACTTTGCTGGTGGTACCGATGCATGATTCCTTTATAAAGGTGTCGATCGAAAGGATTAATATATCGTAGAACGATAAGATAAAATTTACGTCGTTAGATCGTGCGTTGCAAGCAGATTAAATACGATCAAAAAAAAGATTGATAGTTGAATTATGATACAGCGAATTCAGTAGCTAAATACTTTAGCAGCTTTCAATTGTGTTGTTTCCAAAATGTAACAAATAAATAACACGATATCAACAATGATCAACACTGTTGTCACTGCAATAGCGAAGATGCTCGATACAGGGTAGAAAACAAATCTGATAAAAGTTTTTAACCTCCACCGATGTTGCAATGTTACTTCTACAAGAACATCTACAATATGTAGCTGAGTGTGCATAATAGACACATGATTATTTAACCCTTGTCATTTATACTCAATAATATATTAATAACTAAACAATTCTTCAATAAATCAAATTGAAAAATTTTACCTCGAAACTTTAGAATCTAGTTAGTGAACGAGTTACTTATTATTGCATGCATCTTCGCACTCGGTAATCAATGCACAAAAATATGAAAATATCATCATAAGATGTTCATCAGATAGTAATTTCTTTGGAGATATGAATGACAAGCTACAGGTTTGTTTTTCTGAGAAATTAATTATCTAAATGTGAACCAAGGAATTGCGGAACCGAATTGTTGATTGTGTTGGGATGATATTTATTGTTTTCCTTGTCCGGCGATATGCAATTTTAATCTTGAGCACCGGGGTTCACATGGCAGGCAGCTGACAACAATTAGTAACACCGGAGTCCTTTAGGCCACAGTTTCTACGCTCCTCCGTTGGCGACAATTTCCCAACTGGCAATTTTCACTTGGCAATACGCACGAGTGCAACGCAAATATGGTGAAATTCTGTAAAATGTCTGCCGCGGTGGCTATGTTTTCCGATGACCGGCATTCAAGTGTGTTCGAAGGAGATCGCGGTCGTCCCAGTGATCGCCATGTGAACAGAAACCTATTCATTCTTTTGGATACTATGTCTTCGCAAAAGACATCATGAAGTAACTCACAAACGGAGTAATTTACAGTCACGTTTTTGTCCGTGAGTTGCATATCGATCTTCCAACATACAGCATTTATTTTGCCGATATCGTCTATATGGAAATCCCTTCCATTCCAGACTTGCAACTTGATCTTTTTTTTTGTGCGATTTTACGAAAAATCTATGGCCGCTATCATGCCAAAAAACACGATTCCATTCCAGACTTGCTACTTGATTTTTTCATTTATGCGATTTTACGAAAAATCGATGGCCGCCATCATGGTAAAACTCACGATGTGATAGTACATGAATACGAATGTGTCGCTATGTTATTACCAGACTGGAGATGCTTGTGGAAAATAGAATTTTGATATTTCAATTACTACAAACAGATTTGAAATAGAAATTTGTTGCTCTTCTTAATAATTTTAACAGATTGAACAGTGCTAAATTAATCATTAAGCTAAGCGCGACCTTAGGTCATCAGGAGAAGGGGGCAACATACAAATTTTCTGAATTTTATATCTTTCACATAGTAATAATTAGACTGCCGATCTTTATGCAAAATAAAAATTTTATAACTTGATTGTATGCGATGGAAGTTAGATTAAAATGTATTTATTCTTTCAGTAATTTTCATATGTCGAAAATACTGTAACAATGTTCTCAAGTTCTTCTAATGTCTTTGCAGTCTTGTATAGTACTCATCAATGTTTTCCATAAGTGCATAAAAAGTCAAGTAATAATATTGCTAAGTGTTTGTATGCATGTATGTGCGAGTGGAAAGAAGGAATTGTTAAAAGATAAAAATCAGTAGCCGCCGATCAAAACTCCAACTTCTGTTAAAAATATAATAAATTTTAGATAAATGATCGAAAGTGCCTAAGAAATTATACAGGTCTACCCTACATTGTGCCGAAGTGTTCAGACTGAGATTGAATATAATATAACAGTGTTTTTAAATTTTTCTAATGTTTCAATACTCCATGGTATGTTTATCAAGTTTTGCCAAAATCGCATAAAATCCGCACGCTAGTAATTACTCTCCAATGACATCACATTAAAATGCAGAAATTGGTAAGATATCCAATCTTTGTATAATTATAATAACACACTTATTCAGTGTTATAAATTTTTATTTGTCCGTAGATCAACCATTATTTTCATTCATGATACGGACAATGTGACGTTCACTCTTCGATCGACAATTCTTTACCAATATGTCGTTACTGTAAGATGTTCTACATTTAATTCCACCTTCAGCGTCTATCTCGAAGTGAAATTTCGTTATAAATTATATATACATAAAGGTCTACTGTTCAGTAATAATTATTATCTACGAACGAAATAACAACAGCATAAAATAACGATAATCCTAGAAGAAATGTGCAAACCAATGCTGTAAACTATGGAAAAGAAGGAGGAAGAGTACAAATAGAAATTGTAAATGCATCGGAAGATGACAGAACATATTTCGCACATTTTCAATTGTTTTGAATATTTCTCGAGGAATAACGCAAATTTCTGTTACCGCAAAATTACCGAAGAGTGTGGAACGAGCTGTTAGCGTATCGTTTCGCGAAAATTAATTTCGTGCAAGTGATCATAACGAGTAAGGGGTTTAGATTACTGATGGCCGAGTTATCTGCGAGTCGATCAATTGAAAAACCAGCTGCTGGTGATAGACAGTTTAGGAGAGAAAACAACATTAATTGTTTTCCGGCAGGACGACCGGTCGGAAATTGAACAGGCGGTTGATCGATAAACAATTTTATTGCGTTGGGATACATTACTTCATATTTCACGGTGTATCTTAGTTTTCGAATTGCTGTTATCCTTTCCGGAAGTCATGAACCATTCAGCGATAGAAAATGCATTTAAAATCTCGGCTGATAATCAAACGCCACGAAAATAGAAAGATAACACATATAGAAGTTTTACTCTCCCACTTTTATATCTTTTTATTCTTGTATCGCGTATTGCATCTTTTTATCTGGCATTTAATCGCACGTGATTGAGATCGAATCGAGAGCTTTAATTCATGCTGATCGATTATCTTACGCTGATTTTTATCTTGTGAGAAATCAAACAGTTATCGAACGTTATCTTTCATCGATTAAATATTTGTAAATAATTACGAAGCATTAATCCGATATTAACCAAACTTAAGCGAGTCTTTATGGTTGTTAAAATACGCATATACTTTAAAGAGTTCTATCATTTGATTATGTGATTTCTGTACCCAAACTAGAAATATGAAATTGATGTGTTGTTCTATACTCGATTAAAAATCAAAGCAAATAATTACACTTCCAATAGTAAGACTAATATATAATCTAAGTACAAGCAAAATAGCGTGCATACAATAATATTATAAATACAAGAAACGTATATTAAAGATACTCTTTTATGCTATTATATTTTAGATTGCTGATTTTTGTTTAAAATAAAAACTTTTTCCATCAAACTGTACCGAAACAGGAGTTGAATAAAATGTATTTCTTCTGTTAATAATTTTTTAAATAAAGAACAACAATATTCTTAAATTCTTCACTGCTTTGCATTTCGCTCCCTTAATTTTGTCATAATTGTTTAAAAGTTACATTTACATTACACGCAAAGATACATTTTATATATGATATAGTATAAAACACTCTTTTATACTTATACTGTCGTGTGTCTACCAGTAACATTCACACAAATATTCATTAATATCGTCAATATAATGATAAAAACTAATTCACCTTAAATTGCACCCTTCGCAAAAGGAGAATCTTCATTCGTAGTCAAAAAGTATATTCCCACGGCTTCGTAGTTCAGATTCGGGCCTCCCATGGGAGTCTTATCATTCGAATTGCACGCACCCTGAACAAGATTATGGTAAGCATCGCATTTCACTGCCTGGAAGCCTAATTTGCTGTTGATAGACTCAGCGAAATATTTGTAGGCTCGCAGGTGAGAACAGGTGTTGGAGTTGCAACCAGGTTGCGCTGTACCGCCGTTAAGATAGAAGTCAATGTCTCCGATCGCCCTTTCGTAACCCAACACACCCGCGTTCGTGTGAATCACTTCCACATATTTTGCGTCTCCTTGAGCAACCCTTTTGCCTGGCTGAGAAAGTACGAAATTTGGAAGAGCAGGATCCAAAGCTGTAAGAAGAAACGATTGTTGAAAGTGTTAAATGAAAAAAGTCAAATATCTCAGCACCGATAAGTTTTAGGACCAATGCGCCTTGGTACTTTTATACTCAGAACACGTAGAGTGGGTGTAAAAAGTATTCGTACACCTTTAAAAATCAAATAACTTTTTAAAAATTAGACCAAACGATTTCAGTTTTTTTGAGATGTTAAAAGGATTAGTTTACTAGTTAATGGGTAAGTAATTGTTTCTAAAAATTGCAATTGGTCGAAGTTGTGAAGAAAAAAGTAATGTTCTCAATTTTTAACTTCTTTATCTTTGTCTATAATGAAAATTTAAAATACGCCTATTGTAGATCTACGAAAGTTATATACATGCACAACATTTTATCGAAGTCGGTTAATGTTGCTATGAGCTAAAAACATTACAAGATTAAAGTTTAAGGGTGAAAGTCGCAGATTTTCAGGGAATTTTGTCCGTATGTAATCACCAATAAATGTCTGTAACTCATAATAACGTTAACCGATTTCGATAAAACTTTGTACATGTACATAACTTACTCAGGCCTAGAAAATGCGTCCTTCAAAATTTTATTACAGGCCCAGATAAAAATGTTTAAAATTGTGATCATTACTATTTTCGTCGCAATTCCGGCCAATAGCAATTTTTAGAAAAAAATTATTTGCACGCTACCTAGTAAACTTATGCGTCTGACATCTCAAAATAATTGAAGTTGTTTGATCCACTTTTAAAAAAGTTATTCGATTTTTAAAGGTGTACGAACACTTTGCACACTCACTGTAAATCTATCGAAATCGAGCACAAAAGTTGGACATTCCATTTGAAAAATCAAAGGTGACCGCTATATTTTCTCTATACCTCCACTTGCAAGAATACCATTTACACCACATTATGTAACATCTTAAACCCTATAGCTTCTGTAAGTAACATTTTTCCGTATTGTTTGGAATAACCAAGATATTTAAGTTTGGTTGCAATCTAAGTGTCAGCCATAGCAGTAATTAATTCATCCTTGGAGAAGATTAGGAAAAATAGTTGATTTAACCGTTTGAGTCTCAGGGGGTATTGAAGAAACACTGTCAAAGAATCCCAAACAGCGCAACCGTGCTTTCTCTAAATGACTACGAAAAGACCCAAGCAGCGCGATAGCGCTTGTTTTATTTTATTTTGTAATGTATTATTGCATTATTATAGTATTATTCTACGTATTGTAAAATGTACTATTTACATTAAAAGGAGCTGTGTTATGTACTTGCGTCAGTAAATCTGAGCGCACGACTTCGACAATCGGTAACGCACCGTCCGTTGTCCACAATGCTCGAAATCTGCTGGGTTTTCTCGACATAAAATCTCAACCGCGCGATCGCGCTGCTTGGGACTCAAACGGTTAAGATTGATTTGCAAGATTTACCGATAACATGGTCCACTCGGCCTTCAGTGTAACGAGCCGTTATTCCGGCTATATGGCCACCAAGACAGTGACCGACTATGGTTACACGTGACAGCTTCAATCCTTGCTTTTGAAGAAAATTGATGAAAGAGGAGCTGTATTTGCTCACCATCGGAACACGACTACTGGCCCACAGATACGATTTGAATGATATTTTGGTCCAGTCGATCCCAATGATGTTGTAGTCACCGTGCTGCAAGTAAGCTGGACAAAAGAACAAAACAAGTGAGGATTTTAATCATCCGTAATTAACCAGCTAACTGTGTAGTTCGACTTGGTATGTGGCTACTAAAAATTTTTGAAAACTTTATTTATCATATATTGACCCCTCGTCAATTTCTTTGTTTCGTTTCTTTACTTCGTCTTTGACTCGAAAAATTCTAGAATGTCGACAAATTAAAAATGCGTTTTAATTTTCACTACTATTTTAACATAAATAGCAAGCAATTAATTTTTATTCCATGTCGAGTATACTCGGCAAAAACAGCTAACTGGTTAAATGAACCATCAGCTGTTGGTTACGATATGACTTAGAGATTCACAATTGTTCGATTGTTTATATGGTAAATAAAGTTGATAGTTTCTAGAAGATTCTCACCATCGCGAATCAAAGTGACCGGATCATTATACACACTGTTCAGCCATCCATGAGTGATAAATATCGTTGGTTTACTAAAATCGAAATTGCTCTTCTGCAATGCGTCGACGTCGCCGACGGACAATCGTTGTTCGACAGTCAGATTAGCTTTTGTATAGAGATGGAACTGTACTCGGTTTGGCAAATCACGTTCTGTTTCCTCCAAGGTTTCGTTGGCCGTTAGGGGATCAAGACGGTCTTTTCCAGTTTCTATCAGCACTTCCAAGTCTACTTCGCGTATTCGTCGACCTATAAATCATGGAATTATTTTATATCATTGAACAGGTCAAAAATTGTAGAAGACAGTGAAATTTTTTGCACGCGTCTCGCAATGCGAGAGAAGAAAGAAGAAAAGCAAGAAAACATGTTTTTCTCTGAAACTATAAAGAATCTCGTTAATTTCTTCATCAAACTGTACTAAAAACCACAGAGACCTAATGATAATCATTATATTGTTATTGTAATAATTTGTATCATTATATTGTTAATAATTATTGAATCAAACTATTAAAATGATCGCAGAAACTCACCGCTGATGCTGTGGACCAGCAGCAAACCAAGCAGAGCGCACGCCTTCATGGTTGATTCTGAATTTTGCGACTCCTTTATATAGATTTCAGAACTGAAGAAACGCGAAGACGTGTTACTAAGGGAGGAGAAAGAGGAAAAGGTAAATATAGTAAGAAAACATGGAGGAGCGTGACAAAATTTAGACTGGAGAATAAAATGACAAAAACGAAACATTGGAGACATAAAAATAAAATATCAGTTTGAGTGGGCGTAGGAATTGTATACAAACACGAAAACGACGACTTAAGAAATATTGGAAAGAGAAAAGAGGCTAGACATTTGTCGAAACTTGTTAAATTTTTTTCTTATCCTCTTCATTGATAAATACGATAACTTGCATTCGCGCATACATGCATATTTATTTAAATCACTATGCCGTAAGACGTGAATTCTATATGTCCATATATGTGAACTATGTGTAAAATATGTGTAAAAAATACGTGAAACATATAAATAAAATTTATTACAAATGATACACTAGACGACTAATATAATATTTATTACTACTTGCAATTTGCATTAGAATATGTAACAATAATTTTGTTTATGTTTACAAATGTTAATTGGTACCTTTTATCAGATAAAATTAATTTATATGCTGAAAATGTACTCTCAACATCACAAGATTTGGTAGGAGCATATTTATACTATTTTATCCACAGTCAGTAGGTACATTATTTACAATTAGATTTTGGGATCAAATTTCACGCTTACGTTATCATTTCTTATTCCAAGTTACAATAACTCATAGAATAGAAAAATTAGCTTGAATAAATGATAAATTGTCATTAAGAATTTCATTTAGTTCTTATAAATGTATTTCTATCTATAATCACTCATTACTATTTACAATATTATCACGTAGCCATTTCTTAGCGACATAGATATTTTTTAATAATAATTATATTTTTGGTAATAATTACATGGGAGAAATACTAAAAATATGCACAATATGCAACAAAAATTTAAATTACTTAATCATGGTATAAATTTTTGTTTAAATCCCATTAGTCTTGCTTTCTATAAAAATATGCATTTGCATAAACATTCGCAGTCTAGTAATTACTGATAAAAAAAAGTGAATATATTTTACAAGTTATTAAATTCTACTCGAGCGCTACTTATCTAGATTCTGAAATCTCGCAACTTAATTTACATAATTCATGAATCTTCCTATATACTGATATTTGTAAAAAAATAAATATTACGTATAACAAGGGAATAATGTAAAAACAATATAATATGCATGCAATAATAGTACAAAAATTTAGAATGTAAATTGTGCGTATTACACGGTCTGAGAAAGATTTATTTAATGGACTGACACAAAAGACTGATGCAAAGTAACCTAATTTTGCAATTAAAAAAAGTTTCGTTTTGCTGTCTTTTTCAGTTGATGAAATACTGGCCCACTTTTCAGTAAGATTGTCCATAATACACGATAATGTCGCCAGTATGAAAACTGAATGAAAATATATTATTTTGACGCTAAATCCACCGAGTATTACAAGTAGATAGCACGTATTCCCTTACACAAATAATAAGATTGAATTCATTTAAATTTTGTGCGGTTTTTATTATAATATATGCTTGAAAGCATCTTCATAACTTTAACAATTGTAGAATCAAACATTTGAAATCAGTTTTCCTATTTGTTTAATAGGAATCATCTGGTGCATCTGATCACCGATTCTACTTCTTGTTATGTATGAGAATAAGAACACGCGAACCTGGTGGATTTTCAAATTCACAAATTCAGTAATAATTGTTGATAGATGTGTATTTAACACGCTGGCTACCATTTCAACCATATATGGGTGACGAATTACTTGTCCAGACTAAAAAATGAATTTTGACACTAATATATGCGCAGTATGAAAAGTTAACATCTAGAAAATGCAAGGGGATTGATAGACTACTCAAGTATCATACATTTTAACTTTTCATTAGTTATTTTATAAAATAAGCTACTTTGGTTTTTCTGTAATTTTTGAGATTGTTGCTTCGACAGTAAATGGATAAAATGATATTAACGCAGTTTAAAAAGTGTAAAAGAAACGAAATAAATGGTAATTCGATGGTACTTCCTTTCTGTAAACAGCACACAACTTTTTCCTTGCTTGCGTCGTATTTTTACACTTACGGTAATGAAATAGCATAGTGTGACGGAAAATTGATTCTCCATATTATTTTTATTTTGTTAACACTAGAACTACCAAGCGCAAAACGCGACCGATATACTTTGATTTTCAATTAATTAATGTCTAATTAATGAATGTAAATTAATTAATAAATTAATGATTAAAAAATTGCATTTATTCAGGTTTCGTACCATTTTTATCATATTATGTGCTGCAATAATGATATCCATTCAAAATGCTGGCATGAAAACATTTTTATAATTTCAATAACTGTGAATAAAAAAATCAGTAACAAATCAGTTTTGGCTGATTATGGCAGTTCTAGTGTTAAATACATTACTCTGATTTTATGGAATTTTTGAGGTTGCTGCTTAGGCAATCAAAGTGTTAATAGGAAGTTGATTCATATGATACAAGTGACAGTAATTGCTATATATCATGCAATTTATCATTATTATTCTCAGATACATGTATTAAAACAATTCGTACACTATATAATAATATACTCGTCAAGATACGACACAATAATTTCGTACATATTATAGTGTTTCATAAAGAAAGGTAATTAAACATTCAGTTTCAAAATAAACCAAAGATCCAACGACTGAGCATCGATATTAAACTTCGCCTAGCGCGTAAGGGAACTTTATATTTGTGTCCAAAAAGTATATTCCCTTCACATGATAGTCTGGATTCACACCTCCCAGTACGGCCTTGGGATTCGATTTGCATTGTCCCTTTTTGAACTTGTAATAGGATTCGCATTCTACCGATAGAAATTTGTCGCTGTTGATGGACTCCGCGAAATATTTGAACACCCGCAGGTGGGAACAGGTATTACTGTTGCAACCAGCTTGTAAATGTCCATTATTGGTATAGAAGTCGACGTCCCCGATCGCTCTTTCGTAGCCCAGAACACCAGCATTCGTGTGGATCACTTGCACATAATTCGCATCCCCGCGAGCAATCCTTTCACCAGGCTTCGATATTGAAAAGTTCGGCAGAGCAGGATCCAGAGCTGCAAGAAATCAAAATCATTAAGTACCATAATTTGTCACATATTCTTTGAATGTCCTGGACAGCATCGATACGTTCGCTACAGCGTCAGGCATGCACGACGTAACAATTTTGTATTTTGCGTGGAAGGGATCAAAGTACTCTTGGGCATGTTGTATAGTTGTAGGAAGAGGCAACATTTTTTAACACACGAACTAAACGCAACTGATGTGTCGACTACGGATTTTATGCATTTATAGCAAGAATGTGTAGATGAAAGAAAATATAGAAAATTTATCCTGGTAAAATCAGTTGGATTTTTCATATGTTGTAGCTTATGATCTACTGAACAAAAGATGTAACGGGCATAAAGCTCAATAATGGACAGTTATCGAGTTCTAATCAGTCAAACATGACAAATTCGAGCTGCCGAATACTCAATTAAACAATTATTTAAAAGTAAAATTGGACATCTAAATAAAAATTGAAGATGAGACCTTATGATCTGCTTTGTACCTTAAAATGATGTATAATAACCCTATGCATTGGAATAGTATTTATTTATTAACACACTACATAACATTTGCACTCTAGAATCGGAATTTCATATGCAACAACCTAATAGAACCATCAATGTACTATTTTCAATCTTTTACAGTCTTTTACAATTATTTGACTTCTACAGTCGGTCCCACATGAACGGGTTGGTGATATGTCTGCAAAAATTAATGTAATTTAAAAAAAATGTAATATAAATCGAAAGTACATTTCACTGGATGAATGAAACTGGACGCAAGTGGATTTTGCAAAAGAATAGTGTCTCGAAACATCGATGCAGCGTATGCCCAAATTGCATGATACAGAACGTATCATTGTGGTTGACTGGATATCCTGCTCACAAGATTGAAGTTTCATAAATATTTGTTGTGGTCCCTTATGAAGTAGAGGTCATATAGAGGTCACCACTTGTTTCGTGAAAAAACATGAGTAGAGAGCACGCCAAAACGTTGTCAAACGATGGTCGATAATGGAGGAAATTGAGTCAATTATTCGGTAAAAGCGTATTAGTGTTTTAAGCGTAGATTCGAGCTACATAAACTTTTTTACAAATATAGAAATGTTTACGGAAATATCGCCAACACGCTCTTGTGGGATAGACTGTAAATACTGCAACACCAGTACGCATGACTTACCCACAACGAGGTCCACGTTGCCTTCAGCGTAACGTGCAGTCAATCCAGCTACGTGGCCACCAAGAGAGTGACCAACAATTGTTACTGTTGAGAAATCTAATCCTTCTTTGTGAAGGAAATTGATGAAATCGGCATTGTATTTGCTCACCATCAAAACACGTTCACTGGCCCATATGTACGGTTTGAATGAAATTTCACCCCAGTCGATTCCGATGACATTATAGTCACCATGCTGTAAGTAAGCTTCGCGAAACCAAAAGAAATTAGGTGTACAGTCATTACAGATGTTTCTAACAAATTTTGGAAATTTAGAAGAGGTTGAGAATATGTAGATGCAATTTAATACATTCGAAAGATTAAAAGACTCTAAGAGCATTAACATACCATTTCATAATTTTTGAAAGTTCATGGTTCATGGCTAAAGATTTGTTATGCTGTAAGTAAGCTTCGCGAAACCAAAAGAAATTAGGTGTACAGTCACTACAGATGTTTATAACACATTTTGGAGATTTAGAAGAGGTTGATAATATGTAGATGCAACTTAATACATTCGAATGATTAAAAGACTGTAAGAGTATTAACACATTATTTCATAATTTTTGAAAGTTCATGGTTCATGGTTAAAGATTTTTTATGCTGTAAGTAAGATTCGCGAAACCAAAAGAAATTAGGTGTAGAATCATTGCAGATGATTCTAACAAATTTTGGCGATTTAGAAGAGGTTGATAATATGTAGATGCAATTTAATACATTCGAAAGATTAAAAGACTCTAAGAGTATTCACATATTATTTCATGATTTTTGAAAGTTTATGGTTCACGGCTAGGGATTTTTTAATTGATCTTTCAACGACAATAGCAGTTTTAATCATGAACCAACAAGTTACCCTCAGTGACATAATTTAATTACTTTGTTTGGGATTATTCTGTAATACAAGGTTTTATGAGCTTTCTTTTTAGTACGGTACAGTTATTGAAATGTCTATTAATGGACTTCCGGTAGATAAAGTGTTAATATATTGTTTTCACTATATTAAAATTGTTCGTCATAGATACACAATTCCATTTAGCTTGCGTATCTTACAATTGATGGACAAGCTTTTTATTTTGCATAAAGATCCGGACTCTAATAATAATAGTTCAAATGTTGCGGTGAAATCTACTCGGCGTTTACTGTATGCATTTTGATACGACATCAAATATTGTTTGCCATTTACTGAAATTAGAGTGCCCCAAAACTTGAATGTGAAATGTATTGTAATTTAGGTAAAAATTAATAACACTGTGAGTATTTTATATTGTGTTCCAATCGTTCTTGATTGGCTGCACAAATGCACGAAGCACTACTTAGAAAAGTGAAATGCAATAACCTTGAATCTGAGACATTTGTGTTTCCATTTCATTTTCCTATCGCATAACACTATATGTAGAGTGTAAAATTGATTATTTGATAAGTTCATAGTTTATAAAGGATTCTTACCATCACGAACCAAATCGACTGCGCCATCATTAACAGTGTTTAGCCATCCATGGGTGACGATTTTCGTTGGTTTGCTAAAATTGAAGTTGCTATTCAGTAAAGTAATTGTGTCATCGAGATACAATCGTTGTCCATCAGTCGGATTATTTCTTGTGTAAAGATAGAAGTAGACACGGTTCACCAAATCACTTTTTGTCATCGGCAGGGACTCTTTTGGTACTTCCTCCAGCATTGGATTAACCAGTAACTGATCTCCGGGGTCAAGATTGTCTTTGTCTTGATCAACAAGCGCATCTAGACCTAGGGCACGGGTCGGAGAACCTTCAAAGCATTCGACAATTTTAGTCCCAGTGTGCAGCTAATATCAATCATTAATGACAATTTCAAATGAAAAGTAATTGTAATAATTCAAATTTTTTAAATGCAAGAAATAATTTCAATAATTCCGATTTTTGAAATTTGGAAAATAATTTTGATAATTTGTACTATTTCAATTTGAGAAATAATAATTTTAGAAATAGAAAGACGGAAGTACTACTCTATAAATGTGCAATGTGAAATTCATTAATACATTGAGTACTTCAAAATACGACTTGTACTTCATAGAAAAATTGATCGTTTTCCAAAGTGTGCAATAAATTTGCACAAAAGTTACATAAACTTACCCCAAATGTTGTAAGCGAGCAGCAAACTAAGCACAGCGTACGCCTTCATGTTTGGTTCAAATTTGGACCTGTGGTACGGTATTTGCCACTCCTTTATATAGTTCCCAGGTCTCAACACACAAAGAAAGGAACGAGAACGGTAGGAAAGAGAGGAGAAGATGAAAAATATAGAGAGACAGAAAAATTGCGTGACATCTGTTCATCGTTGATATGTAAACACGAATGGAAAAGGAATGAAGAAACTGGAACTGGTAACGAGGAAAGGAGTGAGAGAGTGCGTTCAAGAGAAAGTTAAGGATAAAATGTAAAGCAATAGCTGAAGGTCAACTTCGCATATCACGTCATCAATGTTTGTTTTGAACTGACTTTACCTTGGTTGTGCAAACATCATCTCAAAAATTGATGGAGATAAAACGGTGTAATAAATACAGGTAACCCTCCTATAACACGGTAGATAGGTCCCTAGAAAATGCCGTGTTGTGTGAAACCGTGTTATATGAGACCCAGAGTCAGTACAAAAAGGGTGGTTACGTTCCGAAAACCTATTAAAAACAAACTATTTTTTTTTAATTCCATATAAGCAAGTTAATTTTTATTAAAATTTTTTTTTAAGTGCATTCCACTTTATCCTTTTAGATACGGTGGGACTTTCTGCAACACTGTATCTCTGAGACGGCAAGTCTCGCCGCGGATGGCGCGTAACCTGTGCATGACGCTTTCCGCTGTAACGTCGGAATAAAGTTATAAATGAGTAAATTATAATTTATTTATATATTTTCATGTAAAGGCATTATACTTCATTATCCCTTCCCGCCATCATAGTAACCGTTTGAGTCCCAAGCAGCGCGATCGCGCTGTTGAGATTTTATGTCGAGTAAACCCAGCACATTTCGATCATTGTGGACAACTGACGGTGTTATCGTTACCGATTGTCCAAGTCGCGCGCTCAGATTTACTGACGCAAGTACATCACACAGCTCCTTTTAATGTAAATAGTACATTTTACAATACGTAGAATAACACTATAATAATGCAATAATACATTACAAAATAAAATAAAACAAGCGCTGTCGCGCTGTTTGGGTCTTTTCGTAGTCATTTAGAGAAAGCGCGGTTGCGCTGTTTGGGATTCTTTGACAGTGTTTTTTCAATGCCCCTCTGGAACTCAAACGGTTAAGATAATTTAGTTTTTAAATAAAAAATCATGTTATCCAGTGCTGTAGAAGTACAGTGTCGTACAAAGGTTTTCGCAATCTTCTTATCGTGTTAGAGCGAAACAGTGTTAGGCATAGGTTGTAGTGCTATACGAGGGTTCCTGCAATTTATTCTATCGTGTTAGAGCGAAATCGTGTTATAGGATGCCGTATTGTATTAGGGCTACCTGTATTTACATTTAGGGAGTCACCTCCAATTTCAGTGATTATATGTGTTGTCAAGGTCATCACCCTGAGTAACGTTCTGAAGGTTTTAGTTGGGGCCGCTGTTTATAAAAGTGCTATGGTAAAAATAGTTTAGTATGGTGGTTTAGTAGTATTACTAAGTAAAAACATTTTAATACTTGAAAGAGTGATTGGTACGGTTGAGGTTATATGTATCTGGGTTAGGTTAGGAATTACCATTCCTCGAGTTCCTTCAACATCAGAAGAAATATCAACAACAGAGATTTCAGTATGAAAGGTAAATAGAAGTATTATGTTGACTAAACCTGTACATTCCATCAGATGTAAATAATGAAGAATTATGAAGAAAAATTATGAAGAATTTTTTAGAATACTAGGAAATAAATGAGATTCGTATATCTTCCAAATAATAGTAAAAACAGTGAAATTTTCTATTGGATTAAAACTCTGGCCGTGTGATATGGACGATGACACGGTGGTGTCTACAAGGTGGAGAAAGATAGAAGGTGTGAAGGAGTGGAATCGGAAGGAGTGGATGATGCAAAGGAGAGCTCTCGAGGAGTCACAAAAGAGTAGTAAAACAGAAAGGTTGACAGAAAGTATCACATGGTACGATGTGCAGCTGTGAAGCCCACAAAAGTGAAGACAGCAAATGCGAAGAACGTGATCGGTCGATTTAGACAGCTGTAAATTAGTCGCGCGAGTGATTATCGTCAGCCTATTCGTACAGCTAGGGAACATCGGTTAGGAATGGTGTAAGGAGTGAGAATTTTGGCACTGCAAGGACAGAACAGCACCGAGCGTTCGTTAACGTACGAGGGCAATGTCCTAACGAACGGTCCTGCTAGGGAGACAAAGCAAAATAGGTAACGGATTCGAAATATGGAATATCGGAACGATGGCGCATGCGACAAATATGTATGATGCGTCTTGTCAATATTAGGCGCCACGCAGTTCATATTTGGGTTCGTTCACCCGGTTTCCAACGTTGAGCTCGAACAGCTGAGCTCGACGTGATGGACATAAACTATCGCGACTGGTATTCCTTACACCGATGCCTCGGGGGATCGGACAAGAAACGGCGCAAGAAATTGTCGACCGAAATAGGATCGCGGTAACTACAGCAATTACTTACGAAAAGATTTTGAACAAATAATTAATGCTGTCTCCTTGATTGTGGTTAGATATGGTTGGCACTCATTTTAAAATCGGTTACGCAAATATTACAAGGATTTTTCGTTAGAAATTTCGTGTGATGACGTCAAGTGTACCCGTGTTTTAGTCCCGCGACGTCCAGTTGGCACAGTGGAGATATTTATCAGATGAATATTATTTTTCGCTATTTAATCAACACGAAACTAGTTACAGTTTTAAAGGTCACAGAACACACACACAATGATTGCAATAGTTCTCAAATTTATTTTCAATGTTCTCAGATACATGTATTGCAACAATTTCGAGATACATGAAAGATCAAAAGACTCATAATTTTCTTTAATCGTGTTCACCACGAGCGTAGGGGGGGAGTCTGTTCGCGTTCAAGAAGTATGTTCCTTGGACTTCATAGTTCGGTTTCGAGCCTCCCAAGATAGCCTTGTTATTCGATTTGCATTTACCTTCGAGGAAGTTGGCATAGTTGCTGCATTTCACCGCGACAAAGCCTGCCTCGCTGTTGATAGATTCGGCGAAGTATTTGTAGGCGCGCAGATGAGAGCAAGTGTTGGTGACGCAACCAGGTTGTAACGAACCGCCATTCGGATAAAAGTCAACGTCCCCGATCGGGTCTACGTAACCAAAAACACCTGCGTCCGTGTGAATAACTTCCACGTATTTTGCGTCACCTCGAGCAACTCTCTCGCCTGTGCCGGCATTTTCGAAATTCGGAAGAGCAGGATCCAAAGCTATAAGAACAGATCAATTATGGAGTTTGGTAAGTTTGTTACTACGTTTGAAACCTGTAAGAGTTCGAACTAATGTTAAGGTTGTGTAAATATACAGAGTGAGTCAGTGAGAACCACTATGTACGATAACATATATTGGTTGTATCAGAAAACTTTTTAATGAATTATGGAGCATTTTAAGGCACACAACGAATGAGTGCAACGTAATCTTCTTATATCTCGTTTTTTTTTTTAATATATTAAGGCTACCTCGAGACTTTCCAAAGTCAACTCAAGGTCATCATATCATGAGTTGACCTGAATGAAAGTGCTCAAGGCCATAGATGTGTGGTGGGGAATTGTTTACTTGTCGCGGTCGTACCACATTGTCACCTGAGCGTGTGACAAAAGCAGGCGTACAGGGTGTATAAAAAGTAATGGTCATCCGTCCTAGGGGTGAATCTACACCTCTGGATCATTTGTAAGAGAAATTTGCCGCAATATTGTTTAGAACAAAGAAAATTGTTAAACTTTTTTTTACATCAACGCCTTCTACTCATCGAGAAGAGAAAAAGTTTGAAAGGAGCCATATATCGCAAACAAATAGTTATAGAGATATAAGCTGTTAAAGATTTTGCAAAATTTGATTGTGTGGAGTTATAAAGTTGATTTATAACGGCAAATAAATATCGGGTAAATAAAGTTGATTAAAAAAACAACACGCACGACTTACCGACAACATGGTCCACATTGCCTTCAGCAAAACGAGCTGCTAACCCGGCTACGTGGGCACCAAGGGAGTGACCGACAACTGTTAATGTGGATAAATCCAATCCTTGGGTTTGAAGGAAATTGATAAAGGTCGCGACAAATCTGCCGACTATTGGAACACGGCTACTGGCCCATAAGTATGGTTTGAATGCAATTTTGCCCCAGTCGATTCCAACAACGTTGTAGTCTCCATTTTGCAAGTAAGCTGGCGAAAAACAAAAGATAGTTTAATTTCTATCGATACAAAATTATTTTTACAACAGAAGTCTAACATGTTCAAGAGTAAAAATGTTTATTATTACACAACTGCAATAAATAGAAATACGTTTCATTATGATTATTTTCATTGAATAGTTTGTAAGAGATCCTTACCATCACGAACCAAACTGACCGCGCCATTATAAACAGTGTTTATCCATCCGTGGGTGACGATTTTCGTTGGTTTGCTAAAATCGAAGTGGCTCTTCTTCAATGCATCAACGTCACCAATACTCAATCTTTCTCCTTCAGTTGGATTAGCTCTTGTATAAAGATAAAAGAAGACACGATTCGATAAATCAAGCTGGGTCTCTGCCAAAGTTTCAGTGGGTACTTCTTGTTTCATCGGATTACTCTCCAACTTATCTTCGGGTGCAAGAAGTTCAAGCTCATCTTTAATTTTATCCCAGATTGATCCACCTCCGAGACCTATAGAACATTCGATCATTTTACATCGCAATAGTGTAATTAGTAGACTGTAGATATTTCTTCAAAATAAATATTGTTTGGATCAATTTGAAGATACAGAAGACACATTAAAATTTTTCTTGATAAATTGAAAATAATATATCGACGTCCTTAAACTGTTCTAATTTCTTTACTGTTTCGAATTGCACTAACTGGTTCTTGTCATAAATACAGTTATTTTTTATAGCGAATGATGATCAATTTTTGTAGACTGTGTATGCATGGAATGTTAAAAATTAATGAAAATGTTATACACGAACGATTAAAATATCGATTGAATAACGTTTATCCAAATAAAAAGAAGAATAGAAGAATAATAAATATCAATATTTGTAATACAAATAAAACACAATCCCATATAGAATTTGTTAAATTGGAAATACAATTCTCTTAAAAGAAACATTAATGGTTTTAAAATTTCGTAAAATATGATCTTAGAAAAATTTATCTGCTTACCACAGTATTTTCGCTTCGAACAATAATTTTTTCCTCTGACATTTTTTAAAGTAATAAATGAATGTAAGATGTTTAAAATATACTTGTTGGGATATTCTGTATTTTAGTGTATGGTTAAATTAAAAACTACTTCAAAAAAATTCATATACTAACCGAGTATTTTTTCGCCTTCCTTTATAAGACCGGTCAACATGGATGCCATGGTTATGCTAATTCGACTTCAGATACTTACTGACTGTGGCGGTACGCCTTTCCTTCAACCATTAAAATATTCACTCACACAAAAGCACAATCTCTGTCACGACAGATAATAAGTTCAAAAACAATTCTGCGAAATTCTTTTTTGCTCCATTCACAGTTTACAGGCTCATCAACCACATGAGTTATATAAGTCATCTATACAAAGTAATCATTATACGACTACTAATAATCGATTTTACTTATAGAACCAGTTATACAAGTTTTCAGGTGAACGAGATCAGGTGAACAGGAGTATCAGAAATGTCCTGTGGTAACGTCAGGTGTTATCCCTATTTGGGATAATCGACGCAAGGTGGTCTCAGGTAAAGGTATTCCACTTCGGAAGCCTTCTCAGCACAGGTGTTGCACACCCATCAAAAACCTCTTCTAATACCACAACGAGTCCTGGATAATATAATCAGCATACGACCAATGATCTTAAATCAATTGACCATTAAAAATCAATCATTTCAAATGTGACTTAAGTTGCCGATCATTTCCCAAAATTTTCTATAATATTAGAAATATTATGATTATAGCAAGCATTTAGTATATTACAATCTGCATCACGGTACATATTTAATATTAAGTTGTTGATTCACATTTAATACATGATAAATGTATAATGACTAGACTACAGATTTTATGCACTTGTAGCAAAAATGAGAGGTTGTAATATCAAACAATAAAAAGATTAAAAGAATTAAAGAGTATCAATGCAGTTTTTTACAGCTTAAAAAAACTGGTAAAAAGAGACATAAATTCCTATTTGGTTCCTATATCTTGCAGATGAATGCAAACGATTTATATTTTGCATGAAGATCCATTGTCTAATAATGAATTTCTATTCTGTTTTAAGGGTTTAACCAAATATTGTACGTTATCTGTGACTCTGTTTCCAATACGTTCTCGTCGTTTCTCTTCACTTTCGAACATCCAAAGGTCCATTAACTTTTTTAGAGAATAATGTCTATCGATCACTTTTTTTTATGAGCATGACTCCTTAAACTTAATATAAAATTATAAATGACACCACTAGACTATGGATCTTCATGGAAATTCCAATTACAGTATTTCATCGTTAGTTGTTGTAAACTTCTCTACGATAATTGTCGCAAAACAATTCCGCGGGGTATACCCCGTGAAGCTCGAGAGGCCTCGATGTCCGTCCTTCCGTTCGCCAGAGGTCGAAAAATAGTGTCTTCTACACGATAATTGACGCCGGCCGGACCCGTGGTGGCGACAATTAACGATGAAATACTGTGTCCAGCTTATGTCATAAATACCAAAATGACGAACAAATTCAACTTACCAACTAGAAAATTCTTTAAACTTTAAAAATGTCTTTAATGTCGGTTAATATACGCGTTTTATTGCATTTGAAAAATCTGCAAATACCATAAATGCATAAAGATCCGCAGCCTAGTGATCGCGTCTTGCTCCTCGGCATCATCCATGAATTCCATTAATTTATAACTTTAATACTCATAAATTGCATGCGCAAATGGTACACGCGAACTGTTTGAATGAAAATGATTTCGAAACGAGTTAAAGGAGAAATGAAGCGCAGTGTTGCGTTTCACTGACACTCTTGAAGTGATTCTGCAGGCTTTTGTCCTTAATGCGATCCACACAAGCCGACTAACGACTTTGAAGCCGGAACCGGTACTTTTTTGAAACGGCATCAGGTGCATTCCTGTTTGGGGCGTCCCGTCGTAGGATATTGTTTTACACCGTGTCAATGTTTCAAGTGTGTTTTAGCATTGTCATATCAAAGTCACGTATGTCCCTTATCGCATATAGTCTCTGTTCACCTGAAAATGATTGCGTAGGTTGCAACTTTTACTTTAACTTTTCAAACGTGTCGTTGGGGATACATCTACTTAATAAACCGAGGAAAACGTGGTACTTATGATTTTTTTCTGGCAATACTAATTAACCATTTTTTTAAACAATCACCTTATTTATAGGTACATAACCTGTACAGCTTGTAGTAATTTTTGTGCTACGAAATATTAAAAAATGTTCTTCATTAAAAGTTGTTTTTATTAAAGACGTCGCTCGATAAGCATGATTTCTTCGAACTGAATGAGTTGTAAATAAAAAATTCATAAACACTCCGTTAATATATCTTTTTATCTTGTAGATTAAGAACGGATTTTTGGGGAAATTGAGTTTTTAGGTTTCTTTAGCTTCTAAATGTTTGGTTTTCCATGAATTTAAGGAAGGTTTTCATTGAAAAAAGAATCCTTTGTTCGTTTACTAGATAAAGTTAAATATTAACAGTGTTCATTAATTTTTAAAAATGAAATTCGGATTTCTCAGATTGGTGAATGCATGACCTCTTTATGATACTAACATCTTCATTAATACTTGACCTTACCTCCACCAAACATGAAGATAATAGATTAAAACGTTACGCCAGTGTTGTCGATATGATAGCGAGAACTTTATCAGTCATAGTTGTTAATTTATGTGTCAGATAAAGTAATCAATGTCATAATATATATGATAACAGTCACGTGTATTAAATGTTTCAAGAAGCTTTATGCATTAGGGGTCAATATAATTTTGTTTATATCGTGACAATAAATAGCGTTATCCTGGGGCGAAAGTTTATTCAAACAATGTAAACATGCATACGTAAAGGCAACACCATTTCATATGATTTGCAACACATTAAAAATGTGCGTTAAAGAAAATTTAAACAGTTTTTATTGTTTTTATTATCCGACACAGATCGTGAAGTACGAATGAAGTTATTTCTTACAATAATAAAAAAATGTGGGAATTACCCAGCAAGATTTATTTGCATTTTCCAGATCAATGTCAATGAATGTTAAAAACATTCATTAATTAACCATTTCTTAAACTTCATTACGGAAGTTTAGTCGAGTGTTAAACCTTTATAAATAAATTTTTCATAACCTGAAACATGAGAAGAGTTTGCAAAATTCTACTTAACACTAAACCTACCAACTACAAAACATATGAAAGTGAAACGTTTTATATAAGTGAGAAGATTCAATTTACTTAAACTTTTTACGGTCTTCGTTATAATATGTGCTTAAATAATGAAATCAATTTAGCCATTTCCTATGAAAGTGTTTCTAAAAACTTCATTAAATGTGAAATAGAAAACCGGTAATTTGGCCGTGGTAGGTTTAGTGTTAACACTAATATGATTTTAAACAAATTACTATTGACACTGAATAATTCGTCAAAATGGTAGTTCAATCGTAAAATGTATCCTAAATTACATCAAGAAAATAAAAGAAGACTTATACAATGCAAACAATGAATACATGATTTACACAGCGTTAAAAGTGGTTAAAAAAATTGATGAACAGCATTGAAACAGACAATCGTCGCGAATTATAAACTTGTAAAAACTATCCGCGTGCCAAGTCTTAATTAGCCAGCACGCTGTAATTAACCCTTCCAACGGCCGGTTAACCGTCGAACAATAAAAGTTAAAGATTCCCGGTGAAGAGAAAGAGGGTTTAACAGGGTTTCTGTTGTCGCAGATATTGCCGGCGGTTTATTTAATGCGTTTTTATATGATAAGCAGACTTTAATTCAATTATTTTAACTCCGTTACGCGGCGGGTACGCGTAATCCCCTTCAAGGTCCGAAATAAACGACCGAAAGGAAAAATCTCGGAGTTAAAGGTTTAAGAGACGGAAACCTGTTGTGCCGGGGTAATTCCGGTGGTCCCGTATGCTTTTTTCCGTGGCCGTCGCAAGTTCTCACCCTCTCGGCAACCGTTCGTTTCTCAGACAGAATCAAACAGGTTTGCGCTGGTTACGTCCGTGCAAAAACCTAGTTCCACCGACTCCTTTGAACGGTTTTATTTTTCGCGTTGGCCCCACACTGCTTTCACGCAGGGTTTCTTTCGCTCCTCCCTCGTCCTCTTTCCGATACGTTCCATATTTAAATCGGGCAAGCGCGCACGGCACGGGTCATCGGCTGTCTGACCTTAACAGTCAGAGGAAAGCTACACAAGGTGTCTGACATATGTGTGACCCCCAGAACATCTTCTTTAATTTTGATAAAGTGAACAATATTTTATTGTTTTTATTTGTTTTTCCAAATGTTTTTTCTCGCGGTTTTCAAGGTCATCGATGTTTTTTCTTTAAATAACTACGTATAATTTCGTGTCACATAGCGTAGCTCATGAAAAAATACATTCAAATATATTCTGTGGCATAACCTTCAAATGACCTTGAACTCGACTGCAACTGTAAATCTGCAGAAAGTGTCTTTTGTAACACGAACAATATCAAGATAGATTGATCGCGAAATTTGTAAGGCAATTGCCTTCTGCAGAGATACATTGCCTGAATTGAACCACAACGATAATAAACATATCGTACGCGATAAGCGAGAACCAGTGAATGTAAACATACCACTACTATTGCGTAACAGATAGGCACTTTGAGGTTAGAAACAGTTGGCGTCATTTCATTTGATTATCCATGTGTATAAGAAATATCACTGATATACAGGGTGTCCCGCGACTCATGGTCAACCGATTAGGAGGTGATTTTACATGTAAAAGTCAGTCGAGAAGAAAGAATAACATTTTTTCATTCGGAGCTTCGTTTTCGAGTAACTCGAGTTTGAAAATTCAGCGAATACGTGTACCATTTGATAGAAATCGGTTGTCGCGTCTGATCATGACTAACCAATTTTACTCCGTGCATATACTAGTGCACGCGAACCCGATGAATCTTTAAACTCTATTTTCTCGAAAACAAAGCTTCAAATGAAAAAATTTTATTCTTTACATTCAACTTATTTTTATATGTAGAATCACATCCTATTCGGTTGAACACGAGTCGCGGGATATCCTGTATATTTCAAATTTTGGTTTTATTAAATGTTACAAAAATTTCATTATGAATGAGATTTTGGATGGTTATTGCTTATGGTGGTCATAGAAAGTTTTACGAAGTTTAATACAGTGTTGTGTTAATCCTTCATTTAAGAAAACTGGTTATAAAATAAATATAAAAGAAAATTCTGTTTAATTATTCTGCATACAGAGTCTATTTAGAATTCTCTCGTTACCTTCTCGATGCTTCTTTTTTCCGTTCCGTCTAGAATTATTCGCCACTAATTTATAGCAAATTTTGTACTTGCTCTAACATCAACCAACCCTGATAATGCGTGCCTCTCATTATAATTGTCCGAATGAAGACATGTCCTTATTTCTCCAATGCCTAGAATGTTTTTTGTTAATAAACTGCGTAATATCTAGTTAATTATACTTTAACTTTATGCGATAAAACTTGTATATATAAATTATCATAAAAATTATAGAGTATCTTTTTAGCCAACAGAGTGCTTCCAATTCTCTGTAAATAATTTTTAATTAATGACATGTGCTCAATATGCCACAAAGAAGAAATGGTAGAAGAATGAAGTTGCATGCTTCAGTGAATCGGTCTCATCAGAGCGACATTGTGGTTTCACATTAATTCTAAAATTGTGTTCCAGCATTTAGCTAGAAGATGTTGCACTCCTCGACAGAACTGATCCGCTCGTTTCTATTTGTTCGTGAAACGATCCATCGCATCGCCTTAGGTGAAACATTAATAATTCAGTCCTCACGCAAGGCTGAATTTACCTGCAAACCGTGAAGAACGTTATCGAATCATGCACACGAACTGCATAGTTGAAAATGCAGCTTTATATCTCCACTTTCACTGTTTTAAAACGACGGTTGTCGAGAACGGAAGAACAAAATCGTCGATGGTACAGTGTCGTTCATAAGTTTTTGGATAGCTGTGACTGTTCCAAAAATGAATGTAATCTTTCGAACGAATCTGCACCTGCAGCTTTTGTTACTGTACACTGAACGTTGAACCGTGAAAAAAATTATAAAAATTTTACGGATTACTGAGGAAGTTTATGAAAAGTGTATATTATGTTCTTGAAGAAGTATCGTTGTCATAGTACCAAAGGAATAGTTCCAATAATTCAATCATTTTCCTGGGCAATGTGCACCAATTAAAGAGTTACTTTACAAGCTATAACACAGTCATTTCTCTTATAATAATACCCTTGGCAGAAAGTGCACGGTTGAAATCGTAAGTGTGACTACGGAATAAAGTACTTGTGCGCGTGCTAATAATACAAAACGGTGTCGCATGTTCCTTGAAGAAATAGAATAAAAATAGAGCGACAGAGCCGAGAATATTCCATGAAAATATTTACACAATAATAATGAGGAAAAACTGGTATGCAAACATTGGCAAAAATAAAAAATCTGTTACACCAAGTGTAGCTGTGTAAATTTAAAGCGTGGAAGGAGGATGATGTGACTACCGATGCAGCGATACAGATGCGGTTTTTCTAGCATTTTTAATATGTTTATACCTACAAAATCACGCTGCACGACTATTTACCCTACTTATCCCGTACCATTATTTCCCACTATAAGAACAGGTTTCCATGAAAAACAAATATGTCAAAAATAACTGTTCGAGGCGTTTCCATAATATTTTCCAACCCCTAAACACCACCCCTGCATATGAAAATTTAAAATAAGCAGGATGAACTCAAAAATCTGTAAAAATACAGCAAATGTTAAAAATTACGATTTCGTCGTGTCAAGCGTTACAACGTCTGAAGAAATTGATTTTTTTTTTTAAATCTACGAAAGAAATTGACAAAAAATTGCGGACGGTTGCGCGACGGTTCTTCTCGTACAGAGTATAGGTCATGGGTTCGAAAATGATTCTTAGGCGAGCGAAGACACGTCGTCCAGGGTGCGGGCGCTTGCGTGAAGCACGAAAATGAGGGGGTCGTGAAGGGGGTGCGAGGGGGTCGGCGGTGGCGGCGGCACACAGGGGGATGAGTTTGGGGATTGTGAAAGCGAGGGCGCCTGCAGTGACTAGCCTCCATCGATTTACCGTGCGCCGCCATCTTGCCACCCTTCGCTACGGGGGTTGCCCACCCACCCCCTTCACACCCCCTTGGTTCGTCGGTGTCGACCCTCCACCCACCTCCCCTCGAGACAGAGGCAGACATTTTGAAAAATGATTCCGAAAGTCATCGTGGCCCGGCGCGTCGTTTTTCAGTCGGACGCTTCTACTCGCGGCCCCCGCCGCGCCGCGCCGCGCCACGCCGGCAGCCAACCCCCTTCGTCGGGTTTCCTTTTTTGGCACGCAACCCTACGTCGGGCTGACCGAGAGGGAAGAAAAAGCATTGCGTACGCAAAAAGAAGGTAGATCGGTGTGCTGCCGAGGAGACAGGGAAATAAATGAAGGGCGCCGAGCCAGTAATTTCGCGGTACCGGCGCTACACTCTGGAACCTCGATTATCCGAAAGACGTTCCGCTTCACTGTCTGCTGAAAACAATCTACATTGGCCACTCGAACAGTTAGGGCAGTTGAAGTGAATGTATGATTTCGTAATAGATCGACAAATTCTTCAATGGAACACCTAAGGTAACTGTTCTGCCAGTCAGCCTTTTAACCCATTGCGCTACGATTTATTTTACGATTGCAGTCACTGCTGGATTAACCACTAAGCAAAGTAAGCGTACTTACAGCATCCGGAGAAGGGGGCACCATAGAAATGTTCTGAATTTTATATTTTTTACACAATAATAATCTTTTTAAGTGTTTATGTGCGCTTATATACGAGTGGAAAGAACGAAATAATGGGAGCCGTGCAAAACTCCAACTTCTGTTAAAGACACTTTTTAGTCAATTTACCGAAAATGTCTAAGAGATCGTACAGGTCCACTCGACATCGCGTTGAACTGACCTTGCACAAGGAAGCCCGAAAATCTTTTAAGTGCTTAGGGCCTCTGAAGGTCTTAATCCGGAACTAAATATGTATTCATTTCCTTTAAACCGAAATAAAATTCTTATTGCTCGTTGTTAATATATAGCCAATGAAGAATGTATAGGCATACATATAAAAAGTATGAACTTTCTCCTGATTCTAAGAAACTATAAACGACAAAGGAAATTAAAATCACTGCAAGTGCTTAGGGCCTCTGAGGGTCTTAATCCGGAACTGGTTGCAGTGATTTTAATTTCCTTTGTCGTTTATAGTTTCTTAGAATCAGGAGAAAGTTCATACTTCTTATATGTATGCCTATACATTCTTCATTGGCTATATATTAACAACGAGCAAGAAGAATTTTATTTCGGTTTAAAGGAAATGAATACATATTTAGTTGATTCTGTTTGAATTCTTCATCACGAATCTGACTTGATGTTATAATCTAACGGGTTAAGAACAGTAGACAGCTATCCTAAGCGTTGTTATGATTATTATTATACAATTTTATACATCTTTTCTATGATGGCTTAAAGTTGTACATTGGAAATGAGGAATAGGCTGACCATTGTGCTCATTTTAGCGTATAGAAGATGGTATAGATATCATTCATTTTTAAACAATTTACTTTCAGGTAGGCTGACTACTGACCATGTAATATTGATCTTGTAAAATATTGTAAACTCTCGTTATCTATTTAATCATTTCTGTTATGAAACTCCTTTGAAGCATTATTTCAATTAATTATTGAACGATTATTATTCTACAATACAGCCGTGTGTATTGGTAGAAACAAATACAATCGCTTAAACAATATTTTCATCGAATATTACGTGCGCATTTAAATCATATAATACAAATAGACTGCAGAACTTTATACAGAATAAAAATGATCAGCCTTAATTGGAAGAAGCCGGAACGAAATAAATATGTCTCCCTTCTTTATAATAATTTTGACAGGATTAATTGGTTGGTATTCTCAATTTTTGGAAATCTTTCTTCTATTCTAAATTTAATCTTTGCACGTTTCAGCTAAATGCATAAAATCTTCAGACTATATTTTTATTGAACATCTTCCGATTTCTTTTTTTTTACTGAAAGCTTAAGTGGAACTCCCCATGAGGGGTTATAAAGCTATACATTAGGATTAACATAATGTCTGATATACAATTGGTTAATATGACTACTTATAGTAATACATTAGTAGTGTTGGTACAGCAGAATAGAACGCAATAAGTACATAACTTTAAATCTTTAAATTTACATTGCTTGAACAAATTAAAAAGAAGATGACATGCCTGGATATTCGGTTTATAAAGTAATGATCTGATATTTAAGGATGGAAACAAATTGAGCTTGCTTAATCTTTTCATAAGGTCAACTCTTTGTGATTCCAACAAGGTATATTGCGAAATGATATGGTTAAAATCTTCAACCTCATTGCCGCAGTTACATTTGGAATCACTATTATATGTAGGCGTGAAAGGGATTCTGCAAGATAATAATGATTTGATATACAACGATTGAATGTTACTGTGGCGGCTACCTCCTATGCTCGTCAACAGATGGACAGTGCGACAACACCTTTCCCGCTACTACCTGAATCTTCCTCTGTTTGTATATATACCGTGCTAAACTGTCCTTACGACATCCCGCGTCTAAGGCACGGGTCCGCTAGATAGCCTTACTGACGAGTCCTCCAGCGGACCTAGGACGAAACGCTTCCTTCTCCTTTTTCCTACTCTCACACACCTTCCAGCCGCCGTATTACAATAAATTCTCGTGATAAACCTCTGTCTGAGAACCACGGTGCAACACCGTCCCCAATATAATGCTGAAAGAACTTTAAACTTGTTCTGTTGCATTGTGAAATCGTTAGTACTTTATCTACATTTATGTTTAAAAGATTCCCCTAAGTCAGAGAAGGGAATGAAAATACTAGGAATTGTAAATCTCAGTCAACCTCGAATCAATTACGATTTTCACTCCTTTTTTTCCAATCGCGGTTGAAAAGAAAAAATTGATTCAATGCAGAGAAAGTTAAATGAGAAACACGACAATGGACGGTCTCTATCTATCACAGTAAAACGGGCAACAAAGGGAAATCGTGTTTATCTTGATCTTCCAATTGATAGATCCAATCCGGCTCGAATGATATCGGAGGCGAGCTTAATTGCATCAAAGTCACGTCATCTCAGATTTCAGTGGGAACTGAATTCGCGCTTTAAAGAGGCGGTTACAGGTTGTGGACGAACATCCTGAATGAAAAGAGACCGGGAACAAAAGGGGCGCGAGAGAAAGATTTCAATCGCGTCTACCAATAGGGAGATAAACAATACGGGCTTTCGAGAATTCACCGTGCGGTTGATCGGCTCTCGATTAACCTGAAAAAAAGAATTTTTGTTTTCGCCGATCACGAAGCGTCGGTGACCACTGCCGCCCGCGATATCGAAGGAAATCGTGCAATTCAAAAGGATACAACTTGACGTACAGAATATATTTGGAATTTGTTACGAAGCGTCGTCAAATTTCCTCCGTGTATAATATCTGAATTACGGATTTGAAGCATTTGTAACAAAAACGAGTAGATTATTTTCGACTAAATTAAACGAGATCCATTATTTTCGACATTATAAAATCATTAAGAAAATAAAATACATTCTTACGTACCCACCGTCTATTTCTAGAATAATTGACGCAGAACACTCTTATTTTGTATAAAGGTTTGCAATCTGTTAACCCTCGCATGATCCTCCAAAAAAGTCGCATAAAGGATCCTAATAATTCATCCATTTTTACACTACACTTTAAATCAACATATGATTTTTCAAACTCTTCAGCCATGGACAATAGATTTTTAGAAAATATAAAATGATCTCTTACACGAGGATTAAAAGAATTTAAGAATATCAATGTATTATTTTCATCTTGCTGGAACGATCAAAGAAAGAACGACAATTTAATTTGACTCCTGGTTTCTCACAATTCATGCAAATCATTTTTATCTTGCATAAAGATCCGTAGTCTAGCAATGTATTAACACTAAACCTACCACTGCCGGTCAAATGATCGGTTTCATATTTTTAATTTTACAATTATTGATATTATCAAGTAGCTTCCCTGGGGGGAATGATTCAATAAATTTCTTTATTCGAGCACATCTTGTGATAAAAATTGCAAAAAATCTAAATAAATATAGCCTTGTCATTTTTATAAGGTACAACTTTTGAATCGTTTTTAGTGCTTGGTAGGTTTAGTGTTAAACAGACTGTAAATTTAAGAAAATTGCTGATTACCGAGTGACAGGTTGCTAACATCGTCTCTAAAGTCGAAGGGTACGATCGCCCGGAAGTATTTTCGAAATTGCTGCAGCCATTGAACTATTATTGGATGATCCAAGTGATGTAAATCATAGGTAGCAGATATTTTTCGAATAATGAAATGGACCATAAACTTGAGAAAATTGGTGATCATCGAGTGAGAGGCCGTTAATCCCGTCCGGGAAGTCGAAGCGTTCGGTTGGCTCGAATAATTCGGCTCTCATGGAAAACTGTGATGGATCCGGCGAAAGGAGGAATGCAATTTCGCGGTCGGCAGTGAAGCCCGAAGAACGAGAACTGTGCCGGGCGTGAATAAAATCGGAATAAACACCGGCCCAAAACAACTTCGTTTCGCGTAGTACAGGCTGCGACAAAAATGTAGAACACCGAACCGAACACATCCACCCCTATCTCTCTCCCCCAACGGTATCGGTAATTGAATTTCAACGAGAATAACAGGAAGCCGACAAATTTACGGGATTGCGTTACATGGCTACCGTCCCGTGATTATATCTCTTCGTTGTTCGTTTTCCATACACTTTGCATTTAATTAAAAAGAATCGCGTTGCAGCAGCGTGCCAGATGATGCTACTTTCACTCTTCAATCGCGCTCACTCGATGGACAAACCGTATCCGATATACTATACATATATATATTTACCACTCGTGTGTGTGTGTGTGTGTTCCTCAAAAGTGAACTCGACACTCCCGATACCGGGGAAAGGAAGCAAATGGATGTTAGATAAGGTGCATAATGAACGGGATTTCATTTTTCGCGGGCGTTCTTGAATAATTACTATTTCAATTTCCTGCTTTGCGCGTTCTTCATTGATAAGCTCGCTTGTACTGCGTCCGCGGATTTTTATTTTCAATGTTTCGATATTTATAACACCGTGATTTCGATATTTTCAGTAACGCTACCTTCCTTCCCGGAAATTCATCGGTCCCTGACGAAAGAATTTATGGAAAATACCTTTTTTAATCACACAGATAACGGTAATATAAACAGCAGAATGTTTAAAGAGGGATTGTGCAGAAAAATTGATCACGTTATGAGTTTATAATTTTCACGTGGATTTTGGAAGTTTGAAAAAGATTTATTTTCTATTTATTATATTACGAAATTTTGAATGATGATGAATTTCGTGTTACTCGTTTTTCGTGAGCATCGATTAATTAATTTATTCATTATTCTAGTGATTGAGTATATTATAATGATTATTTTGTTCATTATTCTTGAATAACAAATGAATCGATCTAATTCGTTGTCGTTTTACCCGTTACTCGATGCTATTGTCGACCACGGCACTCTTCAGTGTGTCTACAATTGATTGGCTGATTTTTCAATTCAACAAGTGAATCCGATTCTTATTATTATTCTATAAACAAATAATACGCACAGTATTAAAGACAATCATCAAGTGAAATAGTTCAGTTTCGACCTGTTTTGATCATTTATAACCGTTTCATTATCCTCGGTATCTCTAATTTGTCAACTGTTGCCTATCCTCAATTTGTCTTCAGTTTTTCCACAGATGAAATAGTTTTATTGCGTTTCAATCGTATACTGAAATGCTAGTGTCCAGCGTTAAGTGACTTTCCTATATTCTTAGTTTCTCTTATTTTTCAACTCTTTCTTACCCTTAATTTGTCTTCAGTCTTTCCACAAATGAAATAATTTGATTGCGTTTTAATTGTACAGTGAAATGCTAGTGTCCAACGTTAGGTTACTTCCCTATATCCTTGGTTTCTCTAATTTTCAAACTCTTTCCTACCCTCAATTTGTCTTCAATTTTTCCACAGATGAAATAATTTTATTGCGTTTCATTCGTATACTGAAATGCTAGTGTCCAGCGTTATGTGACTTTCCTATATCGTTAGTTTCTCTTATTTTTCAACTCTTTCTTACCCTTAATTTGTCTTCAATTTTTCCACAGATGAAATAATTTTATTGCGTTTCAATCGTATACTGAAATGCTAGTGTCCAGCGTTAGGTGACTTCCCTATGTCCTTAGTTTCTCTAATTTTTCAACTCTTTCCTATCGTTAATTTGTCTTCAATTTTTCCACAGACGAAATAGTTTTATAGCGTTTTAATTGTACAGTGAAATGCTAGTGTCCAGCGTTAGGTGATTTCCCTATATTCTTAGTTTCTCTAATTTTTCAACTCTTTCCTATCGTTCATTTGTCTTCAATTTTTCCACAGATGAAATAGTTTTATTGCGTTTTAATTGTACAGTGAAATGCTAGTGTCCAACGGTAGGTGACTTCCCTATATCGATGTACTGCAACACGCAACAAATAAGTAGGAACGAGTGCATTCCATGCTTCGATTCGTCTAGGTCTGGGTTAGGTACGGACATTCGATTGCTCTACGTCACACGGACACGGACAAACGTGAACGAATAGTCTCCTTTGATGTATCGACAAGGGATGAATCACATTCATTCGCGTTTGTTCGGTTTCGTTCGTACTCGTTGCAACGTATGCACATATGCGACCGCGTTAGTCCCATGGCTTAACATCGCAGAAAAATAGGCTGCAGTCACTTCGATCACGACACTGTTTGGTCGTCCCTGTTCTACGTGGTCCCAATTCCTTGGTTGACTTGCAACTGTAATATTTTGCACACGTACAATTACAGTCGCATCAAACATTCCGTAGTTCAAGTACACGCTGTACAATTGATTTTCAAAAATGATTTTTTCACAAAATGTCTTTTTTTTGGTACTCTTCCGAGTAAATCGATCAGTTTACAAGTTGCATTTATTACAAAGTTGTGTTTATTACTACATACTTTTCGATTTTTGAAAATAATTATTCTTAACCACTCGCAGTACCATTTTCTTTGCGGCTAGAACGTCTTTGTCCCAGAAAATGTCACAGAAGAGAAGAGAAAATTGATATCTTTTTTATGGCTACATTTACATCAATGTTTAACCAGTTAGCTATTTTTGTCGAGTATACTCGTCATGGAATAAAATTAATTGCTTGCTATTTATGTTGAAATTCTAGTGAAAATTAAAATACATTATTAATTTGTCGACATTTTAGAATTTTTCGTGTCAAAGACGAAGTAAAGACACGAAACAGAGAAATTGACGAGAGCTCAATGTGATAAATAAAGTTCTCAAAAACTTTTTAGCAGCCACATATAAAGTCGAGCTACACAGCTAACTGGTTAAATTTTGATTACAGAAAGAAGGGCATAACACTCATATTTCTTAGACTTTGAAATCTTCATATCTTCAATCATAGAAAAATGTTTCAAAATATTTGCTGGGTATTAACTCCAAAGCTAGACTATGCTTTTAGATTTTCGAAGACAAACATTTTCAGGAGCAAGAAGATAAACAGCACGGGAGATTGTTTCTACGTATATATTGTAAATAATTTTAAAAGAATGTGTAACTTTAATGACGGCAAGTGAAGTTTGTGCAGTTTGATTAAAACGTCTTAATAATAACATGATGCATTGTTTATCAAAAATATGTGCATTTGTATATAATAAATTGTTATGGGATAGCACGCGATGCATCATTAAAAAACGGGAAATAAAATCTCTGTTGCGTTCGCAGCTTGTACGACCATTAGCGGTCCAACTAGTTGGCAATCTTCCCTTCCAAAAGTTAATGATTTTTCATCCAAATTTAGTAACCTCTCTTGTATCGATTAGAACTGGCGTGTTCATATAGCTCAACAATAACTTATTCGTACAACTTAGTAATTGAAGAATAATCATGATAATGACATCAGCATCGCTGTACAATTATAAACGAATGATGCTATACAAACGATTCTTCCTTTCCTATTTTTTATCTTTTACTAATCTTATTCTTATTCATCCTGTATAGTGTAAATTCCAATTTTTCATCTGAAATTACTTTTATACATTTTTTTAGAATGCTGGGCACTGCTGTTGACGAGCCTGAAGACTAAGACAAACCCAATGAACCTTTTATAATCAATAGATGAAATAATTAGAACTAGTGTTTAGAATCCCTTCATAAAAATCGCCAAAAATGGTGCAAGTCCGAATAGTGAGTTATTGTATTATAAGGAATCAAATAAAAGTTCTATAAAACAAACTAATATCGAAGGATGTTACGTTTGTCTTTTCACGTCACGTTGAAATCATATTAGAATTATTTTATTTAATGACAATTAAAAATTTGAGATGCAGTGTTAAACCAAACATACAATTATTGACTTACATCACTTTTGCATTAACGGCTCATATAATGTGATAGTTAGACTACGGATATTTTACGACGTACCTATTTTTTTTTTAAACTCAATAGAGTTAAAAGCAATACAACAGTGTCAATAAATTCTTTAAATGGTTTTACTGTTTTGATGTGCATAATTTTGTCATAAATTCATACAATCCACAGACGAGTGATAAATATTAGGTTGTTGTATATGAAATTTTCGATTCAGAACAGCAACTTTAAACAACCGTTAGTTTTCCCTAAATAAAGTGGATTGATTAAAGTAAGCACCATTGTGATCATTAGACCAGTGATGGTATATATTCTCGGTTTTCTCGCGCATGCGCGACGATTTTAGCGTCAGTAAAGTACAAAGTTCGGTTAAAATGGGGTACCTTAGTCACCCCGCATAGTTTCGCAAATTTTTTTTCGATTTTCAAATATGAATTGACAAGTAGCTCCTTCTCCAATACTAGTTGCCATTATGAAATCATATATATTAACAATAACTTACCAAAATTTCGAAGTACGGTCGTCTCATCGTGTCGTCTTGCAGTCTTCTGTCCGGTTTCCCGTAAATAACAGTTCTCCCATACTTTCCCCACAAACATAAAACGCATGGTACGTTCCTGCATTTAGTCGCGCATGCGCGAAAAAATCGAGACCATATACCATCACTGCATTATACTGCGGATTTTTATATCTGTCGTTGTCAGCAAGGACGCCGCATGTCGCATATTTTCACTTTCGAGATTATACTATAAAGCTCAATTAATCTATAAACTCAAATTTTTTGAAATTGTGACATCCATCGTTTTTGCAACCACAGATATATGGATCCTGAAAATTTTCAAAAAATGCTAGAATATAAAATACGACAGAATTTAGTATGACTTTTATTTATTTTAGATCTACAAAGACTACTTCTACCGAAAATAAGATATTATTTGATCCCACTTTCTCAACATTTGTTTACAAAAATTACAAATTGCATGAACATCCGAGGTTTAGTGATCGTCATATCCTGTCAACAAATGGCGAGATCTTTTATCGCACTAAGGTAAAAATTAAATTTTTTGGTCGTTCAGTTTCTTTATTACCATCACATTTTGACTGAACATCGCATAAATTTGTCGTCAATAATTTTCTCACTCGTGTAAAAAGAATATACAACGATCACATCGACTGATATCGAAATAAACTTGATTTCAAAGTAAAGTTGAATATGTAAATAGAAATTGAAGATAGGACTCGACAGATTTTCTTTGTATTTTCGAATGATGTACAATAAACCTGTAGATTCTAATATTATTTCTTTAAACACATCGTAATGTTTGCATTCGTAAATCGTAGGTATGCAACGACCTAATATTTGGAATTCAACCGGGAATTATAGAAGACGTCCGAACAATAGCAACGAGACAAAAAACATCATAGACGTAGTCGGCAGAGACGTAGGTGTAATTAAAGGCGGAAGCTTAAGGCGTGAAGCTCGGTGTACAGGTGATCGGGAAAAATACAATCAACGGTCGCAGCACCGGTAATTGAATTTGGACGAGGATAATGGGCGACTGACAAATCCGCGCGCGGCCGCGTTAGATCATTTCCGATGTGTGCCGTGCGGGCATTCAGCCAGGCCGGGATGGATCCTTGATGGCTAGATTTAAAAAACCATCCCCGTCCAACGGTGGCCCTCGTACGGTCGCGTCGCCATGTGTTACGGTTCGCGATGATAGTTGACGATGCTGCCGCTCCTGTTGGTGTTGGTGTCACCGTAGGTGACGGTGTGCTGGTCCAGTCGTGGGGTCTCTGTATAACTGATGGTGCTTCTGAGTGTCAGGGCCAGGCTGTCCACTTCTTTGCGAGCCTGTGAGAGTGTACGCTGGCGTGGGAGTACGTACAACGTCCGCCGGACCTGTATTGTGATCCCCGGCGAGGTTCCGTCGCGTATTTGCCTCCTAAGCATGATCGGTATATTGGCACGCTGATATCAGGCCATTCATTTCCAACGACCGTTGTTTTACCTATCCTTTTTTTCCCTCCGGTCGTCCTGTGACAAGCTGAGAAATTCGTATATGCTCGACGGGATGGTTGAAACCCGTTGAATGCACGCACCAAGATCCCCTAAAGTGACAATTCTCGAAAGACGGGATTTCATCTTCCGCATTTTCGCTCTGTTCTGGGATCAGCTGGTCTGTAAAATAAGTTTTGAGAGGCACAGTAGTGATCGGTTAAAGAACCCCGCGCTAATCATATGGATAATCTATCCCGGTAACATCAGTTGGATTTTTCATATGTTGTAGCTTACGATCTACTGAACAAAAGATGTAATGGGCACAAAGCTGAATAATGGACAGTTATCGAGTTATAATCAGTCAAACATGACAAATTCGAGCTGCCGAATACTCAAATCTCGGGAAGTATATTTACTTTACACGCTTGCCGCGCCCCCACTCCCGCCACCCCACTCCTTCGATTTTCAAGTTGCGCGACCTAAATGAAGTTGGCAACATACTAGCGTTATTGCTACCGAATGATATTACTTTCTGGCATTGCTACGTCCGATATTTATATTATTGATATCAGTGTATTCCATACATTTTGGTCTCCATTATGTTTGGTAATACATAATAAGATCGTTTTTTTTAATCCACACACACATGCACGCACACAAACACAAACACACCTACAACAGGAAGGGTTTGGAGTCAAAAAATACTACGGGAATGACGAGTCGTGGGGTCCTTATTTCTGCTGTGACACGCAAAGATTTTTGTGAAAGATTTCTGTTCACAGATCTTTTCAAGGTCATTCTAAATTCAAACATAATGACACCACCTAACAGATTTTGTGAAACCCTACTATTTTTGTATCAAACATTTTTCCAAAAAATAAATACTTTCCGAGTTTGAGTATTTTTGAGTATTCGGCAGCTCGAATTTTTCATGATTATAACTCGATAATTGTCCATTATTGAGCTTTGTGCCCATTACATATTTTGTTCAGTAGATCATAAGCTACAGCGTATGAAAAATCCAACTGATTTTTCCGGGATAGATTATCCATATGATTAGTGCGGGGTTCTTTAACTAAAATCTGTTCGATTAAAATTACGTAAGTTAGCCCCCACTCTTCTCCCATAATTCACTCGTCAGTGCTGTGAGCTTGACAAAACAACTGCGGAACACAAAGATATCCACTAAAGTAGCAATTTTTCAAAGACGGGTTTCACTTTTCGAATTTTAACTGTTTTTACTCAAGTTTTAACGTTGCATCAATGTCGAGTCATTAGTAGACTGCGGATTTTATGCGTTTATAACAAAACCGTGTTGGTGCAATTTAAAACAATGAAGAGATAAAAGATTCTAACGACGTCCATATCAAACTTTCAATTTCTGAAGAGCATTAAAGAAATATGAATACGACTTTCGCTTTTTGCAATTGATTCCAAGATATTTTATTTTGTATGAAGATCCAGACACTAGTTATTACCAATACGGTACAATTGTTATATCTCTATTTCATTCATGAGCGATTTGATAGTTTGCAGTCTCTGGTATAGTTGAGCTTACACATTGTGTCAGATTTGCTGGATTATCCTGTGAATTTAGCAGGCTGTCCATGTTGCTTGGTACATTGGTTATTCTTTACTCTAGTATGATATTTCATAGTGTTTGATACGTTGCGCTATTCTGACTGGGTTAGAGCTGTATGGCCTATTCTAATTTTGCTGATCGATGTTTGTATAGTGCTTCGCTTTGTTCTGTGATTAGTTGGTTTGTAAAATTGTTTTTGAGTGGTATAAATACTTTAGGTTTGTGTAGGATTTTCTTCTGGAAAATTACTGAAGTGCTTGGGTGAATGATCCGGAAATATTCATTTATTCATGTTTGAGGAGAAACATATTTTGGAACCATGCCTGCGGGACTTTCCTCGAGCCTATTTATAATCTGATTTATAAGCTCTTCAGGTTTGTGCGGATATTTTTGGTACTGAATGTCAGCACACTGAAGAATTCAATATTTTTAAACATTTTTTGATATTTCTCGGTGACGTTGGATGTTCTATTAAAATTAATTGTACATGTTCTACTATCGCTAACAAAAATTTGGATTTTTGTAACTGAATTTGCAAAATCCAATTGGTTGCTAAAACAATATTTATGAAAGTGTGTATGGCCAATTTTCAAAGTTTCTATTTAAAACAATAATTGCACCCATTAAGAAGCATGCAATTGTTCAATGTAGTTTGCAAATGATTATAAAAGTAAATGATATGTGAATAATTTTCATGTAGTAGCTACAATCAGTACATTAAATACAAAATTACGTTTACAAACACAGTTAAAGTGCTTTAATTTTTATGGTGCGTGAAAGAAGTGCAACTCGTTGTTAATTACATTACGAATCTTCAATATTCTATTTATCCAATAAATAAATACAACATTGCAGGAGAGTATCGGCATATTCGCAGTACCAATTATATTCCAGTATTTATTTAATCCTTTTCCTTTACAATATTGAGTCAGACACTTGATGATGCTTGTAAATTAAATTTCATAAATATTAATAAAGTTAACATTATTTTGCAACGAATGTATAAATTCTTTTCCTGCGTTAACATAATTAGCAACGAAGTGTGTCTGACAAGAGGGTTAATTCTCCTTTGACGTCTGGAACACGAAATGATTTTACATGTACTTAGTTAGTTAGTGCATGAACTGTAAATAGCCGTGTCAACCATACATCGGTCATAACAGAATACTATTCTTTAACCAAGTCCAATAAATTATTGTGGCAAATTCCAAAGTAAATTGAATATATTAAAATACTTTTAATTAAACAGGATTAGGATATGATAGACGTAGACAAGTTAAAGAACTGACCAATTATGATAAATTCAATCTTTTCAGTTTCGGTTTCATTGAATGCATTATTTCGACTTTGTCGAAGATGTCTGGGGTTGTGATACGGCAGTCACCAGAGTATTAAGATCATCATTCAATTAATCAGATTCTGGAGAATTGATCAAACAAATAGCTGCTGCATCATCAGCAATGAAAAGATTAACGTGTCTACACGAAGTACCTTCAAAAATAGGTTCCAAAAAATTAAGTAAAGCAGTGAATGGTCCTAAACATCATCAGCTCTATGATTACAAGAATAATCCACTGTTTAAGGGTTAAAAATAATTCCAGAAGAAACTGTAACACCATATTAATTCCAAAAGTTTATTAAAGTCAATTATTCCACAATTTCTGAACGTCCATGAGTAAAGATTTTTTAAGACTTCTAGAACAACAGAAACTTTCAACATAAACCAACAACTCACCCTCAATAACGTAATCAAATAATTTCCTTTCGGATTGTTGTGCAAAAGAAGATTTTTCGGGCCATAATAAACAAGAAGGTCGGTCACGCGTAAGCCGTTTAACTGTTTAGCAGTGTGCTCGAACTTGCGCAAAATGTATGCGTCTTATGACATGTATATTTCGGAGCAACGAAAGGAATTGTGAAATAATAAACACGTTAGGGCACAACTAACACTTTTAAGATGTCTGGGAAATAATTATGATCAATTCATCGGTGAACAAAAATGATTTATAATTTGAAAGTGGATAATGTATCAGTAACAATTTGTAAATTAATACTTAATTTAAATTAACAATGTTTTGAGGAAACTCGTAGAAAATTTGTAATCTCCGTATTATTGTTGTTTACGTTTGTCACGAATGAAGTACTACGAGCCAGGCTCGTGTTGTTCACGAATTGGTCCGAACGAAGTACCACGAGCCAGGCTCGTATTGTTTATGTTCGGTCCGAACGAAGTACCACGAGCCAGGCTCGTATTGTTTATGTTCGGTCCGAACGAAGTACCACGAGCCAGGCTCGTATTGTTTATGTTCGGTCCGAACGAAGTACCACGAGCCAGGCTCGTATTGTTTATGTTCGGTCCGAACGAAGTACCACGAGTCAGGCTCGTCCTTATTGTTTTTGGCCCAAATTTCTTACCACGAGTCTGACTCGTTGCTGTAGGACAATGGGTTTGTGGCGGCTACTTCCTGTGCTCGTCAGCAGAGGGACAGTACGACAACACCTTTCCCGCTACTACCTGAATCTTCCTCTGTTTGTATATGCAGGGTGTCCCGCGCAACTGGAACAGGCTGTAGCTCCTAAACGGTCGGGAATAGAGAAAAATGTTATAAGAAAAAGTTGAATGGCATCAGGCGGTGCATAATACGCAACTAATTTTATGCACTTTTGTGCATCGGTGCATCAGAAAAATGCAACTGCACTTTTTTTAAAAATGGAAACCTACATATTTGACTTCACCAATCGATGCAATTTGTTGTGCTCTACATAAAAGTACTAACATACTTATATCCTAAACTTATTCGTTCGGAAGTTATCGTAGCTAAGATTGTTGTAAATTTATGAATGATTTTGCTCTGTCGGCAAGTGTTCTGGAGTATCACGTAGTGCTCCATTATAATGTTTGTATCTTTTAGTTACGATAACGTCCTAACGAATAAGTTTAGGGCATAAGTATGTTACTACTTTTATGTAAAGCACAACAAACTACATCGATTGGTGCAGTCAAAAATGTAGGTTACCATTTTTAAAAAAAGTGCAGTTGCATTTTTCTGATGCACCGATGCACAAAAGTGCATAAAATTAGTTGCTTATTATGCACCGTCTGATGCCATTCAACGTTTTCTTATAACATTTTCCTCTATTCCCAATCGTTTAGGAGATGCAGCCAGTACCAGTTGCGTGGGACACCCTGTATACCGTCCTAACTGTCCTTACGACATCCCGCGTCTAAGACACGGGTCTGCTAGCTAGATAGCCTTACTGACGAGTCTTCTAGCGGGACTAGGACGAAACGCTTAACAGCCGCCATAGGTTAAACAGCCTATAAATATGCTTCCGGTAGATAAATTGTTAAGAAAACTATTAGACTGAGATTGGACATATAAAAATAATCGAGCTAGACAAGCTTGTCGACAATAAGATCAATCATTTGTCATTGCCGGATCTTTCGATCTTTCGAGGATCAGGACAATAACACTTCTTTAACACGTTGACTGCCAGGCGCGTTTTCCATGGTTTGCCCATGGCGCCAACGTGTTTGCCCATGGCGCCAATTATTTGCAACAAATAAAATGAGTTATAAAATCATGCTTGAAGCATTTTTCGTGCATTAGTTTCTTCAAACCATTATAGTAACAATGGTATTATTGACAAATTTATCAGTATCCATATTTACTCTAATTATGTACTTTTATTATTTGCTGCGTCGCCGGTCACCGGTGGCCCCCACGGCGCTGTAGCCCAGTCGAGTGCCGGTCACCGGTGACCCCCATGGCAGTCAACGTGTTAACTATTCTCGTCCGTCCAAGACCGTAATTTTCACGAAGACTCGTAATCCGTAACATCAAAATACAAAGAGAACTCCATCAGTGTAAGATGATTCGGCGCGATTAATCAGCCGAGGCATATCTCAATCGCTTTCGCGAATAGTACGCCGCTCCCTCGGGTACCCATAGGAGAGCGTCAGGATTATTTCGTTAGACGCGGCGCGAAGAATCCCCGGTTTACGCTCGCACAATCGCACAATGAAAAGCGAGAAGCCGTCTGACCGCGAGCGAAGCAATTAAGGTCGATCGAGGAAGCCGCCTCTTTTCTACCCGCGCGACCAGAAACACGTATCGATCCTATGGAACGCAGCGCAACAGGGTGAAACAGGGCTGATATGGAGGATCCAGAAGGAGCGGGACCAACTACGGATACATCGAGCTGCTGAAAACAAAAAGAAAAATACGTTAACGCGTGTAGAAAACCGTCGTGCCAGCTCCAATCCCTTCCAACAATAATCGAGTTGATTAAAAGTCGTCGATCCACCAACCCCTCCCCCCCTCTCAGCACCGAAGTGATTGCTCGTGACGAGTCCTGGTAGGTATCCAACCTCGATTCACAGGCACGTGCACCTGTCTGCGAAGAATCGCGTATCGCGAAATCAATGAGAGTTCTTGCTACCGCGATGTCCCGCTTATCGTTAATGAGCTGCTAATTTTACGCGCCTCGGCGAACGCAGGGTCGCTGTGGAAAAATTGCTCGATCACGCGGAACGCATTAACGGGCTGTGTCGATTTTCTCTTCGACGTGTTGCCAACTATTTCGAGATAGCATTTTCGGTAAAATAAATAAATTAATTTTTCGAGACTTGTACATCTGTTAATACGATTCTTCGGGAATGTTCTCCCGAAGTTTTAGTTGGAAATTTATTATATTGTTGGATTTATAGCTCCGAATGTGCAGTCGTATGTATTGCATGCTGGTAATTGTATCTTTAAACGCTGTTTATTGAAATGATGTTCCTAAAATAGATAGAAGGAACATACTACTGGATGAATTTAAATAAAATTTTCGAAGACATTCACAAGAAAACTGTTGTCTATCTTTTGACAAAGCAATTTTTTTATCCATACACTGTTTCTTTTTCTCACGAACGAAAGAGTATGGCGATGTGAGTTTAAATGGCTGTAAATTTTATGAAACATTGATTTTGTGAATCTCGGGTACGACTGGAACTAGCTTTTTTCGTCTACTTTAATGTCAGATTAAAGAATTTTGTGAATTGACCTGCATGAACGGTGGATTGCTAAAGCCTCTAAAATCCAGAAAAATAATCTTTTCAGTAACTACGTTGATAATTTCCATCGGAAACTCTGAATCAAGCTATAGCACACTTTTCGCAATTATATTTATGTAATAACGTCGTAAAAAGGGTCTTTATGATTTCAGTGAAATAAGAAAAAAGACTATCGAAACGAGTCACTTCCGGCGGTGCCAATAATTCTCGCGTAAATTGTTAATTGAACCGTCGACAGGGTGAATTCTTGTCAAATCGTGTACGATCATCGGTCTCTCTGCGGAACGATAAAATTACGATCTACGGTGTAAAATGTACTAAATGAGATAATGTATCCGGTGAACAATTCACATTTCTGTCGCACTCATTAAGCAATCTTGTAATTATGCACCACGAAAAGCGAGGATATCAAAGCGGTGCTGTAATTCCATTAGGACGGAGTAAGATAACCGTGATTACCGGGAGTTTGAAAGGTGACCCGCTGGAAAGGTGGAGGGATGGATAAAATGCGCATGAGAGAAAGTGAGAAGGAGAGAGAGAGGGAAGAGAGAGAGAGAGAGGAGAGGGAGAGAGTTACCGGAGTATAGACGCGTAGCTCGAAGAGTAGCCGAGGGATGTGGCGACGTAGTCAAGGCGGGGGATCGATATTTTTGACTGCAATTTAGTCTGCGTTTAATCAACGTTTAATCATCTCGTCAACGGACCAAGTTAATCCGAGCGAACTACCTTCAGCTGGGTAGAGCCAGAACCTGTGTATCCGTACACGACGACGCCATGTTTAAACTCATCATTATTCGGCGCACTAATAGAGCTACCCTGAGGAAAATGCTCCTGGGGAGTTTAACTCCAGTAAAAAGACGACCACGCTGCATTTCGTGGCCGGAAGTCATCGTTAACGAGACGCCACTCGATCCGTTTCGGGAAAATCGAGCGGAGTACTTTCATTGGCTTCTTCTACCTCTTCTTTTTTCCACAATATTGATAGAAAATTGTGATATTGTCACTGGTCAGGGTGACAGTGTTCCATTTATCTTTTTTAAAATGTGTACACACCTTGTTCTTGAATGACTTCTTGTTTACCAGTATTTGGTCTCTATTCCTACTTTACTCTAAATTTCATGTTATTCTGTCGTATTTATTTCATTCTATTTTAATTCATACTGCGCAGCTTTGTAGTGATTTATTTTATTGTATTCTATTTTATCTTGGCCTGTTCTATTGTAATATATTATATTACAATATATTCGATCGTAAGTTCAGTCCTAGAAAATTCCGCTGGATCTATTCTATTTTAGGGTATTTTTCCCGAAGCTAATCTGAATCTATTCGGCGAATCTACTAAGCGAGTTTTAATTAAATCAATTTCTGCTCGATTTCTTGTTCACGACTCAAGCACGGTGCGGCGCTGACACTGCGCTTCGTGGGGCCTGTCGCCGAGCCGGGATTTTTCGTTAATAACTCGAAAACAAAACGTTCTGGCGCGAATTTTCAAAGGTAGTCGCCTGTTTCAGTTACGTTCAAACTTTTCGGGATAACCTGTATGGTTCTTAACACTTTGCCGCTCGGCGACACCACAGCGGTGTCGCGCACAAAGTATTGCTCAACGGCCGGCGACACCACAGTGGTGTACTGGACGGCATAGTGTTAATTGCGCATTATTTAATATTTACTATTTACTATTTACTATTAATATTTAATATTTACATATGTGTATCTTCCAAATTTCATGAAAATAGTGGGCAGGATTGAAAACTCATGAGAGGTAACGATGACATTAGTGAAACTTGAAAATTTATAATCATCCGATAACTTCAAGAACGGCCGGCGCCAAGCGAAGAAATATTTACGAGACGTGGGGGCGGCAAAGTGTTAAAAGAAATTGGCTAAAGTAGTCGATCATATAAGTCCCTATACACGATTATAAAGTTAAGTATTATTTCTTGTATTAGCAACATGCACATTTTTATTATAAAGAACATTTCTGTTCCATAAATCACTTATTGGACGTTTTCACGGTCACATTTCCTTCTGTTGAAGTGCACTATTGTTTTTCCCGTACATTATGTGGTTGATAATAAAACGATAATAATACGATTTATAATCACAATACGTTGCTGATAAATCCGGCCGGTTTCAAGTTCTCTGATAATATTATGAAATGTGCGGTTGCATCTACTGATCACCAAGTAGAGCTAAAATTACAAAACAATTTGAAATTCATGCAAACTGATCTCAGATCGATCGAAAACCTATTATCATCGTAATCGAATGGGAATTTGATATCGGCTCGATCATCTACCTAAAACTAAACCGACCACCAGAAATTAAACAATCACTTGTATGTATTTTATTTACGTGGGGAATAAGGAAGATTTTTCCCTGATACTTTTGTGTAGCTAGTTTTGAGGGTGTGTCAGGATTAATCGCTTAAAGGAATTAACGCAGGAGAATCCTCCTCGCATTCGGTACTTTACGAGGGCGAGAGCCGTTTCGAAAGTATAAATTACGACGGGTGCCAATCTTCGAGTTTAGGACCGAGCCCCATCTCAACCAGTATCCTCCATTCCTCTTGGCCTCTTACCCCCGTCTCCAGCGACCTCTATAAATTCCCTCAGGATTTTTCTTTCCTCTGCTTGCCTTAATTAAAGCCCTGCCATACTGCTCTTATGACTGCGCCTATAGTCCCGCCCTTACGGACGTGTTTACCCCACCCGTGACGTTCCTGCCCAGGTATGCGTTTAATGCTGAATGTCAACCAGTACAAAGACGTAGAGCACCATTAAGGGGATTTAAGGATCGAAGGGTGACATTTTAATATTGGCCATTACTTAACGTGACATTTTAATACGATGGCTGCCATGTCACCCGTATATAGTTGACGGAATTATTTATCCTGATTTCAAAATGAATTTTTACGTTAATAGATTCATTGTACCAAATTCGATTAATATCCGAGAAATGCAAGAAGGTTGAAGGACTACTCAGTATCATACATTCAACTGTTTCAATGTCTACTTCATTAAATAAATTACTTCGATTGTAAAGAATTTTTAAGGTTGCTGGATTTGCAGTGTTAATGTGACAATTGTTCCTCGTGACATTTCGGATTATAGAAATTCAAAATATTCAACAGTACTGAGCTTGATTTTTGTTAGCAAATATGATTAGAAAAGGTTATCAAACTTTTGTAGAGAGTATCTTAATATTTATGGTACAATCAGGTGACACTACATGAAAAAGTAAGGTGAAAACGTAAAATAAAATTGTTTCAAATGATCTCAAGAAAAATGAGGTGAAAGTTAGTAAGGCACGTGAATCATTGAATAGATTACGCCTTATGTGTCTGTTCATGATTTATCTTTTCTACTTTTAGTGTACACTAATATGCACGTACTATTGAATATTAACACTAGATTTACGGGGCCCGTCAAAATGACGGATTCCAAAAATTTTTATTTACGATTATTAAGAGTGTAGTACATATTGCAATAAAAATCGCTGAAGATCTTAGTAAATACAATTTTATTATTTTTATGAAGCAATGTAAAATAATCAATTTTAGTGCTCCGTAAACCTAGTGTTAAATAGTTGACAAGTCTGGCTATGGCTTACCTTTTCTACTTCCAGTGTACACTAATATACACGTGTCATTGAATATGAAATTGCTGACAAGTCTGACTATGGCTTACCTTTTCTACTTCCAGTGTGCGCTAATATACATGTGTCATTGAATATGATATAGCTGACCAGTCTGGCTATGGCTTACTCCTTCTACTTCCAATGTAGGCTAATATGCACGTACTATTGAGTAACTGCTGATACGGCTGACGACGATTTAAATTCTCCAACAACATTGTAACCATAATTGTAATAAATAAAGTGATAACATGTAGCAAAATACTTTTATTTAATACACCACAAATATTACACGATATAATAGGTAAAACTTACGCAACCGCATAGCGTGGAAGAAGCTAAACATAGTTAATGTAGTGTAACACCGAACGACTGTAATAAACTAACTTGTTTGTAAACATAGAATCAACGAACATAAATAGCTAATTGCGAGAGATTACAGTGAGCTTCATTCTTGCATAATTGTTGTGACATTTTACAATTGTGTATGCTGTTCTCGCGTTGTGTACCTAATGCAGTTAACGTGTCTGTACTTCTATTACATGCGATTATAATTACAGTTGTCGTAAATGATAAAAAATATTATTACAATTTCAAACAACGCATAGTTCATATAAACGCATTCATTATCGTTCGAGAGTTCCTCCAGCGTTTTTAATAACCCATCTCCATTCCTTGCATTTATAAAAACAACATGTCCTTTTGTCATACATTGCACACATTTATTAAATATATTAGTGTAGTTGAAGTTTCACGAATTTCTAAAAAATAATTTGGACAGTATTATGGTACCTTATTCAAAGATTGTATAAGTAATAGTTTCTCTAAAATTTCGAAATAAGGCACTGGAATTTCCTATTAACTGACATTATTAATGCCATTATAAAATTCAATGCAATCTAGATGAGATATATTTCTATACAATATATATATATATATATATATATATATATATATATTTGTTTACACTATGCTTAGATTTTATCATGGTATATGCCTGGATAAAAAAAATTCAATCATTTTCCATAATACCCAACTTAATAATTTCCATAATTATAAAATAAATAATCTAGAAACAGTCGTTTGATCAGTAGAGGTAGTGTTAGCCTTAACGATCATAAAAGTGACAATTTCTTAAATTTTCGAAACGAACCTCGACAATTAATAAGCTTCACTATCATTTTCCTATAATTCACGCTAAAGTATTATACAATGTACAATTTTGTGTGAATAATTTCATTCTGAATTTTGCCGTGTCACTTCTCTGATCTATTCGTTCGAAGGGGTAAAACACACACACACGCACATGGACGTTGAGGTTTCTTCCGGACGACGATGCCCGAACACACACGGCCAGAAAAGTTTCGTGATATCCGCGTATGCGCAGTGGACTCGTCGCGAATTTCGAAAAGTTTTCGCGGGCAAAAAGCCGCGTTTTTCGCTGGTTTCTTGGCCAGGCTGCGCAAGAGTGTGCGCGACGGCATCGCGTAGGAGGGTGAAGTCGAAGGGGTTGGAGGTAGTTATGGAGGCAGCCGTGCCGTTAGTGGAGGTAGCGATGTTGGGGGTGGTATCTGAGGGTTCGAAGAAGGAGATTTAGGAGTGGGGAGATCGACAGATAGGAGAGCGTACGAAGGAGGGAGACCTAGACTGACGGGGTGGGGCGATTCTCATCCCCGTGTGATTATAAGCCAGTACATTAGAATACTTTAGAGAATAGAAACTCGTTCCATGTCTGAGAGATATCGTCAGAATTCTATTTTAAGAGTTAGCCGGTAATACGATATACGCATCTTTCTGAAATTACGATTACTTAATTCTACTTATTACCTTATTAGCCAATGTTTGCGCATTCGTGCAAATACGAATTTGTATACTCGTCTTTTATGAACTAATTTATGGGAATATTGAAAACAGAACATTTAATTTGAGAGGCACAACACAATTGTACATTTTATGCATTTTGTGTATTATATATATGTTACATCGTATACAATATCTAAGTATACAAGAATAATTATTTCCTGTAGCAATATTGAGGATTTTCATGCATTTATTGGATATGAAAATTTCCAATAAATTATAAAATATAATATTTAACTACTCTGCATGATATAAATTCTATACCAATTGTTTAAACTTGTCAGTGGAAGGTTATACATTTACACGAACATTCTTGGTTTACATATATTATTCTACATATGTGTTTTTATTTTCTCAAGAATGCTTCTGTAAGTACACGTGTACTAATTTGAACGCTGCACATCATTGCTTAAGTACATTGTCAATATCAATCATTTTATCATCGTACACGAGTTAATTGATCCAAAGTTTTATCTTGATTTGTTTGTTCATAGATAAAACAAGATATGTTTGCGTAAGAACACTGTACATATCTCCAATAACGATTTATACGTGCGTTATAATACTGCCTGCGCCAGAGTGACACGGCGTAGATGTCAAGTCATCCTTTCAAAACAGGTGTACATCAATCACAATCATATCTCTTGACCAGAACTTAGTAATTCTTAATTCCAGTGACGTTCTAAATTTTTCCATTTAATTCAGCTGACACATTAACGTTTTGGCAATCACCACATTTAAAATTATTTGTCAATTCTAAGTTGATATTTCGGAAATATTGATATAATTAATTTACAGACATTAATTGTAACATTGGCTTATATTTTAAGGATGTGAGCACACAAAATAAAGAATCAGGCACAGTACAGTTCCATTTATTCAAGCTGTAAATAATCGTAAGGGAATGCCGCAGGTTGTTACGTTTTTTTCAGCATAAAATTGAACTTAACTTAATATCTACTATTTTCTTTATATAATTAATGTTATTAAATCCAAGCATTCCTTCGCTTGCTATATCGCTCAATCTTGTCCTCGCTTTTTCTTTGTCCCTTGATCCTGTTTTCGTTTACTTTGTCACCCACTTCTTTCTATGTGTCTGTGTACAAACTGACCCTTTCTACTGAATCTCCGAGCGCAGCTGTCGACGAGATACTATCGTTAAGAGTTATTGCGGAATGATGCTTATAATAATAAATTTTCTAAATAACAAATTTATAAGTTTTTATATTAACCATTCAAAGGTGACGTCTGTACACCTTACTGACTCTACCGAGCGCCCTAAAATTAATTACAACGAATTACATGTTCAGATTATTAGGTGCGATAAATTTTCATTCCTTATTGCTAGCTTCCTTCAAGTTGAGAACAGCTCTGAAAAATATAACAGTTTAATTAATTCCGCACAATGGTAGCTTACGCAATACTAGATCGACAGTACACCATGGAATCAAGAAAGCTTCAAGTCCATGCGTAGATGATATAGCCAGTAAATAAATAGCAGTGCAAGGGGTTAATATTTTCGACGAATACCACAGTCTACACCAACCCCTAACTCCCACCGCTAGCAGCGAATGCCGCTTTCATCAGTCGCCCCGATATCTTACCAGGGAATCCTCTCGCCGTTGGAGCTTTCAGATCTGGCAGCCGAGCGTACGTGTGCGTACAGGTGCAAATGAACCTTAAAGGGTAAACGTTGGATCGGTGAGAGGAAGAGGATGAGAAGGACGAAGGCGAGAGGGAGGATGGAAGGAAGGTGGTGGAAACAAGAGATGAAAAAGGGGGTGGGGTGTCAGTGTGCAGTATCTCGGACCACCTAACGATGCACATATAACCCCGTAAAAGAGGATCCCGAACTGGGAATAGAAGCGGCGGCGGTCGAAAGTAAGGGGAACTAGGGGGGGGGGCGGTGATGTCAGGGGGTGGTTGGGGCACGGGGAGAAGGTGGGCCAGAGAGCTGGTATCCTCGAGAAGCTTTTGCAAACCGAGTCGAACTTGTCGCTCGCGTTGTGTGCGGTGCTGATGGTGGGGAAACTGGTCGGTCGATGCGCTCGGTCGCTGCCGGAGCTGCAGGGGGCTGTTTTTGCGGGTGTGGCTTAACGCACCCCCTGTCGCCCCACTGACCCTCGCTTCCTTGCCCCAGGAATTATCAAGCGTCCCCCTCTGCGCCTCAACTAGCTCCGCTTCGCTCTGCTCTGCTCCGCTCTGCTAGGAATATCAGCTATCTCTTTCACTCTGCCAGCCCAGGTTCGTTCCCAATCCCTTACCCTCTCTTTCTCCTTCCGTTCCTTTGCTCTCTCCTCTGTTCTGACCCGCTAGACCCTGTCTAGCGCCCAAGGGGGCGAAAGCGTGAACGCGAAACTAGACTCGCCTGATCGTGCCTACGTGATCAGAAGCAACGCGCGCGCGCACACACACCCTAGAGAACACACTGGAAATATGGAAATTCACGCTTTGAGACTTTTTGCTCTGCAGGCTATCTTCTTGAGGATGACGCCCGCTCTTAAAGGGTGGAGGCCAGTGGGTTTGGCTGGTCGCTCGTTTGTTTACGGACACCCTGGTCTCTTTCGCTCTCTCTTGCTCGTTTTGGTCGGGTAGTACACTCGGTAATTTCTTTGGGAAACAGTTTTACTAGACCGACGACTTTCGTTCACTACTGCCAGGACACGGTGGAGGCGTTCTCCTCTGACCGAGCTAAATCGAATCTTCGACGCCCTTCCTGTAAGCCGACAACTCGCTCTGTATTCCGGGCACACTTTGATTCCTGTGATTCATCCCCCTGGGTCTTTGTTTTCTGGGTCCTTTTGTCATGGTGGTGTTTGAGTTGTACTTAGATAGAGACAACTTGTTGGTTGCTAGGAAAATGACGATAATCGTATGATTTGCAAAATATTTAGCGGTAGAGTCTATGAGAGGTTTGTTGATTTGTTTACTGTGATCTGTTTGTATTATGTTTACAATGATGAGTTTCTTGTTAAACTATTTTGAAACGAAAAATAGGTTAGTTAGTTGTTAACAAGGAGAACAGTCTAATTGTATTAACAGGCAGACTTTTTGTTCAAAGATTAATAAAACGACAAGAAAAAAATTGTACGTCAATGTTTTGAAGGTCGTTATAAAGTGGAAACTCCAATTTTGGAATTCATGGTAGTTTCAATTCGGAAAACAATTTGTCAACATCGATAGAGTCGTTTGAATTCACAGCATTATTGAAAGAAATAAGTATTTTCGCTTTTCACTATTTCACATAATGCAGAAACATTAAAGATAACTAATTAATGCGTCTGAAAGTAGAGGCTTTACGCATTTTGTTATATGATATTTTTTTGACGAAGTTATATCAATTTAAGATGACGCCTACCGAGCAGTGACTGGTGCCTATTACCTTAGAAAAGTAAGACGATTTAATTTATTTAAATTTTTGTAGACATGGAATGATTTTAAAAAAAGAAGAATGCCGAAAATATAAAATAAAATGTTTTCAAACAAGTCTTCTACTCAATAAACAGTTTTGTTTTTCTTATTCCAGATAATTAAGCGACATTGCTGACCGCAAAACAACTTTATTATTAGGAAGCATCTCGGGACATCGACTATACCGTCGTTATAAATGAATATTTTTCTCTAAAATTCGTTAAATAAATTACTAAATATACTGCAACTGTATTATTGGAAATAAATATGTTACTTCGTTTTTCTTTTTTTTCTAAAAATTGTGAAAAAACCGACTACTTAAGTATTTACAAGTGTTCGTCGTCTATAAGTTCCTAGAACAAGAAGAAAATTTATAGCTATCGTGGGCCCAGCTATTCTCGAATAACAGCATATTAACGCCAACAAAATAGAATTTCATTTCAGTTTAACACGTGGATCGCCCAGTCGAGAATCACAAAAATGACACAAAATCAAAGCAATTTATTTAACAAAATAAACCCTGAGAAGTTTAGTATTCTGACATTATTTACTGTTAAAAACCTCTTCCATTTCGCAGATCGTAAGCAAATTTTGTACACTCAATCTAGCAACGTAAAATATTAATTTTTAATTATGTATAAATAATTCCAACACACGGACATGGGTGACATGGCACTCAAAATATTAATGAAAATTAATAACATACATATAATGACTCTGATAATCATTCGAAAACTATTAAAAGGAAAATAAGTTTTATAATACTGGACCATACGGTTCGAATTTTTTTAGGAGTTCAAACAATTAGTTTACTACATGACATGAGAAAAATTTTTGAAGAAATTGTAAATTGCCCGGAATTACAGAGAAAATACTAAAAGTTGTACTTCCAACTTTCTTGGCATTATATTGAAAATTAAAAAAAATACGTTTTGTAGATCTGTGTCAATTATATATATACTCTGATAATTTCATCAATGTCGGCCAACGTTGCAATCAGCTTCAAATGCTATAGTATGGTGAAAATTGCAGCATTTTCGAACTCTAACTGTAATAAATCTATAGTTTCTTACATCTCTCAATCCCTGTCGTTTATAGCAACGTCAACCGCTTCTAGCGCGGATCTACAAAATTTTATTTTTTAAAATTATCAATACAGTCTCACACAAAACAATCGTAAAATACAACTTTTAGTATTTTCTCTGCAATTCCGACCAGTTGCAAATTTTCCAAAAAATTGTTTTACGTCATGTAGTAAATTGTTCCAAGTTCTCCAACAAGTCCAAGTCGTAGTGTCCAATATTGATTATTAAGATTATTATTATTTAAAAGTTGTCATCTTTTTAAAAATGTCCAAATATTTATTCGAGTCACTGTATTTAGAAGATTCTGTTCGAAATGTTCATCACGAGTTTCAATTCATAATCTGAGAATTAATAAGATTAAGAATAATATTAAAGTTATTATTGAAAGTAGTGAAAGGTCATTGAGTAATATTAAACTTGGTAAAATTATGACTGGTCGTTGTAGTGCAAGGAGTTAATATCGCAGTGTAACTCAGCGAGTCCTTAATTTCGCGGAGTAGCGTGTTCCTGATTGGCGGGACCGCGCGAGTTCTGTCGGGCTCGGTTAATAAATTCGCGTATCGAGGTCTAGCCGTAAATAGAGGTCGAAGTCCCGCCACGGAAAAAAAGAGTGAATTCGAGCGGCGTGTTTGCGCGGGCGTGCTCTGGGGGTGGCGCGCTGCGGGGGCGGCGAAGTAACAGCTGTTTTCTCTTGTGTCGTAACGGCGCTGGGAGCGGCCAGGGGAAAAAGAGCGCGGAAACAGCGGCGGTGAGGAGAGAGGATGAGGAGGAGAAGAGTAAAGCAACAATCGAAACCATGTCGGGCAACGACCGTGGCCCGCGCGCGGCTCTTCACAAATGGACCCCCGTTGTTGTTGCTGTTTCAATGTCGCCGTACTTCATAGCGGTCATTCTCCTCGCGCCAGCCAGCCTGCTCGGCTCGCGACTATTTATTTTTTATCCTGCTTCGACTGGAAACCTCCTCCACCGCGAAACTAGCCAAAGATGAGTCGGAAAGAATTACAGATTTACGCCCGCTACACACATCCGTTGTTTTAACGTGCGGCGACCGTGCGGTACCGCATTCGCGGTCTGAAGTACTATGAATTCAATGAAGACGCTGCACATTTATTTGAATCGTAATTCCGTCATCGCACGTCCGTCTTGCGTTCAATATTTGCCGCAGTTCCTCAAAGGAACGCACGATCGCGGCAATCGCATATACGATCGTCATTACATTATCGCGTATCAGTTGATGTACACGTCCGTTATTCTGCCGCACAATGAACGACATAAACGGTGATACGTTTTTAGACATTGAGCTTTTTATTGATGAAATTAAAAAATATCTCAAATATTACCAATATCTCCCACTATCTCCCCCTCTCCCAATATTTCCTAATTTATATCTCGCCACCCTACTCCACTCCTCCTCTTTCCACCTTGTTCTCAAGTACTCCGGCATTTTTTTTTTAGTTCTGCTAGCTGCAAAAACCGCATGCATTCCTAAACTAGACATAGGTACCTCGAGAAGTATCAACTAGCACAAAACCATCGGAACCAAACTGAAAAGAAGAGATCAAAAGTAAACTGTAGAACTGAGTCTGAAGGGGAAGAAGTAAGAATTTATCTTTGGTTTGGATAACACTGAAAACCGCGTCGTCTACCCTAAAACTGGCCTAAGATGACTCGGCAAGTATGAATTAATTCAACACCGCGAGAACCACACTGGAAGAAAGCTGGGAGACAGAGATGGAAAGAGAGACGTAGAGCCGAGTCCCGAGAAAAAGGGGAGTTTCTTTGCAGTAGCAATTAGTTTCCCCTGGTGAGAGCCGGCGGAAGTGATGGAGGAAAAAAAGGAGGAAGCGCAAAGGGATCTTCTTTAATGATAATTGGTTTGCCCGAGGAACAGGAGCGGAAAGGAAACGAAGTGACCGGAATGATGGGGTGGGATAGAAAAAGTAACAATCGGGATCGCGTCAAGTGGTAATTATCGGCGGTCGAGGATCGAATTCGAACGTTTTTGTGTGGTCCTTATCCTTTTTATCTCCTCTAGACAGGATTTCGGTCGGAAACTGCTAAATATATATTTCTTTTATTTCTTTTCAACTAAAGAAATATTCGATTTGTGTTGTAAATATTTACCTATTAAAGAAACTATAAGCATACCACAAATAATTTCTTTTAGGAAATTATGAACGGCAAAAATGATGTAATCACCGTAATCATAAAACAAAATCCTGGTGTAAGTTGCACCACTATTTCAATTTTCTGGGTCAATTTGATTAGGATTTTCCAAAACTAGATGGTACTCTTATACAGGGTGGAGCACTATAAACAGGTCACGGGAATAAGTCGCTTGCTTTTGAAGATAGAAGAAAATGCATCAGACCAAACATACTTGATATCGAGGCGCTCGTAACCTGATATCATTAATTTTTTTATAGGTGGAGACGTCAAGGAGATATGAAGGTCAACTCTGTTTTTTTAAATGGAACGGTATGGTTTTTTATTTACATTCTGATAGTGTGTTTCAAGACGAATATTATGAAGGTCATTCAAAGTCACTCAATTTCAACTGCAATAGAAAGTAAAGTGTCTCAAAGCACTCTTCGAACACTACGACGATTTACATGAAACATATTATTTACGTATTTACTGCTACTTCAAGTGTTCAAAATGACGACCTTGAACACATATAATCTAAATCGTTGTAATACTGATGATACGTTTTTGCATATCAATTGTGGTTGTTGGTTTTTCGCGGTGCTTGTTCCTTTAATTTTCCCCACAAATAAAAATCTAGCGGTGTCAGGTCTGGGGAATGTGCTGGCCATTTATTACTTCCTGATTGACCAATCCAACGACCTTCAAATCTCCTCTTCAGTAATTCTGTAACATTTCGTGCTGAATGAGCAGGACATCCGTCTTGTTGGAACCACATGGGTTGTCGCATGTCCAGTGAAATGTCCTCTAACAATTCTGGCAAAACGTCTTTTAAGATTCTCTCGTATTTATGACTATTTAACGTGCCATCAATGACATATGGACCAATTTCAAGTTCAAGGTCGTCATTTTGAACACTTGAAGTAGCAGTGAATACGTAAATAATATGTTTCATGTAAATCGTCGTAGTGTTCGAAGAGTGCTTTGAGACACTTTATTTTCTATTGCAGTTGACCTCACGTGACCTTGAATGACCTTCATAATAGGTCATTGTATTCGTCTTGACACACACTATCAGAATGTAAATAAAAAACCATACCGTTCCATTTAAAAAAACAGAGTTGACCTTCATCTCTCCTTGACGTCTCCAGCTATAAAAAAATTAATGACATCAGATTACGAGCGCCCCGATATCAAGTATGTTTGGTCTGATGCATTTTCTTCTATCTTCAAAAGCAAGCGAGCTATTCAGGTGACCTGTTTATATTGCCCCACCCTGTACGTAAAATCGTCATCATAACACAGAGATTACCTGAAATCTTATCATTTACACTTGAATAAATCGATTGAATTCTACATGACAGTCTTGGCAACATCATTTCAAGATAATTTTTACTAATCAAAGTATGATCAATTGAATTCTCTAATCAATTCCAATCAATTAAATATGGATATGCAATGTACACAATCAGTCATGGATGCAGTGACTAATTCAGAAGTATTTGTAATGAATTGATGTGAAGAAAGCTATATATCAACTTTAAAACTTGTATCAGTAACATCGATAAATTCATACTTCAAACAACAAGAACATCCATATCTAGCTGATTCTTTTTCTAAGACGAGGTTTAATTGAATAATGTTTCTAGAGGATTAGATTAAAAACTCATATAGGCCACCATCAAAGTAATTACAAGAATAAAACGAAAAACGTGTATCTCTACTAACGAGTTATTTTCGCTTTTTTCTTCCACAGAAAACAGAAGCAACAATTATATTGTAGATTATATTACGGAGACTTGTTTTATCTATTTCAAGTGCAATCTTCAGTTCTACTACAGTTCTATCAAGAAAAAGAATGACGTGCGTAACGATAAGATGCGCGCATTAATACCGGACACTCCACTTCAACATAAATCGAAGCTGAAATATGACAAGACAATGAGACGCTATTTCACACAACTGGTTCAATTCATTCATTCGGAATTTTTGCAAGTAACAGAGATCATTCCGTGTCCATGACGAAGCGAAACACTTTTGTTCTTGGACTCGAACGTGGAAACTCTTTTCACGAGCCATGAAAGCGTTTCCTCGGCCGTAGAATTTTTTGAAAAAATTGTCGGATAGAATGTCCACAGCATTAATCTTGATGAACGTGATCACGAACCGGAAGACACCTTTGTCTTAGGCGCAAAACTGTCCGGAACGTTCGCGAATTCTTCCATTTCCGAATTGCGAGCCTGTCCTCGACGAAAACGAGGAAGGAGAGAGAAAGAACGGGCGCGTTTGCCGTACGCGCGCGAGCAGTATGATTAACCGAGTGACTAATTAGAAGAAAAAAGCGCAGGAGCACTCAGGAGAGCAAACATAATTAGGGGGCAGCCGGAAAGAAATAAAGAAAAAGGGGTAGATTGTTTGAGGACACGCGATCCTCCGTGTTCCACGGCCAAAGTCCACGATGACCGGCTAGCCATCGCTAATGGCGACGGTAAAAAGTGTTTACACGCGTTTACAAAGACCTCGGGATCCGCCCAAGATCGGGCGTCGCGCTTAACTCTCTGCGTCAAAACAGAAAGTCGTCCGCCGTTTGTCGCGGGCGACCTGTGGCGTTCTGTCGGCACGCATTTTGGCGGAAAGGTGTCGCGAAAACTCGACAATCTACCAATTACCTTCCTAAAAATTGCTGCGCACAAATACACCCACAAACGAACCACATACAGCACGGACAAACGATATTGGATTATTTCACTGTTGATCTTTGTGTATTAGTGACGTCTGCACCTGTGAAAAATACTAGAAAACGTTTAAAATAACAAATTATAAATTGAAACTTTATTTCATTCTTGTCGTAACGACAACTAGCCCTTTCGCAATTTACCTTCTTAAACATTGATTCAGGCAAATACACTCGCAAACTAACCATTTACAACACGAACAAACGATATTAGATAATAACGCTGGCTATGCTCATGTATTTATGACGTCCTTCACTTTTAAAATACTACAAATAATTTCCAAGAACAAATTATAAATTATAGTTTTAGTTTATTCTTACTGTAACGACGACAACTCGCCCTTCCGCCATTTACCTTCTTAAACAGTGCTTTAGAGAAACACACTCGTGAACAATCTATTTACAACACAAACAAACAATATTGGATAATAACGCTGGCTATGCTCATGTATTTATGACGTCCTTCACTTTTAAAATACTACAAATAATTTCCAAGAACAAATTATAAATTATAGTTTTAGTTTATTCTTACTGTAACGACGACAACTCGCCCTTCCGCCATTTACCTTCTTAAACAGTGCTTTAGACAAACACACTCGTGAACAAACCATTTACAACACAAACAAACGATATTGTAGAATAAGACTGTCCATCTTCATATATTTATGAGGTCTTTGCACTCGTAAAATATTAGAGAACATTTACAGTAACAAATTCTATATTTTATCTTTACTTTATTGTTGCCCTAACGACGCCATCTTGCTATTTCGCCATTCACATTCTTAAGCATTGCTTCAGACAAATATAACCGCAAATCATTTACAGCTCGAACAAATATTATTAGATAATTTCACCGTCGATCGAAAAATAATAGAGAACGTTTAGAATAACACAAATTGACTATATCTTTATTTGATTTTTACTGTATGGATCCTCTTAATGCTTGAACTAATTCATGTCCTTATTTTGATTTTTATGAAATCCTTTAAAATAGAGATTTACATAAAAATCTGTAGTTTATCAATGATACAGATACGTATATCAATTTATTGCAGTCAGGTATGTGATTCGAACAATTTTTAACAAATATATTTGGTCTATATTACTGTAGGTAATAAACAGGCTGCAAGACAATTTTGACAAAATGGTGAATTACAAGGTTTAACGGTCTATAAAGCAATCATATTTTACTTGTAAGATTATGTGATCGCTCCTGAAGGACATCAAATTTTAACCTTTTGCACTCGAAGCAATTTTAATTCGAAAATCAAAATATTTCTTTGAACTTAGAACATTTTTATTCTATGTATCTTTAATTATATTGTCCACCTGAAATCAAACCTGCTTTTCCATACAACAGTTGAATTTTTATCGATTAATAAAATAAAGACGAATTTAATGAAAACAGTTTTGAATAATGGTATGGCAATTTTTATTATTGACCCAGAATCACAGTTCGAGTGCAAAGGGTTAATTCACGACAGTATTCTATGATTTTATCTAGCTATGCATAAATGTTCATAAACTGCTGCAACCTAGTAATAAAATACAATAATGATAAAAGTAATATTTGTCTGTACGACAGGTTGGTCCGTTCACGTTTCACATATCGAAAATAATTGTATACTAAACCGTGGGAACAAATGAAGTTTTCGATTCTGATAAGTGATTAATGTTGAGGATTTTTCGATGCTTGCCAATTGTTCGCTCGCTGGCGGCCAACGAGAGCGGCCTGGAAAATTTAACAACGCTCGCGACACAAAATGAAATGTTTTCCGAAGCCACTGCGATTCATGAAACGTTAAAAGATTCTCGCAACAAGTGAGTTTCATTAATTATTGCAACAACACTCGGACATGGCTGGCACGAGAATGTAAATTATGGTCCGACGTGTTGCTTGCTACCGTTCCCAAAGTACACTATAGAGCAGCACCAGCAACAGGGAGGAGTAATTTTTGTTACAAAGGACGTCTTTCAATGTATTGGAACTTCTCTGGACGCGTAGCTTTCCAATTTACAAATACAGTCGCTAGAAAATTTCTGCGTACCACGGCCGTGTGCGTTACATTAATCCGCGTGTGTGTTAATTGAAAGTTAACTACTTTTCGTACGAGTCCCCCGACGGTATCCAGATCGAGCAATAAAGTGCTTGTTAGCGAACAACTATTTAATATTAAAAACTATAAGTACCACGTGTAATTATAAAATTTTTAAATGAAATCAGACGAGCATTCGATGTGTATAAAATTAATGTTCCTATCGTGCGTCACGCGCGGACAAGGGACATTAGCGTAACAGAACGTGGATTTTCTCGCTTTCCGCCGTCTTATGCTTCTGGGAAAAGTCGAGGAGAAAAATTAAGGCGTTAAACGAGCTTCCAGTTCCTCTCGGAATTAAGTTGAAGGAATGTGGTTACTCCTTCGGGAGAAAACCTGCTTGAAGGTTAAGCTGATCCTCATTTTTAATTAAAAATGCCTTCCCTTATTTAAGCGCGGCTTCTTATGGAATTTTGTTTAGAGAGATTCGTATACTTACTATTTAACACGCGGAACACAGTGTTAACAAACATCAATTTTAGCTATTCTAAATATTCATAATTTCAAAGAGTTTAAATATCCTACGTAGATTGAAACATCTGTTCGATTATAGTTGTTGTTTAAATTAAATATCCTTGTTGAATTCAGATATTTGTTGAACGTTAATTTGAAGTTAAAATATAACTACATATTGCTTGAAATTGTCACGTAAACGTTATTGCATTAATTCTATATTAAAATGATAATTTATGTGGAGTTATGAGTAGAACATAATGGTTTGAGCCGAACATGGCATACACGAAGGTAAGTATTAATGTAAATAACAAACATTGTAGACATGATATATATTTCCTAGTAGAATATAAAATAGGTACAGAAACATTTATAATGACTTATAAATTTAAGCGGTACGAATTTAAGTAATATGACTGAATGAAATGATTCCACTTGATTTGGACTGTCTTAAGTGATTAAAAATATCGTGAACAAGACGTAACGATGATCGAAATAACAATAAATATTTCAAGAGACGATTATTTTTATTGACTCGAGACAACTGCAAAGGAGAAAATAACTTTTTAGGTGTCACGACTTTCAATTTTGTCGAAAACTGTGCCCTCGCCAGTGGTGGAAACCAGACACACCGTGGCTAAGCAGAATGTGAGAATCCAAGGCCAAAAATAATTGAATTTACCGCATGCTATAGCCAGTTTAAATTTTTGCGGACGTCCAATCGGTTCTCTTCGCTTATCGGCCCCTCTTCTCTTTTAGCCGTCGAGCTCTCCATTCCCGTCGCGTCCCCTTCTCCGTTTCTCTGACGGAGAGAGCCGCCACGCTTACAGATCGCGTCAATGGTCGAACAATTGTGCGACTATTAGCAAACTATTACAATATCGATACCGGTTGATGGGTCGATAGATAACGGTGAGCCATCAGCTGTTGCGCTGATCGGGTATCTCCGATAGAGCGTGGCCCGGCATCGTTGCGTGGACACGGTGATCCCCTAAATTGCCCCTCATAAATTGCCAGTCTGAGTGACCGGAAACTTCGCCTTTCTGTGAAGGACGTGCGCCTGACGTCCCGCGAAAGAGCATTTCGCCAATTTTGCTAGCCGATTTAATTACTGATCCCTGGAACCGCGGCTGACCCTAACTGCTTCCCACGTTCTTTGATCGCTTTCCGATTTTTATGAAATTAATCGATGCTGGTGAAAGTGGCCACATCGTTCGGTTTATTTAATACTTCGAAAATCACAATTTCTATTTGTATTTGCTAAACACGAATTAAGCTTGATGTACTTGAGATACCAACATCTTCGGAAATTTATACGGTTCAATTATTAAATTCAAATATGATATTTCTTTACTTCATTTTTCGTTTACTAAAATCAATGAGTAAGAAGAAAGTCAAATTTTAATTCAATTTTTATTCCCCCACATTCGTCTGAGAACATATAAATTTTTACAAAGCTCTGCAGTCTAATCATGTAATAAAATTGCACGTATTAATATCGATGTTTGTAATCAAGAATTTTTAGTATATTTTGAAGTGTTGCTGTTGCTTTTTCCAATGCAATAAGATCAAATAACTATTAAGTCAAAATAATGTCACCTTATTTCATTCTTCGTTTACTAAAATCAATGGGATCAATTCGAAACTTTGTGCAATATATTAAGGATAAGTATATTGAGGATTTTAGACGTTTGAGTAAATTTACGAATTTATTGACACATTCACAAAAATAACGAAGGTTGGATCATTCTCGAAATGTTACTGTAACCACGAATATTATTACTTTATTATCCACATAATATTATTATCAAAACCGATTATGATGAAATGCAGAAGCAGATAAACAAGTGCGATAAGAACGAAGGTAATCGTTTCTGTACATTTTATGTGATTTAGATTTTACGATCGCTACCTAAGAGCACAATTTCAACACTGTAGAGCGTTTCTATTTTCCAGGCAAGTCGAATCCATCGAGATAGATGGAATCGGAAAATCCTTTGTGCCCAACAAGTCGATCTGTAATTCAACCCCCGTTCAACCCCCTGAGATGACCCAGCATCCGGTGATAAGGGAGGGTCGCGACTGAAAAGTTTCATTACAACGAGCCGTTTCATGTCCCCCTCGTTCAAGACAATTTTATCGAGCTACATTCCTGCGTCATACTTCACCGCGGAATGGTATCGCAGAGTCCTCGTGCGATTTTTATTGTTCCCCGAGTCTACGTAAAATGTTGTAGCAGAGAAGAAAAGGAAGGCGGCGAATTCATTCGACCAACAGTCCGCCACCTCCGACTGTCGTGGGAGCAATTTACGCAGAAATGCATTCAGAAATGAAAACACTACGAGCTGCGAACCCAAAGTATCTGTTTTCAACTGAACATAGGTGAAAGAAAATATAGAAATATATTTGTTGTATTCAAAGTCAATTATAAAAGACGTTGAGGACGAATAAATTAATTTTCTCGAGGTTTCACGATGTGTATATTATGTACATTAGAATTTGCATTTGAACGTTTTCAATGAATTAGTGGATAACCCTTCAATACTTTTTTTTCTATTTATTTCATTGAGACAAATGTAGTTTACAATTTGCATTTGTATGTTTTCAATGAATCATCATTAGTGGATAGACCTTCAATACTTTTTTTTTATCTATTACATTGGACAAAAATAAAAAATTCCAGCCTTCACTATTGTTTGTAGGACAAACTAAAGAAACGAATGAAGGTTTTATTAATTTTATAAAATGTTCTAAAAGCGTGTATAACTAAATGTGTAATTAAAGATATAAATACATATGCAATGGAACATGAATTATTTTTTTCTTTCACAAACAGGTTTGATACGATTAGAGATTATCATTCAATTTAATAGTTTATGACAACATTTTTAACACATTTATAAATGCCCTTCGTTCTAATATGTTCGTATTATTTGTTTTAATTTATTGTTTGCTCTAGGATCAATTTATTCTTTGTATATTTAATTATGTACTTCGTATAACACATTGGACACATACTTATTTTGTTTTCGTTATTTTATAAGACAATATTTCTCAAGCAAACATTACACAAAATTTCATAATATTTTTTAAATAAACATCAACTACAATTTCGTAGACTTCTGAACAACACGCGACAGATTTGAATAAAACTATTTTGGAAATTCAATCCCAAGTGAATTTTACAAACTATCATCGCACTCGAGGAACGTATCTATGTCTACAGCTATAGTTCTGTGTTTCTTTTCAGCGTAACGGAATGTTTACAATATCTTCGGTGCCTGAGTCGGCGTTAACAATCACAAACCAACAACGACGGCTCGCGGTGTCGCATTATTTTTATTTTCGGATCGAGTCGATGGATTATAAAATATGTAGAGGCGAAAAAAAAAAGTGGAACGACTGTATATAAATGTAACCCCGACCTAGGGGAACATCCACAGCCGGGAAAAGAGGCGGAGAAGGGCGCGTCTGGTACGCCATTTAAAATCGATTCCACAGCGCGGCGTTATAGCCTTCGATGAACGGGTCACGACCGTGGAAATATGAATGAAAAACGGCTCTGTGCGGTTCTTCGGAACAAGCGCCGCCTGGAAAAAAAAGGAAGCAACCCATGCTGGTCGACCATCGATCGACCACGTGCTCAGCACCTGTTCGACTTTGCCGCCCTTTTTCCTCGTGCTTTATAAACACTTACACTGTCTTCGCCTTCATTCACACCTCGTCATGTCCTTGAGAAAATTTTGCCACGAACAATCAAAAAATTCACTCGACAAATGTAACGGATCATCGACTTTGTAGTATCTTTACAAGTTTATTATTACAAGTAATAATAAATAACCGTTTACCTGACAGAAATTTTCCGATGATTCTTCAGCTGTAAATCTAACACTGCAGGTCGAATGACCGTCTACAGATTCTTTATTTTACAATTATTGAAATTATTAACCCTCATACCTTTCTAAAGGTGAAAATTCGTCCAATTTTTTACATACTCTGAAATGATTGATTTCTTTGTCTCTATGTTGTGAGAGATATTTATTCGAAATATGACGCTATGATTAAAGTCAACAATCACACAAATGACACAAAATTATAACAATGTATTTAACAATACAAAAACTGAGAAACTTTGTATTTAGATATTAATTACTGTTTCAAACCTATTCCATTTCGCAGATCGCTAGCAAATTTGGTACACTCAATCTACCAACGTAAAAATTAATTGTCAATTCTGTATAAATAATTTCGTCACCTAGATATGGGTGACGAAGTCGTATACTTCAACAAAGTGTTACACTATAAAATAAGAATAGGTAAAGTATTATCCTAGATTCATATTCAACTATTTCTGCTTGGTGCGTGAGGGTTAAGATAGTTTCATGAGATCATAGGTTTAACACGTTCAGCGCCCACTCCACAATCATAAAAATTACACAAAATCAAAGCAATATATTTAATAAAACAAAAACTAAGAAGTTTAGTTTTGTGATATTAATTACTGTTTCAAACCTCTTCTATTAATCAAATCGTAATGAAATTTTGTACACTCAATCTACCAACGTAAAAATTAATTTTCAATTCTGTATAAATAATTCCGTCACCCATATATGGGTGACATGGCGCTGAACGTGTTAACAGATTTCTTTATTCTAGTATGCAGAGTGTCTCAAGGGTGGTACAAGTTGGCACGAGGTGATTCTACTTACGAAAATGAGTAAAAAAAACGAATAACATTTTTATTGTCGACGCTTTGTTTTTTGGAAAGAACGAGTTTGAATGAGTTTGGAGATGGAGTTTCGTGAGAAGTTGAACAGAGATGTCAGCCGGTTTTTGTTCAACAGCACGCGTAACTGCAGAATTTACAGATGTGATTTCCTCGGAAACGGAGCGTCACACAACCGAAGAAATGTTATTCGTTTCTCGCGTAATTTTGCAAATAGAATCACCTCATGCTCCCTTGCACTACCCTTGAGCTACTCTGTGCAGAGACATCAATTCACAATTCATATGCGTAATGAGGAATCCGACAGCATTTTGACTGCACCTAATTGCCAAAATAAATCTTTTAGATGTCATTTTCAGAAAACGATAAAAACCGATAAAAAATGTTCAGCTTCGTATAACATTACCTACTCTGTTTCGCCTCTGACAAGTAGCTAAACTGAAAAACACGGTTCATTAAACATATAAATAACCGAAATTCATTGTGCATTATTCCCAACATTTATTTAATCACGCGATATTTAACAACGATATCACGATATACGCGTGATCACAAATACCTGTATCGAAGACAAGATAGAACTACTTTCTCTTTCTCCGTTCGAGAGAATAGGTCTCAAATGAATCTCGTTTGGATCAACTCCGCGGGAAGGATAGGCGTACAATTTACGAAATATCCCGTTACACAACTTCGTGCTCGGCTTCATTCACGTTCAAATCCGACGTCATCCATCCTGACGTTTAATCATACTTAAAGACCCCCGGCCGGATAACGGGCGGCACTCCCATCCAGGATGTCAGCCAGGTACGTCGAGCTAATTATGAATTTCTGTAGACCGCAATCAATTTTCCCCGGGAACGAAATTGCCAGTAAATTGACGTCGCCGGTAGCCTCTTCCAGTAGACCAACTATACTTCCAGACTATCCGTTACCGGTCCGACGGTGGCGGCGGTAGTGGTGGTGGCCGGTGCCTAGACGCTTGGGGATCACGTTGAGCCTTTGTACTCTGATGGTTACCATTGAGCAACACGAACGGGAGGAACGGCGACGGTTAGAGATGGTTTCGAGTGGGTGGGAGAAAGACGATCGGTCGGCTAACACGAAGAGGGAGAGACGTGGTCCGTGGAGATGGCGAGAGAGACAGAAGCAGGGAGCGATAGAGCTGCGTTGAAGAGGGAGACGGAGTCAGAAGGAGAGAGAGTGAAGGTGGTTTTTGGTAGGTGGGCTACAAAGGCGAGAGGGTGGACCTAAGCGAGGATAAAGGAGAAGGAGAAAGCATGCACCAGCATGGTGTATGCCCCCTTTCGGTAGGTGGGCCGGAGGACGATCAATAAGGAGCATCGCTGGTGGGGGGTCTTACCAGGACCTCAAGCTACCCCCCACGTTGTCCTGCTTAGGGTGAGGGTCCGCAAGAAAGAACCGAGAAAATATTCTGAAAGGGGTCGTTCCGATGACAGTGTGTGTGTGCGTGAACGTCCGACGCTCAGTCCCTGAACTTTGGCTACCACCCTCTCTCACGCTTCCCTCGCAGCCAAGGGAAGATTACACGAGCGTCCACCCTTGTCCTCTCCCTATCCCCCCCTATCTCTCTATCCTCAGTCCCTCCGCGTGCTGCTACCTGGGTCTAGAAAATGAGAGGAACGACTGGAGAAAATTTCGGAGAAAACACGTGCCGAGGAAAAAATTCTACGAACAATTACACCCTTTCTCCCTCTCCTACTCGCTCTCTCTATCTCTCTCTTCAACCCCTTCTGCGGGTAAACACACCGCGGATGAACACTTTTTTTTCTCTCCTCCACCCCGAGCAGCGGCAGAGGAAAGATGGAATTAGTTCGTTTTGTTCTTCTTTCCCTGCCACTGTCTTACTGCGGATCGTATTTTTTTCGCCGACAAAGGTTCGAGAGAGAAAGACGGGACACGCGATTTATCGCATGACGGATGGAAGCTAAAGGAGCTCATGGATCAACGTTAATTGCAGTTCAGATGCTTACGTGTTCCTTCCCGTTCTTTTTTTCAACGACCACGTGGCACCAGAGTTTTTCGTGCCCGGAAAAATACCGTACACCTGTTTGAATGCGCTCGTCGACCGCGTTCTTCGGGACGCTCGATGTAATTTGTACAATCGTGCACGTCGCGCTGTCCAGTTAACCTTTTGTTTTTGTTTTTTTCACGGGAAACCAAATATGGTATATTTTTGTTGTCGTTGGGAAGATGGCGAGTTTGTTTTTCCAGGAATACGGAGACTGCGGATCTTTTTCTGACGATAAAAGATTTTTAAAATAGGCGAACGGTTGGAATTATTTCCTGCAGTTTAACGGAACCTTTTATGCATCGAAATTAATATTGAAGTGTGCTTGTTCTAACTGAACTAACTTCCTGCAGGTGTAGGTTACCTTCTATGTATCGAAATTGTTAAAGGGTTTTCACTTCGCAAGGAATAATAAGTAGATTGCACATGTTTCTGAATTCGTAGGTAATAAATGATTTTATTAAATACTAAAAAGCGTGAACTAGTCTCTTGCAATGTTAAGCGACCATTTATGTATCGAAATTATTATTACATTAAATACAATTTTTGAAATTATATTTTCTGGAAATTCGCGTGGGGAAATGCTAATTTGCATTACCATACGCAGACTGGTAATAACAAAAAGTCTGTTATGATCAGAGAAAACAGAACCGGGGAATATTATTTGTATCATTCTATTTTACATACAATGACTTTTTAAAATTGTCGATCTTCAATATTAAAAATAGTTGATGTTTAAACTGTTACAATTTCGTACAACAATAAACGTGGACTCATTTTACAGCTCGAAGCATCTACTTTCGTAATTTGTCATTTATTTATTTTAATGATATTTTTGACTTACGACATACATCTTTTCTCGAAAATGGTGAACATTGCTACGGTTCTTGAAACATTGGAGAATTTTGTTCATTACTGAATTTACCATAATCTCGAAGATTGAAGCTTCTTCTTTACAATTATCCCTTGAAATATGATGTGTGATTTTTTTGGTTGTTTCTGCAGGGTAATTATTGGAATAGATTCCCTTGGCCGAGCATCTAAAAATCATCATCTAAATAAATTTAATGTTGCCATGTTTATGAGTCAACATTTACTAATTGCTTTTAGCGCTCAATAGGTTTTGTGTTAACGAATACTTTTCCTAATGATACATATTCTTCAAGCAATGTATTAAGTATCAGTATTAAAATCGAAGAAACATTATTCAGGTGACGCCGAAGAGTGACGGAATCGCGTACAATTCCAGGACTCTGTAAAAAATCAGCACCTGGGGGATCAGCGCCCGCGACCAATTCCCAGAATCAACAAAATTTCGACCATCGAACCGATCGGAATCACGCGAGATAATTACGCGAATCCGCCGGACCCGCAGACTCGGGGGTTCCCGGTTGGCGTGGCCGGATAAAAAATTACCGCAACGAGGTTACATCGGAGAGATCGATTTAAATCTAATTTCCCGTCGTGTAGAACGACCGCGCGGCGTGGCAAACGGGCCGTCAAGGAATCAGTGTCAATTAATCGCGATGAAAGCAAAAGCTCGATGCCGGAACCGGACCGATAGATAGATAGAGAGAACGAGAAACCGGGAGAAAGAGAGAGATCGGGCCCATGAATATTCATTCCCTTTCGGGGAATTTAATAGCCGGCAGCTTCGGCTCGCCGGTCGGATACAAGTGTCGAAGAAAAGAAACGACGAGGAAAGAGTGGCAGCCCGAAAACCGTCCACGCATCCATCTTCATGGACGTTTAATCGTCCTGTTTCGCCAGCATCTCGAATTCGACGTGATATCAAAAAGAAACCGGACTCTGTTTGTTTCCTTGAACTTGTGAAAGTTTGATGGCTTCGTTGATCCCTTCTCTGTAATTGTGTATCAGTTTTGGTAAATTTCATGGAGCTGCGAGTGTCTGAATATGTGTTATGAATTGAGTGCAAAATCGTTTGCATTCGTTGCAAGACGCGAGGACCAAGTAGGTATTTATTTCTCTCTTCAATGGTTTTAAGTCGTAAGAATTGTATTCAGATTTTTAGAGAAAAGAAACGATGGGGAGTGGCAGCGAGGACAGGGTCCGCGTATCCGTCTTCATGGACGCTTGATCGTCCTGTTTTGCCAGCATCTCGAATGGACTAAAAAATCGTTTGCATTCGTTGCAAGACGCGGGGTCCAAGTAGGAATTTATTTCTCTCTTTCGGTGGTATTAGGAAGTTGTAACAATTGTATTGATTTTCTGAAATTCTTTAAATGTTTCCAATTTTTAAAATTACGCTCGCCTAGTTTTGCTGCATAGAATCCCTGGTGTTTCGTTATAAATGATTTAGTAGAACCGTGTTCGTTTGGCTCTGCAATTGTCACTGATATGGGAAAAGCAAAGTTTAGAACGTGACATTTTTTGTCAGTTTGTAAGGATCTGCCAAAGAGATGTTTAAACAGCTTCAACATGACTGTTCCTTGCAGCTTATTCTTGGCTCCGAACGTGACATCGGAGTTCAATGGGCGATACTTTGACACTGTAGAGGAAATTGATGATAAATTACGGTTGTTCGATTGATAGAACTTCTATGAGTTTAGTCTGCTTTCTTTCCATTTTCGACTACATCGTCAAACCGTAGAGTATGCAGCACTGGCTAACACTTTAAACGCTATGCCAATCTCTGGTGGCTGACGGTATCGAATTTACAGAATAATATATAATATATAATTCATGTGATGTTGAAAAATGTTCACACTCTCTTAATAGATACGATTGAAACAAATTAAACATGGAGTAGCAAGTCTTCTGCTTATGCAGAGTCGTATTTTTGTATTTAAACATAAAATTGGTCCGCGTTTTACACTTTAAAATAACCACAGCTTGATGACAATTGACAGACTGATGCACAAGTGCATACAAGCCCATCAAACATTGTCCGATACCTCCGCGAGAAAACTGACAGAGTCCGGTTTCTTTTTATGAAACCGGAGTTGTGAACTCATCGGGAACTCGCGGAACGCACTGTACGCGGACACGCATAGACACGTGTGCGTGTTTATATGTGCGTCAGCGGAAGCATCTAATCCTTCGTGCGGGCATTGTTGTCAGACATATTGGGGTTTGTTCTTGAGGTGGCTCCGGGATAGGCGGGTGGGAGATGGGTCCAGCGGATGAGACGGAGATGGCGGAAGGTGGTCAGGTGGGTGATTCGAAGAGGGTGGACCTAGGAAAGAGAGAGGGTGAGGGTGGTTAGCTTTATTGATCTGTAAGACTGCCAACATAGAGACTCTGCTTACCCGCTCTCCTCTTCGTTCTCCATATTCACTGCCTCCGTCTTCTCTTCCTACGATGGTACCTATGCCGCGCGGCCGTCCCTCTCTTTCCGCGCCCTGTCTCTTCCTCTCCTCTCCCAGTTCCTCTATACCTCCTCGATTTCCCTCCCGCTCCTCATCCTCCTTCATCGCCCCCTGACCGCCGCAGCGTAGCGTTCCATTTCTAGTCTCTATCCGACGCTGTCTGCCTTCCTCTTACTCCGGCAAACGCTTACAAACGCGACGCCGCACACAACCAGCCACGGCATTGTCACTCTCTCGCTCTTCCTATCTCCTTCCATCTCTCTTTCCACGGGGGTCTCTCTCCCCGTCCCTCCTACCTTTCTGTAAGCTCTACGTACATACTCCAAGCCACCCTTAACGCTGGCTTAGCAAGGGACAACCCCCGTCCACTGGCTACCACACCAGCCACGCTGCCGTCCTCGCAGCCACCCTCTCCCGCTGCTGCTTCAACCCCCCACAGTTAACCCCCTCCGTACACATCGTACTCTCCTTCGGTATAGTCTTCCTCTTCCACATCACACACGGCCACCCTTTCGTACGTCCCCCTTTTCTCTCCTACTAGACAGACCTCCCGGATTCACAAGCAGCTAACCAACACGCAAGTCGCTTAAACCCACGCTCAACCCGGCCTTTTCTCTCCCTCTCTCTCTCTCTCTCTCTGTCCCTCTGTCTCTCTGTCTCTCTGCCTCCCGCTCATTGTGTTTGTGTAACGCCCGAAGACCACACCGACAATGCCCGACCGCCGTAACTTTCTCGATGCCAGCCCCTTCGTGGAATTTTTTCCCTTTTCTTCCGGACACCGTGCCGCTGTTTCTTTTTTACTTGCCATCTCCTTCCGCCGACGCCCCCGCATTTCATCCCCCGCACGCGTTCAGCTGAAGCGAACAAGCGCTTGCCCCGACTCTGTTTGCGCTCTGCCTTCTGATTCCTCTTTTTGTTCGCCTCGGCCAACTGGCAAAGCATGCTGCTATCCGCCACCGGGACACGGGAAACGGGTTTAGAGGTTTCTCGTCGACGTTTCTTTCGACCCCCAACACCGTTTACTTGGCGAGTTTGATCTCTACGAGAGCGTTATGAAACAGGATTATAGGTGGAGCCATTTCTTCTGGATCGACAGGCGATGGTCACGAGGCTTTAGCGATTCCATGCTGCTAATAATTATTTAGCGAGAAAAAGAAATTGATATTCATTGTATGTCTACATTTCAATGTTCAACTCTTTGATCATTTCATCTGATCTAGATTACTGTACACGACCTGTATCATTCTGTCCATTTAAGTGTGTATTTACTCGCACCACACTCGAACGTTCATCAGTTTACGAGACACAATGACATTTAGGGTTACGAACGTCCCATCTGAATTTTAATTTTCTAATTTTCTAAATTATTAGCTGCTAGTATTAAGTCGAATAGGAATACCAGCAATGTCTCTTCACTAGGCTGCGCATTTTATGCGTTTATTACAAGAATGAGTAAGTGCAACTTAAAATAGAAAAGACACGTGTCTCTTGCATTTTTCAACATACGCATACAATTATTATATTGCATAAAAGCCCGCTGTCTGTTTAATACCAATCTGCACAAATTCATCTTAATTCATTCCAAGAGTTACACCGAACGGGATATCAACGATTCCTGGAGCGACCCCGGCCACTTTGGGGGTTGACCCCTCTTTCATCCCCCAGCGACCTTTCCAGGGTCTGCTCTCTCTCTCTCTCTGTCAGGCATTTTTCTTAGGTGGCCCTTTCCTCCAGTTGTTCTCGGCTTTCCGGTAGTCGCCGAGCTGCCGTAGCAGTAGACGTTCTCCCGCCCGTGTGTATACGCCCACACGCGCTCACACAGACATGGTCCGATGAGCAGGAGCAGCCCTCCTATGACGTGAGATTAAATTCTAACGGGCCGGCTCTCCCCAACGTACAGGCATTTTTCTTAGCTCGGCTGGTAAAGGACTACGTGCCTAAATTAATACTCACTCCCTGCGCGCTCGCATACAACCAAACACACGTACACGCGCGCACACACGGCCAGCCGGAAGCTCATGCACGCTCCTCGACATCCGTGGCGGTTAAGTATGTTTTACGGGGATGGAAGCGGGGCGTATGTTAGAACACACGGACAGACGAACACAGCGCCGCGTGGTTGGAATACTCGCAGAGCCATACGGGCATTTCGACCCCCCTACTACTACCACCCTCCGACGTTGAATTTCTAGCGGCCATTATTTAGCGCGCTTAGAACTTGCTGGCCGTGTGGGGTAATGGCACCCTTCCACATGCGAACGTGTGCGGAAACACACCCGTGTGTGGACCACCACCATTGTACGGCCCGGGCGGCGACGATGACGACGACGACGTTGCCCTAGGGGCACCAGGGTCGAGAGAGCCCGGCTCCGCAGCAATCTGGGAATTCCTGTTACTTCTTTGCCCGTAATGAGTCAACCCTTCGTAAAATTACCAGAAGAGGGCACTCCGACCGAGACATTTACCAACGAATCGGCCGGATTATTGCTTGCGAGGTAGAAATTCGGATGGGCGGCTCCTTACCCGTAAACCTGCGGATTTCGGCGACGCTTCTGACAGAGGGATGAACGTTTTTGTTTCATCGAAGCTTGGGTTTTGAGGTTAAAATCTTATTCTAAGCTAACGTGAGATTTTTTGGTTTTATTGCCATTTTTTTTTGTAATATACACTGAAAGAAATAAATTGGTTGAATAATTCCTCATGGATGCATATTTACGATCTCAATAATCGTAAATTAAAAATATGAGAACGCGTCATTTTGACGCGTCCCGTGAACTGATTGTTAAAGACAATGGCTGATGTAATAGTTGTTCACCTCACTGTTGCTTGGATTTTGTGGTTAAAATCTTGTTCTAGGCTAATGAGAGATTTTTTGGTTTTATTGATGCTGGAACTGTAGGCTGGCTTTTGAAAGAAGATGGCTGAAGCGATAGCTGTCCACCCCACTGTTGATGCTTCAGGCTTTCTGCATAGGGGTAGAAGTGGCCATCTTCTTTCGAGAAAATGGATATTCGTTAAAATGAGCTATTTTAAATGTTTAAATACGTATTTATTAAAATTATAGAAATTATCCTCGGGGAATTGTAAGCTATGTTGTCTTCTTTGGGTCTATATGAGCGGAAATGATATTGCAATTATAGGTAACAGTATCATAATGATTAAAGGAACATTATTTTCCTTATACTGATTTTGCATTCGTTAGACTCACATTTGTCATTTTTTAAATGACATAACGAATTGGTTACTTATTAGTTTGTTGTTTTCAGTATTAATTTGCTGGAAGAAAAAAAGTTAAAGGAGACCCTGAACATTTCTGTTTATTAATTTTTATACTTATAATTTATTATTTACTCATATAATATTATTACATTAATTTTGATTTGAAAGAAGTAAATAATATTTATCTGTATTAAATTCAGTTTGTAATCCAATCTCTTTAAAATGGACGTAAGAAAACGTATTGTTTTAGGTTTCATGTCTACCGTTTGTTATCAATGAGATCAAAGTAATATTAATCTGCGTATAAGTGCATTAAATAAAAGTTATTATACGATATTATAAACAGAAAGATAACAGTGAAATATTCTTAAAATACTAGAAATGCGTTTGATATAAATCAATTATTTTTCTGACTAGTTGTCTGAGCGTGGGCCTCTTTTTCCACTTCTCGCTCAGTAATGGGGAAACAGGTTTTTATTAAGTACCGGAGACTCTGCCCTAAGTTACATAATTGTGGTTTCTTGTTAAACAATGATAAATGTATTAAGTTAAAATTAATTTATGATCTATATTTATTCTATTTGTATTGTACTGTATTTATTTGAAATCAATCGTTTTCATTCCACATATAATAAAACTGATTAAAACACTGTTGTTAATAATAATAGATCGGTTGGTGTGCACAGCTGCATTCCCAAACAACCATCTTCGGACTGATGAATTACAAACCCAAATACCACGGTTGCTATTAACGCTTCGTGTGCAATCCTTCTCAGTATTATTAGACTAGGAAATTCCGTTGGGAAACGAAGCACAGAGTTGGTCTATTTCATATTATTATTAGAAATTGCAGCTCCTATCCGAATGACATCTATTCCCTCCAACCATCGATTACAGTTCTCCAAGTAAAACAACTATGATTATATCCGCAATTTTATAACTCTAACACATCGACATTAAAACCATTCATACTTTACATACAGAAATTACAATTCTGACAGATAATGAATACGAAAGAACAAAGAAAACATCCAATACAAAAATGATCTGATTAAAAAACATTTGTTATATTCTTTCCCTCAGAAAGAAATATGTATAGCGAGAAAACCGCAGAAACTAAGATCACAGGACGAATTTTCCTAATACCAGACACATATTACGATTTTTCTAAAATGTATAAAATTATACGTGTTTTACATCTTTTTTGGTATAAATATTCTGCAAAAAAATGTTTCCGTATCCATGTCCCACAAAAGAAACATAGCGAGGAAAACACAGAGACCGAGATTATAGGATGGGTTTGTCTAGACCCGGATACGTATGGTTTTTCTAAAATGTATAAAATTGTAAATGTTTTTCAGTTAGTCTTGGAATAAATCTTCTTCTTCGTATACGATTTTAAAAAGAGAAATAATGTTACCTAATAGTGGACGGTATGATAATCAATTATTACAGACATATCCAATCTATATCTAATCTGAAAATGTTTTGCAGCTTGTCTTGGAATAAATCTTCTTCTTCATTTACGATTGTAAAAAGAGAGATAATGCTACCTAATGGTGGACGGTATAATAACTAATTATTACAGACATATTCAATCTAAATCTAGTCAGATAATGTTTTTCAGCTAGTCTTGGAATAAATCTTTTTCTACGTTTACGATTGTAAAAAGAGGAGTAATGTTACCTAATGTTGGACGGTATGATAATTAATTATTACAGACATACCCAATCTATATCTGATCTAATCATTGAATCAAATCTGTGTCCTCTTACAAGCGAACTAGCTATACAATTTTCCACCATCAACATCCGGTAGAATGTCTTATTTCCGAAATCTATACGTATTTCACTGTCTTCATGTTCTTTACTTTCTGAAACTCGCTAGTCCCATTGTCCTCTTAGCTACCATAAATCCTCCGCGCTTTTTCCCCGGAGCAAAAGCCCCGCGTTTCATTTCGATTGATGAACGAAACGCTAGTGTCGGTAGCCGGACTAAATTCTCCCAAAGCGAACACATTCGAGTTGCCGCAACATCCCCGGAATATTCGTCCATACGAGTTGGCCGGGATTTTAAGCGCGATGGCTGCACATCTGGCTCCTTAGGTGGCGTCGCTCCCTTTTACCCGGGACTGTACCGCTCCGGTCGGACTTAGATTTAGGGGCTGCTAGTTGGGGGTAGTTCGCGGGGGGTGGTGACGAGAACCGGTGAGTCAAAGGGGGAGGGAGGCGAGGTATATGGGGCTCGACGAAAAGGGAGGGTCGGTTGGTTCACATTTACATAGCGGACCCGGCAGGACTAGATGACTAGGCGGTGGGATATTAAGAGGGAGAAAGGGGGTAGGTGGTGGCAATTCTGGCAACATGGCCGCGACCGAGCCGCGCGACGTACACCAAGTGAGTTCCGGGAAATGGTTTTCCGGGCGGGGGTGGGTGCGGGGGGTGAACTGGATTTCCTATGCCACACCGTCACCTTCCTCGCTCCCGAACTACCTCCCCCCCCCCGTCGCTGCTCCACCTCCGTCCACCCACTCCAGCCGCCGTCGTCTGCTTAGATGCGATTCTCAGAACCCCGGGGGCTTTATTCGATTATTAAGGACCGCTATTGGATTAAGCGCGATTCCGCGACTGATTTCGCGCTCACCGTCCTCCTCCGTCCTGCCCGTGGAGAACCTAATCCGCCTTTCACGCTGTTTTACTCCGACACCCGGACCCGATCCCCCTTCGAACCGAGTTGAACGTCCCCGGCTGATTGGTCCCGGCCGACGACGTCCGGATAACTTTTCTACACGGAAAACATTGCGGCACGAACGTTGCCCGCCGGAAAACAGAGACAGCTGGGCCAATTAGATCGCTGATGAACGGCCACCGACCGCCGAAGTCGCTTGGCGCACGCCGCGCGTTTGATTCATTGGAAAAGTTTCCGGGGCTTGCGTCGCGAGCAATCATCTTTTAAATGGTCCCCGGAATTAGAGGTTCGTCTCCTCGAGAACGAGTTTTTTGCGAAATTATTCAGACGATTGTTGTTTCTTTAGACGCCTATAATCCGACGAACGAGACGAGGCACCAGATATGAACAAACGCACATGACGGCGCAGCGTTCTGACAGAACAGGAACGAATCTTACAAATATTGTAATAACATTTCTTTGCTAAATTCTCGGACTTGTTTTACTCGCCGCAAGTGTTCCATAGACATTCGTTGAACGTAATATTGTTTATTACTAGACAGCGGACTTTATGCATTTATGACAAAAATGAGTAGGTTCAATTTGAAACGGTAAAAATAATAGAAGAATTGAAAAATACTGTCACATTATTTTCAACTTCTTAAATATATTAAGAAAGAAAATAAATTTGTATTTCACCTCAGTTCGTTGCAATTCAGGTAGAAAGTTTTTATTTTGAATATTAATTGTAAATTTACTAAATATGTTTGTTATTAATATCCTTTAAACCAGGGGTAGTCAACCTTTGTATTCCTACCGCCCACTTTTGTTTCTCTGTTAATATTAAAATTTTCTAACCGCCCACCGGTTCCACAATAATGGTGATTTTTAAAGTAGGCAAGTAACTTTACTTTATAAAATTTATAAAGCAGAGTTTCAGCAAGTTAAAGCATATGATAATAATTACTTACACAATACTTCATGTCGGACTTTCGCTAAGTTTGCCAAAATAAATCATTATAAAACAACTTACTGTACTTAAATCTATCTTTTTATTTATACCTTGCATACATGGAAGCAAGAAGTCTGACGACATTACATTTAATTAATTAAATTATTGATGAGATCCCTGAGGCTGCTGCTGCGGAACTAAATACTGGATGTCTGGCTCTATTTTTGTAAGGAACAAACGAAGTAGGATTGCATTATTTTGTGTTTTAATTTGTGAATCGTAATAAAATATAAACACTAAAGAATTTTATGAAAACCTAATGAAAATGTTTTAAATAATGCTATGAAAATTTTTTGAACAATACTTTAAAAAATTTCCATTTCAATGTTTGTAAAAAGTCAATCAAATTAAAAAAAAAAAAGGAAAGTGCTTCAGTATCGGACGAAACCCCTACCTCCCACCATGAAAGCTGGAACGCCCACTAGTGGGGGAGTAGGCACCAAGTTGATTACCACTGCTTTAAACCATATCACTGTGCCTCGCAATTAATATACATAATTGTTGCAACGAATTTCATAGATGATAACATAATCATTTACAATATTTTATACTAGAATACTATGTCAAATATTATTTGGGATTGGACGCGATCAGGACGCCTCGCGCAGACAAATCACGCTGACGAAAAATTTCGCCGTTCTCAGTGTGGATCGCAATTGAATTCCTGCCTTATGGTAAGAGCGGTACGCATCGAGGTCTGCCGCAGCGAAAGGTTTAACATGAATGATGGCTTATAAAAAGGAATAGGCGTCAAGTATTTTTGAATATCTTTCCTTGCATAGTCTGCTGGAATCGATCGTTCGATGGCCATCAGGCGGAAAAAGTCAGACGGTGTCGGAAGGTGGCGTAACTCTTAACCGTGGTAACTCATCCGATCAAAACCGTGAAACTTGGAAGCACGAGGCTTAGTCTTAATTTAAGGGTGGAAATGAAAACCACCCCTACCGGCGCTAATTTAAGGCTGGTGCTGCCCGCTCATTTGTTTTAACCGCTCTCCCGCGGGAGAGCTCGGGTGTCGAGGGTTGGAGGACGATACACGCGGATCTACTCGGGGACAGCGCGCGGGGGTGGGTGCAGAGGAGCTGCGGATGAGAACGGTGGTCGACCGGCGGGGAAGCGGCAGCGGATAAAACGCGGTTTAGTTTAGTTGCAATTCGCATTAAAGCGCCGCCGGAACAACGGGCTTTAGTTCGGCTTCCAAGAATGCCGAGTGTACCCTGTAACTTGTTCATTTGCTCGTCGCGCGCGGCAGGCTTTCAAGTTTAGCCTCTTTTCAGTACCATTCGGTCAAGGCCGTTCTGTCACGCGACGAAAGAATACGCCCGGCTCTCTCTCCCTCTCTCTCTCTCTCTCTCTCTCTCTCTCTCTCTCTCTCTCTCTCTCTCTCTCGCGCGCGCGCTCTCTCTATTCCGTGTATCCGCATACTTTCGCGGCCGACAGGTTGCCGACCGAGAATGTAAATACTGCGGTGACAACTGGGCTTGAATGCGCGAACGTTTACTGGATTCGCTCTCTGATATCCAAACCGGGTGCTTTGCCACGACTGATGCGCTTCCTGTTACAAATATGTTCGGTTCAGATGCGATTTCCTGCTATTTTTTTATCATCGAGTGCGTTGGCAGTAATTGGAAATATTTAGTGAAATCGAAACTGTCTGTTGAATCGAGTAGAAATTGAAGAGTTACGATTATATTGCGAAACTTAATGCAGAAATATTCTTCTTAAAGTTGAAATTAAATAAATATTCATTTTGTCCCTTATCTTTCGGTCAGCGGACCATTCTCATAATGATATAACTGATGAAGTTTTATTTGTCCCTATCACTGTTTTATTTATTAATTTCTTGAGACATATTTTTTAAGGTACTTGGTGTAGACATGTTCATCTGTCGATTGCTCCCAATGCAGCTGCTGTTCATTTAATTAATTCGCCAGAAAATAATTAATTGTAAGACGATTTTGATACTGTGGGTCGAAATGGACCCAGACTCCGCCGTCGGAGGGTTAATAGTTTCTTTACATTGAAAACGACGATTGTGGCACTCGGTATGCGACACAATGATTACAGGGGGCCTCCAGTTGTCATAAAATCGAACACAGTAATCTTTAAAACAAAAATTGTTTAAGCACTCGCAGTATACTTATTATTTATCCGCGTATTTTATGCATTTATGAAAACAGTGATTAAATAGCGATGTACCCTAGCTTTTAGTTTGTAGGGGTTACTTTCTCTGTACACTTTGATTTCATATCTACCTAATGTTATAATAAATCTCTTATGAGATTTTCTGAATAGAAAAAAAAGATACAACAGTAAGAGTATTAGAAGCAATAAACTAAAATACTATTATATTATTTTCAACCCGCTTCGGGTTTTAAGGCAAATTTTTGGCAATTAAATTGTTTTCTACGAGGATTCTTCAACCGTTTTTCAATCGCACTGTCGCGTCACGTCGCGAAAGCTTCGCAGATCCATGGGACTCGCGATTAACCCTGACCCCCAGGAGTAGGTGGCCAGTTTTACCCGGGGTGGTTTTTCAGATAAATCGGCGCTCGTTTCGCCGAATACTGACGCGAATAGAAGAGACGGATGACGTCCGTAGGAAGGAAAGAGGCTCCGTCGGTATAGATGAAATTACGTGTGCACGTATGAAGCGTTCGGGGGTGGAACGCGGGGGAGTAGCGGGGCTGCTAATAAATCGGTAAATCGCGAGTTAATTCCGTTACGTCGGGGTTATTCCGAGCGATTCGCTAGGACGGAAAAAGAAGAAAAAGGATCGGTCGATACGGAAAAAGGAACGCCGCCGGGGGTTCGTGGAACGAGAGAGCACGCTGCAAGAATGCCAGTGAAAGCGGCTTTAAAGCGATCTCGACGAGTGAGCGCGAGCGGGTGGAAAAAGGAGAAAAAAGAACGCGCGGCTGCTTCCATGGGGGCGACGAAATAAAAAGAGAAGAGATCGTAGAATTCGATAAACCTCCGAACAGACCGGCTTGTTTTAAATTTGGATACTGGATCACTGCGCCGCCGATGGTTTCTCGCGTGTCCGTCGAATATTATTCAGATGAAAAAATTTAGTATGTTGCACTCAGGGGCATTACAGGCCAATCGAAAGGAAAACTTTGAATAGACCACCTCGCTGATCCAGCTGTATCCCGGAGATATTGAAATGCTGATGCGCACGGCTATTAATATAAATATGACATTAATATCGCCGGAAATAATGAAGGTCCCTTGTGGCATATGCTTGGAAATCAGAAAAACCCTCGTCAAATTCGAATATTTATGTGTGTTGCGTATGGAGAATTTACTGGTTTCTAGGATTATTGTGTGTATGATTACAGAAAGTTGAAATAATGTAAGTGAATGGAAAAGGTGAACGTGTGTCGTTGAAATAAACCGCACTTTTGATTTACTTAAAAATGGATAAAAATAATGTATAGAAAACCGGTGATTCTAGCCTGAAAATGAGCGGCCAGCCATAGAACGTTCTATTTGAATAAACATTAAAAAGGTCAATATGATCAGTATCGCAACGACTCGCCTATCCACCGTGTAACAATCAGCAACGATAAAAGAAATATAAATAATTAATAAATATGTACGTAGCTCGTGAATGTTGCAACTAATCCATTTATTATATACTATTATAATTATATACAGAGTGGAAATTATAAAGCGTTACAGACGAATCCAAAAATATTTATTACACGCAAAATGTTTCAGATGAAAGTTTTTCAGTACCGAGGGTGACATCATATGGTAAGACTTATTTTTCCCGGTGCACACTCCAAGGTGAGGTGAAGGTCAACTTTATTTTTTTTCAATGAAATGATATGTCTTTTTATCCACCATCAAATAGTGCGTTTTAAGATGAGGTCAATTACCTATGACTCAAGGTCATTCGCGGTCAAACTTGCAGGGATTTTGAACAGTAACGTTCGACAAACGCATTTTTTTATATTGATAAAATTATTGATATAAAAGTTGTTACAATTTTAGTCACAATTTTAATGGACGTATTTTGTCAATGAATTTCCTTGACGGTATCACGATAAAAATTGAATTTTTTGAACATTCACATTCTTCATTTTAAAAATTGCCACCCCCATGTTGTAGTTTCTTTTACCACCAACGTACGTTAATTAATCACCAAATTCCAAAAATCACACAATGCGTTCATCAATAAGTTGTTTTCCCATGATTACAAAAAGAATGCACGACAGTCCCTTCGATGAACGTTCGAATAAAATTTATTTACTAAATCTAAATTAAATCTAATTGAACTTGAAGATCGGATTTGAGGATCAGCTTTCTAGCTACAAGTGATCTATGATAATAGTATTAATAATAGTATAATAATAATATTCTCTAATAGTATTTCTCGACCGAAACACTTTATAACATTTTCATATGCAACAACCTAATACAGGCATGATGTCTGTTACTGAGACAGACTGTGATAGCGAACGCGCCAAAAAAACATATTACGTATCAAAGAATATGAAAAGACCCTATCAGAAACAGCAACAAGATCGGTATTGCAACGAGTCACCTGTCCACGGCGCAACAATCAGCAAGTCCAACTTACATCGGTACACTATCGGTCTGCCTCGTGAGCTGTATTCTAGAAGCCGCGAAACCCGAAACATCACGAGCACTATTCACTCCTTGCACATCGTCCGTGTGAGCTCAGTGGGCTCTTTGTAGAGCGTAGGCCTCAAAGAGGCCAGCTCCTTTATTCTCTGTCGGAAAAATGTCTCGCAGCACACGTCTAATCTCTTTGGGCGAGTCGAGAGAATCGCGTTGATGCACGTCACAACCCGAGCGCAAAACTGAAAGCGTAGAGAGCCCAGCAAAGGCGATCATCGAGATCGCGTAAATCCCGGCTGAATCTGAATATGAAAGGGAACTTCTTGACCAAATGGAAACCTGAATGACGGCTGGGGGTCTCTTTGGTCCAGGTGGGGTCTGCACCGGTTCGTCCACTCCGCAAAAAAAAAACTTGATCGTCGTGATCTCCCGAACAAGGGGAGCTTCCGCTCGCATCACATTGCGATCCGTTGAATCGCAGCATCCCTCGAATGGTCCAGCGTCTATTTTCCGGAGAAACGAGTTTCTTCCCGAACCGTGGAGCGTGTAACCGTCCTGGTGGTCCATTCAGCCGAAACTCGTTTTGCGAAAAACCGTTCCCTGGTCCAGTTGCTATAGCTAACATACCGTCTCACTGGGATCGGCATCGTCTTCGAGATCTCTTGATCTCGACGTAGCTGCCGAGAATGTTCTTGCGAGATTTGAATTGTAACTCTAGGAGTGAGAACTGGAAATCGAGCCCTTGGGATTCAGCGTTCTGGTTCCGAGAACTGATATTGGTCCAGAAACAGAGTTTTTACTTTTCCGAGAGATTAACTTTTGGCTTTGAAACTTTCAGCATTATACTTTTATTATACGTAATTAATTATAGGAATTAATTGAATGAAAACTTTAAATAATAATTTCAGGTTCATACGGTTTTGGTGTGGAGAAGTGCACACTACAGTTAGACTAGAATGTAAAAGTGCGAATATGCAGGGTGTTCAGGCTATTACTAGTCAACATTTTTTTTGTAAATAGAAAATATTAGAAAAAAATGATAGAGGAAAAAGTAGTACTGCTTTTTATACGCAACAAATTGACATATGCATTTTTGTTGTATTTACATTATTTTGATAGAAACGAAGGTGACCTCCAATATTTTAAATGGAATGCTATATATTTTTCAAGTCGTATGAAAGCGTATGTCAAGACGAATTCATCCATCTACTACACATTGACCTTCAAGGTCATGCAAGTTCAAAAATGGAAGAAATGGAAGAAACAATTTAAATATTGCGTATCAGTATTTTTTGCGTACCAAATTTAGAGTTTTTAAATACACAATTTAGAGCATATTGGGAAGATCTGCCACTATCCATTACGCAAGGTATGTACTTCCAACAAGATGGGGCCCCACCACGTAACAGTAGAATCGTAAGAAAATATCTTAACGACATGTTTCAAAACCGATGGATTGGAACATGCAGACCTGTCAAGTGGCCTGCAAGATCTCCAGGTCTATCACCTCTCGACTTTTATTTATGGGGTACTATTAAAGAACTAGTTTCTGAGACACCGCCCAGCGATATAAACGACTTGAATAACAAAATAACACAAGCATGTGGATTAATAACTCGGACCACATTAGAAGAAGCTACCAAAAACGTAATTAATAGAGCCGAAATGTGTATTCATGCGCAAGGAAGCCATTTTGAACATTTGTTTTAGCCTCATTAATAAAGAATACTTGTAAACACATTGGTACGCAATATTCAAATCGTTTCTTCCATTTCTGACCTTGCATCACCTTGAAAGTCATTATGTAGTAGATGGATGAATTCGTCTTGGTACACGCTTCCATACGACATAAAAAAATATATAGCATTCCATTTAAAAAATCGGAGGTCACCTTCATTTCTATCAAAATAATGTAAATACAACAAAAATGCATATGTCAATTTTTTGCTTATAAAAAACAGTATTACTTTTTCCTCTATCATTTTTTTCTAATATTTACTATTTACAAAAATAATGCTGGCTAGTAATAGCCTGAACACCCCGTATATAACCGTTTATAGTCTAGTTACAATTTGAAGCTTAATCATGTTTTTTGAGAAGTCACCAATTACCTCGAGCAACATAATAATTTTTTTGTCGAGAAGTATATCAATTTTATGAACAAAATTCCAGGTAATTATTGACGTTTATCCTTCCATCATTTCATAAATATCTGATTGGAAAAGAGTTCTAAGTGAAGTTTTTAAATGTTCAGTTCAGGCCCGCATAAAAAAGTTGTAAAAAGCAATCTTTAAAATTTACTCCACGATTCTGAACAATTACAAATTTCAAATTTTTTTTCTTTACGTCACCTAGGAAACTAATATTTCTAACATCACGAAAAATATCGTTTGGTCCAATCTTATGAAAATCGTCGTATTTTTAAATGTGTCCGAATATTACTGTAACAGGCTTTAGGTATTAGCTGTCTAACGATGGTTTGGTCAGCATTACGGTTAAAAATCGCACCTCGCGAAAATATTTGAAGTCAGATGGAAAAAGGGATAAAAGAATACGTATTAGCGACGTAACGATGGCGGGATCGTCCGCCATTTATTCGGCAACCCCTAGAATCGCCCTGCCATGCGGGCATCATTAACGCTAACCTTAACCACCCCCTATGTGTGCCTTATGGCCGATCCCGGCTCTCTTCTAGGTTTATTAACCATTTGCGGCGTGGCTGACCTATTGCAATCCAATAACTATGCCAGTCGGCACTCGTTTCTTTTTATTATTCCCGGATAAGGCCCGGTGTATCACTTTTATTTGCGCGGCTGGTCACGTACGCCGATCATTTCTGTCTCTCGCGGAACGCACTGCGAGAAACCTGTGCGCGTTCTCCTCTCCTCTCTCTCTCTCTCTCTCTCTCTCTCTCTCTCTCTCTCTCTCCCTATCTTCCTCCCTCCGCGTCCTCCTCTCTATTTCTCTCGCTTTTTTGTTTCCTTTCTGTTATTTTTCTGTTCGCCGTTCCTCCCCCGTATGGATATGCATTGTCACGTTGTATATTTGATACACGCCAAAGTGGCGGCGCGGCGTGTCGCTCCACCGGCATTTTTTTAATGGTAAATCGCAACGATGCTCGCCGGTTGTTGTGACGGAATTTTGAACGGGACATCGATCTTTCCTCGTTACTTCTACCCTGATCGAACGTCACGACCTTTTAGTTCGCGGATAGACACGGTCGACGGATTCTGTCCGCGCGGAGAAAATTTGACAGCGGCTGTTACTTATCCTCGATATAATAACTCGGAATTTTATCATTGAAAGGTGAATTTTAAAACAGCTGAAACATTAAATAAATTTCGAAACGTCCGTATATTATTTTCAGCTCAACGAAATTATGAAACGAAGACTATTTTTACCTGGCTCCAGCTTCATGCAAATATTTTTGCATGCGACTACACTGAATTTTTCAATCCCTAGCTAGAAAATGTAACTGAACGTGCAAATGTCAAAACGCATAGCTTAGTTGCATTGTAAAAATACAGTTCGTCTAGTGATAACTCATAAAATTGATAAGAGCCACAAATGCTCAAAGTATACAAAACTATCCAGTAATTAATTGTCATATGCATACGGAGTACTAAAGATAGTTCAGAAAAATTTAAGTAAACGAACAAGGGACAGTTGTTTTTGAAAGTTGTAGAATCCTATTTCTACGTACATTGAGATATTTAAGGATTCGCGTTTTAAGCTATTAGCTATTATCCGATGCAAAGACTGTAAGGGCAGTGCACACTGAAGTCGTAATAATTAATAATTCATGCGATTAGAAAGTTCCTGCAATTATTATTATTACGTATGGACTTTTCCACTTTTAAGAAAAACATTCTAGCTACAACATTTTACAGTTCAACTACTTTTAATTAATGTAGATGTAAACCAGCGGTGTCCAGCGTAGGGGCCTTTCACGCGCCTGCTTCCCCTCCCTACTGTCAGTTTGCGCAGGCGCAGTGTGTTCGCACCCCGCGGACCAAGGAAACCGAGTAACCGACCCGCGTATCATAAAACATTCGACGATCATTTTTTTAACGCGGGAAGCGAGCATATTGGTAATCGGTTTGCCGCGTCACGTCGCTATGGAAACGGCGAACGGTGGTGGGGATGGCGTTCAGCTCCCGGAGCCGAGTTTGGACATCGCTGTTGTAAACTATTGGCTGTTTGATTAAAAATATAGAAAGAGGACACCTATATCTGACTAAAACTGCCATTAACTCATTTTTTCCAAAAATAGACTTCCATCACTTTCAATAACAACGGCTCAATTGATTTTAGATTGAAAAGGGAGCCAACGACAACCGCAACGAGCGTTAATTTGTAATACCAGTGGATGGTCCGAAAAGTGAAATTAATTATCGCACTTCCTTATTAAATTACAATTCCACGTTACCCGTGAGTGACTCGCTGGAATTGCAAAACCAGATAAGATTAATCTACCAGAATTACTTTGAGAGCAACTGATTACAACGTTACCCGATGTAAATGTAAATTTATGGGGGTTCGATCGTTCCCCGCTTCATTAGAGCGCATATGATTATCGGATGTTCGCCGAGCAAATCGAATAAACCGCCGATTACAAGAAAGAATCGTGCGCGCTCATGTCTCTGTTATTTGTAAATGACATTGTTTCATTTCTATCCAGCAAAATTCATTTGTATCCATTCTGCGCGGGCCACTTCCTATTGCGAATTGTAACCGTTTGAACAAGATGAGCGGGACACGTGACTTGGGTTATTTTTTCATCCTTTTTCCTCTTTCTCCTAGTCGTTGTATATGAATATGTATGTACGTACGTGAAAGTGTGTGCGCGCGCGAGTGTTGATTTTTTATTTTTCCCTCCGCTCTATCGTAACACATTCGACACATCGAGTGCATAACACGAATAATTGTTGTACAGGCCAGTTTCGGCAAACGTTTGCGTGAAAAATCGAAACTCGAGTGCGCACCATAAAACGTCACGGATATTTGAAAAATATTAAGATGTTTTTTTATGTCTTTTGCGCGTCGGTGGCTGCGCGTGGCCGGGCCCGTCGCGTATTAATAAAAATAAATCGCGATGCTCGGACTGCACGCTACCCGATAGCGTTGCACGGAAAAGCAATGTTTCGAAAATGCAGGGTCCGACAAAACGGTTTGATGGATTCCATTTTTTAACTTTACGCATCAGCTTGAGGCACGCTCCCAACTTTTCCCAGCTTTCCTTCTGAAATTCCTTCCGTATTGAAATAATTAAAAGAAGAAATTCACTGTCATTTAAATTGTCTTTCTTATAATCGATTTAGAACATTTTTATACATAATAAAAATGTTCTATATCAACTGTAAGAAACAGGGACCAAACAAAAACAATTTTTCTTTTTCTAATAACTCAGGTCACCTGAAAATAGTACAGGATATATTTAAATTCTTTTCATGTTTTTGCTTTTTCGAATAGCATCATTTTAAGGACTTTTGTTAAATATTAAAGGAATTGTTTGGATCAGTTATCAGTTGCTTTCACTGATGGAAAATGCAACACTCGAATAAAGTACCGACCAATTATACTATTTGGCCGGGGCGAGATTGAAATGAATATTTTATATGAAAATGTTAATTTTAATCAAGTTCCTGTTAAATTCAATTACAGCGGAATCGAAACATCGGCAAAACGTGGAAATTGTTTCATGCATTTGAAAGAGTTTGAAATTTCCAAGACTTATATTTCTCCATGATAAAAGTTTCTCGTCGTGCCGCTTCCGGTCGAAACTATATCGCATTACTGGCCGTAAAATTATGCTTCATCAACGAGGAGATTGAAATATTCAAGAATACTGCCAGGAAGATTTATTAAATTATCTACAAATTATGAGAAGGAATAACTTGACTGTTGGTCTTTATGCGAAATCAAAATTCTGTTCGCAAGTAACAGGGGCTTCATAAACATTTATTTCTTTTCTTAAAAATTTTATTAAGTCACAAATACAGGGTGCCCCACGTAACAGTTTTCACGATTTTTTAAGAACTTGCGATAATCTGACAAAAAATATTTTCAACAAAAGTTGATCAGTTTTTGATTGGCTATATATTGCAATAAAAAAGGTCGAAAAACATTTTTTTTTATAGTATTGTCAAGGTCACCTTCATTTTTTAAATGGCACTTTGTATTTTTGACATAACAGTATTATAGCCCGTGTCAAGAAGAATTCAACGACCTAGTATACCATGACCTTGGGATGACCTTGAAGGCGAAGAAATGAAAATTTCAACAAAACATTACAATCTGCTTGAATCGGTGATAATAACTTGTGTTTATTATTAAGACTTGAAATTACATTCTACGAAATTTTAACATTCAGTGGTATATTCACTATTTTCTGTTTTGTTCGCTCATTTTTGTGGTAAATGCATAGTCCTCAGTCCAGGAATAATACCATTAAAATCTTTAGAATTATGGGAAACAGGAGTGAAGCACGTACTCCTTCCTTTGAGAATTTTAATAAGTCAAAAATAATGCAACAATGTTCATAAATTATTTTATCTTCTTCGCAGTTTTGTATTTCATCTACTCACCTTGTCACAAATGCAACAAAATCTGCAGTACAAGCCCAATCGATTAAAATTATTTTTTAAGAATTACAATTTGCGGTTACTGAAACCCGTTCGAAAATAATTCAGTACTTGTCTTGTTTCGGCGTTGTCAAAGTTCCCAGTGTCAGTTCAAAATGAAACAGCATCGTTGAACTTTCGGAGCCATTACAAAACTCTGTGAAATACGAAATTAAAATAAAGGATAAGTATATCGCGCGCTAAAGCTGAAAATGGAAAACAGATGAAAATCTCGTAATTTTAGGGGCGTGTCTTACGCGTCTCGCGGAATGAAAAGTTTGAAAATTACAAACTTTTGGCAGGATGTTGTAATCAGTCCGAGGCTGGGGTCGGGGCGAGGGTATCCTCGGAGATGGCAACGGGGGCTGCTGCAACGGCGGGGCAGCGTACGTGCAAGTGAATAACCGCGTGAAACTCGTGTGATTTATGTTAATTCATGTTAAATTACTTTGTTCTGCGAATGCGGTACCGGGCTGTTTTTAAACGTTTCGCGAAATTCCACTCGCCAGGCACCCAGAAATTGTGTCAAGGAAAATGACGAAGCAAAGTTAACCGGAATCCATCCAAATGCCCATGATTTGGAAACCCATCCGATAAAATCGAACTCGAAAAGAGAAATACCAAAATGTGCAACTTTGGTCATTCTGAGCTTTTTAATACACAGTTTAACGTTTGTTTCATGCTTTCAAATTTTATCAAAATATGTATTCCCATTCTTGTAGATTTTTTTTACCATTAAAAAGCGACGAAGATATATCTACAATGTCTTAAATGATTACTACAAATAAATACATAAATCTTGCACTATTTTATCAAAATTGCATTACAATTCACTATAACTATTCTTGAAACAATATCACCCACTTCTGAATTGCTCTTATTACTGAAAAATATCGGAAAATAAATATAATGTTCACAAATATTGTCCTATTGTATTTCCTGAATATTATAATACAATGTTATCAATTTTACTCTGTGTAAATAATACTTGAGCAATTTTTAACACGCTAAAAATATATTCAAAGAACAAAATTTAGTCATAATTTAATTCTGTGTTTTAAAAGGCCCCCAATCTTTGTCAGTTCTTTCACAATTTTTAAGTGAAACGTAGTGAATATTATAATTTCTAATTTGGCACAGTTATGACCTAATACTCGATGAACGTCCTCGAATTTTTCTAACCAATTATAATAATTTTCGTTGCAGTTATACAAGCAACAATAAGACTGTTTGATAGACAAAGTCTTATTGCTGTTGAACATGTCTACATCTGTTCTAGTCACAAACAATAACAATCAGTTTCTAATCTACACGAGTGTAGTTATTGCATGAAGTATAATGAATAAAAAATATTGCAAATCTTCGCAAAATACTTCCCGGAAAATTAATTTTTTTGATTTTACACTGTATGAAAAGTTAGGAAGACTATTTTGGTTAGTAAACCACGGTTTGAATTTTACAAATTTTTTCTTCGGTGCTCAGTTATAATGAACGATAAACTGCACCATAAAATTAGATTTGTTTCAGTACACTATGTCTTCCTTACGACTACGTGGTCATTATTATTTTCGATTTGTGCGATTAGCAGGGTGGTGTGCAACTGAAGGAACTCATGGGAAGTCGATAAAAATGGAATTTCTGCGGACCGAGTATTTTATGGTCTTCATGATCATTAGTCTTATCTTTTCTGCGAAAGGTAGTAGGAGGAATAGGGGGTACGGACGGGGGTGGTAAGGGGGACAGTTCTATAAATTTCGCGGGGATTTAAAATTACGCCATCGGAACGAAAGGGCAAGAAGGAAAACGGATATATATTTTCTGTGCTGGACGCATTCCGGATTTCCCCTATTAATACCAAACTTTATCCGTCCAAGAATTTTTACCGTTTTTATTGTTGCGCTACGTCCGCTCGGATACGTGTTGTTTTCTTTTCTCTAGCGAACATTTTCGCGAGAGCCCACGGGGCGCACCGTTTCCGTGTTAAAAGTGTTCTACTCTTGACAGTTCATTCACGGGCGCAATAATAACGAGCCCGTTGTTTATAATAGTCGGGAAAACGTGATAATATTTTGACGTACGATATCGATTCTGAACGGAGTTCTTCGTAATTGATTAAACAGCTGTTCATCGACGTGGTTGCGTATTAATTTAATCGGCAACGTTGTGGCCAATTTTTGTTTTATTTCCCGATTAATTAAAAAGGTAATTCGCCCATTGTAATTTTCGGGTGCCGGCCGCGAATATTGTGACGGTGAAATATATCAATTCAACAGGTAAGTGTCTTGAATAATTAACACGATTCGCAAATATGCCGCGACCGAGTCGCACGCAAAAACAATCCTTCCCCTCTGGAAAATTGCGTGTGTGTGTGCGTGCGCGCGCGCGCCATTGAACCGCTGATAAGAGGAGGATAAAAAGCAAATTTATAATTCACGGCATTTCGCGTGAGCGAGGCGTTAACAGTCGTCGATACTCGGATCCGAAAATTCAAACTAACAATAACCTCTGGCGTTGCTACTATGTTCGCAAAGATGCAAACGGAAATATTTAGATTTTTCCGTTTTAATGGGAACGCATGCGAGAGGTCAGGGCAGTCGTGGATTAACGATTTGTATTAACCAAATGTAACGAGCGCTTTATACCCGCGGATATCCCGCGCACAAATAGACACGCGTAATCATGGAGCAAATGCGCGCGACCCGCGCTAATATTTTTACATTTCGATAAACCTCTTTCATCGATAAGCCCTTCAAACGTGTAATAACTCGTAATATCATTCGGCCGCGGAAAAATCGATGCGGCGAAGGCTCGATGCACATACGACCCCTTCTCCTCTTTATTGCTCTCTCAGGAACCAGCCGAATCACGCCGCACACGATTTATTGCTTCCATTGCGTATAACCAAATAAAGGAAAAATGGAAGAATCTGATGCCAGTTGTAAATATGTAATAGCGGAAACAACGATCGAAAGTTCATCGTTGCTGCGCTCGTTGCGATTGCAATAAAAAGCGTTATCCAAAAGGAATTAATCTGCTCCCTAACCTGTTATATGTTTTCATTGCTAGATTAACCAATAAGAAAATTTAGCACGTTCTTAGAGCATCAGGAGAAAGGGGGCATCGTAGGAATTTTTTAAATTCCACATATTTTGCATAGTATTAATATTGCTAAGTGTTTATGTGCATGTGTGCGCCAGTGGAAAGATGAGTAGCGAGTTAGCAAAACTTTAACTTTTGTTAAAGACACATTTCGGTCAAATTATCGGAAATTCTATATAAGGAGGTATCAAAATCTTTTTGGTGGTCAGGGCCTCTGACGGTCTTAATCCGGCACTGACAGGTTTGCTTCGTTTTAACCCCTTGCCGTACCATTTTCTTTACGGTTACAGTGATTAGAACAATTTTATCTCTCAAAATTACACAGATGATGAAAGAAAATCTACATTTTTCGTATGGCTACATTTGCTTTAATGCTTACATATTGAGTACAAAAAATACAATTTTATTTCGTCTTAAAAGAAAGCCATAATATTGATAATTGTTTGATTTCGTTTAAAATCTTCATCACGAGTCTGACTCATTAAAATACGGCAAGGGGTTAAGAGCGTGCATTTGTGTGTTTAATTATTCTTCAACTGCCGTTATTCTTGTGCTTTTTTTCATACTACCCCGTGCGCTCTCTTAAATTTTATTTAACAGCAAATATACTTATTTTTCGTACGTAACGAGTGTACTCGTTATTACACAAACAAATGCTATCGTTTCGTGACGAATGTACCCGACAAAAACAGTTAACAGGTTATAAATCATTTTAGAAGGTACGACATTATTTTAGAAGTTAATATAAATTATTGCGTTTTGCGATAGCTAAATATTGTTCCACCTTTTCGATTATTTTACCAGGACGTTCTTGAATCATTAGATGCTTCCCTGAAATTTTTGCTTCATTTATAATGTCATATTTTAAACCAAAACATGAAGCCTTGACTCTTGAATTTGTGCAAAAGTTTATGGCGCAATTAGAAAGAAATTATACATTTTACAAGATCCAGCCGAATCACACCGCTCACAATTTATCGCTTGCATTATATATAAGCAAATAAAGGGAAAATGGAAGAATCCGATGCAATTTGTAAATATTGTATAGTAGCGGAACTACCGTTCGAAAGTTCATTCTTCTGCTCTCGTAACGACTGTAGTACAGAGCGTTATCCAAAGGAAATAATCTGCGTCATAGAAATCGTTTTAGAAGCAAAAGTATTATAGTAGAAGTTCGTAAAAATTATTGTGCTGTGCGTTACTTCGGTTACTTTACTGGAATATTCTTGAAACATTACATGATTCTCGGAAACGTATGCTTCGGTAACTCTACAAATCGTTTTAAAATCTGAAGGATCATTCTAGATATTAATACAAATGATTATGTTACGGCTAGTCTGCGAGAAATTCAAATTGTCAAAAGTTGGACGAACAAATTTATATTTTGCTTGACTATCGGTACGTCTTTCATCGCTGAATTTGTTAAAAAAAAATTATTTCACATGGTTCTGCAAATATAGTTGAGAAAATATTTTTATCGAGAATACTATCTTAAAACAGTCTATAAGAAGTTCAAATTGTCGAAAATTGGGCGAACAATAAATTTATATTTTGCTTGACTACAGGTAAGCCTTTTATCTCTCAATTTGTTAGAAAAATTATTTTACACAGTTCTGCAAATATAGTTGTAATAATATTTGTATCGAGAATACTAACATAAAACAGTCTATAAGAAGCTCAAATTGTCAAAAGTTGGGCGAACAGATTTATATTTTCCTTGACTACAGGTACGCCTTGTCTCTGAATTTGTTAGAAAAATGATTCCATACAGATCTGCAAATATAGTTGGGAAAATATTTTTATCGAGAATATTAATTTAAAACAGTCTACAAGATTATGTTACGGCTAAATAATCCTCGAACACGACACGCCGCTTAAGACAAACAATTTTTATTTTGCACAAAAATCTGCAGTCCGCTTATCACGATCTTAACGAAATAGTCTTCTCTATTGCATCTTAAACTAAAAATATCTAACGACATTGATAAAAACTTTGCAATGCACAACCACGTCGTGAAACCACCAACTCAAAGATCCCGTTTTCAATACAAAGGTCTTTCACAAGGAATAAAAAGTAATTGACAACTTGCTGTTCTTCTTCTCGTGGCCTGCATTCTCTCGTGTTGGAGTTTATGTAGCTTGCTTTGGAGTTTCAAGTAATAGAAATAATCTATCTGCACTATATGGACATATGCTTTAACACTAGATTTACCGGCTATTTAAGTATATCTATTTCTATCAAGGCCAGTCAGAATGACTGGTCTTTAGAAAAAGTGCTTAGTGGTGTTTCCAGTCTTTATTTACTTTTAAAAAATGACAAAAAAAGTTCAATAATATTAATTGTAATACAAAAATAGATTTATAGACATTATCAATTAATCAAAAGCTTGATAGGGCTAGTGCTACAAATTTACGGGCCACAACTCAATCAACTCGCCCAAAAGCGAGTCGACCAAGCACGGCCAAGACACTCAGAAACCCCGAGTATCGAGTTAGCACTTACAGATAGCCAAGCATCCGGGACCCAAGGAGAACCTTATGTGCGGCCCAAAACCCTGAGTAAATATACAATTCCAAGGACCGCTAGCGTACTGCATCAGAATCATGATTTTCCCGGAATCATATATTCTGTCCCGAAAAAACGTTGCAGTACTTATCAATTGTTGTAGCTGCCGCAATGTCATTTCATCACATAGAAACATGAACCAGTCATTTTGACTGGTACTGGTATAAGTGTCAATAACAAAAAATATATTTGTTACGAATACATATAAAATAATATAAAGTTCATAAAACTGATTCTTTAGTTATGGCTACAAGAGTCGTGATATCATTTCGGAAAGAAAATGTTACATGCAGTAGGAATTTTGAATTGAAATTGCAAAACCAGTCATTTTGACTGGTCTGGTAAATCTAGTGTTAATATATAGAAATATACGTGTTGACAGTTTGAAGTTCACTTAGAGAAGAAAGAGCCGCGTACAGCCACGACACGCGACCTCATCGAGGCACGCACACCCACGCAGACATATTATAATGATCGCCACCGTGTTATGACACGGTACAAATAACATACATACAAGTAAATCTACAGAGATATGTCGCGATTAGTATAGTCCAGAATGTTCTAACATGGCGCAACTGTGGAAAATAGGAAAAACAAAAATCAACATGGAAGGGGGGAAGGAGGGGAAGAAGAATTGTAACGCGTGGCGGATGTCGGAGAAAGTTGAAACTATCGTCTAGCAGGACGGGGGCCCCCATAAAAAAAATGCGAAAGCCTCACGATAAACCTCTCTTTGCGGCGTGTCGTGTCCATTTTGCATTTGGACGCACACAAATGGAAACCGGACGACGCTCGAGAGAGAATGAGAGAATGAGAGAGGGGAGAGAGAGCAGAGACACCCCGTGTCTCTTTTCCGTTTAGCAGTGTAACGTCGATGTAAAGCTGTAACGTCACGCGCCAGTGCAGCGTGTTCGGAACCCCGTTCCGCTGTAACTGTGTGGAACGGCTGCCGCAATATGATGAACGATGAATAATAAACGCCGCTGCCGATGAACAACAAAACGGCACGAAGTATACCGCAAATAATAATTGGCAACACTTCGATCCGGCGTGGCGCGCTCGGCAAACAAGCGGAAGGCCACACACCCGGAAGCATGCTGAGACAGAGATTGACGATTTTGCATGCGATCGCTTGATCCAACGTCGATTCTGTCCTGAATTAGGCGATCCTGTCCTTGGTCTCCTCTTTGCCAACGTTTACCTCATCTTTGGATTTTGGATGTTGTTGGAAAGATCGAGTGAGAATGATTTTTCTACAATATTTAATTTTATCTATTAGCAAGGGATGGAAATATGTTCAATAAATTGTGGGCAAATTTGGAAGGGTTCCTACTTTAATCATTAGTCAAAATAAAAATTTTCTATATATATTGCAACAAACTAGAAATTTATTTTCTATCTTGATATGTTTAATAGGTTGAAAATATCAGTTAATAACATAAAACATTACTGTTTCAAATTACACCTACCTGTTTTTGTCATAAATGTATCAAATCTGCTGTCTAATTCAGACCAGAATAAAATTTTTAAATTTAATATTTGCTGAATAGGAGTTAACAAAAACGAAACGATTTCTGTTTAAAATAAATGTGTAATGGAAAATAATTAGTAACCATTCGAAAGGTCTAAAGAAGATATTTTTTCTTTGTAGTACAGTTAAAAAACCCTTAGAAACATGTCCCTTCTAGAGTGTAGAATTATTATAAAAATTAATTATCGTTGTTTATGGTTTGAAACTGAGCATTGAAAATCGTTTTCAGTTTAGTAAAGACACTATATATCTTGAAAAAAAAACAGTCTACATTATATTAAAGTTATTTTGGGGACATTCTGTATGAAAGTTTAAATTACATTAACAAAGTTTTCGTTAATGTACAGATAAATATACCCAGGGCCGATGAAGTATTTTAATTATTGAATATGTGAACCTAAATTCATAAATCTCTTTTTACCGACTGATAGTTTCACCAATAAAATTCACTATTTGAACACCGCCATGAAATATACAGCTTGAGTCAGCGTTGCGAGAAATAAAAGTGGTATAACACATTTCCTCGGATGTTATTCCAAACAGTTAACTTTTATTACAGCATAAAAAAACATGTTAGTTCAGGAAAAAGGACATCAAGAATACCAGAACAAAAAATATCCCCCCAATATATCGACTCTAAATCGCTTCGCACGATCGTCTCCCTCTATATCCAAACCACTTTGTCTCATCAGATGAGAAAATACCTTTAAAAGCACGACATCAATCAATAAATGCATCAACAATCTCAATCCCAAAGACATAGAACGAAAATTTATTCCTGCAAACAATTTCAAAGCATCCTCCAATCCTGATTATTGTAGAACAAGAGGAAGATGACTTCGCGAAGGATTGAGAAAGAAAAATATATAAAAAGTATACTAAGCATTCATACATTAACTTTCTCAGTTCCAAAATCAAGAAAAATAATATTCTCTTCTAAACAAATTTAAAGTATCCTTCAATTCTGAAATCTGGATGACAAGGAAAAAATGATTTCATGAAGGACCGAGGAATAAAACTATGTCAGAAGTACAACTATTATTGATACACAAATGTTCTCAATCCCAAATATTAGAAGAAAAATATGTCCCTCCAAATTATCTTAAAAGATGATTTAATCTTGGACCTTGGGTGGCAACAGTATTCTTCATCTCATGAAGAAGTAAGGAACTCTTGAAGATTAAACTTGCTGCTGACACAAGTAGCCTATGTGGTTGTCTGATACAGGATCCTAATCACGTGTTATAGCATTGCCCGATCTATGATATGCTTTGATCCATAAACTTTGGAACAAAGGCTATTTTCCACCCTACACAATAGATGCCTTTTTGTGTGGACCCTTTCCTTGCCCCTTACTTCATATACATAAATTTCTAATGTCTTATTGTATGTACCATTAGAATTGTACTTGGTTATGCTTCACTATATTGTGAGCCCTAGACACTAAGCATCATCGGAATTTTATCATAATCTTTATTAAGAAATGCCGAATCCTCAACCATATATGCTAATAGAATAGAATTTCGTTTCATCGTTTCATCGTTTCATCGCCAGATTGGTTTTACTCCTACCGCGTCGAGGTTTTACGCCTACCGCGTCAAAGTTTTACTAAATCGTTTCATCGTTTCATCGCCAGATTGGTTTTACTCCTACCGCGTCGAGGTTTTACGCCTACCGCGTCGAGGTTTTGCACGCAACGCCCCTAAAGAAGATTCACTTCAAAAAGAAAAAAAAAGAAGTGAGGAACAAAAATACCTGAAAAGTATAGCTAACATCGACACGCCGACTTTCTCAATCCCATAGAGACCAAGAAAAATATTTTCCCTCAAAGAATCCTGTTTCCTAGAAGATGATCATTCGAAAAATGAAGAAATAGAAACATTTCAAAAATAACTAGCATCCACATATGAACTTTCTCAGTCTCACAGACAGTGAGAAAAATATTTTCCGTGGAACAAGCCTGAAGCACCCTGTATTCCGGGATCCTAGAAGATGACCTCGCTCCTTGTCGAGAAATAGAACCCGATAGCAGGAGCCGTCGAAATACTAGAAACGTCGGAAAATAAGGACAGAGTTTGGTCGTAGGAACAAGCGTCGAAGAGAGAGGCAGCACACGGTCGGTGAACCAATCGCATGCTGTGCCTGACAACCGGCCGACTACTATACTGCACTGTTGCGACCATTTGAGTTTCGTACTACATCGTTCGGTCCTCTTTCTCTTTCGGCGAACGCGGGCGAGCGGTTCGTCCCGTCCAGCTTCGTCCGGGTCTCTCTGTCTGTCGTTCTTCGTCGCACCGACGACGCTATCGTTCCTCTATCTATCTATATTCCATCTCCGTCCTCTTTCCGCCCCCTATCGCGGCCGTTCATTCTGCTAGTCCTCCCTTTCCCACTTTCATTTGCTCTCTGTCTTCCCCGGCCCCGGGCAGCTCGTGCTTCCACGGACCGACGGAGCACCGGCCGATTTTGCATTTAAATTTGGTAAATTTGCCGGAGTTGGCAAATGAGCTGTGGGCATGGTGTCTAATACTCGCGCACGAGCACGGCCGCCGATACACTGCGTCTAATGCCTCTGGAGAGGGTACATGTGTACGTGCGCGCGTACAGTCCGCGATGAAACTCGACCTTCCACCTTTTAGCGGAAAAGGTTTGCGAATTGTTGCGCGAAAAGAATGCCGTGAAGAAGCAACAGGAAGCAACAGGAATCCCTCTGATACCCAAACCACCGATAGACTTTTTCACATTGAGTTACCATCGGGCTTCAAGATTTTTGCTAATATAGATGATCCTTCGGATTCGATCGACTACCGGACCTACCACGATGATCTACGTGCAACGATTGCTTACACGGACCGATTCGTTATCGTCGGCCGAGGATCGTGTAAATCAGTACCGTGCAAAAAAAAAACACAGCGGCACGCTCGCGTCGCTCGGACACGTGTTAACAAATCGATTCCATAAAATATTATGGATGCGTAACAAAGAGTGGAAACGGAGTAACGGGGGTGGTTTGGGAATGCGGTTCGGCGGGGTTGACACAACCGACACGCGGGCAGGTTGTGGCGAGAGAAAAAAAAAGCAACGAAACACACACATACACATACTCACAACGGCAAAAAAACGAAAGCAATTTCACTCGCGGATTTCATTCATTTTTTCCGGCCGTTTCTTTTTGCTCGTCGTTCTTCTTGTATCGTGCCCACGAAAACCGGTCGTTTCCTCTCTTTCTCTCTTTCGCTCGTTCTCTCGCTCTCCGCGCAACCGATAAACTGACAAAATTCGAGAGAGAGAAGTTTTTCGGCGGACTGTACGCACCTACACGTGGGAAATAGTGCATAGGAAATGCAAACGTGTAGCGGAGAAGTTCGGACAGCACCCTCTAATTTTAGCCCGCAGAGGGCACCACCCTGTCACGCTCGGTACGTGTCTGTCTATGTTGTAAAGTTGCGTTCCATTTTCATCGTACAGTCCTCTTTCCAAATTCGACCGGAACAACGCCCGAAAAGGTCGCGCGAGTAGATTCTGCGGAAGGGCGGGAGGAGGGCAGAAGGAGAGAGATCGGCGCGGTGCGGTTTCCGGCTCGTCGCTGAAAACTTTTTGCATAGTTTCTGCACGGACACCTGCCCCCGCCACGCCCCTCCGCTGCCGCAAGTGCGCGGAAAAGTCTCTTGGAAGCTGATTGTCCTCATTACCAAATTTCTCGCGGATAACCCCTCCACGGCGATCCGCTCGCACCCTCGCCGGAAACCGAGTGACCGTTCCTTTAATCGGTTTTTATCGAAACGTCCGCTCGGACTCGCTTGCTGACCCGACGACTCGCTGGATCCGATTACACTCTTGGATAACAAGATAGCACGCGCCTGCTGTCATCGTATTCTCAGGAATACGTACGATATTCTTCAAACGTGTCGAATGGTACATGAATATTATCTAACAGTAATAAACAGAGTGCGAATCTTTATACAAAATAAAAATTGTATGCGTCAATTGCAAGAAGCAGAAATCATTGAGAACTTTCTTTTATTCTCCAATTAATTTAGGAACTTAACTGTATTGTATCGTTATCCTACCCCATCTCTCTGATATTTTAAATGGCATTCTTTCTTGGCATGAATGCACGAATGCCGCAGTGTAGTAATAAAATATATACAGTGGATCTAGAAAGTATTTAAACACTTCATTTCCGATTCGATGAAAAATTGTCGATATCTAAATTGTGATAATTTTGTAAAAACAAATAGTACAATCATGATGGCTCTACTTTCGCGAAGTGGTGTTCATTTTCCTCTATGATATTCTTGCAGGATGTAGCTGGTGGGAAACCGTAGTTTTCCTAATAAATGCTGCATATTCGAACATCTCCGAAACTTTCAAATATTTTTCTCGTAAATGAAACTGCCGTAGATTTGAAGATTGAAGTCTCCTTGTTATAACGACTACTTAAAAATTGTTGTACGATTTTTATTCACTGTTTTATGGAACAATATGAGGAACAATCCTCAGACAACAGTATTCATGGTGCAACTTGAACTACTTTAAAGTTGGCGGCACGCTGTTCATTCAAAACTCGATGAAACAACTAAAAAAACTCGTACATCAATTTTAAAGATCTGGCTGCGAAGGGGAAGCTTTAATCTTTAAATCGATGGTGGTTTCAGTAACCGAAAAAATTTTTCGAAGTTTTCACAGGCGTTTGAATGTATGACATTTTCAAGAAAAAACGCGTCTTCGGTTTCTCATCATCTACATGTTGAAGCAACATGGACGATGGGCTATGAAACTAGAGACTTCTAACTTTAGAATGAGATTAAATTTATTGTCGTACGTCCATCTTTTCCGAAATGATGACGGTTTAAATATAGGCTATAGATTTTCGAAAATCAGATCTTTAGTATTTAAATACTTTTTGGATCTACTGCATATGTGATCCACTGTTCACTTCCAGAGAAATATACCATTACAGTTTCATCTGAATGAATCAAGCTCAAATTAAGTGCTAGTATTAGCTAATTTCATATGGGTACTCATATGTTATCAAAGTCTACTCATTAGCTATCAGATTAAAACGAAATCTACTCAATAGAGATGATTGAACATTTCCTCCTATTTTTACTTCTAACGCTTACTAATTAAATCCAAAATGGTGAAAATTACACCCCTGCCTAATAGTTGTCCTTTTACACTGTTTGACAAAAATCTAAATTTGCATAAAGCTCAGCCTAATGATAAGTGGCATTCGACAAAGTGCACACTGTTCACAATTAATTAAACTACGCATTAGTCTAATTACAGCAATACATTTACTAGATAATTAACTGTTTATCTATCGGGAATCTGTTAATAAGCTTCTGGATCACTGAATTCAATAAAAAAAGAAGCTGCGTTATTTGCTTCTAAATAACATTCCCAAAAAATTATTTAATCATATCGTTAGTCCATGATCAAAATTGCTATTGCCATTCAAACAATCAACTAAAATAAATCCTCACAGGACTGTCAATTTTGACTCGTATCAACAGCTCATCTCCAACATAATTTGAAAACTTTAAGATCAGGCTTATAGGATCTTTTCAGTAAAATTCCTGAATCTGAACAGAATTGCAAACTTTTAATGTTATCATTATACTGCGGATCTTTATGCAAAACAAAAATGTTTGCATTGATTGCAAGACACAAATGACAACTAAAATTTTCCTTTTTCATTTAATGATCATATTAACCTGAAACTAATACACAGATGTCCTTAAATCTTTTGAATATGCGCTACTGCTTTTAATTGTATGTGCCCATTTTTGTCATAAATGCATAAAATTCAGAGTCTAGATATCGTATAACAATATATAACCGCAAATATAATTTTAAACACAGTTTAGACCATTACATTTTGACTAAGTTTTTGAACATAGTCTGTATATTTTTTCAACTCGCTAAAACTATTATAGAAAGACAGCAATGTTGCATTCGGCTCCCGTTTATTACAGTCAATGAAAGAAAACATTAATTCGCACAAAGGTCTGCAGTCTACTAATTACCAGCCACGGGAGCGCAAAATTAAGAGGCAGGCACGCGTGAAAAAATTTGCAATCCACTCGAAGTTTCGCGCCGGCTTAAAAAACCGGAACTGTATCGAAGTTCATCCCCCAGCGATCATCCCGGCGACCATAAATTCCGGCCCAGGAGTGCATCAAATTAATCGACAATTGGTCCCCCATCATGATCACGACAGCGATTAAACCTCGTTCACGTCGAATCCGGAAACACTTACGTTCGCGCTAATTATTTACAACGCGAGCTACAAACCCCGTTCCTGCGGTGACGTTTACGGCGCGAACTATGCTCTCTCTTGTCCGCTCTCGCACGCTCCGCTCGCGTGGACGCGCGCGCGTGTCCACGCTTCCATCGTTTCACTTTTAAACCGGCCGGAGAGCGATCCACTCTTTCTGTCTCTCTCTTTTTTTTTTCATCCACGTCAGCTGGCGACGTACGTATAAATTTCCCATACAGCGGGTCCGCGTTCCATCAATCCGTTCGCGACCCGACGCTCGCGCGTCTCCGGCATCGTAAAAATCCGATTTCGCGTGCTCGCGATTACATAATCTGGTCCAGCGACCCGTCGGGTCACAGGCCGGGTCTGCACGGGTCCGCGGATGTTTCGATAAAAACTGATTGAAGAATCGGTCGCATCGTTTCCGGTGAGAGTGCGAGCGAATCGGCGAGACAATCAGCTTCCAAGACACTTCAGACAGCATAAAAGTTAAAAGAATTTAGAATTGTACTATTTTCAACTGGTTGAAATCATTACGAAAAGAAATGAAAGTCTGTGTAGCTCCTGTATCTTGAAAATAAGGCAGAGAATTTTTATTTTGCATAAAAATCAGCAGCCGATACGTAATAATTAAACTGCGGATCTTTATGCATTTATGGCTTCTGCAAATTTTCGCAAAATGCTAAAATTAGACAGAATTTCATACGATTTCTATTTATTTCATACCTACAAAGACTGCTTCCGGTAAAAATAAGATCTTAATTGATTTCATTTTCTTAAAAGTCGTCTGCGAAAATTGCAAATTGCATAATCTACCGCAGTCTAGTAATAATAGAAAAGCAGCGTACTATGAAACTTTACGATCATTATGGAGTCGGTACAAGGAACGTAGCATTAATTCACGAACGTCTGACCGACATTCGAACGAAACGAAAGAAAAGTAGGAGGTAAACACCCTGTATGTGTGTATGGCGTGCATGCGAGAAAGGGGTGAAAAAAGAGGCGGCTGCTGCCACCACCGAGGGGGTTGAAGAAGGTTTGGCGAGAGAGTTACTCTCTCTCTCGTCGGTCTCTCTCTCTTTCTCTCTCTCTCTCTCTCTCTCTCTCTCTCTCTCTCTCTCTCTCTCTCTCTCTCACTATGTGTCTCTGTTCTTTCGCGCCACTCTATCTCGTAATTAAAGAGTTCTGCGCGTAATATCTGAAAACAGAGAAAAATTAGAGAGGAACGGCGCGGCACGCACGGCAGGCACCGCGAAATTTCCGTTGACGCGGCCCAGACACAAGAATGAAGAAAGTTTCGACGTAATTATTTTCCATGCGTTCCTTCTTCCCCTAATGTTTTCTCATCGTTTCTCGAGCGCTGTAACGAGAACACCGACCGTCGACCGTCTGATGTAACCTTTTTAGACAACGACCTCCCTAACTAACTAGGAAAATAACATTTCCCGTTGGTTGCGTGGTCCGATGATAAATATGCTCGAACTTTACTCCGGAAGAATAATAAATCCTCTTGTTTTGGCAACGATCTTCTTCTCGGTGATGGTTTTGTAAAACTTTATACATTTTATCAGATGTACCAAGTAATTCGTAGTCTTTTAGATCATTATAATTAGATTTGAATTTTATGCATTTGTAACAAAATTGAATAGGTGGCATTCAAAACAGTTGATGAATTAGAATAATTTATGAATGTCAATGTGTTATCTTCAACTTACTGAAATTAATAGAGAGAGGGAGAAAGTTTCTGCATCAGAGGCAGAACATTTTTATTTTGCAGAAAAATCTGCAGTCTAATTATTATCGTCATCGATACCTTCGGTTTCCTTCCGCCCTTATACTTAATCTCCTGCACTGGAATGGCGTCTCTGAAGCGGCACTACAAATGATCATATCATAATTTAGTACAAGTTTCGCATTACTAAACTTGTTTGTGATTTGATAAATTGCTAAACATTTAAGTGTTGTATGAATGAATGTTTCCGTTCTCACCTTTTCTCCTTTATAAAATGTTTCTTGGAATAAAATGTCTAGATGCGATCAGATTTCTAGGTTCAGGAGTGAAAATGCTAATGTTGGGAAATGGTGCACAATTGAGCCGTTCATTTGCCAAATCTGTTAATTCTATAAAAAGTAGAAAAAATCGATATGAATACGATGAATAGTCTGCGGATCATTATGCATTAGTGGCACTTTCAAATTTACCTAGCACAAGATGCAATATGTATTTGAAAAATTAATAGTATTTTTCTATTAGTCTTACCACAAGATATTGTCCAGTTAGGTAAATACAATTTTCCCTTCGCCATCATCATAAAGATCTACAAGTCTAATAATGAACAACCCGTAAGAAACAGTACAAGAGAATTAATTTATTAATCCTCCGACCGCGGAGCCTGGGCCTATTTAACCCAGAATATCAAAACCGATATTTAATTACTAATTTTCTAGCGATTCAATTGAATGGACATCAAAAGGAAGGCCAAAGTGTCTACAAGATATACGTTGAAAAATATGTTCCCAAAAATTGATAAATAAATCTGTGAATAGTCACAAACATCATTAATGATATATTGTAGATATAAGAACGGTCCGCTGTCCGAGGGTTAAGGAACTATTAACCCTTAGCACTCGAATGGCGATTTTGGGGCGCCTCTACAAATTGTTACACCAATATTCAGAATATTGTTTACATGATTAAATTTGTTTATATGTAATAAATTACTAAACATTTAAATATTGTATGAGGTACTACATCAGTTTCGTACGCATATAATGAAAAACAATTCTGTATAATGGAAATATTCTAGGTTAGAAGAAATGTTTGATTTTTTAGTTGAAATAGCCCCGAGTGCAAAGGGTTAACAATCGGACAATTCGATGAGCGACCACGATCCGAGGCGGACTCGTGAACAAAACAATAAGACTATATTATTGTTGCGACTTTTACTATTTCGCATCGTACGCCGCAGCATCACGAGATATTTATTTACAAACTTTATTTATAATACAACTCTTATAACTTTATATAAATATATCGGGGGGTTTCAGAATATGTCTTTTCTACTCGGCTGTCGATTCTGTCTCTTTCTTCTGTTCAACGATCAACAGTTCGTTGACAACCCCTATCTTCAATTATTCCCTCAGGGGTTGTTCATCACGGCATTACGGCGACTACCCAATATTCACGCCGCCGTAACATTATAAATAATCTTAGAGTTTTATAATGGAAATATTCCAATAGCACCGAAATACTCAACAATATAAAATATAAACCAATTCCCTCGACTTGGACGACACCCCCGACAAACCCAAAATGTTCAAGTCCACCTTTCTGCAACAAATCAGCAAATCCCGCGGCCGGCGCGTTCGTCGAAAGCTCCCGGAATCCTGTGCTCGCGACCAAGTATAATTGTAATTATTTCAGCGTGGGTGTCGCGGGCAAACGATTCAAAAGAGCCGCGTTCCAGGCTGATGAGACGACGCTCGGTCGACGTAAATTGTCGGCAGCCGGACAAAGACGCGTCACAGTTCGAGGCTGACGAAGCGTTGCTCTTCGGTCACCTGTCCGCGTACCTGTCTCTCTCTTCTCTCGCGGGTAAGAGGAAAGAGACAAAGCGAGAGAGAGAGAGAGAGAGAGAGAGAGTGTGCGTGTGTGTATATATGTGTGTTCACGGTATCTCGGTCCTGGTTTTTCACGTTTCCTGAACACGCCGCAGCCTTTTTTCGTAGCCGCGGCCGCGCGCGTATCATCATTTTTGCTATTCCGACGAGAGGCTCGAACAGCGGCGCGGCTTGGCGCGCACGTAACGCAACGCGACGTAACGTAATACGGAGAAATAATAGGTTGATGAGGGGGATGGACGTGGTTACACGTGGGGAGGGGGCGTTAGTGGGAGGTGGGAGGGGGTACACAGGGGGGACCGGCGAGCGGCGCCTACGGGGCGACAAGGGGGAAGGCGGGGGTGTGTGGAACCAGGAGCGCAAGAGGGTGGCGGCGCGGCGTCCTGTTCATTATGCAACGACGCGACTGTATCCCCCCGGTACAACGAGCACCGGTTCTCTGTTGCACCGGAGAACCGGCGCAAAGTACAATCGGGAGCCCCCGTGGTTAATGAGTCGACCGAACAAAGCGAAAAACCGTCCATTAAATAATGCACGATGCAACGTAGGAGCGCGCGAGACTCCGCCAACCGGGATGTGCACCCAGGCACCCAGCGAAACGGGATCTCCCTCTTCTGGAAATTTTGCTCTGCCGCGGGCCTATGCACTCGATCTTCCCTGCTGCCGCTACTGCTACTGCTGCAGCTACTCTTGCTACTATTGCTAAAGCTACTGCTACTCCTCTGCTGCACCGTCTGCATTAACATCGATTTGGGAACCGCTCTTCGCGTAACGAGAGCCGACCAATTAGGGAAACTGTAAGGTGATAGGGCGAGTTCTGCTAATGAGATAGACTAATCTGTTTAATGAAGGACCCACCGGGGATAGAATCTTTGAGAAATGATCAAGGTGTTTGGGGATTGTGAATCAGGTTTCGATGACGTTTGGATCGTCGAATGATGGCTGTAGCATGTTTTGGTAGAATGAATCGAGGTTAGAGTAAGTGACAGAGTATTGCTGGATAATGTCCTACAAAGACGAAGAAATTGTCTTGGTCAATTGCAACAAAAAAAATTTATTAAATTATTTGTTCTGGAGCTATATATGTATATCGGCCTGATTACGCAAATATGGAGACACTCGGCCGTGAAGGTTTAAGGGTACTTTCTCAACAAATCAGTTAAAATAAAGATGATATTTAAGAATTTTTTTCTTGAAATATACATTTTGTAAAAAATAGTTTTGTCCTTGGTGTGCAACTAAGGACACACATTTTTAGTGTGCAACATATTTGGTTGCAGTGCATTGACCGTCATCTATAAATGATACCACAGCAGAAACCGCAACGAACAAATGGTGTATACTAAAAGCGTGTACAAACTAAGGACAAAAAGTTTTTTTTTTAAATGTTGTGAATTTTAAGATAAAATACAAACTTCATTTTAAATTATTTGATGAGACAGTCCCTGTAATAATTTTAGTGAATTGAGACTGTTGTGTAGATACCGTTCAATTTTACTAGGTTTTCAAATTGCAGCTACTTATTTTTGTCATAGTTGCATAAAATGTCTAGCCTGGTTACAAATATATATATATTTTTTTTTTATTTATTTAAACTTATATATATATGTGTTTTTAGTTTATTGAAAACACTAAAAGTGCCTTTTTGTTAATAAGAGTGCATTCATTTAATTTACAATCTAATGTGCAGTAATATGACAATGATTCTAGACTTTTTTTCTTGTTGCATAACAAATTATAGATTATTGAATGTAGGTATTATCACGTGAAATAGATAGTGTTGGAAAATACATATAATTGATCTTTTTTTCGGGAAATCAAATGTCATCACACTTAATGAGAGCAAATAATGCACTCAATATTTTAATGCATCTGTAATTTGTTTCGTTTTTGAAGGAGTTTTTGAAACATTTAATGTTTCCGAAGAATTAAAGTATTATTGAAGTCGAACGATCGATGCAAACGATGTCGTATAGAAATACAAAATATTTCACGTTTGCAGACTATGCAAGAATGTTTTTTCATTAAATACAGCTATATTAAATGCAAATCTTCATATTTTTGGAGGAAATGCATACGATAAGAAATTTATCGTTTCTGTATTCAATACTGTATATACAATAAATAATATTGTATCAGACGAAGTATGTTAAACGCGGAAAGCCCGTAGTAATTTTACGCAACATAAGTTATTTAGCCGATATTAATATTTACTTACTAATTTAGGTTTTCAGCGATTATTACAGTTCATGTCCAAAGAAATACATTTATTGAATAATCCACCATGAATACATCTTTGCAATCTCAATGATAATAATTCCTAGTAATTCGACTGTCACTTAATTCAATATTAAATATCAATCTTCATTTAATTTATCCCGTTCCGTCACAAAATAAACCATTTTGACTATTAGATTAACAAATAAATAGAATTCAATCATAGTCGTGTTTAAAGCTTGGCCATCTATGATTAATTGCACGATGCAACCAAGGACTATAATAAAGACTAAAATATTAAATTGTTTATTATATGATGTCTGTAAAAAGTAGCTGAGTGTCAGATAAGTAACAGAAAGTAGTCCTGCATATCCTTCGAAGCGAGGAGCCAAGTCGGTCGGTTCACATCCGTGCGTGTACGCCGACTCGAGCCAACGTTCATGGAGCTGACGCACCCTGTATTTTATCTAGACTTTCATCTAAGCTCCCCTATGCATCTAATCGCGCCAACCCCACCACGATTTTCTATGAAAGGGCTAGGAAAGGAACCAGAGTGGGGTTGCTCGAAACCTGGTGGGGAAAAGCTGCACACACGCAGATGCGAGCGAATGATCATGTATGGATCGTGGCTGGAAGGGGTAACAACCCTTAATAAATGAGCACTCGAGGAGGGCGCAGCGGTTCGTGAAAGAGTATTAAGAAGGACCGTCCTGAAACTGTCTTACAGCATTAACCCACAATTTTACCAATTTTTCACAACGACACCCATAACTACCATCTGCGTGATCCCAAAAATTTAACAGCGCCTTAGTAATTTTACCCTAATTACTTTAAATTCGTGTAAATACCCTAGAAAACACTTTCAAATTAATTTTACGAGACATTTAAGCTCTTAGAGAGAAACAAAGTGTATTCAAGTAGCATATAAATTTTAGAATCAACAACAATGATCAGTAGCATGTTAGATATTTCATTGGAACAATAATTAGACATTCTGCTTCTATTTTCAACTGTTCCTATGGTGAACTGCACATTGAAGTGATTATTCAAGAATATACTCGAATGCGGGCAGTATTAATGCTAAATGTTGATGTGGAGTAACAGATGGAGCAAAAAGAAGGTAACAATCTCTACTGGAACATGAAAGAGGAACTACCCCTTCTAATATTTTAAAAAAACACAAAAAATTGTTGAAGCATGTAATTTATTTTTCGTGCGCCACGTAACAACTGCATATCATCACTTGGTCCTACAAATGGGAATCTTTAAAAATTTTAATAACTAGATTAACACTAGATTTACGGAAGCTATCACTTTGACGATTTACAATTTTTTAATTTACGATTATTGAGATTGCAAAGATTCATCCGTGAGGAATTATTCAACGAATCAATTTCTTTGCGCTTATATTATAATAGAAATTGCTAAAAATCCGAATAGATATATTATTGTTATATTTATGATGTAACGTGAAATAGTCACTTCTAATGCTATATGAACCTAGTGTTATAACTTTATCTGCAAGAAGCTCTTCAATAGTTGTACTGTAGCAAAAGGAACCTTAAAAATCTTCTTTTACATAATAATCCCAAACGAAATAATTAGATTAGGTTACTGCGGATGACTTGTTGGTTCACGATTGAAATTGCTGTAGAAAGATCCGTTAAAAAATCCTTAGCCATGGACCATGAACGTTCGAAAATTATGAAATAGTCGCCGGTAAATAACTTGTTAAAATAAAAAGAAAAATGTGGAGTAACAGATGGATAAAAAATTAGGCAGCAATCTCTGTCAGACCATGAAGAACGGATTCCTCTCTGGGATCCGGAGGCAGGAAGGGTAGCCCATTGTCCGTGCTGATCCAGTAATCCAATTCTGAAGCTAATTGGCTACTTGATCGCCAATAATAGCGGACACCTTCGCCGGATAAAACCCGGTTTTTTCCTCCGTGCTAAGAACCGGTCAGTCGGCCGATCGGCGATTTGCATTCCAAGGTCCAAGCAGCGGCCGGCATTAACCGGTGTCACGAAGAATAAAAACTCATTCTCCCTCCGGAGAATAAGAGGAAAGGATGGGACACACTCGAAGTGAAGGTCGTCGCTGGCTACGGTTCTAGGGGGTGGACACCGCACGTAGGAGTCTCTGGAAACGACAGAAATTTTTTTCTGCAAAACGGTTGAAATGTAAATTAAGTCGACGTGCTTAAGAATGTGAGATTATTAAGAGAGACCGCTGACTCGTCGCCCACACCCCGGATACTGTGCGGCTTGCGAAAACATTTCTCCGCTTTTTATTCTTCTGCCCCACGTCCGCGCATTACAAAGCACATATTACCCGGTTGCTGCCTTATGCTCTCGCTCTCCTACGTCTTCCTCCTCTTTTTCTTCTTTCTGTTCTCCTCGGGGGACGTGACCGTCCTCGACGAGTGCTTCTTAAAGTTTCAACGAGTCACCTCGAGGCTCTCAAGTTCGTTGAATCGCGGGGAAAATCCGCAGGGCTTCATCTCCTCGAGAAAAGCTTCTGCGAATCGTCGTCGTGGTGCAACGAGTATGAATCAAGGGAAATTGTAGGCGTGATACATGAGAATCGTACATAACATTAGGATTGGAAAAAATTTGAAATAGTTTAAGATCAAATACTTAAAACTGAAATATTTCCATAAACTAACACTATTTCATTTCATGCTTGAATCAAATATAATACCATTTGAAATACTATTTCATTTAATACATGAATCAAATACTATTTGAAAATAGCATTTCATTTAATGCATTAATCTTCAGCAAATACTATTTACACTCATCGATAACAGAACACTGTTTACTACTTACTTTCAAATACAGGAAATAGGGAATTATGTCGAAAGATGTGTTCTATTTAAAGCAAATAAAATATATCAGCAACATCTATATATTACTTTTGTGGAATGTTTTCAGTTATTTGTGAACCAAATAAAGTATTGTTTTATCGATAACACTCTACCTATATGTTAAAGTTAAAAAGTTCTTGCTTTAATAATATTATTTGAAATACCACTGTATTATATGAAATATAATATTCTATATGAAATAGAAATTAATAGAAATATTATTATTTGAAATACCGATATCTTATATTTCAACGAAATACTCATTTTGCAATAATATTGTTACGAGTTAGGATTCTAATATTCAACTAACTATTTCTTTATGTAATTACTATTTCAATAAAAATTTATTTGCCAAATCTTGTGTCATTCGAAATAATAAAAATATTCGTTTCTATTTATCCATTTAAAAAATATATTTTTGTAATTATTTTTATTATTATATAATATATTATTCTTATATTTTGCTAATCTTCGTACGTTCTTCAGGGCGGAAATTCAAACGTTTCCGGCTTCTAGATACTGTGAAACGTTTCATTTATTTCTGTCCTCATATCTTAGGATAAATTTCTTTAAATTGCTAAGTCGGAATGAAGCACAATCTTTTCAACATTCTATCAGGGTTGAAGAATTGAAGAGGCATGCTAATTTATTATTTCAACACTATATTTACTGGAAGACGTATTATGACGTTTTTAAAGAGTTTCCTTAACTAAATAAAGCTTAATCGTTTCCTTCTAAATAACAATTGTGAAAGAAATTATTACACTATGATTTTCGGGACATCCTATTGATTTATGAACAAAATTACTGTCGCTGTCGAAGAATTTATTGAATTTATTTAGTAATAAATTTTTGTCATTATTGCTGATAAAGAGTTAATTCATCGTGGTTTGGACTGCGAATTTTCTGACACTTATAAAATTAGTACGTAATAAGTAGACACTTGTAAATAGGATTTTATGCATTCACAACAAAAATGAGTAGAAGACACTTAAAATAGTAAAAGGGTTGAAAGAATTTAAGAATATCGATAAATTAATTGCATCTTGTTGAAGTTATTGAAGAATCAATGGCAATTTTATTTAGCTCCTGTTTCTCAAATTTAGTTACTGTTTTTTATTGATTTTGAATAAAAATCTGCTGCTTATAAATTACCTTAACATACTATATTAACTTATATTAACAGTCTGATAAATTTTTATCGGTTCAAATTATGTAATTTTATTCTAAATATAAGAATTCTTTAGTAAATGCTTCTTGAATATTCGTTTTTATCGCGTAAATTTTGTATTTTAGTACAGTAGGTACATCATAGCTGATGTAGATTAGAAATCCATGTACGAGTTGAAACAAAGAAATTCAATTAGTTTCTGCACGCATTAATGTACACAGTTGTACCAATGCAAACATGCACAATATTATTTAAATGGGAATGCAGAACACAGAATGGAGATGTACAATTCTAACGACAACAAGCTGGAAATGTTTAATTAACAACGATCTCTAAATCAACTGTTACATTAATATACTACATCGTGACATTAACTTGATTTGTTTGACTACATTGATTAAAACTGTCGACTGATCAGGTTTTCTTTTATTTACACACGGATCAATTATTGATTTAACATTAAAGCTACCGCTACCGGACAAATTGCGGAATTCATATACTTTATTTTACAATAATTGTAATTGTAGAAATATTTCAATGGGAAATGAGGTAATCAATTTTTTTATTCGTATTATAGTCAAAATTGCGCAAAATGTAATAATAAATTCAATCTTGTCAATTTCATAAAACAACACATGCCGCTTACTTTTAGTGGTCGGTGGTTTTAATATTAATTATCTCACTTGTTCTACTTGGCTTCAATACTCGGATAATGCATTACAATGTTTATACATATAACGTCCATAATATTCCACAAAGAACTGGATAACAATACCACACAAGTGGATAATGTGCCTGTAATTATGTTCATGTGTATATATATATATATATATATATATATATATATATATATATATATATAATATATTGTATAAATTCTTGTGGTCGCTAATAACCTAGATGTTCTTGCGATTTTTATAAATAAACAATTTAGAAAAAAAATGTAGAACAAAATTTTCTTAACTCTTCCATTTTCGAAAAAATCGGATTTGTAGATTCGTCAAATACGCGTGCACTTTATTAAAAATCGCCTGCTGCGTCTGGCCATGGCCCGCCTACTCTACTTCTCGCAAATAACAATTTATGAAAATCTGACAAATTATGAAAGCCGACCTTCTAAAATACGAAAACCTTAATTGAAAAAAAATGGTTTTCTCTATTCCCAAGTTACTCCTTCAAATAAATTTATTCCCTTTCCGCATCAGATCAACACCACCCCCAACGCACTTTAAACAATAAATGAACCGTAACGTCAGCTTCCATTCAAAACGCAGACATTTTAAGTAGAAGCCTCGCCTTCCCGCGGCATCTAATAACGAAATTCCGATCCTCGAGCTCGGCGTGCACCGGATTCCTCCGAACACTGACAATTCTTTCATGAAATCCGTTAATCGTCCGCGGGGGCATTAATCTCCCGGCATCAAACCACTTCTAACGCGTTATTCAATTACTCGAGAGGGTTCCTGCGATTAGATTCTCCCCTGCGCTCGATACTTCCAGCGTCCCTTACGAAAAGAGGGCGCCACTTAACCGTGTGCATCGTTCCCATCTCGACGTCGTCGAAAAATCATCCCCCGATCTCTCTCTCCAGGAATCGTTTATCTCCTATAAGAATCCCCCACATCGTTTAACAATCCTCAGGGTTGCGGATGATCGAAGGATGAGAAATAGGCGTTGAAGAGGGGTGGGAGGGAGCGGAGAAACAAAAGAAAAAGGTAGTCGCCGGGGAAAGTATGGAGGCAATCAGTGCCGGGCGATGTTGGCTCGCGAGAAATCGCCACGGCACCGACTACCTGGGGGCCGTAATCGAATCAAGGAGCGCTATTTATTTTTCCATCCATTTAAAAACGTGTTAAAATGCAAAAAAGCGAACGGCCATGGAGAGGGGTTGAACGTGGCGGGCGCGTCGCTGGCTGCGGGGGTGGTTAGAAACCGGCAGAGTCGCTGGGAAGAGGTGGCAGAGGAGAAAGAGAAAGAGGAGCTGGTCAGGGTGGAGAAAGGTCGATGAGCACGAGAACGAGCGAGGCTGCTGGCGAAGTGGGATGTCTAGGGGGTTGGCAGGGGGTTGTGTCGAGGGGGTGTGCGGGAGAGGGTGGGAACGGGGTGCACAGCCACGGCTAGGAGAGGGTGGGCAGCCACGGCGAGTCCGGGAGCGGAGTAAAGGGTGAAAATGCAAAAAGGCGTCGGGGATCTCGCTCAATACCGAAGCGGCGGCGCAAGCGCCTTCATTTTGTTTTTCGTACGTCGCCGCGTCGCTTTCCCTTTTCCAAGATGGCCGCGCGCGTACCACGGCGTCGGTAACTGGCACCCTCCCGGCGTCGCGACGTCGACAATGCTGCCTACTTTGCCGGCCGGAGAAGAAATCACCGCCGAAATCGCTGCCGCCGCGCGGCGCTCCACTCGCGCTCCTGAAACTACCCCTGTGGACCTTAGCCCGGGAGACTTTAATACTGGCAGGGACATGATCTTCAACCTGAACTCTGCCTCGAAAAATCTGAGATTGTTTTGACATTTACCTTTTACCAATTGTTTAATCGCGGGAGTGGAATTGGCCAATAAAAAAATTCGTGCAATCAACCGTAAAAATCCACAGGGAGCTCCTCGCACTTTCGAGTCAAACAATGTTAAATTGACCCTTTGAGGACGAATGTTGTCACATTTGGCGATATTGGGGCCATGTATTTATTTTTTTAATTTGCAATCGACAATCCGTGAGTCCTAGCAGTCGAAAGAACTATAATTGTCTGGTAATGAGCAGATGCGCCAGCCGACTCCTACACAACAGCACACGTAACCGCCGAATCTTCAAATGCAACTTTCTCGAAATCGAAACATTCACCGAAACAATGTTATTCGTTCTCTTGTACTTATTTTTCAAATACTAGCACCTCATGCTCGATTGTATTATCTGTCCTGGAACACCGTGTATATTTTTAATTTTTTTCCAGAACTGAAAGTCTTGATACAGGATTTAATTTTCCGAGGAAAATATTTTCAATTTTGTAAAAATCCTAGTCCGCAAAGGGTTAAAACTATTTTCCATCTACAACAAAATTCTAAAACATAATATATTTGGTGTCGTGCATATTAGAAAAATTATGCTGAAGACACGTTCTTTTTGAAATCTGTGTACCCTGATGACGGATAATTCTTTAGTACATGGATGTAAGGTGTTGTTAACAGTCGCCGATTGACAGCGCTGTCAGCCAAGGTGAAGATATAAATAGAACCCATTAGATCAGAATTGGCAGTTCTCCTCGAGTTCTTTGAGGAGGATGAGGTCTCTGGGAGCCCCCGGATCTCGAAGTACCGAGGCTTCAGGGGTGTCTTTTCGGGGATTCTTGGAGGACGCCAGGTTGTTCTTGGTAGCGAGGAGTCCTTGAGATCCACCGGTAGGATTTCAAGAATTTCATGAATTTTCAAGGAGATTCCGGAGAACTCTGTGGAAACCCTTGGGATCCTCTGGTGTCTCTTAAGACTCCCTGGAATTCTCTGAGGTTCTATGGGAATTTCTGAGGCCCCTCTAGGGTCCCTTGGGATCCTCTGGTGTTTTTTTGGGATTCCCTGGGGTGTTCTGAGGTCCCTTGGAAATCCCTGAGGACTTGGAAATCTGAGGTCCCTTGAGTTTCTCTGGGGCCTTTTGGGCATCTAGGGTCCTCTAGGGTTCCTTGAGAACCCGTGAGAGCCTTCTAGAGCCCATAGGATCTATGCCCTTTTGGGTCCCTTAAGATCCTCTACATCTAAAGTGTTGCAATTGTCGATAATCTATTCATGTTCTCTTGAAGGAGCCATCCAAGTTGCTAACTAAATCTACGACGTCTCCTTAGAGAAAATACTCATGTAGAGAGGGTAAATATATGGTGCGCCCTTGTAGAAGAAAATTAATTTAGAAACCATGCTAATTCTACATTCTTTATTCTACATCTAGTCTACCCGCCAATAATCGGGTAATATGACAATGCGTTAAGATTTAATTTTGTCGCTTAATTTGAGACCGGCGCGTCGCGTCGTCCGGCTTAAATATTTTAAGTCTGGCTAGTTAAATAATTTCATAACTGGTGTGAAATGCATTTCTCTTGTACCGCAACTTTTATTATTATATCTTGATTGGCACTTGAAGTTTCATAAACGTCAGATTAATGAAACAGCCTTCCGCCCTTTATTCTTTATTCTTAGAATGTCTGTTATCTGTAGCACTTTTCGCTTGACGCCTGACGTTCTACAGTAGATTCGATTAACACCACCAGTCCCGCCCTGAAAAATAGCATTCTTGTCGCGCATATTATTTTATCTTGCACCGAAACGCTTTTAAACTGTCCTTCGGAAAGCTGCAAACGGACAGATCACGCGTCAATTATCTGCATGACTCGCACCGGGCTGCTTATTATTTATTCTCTTTAACTTTTCCATTTTTTCGGCACCTTGTTCTTGGCAAATATTTCTTTCCTAATTAAACGCCTGAAGTCTGAAACTGATTTAATCAACCGCTCGCAAACGCTCGCACGAAGCACAGCACATAGAAATTCCATTATAATCCTGTAACTTGATCTAATTTGTAGATCGACAGTCTACCGTTCTATACGTATCGCAATGCCGAGAGAAAAAGTGATCGGAGAAGCATCGTTAGTATTATGTACCTGTAGCTATTTGCACCGAGCACCCTCCGTTGTAATCACAATTTTTGAAAAGCATATCAAATGCAAACAAATTGCTGCCTTTTCTCATTTAACTTTCGAGACCGCGAAATTATTCTACCTTCACGAACAGATGAATAAAACGTGTTGATAAGAACAAAATACTGAACAAAAATTACCGGATGCATTAATAAACATAATTTTTGAATGGAACCAAAAAATCCTCAAATCCGACCATCTTGAAACTTTTATATATATTAGATCGGTAACAGAACATTGTTCTTGAATTTTTTGGAAGTGGTCGTTCGAATGGTTGCTTGCAACCCCCACCCCTAAAAAATTAAATGATTTTTTCTACCCTTAATAATTTGATCACAGTTGTGAAATAAATATATGATATGAAGGAGGTAAGATCGAGTATTTTCGTTTTTATCCCATCTGAATATCTTAACTAACAACTGAGAAAAAAAAATGATACAGTTAAGGGTATTTACCCTCATATTATCCTTATATGAAGGGTTAGCGACTTAAAATTTTGGGGGATTATCTTTCAACCTAAAACCATTGTTTTCCCCACAATACCAATTGCAATATATTAATACACAAAGAAATGGTGGTCTGGGACCGCTGGACCATTCTTATCTTGCTAGACCCTTTTCTTTTACAATGCTCATCAGTGCACTTCTCATTTAACTTTCAAAACCGAGTGATTATTCTACCCAGACCTTTACAAAGAGATAAATAAATTTTATAACGAACAAATTCGTAACAATCTTCACCGGGGACATTAATAAATAATTCTTTAATCGAACGACACGTCTGACGTTAATATATTCACGTTTATTACGTGGCCGCAAATTTTCTTTTACGAAGCATGCCGATGCACTTACATTCTCAAGGCATCCCAAATCAACGAGTGTACTTAATTAACAATAGGCCAGCTTCACCGTGAGTTAATTATAGACTGGTATCGAAGCCAGATACTCGTGTCTGGTCTACGCGTGCGTGAGTCGTATTTCGCGGAACGTGGAAAAAAAAATCTTAAAGCTAAACGATCAATTGCGAGACACGCGACGCACACACCGAAACGGCCGTCAATTATGACGTCAATGGACGCCAGAAAAAGTACGCGAATTCTGGCTCATTTACGTAATTCGAGGCGAATGTATTCAATTGCAAATGCATTTACTTGGGATTCGAGTTACAGCCCCGGCCTCCTGCCGCGTGACGATATATTTTTTTTTCTTTTATTCCCCCATTGCGCTCGCATCGGCGTCTACAGTTTCCTGCCGCATAATTCCGTCATTCCGCGCTGCAACTTTTGCCTCAAAGGGACCGTGCGTGCTGAAAAACGGCGACCTCTATTTGTATTACTCTTTCAGCGACGTTTCTCCAGCATTAGAAAAGGCTGCGAGCGTCCCGAACACCGTGCATCAACGAGAATTCCAACCGTGAAATAAATAATATTGATAACAGACAAATGTCCGACTTTCCATAATGCTGCAATTTTTTCATTCACGGTAAAAATAAAGAAACAATCGGACATAGGAGTTGCATCAAGAAGATTTAATAAATATCGTCAGATGCTTCCATCCTTTCCATCTGATTTGAAAAATATAATAACGACATAAAATCTCATCGTTAGACTGCAGATCTTTATGTAAAATAAAAATTTTCGTCATCTATTGCAACAAGTAGGTCACATGATAATTTTTTTCTTTAAACATTTTTGTGTCCTGAAAATAATGTGTAGATATTCCTAAATTCTTTTAAATTGTCTTCTACTTTGAATTGCACCTACTCCTTTTTGTCATAAATGCATAAAATCAGCGGTCTACTCATCATTATGTACATCATTTTACGTCAGTTTTTAGACATAAACATTGTGCCTTTTTAGTTTTAATGAAACTTTAGTTTTAATGAATAGTTTCATATAAGAAACATAAAATTTATATTTATTGTAAACGAACATTTACTCCAACGTCTAAATATTAATAACAGAAACAACCGAATTGCATTTCTATTTGTACAAAATTAACAACATTCAAAATCAGATTCTGTTCAAAATGAGTCTGACTGGATGTCACAAGAAAAAGAGTCCACATCATTAATGTACATTATTCAAGAAAATGTTTTAAAGTGATTGCAGTATTTTTTTGCATATTTACATGTACTTTTCATAATGCAATACAATAAGGTGATATTACCCTTTTAGTTTTATTACTTTTGTATTCTTCAAACTAAAACTGATTTCTTCGCCTTCAAGGTCACTTCAGGGTCGTGGCGTGTAGGTCGTTGAACTCATCTAGACGCCGACTACCACATTCCATTATGAAAAGTACATGTTAATATGCAAAAAAAAGACGGTGACCTTGAAGAAATCGTTAAAATGACCTTCCAAGGATTTTTGGTAATTATATAGAAAAGGTCTGCGTACTCCGATTTTGATGAAATTTTAATATGTTATAGATTTCGACATTTTGAACAACTTTTTCCTTTTCCAATATAGGGGGTCGCTTTTAGTTTTCGAGATATTTGCAAAAAACTATCGGTAATGTTAATTTCATAACGAAAACCTTCTTTTTAGGAACACTGGGTGGGTGTGTGTGGTATTGTCGCTTCTCATCTCCACAACGTGTTTACAAACAAAAAATAAACACATGCGGCCCGAAAATCCAGGAAATGTCTTTGAAAATTGAAAGCTCAGCCTATCTACGTATGATCAGAGTTATCTACAGGAGTTAATTCTGCTGTTTCTTCTGTTATTCCATTTCCTGGATTTTGGAGATGAGAAACGACAATACCACACACACCCACCCAGTGTTTCTAAAAAGAAGGTTTCCGTTATGAAATTAACATTACCGATAGATTTTTGCAAATATCTCGAAAACTAAAAGTGACCCCCCTATATTGGAAAAGGAAAAAGTTGTTCAGAATGTGTTGCTCCATAACATATTAAAATTTCATCAAAATCGGAGTACGCAGACCTTTTCTATATAATTACCGGATTTTTTTATTACCATCTGATGCACGGCTTAAAACCATGTACATCTCATTTAGTTATTTTTTCTTACTTTTAATAGTAGCGGAAATAATTTAGGTGTTCGAGTTAAAATTAACAGCCTGTATATACGTGGTATGTGCAAACATGTGGATCATTTTGACCCGCTTTTGGCGCAGATCGTTCGCAGTACGAGGGTTAAGCTCATCGCTGTATAAGCGTGTGGAGCGTATATCGATTGAAAAGTACCGATCAGTGAGGAACGGAATGTAATGGAGATTTCTACATTGGGATCAATAGATAATCTTGAAATTATCGGGTCGGCCCATAAATTTATCCGTATTCGAAGTCTAAGCGTAATCGACACTCTTCAATTGATATTACCAACCCCATCATATTATCTATTAATACCTCCGACCTATTCGCCATCGTCGACAAGACAAAAGTAAATCGCCGATACATGAATCATGGAAAATTTCCATTTCTCCAATAATTTCCATAATTCTACCTTCATCGAATCTAAATACGATATACTTATTACAAACTGCAAAAATAATAATCAATTAAACGATAATATGTGTTCTCTTTTCTGTTTGATCAAATCTTTCAACAAAATATTATTATAATCTCCGATCAAATTACTGAGATGGTATTAACCCAAGTACAAAATTTACACATCAAAAATATAAAAGAAATGGTTTTGCAACTAAACACTACAAAATAAAACGGATGATAATAATCCAAATAGAAACTCTACAAGTTATAAACATAAGTGAAATGGTCTTGTAACTATTAAAAAAAGTGAGATTGTAATCATACAAATAGAAGGTGTACAGATTAAAAAATACGAAAGAAGTAGTCTTGCAAATAAAGTCCAAAATACATGAGATCGATGGCAATAATCGAAATGAAAAATGTATAGGTTGAAAATATGAAAGAATGGTCTTGCAAATAAAGATTAAAACAAATGAAATTCATGGTGGTACTCCAAATTGAAACGTACACATTAAAAATGTAAAAAGAATGGTCAGGCAAGTAAAGACTGTAAATTAAGTGAGACGGTAATAAACCAAATAAAAAATTTGCAGGTTAAAAATATGGAAGAGATTGATGTCAATAATCCAATTAAAAATGTATTGTTTAAGAAAATTTTTAAAAAATGGTCCTGTAACCTGATTGAGTCTGTCTGAGAGCTCGTTAGATTAGATTATTAATATGAAAGAAATATGATTTCTTCTAAATTTACAGACACGGGTACAAGATTTTTTGGCAGAAGTATTTACTTTACTTTTCATTTAGACGTATTAATTTAATGGTGAACGGAAATATTTTCTCGGGTACTGAGAAAGCCTCTTTGGCAGATCGGGGCACCGCAAGTGGATTCTAATGTATTCTGATTCTACGTTTGTTCAAAAGCCTTCTACTATTTATCTTACGGCTGTACATTATGTTCTACACTCATTGCACTTCAACTGCAACCCTCGAAAATCATTCCACCGACATATATAAAATTTACAATATTTTTATCACAATTATCCATCCGCAAACACGGACCAAAATATAAAAACAAGCAAAACTGTAGTCACTTACAGATATTTTTCAAAGCGAATCCACGCATATATTACAATGTATTTAACTCTTAATGAAGGGATGCGACCCCAACAATTTTCCCTGGGATGTGAACCGAAATTCGCATAATGGAATCATTCTTTGCTATTCGAAGGAAAGAAAAATATGAAGATAATCGATATACTACGCGATTTATTGTGCAGAGTGTTCTACAACTTCGTTTGGTACGATTTGTTTGAACGATCATCGTAATTTGTGTGGGGCTGTCAAACGACGCGACCCTGTTAGACTACAGCGCTGCGCTGTCGTAAAATCTGTTGCATTGCAAGTTGCGTATATTGATATACGCAGGGTGACCCAATAACTCAGTCTACCTGGTATATCTCCGTTATTTTTAAAGATACGACAGGAATTTATTTACAGCAATTTTGTAATCCCGGGGAGAATTTGTCGTGTCAACAATAATAATTTTCTGGGTGGAGGGTGTCCGAAAGATTTCAAGGTTGCTTCAATTTTGTTACACATCCACTACATCGTGAAGATCAAGGACCCGTGTTGATTTAATACCATTCACATTGTTACTTAAAATTATAACATAATATTTAATAAATCAAAGGCTCTCTTGTATTCTTGATTGCATAAAGAGTGTACGTTACAGTTTAATTCTTTTGTAAGAAACCACAAGTGTAAGTAATTTTAAAGATTCAGTATTAAGATTTCTTGTATAAATGTTTATCTTGAAAATATAGATTGATCTGATTGTAATAATTAAGTATAGACTGTGGATTTCATACATTAAAAATACTGTTTTATTATATTCCACTCACTGATATTATTTAAAACCGAATTGGATGTCTAGCTCCTCCATCTTGCAGGAATCCACACAATTTTTATTCAGCATACAAATCTGCAGTCTAGTTATGTGTAATCTATGGTTGTTACCAAGGCGTCAATAAATGTTAAACAGCATCTTAATGCAAATGCCTCTCAGATTATGAAACGAATAACGTCGATTGCATTTCTCCTTTAATAACAAATTATATTTCATGATGTCCTGCATAATGGTATGAGAAGAATGGCAATGCAGGGAAATTCCATAACATTTCCAGATAACCTAAAAACTTAACAATAGAATTATAATAAACAGGCACCTGAGTACTCAAATGCTTACGTAACGGTTAATAAAACATAATTGCTAAAATACATGGTGATAAAAATCATGATAAACGGTTTACCATAACATCAACGATATTATGAAGACGTTGTACAACGGTGAAAATAATTTGTTTAGACTGCAAGCGCAAAATGCTAGTAAATTTCGTTAAGATGCATGGCAGAGGACCATGATCACTGGGTATTACGAAGTAGCTTCGATCAAACGGTCGTGGTTCATCGTGATAACTCGTCGGACGATAAATCGCGGCTTGTATGGGCCCCTTAAGCGTCGTTACGAAAATGTTAACATAAAATAACAATGCCATCCGCAGTGTAAAGGGACGACGTTTGTCGGGATGCCCGGGCTCGCGCCGGGATGCAACGAATGTTCCTATTTATCATTTCCGAAATGCTCGTTTCTCTGTTCTCCACCATTTTGAAAATCGCTACTCGCATTACCACGACCGTGCCCCGACCGGAAACAACTCGAGCTTCCCGGGTATTCGCGGTTTTCGCTATTCCCTCACACTGATCCGCTCCGTGCCCGGAGAAGCGTCGAATACGTTTGCGCGCGACGAAACCCGGAACGCTGTTACGCCACTACGCCTGCTAATCGACTGATAATTGCTGTAACAACCGCCGCTTCAGAATGCCATCAGCGGTGCATTAAAGTAATAAGACTGCAGGCGCTTCGGCCCGGATCGGTTCTTTCGGAGATGAACGATCACGGATATCGGCGAACGATCGAGGATGAACAGCGATTCCGCAACGGGGGGCCATTTGCCTAAACATAAAATTTATTAGGTTCCTGTAGAAATAATTGCGTTTCTGATACTTGAATTTTAAAAATATACATTTTGCGTTATTCGCGTTATGTGCGTTATATATAATTTATTAACCAGAATTACAATCAGCGTCGTCGGTTTCTTAATCTGCCATTTACTGCTCGTATGTGTCTTGTTTTAATATTTCTTGGATGCCTCTGTCAACAACCACAGATTACGGTCAAGTATTACAAATTTGTGATAAACGTCGAACGACTGTTGTACGATCAACTTTTAGTTCTAATTGCTGTAATATCCGCGGCTTTGGAACGCCGTCAGTTTTGCATTAAAGTAATAAGACTGAAAGATATAATAGTTGTTTCAGAGATGAACGATCACGGATATCGGCGAACGATCGAGGATGAACAGCGATTCCGCAACGGGGGGCCATTTGCCTAAACATAAAATTTATTAGGTTCCTGTAGAAATAATTGCGTTTCTGATACTTGAATTTTAAAAATATACATTTTGCGTTATTCGCGTTATGTGCGTTATATATAATTTATTAACCAGAATTACAATCAGCGTCGTTGGTTTCTTAATCTGCCATTTACTGCTCGTATGTATCTTGTTTTAATATTTCTTGGATGCCTCTGTCAACAACCACAGATTACGGTCAAGTATTACAATTTTAAGATAAACGTCGAACGATTGTTGTATGATTAACTTTTAGTTCTAATTGCTGTAACATCCGCTGCTTTGGAACATCGTTAGTTTTGCAATAAAGTAATAAGACTGAAAGGTAAAATAGTTCTTTCGGAGATGAACGATCGCGGATATCGGATAACGATCGAGGATGAACAGCGATTCCGCAACGGGGGGCCATTTGCCTGAACATAAAATTTATTTGGTTGCTGCAAAAATAATTGCGGCTTTTGTTTTTTAATTTTAACCCTCGAATAGTACCCTGTGGTCTATCGTGACCCCCAATTTGACCCCGTGACCTATTTTGCTGATGCATTGCAAGATAATGGTAAATATGAAGTTTCCTTAGTTTCTTCTGAACGTTTGCATTTTGTAACCCTAACTTTTGTACTTCGAAATATCTCAGTAAATTTTTAAGGAATTTTTAGAAAAGTTGTCGTGTGAGAATCGTGTGACAGATCGCAGGCTGAGGAAACAGTATATGTATATTGATATACAGGCTGTCCACGCTATTACTAGCCAGCGTTTTTCTTGCAAATAATAAATATTAAAAAAAGGTGAAAGAAGGAAAAGTAATACTATTTTTTGCAAGCAACGTAATGGCGTGTGTAATTTTTGTGTATTTGCACTATTTTCATGAAAATGTCGGTGACCTCTAACTTTTGTAAATGGAATGCTATATATTTTTGCATACCATATGGAAGCGTGCGTCAAGACAAATCCATTCGTATGCGACACAATGACCTTCAAGATCATACAAGGTCAGAAATGGAAGAAACATTTTGAACATTTCGTACTACTAATGCGTTTACAATTATACTTTATTGACGAGGCTATAATAAATGTTCAATATAACTTCCTTGTGCATGACTCCATATTTCGGCTCTATTAATTATATTCTTGTTAGCTTCTTCTAACGTTGTCCAAAATATTAATGCACATGATTGCGTTAGTTTCCTTTGCAAGTCGTTTACATTTCTTGGCGTTATGTATCGTGAATGATATCTTTACGAAATATTCAAAATTGTGCTGTCATTTCTGATCTTGTATGACCTTGAAGGCCATTGTGTTGTATACGAATAAATCTTTCTAGACACACGCTTTCATATGATATAAAAAATATATGGCATTTCATTTAAAAAATTGAAGGTCACCGTCATTTCTAAGAAAATAGTGCAAATATAAGAAAATTACGTACGCCATTATGTTACTTACCAAAAACAGTATTACTTTTTCCTTCATCGTTTTTTCCCAATATTTATTATTTGCAAGGAAAACGCTGCCTAGTGATAGCGTGAACATCCTGTATAGTATATTTGAGAGTTAACCCTTTGCGGACGCGTGTCTGCTGACAGTCGCCCAAGCTTTTTGACCGTTCCACGACTGCGAATAATTTTTAAATAAATTGCTACTCTCAAAAGGTATCAAAAAAATTTGTTTTGAACACAACAGGTTTTCTTTGATTTAATCCATATACTTAAGTCTTCAGTAGACAATTTTTTTCACAAGGAAAATATATTCAACCCATCAAAAAGTATGCCAAAAATAATTCCCGTCCGCTAAGGGTTAAAGCTACACATTTCGCTTCATTTGCCAATTAGAGCTAAACGTCGATTAACTGTTGCACGATCACTTCTTAGTTCTTTTGCAACCTCCCGAGATGCTTTTCGAGGATCCACTTCGATAATAGGTCCTAATAATCATTTTACAATTGATAAATGAAACCGGTAAGATCGATTTCACGCTATTATATAAAACCCAAACAGGTTTTCCGTCGTTTGACGAATGTAATCTTTCTTGTTCCGCGATTGATTCCTCTCTCTGACATATTGTCAGTGGTTTTCGATATTTTTTTCGGGCGACAAAAAAATGGCTAGTGTGAAACCGATGTAGGAGTTGGTTGGAAACGAAAAAAGGTCAAGAGTAGGACCACCACATGAATGATGCTACACTCAATGAACTAGCGCGACAGTAGGTCCCGTTTGCACATGCGCGTCGTGGTATCGGTTTGGTAAAAACAAATTTCTAATGTCATCTAAAATTGAACACTGCTATAAAATCCAGCTTGAAATAATTTACAATTATAGCAAAGCAAAAGTGCAACAGTAACATCAGCACTAAAAATTTATCAGCATTTTTTTCTTAAAGTATCGAAGCAGTGATGCCATTTACGGGGATCAAAGGAGGACATTGTAAATTGAAAATATGTGATGTACGTTTATTTAAAACACCTGTCCACTTAAACTACCTGTTATAGTTTCAACATTATAAAATAATATAGACACACTTAAGAAATCAGTTTTACAAACCTAGAAGCTACAAGAAAATATTTTTACAGCCTAATTTAAAGGCGTTATAAATATTTTCTATAGTTAAATCTATTAAAGCCAAGGTTCGTTTTGAAAATATTTAAAGAATTAACCCGTAGAGAGTGACACCAAAAAGGATACTTCCTAAACATTGAAATAATCATCTAAAAAATTAATTTTTATACACGGAATAACTAAGAATTTATTTTTAAATTCATCATCTAAAACACCAAATATTTTGTACGTTTTCAATAGAATTTGAATTTTGAATAATCAGGATATTTTAGTGTCCAGGGAAGGAGCGTCGAATTTTCTTTCGGTAGACATTTTTGACTCGTCGATGCTTGGAAGTTGGATATCAGAGCATGCAAAGCAAATGAACGTCCACAATAACTTATTATTGAATAAAGCCTTTATTTCACATCAATTTTCTCCATACAGCACATGAAATGATGTACAGGAGCAGATATTTTTAAATATATTGCCAATATAGAATGTGCGCACACTACGCGCGTACGGTCGGCTTAGTAAAGCAGAAAAGTTTACGCTCGCGTACTGCTGTAATATTGCGGAAAGGCTGATTCATTTTGTCACATGTCGCATCGGATGCGCGCGCTGTATCAGACGGTATTATTTCCACACAATTTCACAATTATAAGGCACACACATGCCTTCGAGCAATTCTCATTTTGGGATCGGTCGTAATACACAGAACTTTGCGAGGTCGTGTAACTTTCACGAGGCTCTAAGTGTTCTTAAATATTCTGTACTACGGGTCAGTTCAATCTGTAAATTATATTTATAATTAGAATGTATTGCCTCTGGGAAAGCACCATACAAATCACCGAAGTGCAGGTTTGAAGATTATAGCAACATTTTGAACGGATCATTACTTAATATATTACATCGTAAAATGTTCTACATGATAACGCAACAATATCGGTCAATCAACCCTTTGCACTCGAATGATGACTCTGATGCACCAGCCATACCATTATACAAAATGGTTTTTATATTATTAAATTCGTCTATATTTCATAAATTACTAACCATTCAAGTTTTGTATGAGAATGCAAGTTTAATTTTTGGGTATAATATAAAACAGATTATATCAAATAAAATTGTTTTATGTTGAAAGAAGTGTCTTTACTTTGGAATTAAAATTACTTCGAGTGCAAAGGGTTGACTTTACTGAAATATTTCAATGACTGTCTAAGTTAATCTGTACAGTTTTTCGCGGTTAAATGGAACGCTTTGATTATTCAGAAAACGATGAACTGATCGGGAGAATATTGAAAAGAGAAATAAAGAAATATCCTGCGTTAGGAAACACAAATGCTACAAAGCCTTCAAAGAGCTAATCCCGACAAGCATGGGTAAACGACAACTGCATCGTTTTTTGTATTTATATTTACGAGGTAAAGCCACATTGCTTAAAATACCACGTTGAAAAGTTCAACACCTCTACCCCCGCTAAGGACGGTACAAGGGTGAAAACGTGAAACCGAACGTCGCATTTATCTCAATGACTATCTACGAAACACGATTAAATTGAAAAGCAACTAGTAAAGGCACATCAACTTTACTGCGCACATATTTTTTCAAATTTTTGCATCGATTATTAATGACAGAAAATAATTTGTACGATTCAACACTTCGCATTTTATATTTTAGAAGTGTTCGCAGTTTATAAGAATTTATTGTGAAGGCGAACTAATAATTTTTATATTCGTATAATGATATCTGAGCAACAATTATTACAAGTCAAATTTCTAAAATATGAACAACACTTTTCTATACGTCATCATGGAATTTTCATAATTTAAGAATATGACGTCACAGGTTAGATTTGTAATTAATTTTATATAAACCAGGATGACGAATAAATTTACCAAGTAGAATATTCTTTACAGTAAACACAAACTGAAAATGCCATTAATGTTTGTTAACGCTAACCCTACCAAGCATTAAAACTAACTAGTTAATGTTGCCTTAGAAAAACTACAAAATTGAATTTATTTACTGCGGTTCGTATTATAATATGTACTCTATTAAATATATTTACTTAATCGTTTCCCGCGAAAGCATCTTTAGAGTTTCAATAATGGTAAAAGAAAAAATCTGGAATCGGTCATTTTTACCTGTGGTGGTGGGTCTAGTGTTAATATACATGCCTCCTTCAATTTAAACATTTTTTAAATACTAATCATATAGTCTAAAATCTCTTAAAGGCGGCTATCTACTAATACAAAATTTTACGTCACACAGACAATCTTCGCTTTATTTTATAACCGTCGAAATTCGCAGCGAAAACAAACGTCCCGCAATCCGCGAAAAAAGGGTTTGAATTTGCGGGAAGATCGCATGGTGGAAGATCTTCGGGGAAGGTCGTTGGGGGCTCGCAGAATCCCATGTAGAACTGGCGGTTATGGCGAGTCGCTGTACGGCGTTAAATCGCGATACATTTTCCGCGACATTACGCTGCGCGTCGTATCGGGCGGCCATTAAGTCAACGACTGCAGACATTTGCATTCCTCGGAGCAGTCTGGCCGTTCCCGGAAGACGGGGATCAGGATGGCAGTCGGTTGGTCGTTTGCCGGGGAAAAAGCGGGTACGATCCCGAGGCGACTATGGCCGCCTTGCGTGTTGGCGCGGCCAGATAACCGGGGCGATATTAAACATAATTCGCGCGTTTATCGCGCCGCGGTGCCGCTCGTAATCCGGCATTCGACGCATCCGCGCATTTGAGCGCGCGTGTTCGTCGGCGGCGTCGGCATCGCGACGACCAGCGTCGGTCGTTTGAGCCGCGAGAGAGCCCCGCGTAGAACAAAAGAGAGACGCGACCCTTCGAAAACACGCCGCGATACGAGGAGATGGATAGATAGGCGACGAAAAGGACGGGACAAAGGGGACAGCGACGGAAGAGGACGATAGAGAAAAATAAATAGAAAATGAAGGAAGGAATGGAAAAAAGACAGACAAGAATGGCCAATGCCGGGAGCGAAGCGCGGCGATGAGGGCTGGGAGAACGATAGAGAAAGCCATAGAGAGGGAGAGAGAGAGAGTGATAGAGAGGGTGGTGGGATGAAGGGAATGGAGCGGCGGAGAACCCAAGAGGTAAAGAAACGATGAAGGGATGAGGATAAAAAGGGGATGGAGGAAGAGAGACATCGAGTTGATACGGCGAAAAGAGAGGGAGACACACTGCCGTTGGACATTAAGAACGTTTCGTGCGGCAATTTAACCACCGACCAGGGACGCCGAGGGCGGCGCAGCCGGCGTCCCTGCGAAGGCAGCCTCTGAACGATATGGGGAGAGTCGAAATGAGGCAGAGAGAAGAAGGGGCCTGCGCCACCGGTATAGAGTTTTTACGACTTCTACGCGCGTGCGCCTGCACACCTGGAGATTAGGTTTAACAGCCTTAATTTTAAAAAATTGCCGCCTCTTCCCGACAATCTCCACTCCCCCTCGGTTCCTCTTATTCTTCTACCTGGCTCGTTCAACCTCTCTTTCCTCCTCCTACTTCTTCCTCTCTCTCTCTCTCCCTCTCTCTCTCTTTCTCTCTCTATCTCTCTCCTGCTCTTCAGCTAGGAGACTCTCCACTACCAGCTCCCAGCACCACCACCACTACCACCACCACTACCACCTCCTCGCGGACCACCCTTCCCACGGCGAAACGAAATTGCGCCGCTTTGCACCGTCGAGGATAAAGTTCTGGATACTCCGTCGCCACCCCCTGCTCGTCGCCTATCTGCGACGACGAACTCTCATGACAGCCACGCGGGCGCTGGTACACGCCGGGACATTTAGCCCATTTACCGGTCGTCTATATACGCTGGTCGGGATTAGGCATTAGGAAGTGCCGGGAATATGTCCGCGGAATTTCGGGGGAAATTGTTTACGGCTGGGGACACCCCTGGATAATGCTGGAATCGGGTCGGGCAATGGCCAACCACCCCGTCTTGTTTGACAATGGTTTCGCTTGCTGGCCTGATGGCTTTCAGGCTGCGGAAATGCGAGGCCGGATCGAGTCAATCGGATTATTGAGACGTCAGGTGGGCTATGGTAGCCTGTACGTCCCGAATTTGGTAAGGTTCGAGACAGCCATTTTTGCAAAGGAAAAGTTATTTTAAGTATCCTCAGGAATCGCACCTTTCAAGGATGTACAACATTTTTGAGACACCCTGTAGATCAGTAGATGGATGGAACCGTTGATATAAGGATGGTTTTCCTTTGTAACCTTTTTCCAGTTCTTCAGGGTCAAACAATCTTGAATGGAAATATATGTTACCCAGGTGGGCACGAGTACGATTTCCGTGGCCCCTCGTAATAATCCGCCCCCTCCACGACCTAACCACAACTCACTATTCACATGATTTTTCCATTACTAGTGCAAATTCTCGATGACAACTACAATGCAAAGATTATGCGAATAAAATTTCATTTTCTACAAAAAAGGTCTCTTGATATTTTGCTATATTTCGCATAGTTACCGAGATATTTGCAAAATAAAAAACAGGAAATCTACTTTACCAGCTAAACCAGGCCAATTTGACACCATGTTATATATACATTTTTTTCTTGAAATAACCCCAAGAACACAAATATAACCTCAAAACGAGGGGCCACGGAACTCGTACTCTCCCCAAGTTCAATGTATCAGTAACATTGTAGATCTGTGGATTCTAGAAGACAATACTTGGAGTTAATAATTCCGAAGGTTCCAAGGGAATGGATGATGCTCATAACCCCAATCATTCGTATACGTAATTACTTATTGATAAGGCATTGTTCAAAGTGCAACGACGAGAGTGCATAAAGCACATTATTTGGAATTATTTATTTTTTGGTTGGATTTATTTAAGTATTCGTTGTTCAGATACTCCTCAAATTTATCATGTTTATTTATATTTATTGTACAGAATTATCAACGCTTTTCATAATTATGATGGCAGGAGATTTTATAGATAAACGAAAAATTTATATGTAACATCTTAACAGCATCTTCTTACGAAAAAATAACGAAGCTGTGCTTAAACGAAGTGCAACATCAATCTTTATTCAAGGGTTGGTTTCACCCTGAAAAACTGAAAAAGAACTGAAAAAATAAAGTTTCCTAATTATTTCTCTCAATGTTCATTATAAAATGTAAGTATTTTCTTGCATTTCCAAAGTTTGAGAAGTTCTTGAATACATAACCCAATTACAAATCAAAAACCTACACATTAATTGTACCGATAAGTGCATGTTTTGAAGGTAGTTTTCAAAGCCAGTTTAAATTACGATTATTATATCTGACAGACATTATATTAGACAGACTGTTAAAAGGCTTACTTTAATCGGAAAGTGATTCAAACACATTCCAAAATCCCAATGAAGAATCCTGAACGTACTTTTCGCACATTACCAATTTCCATCGTTGTAACTCGAATCCCCACGGTTTCAGGGAATGAAAACCGGTCGCCCGTGGCCTTTGAAAATCCGTCAGGCAGCCTGCGACCAACCTATAAAAAAGAAACGGAAGCTATCATCGATGTGAGTACCACAGATTTTCCCACGCAAAATAACGACACCTGTCTCCCTCGATCAGCGGCGTCACGAAGAAAAATCTCCAAATCACCCCCCTAATTACAGCGAACCAAATCCTTACAAGTCATCGCGCGAAAACCCCACAGCTAAATCCGCGCATGAATTCCAGGATCGGTGAACCCTGCACCAGACAGACAATTTCATCTTGCAGGGGCATATCGACGAAGTCGTAGGGACCGGGGCGGGGCGGGATGGCATCTAGGTGCCTAGATTAATTAACAACTTCGTAAACCGTCACTTCTCGTAGGAACCCTTTCCGTAATTCCGTGGAAATTTTCGTCCTGGCCCCGCCTCTGCTGGCTGGCCGCAATAAAATCCACGTTGAGCCAGGTTCCAGACTCGTGTGAAATATCGCCGCGAATTATCATACCATCTGAAATTAAAGGGCTGAAATTTCGGGGTGGTACCGCACCGACGGTGGTGCCCGCTGGAAAATAATTTTGATGCTCACTCTGTACTTCTCTACGCGCGTTGCTACCCCACCACCCCCGAACCACCCCTTGGCCGCGTCGCCCACCCCGCCGGCACCATCACGCACCCCCGTAGCCCCCCCGCTCCAACACCCGAAACCCCTCGGGCCGCAAATCCCGCGCTCTGTTCATCCTCTCCTTCCTTCCCTGCCCCCTTTTCCTTCGTTCCTAACGCGGGACAGACAGAGAGTCGAATCTACTAGCCAGCGCATAGAGGGGTTCAACCGAGTCTGGGGGCCTTGAGGGGTAGGCGAGCAGGTAGGAGGACGACGACGGCTCGGCAACCGTGACTCTATACAGAGAAAGAGAGAGAGAGAGAGAGCGAGAGAGAGAGAAAGAGAGAAGCGAAAGAGAGGACCCCACGGTGGACATAGAGCAAGCCAGCAAGTGCTACTCCGATGTTCTCGAGTGCGGACCGGTCGACGCGGCGCGGCGCGGCGGTGGGAAAGAAAACCGTGGTCTCGTCAGATGCGAGGGTGGCAGAGGAAAAGAGAAGAGAAAGAGAGGCAGGGGCTGACACGGTGGTGGAACGAGAGAGAAAGAAGGTTTTCCGGCGGACAGAAGTGCGCGCTCCAGCAGAGCGAAAGGGCGCCCTCTTTGGCCGCTCGTGCGCATTCGCCTTCCTTTTCCTGCCCTCTTAGCCGTCTACCGCCCCCGCGCCCAGCGAGCGCTGCGCTCTCTCGCTGGCTTCTTTTTGTCTCGCGCAACGCGTCCTGCGTTCCCCGACACGGCGCGCGCTGCTTTTCGTGGCCACGAGCGACGATTTTTCTTTCGCAGCGTCTGCGCGGCCACGCCCTCCCGCTGCAATGGCCGCGATACCGAAATTTCTCGCGGGGCGGCGTCCTTCTCCCCGCCGGCGAGCCCCCTCCCCCCGCTCCAGCAGTTTTTCCGTCTCAGTCGCGCGAACCGAGCTACCCTCATTTTTGCTAGCACGCGCCTCGTCTCTCTAGTCCACCGCCGTCATCCCCTCCACCATCTCCCGGGACCTTTTTTCTGTTTTTTCTGCCACTTCCCCTACTCTCCCAGTAACTACCTCTTCGCTATCCATCTCGCGACCTCTCCCGCTAGCGTCCCTCTTTCCCTTTGAAAGAGAGCGGACCACGATAACGACGAGCCGCGCCGGCTACCCCCGTTGCCTCTGCTTCTTTCTCGACATGATGAGGGAGAGAGAGAGGGAACGAAGCTGCGCGGGGGTACGTTTTAAGAGGTCTCTCAAACATGCTCGTGGCTACGACGCCAGCTGTCTGTGTGCATTGTACTTGGCTCGTGTAATGTGTACGTACGTCTTTGATCGAGTGTTTATACGGACTTGGTTCAGAAATCGATTGGTCTCCACGGTTAATGAGTCGCGCTGAATGCTATTGATGTTTCCGATCGATTTATGGACCGACTCGCTCCACGCCCGCAAAGAATCGCGCCGGCAAATCGACCGGAACGATCGATCCCGCCATGACGTTCGAGAGCAGAGGTCTCAGAATTTTTGAGGTTGCCTAAGGATCTGTAGAAATATCGCTGTAGGAGTGGTAAAAGGATAGGGTAGGTGATTGCGTTTTAGGAGAACTGTTGACTTAGCGCTTCGAGTTTAGCAAGGTGAACGCACTTGTCATGCTCCTAGATGTTTCGGTTATAATTTTAGGGGCTGCTGAGGGGCTCTAGAATTATCGATGTAGGACTCAAGGTTTTGGATGAATTATAGTTTTAGGTGAACTGTAGATTTTTTATTTTGAGGTTAGCTGGGTGAACGCACTTGTCGCAGTCTTAAATGTTTCGTTTATAATGTTAGCGGAGTCTTCAGAATCTCTACAATTCCTGATGTGGGATTGGTAGGAGGATGGTGCTCGCGTTTTAGGCGAACTGTACATTTAGCGTTTTGAGTTTAGCGGGATGAATGCTTTTCCCCACACCGGTACAAAGTAATTCCGTAAACCGCGACTGCAGTAGCGAATACGAATTGCTATTAAAATCGATGAACCCGTCCAGATATAAAATAACAGTCAGAGCGAGGGGTTAGCGCGGACTCGATTTAACAACTGATTATACTGACCGATTAGTGAAGTTCATCGATGTTATAAACGATAGATTTACAGGATTTAAGCGTCGGTACCTGTGGATTAGATTTTCGAGCATAATCCGTACTCGACGCGCCATGATGGCTGATAATATTCTCGACATTATTTCATATTTCTGCTGCGGCAAACCATGGGGAACGAGATTGCCGCAAAAATCCCGGGATCGAAAAGAAATAATTGTAAACGATTAACCTTAGTTAATTTAATTCTATGCCGATTGTTTAAGAATCGACCGCACCTTGTCAGTTCCGACACAGGTAATTCGCAAAGTTTCCCAGAACTACGTTATTTTAAAGAAACTGATACAGATTTTTAATCGATTAATATGTCTAACTCTGAAAACATGTATTATAACACGCTTACTGCAACAGTGGAAAATGTAAATATTTCTCTGTATAACACCGCGTCTGAATGGAATCCGTCATTGAATAAAATAATTGTAATATAATTTTAGCATGGCTCAAACAGGACAAGCGTAACATCCTTCAATATTATTGTATTTTATAGAACTTTCACGTAATACCTGTATTTAATAATGAACTGTTTCGGCTTGCAACAATTTTTCGTTGAACGGCTTGAATGAAATCACGGAGGCTACGGATGTTTAAGGAATGTATCGAACAAACCAGAATATGAATTCGTCCAGCGAACGATTGACATTAACCATAATTTTTTCATTCGAAACGCGGAGGGCGAACGATCGGGAAGGATTTAACAGAGTTCCAACGAAATGTAACAATAATGAAATTAAGTAGTTCGTTCTTCATCGTCATGCGTTTCTGGTACGCGTGTAAATGAGCGAATGATTAACATTAAATTCGGTGGGAATATCGTGAACAGCCATCGACACGGCGCCGCGATACACGGTAAGCTGAAATTTGTCTGCGTATTTCGTCATAAAGCTGTATCGAGTAACATTCGCCGGCCACATGGATTTTATTCCGTGAGCGAGCCTAAATCAGAACCTCCATTTTCTGAACCGCAAGTGTCATTAACATCTAGATATTGAAATTCGAAATGTGGCGATCTTGAAACAATCGTCATATCACCGATCGCGTTATAAAAGTGAACGATTTTTTATTTTATTACCTTCAGCAAACAAATCATTTAGAATTTTACTCCTGTACTATTACCGAAAGATACCTTGAATCGATTCCGATTGACACAGAATAAAAAGAATTTTCTATTATCTTCAATAAACAAATTATTTACAATTTTTGTACGCTATAGTTACATAAGGATACATTGAATCGATTGTTACAGAATCAAACGATTTTCTATTTCGCTATTTTCAATAAACAAATCATTTGGAATTTGGTAAATATAAAGATAAGTTGAATTGATTCCGATTAAATATTCGTACGAGCGTCTCCTTGTATAAATTACGGAGCCGTGGCGAATAAATAAATTTAAAGTGGACGCTGTTCTGTAAAAACATTGTACATCTTACAAATCTTCCAGGTAATTAACATTCTTCCAGGAGAACGTCCACGAAACAACGGGAAAAACAAAAACCTGCCGCGGTACATTCCAGCTGATAAATGCAAATCCGTTGCATAGTCATTTCGCGAAATGTCTCGTAATTATAAGGTAATCAGAATATAAACCTACCGTGCAAAACAATAATTTAATGCGCATGGAATACAGTATTGTGTCGTGCGGCTGTGTGTCCATGACTGGGAATAATGTAAATTGTTAATTATAATTTGTCTACTTCGCTCGGCGCCGCCTTGATCATTTTCTGATCGAAACATGCAGGTCTACCACCTTGTATTCTGCGAAACACGAGGTTTTTCAAAGGGTATTGTAACATTTTAAAGCAAGGTATTTACACAACGCGAGTTTGTAATAGTTGTACGTATGTGGTATGAAAATGGTTTGTGGTGTGCACTAATTCAGAAAATTAATTAACCACGAACTAATGCTCTGAACTGTTAGCGGAAGGGTCAACAATACTTATTCTTCATTTAATTTTCAATACATTGTAAAAGCTATATTATTATTTGTTGATAAAATACAATCATACAGCTTCTCCGAGGATATTTCATAGCGTCCGAATACAATTAATTATATATTGATAATATTGTATGGTACGAAATAGAAGAAAAAGACAACACAATGGGAAACGAAAGAATGACCTTAACCGACCTTGATCGACCTTGATTGATCTTGATCACCCTCAACCAAGCAATACCGGAAAACACGGGAAATGTTGCCAATATAAAAACGAAGATCGATTTTCCCCTCTGCTGGCATTGAAGGGTTGTGTAGAACATTTTCGGCGGAACCAAAGGGAGATAAAACATGGCTGCATCAGTGTGTCAGCCATAACCACAAAATTCGTGGACCGATCACCGACTTCTTCGTAAAAACAAATTGTGCCGCGCATAACCGGGCAGCATTAGTAATGGGGCGAGTAGCACCCATCGATGCCGGGCGATGGTGAAGATCGTGGTTTAATTATGTTTATCAGCGACGAGTGAAATTAACGAGATTTATCAAGAGCGGTCCGATTTGCTTTACTCCGTACAAACGTTCATAACTCCCCTGTATTACGCACGTATGAACAGCCATGAACTCCTCTGTCCCGCAGCCTACCACCGACCCCCGTCCACCCCATTTTCACTCCTGTACGACCCCCTGACACCCCTCTGTAACCGGCTGTTGGACCCTGTAACCTGTAACACACACGGGTGCCTGTAAAATTTAACGAAATTTAAAGGGCCGGTTTGTGAGGCTCAATAATTATGCCACAGCAGCGTAATTATCACGGAATTTCCATTAGTACGTTCAATACACGGACAGATCGCGGTACGCGCGCTCCCAAAATGTCAAGAAATTATACAATCCGGGTTAATCCGGCGTTTTGTGGGCGTGACAGAATCTAAAAATGCCGGGATCGAGTTACTTCCAATGATCCAACATCACAAACCCCCCGCGCACCCCTTACTTAATTTATTTTTACTTAATCCCCACTCCCTCCATGAAAATATGCACACAGAACATTCTTTTGTAATTTTTGTCAATTTTTGTTTTACAATTTAATTCACTACATTCAACTTAGTTGTCATTTCTTGATCCATCAATTTGAACAAATATTGACCAACGTTGATACAACTGAGAATGTCTCGAAAAATCATGGTACAAACAGCAGACTGATAATGCTGCACGCCGAAATATGCAGTTTCGTTTTTGAGAAAAATGAGTTGGAAGATCCGTCAAACTCGTGTGCCCTAGTATTCGCTGTAAGTAGAATCGGTAAGCCATGATCAGACGCGCCAAGCGACAGCTATTAATACGCTAGAACTACTGAGGACTAAACGGCACTGATAAATATTACTTTGTAATAATCACAAGAAGTTTCTTACAAAATTTCTCATGGAAACATGTTTATAATTATTGTGATGTACTTGATAATAAGTAATAATAAGTTCTAGTGTTGGTCATAGAGGTCAGCACTGAGAAAAATAATTAAGGTTATGTTCAGTTTTTAGAAATGATCACACGATTCAGAAACGCTGGTTTTAGTGTATTCTAATGTAGTTTCGCCGTTAACAACATATGTATTCGTCAAATTATCAAACTGAATTTCCTCAAAAATGAAGCGGCAAACAAAAAATATCATTATTATCACCTTTCGTGCAGAATAATTTCAGAGATAACCTCTAAACGTGTATTATTTTAGCTTTTCTCAATCCAAAAACAATTAATTACTGAAGAAAGAAGAAGAGAACTGTGCCAGATTCCCAGCCGATACACTGTACCTCACAATCATTTTACTCCAAATCAGATTCTTCTATTCAAGATTTTAGATTCTTCTATTCAAGAGTTCCGAAGCAACGAGCAACGTGAAAAACGCAACCGGAAGCTCTTGAAGGGTCCGGCGATCCGCGACACGGCGATTAAGCGTAGCACGGTGTGTTTCGAATAATTGCAGCGCGATGGCGGGTCCCGCCTAATGAAGCCTACGCTAAATTCCCCGAAATTGTTTAATCCGGGGCTCTTAAAAGTTCGGCGGACGCGCGCGGCATAAATTATGCGGCGGAATCCGCGCGTTGCGGTGCGGTGGCGTTTCGCGGATCCGGTCCGCGCGTGTATCACCGAGGTTCGCGACTCGCGTTTTCGCAGCGGTTTTCGGGGGGGTTCTGTGAACCATTGGCGGGGTAACTGATCGATCGATCAGCTGCGATCGGTCGCATCGAAGTCAATCGGGACGGCGTCGTTTCGTAGGTTCGACTCCTCGAAAACAGATGGCCAAGTATTCAATGTCGATACGTGGGCTGGCCGTGTTGTTCGGGATCTGTTCTCCTCGAAAGGGAGAGAGCGAGAAAGAGGGAGAGAGAGGGAGAGAGTTCTCGCGAGAGGGGAATATTCTGCGGGAGGAAGGACGGGCTGGGAGAAAAAGGAAAAAATCGGCGAACAGGTTGGTAGGGATCGAACGAAGCTTTGCGCAGGATAGTGGACGTCTGGTGGTGGGGGTCTCTTGGATCAGGGAACGGGGGAGGGGAAAAAGTCAAAGAGAAGGAAGACTCCACCGGTTGAGGGAGCGCAGGCGTTGGGCAGCTCTATCCGTTGTGGTAGGAGAAGTTGGCAATGGGAAAAAAGAATGGGAGAAACCGGCGCACCGATGGTATCGGGGGAAGGAAACTGAACAACGCAAGTCAATCGTGCGTCTCTTAATAGAAAAGTGGGGTCGATTTATGGGTTATAGGTAAACTGCACACTCTCGTCCCTCTGTATCATCGGGCTGTCCCTCTCCTCCTGGCATCGACACCCCTTTTCTATGCCGCCTACGCCGCCGCCAGTACTGGCGACCGATCGGCCGGCAGATATCGCTCTTTCGTTTCTCATCGACGCTGTCCCCTTTTTTATCAGCCCGCGCATTCCTGATCGCTGCCCTGACCGACTGCCACGCGAGGATTCTTCCGCAGGACACAACGAATCCGGAACTGGACCTGGATGGTTCCTTCGAAGACGTTTCATCTACACTCGACCCAACGAGACGAGTCCTGTGTAGCACCCGAGAGCTCGGTGTAGCTAATTTTCTAACCATCTGAGAACCAACTCCTTTGCTACCTATCCGAGACTTCAACTCTGTCGCACTCAAGTGGCTGCTACGTGCATTTGTTTACCTTGACTGACTCGACTCGTTGGACGAAATCTAAGTCTCTACGGCTACCGGGTTCAGTGCGTCTGTGGAACGTGGTCGTTAACCCCTTGCACTACGATTTATTCTACGGTTACAGTGATTAGAGCTTCTCTGTCGGTCAGACTTTCTTAGAAAAAGAAGGAAGTTTATATTTACTGTATGATTGTATAATGTCCAATTGGTACGTCAACGACAAAATAGAATTTTATTTCGACTTAAAAAAATTTAAGAACATATGGATTTCATCAAGAGTCTGTCGCCATGTTGTAGTGCAAGGGGTTAACGATCGATCCGATCGCCGGTTTATTTCTTGGCCTCGATTTTAATTCTCTGCGGTCGAAAAACTCGAGAACCTTTTCATCTTCTGTTTGTGATAATTATTTTATTTCTCGTTCTACGGGTGAAGCGCGTCTAATCTATCATTTTTAGACTTCGGGTACGAAACAGTAAAATCATTAGATTAGAATTTAGGAACATTGTTGCATTATTTACAACTTATCGGACCTAATAACCATTTCCGATATGATTTATTTTACGGCTGTAGCAAGTATAATATCTTCGTCGTTTGAAACATTCTAGAAAGATCTTTTGTATGCCTATTAGTTCTTCAATGGCTGAACATTGACAATAAGGAAATCGAATTTTATATTTATTTAAAGAACATTAACTACACACGTACTTAGTAAATTCTGTTGGAATTCTGTATCATAAAATAAATGTCTGTATTACTCCATTTTGTTAGACTTTAGATAGTTAACATTAGACAGATAATTATGGTAATCAGAGTCTATTATATAGGCTTGTGATTAGACTGCAGATTTTTTGCATTTATGACAAAAATGGGTAAACGTAATTGGAAACAGTAGAACAATTACACAAATTTAAGAATGTCCATGCATTGCTCTCGCATTTTTGATGTTATCAAACGAAAAGAGAAATTTCTATTTCGTACCCGTTTCTCAAAAAATGATGTAGAAAATGTTTACTTTGCATGAAAATCCACAGTTTACTTGTATTGTATTAATTATTAAAAATGTTTTTTTTTAATATTATAATTAGAAATTTTTTAAATTTCGGATTCAATAGAGACAAATATCTAAACAACACCGTTGAACCGAATGTGTTCCGGTGAAAGGGCTTTCCCACCTTAACACTCGCGGTGGGGTTGATTAATACCCGCGCCCCAATTTCCAATAGCCGTCACGTTTCCGCAAATGGAGCGTGCCACGTAGCGCGTTAAAGTATTTAAAAGGCAAACAATTGAAATGTACAACAGTGAGAAGAGCATCGCTGGAACGATGGGAAATGGTGTAGAAATATAATACAAAGACAAATGTAACGCTAGTGTAGCTACCTCCGGCCAGACATGGATTTAAGGTTCCTTCCCTGTACTATTCACTTGTTCATCTCTGAATATAATAAACATCCGAATTACGCGATTTTCGAGCAGGAGTGACTGCAACGAGATTCGGATTTTCAACACTTGTGGCATATCTAATTATTTAAATTTCACAAAAGGATTTAAGGAGCTGTGCTCCTTAAAATTTGAGACAGGTTTATCTAAAATCTGATAAAAGATAAAATCCTTTGCAACTGTAATAAATTCTTGGTTTTTGCAATTTGGTCCCTGAGAATGTATACTTGCACTAAAATCCTCATTTTATATATTAAGTACTCGGATATTAGTAATTTTATATTATCGATTAATTTACTGAGCTTCTTACAACGAAAATTGGAATAGAAAGATTTTATCTTTTGCAACCTCTGCATAATATTTATTTTAGACTTTCCATAATTTTGTAATGCTCGCTCATGTTCAATGAGAGGTTGAATTGAAATTCTTCAGTTTTTTATATAAATTTTTAATATATTTTGTTTCGGTATGAAGCCTAATAATAATATTTATAAGAATATTATAATAATATTATAATAATGTTATAAGAATATTATAAGAATATTATAAGAAATATTTATAAATCAACAAAGAATTCATTGGAATTCTTCATGGGTAATGGATCAGGAAATTTATATTTTCTTCATAAATGTGCCATCATCCCCTTGCACTACAATTTATTATACGATTACAATGATTAGAATTTCTTTCACGTTTATAATTTACCAGGAAAAAAAGAAAATTTATGTTTATTGTATGTCGATGTATTTTCCAATTGACTACAATAAAATAGAATTTCATTTCAATTTAAAGAGAATTAACAACACGTATATTTAACAGATTCTGTTCTAATTCTTCATCGCGAGTCTGATTCGATGTTACAGTAGAATGGGTCAATTTCACAAGTATTTTTCATTTTTAACGCTTTACTAGATTGATTTGCAAAACTTGTAGTAAACGAGGCAATCTGTAATATTTGAATCCATACCAATAATTATTTAACTATTTTGGTAACTCCCTATCAGTATGTGATAAATAAATTGTGGATTTTATACAGTTATAATGAATGTTGACTAGCTGAAATACTAAACTATGAAGACATTAGAAGAAATTAACTATATTGCGTTCTTTACAATTTATCAAACTAACTAAACGAAGAAATTAATTATTTAGAAATTAAAGAAATTAAACATTTCATAGGATCGATGAAGATCCTTTTTATTTTGTATAAAGATCTGGCTTGACATAATTATTTAGAATTTCAATATTGAATATAATATAATCACATTTCTTCTTTCATCAGAGATTACAAGAACCACAAAGAAACAGTATATTTCAACAATTGAAATTCGAAATAACAGCACAGTCGTCTGGTTGCTAACGGCACATACAGACAACAATTTGTAACCTGCAGAAGATTATGTTTCTGCGCTCATAGAAATATTCCTCGATGAGTCGGAACGATCGAATGACACGTAGACAGGCCAGTCATGAAACGAACATTTCCATCGATGCCGGATGTAACCAGTAACGCGTACACATAATTCCCAAAAATACATCTATCAGCGGATACGCGCAGCATGTACCGGCCACCTACAAACATTAGTGATAATTACAATTATTGCTAATTGATGTATACGCAGAATTATATCATTCTGATTGATCCGTTCCGCATCAAAGGGGCGGTCATGAATGAATAACAAAAACGGTTGTCGGGAAGAGTAGCGGAGGGGAGTGGGGATGGCAAAGAATCGCGACAGGTGCGGGGTAGGTGAAACACACGCCGGTGTGTTCCGTTGTCACGGAAGAATCCTGACGAAACATAAATAATCAGGCTGAACGCGGATATTCGAATTAATGACAATTCCAACACGCCCCCCGTTAGAATCGCGTTATCATCGGCAGTGATCAACGTATCAACCGGTTTCTAATTTCGTATGCAAATCTGTCAGGACCGACTAATTGAATTGAACGTGAACGGGATCTATCTACGCAATCGTTTCGCATCTCCAAAGCCCGGAAGAGAATAACCGCGCGATGGCATTATCGACGTAAAGGACGGGAGAAAAAAATTTCACCTGAAAAGAATTAACCGAGAAGCGAGTTCAAGCTCTCGACGAAACTCAAAAACGTCCACCGAAACGAACACGGTTGATTCTAGCATAAACTGTGAGAGGCTTGGCGTGACTCGTTGCTGATTAAAATAATCCGTAGGATGGAGGGGAGGGGGCAGGGAAGTCGGTTGTAGACGGGTGAGGGACAGAGAAGGTCGAAGGAAATCGGTAACAGTCGATCGGCCGATAGCCTCTCGGCCTTGGCGCGCCGTCCGGAGACTAATAACCCGATTTCCTGTAAATTTCGTCCCGGCCGACATTCTTTTTTACCTAGGAAATAACCAGTTTAATCAGGGACGGCTTCCTTCCCGTGCTATTTGCACGAAATTTCGGAGTTTCGAGCCCGCGCGATACATGTGGGTGGCACAGCTGCGCCGAATGCCTGGTAAAATTAGGATCGGCGGTGGTGTGCGTGTGTGCGGACGCATGCACGGCCCAGAGAGCGAGAGTGAGTGGGCTGGCAAGGTAAGCTACGCGAGCGAGGAAGCTAGCTACCAGCAAAAGCCCGTGTGCGTTCGTGAGCTTTTGCGCTCTCTCGGCCGTACTTGGCCTCTCGTTTACCCCCTTCCGCCCCTTCGCCGACCACCCTCTCCGCCGTCCACCCCCGTTTCAACCGCCTCCCTCGCACCACCCATAGCACCCTACCCAGTTTCACCCCCGCCCCCCGTTCGTCCTGCCGCGTGCCATCCTTTCCGGCCACCACCCTCTACGTGTGCGTCTCTCGGTCTCGCTTCCACCCTCCGGCTGCGTGGTTTTTTTCTCATGTGCGCGCACGAAGGTCGGTAGCTCTCTGCCCGCTAGAAGAGAGGAAATCGAGAGAGAGAAAGAGAGGAGAGAGAGAACGAGGAGAGAAAACGGCCGAGAGAGAGAAAAGCCCTGGCTTGGAAAGAGAGGAGGCAGGAGCCAGGAGAGCCGAGAGGGTCGATAGGTGGGCACCGACCACCCCAAAAGTCCGCGCGCATCGCCGCCACCGGCCACCGTTTCTCCTGCGCCTCCTCCTCCTCCTCATCATCCTCTCGTCGTCGTCGTCGCCGTCGTTGTCGTCCTCCTCCTCCTCCTCCTCTCTGTCTCCTCTCTTGCCCCCTTGAACCATAGGTCGACGGGGGGAGGGGGGGGGAGCGACGGCCGTTTTATAAATATCTACCGGAGAACGTTAAACAGTTCGCTAGTTACTAATGAAAAAAGAAATTACGCATGATATTGTATTGGACGGCGACAACCTTACGCGATTACTACCAACCCTGCAGACGCTTCACGCAGCTCTGCTTATTTCAAAGGTTGGGACTTCTTTATCCTTAATAAATTCACAGAAGAAACAATATACGTGTCACATACAGGGTGGCCCAAAAGTCGCTAGATCATTTTAAAATGAAACTCATTAACGATATCGAATGTTTGTGCATAATAAAGGTCAAGTCGCATCGAAAGAATTGATTGTAGAATCTATTTTGATCGTACATTTTTTTCATTCCTCCTAACGAATATCTTAAATACCTTGAAGTCTTTAGACAATTATCTATGACCCTTATGTCAATAACCGGGTATCTGGCTTCCCACTTTCAGTTTCTTTTTAAAACTTCTTTAATATTTTTGTTGATAAATAACATAATTATTGTAGATTTTCATGGTCTCCGATGATCATAGATTAATTTACATTTGAGACATAAAAATGAGAACTCAAACTATACAGTGCAACATGATTGAATTTTTTAGAAAACTTTGATTGTTGACATAAGGGTTAAACACTCTGTATATAAATTAATCGATCATCAACAGCTTGTACACATGGTATTCGTTGTACACCAGTTCAGTGTACAGAAATAAATATTTCGTACTGCCAATGAGCGTCCCTGAACGTGATGCAATTGAATTCTCGTAATATAGATGTCCCAATTTCCCGAACAATGCACAAGGGTTGATTCTCCGAGGAGATCACGAGGAATTCCTTATTAGCGGTCTTGTTCTTTTTGCGTGGAGATCGATGGATGTCGGACGATTACAAATTTTTTCTAGCATGCGCTGATCCCATCGATTAAACGCGTAATTTGTTTCTTGTTTGTAGCGTGTTGAAACGATTCGCTTTCTACCGTGCACCGTCTCGTTCGCGGAATTTATTACCTGCCTCTACAAAGGACAAATCTGTTTTCGAAATTCGCAGGGATAATGAAATTACTCGTGAGCGTGCGCGCGCGCACATGCGACAGAGGTACGAGAGGAGAGAGAAAGAGAGAGAACAAGAGAGAGAGAGAGAGAGAGAGAGAGAGGGAGAGAGAGAGAGGTCGGAAACAGGCATCTTTTCTGCGAGATCAAATTACCTATTTCTCTGGAGCTAAAGTATCTGGAGTGCGTCGCGTGTGCAAATAAATCGTGAAGAGCGAAGATGCGCGAGCGCGCGCGATCAATATTTCCTTTGAAAATTCGCCGGGCGCTCGACTGATTCGCCGCCATATACATAGTTTTTTTTTCATACTTAATGAACGCGCGCGAGGCACCTACTCGTTACCGTGATAATGCAATTAAAACGCTTACGTTGAATAATAAATATTTGCATGAATAAGTGAGTATCGAACAAAACGAGATTATTGCCGGTTATCGCCACTCTTACGTATAACCATCCCCCACCTTCGGCCTCCGATAATCGGAGCCGCCACGTTCCCGCCTGTTAACATTTATCAAGAAAGACGTTAAACACGAATATCGATCACCCTATGCAAATTTCTTCCACGCGTTTTTGTCGGCCTTGCATGCCCTGTCTGGAAGCACTGTTCGGTTTGACGAACTCTTATTAATAAATAATAAATAAACCATTACAGTCTTTTTAACCTTTGTATGGGCAAACAAACTGTATAAACAATTTTAAAACTTTAGCGTTTAACATTCCTGCAGAAATTATTATTTTCAATGTATAAATTGATATTAGGGAAGAAGAAAGTCAAATTGTAATTCAATTTTTGAATCGTTACATTTGTCTATAAAAATCTAAATGTGCTGAAACCTCTGCTATCTAATCATGTGCTGTGATTAGAGTGTGGATTTTAAGCATGTATGACAAAAATGATTGAATACAAAATTGTAAATATATTTGAAGCATCTACAAATCTTAATGGATTATTTCCAGTTTATTAGAACGATTGGAGAAATAAATAAATGCAGATCCCGTGTCTTGCATTTGATGCAGACCATTTTTATGTAAATGTTTTAAGAAATGAAATGTTTGAAGACACATTTCCAATTCTGCAAAATAAATTTTTAAAAATACACTTGTTTTCGCTGTCGTTACTCGAGAAACACCCATTAATCTGACATCTTGGAATTCAATTGTAAGACATGAGGTTAGGAGCGCACAAGGTAACGAGAGTATATTTTTGTCGAAAATAATGCTGAAGAAAGGAGTATGGAAAAATGAGCGTGTAGCGTCGCGAATGGACTAAGTTGTCGAACGCAAATTACGCGAATAACTGGGAAGGTGAATGACCCCACGAAGGAGCCTCGATTCCGGTTTCTCGCGTTTCAAAGCGAAACGCGCGCAGCTAGCGTTTCGTGTCCTGCAGGAGTTGTGCCTGTGTGATCATCAACTCCTGGGGCGCTTGCTGACGTCCGAGATTTAGAAGCCGCAAAATAACAAAAGCTTAAACAATTTCCGGCTACAAAAGCGGAGCCATTCCCGCGGCCGACGTCGCGTCATTGTTTGGCCCTGCTCGGGAACGGGGTTGAGCGCCTCGTACACGCACAGGATGCAAGGGGGCGTGTTTATACGTCGTAGACGCGATATCGCTTTAAGGGGGCATTCTAACGTGGACGGGTTAAGAAATCGATTTTTTTTTAAATACATTTTTGAAAAATGTAGAACCTGGAAAATGCTTTTCTAAATCTGTATGCTTCAATTCATTCAAATTATAGGTACATACGAGTACACACAAGTAACACTAAACGTGTTTTTCTCGAAACGTATTTTTTTCACATGGCGTAGATAAAATCTCAAAATCTACATAGCCGATTGATCTGAAATGTGTTCGAACTATTCCACATACTATTAGTTCCTGTTGGTATAAAAATTATATTTTTACGTTGTATTTATCATATTTTTTTAAATCACAAAATTACCGACACGTGAATGAAATTTTGAAATCTGCAATTTAAGCAGTCGACCTTCTGGCAATTTTCGAGTAGGGACGGCCATGATGAATACACTGATTAGGAATCATATTGATTTTTTGTGTTAGTCCACAAGAGATTTCGAATCATCTACACCAGCAAGATACGATTTATAAACGTGTCTTTATTGTGGGCGAAATAGCAACAAGAAAGAAGTAATTAAACTATATGAAAAATTATTCCGTATGACGAAAGAGTAGATAAATCAATTACAAAAAAATTGTAACTTAAGACATACCGTCACGCTGAAAAAATTTATGAAAATTGTTAAATTTTGCAGCGTTTACGTGGACCTGGCCCCTTTAACGGGCACCGCAGCTCGGTGCCCTATTAAGAAGAAGCGGCCTCGAGCTGCCGCCATACGAGCTTCTGAAATATTTCGGTGGACATTTTCATAATGGCCCTCGGACCAACAGTTTTCACTGGGAAAAATCGTGCGGGTCGTTCGCGGCACGTTTTTACAGACATTTTGGATACCCGCTGAAAGAGAATCCAGAATGGCGTCGCTGCGTGTTCGAGCGGTCGACGCGAGAAGTCACGGATGTTCATGCATATACAATAGTTACGGCCCGGGGGACCAAAAATTCAATTGGGAATATTATTTACCCGGAGCTCGAAATGCTTCTACACTTGTATTTAAAAATTCTGTAAAGCGGCATCATTAATTCGATATTTCAAATTTATGTTGAGCTTGGGTTTCGTCGTAAAGATTGTAATTTTGGTAAAGTCGTTTACGAAGGACTTAAAAATAGTTCTGTACTTTTACAGGGTGGCCCAAAATTCACTAGATCGCTTAAAATTCGAGTTTGCTTAGCTATAAAAGAACACATGTGAATTTTTACTAAATGAAAGGGTTATTCCATTTTATAGTGGTCTAGTGACTTTCGGGCCACCTTGATTTCGCCTTTAGAACTATAATTTTTTTTTATATATTTCTAATTTGGCAGTGACTGCACAGCCTTTTTAAATAATATATTTATAACTTATTAAATAAAATGCATACATAATATGAAGTATTAGAATGTATTCTTGGAGGATTCGATATGAACTACTAGAAAGTTACATTGCTTAGTTTATAGGATCCTGAAGGATTTGATATGATGTAATTAAAAATTACATTATTTAATTTGTATAATCCTCAAGAATTTGATATGAAGTATTAGAAAGTTACATTACAGTCATAAAGATTCTCATAATTATTCGAATAAATGGAACTAACATAATTATCAGAAAGACGATTGTCATATTACATAGAAATGTTTCTGTTGAAACATTATTTATTCCGACGTGGAAGATACACTCTATCAATATTCAAAGCTTATCAAAAGTTAGAGAAGATTTTATTAACGCTTTCTATATTTTAGAACAATTAAATATAGCAAAATATGACAACGATTGTAATAATTGGTGAAATGCTAGTTTAGTAATAAATTATCTAAATTTCATTTATGATTCACTAAACGCTGTAATTATTATAATTATAATATAATATAATTGTGATGTAATTAATATTTATCGTGTCGGTGAAATGAATGCATCGCCAGTTCAGAATCCATTATGATCGAGGACATGTTCGACGAGTGTGAAGATTCGTCAATGAACACGAATCTGTTTCCAATTATTCAATTCTGTGACTCGATTTATTTAAAATTAAGCTCGTACAGATTTCTATATTTTCTTATCCAACGTCAACATTATAAACAGAACCATTATACCAATTCTGAAACTTACTCGTATTATAAATCAAAGCAAAACGTAAACAAAATCGCCCGAACAATTGAATTCCCGAAGCCTTACATCGAGCAGACAATAAATCCTCAAATACTGCTCCAATTAACTACACGGCACACGACAATTAAGCATCGTTCAACAAGTTACAAGTGCATTAATCACAATATCCGGCGAATTCTCCAAAAATTACCCAATTTATTCGATATTCCGCGCATTCTGCGGAACGCTTAATCGAAAATTACGCTTAACAAGCCTCATTTATTTCAGTCGGCAAGTACCAAATACTTCCAATACCATTCGCACTTGGTTCCCTCTCATACACCGACAAAAAGCCAGCAAGTGAAACGAAGAACGGAGATCCTTCCCAAATTCACCGAGTGCAATCGTCTAGGGAAAAGAAAGACAGAGGACGATATTCCCAAAATCGACAAAAATCAGCAAAGCGGAAGAAAGAAATAGGACGATTCCTCTTCACTTCACCAAATAAAATCGTCGAGAAGAAAGAAAGACAGAGGACGATTCTCGCAAATTTACCGATGCAAAATCGGTCAATATCGGCCAAGAAGCCAAATACTTCCAATACCATTCGCACTTGGTTCTCCCTCATACACTGACAAAAAGCCAGCAAGTGAAAGAAAGAACAGAGATCATTCCCAAATTCACCGAGTACAATCGTCTACAGGAAAGAAAGACAGAGTACGATGTTCCCAAATTTATCGACAAAAATCAGCAAACCGAAAGAAAGAAATAGGACGATTTCTCTTCACTTCACCGAATAAAATCGTCGAGAAGAAAGAAAGACAGAGGACGATTCTCGCAAATCCACCGAGCAAAATCGATCAAAATCGGTCAAGAAGCAAGAAAGACAGAGAACGACCCATCCAAATTCATCGAACAGAGTCATCATGCGGAAAGAAAGTCAGGGGACTATCCTTGCAAATTTACCGAGCAAAACCGCGTAGAGAGAAGGAGAAAAGTACACAGGATTCGAGAAGGTCGATCGTGTCGTCTAGCCGAAACAGGGATAGCAAAGGAAGCCGGGTCGATCTCGGTGCGCAGAGATATCAAAGGGTCCCCGAAGGGAAAGACGAAGGTTGGCGAGATCATGTGGATGGTCTTGCAGGTTCAAGTTTCGCAGGTGTGGTGGGCGGCATCGGACGAGGAGGCAAGGCAAGTCGAGTATTCACGGCAGTGTCATTGGCAGGGTGGTGGTGGTGGTAGCGGCGCGGCGGCGGTAGCAGCAGCGTCGGTGGTAGTGGTGGTTCGGGCGACGGTTATCAAAATTGCGCGTGCCATTATAATTTTAAAGCCGGCTTTCCTCGCAGCAGCGTCGCCTGGTCGTTGGACCGCAGGGGGTGGCAGAGGGAGTTCTGGCAGTGGGCAAAAGAGGAGGTGGAACGGAACGGCATGGAACGAGTACGGAACGAGTACGGAGCGGGTACAGAACGAGTATATATGGAACAGAACAGAACAGAACGGAACAGAGAAGAGGACAGGACGAGAAAGAGAGCGGAGGCAGAGGGTAGCCTGGGTGGCCTGGGTGGCTCGGAAGAAGTGGAAGAGGAAGAGCGAAAGAGGTGGGCGAAGCGGAGGGTGGCAGGCGGAGAGGGTAGAGAGGGTGTTCGGCGGGTATGTGCACGCTGGGGATTGAAGTTCGGGACGGAAAGGGGGTGGACGGGAGAGCAAGAGAAGGGTCGAAGGGGGTGGGTCATTTATTTCCCACCCGCACGGCATAATTTATCGCGAGGATTTTCGCGAGAGCACGCAGAGAGCACCGTGATAGAGGAAGAGTTAGGTAGGCGAGAGGAGAGAGAAAAGTAGCAAAAGGGAGGGCCGGGATACAGAGGAAGGGTGGAAAAAGGGTGGTCTGCCAGTGGCGGCGGCCACGGCATAGCCACCGCCGCCGCCGCTGTGCTACGGCAGCAACTCGCTCGAGGCATCAAGAAACCGATGTAAATGGAGGCAAAGTACGAGTCCTACGAATGCCGAGTTCCCCGTATCCTCGTCTTTGATGAAAGGACCCCTCGATTCACGGCCGTCTGCGGATTTACACGCAAATTTCGTATTACGGTCGCGCTCGGTTAAATTCACTGCGCCCGCGGAATTGAACAGAGTAATGTGTGGCAATAAAAGATTCCAGCCCATGCCGATTTTGTTTTACTAAATAATGCAATTGCGAATGTTCAGACTCGCCGAAATTCAGAAACAAGACCGGACGTACTCGTCTGAGAAGCGTAACATTTTTATCTGGATCGAACTTCTGGTCTTTATCAAGTCTAGAGTTTCATCGACTCGTTTTTTCCATTTATTCGATTTATCATCATGTTCTACGGATTCATTTCTGAGTTCCAGTTATGCAATCTTAATTGCTTGCCTTATAGTTTCATCCGCAATTTATCAGATATGAACACTTCCACAATTTATTAGACATAGACACTTCCATAATTTATTAGACATAGATACTTATTTAATTTTTTAGATGTAGGTACTTCTACAATTTGTTTTTTCTTTTTCAATTGTTCATACATAATAGGCTGCAGATATTTATGTAAAATATAAATGTTTTACCTCAGTTGCTACAAACAGGAATTATAAAGGAATTTATAACCAGTCTCATTACATTTTGAATTCTACAATTTCTTCTAACTTTTTGCCTATTTACAAGTAATTCATTTGCCACTTTTACTATTTATGAACACCAATAAAAAATGCTTTAGTAGAATAATATAACCTTGAAATGACCTTCAAATTAGGCTAATGTTCTCACATGAATTACAACAACGTGCAAGCAAAGGGGTGATTATTTCACATTTATAATGATCTCGAAAAAAAATGTTTCGAAGATATTGTACCCTTGGGATGACCTTCAGATTAGGCTAATTTCCCCACACGGAGTACAGTAATTTCCTTTAATTGTTTGCCTTTTTGCAAATAATAAGTTGTCACAAGCCTGACTCTCAACCAAAGGGTTCATTAGTTTGTTATTAATAAAGACCAAGAAAAAAATGCTTTAAGAGCATACTATAACCTTGAGATAACCTTGAGATTAGGCTAATTTTCCCACATGAATTACAACAATTTCCTGTAGTTGCTCGCCTTCTTGGGAGTAATAAAATTGTAGAAGATAAAAGAGTTTAGGTGACACACGCGGTTCATATCGATAGCATGCCAGACATAACAGTTGAAGACGGTATGGTGGCTGAAAAGTGTGTGAGAGGAGGAAAAAGGAGAAGGAAGCGTTTCGTCCTAGGACCGCTAGAGGACTCGTCAGTAAGGCTATCTAGCGGACCCGTGCCTTAGACGCGGGATGTCGTAAGGACAGTTTAGGACGGTATATATACAAACAGAGGAAGATTCAGGTAGTAGCGGGAAAGGTGTTGTCGTAATGTCCCTCTGTTGACGAGTATAGGAAGTAGCCGCCACATTACCCCCTTGCCAGTGGTCAACGATATCTGGACAAATTTCCCTTTAATTACACTGATCTCCGCCGGAATTCAAGGAGGTCGCTGGAATGTGTGCTGTCAGTGTCCCCGCCAGTGATGCTGCCGAATGGACGAAGTTGAGTAGATCCCTAAGCTGCTTGTAGGACTCATATAGTCGCACAAATAATGGATGAACGTCGCACAAATGTAGATACGAAAACGTCGCACAAATTTAGGTGCGGAAACGTTAAACCATATAATGCTGCGAAGATGACGTCAGAAGCGCATAGTAGGGAGAAGTCGTCGCTGTTGGTCGGGCAGTAGTTCAGGCAAAGCAGTGACAGAGTAGTCACCTTCCAGTCCTCCTGATGTTGTCCGTGGTTTTTTGATGTTGTTGTCTCCTCTGCTCAGAAGGTAGCGTTGTTGTTCGTTTGTCGGGGTCACCAATTATGGCGGCTGAAAAGTGTGTGAGAGGAGAAAAAAGGAGAAAGATGCGTTTCGTCCTAGGCCCGCTAGAGGACTCGTCAGTAAGGCTATCTAGCGGACCCGTGCCTTAGACACGGGATGTCGTAAGGACAGTTTAGGACGGTATATATACAAACAGAAGAAGATTCAGGTAGTAGCGGGAAAGGTGTTGTCGTAATGTCCCTCTGTTGACGAGCATAGGAAGTAGCCGCCACAACGGATTGATAGCGACGCGATCGGTTGTTAGCACAACATCGTGTCCAGCTGATACGTCGGATGGAGCGTTAAATCGACCTGTTATTTAAATAGGAACTACACTTTAAACAAACAGAGAAGTCGTGCTTCTCGGCTGGGCTAGTAGACGTCGGCGGAATTGTCCATCGGCCTGGCGTAATGCGCGTATTTGCTTTGTCTCGTTATGGAACGGGCGGACTTCATAATGAATGCCAGATGTATTTCGCGATTAGAATCGGACAAGGGCAGCTGGAACGAATTTTCATCGTAAAATACACAGGAGCTTTGGCGAAAGCGCGGGGTGTATCAACGCGTTTACACGTTACAGCCTCGACGCAGCGTTGGCCCGGTGTAACGATTTACGCGTGAAATTTTCATGAATGCACAACATAATTCGCTGAAATAAAGAATTAATTATTGTTATTCCGTGTTTCACGCGTGCGCCCGTATTACACGGATATTGAATATTTAGCGTTAACTTTTAAACGAGGAGCGGGGGCGGCTCGGTGTTGTCCCATCCTCGCTTTTGATCGGCGAGACTACATCTTTTATTTACGAGCCGCGATAAAGTTAAATATTACAACAAAACGCGCACAACATTCAAGGCAACGGAAGAAAATTTGTTGAAGCGAAATTTTCGCGGACGTTTTGATTAGAATTATACTGCGCCACGGCGACGCGCGCGACGACCTTCAATTAGGTATGAAACGAAATTTCGCGGGGAAAATGATTGCCGACAGAAAAACCAGACTCGCCCGCAGCTATTTATCCAACAATCGATTACTTATATGTTATTCTTCCATTACCAAAGGGTGAAGCGAGCGGTGTTTATATTTGAAAAATACTCGGACACGTCGTCTCTCGCCGGACATCTTTTGTTTTTTCAGCGCCGTCTTCTTTTTACGCGAAAAAATCTGCGAACCGCAAATTCGAACCGACCTAACCATTTTGCGGACGAAGAAAAATTATGGACTTTCAAACAACATCGAACAAATTTTTATTAACCTTTCAGGGACTACGTCTGTGCACTGTCTGTGATGACTGTTTTAAAATTGATTGTACAAGGTCAAATTATTAGGAACGATACACTTTTATACATGCTTGATACATTGTTTGTTTTTCAGAATTTTAAGACAACTGAGTCGTTTAATGTCAGTCAAGGCAGTCAATCAATGGACTATGAGGAATAAAGTAGAAGTTTTATAATAAGTAATAATATCGAAGGATGTTACGTTTTTTCATATGCAAGCCACGCTAGAATTGTATTACAATTATTTCGTTTAATGACGATTATACTCTTCAGATGTGGTGTTAAACCAAACAGACAAATATTGACTTAAACCACTTTTGCATTCAACGACTCGACTATACAAAATATGAAAAGAACATCTAGACTGCGGATCTTTATGCTTTTGCATAATTTTTAATATGATCTAAAAATTTTCGAAGCCGATTATACGAGAAAATTTATTTTCTTTTTCAATAATTTCAATAAGTCAAAAATAAGGTAACAATATTCTTAAACTCGATTATTGTCCTCACAGTATCGTTTTGCACTCATCTAGTTTTGCTATGAATGCATAAAGTCCGCAATCATGTCGATTGTTCAGAGGGCAAGCAATAAAAGGACGTCGTCCTTGAGCAGCTAAACGCAGCACGTCTTCCTTCACTTAATTGCTACACTCAACTCTTCAGTAATTAATCTTGTTTAACATAAAAGAAATGGGTATGTTAGAGCTATCGAAAAATAATGAACATCTCCCGGTTTGGTTGAAATTGTTCCACCGGTGATTGGTCGACAGATTATAGGTGAAACGCTTGTAATTAGCACCGGGGACAGCTACTTAAGACGCGGGTCAAGGCGGATAAAACGTGGACCGGTCTACGTCGACGATACGCGCTATCGATTAGAAACGGATTACTCTTCGTCTCCGATATACCCTGACACAGTTTAAAGCCAAGACCATGTGACACCCCCGACCGCGTGACACTATCATTCATACATGTCCGTCCATACATCGAATCCTTCTCATCTGTATATCGATCAGCGTCCACGCCGCGACCGAAGAGCCACGGGGGCAGCCATAGAGGTAGGGGGGAGAGCGGCGGCAGAGAAAGGTAGCAAAACACGAGGAGGATCGGAGCCTCGCAACAAAATTCCCGGAGGCTGTATCGAGGCTACGAAAAAAAAAATCCGGACCGTCTTGAGGGGCTGAAGGGGGTGTACGGTTAAGAGTAAGGGCGACAGAGGTTGAAGGGGTTTACCGCCACGGCGGACACACCGCACGGGGTGTCAAATCGATCCGAGGGAGCCTTGAAAGTCTAAGGCAGGTTATTTTGAAATTGATCCCAAACTCAGCGCCATCGTTCGCGGAAAAGTTGCGTACTGCGCACACCCCTAACGCTGCCCCTCTCTACCACCTCTTTTCTGCTACCCCTATGTTGCTGAGGACGAGGAGATGCACGGGGGCTGAAGGGTGACAAAGGGGCGCGGGGGTTCCGGCACGGAAAGCTATACTTGTGCGACCTCAGAGGGGAAAAATACACGCTGAAGTGCGCGCGGGTCGCGAGGGCGGCGGTGCTGACGATGTCGCTGCCGATGGTGGTGGCTATCAAGCCAGTGGTGGTGGAAAGGTGGGCAAAAAGTACGCCGACGCCGGATTGGACCGTTGCCCTGGGGTGGGGCACCTTTTCGACTGTCGTTCCTCTTTCATCCCTCCAAGCCCTGCTCTCTATCTTTCTCTCTTGCGTTCTCTCCCTCTCTCTCTCTCTCTTTCTCTCTCTCTCTCTCTTGCTCTATGTTGCGCACTCTTTCCCTCTCTCGCTCTTGCAACCATCCCCGATATCAGAGCGGACTACGTTCACCCTTGCCCCCGACATTCCACGGAATATTTTTCTTCGAAGAAGGAACGGGGCGCCCTGGAACCACCGCACGCCCCTAGACGTTTACATGATAGCGGTATTGTTTCGTGTTTCTGAATTTGCCCGGACTAATGAACGCCGGGCCATTGTGCTTTTCGCAAATGCTGCCCGATGATGCTTTTGGGATACACGTTCCGGATTTGATCGCGGGGCTTATAGTGTGGTTGCTCTGGCTAAACAAAATTTAGTAATAATGGAAAAGGTGAAGGATTTTGCAGGAGATTTTTGCGTCTGGATACTTCCCCTGCTCGCGAAACTAGCTTTGTTAAATACTAGCGTTGTACCATGGGTACTTTGTTCCCTGGCCTGATTTCTTATTGTTTTGGGTTTTAAAAACGACTAGAAAAATTCTGACGTACATATTATCAGACTGTGGATTTTATGCATTTATGCATATTTAAAAAGGGAGAAAAATTTAAATAAATGAACAAGAAGTATATACAATTTTGAACGTGTTCAAATTATTCAAGAAAGAATTGAATGTGTATCGGGTCACCTCCTCTTGCAATTAATGCAGGAGAACATGGTCGAGTCTACTTATTATAATCTACAATTCAACGTGCAACTGTTACGCTAACTAGATGTTTAAACCCGTTTACAATAAACATTGAAATTCAAAGGGAAGTTATGAGGAAATGGAAATTCGTCTGGAACTCGAAGACCATTATGCTAAAAGTCGTGAATGTAACAGTATTTTTACTACATTTGAGTCATAAATGCATATAAATCCACAATGTAGTTATAACAATTGAATCAAATTTCTGTTCAAAGAGCTCTTCTTTTATCAATTAAAAATGCACAATAATTTTCAGTTATTTCGAAAACGAGCTGGTACTACGAAGGTCCGTTTTCTTCTACACGCAGTATAGTAAATAGATAGAACGGATTGTTCTTCTTGTCGTTAATAGAAATTTCTCGTTGGAACATGGCTGGCGAGCAGCTCGCCGCTCCCGAAACGTAAAAATTGTCACTTTCAGTCCACGCGTTTGCATAATACGCGTAACGTAGCGATCAGCATTCATAGAATAATTTCGTTCTAGACACTTCTGCATGACTTATCTGGCCGTCACGGCTGACAGGTTTTCTTCGGACCCTTTTTAATTACCTCATCATCCAAATTTCTCGCCTGGCGAACTTCGGCTTCATTCGAACTGGGATTTTGCTTCCTGCTATGACTCCGAGAACATTCTTCGATTTATACACAAAGAATAAATTCTATCATTGTAGATGTAGTCTAGCTTGGGCCTAATTTAGAATTCTTAATTAATTTAATGTGTTAAGCAGTGCTGTGAGCACCACTAATAACACTGCATGTATTTTGATTTTCAAGATACGTGGTGCTTCAACCTAGACCAGTTAAGTCAGCTAAGCTAACCAACTAACAGAGCTAAGCGAGACTAAAAGCATAATTTCCAATCACATGGTACCGCAAATAGCATCCTAAATATTATACTTCCCAAAGATACACGGTGATTGAACCTAGGTGCTGGTCCAAATGCTAACCACCCATGAATAATTTAACCATTCGTCGGAGATACGGGGGGAATCCTGATAGAAGATAGCATTGAAAAATGATCAAACCGAAAGTCCCGACGAAGACTGGCGATAATATCCATTGAAAAGCCTTGACGATAATTTCCGTGGCTCCCCGAGCAGATAGCCGGCGATAATCGAAAGGTTTCCGGGCTTGCTCAATTTATCTTCAAATCGTCCTCGGAGCGGTGTCATTTTATTCAGGAAATCGTTCACGGCCGGATGCCTTTTCATAATTCCGCGTAATGTTCTATCGAGCGCGCTTCGACCGCGACGAGACCGAGGGACAGGGCCGAAGCAAATAAGGGGTGAACCTCCGTCCTGACGGGCGATGGTCTCTGCGAAAAAAACCAGCTAGGAAAAGAGAGAGAGGAAAAGAGAGAAAGAGCGAACAGAAAAACGAGACGAAGAGGAAAGAAAGATGGACCCCCAGGATCCCGGTGGCCAACCCGCCTCAACGTGATAATTAATCAAGCTAAGAAAGCCGTACGACCGTGAACTGTGGTGGCGTTATAGGTGACCGACGGGTGTAAAAAAAAAAGAGAATCTTCCCAACACATAGGGATACACAAGGCTGAATTTCAAACACAGAGGTGGCAGCAGCTTGTAGGCAGGGAATTTGGCGGGAAAAACGAATCCAAACACGACGACGGGGAACACGCCGGGCAATACATCACGTTCTTCTAGTAGCGGAGGGAACAACGGGAAAAAACGAGGAAAGGGTAACTCCAGAGAGGGGGAGGATGGAAGGGAATAAAACTGTACACATATATACCTTCAGAGGTTCCGTCGCTGTCGAGAGAAAGAGAGAGGGAGAGGATCTCCTCTCTCCAGGATCGTCTCCTCCTTCTCTTTCTCTCCTCCTTCTCCCCCGGATCTTTTCCGTCGATCCTGCGCGACCCCTTCTCTCTATCTCCTCGCTTCTTTTTTTCGGGGGAGCCGGTTGTCACAACGGTGGGGATGATCAACTCCACCCCTGCGACCAGAACATCATCCCTTCTACTTTTCTTTCGGCCGGTTTTCCCCTCCGTTGTGTCACATGGAGGGAGAAGAAAGAGGGAGAGAGAAAGAGAGCTCAGGGGTGGGAGAGGAAGGTAATTTTTAAAACGCCGCTTGTGGGAAAATAAAAATTAGCCGAAGAAGGAGACGCGATCGGTCTTCCGGGGCAACAAAAAAGAATCGCCCGGCGAACGTTCAATGGAAGGGGACTAGCGGGGAACGGTGGCGTGCAGGCAGGATCATTTTTCAGAGGCTGGAAAAATCGTGTAATAAAGGCGGGAGGGAGCAGGGGCCCCAAAATTGCTGGAATCGCGAAACGCCCAGGCGCACTTCACGCTGCCCGGATATCTCTTTGCAGGCGCGGCTTAATGAGTCGCAGCGAGGATTAGAGCGGCGACCGGTTTTTGGCGGGAAAACCAGAGTTATGAGACTAAAGTTCGTTGATCGATGCTGAATAACATTTTCGATTCAACCGGTCGCTATTGTAGTCAACCTACGTCTCACGCTTGTTGTGCAAGACCGAGTAGGGTCACCTTTGCGTTAGGTTCTCCTAGAAAGTTCCTAACGTAATGTGCACATTAACCAGTTAGGTGTTTTCGACGAGTATACTCGTCATGAAGAAATGGCACAGTATTTTGTTATGACGAATATACTCGTCATGCGTAAAAAGTAGCTCCAATTTGATGTTTACATTGCAATTTTAGTGGAAACTAAAATATATTCTTAAATTTCAAGATGTTTTGAATATTCGGAGGCCAAGACGAAATAAAACGCACGAAAATATAAATAATTATTATGAAAAAACTGTATACAGTAGGCATAAAGTAGTTCGCTTAATTTTTGCGACACATTTTAGGTACACACTAATCAAAGCGGTCGCAATAGCTAACTGGTTAAATATTCTTTGCTAACACGAACATATGCAGACAATCCAATCATCTGTTCGGTAATGTTACATTATCTCCTAAACTTCTTCTTTAATCACAGCTTTTGTTTTCTCTAAAGACTACACTGAATTTGCATTGTGCACCTAGATAACTAATTGTAAACTTTATACCCAGACCAAACGCTTTAACTCCTTGCACTATGATATATTTTACGGTTACAGTGATTAGAAGTTGATTGTCGTCCATCATTTCTTAGAACAAAAAGAAAATCTAAATTTGTTATATGTTTGTATATTCCCCAATGGCTATAATATCGACAGCAACAAAATCAAATTTTATTTCGCTTCAAAGGAAATTAATAATTTACATGTTTAGTAGATGTTCGAAATTCTTATCACGAGTCTGACTCGTTATTATAGTGCAAGGGATGAATTAATACATTCAATACCAAATACAACTTTCATATTTCGTTTATTCTGCCTCTAAAAGGTAAAGTATTTTTGTTGCTAAATAGAAAGCATTCAATCCCACATTCATGTTTCTGATTAGCGTCGTTATTTCCACGCATCATATCTTAATGATCTAGGATTACGTTAGAACGATTTTAGTCAATCGTTAAAAACTCACGTTGTTCCACAACTTTGATAGAGCAACATATACCTGTTGTGTCAACGGTTGCTAATATTTCTTTTATTTTATGTAGCCATGCAATTTAACACGTTCAGCGCCCACTCCACAATCATAAAAATTACACAAAATCAAAGCAATATATTTAATAAAACAAAAACTAAGAAGTTTAGTTTTGTGATATTAATTACTCTTTCAAACCTCTTCTATTCCTCAGATCGTAAGGAAATTTTGTACACTCAATCTACCAACGTAAAAATTAATTTTCAATTCTGTATAAATAATTCCGTCACCCAGATATGGGTGACATGGCGCTGAACGTGTTAAGTGCGTCAACTTTGAAATTGCTATGGTAGCACATTTTCGAGCAAGGCTGTCGTATCGAAAAGATTTGAAAATTTGCAGAACGATGGATTCGCGTTCGATCGTCGTAAGATCGAAGTGGCACCTGTTTCGCGATGTCGCCGCAGATTCCCGAGGCATCTATTAAATACCCTGACGTGGTTAATTGCTTGCCGGTGACGGGATTTTAATGGGAAATCGGCGTGTTCCTCTTACGCAAGGCAGCAACAATTTAAAAACATTCCCCGCGGCGCCGTTCGACAGAGCGATTACATGGTTTTATCAGCCCGGGAAAGATCGTGATACATTTTAATACATTAATAGAGAAAACGAGAGAGGGGGTACCCCAGTGGAGACAGGTGAATCCGTCGCAGGACAGTGCTGCACTCCCTGCACACTTCTCATCGAGCAAGGATCAGAGAAATTTATAGGGTGTTCCAGGAGGTATCTCGCTATGCGCAGATTTATTGGCACGTGCGATGCGTCACGGAGAACTGCGTTATAGCACGACTATACGGATCGATCAATTTCCGGCGGAAGTTATAGGTTACCTGACAGACGTGCATCTTTAATTCCCGAACCGGCCGGACGTGGCAAAAATTATAAAGCAAATAAACGCGCACCATCGGTCCCGTGTGATTACAGAATCGTCTGGAAATTTCTGAATGCGAACGCGACTGATTAATATTTTACCTACCGCCAATTTTCTTATAGTCTTATCCAAATTTAACTGTTGTGCATTTCCTTGTAAATTATTTAACAGTGACGGCGATTTAAATCATAATTGAACAGATTTTTAGGATTGATGTAATGCAACAACTTCTTGTGGAATTATTATTCCAGAGAAAACCATTTAGCTCGTTTTTGTATACAGTCATTAAAAAGCCTATTAATAGGCTTGGTGTACGTAAAGCTTTAACTCATCAATGTAAAATTGAATTTAGTCTGATTTATAAAATAAGAATCGACAATGGCGATATACAACATTTTTGATTATGCAAGTGATAGAACAAGACGAGATACTTTTGCTACATTTTAGCTAAAAATCAAATTACACTGAAGAATATTAACTCGCCAGTAGACTCCGACTTTATGCATTTATAGGAAAAACGAATAAAACATAAAAATATTCTAAAGATTCTGTTACATTATCTCCGACCTATCAAAATATTTAACCGTCAGAGGGGCACCTCTTTTACAATTGTATAATTTAATATGTTTAGAACCATTCACTGCTTTATTGATCAATTCTTTTAATTACATTTTTGGTGGCATTTCTTCTATTCACATCAGCCTTATAGTTGTCATTTGTTTAATATAATTAAATTTTATAATCAAATGACGATTTTAATACTTTAGGTCAAAATAAATCCAGACACCGTTATCGGAGGGTTAAGATTGAAAACATTATTTTTATTGAACTCCCGCGCGTATTGTAATTGAGTTAGAATACTTTTATTTTGTATAAAAATCGGTACACATCTTGAAAGTAATGCGGGCCTGTAGAGGCTCAAAGAAACGATATTTGCAATTGTCATGTAAAAATTGACGCGTAAAGCTTTAGTTGTGGTTATGCGGAACCACCAGGAGACCGGTGCGTTAACAATTTGCATCGTGTCTACCGTGGCTAATTTTCGACAATCGAGGGACGGGGGTGAGGAACATTAGCAGGTTCGAACGTGAAATAATTAGAAAACTTGCTAGGTGTTCGTTTTCGTTGGTCTTTCGGTCGGAAAACGAATCGGTCATCCGTTACGGTTATTTGCGAATAAGTGAGCGGAACCAGGAGCGCAAGTGGCTATCTTTCCATCCTCCTCGCTCGAAATTTAGAGAGATTTAAAACGCTGGCTGGAAGTATTGCTCTGTTCCCATTTATTGGCACGTGCGATGCGTCAGGAGAAAACACGTTACGGTACACTGACTGATCGGTTTGGCGGGAGCACGTCGAACTTTCCACGGTGAAAGTTCGATCGCTCGCCGCTGCAGCGAGCAAATGCACGCGAGGATGCATCTAACGGATTGCATAACCAGGACGGCCAGCCACCGAGCCACGACAGATTCTACCATATTCTTTTTTCTCTGTGTTGATCACTTGAGATTTCGAGTTCTTCCTAGTCCAACAATTAATTTTTATCTGCCGTTCAGTTTTCAGTCAGTGCAATTAGCCCTTAGCACTCGAATGGCGACTCTGAGGCGCCGCTACAAATTGTTACACCATTATTCAGAATATTGTTTACATGATTAAATTTGTTTATATGTAATAAATTACTAAACATTTAAATATTTTATGAGGTACTATATCAGTTTCGTACGCAAATAATGAAAAAAATGATGTACAATGGAAATATTCTAGATTAGAAGAAATGTTTGATTTTTTAGTTGAAATAACTCCGAGTGCAAAGGGTTAATAGACAAACGTTTTGTCAGATGCTTTAGATATCTGATTTCGCTAATACTATGATGACACTCGTTTTAAACTTTCAATATCTACCTTCATTTCGTTGTTTATAACTATGAAAATTAAAATCCCTTCTATGCAAAACACATTACGGCAAATACTATGCTACAAATAAACTTCGAGCCATTTGTGTACAAACACAATTTTCAAACAATTTTCTAAACACAAGACCGATGTATTCGATCTACAACGAATCAAATCCTTTTAATCGCACAAAACTGTGATAAGACGAATTTATTTTGCTTTCTAAGAACAATATGCACTAAGCCACTGAATCCCTAAGCACACAGAGCACTCGAAAATTTCGAGATTACAAGAAAACATTTACCCAGAACATTACCGACATGTGAACTATTTTTTGAACGATAGATAATTTATGAAACTGAGAATTTGCATTGGCAATTCCCAAAGGAAGGGGCAAGTCTCTCGAGGCTTTCGAAAATAGTCGCGCCCTGATTGGCGGTAGTAACTTCAGAAGATGAAACGCCGGTTTTCGCGCGATTTCGAAACCGCGCCGGTAGGTTCGCGCGACGTCTATCGATTTTTTCGCGACGACGACGACGCCCGAGCATCGCGAAAAGTCGCCGCAGGACGTTCTTCATTGGATTACTCTTCCCATCGCGTCGCGCTCGCGAACGTTTCGCGACCGGTTCACGCGAGCATTCGTGATTCGTAGCGCGGCCCGCACTTAGCTGCGCTAAATTGCATTCGCGAATCTCGTTAGTGCAGACCACGCGCACGCCGCGCTCATTTCTGGCCGAGCTGCCGCAGAACGAAACGAAACGAAACGGTGCAGAGCGTTTTCTCCCGCAATTTTCGGCCCCCGTAGATTTCGAAGGCGGGACCTGGAGCTCTGATTCTCGGCCCCCGGACGTCCGCCGGGATATCCGTAATTAAACGCGGACAGGAAGTCGCCGAGGCCGGGGCCAGGTGAGGCGATGAGTGGCGGGAGGGAGGAAAGAGCAAAAGAGATACACCACCGTCAACCCGCCACCGTAAATTGAAAAATTTCGGAATACCGAATTGGCCGGGTCACGCCGATTATCCACGCTCGCGATTTCGCGCGCAAAACAACCGCCGACCACCGTCGCACAATCGCTTTAGAATTTTTCGCGTTTCCCGTTAGACAAAGGGTCGATCGACTGACGAATCGGTGATCCGCTTCGCGGGAAACGCGAACGATTTTTTTAAACTCATCAGCGGAGACTCGAAACTTCCCTTAAATTCTCCATCAGGTCGCTTTTACACCAAAACTTAATTTCATTTTGTTACCCTTCCTGAATTTTAAACATCTAGATTGTATATATTTTATTATTAGCGACTTTATCTCTTGATTCACAACTCGACATGTTTCGGATAACATAACAAATATCGTAACGATTGACGGTCGCTCAGATTGTCTTTCAAGGTAGGTTTTATTTTGTATTGTTGGCGATCACTAGACTATGGATTTTTATGCAAAATAAGAATTGCCCGAATTAATTACAACACAGGAGCTACATAGACATTTATTTATTTTCTTAATGATTTTAATGGGTTTCAAGCAATGGAACAACATTTTTAAATTCTGCAAATATTTTCACTATTCTACAATTAATCCACTCACGTTTGTCATCAAAAAATAAAATCCGCAGTGTAATCATTACTGTCTGAATTTGAAGGAATTCACTTGCTTCCCAGAATTTGATATGTCTACATATAGGACACCTTTATAATTATATGATTGTTTTACGTACTTAATAGTAATTAATTGTTATATGTTACATTCTGGTGTCGTAGCAAGGGAATGCAATTTTTGGTATTTCCATTTTTAATCTATGACAGAAATTTCTATTTTCTAGTAATAATTATTAGACTGTGAATTTTATGCATTTATGATTAAAATGACTCGCTGACATGGTAAACTGAAATAAATTAAGATTATTAAAATAAGAAGCACAAAAAAAACTTTTCCAACTTTAAACAGATATGGTGTTGTTATTATAAGAGATATTGAATTGTTCTTTGCAGTAAAAAAATTTTTGGTATTTTTTCTATCGTGTTATATTCCCATTTTTCCTATAGAATAATTTATAAAGAATAAATATACTAATAGAATGGGAATATAGAAATAAGTAAAAAATAACAATCATAAATATAACATTTGAATAAACTGACATCGCGTTAGTGGTGAGCACCACTATGTACCGGCAACTCATGTCAGGCGAAGATATTTTGATATCTGTTTTGATATAAACGTCGACGTTAGAAACATCAAATGGGGTGTCTTCACGATAAGAGTCTGCCCTATCACGTGACATAGTTCGATTTTACGCTGGACCCTCATTTTTTAAGATAAACTGAATAATACCTTCAAAAATTGGTGCAGAAGTGGTGTCTCTCCATTTTTAATAATTGTTTAAACACGTTTAAACATTCTTAATGTATTAATACTTTCATAATAGCATCACCATATTCGTTTAAAGTTGGAAAAGATGTCTTTTTTCAAAATCAAATTTCTCAGAACCTGTGCGTCCAAGGGGAAAATGAGGGGCAGATTTGGAAGCAGCGCAAGATACTCTACAAGAGTGAAAAGAAAGTTTTATTTTGTTGGACTATGTTATTATACATTTGTAACTAGAAAGGAACAGTCTTTTCTATAAGATTATCGAAAAATTTAATCATTCAATAGACTGCGGATTTTCATACAAAATAATAATTGTTAGCGTCGATTGCAAGAAACAGGAATCCAATGGATATTTATTTTTTCCATTAATTTGTTTTCTTCTCTTTAATATACTGAACTTAATAACGCAATTGATGTTTTCAAATTATTTAAACCAGCCTGGTACTTTAAATTATAACTACTCATTTTTGTCATAAATACATCAAATCCACAGTCAATTAATCAATCAAAAAATTACGATTCTTATTTTTATAAAAGATAATTCACATATATACATATATAAGCATGTTCAACATGAATTTTGAAAATCAAGATCTAAAGTATCCCTCGTTAATTTAATTTCAACAAAGCCGTACAAAGTGGTCAAGATGCAACACAAATTAAATCGACAAGAAAGGTGATCTTGATTAATAGTAATTATAGCCGTTCGAAGAAACAGCCCCGAGATGGAGGCCAGAATAATTATTCTCGGCGCTCTAACCACTTAAATATTACTCCGTAATTATTATACCGTGATGGTAAGCTATCGCCAACAGTAAATCAAGTCGGTTAAAACGACACTACCCCATAGGTTTTTGTATGTTTTGAAACTATATTGTTCGAACGATGAAATAAAATATTTTTATATATTGAATAATTCAGCGCACGCGTGGAAATGTAGCCGGACAACGTGAAATGCTGCGAATACATTTAAAATTTCCGGGAATCAAAACCGCGGCCCGAAAAAAAAAACACGCCTCGAATTGTGTATTATAGTTGGGTTAGGTCTGGGTCCGTGTGACAGGTTGCGTTTGAAAGAGCAAATGCCCGATTGAAGGGAGCTAACAACGATCTTTCGCGGATCGAGCAATCGCGGGGGGTGGTGAATTTACAACAGGCGGCGATTTTCTCACGGCAATTTATGCACTGCGAATTCGCGTTAACGCTTCGACGACGATCTTACGAGGACGATACTGTGTGATGTTTGCGATGTTACCGTAATCTGTTAGTGATTTAGTCTTTTCGATATTTTCCATAATTCCATTGGAATTCTAAAAAGTAATAAGTAATAACTAAAATTCAATAAGATCAAAGTGATTTAACAAAATTTTTAAATAAAATAAAAAGTAAAAAATTAAGTTGAATGATACTATGAATACTCTTACACCCGTCTAGCATTTTGCAGCTCCTAATTAAATTTGCTACATTATAATAACTAAAATCCAATAAGCTCAAAGTGATTTAACAAAGTTTTTAAATAAAATAAAAATTAAAAAGTTGAGATGAATGATACTATGAATACTCTTACACGTGTCTAGCATTACGTAGCTCGCAACTAAATTTACTAGATTATAATAACGCAAAAAAATTAATTTACAAATAATTTCGTCTACCATTTCTATGAAACAGAGCACTCGAAATATTAAATATAGAAAGTACATGATATAGTATGAAGGTGTCTAATAATGTCTAACGATTGGGCAACGTGTACTCAATTTTTAAATATGCGTCAGAGTCATTATGGTGTACCGATTGTCCATGAAGGGTTAAGGTATACCTGATATTCTAATCGTGCACTGTCTTCCAGATCGTTTCCAGGGCGCGGCCATGAAAGGGAGGAGATCGCTCTATGAACGCCGGGAACAATGGAATACAAGTAATATGCGTGTTAAACAAATTGGAAATTCTGGAAACCGTACAGCAGCCGAGAGCGTTCGAAAACGTTCCAAATAATTTTTACCGGGCTGGGTGGGCGCGTGGGTGGACGCGTGGGTGGACGCCTGGTGCGCCATGACTTTCATGATTGAATCATGAAATCGTGCTCCGCATCGAAGCGTTTCGCGAAAAATCTGACAGGAGGTGGTCGCTGAAGTAATATGCAGCTGGGAGTGGCAAATCAGAGGCCTCAGACCAAAAATACAGAAAACCTAACGGTTGTTTACTAATTTCTAATTAGTCTTAAAAAATGTTTAAGTGAAATTCAACAATTGGAAGCTTTAACGCTGAAGCCTTTGATTCGATGACAGTAATTGTTGCATTTTACCTCGGCAATGCAGGGAATACAATTATTCGACTCGATTAAGGAATAGTTCTTCGGGAGATGGATAGAAATTTTTAAAATTGGCGGAGTTCACCCACGAAAATTTTGACAATCGTTACTGAAAGACGCTCGAGTCTAAATTATTTAATACGACGGTTATTTTCTTATCCATTTAGTCCAAAACTTATGCATTGTAAATAAATAGTTCTATAATTTACATAATTATGAAGCAATCCTTAACAACTTGCGCTACGAATTATTTTACGATCGCAGTGAGCAGAACTTTTGCATCGTTCATGATTCCCTAAAAAAGATATAGCTGTAAATCATAAATCTCCAATGGCTGTATATCGACAACGACAAAATAGAATTTGATTCCAACCGTTCGAAAGTCTGACATAATGTTATACTGCATGGGGTTAATTTATCATCCGTAAATACTTTTAAACAGTTAGGATAAATGTAAACTACTATGATCCCTCCCTAATATAAGTATAGTCAGCGTTCTTGAAAATAAATTGCTTAACACTAAACCTACCACTTCTCGTAGAGGAAGAGACTCTGCTATCATAGGAAATGATTGAAGAGACTTTATTATTTAAGCACATATTACAACAAAATAGAACTCCAATAGATTTGAATGAGCACGATGGTCTCACTTCCATAGCCTCGTGTCCTCGTATAAAAGAGTTAGGAAATAATGTATTAATAACAACGTCACTTAAGATAGCTGACTATTATGGCCTCAAATGGCTGACTGCTGTAAAAATTACCCTAGTAATTCCTAATTAGCGGTCAGTCTAGATAAATCGTCAAAAGTGTACAACCATGGACAGTTAATTTTTAGAAATGTCAAATACTGCCCACTAAGTGCTTCGATCTCGATCTACGACAGTCGTACGTTACTTGGACCGCGAGGCTCCGCGCAACAAGGCACGGAGGCTAATTAGCAGAAACGGCGGCACGCGCTTTTAAATTCAGCATAGCGGGCAGCACCGTGGAATCCGTCTTAAGCCGCGTTCATCGAGATCCCGCAGCCCTCCGTAGCCCGGTCTTTTTTTCCGGCCGCAGAACCGAGGACGCTTAATACCCTAATTAATGTAATTTGGTTTCTATACCGGCACAAATCCCAACTGTCTGACCGAGAGACTCCCTCGCACTCTGCGACCCCCTGGCCACGGCTAGCTTCCGTGTATGTATTCGGGAGCCACCCATCGGATCACTCCCTTTCCGGCCGGAGAACGGCCCGACGGTCATCTAAACTTTTCCCGTAATTAGTTATAAATTTCATTCGCGTTCTACGTAACAATATTCCTGCGCGAACTCGCCGGACACACACCGGCGTGCACACACGTACATGCGTGTAGAGGCGCATAGGTGCGAGGGGGTGGGAAGGGGGTGAAACTGGGGTTGTCGAAGTGGTGGGGTACGAGGGGCAAAAAGAGAGAGAAACGGAGACGATAGTGGGTGGAGAAGCAAGAGCTCGTAGCTGGTTGTAGAAAGCGGTGGGGATGAGGGGGTGGTGAAGCGGAGCCGGCAAAAAAAGGAGACGGAAAAAGAGGGGTAGTCGGGCAGGGTAGAGGGAGCAGGTCCTCCGCGAATGACAGAAAGAGGGTGACCACGGGGCGAGAAAGAGAGGATCGAAACGAGGGTAGTTCTAGCATCCGCCAGTGGCGCTGTCCGAGTCCTATCGCAGGTGGGGACGCACGCAAGAATGGTGGTGGAAAGCAGAAAGTAGAGGGGAATGTTGTGGCTAGGGGGACTGGCAGGAGAGGGTTGAAAGAGGCCGGTCGACGGAGAAGGGATGTACTAACGAATGACGAACGAACGGGAAACGAACGGACCGGATAGAAAGAGAACAGGATGGAGAAAATTCGAGCGCTCTACACCCTCGAGCCGGCGCTGAAGCTGCTGCTGGTGGGGGTGGCGGCCATTTTGCGAGCCGCGAAAAACAGCCCTACCACGATAGCGCGAAGGGGATTTCTGCCACCGACCCCGCAAACCTTCCATCCTTCCATCCTCTCATCCTACATTCTCTCTCTCGCCTCTTACTCTTTCCCGACCGCTTCTCTGTCTCTCTGTCACTCTGCCTCTCTCTCTCTCTCTCTCGCTCTCTCTCATTCCAGGCCGTGTTTTCTCCACCCTTCCGCGGACCACCGTCAGCACCCTACAACCATGTGGCACACATACACGTGCGAAGCTTCTCTCAGCCGCTCTTATTCCCTTGATTCCCCCTACGATCTTGTATTAAGCGCAAAATGTGGACGAACATTAGGCACTAACGTTTTACTTTAAAAATACATTCGTGTTTGGGAGATCTCCGGCTGTCCTACGAGTCTCTCGGGCTTTCCCAGGGGTGATTGTCTTCTCGAGCTCGGATCCCAGCCAGATGGAGGGTTAAACAGAGCCTCCGCTCTTTTTTCCCGACCCGATTAGGTGGATTCTAATCCCTCGCAATCATTCGAAATTACGATCGTTACCGTTTCGCTCTTCTACCATCAAATTCGACGCTATTGACGCATTATCTTCTTGAATTACCCTTGACGTTTACATCGCGGCGACGAATACTATCGACGCGATGAAACAAAATGTCGATAGTGTTTCATTTAGAAACAAATATACCTACGGACCACCTACATCTCACAAGTACATCACGGATTTTATGCATTTATGGCTAAACTGAATGGGTCAAATACATACATCGGAAAACATTAGAAAAATTTAAGAACATCCTTGTATTATTTTCGAGTTTCTAAAGCGACTAAAACTACATTCTCATTAAATTTCAACTTTTTCCAAGTGAGATGGACTATTTTTATTTTACAAAGAGACAAATCAATAAAGACAATATCCAAAACAATTTTTGAATAAAATTAAAAATAAAGATAATTGGCACATACAGACGTGTATCTTACTCGTTCCACTGTGCGACGGTGTGGTTACCGATTTCGGAAAATTGAACGATTCCGATCAACTGTATCGGGTTTCTACAATTGTAACGGAAGCTCGAAAGCTCGAACAGTGACCGGTGCTACAGACGAGCATAATAGAGGCGACGTTCGCGTAAATCTTTCTTTGATTCGCCCTGTTGACAGACCGTGTAATTCGAAGCCTACAACGATTTATAATATCGTAACGCGATACACAATCGGACCTGTGGAGCGTAATCCACACACGCGATACTTAATTAATGTGAAATCGAAAGTCCTCGTGACCCATACATTCGGAAAATTAAATTATTGTTATTTTCGGAATCACCTGTTGGCAATACTCCATCTGATAATATCCAGCGAACCGCAGAAGCGACGCGGCTGCGAGAGAGCCCCGATATACACCCGCGCGGCACGTGGAAATTTTTCGATATTTTCCTCGAAAACTTTGACATCCGACAAATTACGGTATTGCCGCTTTATCGGTAATACCGCACTGCCCGATATAATTACGTAATTCCGATGATTGTTATACTGTTTACATTATTACGCGGCCGGCTATTTATTTCGAATGCAACACGTGGCGTGTTTTTGCTTTTCGTGTCTCTCGCTGTGTTGCACACCACGTATGGCGTGCCATTTTTCACGACACAGCCCCCCCCCCCCCCCCGGTTGTCGACGGCCACCACTTCGATCAGCGATTTTATTGACAGTCTCCAATGTAATCTTGATATTGAATTCTAATAACCTGATTTTCGCCCCATTCTTTTTATTTTTCACTTCAAAAAGAATCGCCATTTGGACCATGCGTACAAGTAATTCTTTTAGTATGATGATTAATTGTATGCTGCACTTTGTTTGTATGCGAACGTAATTCAATTTGATTACAGTAATGCCATTTGTGTTTATTCTCTTTAGCTAGGACTATTTTCCTATTGTATTGAAGCAGATTCTTTTGGAATGTGTAATTATATCTATTCGATAATAGAATTAAAGAATTTCGTAAAGATACATAATTTTGTATGTTTGAAAGTTTGAACCATGTATTGTCTTGTACAGGGCACAGTTTAGAAACGTCATAACTATACTAGGGGTCTTTATGTAAAATGAAAATTGTCTGCAATAATTATAAGATGGGAGGGCTACATAGACATTTATTTCTTTTCTTAATAACTCAAGTTTAAATGTTTTTATTGTTTTCTATTCTATCTATACATTTTTGTTATAAATATACAAAAGGTGTAAAAAGATCCATCAATTGCCATAAATAGAAAATTGTTCCGTCTTGTATTTATCTTAACGAGTTGAGACTAATATATCAATATTCTCAAATTCATTTAATCGTTTCAACGTTCTAAATTTTACTCACTGATTTGTCATAAATATACAGAGAAGTACTATCTAATGAATACAATATTTTCAAGGTTTTCGAATTTTATAACTTGGAAATAGTTAAATTTAATTAAATACATGACTTTGTTCATAGATTTGGATTTCGCATTATAAAATTTAAGGACAAAGATATTATTTTATATACATATATCGCTTGTTTTTGGAGATAGAAGAAAATGCCTCACACCGAACTTATTTGGTATCGAAGGACTCATAATCTGACGCTACTAGTTTTTTTTATAGGTGGAGGCATCAAGGAGATATGAAGGTCAACACTGTTTTTTAAAATCGAACAGTATGTTTTTTACTTAAATTCTGATAGAGTATTTGGACACGAATACCATGACCTATTACTAAAGTCACTCAAGGTCACTCAAGGTCACCCAATTTGAACACTTATACTTGCAGCAAGTATTCTTGCAGTTGACCTTGAGTCAACTACATATACACTTGTCCTTAAATTAATAATATATATATATATATATATATATATATATATATATATATATGTATATATGTATATGTATATATATGTATATATATGTATATGTATATATATGTATATACATATAATCAGAGGCCTGGGTAAGCTTAAATAAAAAAGAAATATTCGTATATAAATGTAAATATACAATATTATTCATTATATCTAACTTGAGTGTGCAAGTTAGAGTGCCTTTACGAAAACATTGAGAAAGTTGTTCATTCGAAATTAGAACTAATACAGAGAAGAGCATAAAGCTGCAGACATTAAAAATATCTTTTTTTTCAGTCCTGTTTTAAAAAAACAATAGAACTATTTGTAATCGGATTTATTGTTCCCCGGATCGAATATAACTACATTCTTTTGCAGAAAGGAAACGTATGTAAAATTGATTCAATCGGATTTATAAAGTCGACCAGCCAGGGTCGCCTTTTTGCTTCACCATGAAATATTTTACACTTCGCGTCAATTTTTTCCGATACCATTTCTATCGATAAAAGTATAAAAAGTAAGGTGATTCGATAAGCTGTATCAGCTGTGTCAAACAGGGGGCCAATTTTTTGTTGGTTACCACGGTTTTCGATGACGAAGAATCAAGATCAAAAAGTTGACAACCACCCTTAGATAATGGCCTTAAAGCGTAATTATTAATTAATAATTATTTGAACATGGATTAACTTAGTTTGTCAAATACATTTCAAATCTGTCTCGCTTATCCAGTATAAATATATACACTAAACATGTTTATTCAATTTTCAATATACCAGTCGCAATAAATTAACAAGGACAGTAATTCTTAGCACGAAAATTTTCACGCATCATAAAACTGACAGAATATTTACTTTTATTGCAAAATAACCCTTTATTGACAAAAATGAGGTTCCACAACGAGAACTGTGCATACAAACCCTCGTGCAGAAAAATTACAATCACACGAAAACGTAACAAAACGTGATATTACGTCCACTGGTACATAGAATCAATATTAAACAACGCCTTTTGTAATCACCGCTGAAACTTTTCATTCACTGTACACGCGCTAAAACATTATTTAATTCGATGTGATTTTTTCACTGCAAGCTCCATGCACCCCGTTCTATTAAGGATCACATCAATATCAGCCCTTTCGTCCTGATAACGCTTTGAAGTAGCCTTCATTAAAATGTTGCTATGAACCATGAACACATTGATTTCTCTTTTGAATTTAATTTCATTTAAAACATCATGATATGCATTTTGACCTTTTTGATAAAATACAGTCATTGCAAATCCTATTACCGCCAAATCTACGAAATATAAAAATAGCTGGTATGTATTACTTTATAAAAATAATAAGGTCGAACATATTTACAGTTTTTGGAATTTTTATTTCATAATATACTAGAATAACAACAAAACACAGTTACAATTATTAGAAGGGTCACTCAAGCACTCTGAAAACATTATGGAGCCAAATAAGTGAAAATATTTATAGAAATTAACATATATCTACCGACGATTATTTAATACTTTTCAGCAACATATGAAGCACAGCTAACGATTTTTTCACAATATTTTCTATTTCTCTTGTTTATTTAGCAATGGCTCACTAACATAACCTAACAATTTCCATTGAAATTATGATTTTAAAAATGTTTTTGAGCTCCTTTTCGACAAAATGTAGTCATTGAAAATACTATTAAAAAGCTTCCAATAAGTAGTGTTATGAAAGAAACAATTTGAAATAAACAGACATTTAGCACGTCAATATCGTGTTCGAGTAACAATTACGTCAACCCGTTCAACCAAAATAATTAAAAGTTATCAATAACACTTCCCTCCAAGCGAAAGAACCTCATGTAAAAAATGTTCAAATTTATAGTCAGTCAACAAAGTCTCCGTACACACTTTGGAATAACTTGTTTAAAATGTGTTAAATGAGCTAAAACTTTTTTAAGGTGTCAGAAGGATTAATTTACTAGCTGATGTATCTAAGAATTTTCAGAAAAATTGCAGAAACGGGTGGCAGGCACTGAAAGTGTTAAGATAATTTGAAGAATTTGAATAATTTGAAGAAATACTTTCATCCATTTATAACTCATAGAAACGTTGCCCAATTGCGATGAAATGCTCAGCACACACACAACTGACAGAAATCCACAAAACGTTATTCGTTAATTTTCCCTAATGACGCAAATAATTTTCTTCAAACTTATTCCACGCTCCATGTACTAAACTAATCCTCTAAGTTCTCGGAGAAACTCAAGTTAGTTGTTCCACGTTTCAAACAAATCACTACATTTTAAAGAGTGTGCGTCGACTTCTTCGACCGACTGTATATCAAAAATCTCTCGGATCAGATATCAATACCACTCATCCGGTGCTAGACATAAAAAAATATTCGAAATCGGCGGAGCAAAACAAATTACATGGATCCGATGATCTGTGACCGCGAAGGCGTTCCTCCGACATATTTACCAACAAACGGCAGATCTGTGTGACCCACTGCTTGGCGTAGCCAAAATTCCATGCCAATCATTCCATTCGGATATCGGGAGATCCATGTCACGAATTGTACCTCCACCCCCGGCGTGGCAGAGAACGCGCATGGCGGCGGCGATGGTGTTCGGGACACGTTTGTCAACTATCTCCTTTACGCGAACTGTGCATAACGAAACATCACCCTTAAGCATTTCTGATCGGCGATCGGCTTCCCTGATCGATGATGCTAGGTCGGCCCTGACAGCCGCAGGTGCAACGAGCGAAAAATTGACGCCATCCCTCTCCACCCTGGAACGGGGACTTTATTTGGAGAGGTTTCACGCGCGTTTCGCCAGGGAAGGAGGCAGAAAAAGGGAGAAAGAGAGATAGAGGATCCTTCTCGGGAGACCAGCGGTGCCCGCAAGGGTTGCTTCAGACTGGAAAATAGGGTTCGGGGGATATTTCAAGGCGGGGAGGAGGAGATAGGGTTCCTGGTCGGAGGACAATCGAATTCGCAACAACCGTCTCGGACGGCTCGTCCCGGCCCTCTCTCTTATTTTCTCGTCGTCCCCCGACGACCACCTCTGCCCCACAAGCCCCCGACACGTCCATCTTCAACCCCTTTCCTTCGGGCGCTTTTCTACGGCTCGGTTTTCCACCCCAGTCCACCCCCTTCGCCCGGTTTTCTCCGGCAAGGTCTCCTTCCAAACGCGTGACGCGAGGGGGGGGGGGACGCGAGGGCATTACGTCCAATTACAAGAAGCTTTCAGCAGATCAAATTCGGTATGTCGGAGTTTTGATCACAACCCGGATCAATTGGAAGAGGCCTCGTCTGCCCGGACTAAACTCGTTTCCCTGTGCCACACACGTAGGAGGGTGTGCGCACGGACATTTTCTTCCCCTCTCCTTTTGATCGACTCCGTCGAACCGTGCACGATCGTCCTTTCGACTTTATTCCGGAGGCGCGAGCTCGACCGATCGGAAAGAATCGAGATATTCATCTAAAGCTAGGTGGAAGGGGTGGGCGTTTTTGTGCTCCGCCGCCGCACAGGCCGGTTCTGATCGTTGGACCGCGAGCAAATACAAACGTAACTGCGACTAACCGACTGCACTCGCGAACACCACCAAGGCTATCCCTTTGTGGCGCGGAACTACTGTCTCGGAAAGGTGCGAGTACCTTCCGACGAGACCGTGATACACTGCAAAGTAACTTGTCTCGCCGTGTTTGTGCAAGCTCTCGCCTTGCACCGTATGAAGCTTTGTACATATACTGACGGGTTTTTACTGCGAGTCTTGTTTAGCTGGGGATGGGGCTGTAGGATTTGTTAATGCAGTATGTTTGGAGACGATTGTGCAAACCTGTGATTTTGCATGTCATGAAGTTGTGTATACATTTGTTTCTTTGCTGCGAGTCTTATTGAGTTGGAGAGACGATGTAGGTTTTGTTAATACAGTATGTTCGAAGACGATTGCACAAACTTCCAATTTTATGCTTTATGAAGTTGTGCATACCTCCTTCTCTTTGCTGCACGTGTTATTAATTTTGAGAGAGACTGCAGACTTTATTGATGTAGTTTATTTAGAAATGCTTGTGCAGATTCACGATTCGAAGTCGATTGCACAAACTTGCAATTTTGTGCTTTATGAAGTTGTGCATACGTCCTTCTCTTTGCTGCACGTTTTATTGATTTTGAGAAGGACTGCAGACTTTATTGATATAGTGTACTTAGAAATGCTTGTACAAACTCATGATTCGAAGACGATTGCACAAACTTGCAATTTTGTGCGTTATGAAGTTGTGCATACCTCCTTCTCTTTGCTGCACGTTTTATTGATTTTAAGAGAGACTGCAGACTTTATTGATATAGTGTATTTAGAAATGCTTGTGCAGACTCACGATTCGAAGACGATTGCACAAACTTGCAATTTTGTGCGTTATGAAGTTGTGCATACCTCCTTCTCTTTGCTGCACGTTTTATTGATTTTGAGAAAGACTGCAGACTTTATTGATATAGTGTATTTAGAAATGCTTGTACAAACTCATGATTTTGTGAATTTTCAAGTTGTGTACACGACCACTTCTTTATTGCGAGATCTCTTACGGAAATCTTATTCAGAGGTAGAATTGGTGTTCTAAAAATTGCTAAGTTTAATTTATCAATGATAGTTTAGTATTACATTTTCATATTTTCGGATCATGGCACTGCATTAAATATCAAAATATGTTTTTAAATAAATTAGCACTCACCGTGAGCTGAATTTGTAATACATTATTTCATAATTAATACCCTGTAATAGCCTATTAACTGTTTACACAGAACTGTAATTTGTCATCATTTCAACAACTTTATTATCTTTCGAGTTTGTTACATTTCAGTGAGCAAACAAATATGTTTCTCGGTAGTTGTATTCACATTATTAAACTGATTTTAAAAAAAAATCGTTTTCAGCAATTTTATAATGTCATAAATTATAACAGCACCATTGAAATAATAATTTTCTATACTTTTGCCGTGTGCCAAATCATGAACTGTTATAAATTATTAATATCGTTCATTTTTGAAGATCCACATTAAATAGGATGGAAAACTAATACATAATATCCCTCCTAAACAAACCCAAAAACTGGCAAATTAAATAAGTTTTGACGTGCTTTACAAAATCTAAAGCGTTGTTTTCGCCAACAAAATTTCTCGTACCGAATGCACCATCGTAATGTATCGTTTTAATATGTAAGAGCGTCCAAGCATTAATTTGTCCGAATAAAGTTCCATAATTTGTCATCGCCATGGGCTCGATTAAAAACAAAATCTAATCAAGTTATGGTCAGTTAATTTTCAGTGGAAATAGAATGCATTACCTCGGCCGTCCGTGCCTTTTATCAATAGATAAAACCGAAAAGTGACGTTTCTAGTCCCGGGCTGCGCTGTAACCGTGTATTTCCTGCAATTCCCCCGAGGGATAAACACGTTTATTCAGATGCTAGACATTAGCTTGAACAATGCCGACAACTACGAGGTCGTCATGAAAATTACCTATGCAGGGTAGAAAATTACTTATGCAGGGTGGCCAGTGGGCGGTGAAGAGATGCAGACGATGTAAAAGCTCAACTACCGTGGAAAAATGAATGTGCCGTCTGCGCGAGAATGAGTTATATAGATTGAAGTTTCGGAAAAAGTTCGTTAAAAATGGCCAAGAGGAAATCCCGAGTTTGTGGGTACCACGTCTCTCTCTCTCTCTCTCTCTCTCTCTCTCTCTCTCTCTCTCTCTCTCTCTCTCTCTCTCTCTCTCTCTCTCTCTCTCTCTCTCTCTCTCTCTCTCTCTCTCTCTCTCTCTCTCTCTCTCTCTCTCTCTCTCTCTCTATGTACGTGTAACCATGTATTTTGCGTGAGCGTGGGTGGGCGTCCATTCCATGGAATTCGTAAGTCGACGCTTATAAACGGCCCTTTGCATTTGTCCCAACCACGCGATTTGTCTAACGATTAAGTGTGCCCAGAAAAATTTTCAGTATTGTACAACTGCTATGCACAAATTGTATGAAACGCCATCATGCGAGCTTCAACAATTTATGCTATCAAAATTTATAGAATGATGAGTACAATATGCTAAATGTCGGCTACGATGCTATTTTTCTGCGACGACGCCTGAATCAAGGAAACTTAGAGAAAAACTAATCAACGCTATACATAATATAAATAAGTTCGGAATTTATTCATATTTAGACGTGTTTTAATTATGAGACAATAGTTATGACTATTTATGAATTAGTTATGAAAATTTCTTTCTTTCTTTAATCTATCACTATTTTTAAATTCTCTTAATTTTTCCACTCTTTTAACTCTGAAGGAAACCTCTGGTAGAGTTCTTATTTTAAAACAGTCAGTTTTGATTAATGAAGGAGTTTCTCGTAGTGTTTTATTTGTGAAGTTAACAAATCAATTAGAAATCACAAGTCAGACGAATTCTGGCCACAAAAATAATTATTATAAGAAAGATACATATTGAATATAAAAGTATACGGATAGATTCAAGTTAATTTTTTAATGCAAGAAAACATTTTCTCAACTATCATATCGTGTATTATTGGTAACAATGAATAGATACATCAAATCATATTTCACTTACGATAACTAGTAAAATGTTTGTAAAATTTTTCATTTAAAAACTGAATAATCGTGTTTCTTCTATTCAAGTGTTAACACAATTTTACCACGGCCTGCATAAACATGATAATCATTTTAAATACATTAGTAATTGAGATATATATACAATGTGTATATATATACTTTAAATCATTTTTATAACGTTTTTTATGCCGGACATCCTAGCTGAAGACATGACATATCAAACAAATTAAAATCGATTCCATCAACATGTTAACGACATATCCCCATAATAATTATATCTTTTATACGTCCAACAAAAATGTTCTCCGATGTTTTGATTACCATAATGAATACCGAATTTTCGGGGAGAACGGTGGAGCGCACAATAATCGTAAAAACGGCCGATGCGATAATTAATTGCAAAATGTGGCGTGCGAAATAGATCAGAGGTAGCGTAACGGTCTATCCGCGGCGGATGGGTGGATATTATCGAAATCCGTGGGGTATGTAGTCGGGACAATAAAGAGGCCATCCAGAAAAATTCGTGATATAAAAGGCACGATAACGTCGCGGGAATTGAATCGTAAAAACTCGCGAGGGTAATCGTTTCATGCGCTAAGTGGCCTCTGAAAGAAATTTCCGGTGAAAGGACCCCGAAGCCGGAGACTGACGCGCTTATCACAGGCAAAGAGTCAAAGGACTTGGAAATATAATGGATCTCAGAATTTCTCGTAGTTCTCCCCTTTCGAAACAAAGTGCTGTCACGTTTTAGCGGGTCGGTGTCGGGGAAACGGCGACGGCGACGACTTCAGGAATGGTCGCCATTGGAAACCTGTCCGCACGGAAAACAAGTATTAAGTAAAGATGATAAGAACCGTAGGAGGAGGAGGAGAAGCAGACATCCAAACCAGGTGGGGGTGGGGAGAGAGAATTGTACAGGGAAACCGGGACGAGAATATAAGAACAACCAAACAAAAGGGCGGGCACAGCCCCGAGATAGAGGCACGCCTGGAACACACACGCTGATTCTTGATCCATGGTCCGAGCCAGGACACCGTCGACGAATTCCGAAAAGGATTTCGAAACGGACGAGCATTTTCAACCGCGGACACGGAAAAAGCGTGACCGGTTTTGCCCGGCGCAAAAATAATAAATACCTGACCGATGAAAGAATCTGCAGATCACGCTCGTTTTAAAACCGGGGGACGGCTTACATTAAGCGCCGCGGAAATTCCTGTATTCAAATGTATGACAAAGCAACGCGAGATCCATGCGCGATATATTTTTTCGAATCATTCCAATCCCCAGATGGGCGTTTTTACCTCCATTGATCGTAACCGCTTAATCAGAATCGCGCCGAATAATCAATCCCACCGACGTCATACAGAACATTTCGAAATATTTGTTTAATTGTAAGCATTAATTGTAATTGTTAATTTACAGTTAGAAGTGCTGGGCTTGCGATCGAGTTCGACTTGGAGTTAATTTACTTGCTAAGTAAGAAGGCATACTAACTAATGAATTATTGATAGGCATAATATGGAGAAATATGGCAATGTAATAGCAAAATACAATTTAACAAGATGTATTCAATTTTTTCTGGCATAAGTACTGCAAGTTTCATTCAGCTTGAATTTGAAAAATGCGGAAAAATTTAATCTCACTGTGGCACCGAATAGGATTTATTAAAATAATTTAAAATGTTGAAATACATTTATTTTGATTATTAAAAGGTATGTTGTATCACTAAATTTATTCAATTGTACAGACTCTATTAAATATAGATTATTTATATTAATTTCCTAAAAATTATCAGAGATTATTTTTATTGTTTGGGTATATTTAACGGACTTCTATCATTACTCCTTCTTTATTGATAAGCTTTCACATGAAATGTAAAGTATTCGAGAAAATTAAAAATTACATATCAGTCATAAATCATAGATACTCTAATAACAAATTTTTTGCAATTTTAAGACTACTTAGGCTTCTAACACTTAGTGTATGTAGAATTAAATAAATGTAGTATAAATATTATTTAACTTGAAAAACTGTTGTTTCTTAATATTATTAAGAATTACAAAAATTTGTACTAAATGTTAATGAATACTACTAGATAATAGTACAGAATACTGCTGTTATTAATAAGTTTATTGCGAAATAATCTACTATTTACTACAATAAGAATTATTTATTACTCAATCTAATGTTTAATGAAAGTATACGAATAATAAGGTTATATGAGTACATATGTATCATATGTGATCAATTTCTTATTTATATATTTGCAGTATTATTCAGTTGAAACATACATATTTATCACGTTTCCGCATACATATTTAATAATAATATCTATGAATAAAATTCAATTAAAACTGAAAATTGTTCACATTCACATTTGAGAATACAATTTGCATTTCAAATGAAATATTGAATATTTTCTGTATTCACTGTTATGTTAAAATTATTTTACGCTCTTCAAAACAGTAACAAATCATTAATACATTTTTGATTAAATTGTACCAGTTACTTTCCAATCTAAATTAATCATTTATTTGCAAAAAGCTGCCCAATAGTCTTTCTAAAATGGTGATACCACTTTTATTCATAAATGAACAAGTTATCTGGAGTAACACAATTGGACAAATTATTTCGAGCTTATTAATGAAATAAAAATATATTAACTCTTAAGTAAACTATAGAGGATCTGATGCGGCCCCTCTCAAAGTGCTAATAATTGTTTACTGAGTAATTATTAATAATATAACTATTAGATGAAATATCTCACTATGTTTCCATGCAACATTTCGATAGAGATGAATATTAAATATAATTTAAAGTACATTTTGGATTGTGGGTTAATCGGTTTTTGGAATGTACACCTCTGATCAAAATTGCTTAATTGACTCTCCATAACCAAAGTGTTAACAGTTATCGTCACAATCGAATAACTCACCCAAATGGAATGAGTTTCGGGATTCGCGGACGTCTCTGGTTCGAGCTTGATTCGCCAATAATAAACAAATGGAAAGAGTGTCGGGCGATTACGCCTAAAATTGACTGCAGATTCGCCGTATCCACCGCGATGGAGAGGCAAAAACCGCCGACTGGGAAACGATTAATGAAAACCTGGCTCCGGTGGCTTTGTGCGCTCGGTAACGGACGGGTGTATAACAATTTCCAGCGAATCAATCGATCACCGTTCACCGAAATAAGACACCCGGTCCCAATTTCCACCCTTTCGAAGCAAAGTACATACGCCGGAAGACCGGCGTGGGTTGTACGTTCGCTGGGTTGTGAAGGCGGTATGAGGGAGGAGGGGGGAGGGGAGGTGTAAACTCGCACATAAACTGCAATCGCGTCCATCGACCGTTTCGCACGATCAAGCAATCACCGCTCGTGCGTGTTCCCAACACGTTGCTCGATCCTTCGCGGACCCGCCTTGTTGTTCTTACGTACCAACACTCGCCAACCCACCCACGCCCTTTCCCAATGGCCGCCAATAAACAATGAATACATGAATATGAAAATTTCCTCGCTTACATCCTTGGCAACCGGACCTGACTGCTCGCGATTATGCGGACCTGCGCGATTCCTCATGGTCTAGTCGTCGAATGATTATCTCAGTGACTTGTGCAAATACCGAGGCATTGGAATCGTCTTTGTTGTATCCATTCTATTACAGTATTTCATGAGATTATCTTCTCGGGTTTGTACAGTTCACAGAATCTTGCGTTTTAGGTATTTTGCTAATTCATACAGAATTTTGGTTGTAAAAGAAATTTATTAGAAGTGTCAAAGATGGTGGTAAAATCATTAAGTGTCTGCGAATTTTGATGCAACTTTCCACTTACGTAGTTTGTTTTCTAAAAATTTATTTAGAAGAAGCATCACTTTCGCTGATTGAAAAATTCATCGTAGAGAAGCGAAATTAAAAATTCTTTCTTGCATTTCGTAGTGATGTCACCAAATCTCAAAGACACTCAAAATCCAAAATGTAGATCAAGTAAAATCAGAGTCGCGAAACAGTCACGAGCTGGTAAATCGATTGTCTTCCTTCGGTGCTAAATATTATTATACATAATGTCCATAAATAGCTACGGGCAAAAAAAACTTCTTAGCAAATCCAGCAATCAATTCCTAACATCTCAAAGACGCTCAAGCTTTGAAAGAAAGACGAAACCAATCAGAGTCTCAAGTTATCGCCTCGATGATTAATTGCAAGGTGTTCGAACCGTCAAAACCAGCGTATGAAGGAAATTATCCGCAAAAGGGGCGAAAGAAAAGAAGGAGTAAGAGCGGTCCGTTCATTGTCGAATGAAATTCCCGAACCCGGGGGCGATTTTCACCACTTTCTACAGGACAGTGAACGCATCGACTCTTCCCTCCCTCCCCTCCCTCTCACTCTATCGCTCGCTCTCTCTCTCTGTCTCTTTCTCTCTGGTAAGCCGGGGACCGAGGCCTCTTCCATAATAACAGATGTAAATTACGTGCGTACACGGGTATACGTGTGGCCGAGGTCGTTCATATGGGAGTCGGTCGTGTGCGTGACCAGGAAAAACCGGAACATAGATGAATGCACACGCTGTCGAACGGCGAAGAGTGCACACGCTCGGCCGTGCGTGTGTCGACCCTGGCAGCACACGCACGTGGTCGTGGGTCGGGGAATATTTGCAAGCCAAATTTTAATACCGGAATTAATTTGACCCGAGGAGGCAGACGAGTTTGAGGTAGTTAGGTACACCTCTGTGCACGGGGACGACCGGTAGGAGGCACGACCCTCGCGACCAGCTCTCCGACTATTCCTCTTGCCGGCGAAAAGAGTCGCTGCTCCTCCTCGGCGGTGCTCGCATTATGTAAAAAGTGTAAGCTAATTTATCGGCGCTGGACGCCCAGTGCACGGCGCCGAAACTTTCCTACGGGGCCGGGCCACTTCGGCTTTATGTATCGTGAATTATTATGGCCAGACTCACAGCAACCCCCACGCCTCTTCACGGAGCCCAAGGATTCGTTCCCAGTCGTCCTTGCCTTGCGCCCTTTCTTTCCGTCCCTGTCTAACATTGGAACCTTTTCCTGCTCCATCGTTCTCCACTTCTCTACGTCTCTATCTGTCTGTTCTTCGTCTACGTCGTCCTCTTCTTCTTCATCCACCCATCCGTCTCCTGTTTCACCCCTGTTCGTCTGACGGCTGTCCATTCCAATTTTCTTCAACCGAAAACCCTCGCGACTAGCTCTCACTATTCCTCTGAAAAAGTCGCTCCTCCTCGGCTTTGGCTGCATTATGTAAAAAGTGTAAGCTAATTTATCGGCGGTGTACTGTCCCGAAACTTTCCTACAGTGCCAGGGCACTTCGGCTTTATGTATCGTGAATTATTATGGCTCGCTTCAACCCCTTCCTTCCCGGAGCCCAAGGATTCACCCTCGTCTTGCACCCTCTCTTCCCCCATTGTCCACCACGTCTCTGTCTCCTTCTCCCTCTGATCTTCCTCTAGGTCCTGTTCTCCTTCTTCAGCCACCCACCCAATTTCCTTTTCACCCCTTTTCGTCGGACGGTCGTTCCTTCTTTCTTCAACCGGTGGCGCCCGTCTCCTAACATTGCCTACCCTTTCTGCCCCCTTTGTCCTTCATGTTTCTGTCTCTGTTCCTCTTTTCCTTCGTCCACCCACCGAATTTCCATTTCACCCCTTTTCGTCGGACGGTCGTTCCTTCTTTCTTCAACCGGTGGCGCCCGTCTCCTAACATTGCACCCTTTCTTCCCCCTTTGTCCTTCGTGTCTCTGTCACTGTTCCTCCTCCAGGTGCTCCTCTTCTCCTTCACCCACCCGCCGAACCTTCTTTTCACCCCTTCTCACCCTCCTTTCGGTGTTCGTTCCTTCTTTCTTCAGCAACCGCGGCCGACCCCCTCCATTCACCTCGATACAAATGGCAAAGTAAACTTCGCCATTACGAAGTGCCCTGGCACCGAGGTCACCCCGTTACGGAGCCACCATTTTGGCTCAACCAACACCGCCGCCACCCTGGGGAGAAGCCCCCATCTGGAGTCGAGAGAAAGGGGTCGTGTCTCCTACCCCTGCGCCCGCCAACTATCCAGCTTTATGGCGGCTCAAGAGAGGCACCAGGAACTTACTCCGCCGTTGTCCTAATTGGTACTCGGTATTAAATGAGGAAAAAAATGTATATACGTACGTACCCATGTGTGTACATGTATGCGTGTGTGCGCGTATGTATAAGCCGGAACTGTTCTGAAGGTAACTGCGCCCGCGGAACGTGGGACGGGTTAATGAGATCAGGGGTTTTTAGTTGAATTAACAAAATATGCGTACTAACTGGGAACAACGTGGCCGTAATTTTCAATGAGGGATGAAGTTAGACCGTGGCTACGATGATTACTGCCCCCGTGCATGGTCTACGAAAGCTGTTATCGAGCTACAGATTCTTTCGGTGATCTGCTTCGCTTTTTAACGCGAGGATCTCAATCTGCAGATATTTAGAAGATTTTAAGAGCTGCCGATAGTGTTTTAATATATTGGAAAGCAATAATTCTTCTTCTTCTTCTTTTTTCTGGCGTTCTTTAATCCCTTGACGTAGAAATACGTGTTTCTTCTGCGATTGTACTAATCAATACCAAACGTTATAAGTAGATAGCGGATCGTTATGCAAAATGATAATTTGCTACCTGAACTGCAACAAACTGGAGTGAAACAGAAATTTATTTTCTTTCCGAATATGTTTAATAGGTAGAAAATAATACAACAGTAGTTTTAAATTCTTCCAATGTTTTGACTGCTTTAAATTACATCTACACATTTTTATCATGAATGCGTAAAATCCGTTTTCTAATTACCAACAACTTCTTCAGCTTAACTCTCGTGTAATTAACCAAAATTTTCGACAATGTTTAATGATGTACTTTGTAGTTTCAATGCATAGTTTTATGCCTCAAATGTAAATTAATCTGTGGCCATCCAAGAACGTAAATGTCTTCAATAATTTAAAGAAATTGAATATAGTTACCCGGGTACCTTAGGGTTAAAATCGAAGTAACCATGATATCACTTATAACTACGAAAATTTGATGTAAGTAAAAACCGCTAAAACATGTATGTCTACCAGAACCTTTTCATCTAGTAACACAATTGTTATCACTCCGAAAAAATTGTTACAGGCTAGATTCATTTAAATTGTACTACGAAAAGATTGACTAAAAAATCACAAAAATACGCGTTTCTATCAAAATGTGTTATCTAGCAGCATAATTGTTATTACCTGACTGCGGATTTTATTCATTCATAACATCTGACAATTTTTAAAACATGTTAGAGTATAAAATTTGACAGAATTTAATACGATTTTCCTTTATTTGAGACCTGCAAAAGCTACTGCCACTGAAAAAATGATTTCATTTGATTCCTCTTTCTACAAATTCGCCTACAAAAATTGCATGTTGCATAAACATCCGCAGACTAATTATATTTCTATAAGACAGTGTTACAGACCAGGATCGTTTGAATTGCTGTAAGATTGACTAAAAATCTAGCAGCATAATTGTTATCACTTTGAAAGACAGCATTACAGGTCGGGATCGCTTAAATTGAGATAGCAGTAGCATTTACACGTCGAGGACATAAAAGAGCCTTCGGTTCCATATCTAGCAATATTCTCCAGAGGAAAGACCGACTCCGGGGTATGTGGATTTTAATATATCCTGACGAGTGCAGTTTATGATAGAGCGTATTTTCGCGCGCGTTTTACGACGATTTAAATCGTCCAATTTGGTAGGAGTGTCGGAGAGGCCGAAGACGATCGTTCCTCGGACAATCTGAAATTCAATTACGTCCGCAGAGGAGGGGGGGGGGGTAGAAACATTTCGCGACAACGTCTGTCCCACCGCCCGCCGTTCGTGCTTTTTAATAACTTTATTGAGAGCGGGTCGTACCCGCCGACGGTCAATTACGCCGCCTATCTTATTTATACTTTCCCTGAGATTGTTTTCCCTGGGTTTTCCCCAGCGAGAGAAAGAGGATATTTCTGGGCGTAGATAACGGAGCCGACGTCTCGTGACAACTCGTAAAACAGAAGCATGCAGCACGCCCGGGAGACTCGAACGGCGCGAGTCTCGAGTACCAAGTTAATTAGATATTGAATTAATGCCTCCTAGGAAAACGAGGGCGTACATCGTCCAGATCGTCGAACAAGCAAGTCTGCCGCCTCCTGCCCGGTTCACGAAAAATAGCCTTCCGCCGATCCTCTTTGTTTCGCCCTTCCATCACCGGATTTCCATCTTCCTTCGGCCACGACCGACCCTACGCTCACCGTCGAGATCGGCCTCTTCTTCGCAGGATTTTAATTACCGGCGTGTCCTTACTCTTAATTAATTATCGTCCCGCGCGAGGCACCTCTAAGTAATTTTAATTAAAATCATCGAACAGGCCTCCGCGTGTCCCGGCTCGATTACAACATTTAATTACCCGGCTGATATAAACCAGTTCAATAACTTCGCCGCAGAATCTTAAGAATGAGATCTTGACAGGAAATCTACGAAAAATTTTGTGACACGATTTGTAAATTGGTGGATTGGCACTCAGCGTGTTAATTAACCCTTATGTTAGCAACCAGGTGCAATACATTTATTGCAATTCCTTTAACAATTTTGTATATTCTTCCAAAAGTATCATCACAAAGCTTCGAACGTTCATTTTTGAGACGCTTCTACTTCAATCCATAGTGTCAGGATAAAGATTTAGATAAAGAATATTTAATATTGAAGCTATAATATTACTGACATTGGTATTTAGTTGCAGATACAAAGGTTAACAAAACGTATAAAAATGTAGATTAACACGTTCGTTAAAAACGTTTGTTAAAAAGATTTATTAAATCCAAACATACAGAGCAAAATAATGATTTAGTAAAAGAAAGTCATGGATTCTCTGAAAATTTATACTTCGACTCCAAATAATAAAGTGTACTTAAATAATTGATTTGACTACCTTCGTATAAACTTTAAGTAAATTGGCTACCTTTAAATGGTAGGTAGCGTATTAAACTTGACTGACATTCATATTTTATTAAAAAAAATTATTGAACATTTCACAAATGGAATATGGCGAACACGGCGATCGGGCAGCGATTTCAAACATTTCCGGTTGTGCCGACTATTTTCATAGAGCGCTTGAAGATCGGCAATGAATTTAATGATCGGTCAGCTGTAAAACAAAATTTCTCGCTGCTTCGTTAAAAAATCTCTCGTCCCATTACCCCCTTAGCCGATGTGTAGTGTGTATTCGCGCGCAATAAATTCCGAACTCGGCAGACAACGAGCTCCGGCTGCCATGACAGGTTCAGCTGTATCACGTAATCGTTGTTCTTAACATCGGGGACAGCCGAGGCGTCGTCGCCTTTTAATAAATATCTCTCCGGTTCTCTCTCACCCCGGTAGTATCGATTCGGGCCGTCTAATTAACCGGAGCCTTCGGTGTCTATGGTTCTCTCGCCTAGTCTCGTGGGCGTACCATTCCTATTTTACGAGCTGTCGTAGAAACGAGCAGCAGCAGCCAACCACGGCCGGCCGTAGGTACTCTCCAGAGAAACGAGGGAAAATCGCCGGCACGTACTCGTCCCTCGTCCACGACCCTTTTCGTACCCTCCTGCCATTCGATAAACTTTGTCGATTACACTTTTCCGTGGAGTTCGAGCGGGCTGAACGGGCTGCCTGGCCTCGCCCGAGCCCGTGCCCCGTCCCGCCACGCCTCGCCTCGCACGAGACCGTGTAAGTTAATGAATCTCACGTCGGGACACAAGGTGGGCCGATATCCGGCCGAGCCAAAGAAACTTGTCGCCAGAATCGCTGCCTTCCTCAGGAAAAAAAGGAACAGACACAACGGAATAATTCGTTAACAACTTACAAATCGCGGGGATGTCCCTTGAACTCTTTTCTTGCGATTTGGACAATCTAGCCATAATTTTTGATATTTTGTAAGTTAGTACACTGTATTTGCATTTCTTTTTAGTCTAATTGACACCTATTTCTACCGCGATTTTATGTATACCTATTTCGAAGTATTATTTTCTTTTTTATTAGAATGACAGCCTTTTCGGTTGTACCACCAGTTACCGATCATCCTTAATAGTCAAACAAACAGATTTATTGAATGATTTCCCTTTAATGCATCTTTGCAGACTCAATCAATTTTTATTTAAAATTTTGAAGTGTCTTTTGACACCTTTAATAGAAATAGGGTTAATAGTATTATTTGCAGCTATGGGCGTCGATTTCTTTACATGTCTTTCGAAAATTCAGCGGCAACTTTGTAATTTATAAATATTATTAATTTAGTACATTGTGAGGTGCTTTCTAAAATAAAACTGTCTTTAATAAAGACTCTATTCTAATTTTGATATTCGATAGGTATACAGAGTCTTCGTATTTTTCATTTTAGTATGTTGATGGTATTACTTACTATAACTACTAACATTAGAATAAATGTTAGAACGACATGAAAACCATATAAGGTGATGGAACGTTTCCAAATAAAATAGACAACGGCTATATTTGATGAATTTCAATCTAATGAAGTAGAACTTGTATACTACAAGTATTAAAGCATGCGACAAGGCTTTCTTTGATTAACATTTTGATGATCGTTTTGGCGGTTTTTTCAATTGACAACAGTCTGTAAATGAATAAACTGTGGATTTTTCGAATATTTTTATCGATTTCAATTGAACGAAACAGAAGTTAAATAAAAGCGTTGTTTTTCTGTTAATAGTTTCAACAAATTGCAGAGAACATAATAGTGTGTTAACAGAGAACGCAACTAACAAATTTTGTAATAGAATGTGCGTTTGTCGAAGAATTAATATGAATCTTTCACAGTCCAATGATGCTTCTGTAACGAAACTTGCCATTAGGAAATGCGAAATTCATTGGCCGTAACGCAAACTTAATTGACGAATAAAAACTAAATTTGAGTCATTTATAGTTTCATTAATAAAATAATACCTTTAATTTTCAAAGGCTGCTCGAAATATATATTTCTGTCGAAAATTCTTGAAGTGGACAAATGAATCCACAATTCAGCAGTATTTTAAAATTTAAATAATGAACTCTGTATGTCAAATAGTGGTACAGAATTATTTTTATAATTTAGGATGTTGTAATATAATTTTTCAATGCGTAATAAAACTGGATAATTAGTAGATTTAGCATTTTTAAAAGCAGAATTTCAATGTAAGGGTACGGTTAGTCAAAACTTTCAATACCATTTTTGTGAAGCATTATGTTTTAACCAGATTTAAAAAATGTATTGATCTGACAGTATTCATTTTATAATTTCGCCATTGGGTTAAATCTCAATTCTTATTCTTTGTTTCATCGTTTATAACACACTGTAAGATATAAGTTTAAAAAATTTCTAATAATCGAGGGGCAGTTCGTCTAGATTTAATTGAAATAGGCGCACGTAATTTGAAAATTTTTAGTGATAGAATTATGTTCATAAATCATACGTGATGACACTTAAATGATGATCAAAACAAAAATATTAACGATTGAGAATTTTTAATCTTCTCTTAAATACAACCACTATGAAAATTCGTAACACCACATTTTGAGAAAGCAAACATTTTCCACGCACTAAATAGAACCAAACAGACTCGTTAATAATCGAACCATAGTGTAGTTCTTTCTGAAAACCTTCAGAATTAATTCCAAGTATTTGAATTAAACACTTTATCCCTTAATGAGACACAGAATTTGGTAACTTTGATAATTCCAACAAATTCAAGCATCCTCCCATAAACGCCGTCGAAAAAATAGTGATACTAAACGGCCGTCAAAGAATTTTCCTAGCCACGGTAATTGGAACGAGCACGGCAAACTTTCCGGACACAACATAACAGTATTTTTCGAGAAAAACGTCGCCCGCGGCTAAAAAGAGCCACGCTTTGTGCATCGTTTACACGCGGCGCGGAGCTTGTTTCAACGGCAATCGGAGTGGTTCGGTCTGTCGGTATCGATAAATTGAGCGATTACAACGCGATAGCCGGCGGAGGATGTATTACACACGATATTTCATTTCGCGGACAAAGAAAGATTGGGGGAGGGGAAGGGTTAGGCAAAAAGAAAGAAATGCGACCGCCTCGGATATACCGGGATACCGTGGGCGCGCGCGACCCGGCAACCCTTTGATTTTCACTCTCGACATCCTTGACCCAGAGAGAGAGCAGAGCACGGTTCGATTCCGAACGAACGGTGGCTTCAATTTTTTCCCTTGCTTCCTTCTTTTTTATCTCCGATACTCACCTTTCTCTCCGACTTTTCCTCGATCCTCCGCACCCTTCGTTTCGCCCCTTTCATCCCCATCCGCAACAACCCGACGCCGACGTTCTCTCCCACCCCCGCTCGTGTTCTCTATCTTCTTCCAGGCGTCGCCATTTTGTGCTCTTCATCGATCCTGCGCCCACGCACACCCCGATTTTTCCCGCCATTTTTCTCTATCCCCGGCGGACGTAGACTTTTGGGTCCGAGATCGTGAATCCCGCGTTCAGCTCGCGGTGATCTATACACGATGATCACGAGAGCCGAGTGACTCTGGTCACGACCGATTTTCAACTGATCGAACAGCGGTCTTCGCTCGTAGATCTCTATCCTGTGGCCTCCAGGCGATTTGCATAGAGCTACCGAAGAACCGGAATGAGATCGACGATGGAAAGGGAGGCTAAGCATGGCGGTTAGGCGAGACGCCTTTCATGGTGGAGCAGCCGTCCATTGTTGGACCCCCAGCAAAGCTCTAGCTCGACCCCTTGCTTCGGGTTAGCTCGCTGCAGAACGGCTTGCAGGGTTCTGCAAGAGGCTCTGCAAAACTTGGGGAGTCCTCCGCTTGGGGGAAGTGGTGTCGCTGAAGAGGCTCTTGAACAGGAAACTGTTGTTCCTCTTTTATATTTGTTAAATTATTTAGTAAAATCCGAAGCTTGTAAACTCTCTAAAATTAAATGAAATTCCTTAACGTAATTAGTTGGAATTATTTAAAACAATCGATCATCTTCTATACATATTCCTGATAATCTGTAACAAATACGTGATGAAAAATGGTGTAAGCAAACTTCTAAAATTTATTCATAACTCTTAGATACATTAATCAATTGAAAATATTTAAACTAATCGATCGCCTTTCATATTCCTGATAATTTGTAACAATAATGTGATGAAAAATGGTTTAAACAAACTTCTAATATTTAATCATAATTTTTAGATGCATAAGGAAAATACATTAGATAATTGAAAATATTTAAAACATTGGGTCCTCCTCTATATTCCTGAAATTCTGTAACAAAATGTGTTGAAGAATGCTGTATGCGAACTTCTAAAATTTATTCTTATTTTTTAGATGCATCGGGACGTTTCATTAATCAATTGAAAATATTTAAAACAACAATGCAGAATATATCAATAGCTTCTTATTTCAGATCATAAATGCTGATTCGAAATTACTAACTTAGATTTGTTTAATAAAATTTATGTATCATACAATTACATAATTTTTTAACATATTTTCGTCTCTGTTGGTGCAAAAAATTTAACCTATAAAAATATTGCAAGATGTTCATTAGATAAAAGCAGAAAGAGTAGTGTTAGAAAAAATTGTAGATGGACACAGGTATATTCTTCCACGTTTTGGATATATTTAAGAGACTTTTAAGCGCTTAAGAGCTTAAGCGTGCGAAGGAAATCTCGCAGGAGGTGTAATTAAGATATTCACGCGGGGAAACGTGCGACCGCAAAAAAAGTAAATAAAACTGGACGCATTCGTAAGTTACCTTCCGCACGTAAGTCGTAACATAATACGCAGTTCTTTCCACGACCGTTTACATATTCTTTACTCCCTCAATTTAAACTGATACCTTCCCTCCTCTGTAGAAAAAAATCCCCACCTGAATTTAATCTCAAACACCCTTCTTACTGACAAATATTTACCCACCAATTTTGCTAAGACTTAAACACTTTTCTTAGCAGCAGGAAATTAGAAATCTAGTAGCTTACAATCAACAAATATGAAAAGTGATAGAATGTTAATATGTTCTCAATTATTAAAATAATTTTATCTTACATCGTATATAATTTCACTTAATCATTCTTTCACTGTAAAAAAATATGTAAAATCTACAAAATTTGATGCCTACTAAATTATTTAAATCATTGGTTATTTTATATGGATTTAGTAATCTTATACTTATGCTTTATCCTCTTGCAAGGCAGATGCTGGGTCACTACTGACCCACAATAAATTTTCAACATACTTTAAATGACATTATCCACCTTATTTATATTTTTATTATTTCTCTTTAAAAAAAAGTTAAAAAAATTTAAAGAAGAGAGAAATATAGGCATATAGTATAATATAAATATAATATAATCGAAAAATATTTATTTCTGAGTTTCTGTAAAATTTCAACATATAACAATCTTTTCATTAATTCCATGAGCATTGCAAATAAATTGACTTATACAAAAACAATCTGGGTCACGAGAGGCCCATTGTCTGCTAGCAAAGAAATAATGATAATAAAAGATTATTTTTTTTAAATTTAGTTTATGCATTTGTATCGTTAGCAGAACTACCTCCATTTATAAATTTTTCGCGGTAGTTACGGAACAATGCTCCCATTTTGTATTTCCTTGTGGACGGTGACGCTTAATAAAAGTTCTTGAGGAGGTCCGTCATAGTTGGTCCCGCGTTTAAACATGCAACGACGTTATCAAGCTCCGTTCCCAGAACGTCTCATGATACGTCTGTGAGAACTTTTCATGTCCAGCGCCTCAAACTATTTGCGGTTCACTGTGCCATGCTTTTAACTTGCACAAAGTTCCTCCCTCATATCAGTCCTTGCAGGTCGTGCCGGAAAACGGGCTGGAATGAATTTTGTTGAAAATACTTATGCCCCCTCTGGCGCAGTAATTAACAAATTTTCAGCCGGCGACGGTTACGTCCTTTGCCGGTGCGCGAAATGACCAACTATTAAATGTTTTCGATTCGTTATTAATGGATATTAAAAACCCCGTTCTCAGATCGTTAGAGGAATAATGAAATGCTATTGAACACGATTTCCTGGTTCGGTACAATTTTGAAGGTAATGCGAAGAAAGTTATTTCGTTCAATTAAACGACCGGTGCTCTGCCGCTTAAGCAGATGCAATAATAAATTTAAAAAATGAGTGACGCATTTAAGATTTCTCCAACTATGCTAAATTAACCCCTTGCCGTATTTTAACGAGTCAGACTCGTGATGAAGATTTTAAACGAAGTCTAACGAATATGAAGTGTGCACCTTCCTTTTTAGAAGAAATAAAATTTTATTCTTTTGCAATCAATATTTAATCATTGAAGTAAATGTAGCCATACAAAAAATATAAATTTTCTTTTCTCTTCTGCGACGTTTTTGGCGATAAAGACGTTCTAATCGCTGTAACCGCGAGGAAAATGGTACGGCAAGGGGTTAACTTCGACCGTTACCTAACCTCGATTCCCTCTTTATCTTTAACAAAATATAATACATTTAAGAAGTTGTGCGCATTGTTAGTGAGGAGACCGAAGGGAAAGTGATGTTTTGGAAATTTATTACTCGAAAACTGTAAGACTTAATGCATAAAATATGTTTGTGTTTAAAGATATATATTTTAGAGAACACCTCACAATTTTTTTATCCTATATTGTTTGTCAATTACGAAGTTCTGATTAATCTTCCGGACCACCTGTCAAAAAGCTAGTGACCATTTCCCTCGGGCAATGGTTCATTTACAAATTCACAACTTTGTAATTTAGAAATGTTTTTAAATATAAAAATTACGAAGCACTCTCTAAAATATACTATCCCAAATGCAAAAGCATTTCTTGAACAAAGTTTCATAGTTTTCGAGAAAAAAATTGCCAAAACATCACATTCATTGATCTCCTATCATGAACTCTTAATTACATAAAAAACTCAGTTTACTCGAATTAGTTGAATATTAGAGCGGTGACAAATAATTTGGTAAATTTGATACCATTAGCCAATGAGGCTCACATTACCCTCACCCCTTCGGTATCGTCGCAGACATAACTAACTCGATTGTGATCAATAGTCCGAACTACAGGACGAGCAACATCAAACAATAAAGCCGGGACAGTCGCTGAAATATATCATGAAAATTCTCACGGGACACCTATGCTTGCAGATCTCTGCTTGCTTCGGTAGCCATACAATCGCTGCATAAAACGACAATTCATTTATCTTCTGGCACCGTAAACTGGACCGCATAATTTTCTATGCTAAGACCTGGAATATTAGCAAAACTCATTAAATCGGCAGAGGAGCATTCATGTACCTTTTCGTTTTGTGATCATCCACGGAACCCTCTCAGGATGGTCCAGACAATCGAAAGAGTTTACATGAAGCTACACGGTTGAAGCTATCACCCTTTCGTGAGAATATTAATCTAATGAATAAAGCTACGAGTCCAGCTGATCCTGCGAATCGCCACGACTCGAGGAACGTGCAAACAGATCTCCAAAAGATAATGTACATGGAGACCCCCAGCGAAGAACCGGTTGCTGCAAGACTTTGCGTGCTACGATCGGTACAGCCCTTTTGAAAAGATTAACAGAACAACTGAAACTGGTCCGGAACGGGTCGTCAAACATACAGGGCCAACAGGTTGCTCTTGGAGAGCACAAGGGGTCCGAGGTCTCGACCTAAGGGTCTCACCTTTGACCCTATACAGGTATTTGGTGTCGCTCTTCTGTCTGCTCAGTTTTTTGGTATCCCTCTGTTGGGCGATCTTTACCCCTACAGCCTCCAAACACATCCCCAAAAAACTAGAATAAAAATTTAAAAAATTTTTCATGCTTTACGAGATTTATTTTCATTTTTAGAATGCTCTATGTTTCTTTGGAGGTCGTTTGAATTATTACTTGTTGAATTATTAGAGTTTGTAGGCAAAGGTAACAGGTATTTAAAATTGTTATAGATATAAACAAATCAAGGTCTTTAGATTATTGAATGAGTAATGCTTGATATCTGCAGATAATATTTTAAGTTTACTTTTTAATATCAAGTCAAAAACCTACTCACTTAAAAAAGTGCAAAAGAAAATTTTTTCATGAAGTAACATATATTTCTCCCTGAATGTTAAAGTTGTATTACCAACGATATCCTTAGGTGTTCGAGCTTAAAAATTCATTTCCTCTACACATTGATAAAATGCCATAATTTTACGGAACTTGTACATTCGTTACCGTTATGATAAATAATAATTACTCCAACGTCTTCATTCCATTGGAATAATTACGATTTTCATTTACTTAAGGAAATATTATTCGGATAATTTTCAGAAGTAGCCAGTTTTCGCAGTCGTACTGTAGAACGTAATAATTGTAGTAACTTTAAATGAAATACGAGAGCAGTAGAATTTACGAAAGAATTCTACAGCTGGTATCGTAATGTTTCAGTAATTATGTAACGAGAAATAAAATGTTGGAGCGCTCGATATTGGAAAACATAGATGGAAACGCGCTGGGAATATGACACGATGAAAACGACTGTTCATAACCGCGTAGTACAATCAAGAATATATTTTCTATTTTTCAAATGCATTTGTTTCAATCCCGTTCACCGATACGCGTTACATTTTCATATTTATCCTGAATCTACGTTCTTTTTATTTGTTCGCCCCCTCCACGGTTAACAGCTCAATGGTTTGAAATTTGAATATTTATCAGTTTAATATTATAACAAGGAAACGAATACACATTTTAAAAATATTTCCCGCTCGATTACCGTGGAAAAACAAGCATTTTTAATTGGAAAATCAATATTAACTCGCGTGCACATTCCAACTATTTATAAACAACTGTCAATATGTTTCATGGCTCCACAAACTCGGAATAGTAAATATCACCTTATCCAAATCAAATTTCGCTTCATTTCGTTCAAGCTGCGCAGACTTTGCGGTCTGGGTTAGGTTAGGTTTGCAATTGTTTGAAAAGTATGCAATAACTATGATAGCACAAAAAATAGTACCCATGGTAGGAAGTATATGATCAAAATAGTGAATACTACTGTTGAAAACATTATTGGAGTATAGTTTAAAAGTGGAAAATGGCATTGTACATAATCAGACATAGTTCAGACATAGTTCGAAGAATCATGGTAGATTTCGTTCTCCTGTTTATGAAAATATAGCATTATAGGCGTCGATACTCAATAATTTTTTAGATATTTACAATTTAAATTTCATTGTACCCGTTAAGCCGTTAAGTACAGTTTTGGTTAAAGTTTTTGTCAAGTGCCAAACAGCGTGATGGTAACGTACTAGATTCATTACCGGGAAGGCCAGTGTTCCAATCCCTTTTTCCTTTCTTTCCATTTTTTCTTTTTTTCTGTTCAGTTTATCTATTTTAATTAATCGTATTTTGCACATGAAAAATACACTCATAATATCTATAGGAAACAAAACATAAAAATTTTATTGAAACGGAACATAATATGAAAGAAACACTAACTTCATCAATCTTAACGTATCTCAAAAATTATTGAGTATGGACGCCTATAATGCTACATTTTCATAAACAGGAGAACGAAATCTACCAATATGCAAAGTTTCGAGAAAATCTGAGACCCCATGACCGCGTCTTCTCCTTGTCAGATTGGGCATTCGGCCCACTGTGGGCTGTGACGGGCGTTACCACGTGCATATATGTATTGTTTACGCCTGGTGTACACGTCTCGTCGAACGGACTATAAGTTTTCGATTTCCCGTGGAAGAACGAGTCGGTCCAGGACTCGGATCCATCAGGAACGGTCGCAGAAATTGCTCATGTTAAACCGAGTTATCTCCATCAGGTAAACTGCATCAGATCGAGGGACATCGCGTCGGGTCCGGCAGGTTGGCTGCACAGTTCGGCTAGGCGATGCGAGGGCCGATCCGCGTGCTACATAGGCCTATTATGTAATCGGTGTGCATCGTACTGTGTATCAATATGTCTGGTGTACATATGCAGGCCTGTCTATGCGTCGTATCCCGTGGACGGTATCAGACAATGCGCGACCGTGCGCCGGTTACGGCGGAACGTGGCGCGACCCGGTCCACCGTGGCACACAGCGTGCCGTACGCCGGCGTGCCACGGCACGAAACACATGTCGATACGGCCACATAATGGGAACATAACCGCTATGTAGGTATCTCGTAGTATTTAGGTGTCACAATGTCGGAGGTTAATTGCACATGATTGGTTATTGTCCGTTTACCAGCCGTATCTGACCGCGTCATTTACTTTCGTTTTCGGACGATGCTCTGGCCCTGACACTGGGCCCTCCGACCTTACTTCCATTCTTTTCCATTAGGTTCGCCGGAACGGTTATGTATGCTCCTTGAACTGGATCTTTGGGCCCATGCTTCCTCGAAAGGGATCATTTTGTTGAATAGCTTGGGCATAGAGTCTTTCATGCAGACTGTACGTTAATTCGAGGCTTTATTTAATCTTTTATTACGTTGTTGCATATGAGATGTCCGATTCGTAACACTGACTTTAAACAAACATAACTTTTAAATAAAACTAAATAAAACTTATTGATTCGAGTGAGCATCATTGTAATCATATCATATTCTGTCAACAAATGACGAATTATTCGAATATATTTTTTGGTCGTCCACCATCTTTATTTATGAGATTGTTATCTCTGTTTTGGGAACTTTTGCTATCATTGAATAACGGCGCGTTCATTTAATACTACATTTTGACTAAACGTCGCATAATACTATCGTCAATATAACTAACAATATACGACGAATGTAAAGTTGGATATGTAAATAGAAACTGAAGATAGGACTTAAAAGATTTACTTTGTATCTTCAAATGACATATGTAGTGAACCTGTGGATTATAATATTATAACATCGAGTGCCGCGTCTCGAAGGAATGGGAAATATTTGTCTGAACTCCTTCAACCAATATTAACCTTATTTATAGCAATTGGTTAAGATCTACAAAATTCAAGAAGGTTGAGAAAGTACTTTCAGTATCATACATGATTTTATGGAACTTTGAGGCTGCTAGTTAGGCATTCATATTGTTAACCTATTTGAGGCAGATCAAGAAAATGAAGAAGAGGTGGGGTAGTATCTTGTTCTTGGCACTCTTTCCTGTTTGATCGTTTGGTAGGTTCATGTTGAAACCTTGACCTGCATAATTTGAAACGAACTCCTAACCCTTCTTCTTTGTAAAAACAAATTTTATGCTAGGTTCTAAATGTAGTCTTTGATGCATCCTCTATGGCGATTGAACTGGTCCTTCGTCATTGCAAACGAGTCAACGATGATCGGTGATCGCCGATGGTGATCGGATGACGAAGGAGATGAACGGAGAATCTTCAAATTTAGAGAAATGAACGTCATAAAATTAACAAATATTTGGTATCTGTAATATCAAGTGTACACACATCATATCATATCCAACTCGTCGAAGTAAATTGCACTATTGTAAGGCAGAATTTCTGCTTTCGAAAAATGTAGTGTTGTGTATTGTAATCGGACCGCTGCAAAGAAAGAAAGAAGCTTCAAAACTGAAGAAATTGATGAAGAAATTTAGCGTCATAAGGAAATTATTTTAAACGAAACAAAAATTGAATAACAATTTAAGAATATAAATAGGGTATTTTGAAGAAGCGGTTCTTTTGAACTCTGTCCACGGGACACAGTGAAGTCCATTTATCGAAATGCGTGACGAATCAGTGTCGAGCACAGGGCAACAGCGCTGACGCTTACGCACGCAATGGAACAATTCGATGAGACGCACAATACAAAAATTAATAAACTGCTGATATTTGTGCACATTACAATTATTCGAGTCTCTTTCACGGTAATTAAAATCGTTAACATATACGCTTCACTCAAGATTTTATCTATAAATAAAACGAGAAATTTATCGAGCTCCCATTGAGGTATGCAATGCAATTGCATTTGCAGTGTGTTTAACCGTCGCGTGTTTGCATAAAACCCGCGATTTAATAATTACCAATGGAATTCGCATCTTACACGATCTTTCTAACAAGGATTTATTATTTCGGTTATTATTACATTATGTACATCAACGAACAATTCCTTCTGAATGATCAAAATATAATTATATCTGTTGTTCCTTAGATTAAACATGAATGAGAATAATGTAGAAATTCAACAACGAAAAATAAACTAATAAATTGGAAAATAGCTTAACACTAAACCTACCGATCCTTAATATTAACTAGTATATGCTTCTTTATAAAAATGACAAGATTTAATTTATTTAGACTCTGCGCGACTCTTATTATATTATGTGTTCCGATATAAATATACAGGGTGAGTCACCTGACGTTTGCACCTCAAATATCTTTGTTGTTTCTAAAGATACGTAAAATATGGTATGGACAAAGTCGAATGGTACAATGGGGCTGACACGATGCCAAAAAAAATTTTGTTTCTATGTCATTTTTTTAGAGATATGAAGCTTACCTTGACTTTTTTAAAATGGAACGATCCTTTTTCAAACACCTACAATGATAGTCCCTTTCATTACGAATTCAGTGACTATAATTACTCAAGGTCATTCAAGGTCGCGGACAGAGTTCAACATTCCTTCAAAGCCCGTTTACAGGCATGTATCGATGTTAAATCTTATACGTTGTCTCTGTCCGCGACCTTGAATGACCTTGAGTAATTATAGTCACTAAATTCGTAATGAAAGGGACTATCATTGTACGTGTTTAAAAAAGGGTGGTTCCACTTAAAAAAATGAAGGTGACCTTGAAAATCTCTAAAAAAATGACATAAAAACAAAAATTTTCTTGGTATCGTGTGAGCCCCACTGAACCATTCAACTTTGTCCTTGCCATATTTTACGTATCTTTAGAAACAACAAAGATATTTGAGGTGCAAATTTTAGGTGACTCACCCTGTATATTCTACCATTTTTTATGAAAGCATCTTTATAAGTTCGATAATCGTTAAATGAAAAATCTGGAACCGGCCATTTGACCGATGGTGGTAAGTTTAGTGTTAATGGAAGTGACTCGAGATTTATATTTTGGATACATTCACTTTTGTCGGTACTCTCTAGCGAGAGCTCGAAGTATCTAAAGGAAACTTTTTTCTCAAAGCTGCGCATAACATCTACGACCATAAAGATTTACATAACGTGTTCTAAGATATCGATTTAACCTAGAAGTCGCATACCATTTAACAGGGTAAAGAGGAAGACGAGAGCCTACTACACAGTCTATTAAAACTGAAAACACGTTCAGAAGTTTACATCCTAAAGAAATTAGCTCCCCAAAACAGGTTTATCGATTTTCTAACGAAAGATAACTTAAAAAACAGTAACGAGCACGCCCGATACCGGAAGGGTTAAGCAGACGACTATTTCAGACTCTTACCTTAAACATCAGATTTACCAGCAATTTATAATAACATTTTAACAGTGACGTATTACCCTATGGGCAACTTGGGCAAATACCCGGGGCCCCAAGGAAAAGGGGGCCCCGAACACAAATCAAATATTTTGTACTGTTATGTAAAAGGTTTTCATGGATGAAGGAGAATTTATTTCACTTTTTATGCAATAATAAATATGTAGATATTTTTACAATTGTTTAATTTTTTCCAACGTGAAGGTTATTTATTAGTTGGGGTTAGGGGCCCCGAAATTCTACTTTGCCCAGGGGCCCCAAGTAGTCAGAACGCGCCACTGCATTTTAAATACTACTTTTCACATGTAAAATGTCCCAGCCCGTACATCTGTAAATATTCGCAAATATTCACATTGTATTGGAGATATTTAAAATAATCTGATAAGTTTCAAAACGTGCATCGACGAATTCATTTTTGAAGAAAAACCTATTCACCCAGACAAAAATGTTAACGCGTGTAATATGAGAGAAAAAAGATTTTTGGACGATCGTTCAAAATATTCATTCGGGATTAAATCTGCAGAAAGGGTCACTGTACACGGTACGGAAATATAAACAGTCGCTGCTTCATCGAAGTGTGTACGGTACATCCGTAGACAAGTGGAACGCGGCGGCGGCGGCGGCGTTTCATTCGTTTTTTTGATCGATGCAACAGCTGACCGCGGAAAAAATCGAATAGAAGCAAAAAGAAACGCCCACAGTCGAATGGCTGGACTGACCGATTTATTGCCGCGTCCGCCGGCGTAGTTTTCTTCCTTTTCATCGCTTTTTCCATCTCTCCAATACTCGCTCGCGTAATCCGCGACCTTTGTCGCGATGAAGATGTGATCGCCCACGTGGCTCTGATGTATCGTGCACGTGGACAAATAATCACGCTTCCGATACACCGCGTCAACCCGTGCTTCTCGCTAAACGAATGTTTATTCTCATAAAGGAAATTCCTTCTTTTACGATCGCGTTATTTTAACGTTTCACTCACCAACCGGCAATTCACTAACTGATCACAATAGAGCAAAAATTACAGCAATTTCATTAACAACAATTCGAGGAATTTTTAGATTCAATATAACACAACTTCTTCTGAAGTTATTACTTGAACCCTTTGCACTCGGAGCTATTTCAACTAAAAAATAAAACATTCCTTCTAACCTAGAATATTTTCATTGTACATAAATTTTTTCATTATATGCGTACGAAACTGATATAGTACCTCATACAATATTTAAATGTTTCGTAATTTATTTCATATAAACAAATTTAATCATGTAAACAATATTCTGAATATAGGTGTAACAATTTGTAGCGGCGCCTCAGAGTTGCCATTCGAGTGCTAAGGATTAAAGCAGTGGTTTCCGACCTTTATGCTAGTACGCCTCTCTGAAAAAATTTTTTTTCCGCGCCTCCCTACCTTTTACTTTTTTAATAACAAGGTTTTGCTATAACATATACGGTACATATCAAACGCATCAGAAATTTAATGCGAGGTTTGTTGTTGTTGTTTATTGGTACAAAGTTTATCAAATCTTGGGGGCAATGTGGAGTGTGCCACTCGAATCTCTTTTTCGACTACTGACCTGGCTCGATATTTGGTTTTCATTGCAGCCGGTGCCGAGAAGCCCGTTTCACATAAATAAGACGTGACAAGCACTTGTATTGTTTTGTATTACAAAGATTCATACTCTCCGCTAAGATTCATCCAAAATGGAATTAAGGTTTCATTTTGAAGATATTACGGTATGAAAATTAATATTTTATTAACAATTTTGGCGACTCCTCTGACAATAGTCCGCGCCTCCCAGGTTGGAAACCGCTGTTTTAAAGAAAATTGTCGAGCTACTTTCTCAAACAATTCAGTCATTGGAAAGTTTTAAAGTAATCTTTCAGAGACGTCACGGGTTTCGTACGTCAAACTTGATTATTTTTAACTTTCCATCATAAACTATGTAGTAGCAACCTAGTCAGTGTACATTGCTTTTGAAGTGATAAAAATTGTTTTATTTTTCATCCGTAATTAGAACATTAGACGGAACGATACAGTATGTTTTAATCTGAAGCCTTGAAATTGAATTGTAAAGTGTTAATAGGATCCCGTTAGGTAAAGTGTTAATTCGTTGCGTTATCGATTATTGTAGAACACTTATAGATTTTCTAATAAATGGACTAACAAAATAATCTTTAGTACCGCAACTGATTGAAATACACACCTTTTTCACATTTTACCTTTGACTATGCTAACAACGATAGAACTTTTGTCACTTTCATGCATGTGCTAAAGTAAACGTGTTCGTACATACATAAATGATAATACAAAGAATCTTCAACACGCTGTTCATATACTATATTAACCCCTTGGCCTCCAACAACGAGTGAGACTCGTGGTAAGAAAGGGCCAAAAACAATAAGGACAAAAACAATAATTATATTTGTGAATTATTTGTGAAATCTTCGACCACAATTCACTCCTATCGATTAATATTCTGTATATTAAAAATTGGGTTTTAACGTAAATGTGTTCCGATGTGTTTCAATATCTTCTTTTAATCCGTCAACAAAATAGGGAATTACAATCAGTTAGCTATAAAATAGTTGACTACAAGCAGTTTCCATTTAATTGCAGTTATCTACATTTGCAACGAGTCGCAGCTAAATCGTTAAAACGAGAACATATTTGTGTTTGCAACTGAACGAATTTATGTCACGACTCGATAGAATAAGAGAAGTTCTATGATATTAACCCCTTGGCCTCCAACAACGAGTGAGACTTGTGGTAAGAAATTTGGGCCAAAAACAATGAGGACGAGCTTGACTCGTGGTACTTCGTTCGGACCAAACGTAAACAACTCGAGCCTGGCTCGTTGTACTTTGTTCGAACCAAACGTAAACAATACGAGCCTGGCTCGTGGTACTTCGTTCGGACCAAACGAGAACAACGCGAGCCTGACTCGTGGTACTTCATTCGTGACACACGTAAACAACACTAACACGAAGATTACTAATTTAAATTAAGTATTAATTTACAAATTGTTACTAATACATTATCCACTTCCAAATTATAAATCATTTTTGTTCACCGATGAATCGATCATATTTACTTCCCAGACATCTTAAAAGTATTAGTTGTGCCCAAACGTGTTTATTATTTCACAATTCCTTTCGGCGCGCCGAAATATACATGTCATAAGACGCATATATTTTGCGCAAGTTCGAGCACACGGCTAAACAGCTAAATGGCTCGACGCGTGAACGACTTTCTTGTTTATTATGGCAAGGTTATTGGAGGATATTATCCTGTAATGCTGATCTCAAACAGGCTAATTATACATTTTATTTACATCTAATTTTTGGTATACTTGCGACATTGAAGTAATTATTATTTTTCATTTGTACATACAAATTGCACACTTTTCTCTTGAAAAATAGATGTTCACCACATGAATAATTTAATGTATGAATTGAAATGTATAAGTGGGATAATTTCTGTGAAATTTTTCGGATAATCTGAGAAAGATTCTGCAGCAGGAAATGAAGATTTTCGAAAGACGAATTTTGAAACGCGGACAATTCGAATGGAATCCCAGAACCGGAATCCACGTACCATCATAGCGCAACCGTTTCGGCCGTCTTATCATTCCATTGTCATTGATTTGTCAGCTCTGTGAATCTCAAACTACCACGAGATATGTCCAATAATCGATGATAATGCGATGACACGCCAGAGAGGTTTGACCTTGACACTGGACCAATTAACGCGCGTTGACCCCCTTCGTGTCCCTCTATCCCTTTACCACCCCCGATCGGTGGTCCAATGCTATTGTACATACATGTCCCACGTTAACAGCCACGTACATGAAACTGAACTGTATACTGGGTGGATGGTACCGGTTGGTATGCAATTCCATGATTATATGGCTAAGCAGCTCTGAATGAACGTTGATACTTGAAATCAATGGGATCGAAGCTGGCCCGAGCATATCGCTAACTTATTTCCTATTGTCTTCACTCGAACTATTAGAAATCCTGGTGGCTTCTGATCTGTAATATTGCTTTAATGCTTTAGGTTTTGGTTGCTCAATGTACCTACATACTGAATAAACGTTAATCATTTACCAATATGTCTGTAAATATCGATGGTGTTCAAGTGGGACAGTGTGTAAAGAGTATTTGGAATATTACTAGTGTATAAATTGTTTCTTTTCATGTGGTACGCATTGTGTGTGCTGTTTAGACCAGTATTTGCCTCGCCATTGGATGTACATGATTATGCAGATCGAAATTATACTAGAAACAACAACTGAAAATTATGAATATAAAACAAGATTGTCTACACATTATTGGTAAAAGTTTAATCAATATGCGATTTATCCTGAATGTAAACGTAATTTCTCATTACATTCTGTACTGCATGATACGAAATGGATGTACTTCATATTCATAATCAGAAGGCGTCACAGCAAACGAATTCAAGTACAATTAATACTTCTAGAAGATCAAATACTATGACCGATAAGCTGCAGACAATTTATACAAATTCCAATTTTAGTAGGTCATTTTATCGATTCAATCCTATTTCTTGTTACTGGAAACGAACGTACAAACAATTTTTTACCTAATCACACAAATCCGATCGTTCTCAAGTACCATTATTCTTTTTTGCAAATATTTTCACCCCTTGATGAACAAAGACTTTATGAATACCTCATGTGTTGCTTAAACCATTTTACACATTGAAGTAAAATATTGTATGTATTGTTTAACATTGATAGCAAATTATACCAACAATGTGTCCGTCATTATCCCAGGAACATAGCTGTTTTGAATCTATACGAAAATTCATTGTTAAATCTTCACAAATGATTTAACCCCTTCTATTGTAACATCAAGTCAGACTCGTGATACAAGTTTTTGTACAAAGACTACCACATATTTATGTCACCAATTTCTTTTAAACCGGAATAAAATCCTTTTTTGCTGTTGCCAATATACATATAGCCATTAGAATATACATAGACATTCAGTAGATATAAATTTTCTTTTTCTTTTAGGTATTCTCGAATGACAATAAAATTCGACTCAGTCTTACTATAATATAAATCGTAGCTCAAGGGGTTAAAAAATAAAAGGTATGTTTAACCACACCGAATTTATTTTATTTCATATGTTAATTAACCTGTAAAAGGGTTTAGTGTTTTTGAAATTTATAGTCTACCGTCACACATGCACAGGGCATGGCAGCGAAATAGTCGGAGGGACTAGTCCGAGGATCCGTGAAGTCAATTTCTCGTTTAATTCGACCAATTGCACGGCCAGTCTTCATTAGGGAATGGCAACCAGCGCCACCCGGTATGTAACGTGACCGTGAACGCACATTCTCCGGAACATTGCGGAACACTATCGCTGTCAATGACCGATATTACGCATGGCCGTACGTCCTGTTGGCTTCTGTGTATCCCCTATGATAACGGGCCGTGGCCCATTTCGAAGCCCGTGCACCTGTGAAATTGCCAGTGTAGAGGGATTGCGTGTACACCGCGCGCTTGCTGACAAAACTGAGCCTCGGCTTGATGGTATTAGACGCTGCTGGTGACCAACCAGCTGGAAGAATAATCTCATTTTACCAGTGGAACGCGAAAAAGGGTACCAGGAACAGTGGGGCATTATTTAAAGTTCGATGGCTGAACGAATATTCGGCATCTGTGCGAAATGGTCTCACCAGAGCAGCAAGTTCGGAAATTATTTTGTTTTAATCGTAACCAGAAATCCAGAAATTTTTATGTAGTATAATTCATCATACAAATTAAATGTTTTACGAGAAGCAAATAATTCAAAAGAAGTATTAGTTCCATATTGAAATTTGGTTTAACACTTTCGAACATTGTAAATAGTCCCTAGATCTCGTCAGAGCAACAATTCGGGAAATTATTTTGTTTTAATCGTAACCAGAAATCCAGAAATTTTTATGTAGTATAATTCGTCATACAAATTAAATGTTCTACGAGAAGCAAATAATTGAAAAGAACTATAAGCTCCATCTTGAAATTTAACACTTTCGAACATTGTAAATCATGATATATACACAATTTTATAGAAAACGTCTAAAAGTTGAAGAATAATTGACCTCTAGTTATTATAGTCTCTAGATCTCGTCGAAGCAACAATTTGGGAAATTATTTTGTTTTAATCATAAACAGAAATCCAGCAATTTTTACGAGTTATAATTCTTCATATAAATTAAATGTTCTATTAGAAGCAAATGATAATAGAGAACTATTAGCTTCGTCTAAAAATTTGTTTTAACACTTTCGAACATTGAAAATCGTAATATTAATACTATTTTATAGAAAACATTTAAAATGTGTAGTGGCCTCTAGCTATTGTAGACAATCTGACTTAAATCTGCAATCTAGAATAACTTTTTAAAAGCTACAGAATAACAGAAGTGTAATAATTATATTAAAAAATAAGTGGTAGTGAACATAAGAGAACTACATAATGAGTTATACAAATTCACAAAACAATGAAGAAACCACGGTAACTGTTCAATAATTATAGACGTAGATTTATGGAAAATCTAATTTAAACCCGAACATTTAATTTATAATCTACAGTCTAAATTAAATTATTGAAAGCCAGAAATCAACGGAAGTGTAATAATTATGTACAAAAATTAGCGATATTCGATAAATTCTACTAGAACACAACACAGACTCCAGACTCGATGTTCAAGAATTAAATATAACAAATTTTAATTAGCGATAGTCGATAAATCCCGTTACAAAACCAACACAACAAACTTTCCAAGTACCCAAAACAATCAAGTTGCCACGATCGCCGCCAAAAAAACCAACACTATCCAATCGACCATCAAAATTAAACATCCCCAAAAGGAGCATGATCAAAATTTCGAATGAAGTACTCCTTTAAATCCTGATACACGCGATGCCCGATCGAAAACGAGCAACGAACGCGGGAGAGCCTCGCTAGAGATAGAACGGGCAGGAAAAAATCAAAACGGTGGATCCGATACGCGGCGTAATTTCGCATAAACGCGGGGCTTGCGGCATCGGTCAGCCGAACGGAACCCTTAATACGCGGGCATTGTACGTTAGATTGGAATCTGGCTGGATTCTGAATCCCTGTTGCATTCGAGCACCGGGGGATAGACGTAGATTGAAAGCATCGGTCGTCATTAACCGCGTCTCTGAATTGTCCGATGGAGACGACGATCGGGGTTGACCCATTGCTGCGATTTGCCCGACCGAGTAGACGGCCGAGGGCTAACGCGGAAGAGAGCTATGTCCTACAAAAATACAGATTTCCAATAACCGATAGAGCCTTCATTTCTTTTTTCCTGGTCTCTCTCTCTCTCTCTCTCTCTCTCTCTCTCTCTCTCTCTCCATCTATCTATCTCTATCTGTCTCTCACCTTCTCTCAACGTTCCTCTATCAGTTTGTCCGCCTTCTACGTTCGGAATACAGAAACAATGCAGCGTTTGCCATGGAGAGAGCGTGTGCTGTCCCCTGCTCTTCACCTTTGTCCCTCTTGTTCGCCTGCGCCTCCTTCCGACGCGTTATTCTTTTTCAACCACCCCTGACCAGCCCCACCTATCCTCCTTCTCTACCTCGGTCACTTCGCTGGCCCTCTCTCCTCTCTCTTTTAGCTCCCTCTCTCCTCACACCCTGTCGGAGCATACACAGAATGCATGTGTACCACGGGACCACGTGTTAAGGTTCTCCGTCCAAACAAACCGCGAACCGACTAGCTGGGGACCCCTCCATCTGGTCCTCCGTTCGTCTGTCGATTCTCTGCGATCCTCTCTGCGATACAACCGTCCACCTCTCTCTCTCACTCTCTCTCTCACTTTTTTCTCTTCTTCTGCTTTGCTGTCTTCGTCGAATCCCGCTAGTTGCCGTCGTTCGCGCATCGGCTAATAAACCATTGATTGGATTGACACCGATATAGGAAAACCTGTCCGAGCTGAATGAGCATCCTTTCTTCTCGCTTTTTGCCACCTCCCTACAGTTCCTACCTTGGTATCGTCGAGGGCACTTCTTTTTCGCTGTTTTATCGTTCCTTCGACGCCAACAGTTCCTTGTTGCCGATATCGTTTCATTTTCTACGGTATCTCCTCTTTTTAGTTTCGTTTTCCCGAAGCTTTCTTTTTCCTTATCGTTTGTTTTCAGCGGCGCGTCGGCTGACGTGTTTGCTTGCCAATCCTCCCTCTCCCTTTCTCTCTCTCTCTCTCTCTCTCTCTCTCTCTCTCTCTCTCTCTCTCTCTCTCTCTCTCTCTCTCACGGTCAACGATTATCGCACGAGTTTCCAATACGATTTAAGAGATTACTGGAGGATACGCTTGCCGGTGAGGATTTGTAGATCTTGTTACTCGGAGACGATTAGTATTCATAACTTTCTTGCGGGATTGGTTAGAGAATGAAGTCCGAGAAGATTTGATCACTTTATTAACACCGTTTAACCCTTGTGTTGGTGACCAAACTAGTGAATAATTTCAAAGATTTGATGTTGGTCGTGACATAAATACGTACGGTTACGTTCGGTATTTCTTCTCATTTATTAACAAAGAACAGAATTATATTTAATCAATTGTGTAATTCCAGATTGAAAATAGATTCTTTTCAAGGAAAATGTTACGTTAAGGGAAGTCACCTCGGATGACCTTGACCTTGACATATATTGTCAAGGACAAGATTCTGAGTATCCCTCAAGAAGTTTTAGCCGGCGCTCGTTGTTTATTAAAAAGTTATAAACACAAAGAAGTTTTCAAAATATAGCAATTATTTTAATATGTTAATATGTTATCAAGGTCACCTTTCTAAGTAACCTCCAAGAGGTTTTAGTCGTTCCTCATTTTTTATTAAAAAGCTATGAACAAAAATATACCAATGCTACCTTATTGTAATTTGCCAGTATCTACATGAATGTGATTTTGAATTTGACATATGTTATCGAAGACATTCTCTGAAATTGGACAACCTCAACATGGTGTTAGTTCTGGGTTAGGTCTGGATTATCCCCCACCACCAACCTAACCACAAACCAACTTGGATTATATCTCCTTCTGATCATTTGTACGAGAATAAAGTGTAATTGCAACCAAAATTTAACAAAGGTTTTTTGCAATTATCTCGGAAACTAAATCCGAGCGCCGGATAGATGTATAGAGAATAGTTCAGAATGTTGTCCTTGACAACATATGTCAAGGTCAAAGTCATCCGAGGTGACTCTACTTAACGTAACATTTAACCATTTCAAATGTACATTTACAACGAGTCAAAACTCAATTGTTAAAATTCGAATATACATTTATATTTGCAACCAAACACGAATTTATGTTTCAATCCAATATTTGAGATTCCGTGCCTATACATTGATCATTGTAAGCGATTCTTATCGTTACCTATACGATTGATTTAGTTAAAAATCAAGATTTAGTTAGAGTTAAAGATTGTAACTCCCTCGAGCTATTATACTTACGAAATATTTCCAAGTATACAGAGTGTCCCAAGAAGTTTAAATATAACTGAATGGGGCGATTCCTAAGGTGTCTGTAAGCACCTTTTTCCTTGGCCAATTCATTTCGAAAGGCTTTGCTTTCGAGTTATTAACGAAAAGCATGGTCCAATCAGAGCGCGACTGATCCCAGCTTGGCGACAGGTCCCGCTGAGCTCGGTATTGCCATTGGCCGAATCCGAATCGGTTCGCCGTTACCGCGCTCCGATTGGTCCGTGTTTTTCGTTAATAACTCGAAAACAAAGCATTTCGGCGCGAAATGGCAAAGAAAAAATGTGCTTAGAATCATACCAGGAATCACATCTTTCAGTTATGTTCCAACTTTTCGAGACACTCTGTATTTCTCAATAAAATGCTTCCTTAAAATAAATAAATGACAAATTAAAATTGACCGAACTATTACCTATACTTACCAAATATTTCTAAACACATTTCATAATGCAATGTCTTTTTCAATAAAAAGAATGAATACAATGTATTAAGTTAAACGTGGAATTTTCCCTGAATCTAGAATGTAAAATAAATTGTTTGGAAGCGAATTAAATGGCACAGAAAGGAAACGAAATTAGAGAACGCGACTCCGGTGCCAAGTTGCCAGTTGCAACTGGCAGCGCAGCATATGATCATTCGGAGTCAACGTTTACGATCGTTCGAGTAAATATCATTATTATGCAGATAGACGTAGAAGTAAATATCGAGTCAGAGTTCTCCTCCTTTTTACAGGAACATCACGATGGCGAAGGTACGCGTCGTAACCGACAGCCACCGTTGAAAATTAACGTGGCCATTATCTAATATTTGCCTCGGTTCTTCGACTTCGTGTTTTGATCTCTGATTAGTGGTACTGTTTGTACGGAAACGTTTATTCTGCGGTAATTGGCATCCCTTCGGGCTAAGTATTGAAATTCGGCGATGTCGGGGAATGTCAATCCCGGTCTCGTTTTCCTTGCTGAATAGGTCAATATCGTTAGAACGCTCGAATATCACGGAATCCTCAGAATTCGGCGCTAATCTCCGCTGGTTATTAAACCGCTGTATGCAGATTAGCTGCAAAATCTCCTAACCTTTATCTTTGGATTTGAAGACACGAAAAAACAAGTTAACGCATATCATTTTATAGGGTAATTATTTACATTAGAGGCTTCCTCACCGAGTTTGATGACATTGAAATATGTTGCCAAGATCATCATTCTGAACAACTTTTTCCTATACGTGTTACCGCCGCTCAGATTTATTTTCCGAGATATTCGCAAAAAGTTACAACATCTCGAAAAGTGATCGGAGTAGGTCTGGGTTAGGTCTGGGTTATTTATATGTTACTTATAGATTTATATATTTATATACTGGGTTATTATATATTTTCTTGATTGTTGCAGATATCCAAGAATTCGTATAGTTTCATGCTTAATACTCTGTATGCTAACACAGCTGACAATGAAATGAGTTCACGTTCGACACGATTCATTTCACGTTTCAGTTCGTAAACATAAACAGACAAGACAGTGGGTCTGAACTGATTGGTCGTTTTAAGTTGTGACCGTGGCCGCGTTATCGGCGGCCAAAATTTCAAATCTAACCCAGACCTACTCCGATCACTTTTCGAGATGTTGCGAATAACTTTTGCGAATATCTCGGAACTTTCTGCGAATATCTCGGAAACTAAAGCTGAGCGGCGGTGACACGTATAGGAAAAAGTTGTTCAGAATGATGACCTTGGCAACATATTTCAATGGCATCAAAATCGGTGAGGAAGCCCCTAATGTAAATATTTACCTTTTAAAGTTATACTCCGATTGAAAAGTTTGTCTTAAAACTATAATGGAAGATGATTTCTAAGTAACGCATTTGTTATACATTAATGATAAAAAATTTAAATATCAAATTTAAACAACCCTTAGAAAGGTGAGAAGTTATTTTGGACATTCTGAATTACTGAGACCATTGGGCGAGCAAATTAATTTGTAGCCCTTCCTTAATTTGGTTGTTCCTTTACGAACAAGGTTTGTAAATAATCTTAATGAACTGAAAAGTTGATACACTCTTCTTAATTTATCTTATGACCATCTATTAATGTATAAGCTAATGTATTGTTTTATTCAAGATACACGAGATGAATGGAAAGAATAATCAGCTACAAATTGTATCATGGTTTACTTTACATACTCCATTAGCATTGCTTTCAGTTTAAAAATCACAACAGTTTTAAACGGTGAGTACACAGTGCATAAATTATGGAAAAATTAAAAGAAGATTAAAAGTTGATTTATGTGAAACGGAATTCATGATCAAACTCGTTCTAAATAAATGAATGGGGGAAAGGATGATATATGATATCTGTATATGTATAAATGGTCTATAGTACTTGAGGGTTGAGAACATGTATAATCATTTCCAGTGGAAGCATCTTGACAACTTCAATTATTCTGAAATAAAGGTAGGTTTAGCATTAACTACCAATGAAATTGCTGCTTTTGAGCCATCTATTGAGAAGTTCTCGACCGTTGATCATCGATCTTAAAAAAAAACTTGCAAAAGTGCTGGTAAGTAAAGTGTTAAGGATTAACAAAGAAAGCACGATGCTGTCGGTCAATTCCTAGCTTATCAAACAGTTAACTCTTTGCAGACGGGAATTATGTTTAGCGTACTTATCGACGGTTCGAATGTACAATTTTCCTTGGGAAATGAAATGGTGTACTGAAAGCTACGCATAAGAATTAAATGAAGGAGCAAGTGTTGTGTTTGGTAAAAATTTGTTTGGTGTTTTTTGAGAGTAATAATTTTTTAAAAAGTGATTTTTAGTCACGGAGTAGCAATTTTACTTGGGCGACTGTCTGCAGACACGCGTCCGCAAAGAGTTAAGGGGCTATTGACAGCGAATTCACATGGAATTCTTAGGTTGAACGATCGTTAAAGGCCAATGAAAGTCGAACAGCAGCCGATAATCCCTCGTCTCGGTTCAGCATGGTGGTGGCCAAATAAATCCTTCGAAATGATAGGTAGCAGTGAACGTTCCTCTAATCGCCGGCCAGACGGAAACAGCAAATCAGATTCGACGGTTCGCGCGCGCGCGAGCAGTGAAGGTAAATTTGCTCGTTCCGAATTCCCCGAAAAATCTGCACACTTTGAGCAGAGAGGCCATAGCCAGAGACGCTCGATACACACACACAGAAAGAGAGATAGAAGAGAAGAGAGAGACGTGCACGAACGCGGAGAACGGCTACACGTGCACACGTGGGCCGGTAGGTGCAGGTTATTGCACGGAGCAGCGCCCTTTTCCGCGGTAACTGCGTTGCATCGTCGACCGAACGACACGTTGCTCAAAGAGGTCCAATTTTGCATGGCGTTAATCGCATTATCTCACCCTGCCCGCCGATCGAAAGCTCAAACGCCGGGTACTCACCTCATCGTCGCCTTCGTCTCTTGTCGACGATTTCGTTTCGTCGCCGAATGCGCCCCGAGTGCAACCATGCACACTGCCAAGTGCAACCGGCGTGGACCGATCTCTAAGGCTGCCTACTAATCACATTGATATTAAGCGTTAGACCGACCCCCGGCCCGCTTATTGGAAAACTGGACCCCATGGATCCCTGATAATTGTACTGCGGATGTTTATAGTTATTTACGCCTTCGATGACAAACATCGGATCTAGCAAACCGACGTCAAATAGAATTTTTATTTTATGCAATATTAAAATTTTCTTTCTAATGTGAACCGATCTAAGGCTGTCACTAATCACATTGATATTAGACGTTAGTCAGACACGTAGTTTACACATTTGATTTTTATTTTCATGCAGACTTTTTTGCAAAATCTTGTAGTTTAATTCTGCAGAAGTATCTCTACAAAATTTCAAGATGCACTTCTTAACGTTTCTGCAAGTTGTTGAGATAATTACAAAATAACTACTGGACTAATCGTCTAGAAATTTTAACTGTATTTTAAACAAGAGTCCAATTATCTTCATAACCTGTAGTTAAACCAATAGGCTATATAAATAGATCTTTAGTATCAAAATGCGGACAATTATTCCAGTAAACTTGAACCATTAATTAAACCTTAAATTTAAAATAGTATGTACCATCAAACCGACCTGAAAAAATGCACACACTTACTACTAGTACAATAAAACTTAAACAAAATTCCAAAATATTTACTTAAACCTTCCCATTAAAAAAAATTCCAGAAGATGGCTACTGATCACAAAAAAAAAACAAGTTTTTCCCTCAGTCAGAACAGACTACAAAACTAACGTTCTCTACCATAATACATCCTAAACCCTGGTCCCGCATGCTCCACCAATAGTCTCCATGGTGCAAGCGATTCGCCGATCAGCAATTTCACCTTTTGACACGTCCGGAATCGATCTTTGCTGTCTCGGCCGGCTATGTCACAGTCCCGGTGAAAAACGTCAGCCTTATACTCTCAATTTCCCAGGAAACCCGCGCGCGGTCCGCTCGCGGAATCCGTGTGTAATTGGAAAACTTGAAAGCCGGTGGAATCTACCCGGTCCTCTCACTATCAGCTGATGTTTTCGCGTGCGGCTTAACCGAAGAACGAAATTGTTTCGTCGGTTAGCGCCGGGGCCAAACAAAACGTTTCAACGCGCGCGCGGTCCCGAACCGGGCTGAACCGACACATGATTTCCCTAAATCAGGTTAACGAGACGAACGCCGCCGGATCGATGAGTCTCTTCTTTTCTTTGTTTTTTTTTTTGCATTTTTTTTGCCACATCCCGGACCTACACACCGGCGAAATTCTTCTCCGTCCACCACTCCCGCTGACGTTTCGCCGGCTGAGGACGGGGGCCGGGATCTGCCCTCTCTCTCTCTCTCTCTCTCTCTCTCTCTCTCTCTCTCTCTCTCTCTCTCTCTCTCTCTCTCTCTCTCTCTCTCTCTCTCTCTCTCTCTCTCTCTCTCTCTCTCTCTCTCTCTCTCTCTCTCTCTCTCTCTCTCCGCGGCTCAGAAGCTACGACGTGACGGGTAATTGCTAATTAGTACGCGGCCGTATCGTGATTCGAGAATCGTGGTAATTAGACGTCAGCGTGTACAAACTTCCGTGCGCTCAGATCGGACGCTCGCATAAAGCCCGGTCCGAAAAAGAACACCATTTCGCGCCGTGCAATCCGATACGCGTGAAAGGAACCCGTGCTGCGTCGATCGGGCCCGATCGTCGCATCTGGTTTTCGAAAACAGTGTTCAAACTTCAGGATCGTGTCTCGTTTCAAAACGTGCCCTCCAACGCCACTCCCTCCCCCCGCTCTACTGAAATTCGTCCTTGGCTCTTCATCCTCCAACTGCGAGCCCATTCTACGGGCTGCTAGAAATTGCTATATCTTAACAAAAAATGAATTTTGTATGCTGAAAAATTTTGTATATATTCTTTGAAATACTATGTAAACATAGTGTAAGATTCACAATTTTATATCCAGTCGACCGATTAATAAAAATTCCTAAAAGGATACTTCTTCGTAAAAAAAAAAACGAAATAATGTCCCTTAAAAGAAATCTATGACTAACCATGAATTAAAAAAAACATATCTAACTCAATAAGCAATCTACTATTCTTAATTTGATTCCACCCTCTGTTTCGAAAACAACCTAATCCAAGCGAGCTTCACTAAATACATTATACAGAGAAATTCAATAACTACATAGAACAAGCTATTTAGTTTATACACTGCATTTATATGTATCATTCTGTATATATTTTTTGAGATTTTACTTTCTTGTTAGCCAAAATGAATCTCAGGCGGGATTCAAGGTGCTAAATAAGAAAAAAAGAAAAAGCATAGAACAATGATAAAACACGGCACCATATACTAAATATATTCCCCCCAATTCTCATTCTATTTTTCCGCAAAATTTCAATCGCTTTTCCATCCTTTCAGAGTGTCGAGCACGGTAGAACGCGTTCGGTATAGAAAATCGCGGGCATAAGTTCGAACCGCTATTTCTGACGCGACGCACCGGTAATCAGGTTGCGCCGGTTAATTGCTTCCGGTCGCAATTTACCGGTGACCCCCGTTCGCCGCGTCTTAATTTAAACGCGGGGCTTACGCGTTCAAACTTCACCGCGGCGGAAAAACAAAGTTTTATTGCACGGTTACACTTTCGTTTCAGCGGGGCTCGGCTGGAAATGGCGCTCGATAAATTTACGACGAATTCGCCGATATAAGAATAAAAAGGTGACCGGAACGAGCGGGGGCAAAAGAGGCGACGAGGAGGGAAAGAGCGAGGGAGAGAGAGAGAGAGAAAAAGAGAAAGAGAGAGAGGGAGAGAGGGACGCTAAACCGGGGAGCTTGCGTATGTCCAGTAAATCCAAGCATCGTGAAACGGACCACTGGAGTACGTCGAACGCGATCGACGACCATTCAAAAGCCACCGTCTGAAAAGTTTTTCCACCGGCGCGGCGGCTCCAGTAAATACCGCCACGGTTTTTCTTCAACTTTTCATTTTCCCTACGGCCGAACCCTCTGACTACTCTCTCTCTCTCTCTCTCTCTCTCTTTCTCTGTTTTCCTCACTTTATCTTTCTTGCTCTCTCTTTTTCGCTCGAATCGGAGCCGGTGGACGCGGTTTCTTTCTCGCGCCTCTGTTGGCACACATAACGAACGAGCCTCGGGCAATTCTGCGGAATTTATACGGTCGTTACATGACGTGTTACCACTATTTTCGACTGCACGCCGGCTAGAACACTTGCCGTTGAATAATTTGTTTGACTCGTTGCAAAACGGGCGACTAATAAAGAGACGTCAGCCACCGGATTTCATTTCAGAATGGAAACGCTCCCGTTGTCTCGAGAAATTGTGTCGAGAATGATAGCGTTTCGCGTCGTCACTCGAAATAGCGGCGTACCATCTTCAGACTATGATGTATTTAACAATCCTCATGCTTTATAATAAACCAGACGTTTATGCGCATTCTCTAATTGAGAGTTCTGCCCGCGACTGAAAGAACTACACGAGAATTTAGCTTCTTCGATGAATAAGTCAGTGGACTCTCTGCAGGCGAAGTACGTCAGTGGAACTTTCTTAGATTTTTATTATTGGTACACTGTACAGTTTAATTATGACCAATCTTCTTGGAGTCTGCTGTATTGATTGCCTTACCAAACGAAAATGTACAATTTTTAGCTCTAACAACTACTGTAGCACTTCTCAAACAAGAAATGTAATATTAGATGGTTATATGTGTTATCATGTTTATACATTTTTTAAACTACATTCGTAATGATAGATAGATACCTACATATACCTAATTATTTTAGACTCACAGTTCGGAAATCTATATGAATACATAATAATTCCATATGACTGCACAACGAATTTTTATGTACTGATAACAAGAATGAATGCGTGACTTTTGAGAACCTTTAGAGAAATTTAAGGACCACTATTGTTTTATTTTAGAATTATTGAAATCCTCTGAATAATAAATCAATTTTTCTTCCACCCCTGTTCCTTCTAGATTCAAAATCTGCAGTCTTCACACAATATAAACACCTTCAGAATCTTCAAAGATGAATCCTGTATAATCCAAGAAATACTATGGGAACCGCCGTATAAGATACCTTAACAGAAATTGTTATATCTCATTAAGAAATGATTTTTTAAAGTAAAAGAGGAATTGAGGTACTGAGATATTCTCCGAAGTACTGTTTAATAATAGTAAAAGAGAGATAGCCGTATGCGAAAGACTCAAATAACATACTGTAAAAGACATTGTCATATTTTATTTAGAAATTAATTTTTTAAGCTGAACACTTTTTTAACATATCCATTATAATACTGCCTGCGTATAGTAACAGTTCCACAAGTTAATGTCCAGTGGTTTTATTATTAAAAAATGTATATTTTAAGTTGAAACATTTTGTATATATTCTTTGAAACATTATCTGAATATAATAAAAGATTTACAAGATCATGTTTGATCATTTTGTTATTAAAAATATCTAAAGGAGTGCGTCTTAAGTCGGGATGGCAACCAAATCGTCGGAGAACCTAACGATCGTTTCTCGCTACAACAAAACGAAACACCTAAAAATTGAACAACACACTTTTGTAGGGGAAACGTGAAAAAGGGGGATGGTTCAAAAGTCATCAAGATGGCCCACAGTGCGTCAAATCAATGGGAATTGCGGACAAAAATCATAATTTTCGTTTCACTGACACATGCATACACATTCTAACAAATCATTGTGTTTTGAGTGTTTTTTTGTAAATAATTAATAAAATTATCAAATTTAGAAAAATGTTTAGAATTAGAAGAATAATTATAGTTATTATATTATTAATAATATACAAAAAAAACGCAATTACACCTGACTAGCAAATTACTTTATTAACAAGAGAAAATTTTTCTTTTCGCTATTCTGAATCTTCATCAGTCACACTAGTTAAATCTTCTAGCTAAATCGAATCCCTCTAAAATCTATCCGATCTCCTTAGTAGAATTTTGTAAATCAAAAAAGGCTTTAATGAATGTAAAAACCTTCATTTTTCTTTCTTCTAGACCGCATGAGAGCCATATATCGAAGATAGATATATTTCTAATAGATCGTCGCTGACCTAGAAAAACTAATTCTTTCGTGATCTTTTGAAGAATATATGAACGCATATTTTCACTAAAGATCATGAAGGAGTTTTCAAGAGTATTTTTTAAAAGTTTAATTAAAATTAGCAAAGATGTGGCACTTTATATTATTAGTTAGGCATCGATAAAGTAGAAAGAAACCTCAAAGGAATATAAAAATAAGGAGTACTTACCTTCAATATAACACACTCCATTCGGGAATAATAAACAAAATTCACTGATATAAAAGTTTGTACACTACCTCAATTAGAAGACAAACTTCGACTGAAATTTCTCGCTCGCAAGAAATATATCCAGACATGATCGACGCTCATTTATACAGTGGCCCACAAAAGTGTTTGTACGCCCTTTAAATCAGAATAAGTTTCTTAAAATTTGACCAAACCACGTGACGTTTTTTGAGAAATAAGAGGCATTGATTTAGTAAATCACGGGCAAAAAAGATTTTGAAAAAGTTGCAATTTGTAGTAGGAATTACACGAAGAAATAAAAATGGCACTTTTTAAAACTTCTTTATTTTAGCCCATAATGAAAATTCAAAATATGACTTTTGTAGATCTATGTTAGTTATACATATTCCGAAAAATTCATCGATATCGGTTGACGCAGAAAAAAACGATTTTAAGCAGAAATTGTCCAAAACTCGTGAAAAACTGCGATTATCACCACTTTCAACCGCTTGTAGCTCATGTGTTTGTTAACTGATTTCGATAAAATGTCCAGCATATGTGTAAATAACATAGATCTACAAACCGCGTATTTTGAATTTTCATTACGGGCTGAAATAATAAGGTTTTAAAAAGTGCCATTTTTATTTTTTCATGTAATTCCCACTAATTGCAATTTCGTCAAAATCTTTTTTGCACATTTTAAAAGTATGTCAATGCTTCTAATTGCTCAAAAAAAGTCAAGTGGTTTGGTCAAATTTTAAGAAAGTTATTCTGATTTAAAGGACGTACGAACACTTTTGTGGGCCACTATATCTTATAATAACACTCATTATCTTTGAAATAGATACCCAGGAACACTCCTGTGAAGTTCCTGGATGCCAACATGAAAGTTGATTTGTTCATGTTTGTCCATTGGACAACGCACTGTGAGGCCCGTCAATAGGCATTTTCTCCCCGGCAAATGAGAAAAGGTACACGAGCGTCGTCCTTCTGTCTATTGCACGGGGAGGCCACGCATTCGGAAGATATTACGTTTTATTAATATTTGCATTGCGCGGCCGGCAAACATTTCGAAATCTATGTGGGCCGTGCGGGTGTGCAATTCGCAGACAGAGAGAGAGAGAGAGAGAGAGAGAGAGAGAGAGAGAGAGAGAGAGAGAGAGAGAGAGAGAGAGAGAGAGAGAAAAAGCGGCAGAAAGAGAGCGAGGCTTTGGCACATCGGCTGGACAACACAGGCAACGCGATTTCTCTTCCCTCTCGCTAACCTTTTCACGATACTTGTCTCCGGGACTGGTCGTTGCGTAGTGTCGGAAAAAGGAGAGAAAGAACCCATGGGAGGAAAGAATCGCGAAGGGAAAGGCGAGGAGACAGAGAGAGAGAGGGACAGAGAGAATTTCCTGTCCGTGTTGCGTTTTGAAAAATACCTTGGAGCGCGCGCGAGCTCCAAGCCAGGATTCTCTTTCCTGTCCTCTTCTCTTGATTTCCCTACGTTCCTCCCGTTTTCCTTGCTCCGTCTCATTTTCCCTTTTAAACTGTTTCTCTGTTTCGCCCCCGATGCGCCCTGGCTGCGCCCTCTCCCGTGTCTCGCGCCCCTACATTTTTTTCCTTCCCTTTCGTTTCGCGTGCTTCTCTTTTTTTTCATCGTTCTGTCTTTCATGTGCGCCCTGGTACGTGCGCCAACGAAGGGCTTTCCGCGGTAATACGTGCGTGCAATTACTTATTTTTGTTTTCTTTCGCCGTGTGTGCTCCTCCCCCGGCCCCCCTGCCGCCCTGCAGGTATCTCGGAGCCCGTGCACCTCCTATGCAACCCCTGTGCACCGTTGCAGGCCGCGCGGCTCGGCTCCGGCGTAGTACGCATGGAAATATTTAAGGTCCACCTCGGCGCGAGGCAGGGATGCACCACGGCTGCGGGGCTCTGCCTGAGCGGATTGCATCAGGAGGGAATGCGTCGCGGGACCGGCGCCATTTGATTATGGAACGCCGCGACCTGGCTGTCCTCTCTTTCTTTCTCTCTCTCTCTCTCTCTCTCTCTCTCTCTCTCTCTCTCTCTCTCTCTCTCTGCGATGGGAATCCTGTGTACAGGATACGAGAAGTAGCCTCGACGAATTTTACAAACGCGCTATGCTCATTTTCCTGACGGCGAAAGGATCGTGTAAACACCGACGACGTAATTGTTTCGGCTCCGAGCTCGCCGGGCTGACTTTTCTTAATAGAAGACTTCCTCTACTCGTCAAATGATTGTCTTATATATGTAAATAAAACGTATTTCTTTAATTTAAATTCCCGCGCTGTATTGATAGGCCAATGGGCCATTTCTTTTACTTTTAGGTAGGACTTAAGTTTGTACATAATGTAAATATCTCCCCATTTTACCTAATAAAAATCTCCTCTTTTACTTTTAGAGCAACACAATTGGTTTCGTCATTGTTGTCAATTCCTTATAAGGATATAAACATTATAAAACGACAATTAAAGTTCCTTCATCAAGTTGTCCGTTCTTTCCATAAATCCACCCTTCCGGTTTCAATCACCTTTTCTCTATTAATCTTCACCGTCTCACCTCTCATTACCTCTTCTCTACTGCCGTGAAGATAGTCATCGGCCTATCAATACGGCGCGGGAATTTAAATTAAAGAAATACGTTTTCTTTACATATATTTCATCTTTTTGGGTCAGAATTGTCTCGTTCTTAACGCGGGGCTTACGGGCCCCGTCGAAATGACGGGTTCTAATATATTTAATTTACGATTATTGATTTGGGATAGCGAACAAGGTGTGATGCCAAATAATAAGTCGCGTGTAACATGTAATAAACTTTGATATTTAAGCAATAACAAGAACGGTAACTATAATGATAATAATATGAAAAGACAAATGAAAACCCGTGAAGTAAGAAATAACGCAGAAGGATACGAAAGGTATCGCCGACAGGAGACTCAAAATGGCTACCTGAGAAAGGTCGATGCGAGCGACTCAACTCTCAGAGAAAATCTGGTGGGTTTTCGTGGACGCGCTAAAGTCGCTCCAAAGACAAAGGGTCCAGGAGAACTCTACGTGTTTCAAGGACAAGGAGGGAAGTCCTTTGCAGGAAACGCATTGCTTGCACTACACCGACAAAGGGAAATTATCCTAAGGAATGACAGTTCTTTAGCACGCTAAAGAATATACTGAAATTGTAAAGATGCGTCCGTGAGGAATTATTCAATAAATGTGTTTCTTTGGGTCTACAAGGTGTTCACGCTATTACCAGCCAGCGTTTTTCTTGCAAATAATAAATATTCGAAAAAAATAAAAGTGGAAAAAGTAATACTGTTTTTTGCAAGCAACGTAGTGGCGTACGTAATTTTTTGTAATTGCACTATTTTCATGAAAATGTCGGTGACCTCCAATTTTTGTAAATGGAATGCTACGTATTTTTTTATATCATATGAAAACGTGTGTCAAGCCAAATTCATTCGTATACGACACAATGACCTTCAAGATCATACAAAGTCACAAGTGGAAGAATCATTTTGAACATTTCGTACTAATGCGTTTACAAGTATACTTGATTGACGAGGCTATAGTAAATGTTCAATATGACTTTCTTGTGCATGACTCCATATTTCGGCGCTATTAATTACACTCTTGTTAGCTCCTTCTAACGTTGTCCGAAATATTAATGCACATGATTGCGTTAGTTTCCTTTGCAAGTCGTATACATTTCTGGGCGTTGTGTATCGTGAATGATATCTTTACGAAATATTACTTACGAAATATTGAAAATTTTCCTGCCATTTCTGACGTTGTATGACCTTGAAGGTCATTGTGTTGTATACGAATAAATTTGTCTTGACACACGCTTTCATAAGATATAAAAAAAAGCAGCATTTCATTTAAAAAATCGAAGGTCATCTTCATTTCTAAGAAAATAATACAAACACAAGAAAATTGCATACGCCATTATGTTACTTATCAAAAACACTATTACTTTTTCCTCTATCATTTTTTTCTACTATTTATTATTTGCAAGAAAAACGCTGGCTAGTGATAGCGTGAACACCCTGTATATTATAAGATAATGCTAAGTATAGTTAGTGTCTCATGACGTGAGACGCGGGCAAAGAGGATTTTGAGATATTTGCTCTTAAAAACACAAACAGGTGTTCAATTTACCTCTTGAAACGTTCATCGAACGCTATAAATCGACACTTGCGTATTTTTTTTTAACAGGACACAAAGTGGAAACTTTAAACAAATTTTCGAACGACCGTTCTGCGTAACAAAAGAAATCGCTCGAAAATCCGCAGGAACGAGCAATCAAATGAACTTAAATTTCCGGCGTTGTATTGAAGTAACAAAATCAATAATAGCTCATCCAACCGAAAAATATAATAATAAAATTTCGAAAAAAGAAGCTTGTTTACAGTGGAATGCCGGAATCAACTTTGAAAGATTGAATAGTGTTGTTTCTGTTTCGAAGGGCCGACTAGCGAAAAAATAACGGCGCGCTTTTGAGGAAATATTCCCGGGCTGAAAAATCTTGCGCTTTTCACGGGGGCGAGTTATTCATTTGCTTCCCTTTAAAAAACTTAAACAAAATCAGCGGGTTAATTGCTATTTGTTGAGGCTCCGATCGCAGTTCCAACAATTAATTAATTGTACCAATTCGTCTAACGTTCTTCCAAAGCGTACATTACACAATAAAAGAAATAATCATTACAACAAACATAATTTAAACATTCAGAGAAAAGTTCCATAAATGAGTACGAACCAAAACTGAGAATTCTATTCCATCTCTCTGCGAAAGGCGTTCATGATTATTTCAATGCGTTCTCGCGCTGCATAATTACAATGACAATGTGTTCAGACTTGACAATATCGCTAGAAATAAACTCTTTCAAAAATCTGTCTAGACAGGATGTGCCATTACTTATTCGCAAAACCTGTGTAACAGCGTTGAATGGCCTCTTCGCGACATTTCCCACAAAACGTCCCCAGCTCGGACCCGAGGTAACCCCATTCCTTCAAAGGAGCTGAAAGTTCTGAGGGTCGCGAGCTAAGGTCTCATTTCACGGGACTACGCATAATAATATCATGTCCTGCTGAAGGTGCAGGTAGCATGTGCTTATTGGAATAATGATCCTCATGGTCCCCCACGAAGCCTCGAACTCGTTCCCGCCGAGGGCCCCCATTGGCTGGCTGTGCAGAACCTTGTCTCGGTCCCATGGTACATAGGACCCACGATATCTCATCGTTAGTTCAGATGGGCCACCGATCTCGGCGGTGGGCCTTCGCAGTTTATCTCAAGTCGCGAAATTACAAGTTAAATTCCAGTTACACGACAAACTACCGAAAATGGCCACAACCAAGTGTCAAGGCAAAACGTAACGAAAAAGTGGTGCAAAGTGCTTCGAAAATGTTCCTTCCGCGAAATCGTGAAATTTCATTAATATTTGAAACGTCTTATACACTTGAGAATTATTTCTTTCCGACTACAAAGTCTATACATATAGACTACAAGTCTGTCTACAAAATGGTGAAATTGACTTTTACCATTTTTGTGGCAACTGATATTTTCTTTGGGCTAAACAATTGGGGTGGGAAACGAAAATCTTATTACAATTATTAAAATTATTGTATAATGTAGTTAATTAGTTTAATATTAACAGTAGAACTACTTAACGGGTAGCTTAATGTTTCCATTTTTTCATTCGATCATATAACACCTATAATAAAAATCGTAAGAAATTTGAATAAGTTCAACTTTATTTTTATAAAGTAGTTTACAGACTGTGGATCTTTATGCAATTCGACTGATCAAATTCATAGAAAATGTAATCCAAACAAAATTCTCTTCAGCGTATTAAAGATTTGATCACACTCCGATGAAGACAAAAATCTCCTTAAATTTTGCTCAACATTCATCCATGCCGATTTTTACAAGATCAAAAATGCTATAAAAGCGTAAAAGCCTGAGTCTAATAATTATTTTCAAAAAACAAAGGAACCAAATAGGAATTTATTTCTGTATTTAATAGTTTCATTAAATTGTTTGAAATATGTAGATGAAGTCTACTTGTCTCTTGTCTTGAAGTCTCTTAATCTTTATACTGTTTGAAATTACATCCACCCATTTGTGTCTAGAATACATAAAATCCGCAGTCCCCTAATCAATTATATCAGTCGCATTTACTGCCCGATGGTTCTACTGTTAAAAGTAAGAAGAGACTGAAATAGTATTTATTATTTAATATTCTTAGTTCATTATAAATACATCCCCAACTATTTTATATAAAACCTGTACGCAGAAATCTTATAAAATTAACGATATAATATCAGCATCCAGAGTTTGCTTGGAACAAAATGGTGAACTCTAGAAAAAGTAAATCAGAATAAGCATGAGCAAAAAGGTGTTCTTGAAATCCGTAATTGTTGCAGTTGAATTCGAACCGTGGAAAGGAGTTATGAAATATTCGGATAGGGCAAAGAAGTAATTCTATTAGAAAACTGCGTCGGCATGAAATTATTTCATTTTTCGGGTAGAATTCGCAGCAGCTAACGGACAGGAACGGTCTCGATAAATAAAAAAACATTTCCCTACAGTATCTGGAAAGTTAATTCTGCCGTTCATCTGCCGTAGACGTGTTCAGGGGTTGAATACGTCAGTGTGCTATTTTATTCAATAAATATCTACCATCGCCGTCGACATTGATGGGTGTTGTTAGCTGAGTGAATTTCCCGTTACACGATCGTTTATGTAACGCTTTTTAACCTACCAGCATGACAGACTTAGTTCTCCAATTTACATGCCAATGCGTACGAAATTATTGATACATTTTCATCAAACATCTATCAGTTCCGATCCGTCAGACGTGATCGCTGCGATATATAATACTTTCGCGAATTTTAGGAGGTACTGTGAACTATGCCGACCACAAAATTAATTCAATATTAGGGTGGAGAAGAAATTTTATAAATTTTGCCACTGTTGTATTCGAGGAAAAATATCAAAGCGATAAACTAGAATTTGCAGACTCCCACGACATTTAATTAGATATTCAACCCCATGTTGTATAATATCGGGGCATAATCTGTTAAATACGATGTTTGTTAACAATTTTATCTACATAGAAATTAAATTCTATTCTGCACATGTTCTTGTTCTTAAATTATTGGAGACAAAAAGATTCTAATCATTGTGGACACGATAAAACTATTGTACAATCATGCAAGAGGATAATATTCTTATGAAAGTTATATTTATCGAAAAATGTGATTATTTCATGTGCTACGTTCGATACTATACCTACCATGGAAGTATGGTGCTCTAAATTTAATGATTTCTCTATGGTTCTCTACATTTATTCCATTCGTAATGATCTATCATACAAAAAAGTCGAAAAGAGATTCACACGATTATTAATAGAAAAGATTCGTGCAATTACTCATAGAAAAGATATGTACAACTATTGACAGAAAACAATAGCTATATTTACAAATTCTCCAACTTTTGGCGACCCTACTGGTCAAATCAATACAAATTTTTAATAGCTTCAAATATTTTTGTTCACCTGCATCCTTATTAATAAGCATTGTGGCTCCTGTAAAAAAAAATCAGTGGATTTGAAAAATTGTTTTGAAATAACTCAAGATTCAAAAAGATTTTTATCTGATATTTTGGACTATAAGAAATTCATGCGTTCAAATTCTATTGTAACACTGATTAAGAAAAACATAAAATTTAGAACAGCTTCAAATATTTTTGCACATCTACATCTTCATACGTAGGTATTGCGGCTCCTGTAAAAAGAATTCAGTAGACTTGAAAAATTGTTTTGAAGTGACTCAATATTAATAAATATTTTGATCCGATATTTTGGACTATAAGAAATTCATGCGTTCAAATTCTAATATAACACTGATTAAGAAGAACTATAAAAATTTTGAACAGCTTCAAATATTTCTGTACATCTACATCTTCATACGTAGGTATTGTGGCTCCTGTAAAAAGAATTCAGTAGACCTGAAAAATTGTTTTGAAGTGACTCAATATTAATACAAATTCTTATCTGGCATTTTGGACTATAAGAAATTCATGCGTTCAAATTCTAATATGTATAACACTGATTAAGAAAAAATATAAAAATTTTGAACACCTTCAAATATTTCTGTACATCTACATCTCCATACGTAGGTATTGTGGCTCCTGTAAAAAGAATTCAGTAGACCTGAAAAATTGTTTTGAAGTGACTCAATATTAATACAAATTCTTATCTGGCATTTTGGACTATAAGAAATTCATGCGTTCAAATTCTAATATGTATAACACTGATTAAGAAAAAATATAAAAATTTTGAACAGCTTCAAATATTTCTGTACATCTACATCTTCATACGTAGGTATTGTGGCTCCTGTAAAAAGAATTCAGTAGACTTGAAAAATTGTTTTGAAGTGACTCAATATTAATACAAATTTTTATCTGATATTTTGGACTATAAGAAATTCATGCGTTTAAAATTCTAGAGCAAACGCTGATTATGTACAACAGTGCGAAATGAATAGCACCAAGCATTTTCAAAAAATTCAACCCCTTGTACTATAACATCGAGTGTGACACCTGATGAAAATTTTGAGCAGAATGTACTAAATGCGTATTTCATTAATTTCCGAAATAAAATTTTATTTCGCTGTTGTCGATATGTATAGCTACTGGAGAACATATATGACCGTACACAATCAATTTTTAACGCAAAAGAAGCTCAGATCACAGTAACCATCAAATATGTAATAGTGCAATGGGTTAAAAATGTCGTCTTGTTCCCAAATCTAAGAGCCTCGATACCTGCATATGCACAGTCAGAAATGCTACGAGTAAACGTAGACAGTATCGTTGTGATTGTCGAGCCGGGAATTGGAGGGGGTAACTGTGAATGGGGAAAAAAAAAAGTGAAAAAAGGAGAAGCAAAAAGAAGAACGATCATACGATAGGAATTAATTCTTCAATCGGGGTAGTAATGAAATATTTTGAACTGTATGGTCGATGGTACGAGCCGAACAGCGAAAAATCGAGGGAAAAGCGTCGAACACCGTTGTACGAACGAAACAAATCGAGTTGTTTGCGTGTGCATGCGCGAGCGCGAGCGCGGGCCGCGAGCGGGCTCGCAACGGGCAACAATGAATCTCATGGTAACGGGGGTTCCCCAGTTAGGTGAAGCACTTTGCAACAACCAACCTGAAGGAACTTTATCTTCTGCCATTACGGCCGATACCTTATCGAATCACCGTGGCTGCGGTCAAACATCGAATCAATTGCGGTTATCGGCCAATGAAATCGTCATGAAGTTCGTTTCGATAGCGTTTGCGGTGGCCGGCGCGGAAACGACAGCGCACGAAAATTTTATTTCGGATCTTTACGAGAATCGCCTACAGTCGCTCGAAAAATATTCACCGTCATTCCTCGCGATATTCGTTCGCCACTCGTCGATTCCCAGTTTGTATAACTGGTAAATTGAAAACATCGAACAGTCTCAGCGGACCGAAGATTTTACGAATTTATTACGGAAAGGCTTCTGCGTTTCATTAACGCAGTTCATTATTAACTTTTCGAATTCCCAAAATTAATTCGGACGACTCATCGACGATCTCCGAGGTGTCATAAACGCCAACTTGATCGAAAGTAGTTTTTTAAAGCAAGGTTTAACCTATTGGCCGAATATTCACCGTTTTCTAATGGTCCGATTTTTTTTTTATAGAACGGTTTGAATTACCGAAAAGCATGGGAGAAGACGTTAAATTTAATTTAGGATAATGATCAATTTTTCTGCTCATTTCGCTGGAAGTGTGTCAGTTTTGTAACTGTCTTTGATTATCTACCTCGTTCTTAAAATATGAATGTTGTGGGCGTTCTTCAAGTAATCAATAAATACATTCAACAAATAAAATCGTTTCATAAAGTCTGTTGATAGTTACGAAGATTCGTAGAGTCTTTAAACATTTTGATACTTATTTACTAATTGAACCAGCATGAACTTTGAACCACCATGTGTCTTGAAAAAGAAAAATATTCACTGTGTTACGAATGGTACCAATTAATTAAAAAGTATGCTTTGGATTCGATTTGGCTATGTATCTTGCAAGAGAAAAATTCTTGCAGTAGATTGCAGATTTTATACATTCATAGCAAAAATGAATAGTTAAAATACAAAGTAATAAGAACATGAGAACAATTTAAAAACATTGTTACAATGATTTTAAGCCTATTGGAATTAAGGGGAGAGTACGATTTCCGTGGCCCCTCGTTTTGAGGTTATATTCGTGTTCTTGGGATTATTTCAAGAAAAAAAATGTATATATAACATGGTGTTAAATTGGCCTGGTTTAGCCGGTAAAGTAGATTTCCTGTTTTTTATACATTTGCAAATATCTAGGTAACTATGCGAAATATGGCAAAATATCAAGAGACCTTCTTTGTAGAAAATGAAATTTTATTCGCATAATCTTTGCATAGTAGCTGTCATCCAGAAGTTGAACTAGTAATGGAAAAATCATGTGAATAGAATGAGTTGTGGTTAGGTCGTGGAGGGGACGGATCAAAACGAGGGGCCACGGAAATCGTACTCGTGCCGGAATTAATATAAAATGGAGATATTATAAAATTATTATAAATTTCAACTTCAAAACCGTTCATTGCCATGGAGGTAGAAAAATTTAATTTTACATCAAGATCTTCAGGCTGATTATAAATTAAATCCAACATAAGTGCTGGTTCAAGTCAGTTTATTCTCCCTTAAAAATTTCGCTTTGTACTCTCTTTGGAAAATAAAAAAAAATACATTTTTAAGCGGAAAACAAAACTAAGTTTTCACGGTATGATATCAGTATAAAAAATTTTATGGATCGAAGTCTATTCGATGATTGAGTTTCTCGCGGCGCGTTTCCCGGTGGCTTTTAACGGTCGAGGATGAGAGAAAGTTTTCGAGCGCGACTTGAATGTTATTCCTCCGAAGCATAATTAACCGAGGTTGGAGCTCGGCGAAATTTTATTGGGAACGAAATTTTGTATAATATAATTAGTGAATCCGGCACGGTGGCGCGACCCAGCGATACACACGATGATACAGACATCGATCGTCAAAATTTTCGTTCGATAAACCATATAGTGCTTCATCTGATATTCATTGGAGGAAATTCGCGATCAGCATAAGTCTGTTAATTTTTGAATATTAAAATCTTTTTGTTGCGCGGTGAAATAAAAATTGTATTCGGGATGTGTGTGCGTGTGTGTGTGGGAGAGTGTATATCTATGCAAAAAATTTGCATTACTTCTACGGTAATTAACAGGGCGGAAACAAGCGAAGCAAACAACTGTTACCGATTGTTAATATATTACGAAAAAAATTGGACGCCAATTTGATCTGAATTAATTCGCAACGGCGCACAAAGATTAAAATTTACTTGCAGGGAAACACATAGAAAAGGAACGTATACATACACACGCGTGTTTCACATTTTGATTATGGAACTCGCTCGACAGGTAAATTGGACAGAAAAATCGAACGCTCGGTCTGAAAAATGCGCAGTGTATTTGACGCAAAAACAAGAAAACGATACGTTTACTTTGTACTGTCTAAATTTCTTGGTATGGGAGAAAAAAGGGGTATAATTACGACAGGATACACGCCATTATATCGCAACGATTTAAATTGAGTGACCCGTTTAAACGGAACGCAACGCCGCGGCGAAATAACGGCTAGGCTCGCGTCATTTTCTCCGGAAAATCGACGGAACAATGAAAATTTGTCGGTCAGCGAGATTTAAAACGGTGTCGGTTTCGTTGACGGGCTCAGTGAAAACGATTATAAACTGTATCAGCACGGTTATTATGTATAATTCAAATTGCATGTAAAACAGCGTCGATTAATTCTGTTCAATTGGAACGAAAATGCGGAAAACAGAGCTCGGCGGCCCGGGGCCACTTTTGTTTTCTTTCGGCTGCCCATTGCGCGATGAAACTGAAACGTTGGATCACTTTCAATTTCTGATACCTATCCGCGTACTGTGAAATCCACGGAAGATATGGGCCACGACCGATCACCTCAGATGGCGCTCTTTTTTCCTCTATACCGCATTCTCCATTGATTAATACAGTTGTTCTTTTCAATATAACCTCAAAATAATATTCAAGCGAAACGAACGGTCTTCGGTTGTTTCGATGCTGTCCGCTTTTTCATCAGAAAAGAACGCAATATTTGGAATAGCCAAAAAATTATGCTTACAATTTTGACTATGCTACCATTGACAAAAACTAAGGAACAAAATTAACCAGCTCAGATAATATAATTCGTTTTATTATTCATATGGGAAATCGGTTCAATAAAATTTAAAGAACAGACACCGTCCTACAGCATCCATTCGTTTTGAAATTATTCTTTTGTACAAAACAGATTGAAAAGCTTGGAATATTTAAAATCGAGCTGCAAATTCTGCTTGTGCATTCAACGACAAAAATTAAAAAACAAACTAAATAGGCCCGGATAATATAATATGTTTTATTTCCTACGTAGGGAATTCGGTTTAACAAAATTAAAGAAACGTGACTACAAAAACAAAAATAAAAGAGCAATATTAATTTACATTATTTAGATACGCGTAAACATGAAACTTAAATGGTTTGATTGTGGATGTTTATACGGATATAAATGTCGTATGCATGAATTTAAAGAAACAGGATTCGAAAAGAAAATTGTATACCTACCCCATTAAGAATTCTATTAGACCTCAAATAAAATGTTGATTAAAATTTATCATAGTTTAAAGTATACTGAGTTTTGGAATACCGTACGCACTATAAATGCATAAAATTCGCAATCTAATTATGATACACATTATAATTTTCCGTTCTATAATTTTTGTCAGTGAGAGTATTAGCTTAATAAATACGATAGACTGATTTCATCTTTGGTTACAATTCATTGAATAAAAATTATTAATAGAGCTCATTATACGTATCCATATTAAGCTACTACTTGTTTCTTATAATGCACAATTTGTCCGAATACTAAAATGGCATACAATATAAAATTTTCGAATCGCTTACCATGAATTCAAATTTTTATTGACAATTCTTTAAAACACTGTTCCATCGTTGTGAGAAATACGTGATCGTATAATTCAAATAATACAATTCGTATAAAGATCAATAGAATATCTTCGTTACAAAATTCGATATTCAAATGCATCGATTTATTATTATTATTATTGATTATTTATTGAATTAAACCAAATAAGGTCTATATAGCATATATAAAACATGAACAATTTGGGTACACTAAACAATACAATAAGAAATGCATCAATTTATTTAAAATCTCAACAGCTTTCCATAATTTTCATTCCGATACTGAAAAACTACATTTTCTAAGACTAAAAAGAAAAATTATAAAATTCTGACTCTTCTAACAAGTAAACAATCCAAAATTGATATTAATTATTCACTATATGTATATACACTATGTATATCACTATGTAGGCATTAAAAATTTAAACTACCACGGGGAACCTTAAAACTTGCAAAATTTTGGATCATGACACGTTTGTGGTGTCTTTTGAGACTACCTGAACGCCCTTTCTTTACATTTGCTGCTTCTGTGCTTGCGATGTTATAGAAACGAAGATTATAGTGGATTATGTCGGATCAAAAGCTACACTTTGCATGCATAAAGTTTTACTTGACTACATTGCGCGATGTGAATAAAAATAAATAGCAATGAATAAAATTTCACAATGATAATTTAGAAACATTCTTTCAAAATTAAGAATGATTTTTGTGCAAGGAAATGATGCCGTGAAATTAGAAACAATTTATATTCCGCAGTTACATGTAAAATAGAACGTGGAAAAATCATGAAGTGAACTTTTAAAAATTCCTGTGACACCACTAACGTCATTTTATATTCTGTTGACTGTTTACACGTTTCCTTATTTTTTGTTATTTTAACTTAGCTATTCATTTCAAATTCCTATGCCATCTTTCACTGCGTAAATCTCCTGCAGCTTCGTGCACAGTTTTGGTATTCCGTATGTAATTATACTTTTACTTCATGCCATCCTACACAGCATACAACATCCTACTTTTTGCTTAGGATCTCGAAAATTTGTGGTTATTGTTTAAAAAGTGTTGCATCGAAAACTCTTTTAATGAAACTTAAATAAGATTGAACATTTTGAAAATAAATAGCAAGAATCAACGAAAGTTTGTCAATGTTGTATTTGAGGCAAAGAATCATTTCTTTAGACTATTTCATTTGAAATTTAGCACTTTGCAAAGTGAAGAAATAGAGAAGAATGTAGTAATTACGTCTTGAAACCAAACAGCAAATTTGTTTGTTGAGTATTTGGAAAAACTGTATAGCATTTGAGGGATTTCAAGAAATTAATTACTAAATTAATATCAAAAGTATTCTGTCATTTTTTATTGTCGTTGGTGATAAAGAAAACTGTAACGAAGGATAGGTGATGATTAAAATGGATAAATTTCGAAATAGGTATGAGATATAGATAAAATAAAGAAATCTACGCAGGATATCTGCTTGCCGTCGGTTGAAATCACCGAATTTTTACGGCAGTGACGACAATCAAAACTCCTTTACGACTTCAAAAACACGATATCTCAGTTCCATCACACTATTGCAAATTCTCCACATTCCAAAACCTAAACAAAATTCCAAAATCATAAAAAAAGTTCACATAAAACCCATAAAGACCTTTAAAATAACCATCGTCAAAAGAATCGATTTAAAACTGTTAAACAAACATCATTCCAAATTTTCAAAACTCAAAAAAAGTTCTTCCGAATTTTCCACATTTTTCGAGGAAAAAAAACGACATTATGAAAAGCGTTTTTGTGTATTTTTAATGAAAAATTCTGGAAAAAATGATTAAATTATACGTGTTTAACGCGCGGGAAGTGATTGAGAAATGATTGTGAGTGTTTGTGTTAGTGAAAATGGTTGCTTTGGTGAAGAAAAAAGGAAAAACTTGTGCAGCAATGGCGTCGGCCGCGTGATGGAGGCGACGCTTGCCGACGGACGACGTAAAAATGGAGTCCGCACGCTTTCTACTTACGCCACCATTTTGTGAGCGCGTTGTTCCGACAATTTCAAGCGAAAGAACCCACCAAACGACAATAAATCAACGTATCCGTTGCTGTGAATCGATTTTTGGACTAAATACGGTGGAACAAATAAATTCAGTCGTCGCCGGTCTGTTATAATTTATGAGATATTATTATCGACGATTATTTAATTCGTTAAGCAAATGAATTTTAATCGCGAGCGTATCGTTCGAATTATTAACATTTTTCGAAGCAAAACCGATGGAAAATTATGGGTTAATTCGCAGAAAGTAAAAGCGAGCGGCGCGCTCCAAATTTAAACATTAACCGTGACCTTAAAAATTTGCAAATGAATACGCGATAAACGCGCATTTCCAACGCGTTTAATAACCCAATGTTTCACACTGGCATTCTGCGGTGGAAAATACCATTCGAAATTCGAAAATCGTAAGAGTGATTCCCAACGGCGTGAAAATAGTTTAAACATTTTCAACAACATCGGTAATGTGTAAAATACTCGATTCTTTATTTCTTTGAGGAATTACTCGTTCGCCAATGTGCGATATATCGAAAAGAAAACTGCAAGAGCATTTTTGGAGGTCCGTCAATATTTTTGCGAGCCGTCGGCAAAAATCTGCGACGACTCAGCTCGATATAACAGCTGAAACTGAAATATTTGTTACAAAAAAAAAAGAAAATATTGCGATGCACGAAATTACTTTATTCTGAAAATTCAGTTTCAAACGAAAATTTGCGAACTTCCAAAAAATTTAAAGGCTGCCGTCGTGCAGACCATTCAGCTCGTTTCTTCAGGACATGTTCGCGAAAAAGGACATGTTTTACTCGAAATGTTACCGAAATTTATCGCCGACTTTCGTCCGACAGTAGTTAGCATAATTTTCGCTAACGAACTGAAACATTTTATTTTCTGGCAGATGTTAACTAGAGAAATGACCTTACAGAAATAGACGTCCTTTTAATCATAGTAATTCTACGAAAAATCGTACAAAATGGCGGTCTTGTTCCATGGAAATCTTCTACAGTATAGTAATCGTTATGAACAATGTGCTCCCGCGTATCGCGCGATTCGTGTGAATTCGTTAATATACCTACACTGAATTTTGATTCGACTTTAATCCCGACCTTGATCAACATGAAAATTGCAGTCGCAAAATTTCGGTCCGTCGGTGTTTATTACATTTTTAGTTGACCGGATATGAGAATTTTATGCTGAAACTTTTGGTCACGAGTGGAAGTTTGAAAATTAAAGAGTCAAAAATTAGGTGATTCAAAATAATCTGATATTTTATTAGTTCTACTTCATTCTTCTTTCGTTGGAAATCTAAAACCACAACGATTTTATAAGTTTGATAACAATTTCATCTCCAACATAACAAAATAGTTTCACAGTCTATAGGCCTGCTTCAACAAACAAAAGAGTGTTTTCAATATTTTTTTACTCGATGATGTCCTTACGAGATTTACAGTTTCTCAAAGTTGAACAGAACATTTCTTGTCTTTGACAAAATGAACAATAAAGGTTATCGGATATCAAAGCTTATTATTACCAGAAAAATTAGAACTGCATAATGGAATCAATGTTGTCACAAACCCAATATCAGTCTGAGATGTCTGGAACGGTGCGGTATAAACAGTTTTATCTTATGAATGCCGACAAATGAAGTTATTTGTGAAAACATGCTTGACGTCGTTAAGGAGACTGTGATTCAATTTTGGCAGCGAAAAGATTTAAACGACAAATATATCTGACATCCAACAAGCCATTCAGCTACATGAATCATGGAGAACATCCGCTTTCATCGTCTAAATTTAAGTTGATCTAAGGCACTTTGCCAATAACTTGAATCTGTTACATTGTTCTTAATCGTTTAAATATAATTTTGTAGTTTGTTCGGGAACGTTTCGCAAATAAGGACTTATTCAGTGTTATACTTTTAACGTTTTCAATTTTTATTCCATTGAATAAATCACTTCGATTTTATGGAATTTTTGACGTTACTGGATTGGCACTTAACGGATTAATTAACACATACGATTACTAAAATATAAGGCGTACAAAATCTGTACAACGATATTAGCATAAAGTTCATAAATTAAACACGTGGCCAACATCACGAACGTTCCTTCGCTACTGCATATTTGCCAATATGCTAATGTTTATAATGTTTATAAATGAATTTTATAATAGCAAATTAAATAAGTTCAGTGATATTTAAGCGAGATGTGGTAATGGACAATAAGGATTTAGGGGAGTCAGAAACGTAAGTTTGGCAGACAGAGTTGTACGCATAATATTGTAGAAGACAGTAATTAAGTGTGTCGTTGTGCCAACTGTCAGATTTTGCTTATTAACCGTCCACCGTTGGTTGAGTATTGAATTTCATTTATTTTTTATACCGCGGCGCCTGTCAATAGCTTCCTTTTCCAATTTTTCTACCGTTTGATTAATTTACGTGGCCGCGCACGCACGTGTCACCGACTATCCGGCCAGTCGATTCAAAATTCTGAAAAATTTATTCGAAGTAAGCTGAAGAGAACATCGACCTCATTCTAACAAATATATAATTTACCAGAATCACTACTATTTGTTTATCAAAAAGCAAATATAGTTTTATCTTTGTTAAGAACACTGGCAATCGCATTTAAACCGGTAACGAAATTTCAAATATTGAGTGCATCTTAGCAAATTAGTAATTTATTTCTACATTATACTACGTTGTTACAAGATTACATTATTATCGCGAACTCATTATTACTAATAGTTATGAAATAGGATTCGTTAACTTATTCGTTTACAATAAATATACAATTATAATATTCAGAGTTCGATTAGGTCCGAATAAGTTGAATTAAATACATGATTTAGTTTGTACTATTTTATTAATATAATTTATCTTAATTTCATTTAATTTGTTACAATTACTAGATTCGCATTTAAGGAAACAGACCACAAAATTCAATAGGAAAAATTTGTTTGTTATAGTTTCAAGTAATGCTCGAGACATACATATACAAACACTGAAATTTTAATGTAAGTTTAATTATACTCTGGTCAAATTCTACAGTTTAATAAATACGATGCATTTAAACATCATTTATTTTTTAGATTCAATTATCAGATTCGAATTTTAAGAAACAGCTTGCAAAACGTAACAGGAATGATTTTTTTTATTGTATCTCCAAGTTGTATTAAAATAAATTATGCATTTATAAAAACTCGGAAATTGGAATTACTTTAAAATCATATTGTATTCTAATTCTTAAATTAATTGTTAGTTGAACATCATTGATTATTTCGATTTCTAATTCACACAAGAAATGCTAATATATCTGGGTAAAAACAGAAAAGACGAAACGTAATGTTGATAATCAAAAATCGTTAATGGACGATTCGGGAACTCGTTTGCGAATTTCGCCATTTTGCAATTGAAACGGAACAGATTGCAAAAGTAGAGAATGGCACGTAATGAACATCGGCGGGCACATTACTTAGGTCAGTTTTTTCTCGCGCAAATATTGTGCGACGAAGAATATATTGTCACGCCGGGTCGCTGATGCAAACTTATATTAATCGAAATGACGTATCGACTGCGCGCATCGAATGGATACGAATGCGTTACGATCGGCAATCGGTTTATCTATAAAAAGTTGATTCTACATATGTATTTTACCACGCTGGTCCCCGATAATTTAGAAATCTGACCAATTATAAGTAATGCGTGTAACAACACTGCGCAATATACACGGTGTACTTTAAAGTCGAACCACGATTTGAATTGATTTCTACAAAAAAAAATCGAACAATGAAAAAAGCATGTAAAAACACGGAAAAACCAAAGCCCTTATTGGCTGCCAGGTTTTTTACAAACATGCAGGCGAACGTGAAATTATTTGTGTCTGTTTGACGGGTGTGCGGTAAAAAATCAATTGGACAGAGCAAAAAGTCATGGCAATATTTTGAAAGCACGAGAACAATATGTGTGCATTCCTTAACATTCACGAACAATGAAATCTGCAGGCTAGTGACAATAGAACATAAACAACATTTCTGTCGCTTTATATTATTGAGTATAAAGAAATAAAATTCGATTTTGTTGTTAATGTACAGCCATTGGAGAACGTGTAGGCACACAATAGATATACTTTTTCTAATCAATGAACCCGTAAAATAAATCGTAGGGCAAGGGGTTAAAGTCATAATTAGACTGTGGATTTTATGCATTTATAGCAAAATAAGTGAAAAAAAATAAATCCATAAAATGAATTTAAAAACATTGTTACATTATTGTTAACTTATTGAATCCTTAAGAATGAATATCAATTTTTATTTGGCTTCTATTGCTTAAAATTGATACAGACAATTTTTATTTTGCATAAAAATCCGCAGTCGAGTGTTAATACCAAATTTTAAAATTTGTAGAATATTTAATGAAGTTCCCGTCGCTCGTAGCTGAACGATAAACAAATTCTACCTAAAAAATGTGTGTATAAATATATAGTAAATGCATGAATGTTGTTTTCACTGTTCTGCTAGCGACTGTTTTCTCAGCAAGCAGGGAATTCGTCGGGCACCCAGTATAACCTTTCCTCCGGCGACAAAATGGTGGAGGCGTATAAATCAATAGCGGAACGATATCAAAAAAATTTTGTTCGCGTACATTTTTTTCGTTCGCGTAAGTGAAAGTTATTGAATTAAAAAAAAAGAGCGAGAACGTTCCATTTAGAAAAATCGGTCAAAAAATGAAGGATAAACTTTTTCCTCGGTGAACGCGTTTTAACGGGATTCGATGCGCGCGTGTGTGTTTCCTCGGCTCGCCTCCTTAGTTCGCTTACAATTTCTGGAGAATATCGCAACGCGACCACAGGATTGCATATTCATGTACATTCCCTTGTGTATATACATAGATTAACTACGTAAAGCTACTGGTGCAGCGTATATACCGACTGTTTGATAGCAAGTGAAAGTGAAACCGGAAATGGATCGATCGACGGCATATTGTCACCTAGAAGAGACGATGCCCCGGTATCAATCGATTTCCAATTTCAATATTTCTTTAAAATCACGCAAAGGAAGGGGTTGTTTATTTTCTTGACCAGACCAGCGCTGGGCGTAATTTGATTATGCTCGCACTCTGCGAATCTGTGTCGTCGATTATTTTTTGCCAGAAAATGTTTAAACCTATATAACTCTCAACAAAACTGGTTATCCTAATTTTAAAGATATGTTTCAAATAATCAGACATTTAATTTCGTGATTTTAATAATTAATTCTTAATTGATAATATGAATTTTTCGAACATCTACGGTACAACGAAATTGACTTTCAAAATTGTATGTATTTGTACGCCTTTTGATCAAAATTATTAATATAATTTTGTATATACATTTGGAATTAGTTCTTAATAACTAATTCTGAATGCAAATGTAAGTGAATGTGTAACGAAATTGACATTAAAAATTTGGTACCTGCTTACCTTCCAATAAAAATTACTAGCATTATTTTAAACACACGTTTGGAATAATAAAAAAATTCATTACACGATATTAACCATTTGTTCTGAATGGAAATGCAAAATATATTCGATTCCTTTTTAAAATTAACCTATATTTTTCGAAAAGAAGTGAAAGTAAAATTTTACCAAATTACAATGCTTTAAAGGTTGATTAGGTTTCAAATTTGTGCTTTCAATACTCCATTCACATTAAATATATGAATTTATTAGAATCATTGTATAAAGACAATTAGAACAATCAGAAATTGAATTGCACAATTTTAATAATTAATTCTGAACGCAAATGCAAAGACATTCGATCATTTCCCCAAATTATGCGTATTTTCAGAAAGATACAGTTTAACGATACGAATTCAAAAATAATTTAGTAAACCTAAAAGAATTACAATTTTTGAAATTTTACAAAAGGCACTACAAATTGATTTTATTCGAATAAAAATAAGAAGCAAAATATTTTGAAGATGCAAACACATTCTTTATTCAAATTGTAAGATACTAAGAATTTTATTACTAAATACGATACCAATGGTTAATTGCTAACAAGGCTGGAAGAACATCGATAATGTGCCGATATCGTGTTTATTAATCGAATTTAACACAAGAACAATTTATTATTGAATCAATGAAAAAATTATGCAAAATTTCTTCGACGAGGCCAGGTGCAATGCTCCTGGTGTAAATATTAATGAACGTATTACCAATAAAGTATGTGGTACATTAACCTACGTTCAATTACTACCGAATAGCAGCTAATATTTCTTCTTTGCAAATAACCGATTGCCATTCGAACATGCCCGTACGATGTGGCGGTATTTAAATGACTCCCTCTGTTTGTTTTCGTAGCGACCCGTTTTGTAAGCATCAAAATTATAACTTCCTCTATGACCATCGATAATCGAAATGATAAAAAATTTATATTCCACTGAATTTCCAAGTTCCTTAACCATTTGTTAACGAAACATATACGAACATAGAAATTATTTAGATTATTCTTGATCGAGAAAATTGTAAGATACATTTTACAAACGATCGAGGAAGGTTCCCATGCATTTAGGATTTTGTTAACCTTTTTTTGAAGAAACTTATACACAAAATTAAAAATTGTTAGTTAGACTTGGTTAAGAAATATTTAAGACGTGTTTTACAAATAATCAATGAACAATCCCACACATTTCGATTTTATTTAGCCTTTTGTTGAAGAAAGGTACATACGGTGGGTGTAAAAAGTATTCGCATACCTTTAGAAATTGAATAACATTTTTAAAGCTGTGTCAAGTTTTTTTAGATGTTAGAAAGCTTAGTTTATAAAAGTAAAGATCACAATTTGTAACTTTTTTATCTGTATCTGTGATGAAAATTAAAAAAATGCGTTTTGTAGGTTAAGTAAGTTATACACATGTACAACGTTTCATCGAAATCGGTTAACGTTATTATGATTTAAAAACATTTAAAGATGATTACATAACGACAAAATTCCCTGAAAAGGCCGAAAATCTGTGACTTTCATCCTTAAGCTTTCATCTTGTAATGTTTGTAGCTCATATCAACATTAACCGACTTCTATGAAACTTTGTGCATGTATGTAACTTACGTAATATACGTAAAAAAGACGTTAAAAATTTGTGACCTTTAGTTTTCTCTTTGCAATTTTGACCAAAAGCAATTTTTAGGAAAAATTATTTACACGTTACCTAATAAACTAATCCTTGTAATGGCTCAAAAATACTGAAGTCGTGGGAACCAATTTTAAAAATGTTATTTGTTTTTGAAAGGATTACGAATACTTTTTACACCCACTTTATGTTTCCAAACGATTTATGAACGGGACCATGCATTTCGAATTTCCTTAACCATTTGTCGAAGAAATATGTATATAAATATAAAAATTAACCAAATTGTACTTGATTGAGAAAATTTTAAGATGCATTCCGAATATCAGAAACATCTATGCAAATATAAAAATTATTCGGCTTACAGTCGATTGAAAAAATTACAAAATGCATGTGCAAATTTTCCGATGAAAGATTCCAAGCACTTCGAATTTCCTTAAAATATTTATCGAAGAAACATATGAACAAACATGAAAGTTATTCAAATTGCACTTGACTAAGAAAATTGTAAGATGCATTTCGAATTTTCGTAACCTCTCATCACAGAAACATCTATGCAAATATAAAAATTATTCGGCTTGCTATCGATAGAAAAAAAATTACAAATTACATGTGAAAATTTTCCAATAAAAAGTTTTTTGCACTGCAAATTTCTTTAAACATTTATCAAAGAAACATATGTACAAATATGAAAATTATTCGAATTGAACTTGATTGAGAAAATCAAAAGATACATTCTCACATCTCCGAATGATCGATGAACGATCGGATTTTAATTAATCGAGAAAAAGGAGAGATTATGCTTCGTTTCCGATCATAGGAGAAGAAACGAGACTGATAATTTAAATCCAGGAAAGCGAGAAAGTTCGAATGCCGATGGTATTAATGTAACGCAGCAGGAACGAGAACGATCAGAGCCGAAAACTGGACGTGGTACCGATGCGGTACGATCGCTATCGGAGTGAAAATTATTAACACTCGTATTTCGAGAAGTTGGCTGGCGAACTTTTTCTCGGTATTTCATTTTAACCAATTAACTCACCTACGGGCAGGCTTAATGAAATTTCACCCTGAAGCGAACGGAAACGCGTACCGTGTATCGACCGTACCGGCGCATCAGTTACACAAAATTTCAAAAATGCTCGATCGACTATCAGCAAACAAAGAATGCATCATTTTTGCAATGTAGATTCTTGATTGACAGATCAACGGAACAAAAATTTCTTCCTAAAATAATTTGATTGGTGAAATCGAAAGCTACTGGTGGTTTCTCAATGTCTTTACATCCTTCAAATTCTAATTCAATTTAATTTACTCGAATATATTGCAATATTAACCTCAATTTTGGGGAGAAATGCTCCATCGTGTTCTCAGTCAAGAAAGAAAATCCCGATAAAATTTAATTTACTTGAATATACAACAAAAGTTTATTTATTGGACCTGGTAGTCTACACATTAACCTAAATTCTGGGGATAAATACGCCATTTTGTTCTCATTATCAGTCAAGAAAGGAAATTCATTCGGTCATATTTTATTTAGAACAAACGATTTGATAACATAATTTTTGCAAATTTTTTTTTGCATTTTTCATTGGATATGATTCTGTTCCTCTAATGGCACCATTTTGTGAAAGCATGCGACAACCATAATTACAAGGGAGTGTTAGTACTTTACTTATTGGTATAGATATAATTCTTTAGAAACTAGATACAAATTATTCATGGCTTTTTAAATGAATTTTTATTGTGATTATTTAAAAAAAAAATGTATATATAACATGGTGTCAAGTTGGCCTGGTTTAGCTGGTAAAGTAGATTTCCTGTTTTTTATAAATTTGCAAATATCTCGGTAACTATGCGAAATATGGCAAAATATCAAGAGACCTTTTTTGTAGAAAATGAAATTTGATTCGCATAATCTTTGCATTGTAGCTGTCATCCAGAATTTGAACTAGTAATGGAAAAATCATGTGAATAGAATGAGTTGTGGTTAGGTCATGGAGGGGACGGATCAAAACGAGGGGCCACGGAAATCGTACTCGTGCTTGGAGTAACGTAAACTAATATTTTCTTCTAGGATTGTTGTTGATCTGCCAGTAGTGCTAATCCTTTATAAATTCAATAGTAATAATTCAGAATTTTTTAATTAATTGCTCAATAGCGATAATAGTTTGATTCCCCTGAAACAATTATTTATCTGAAGTAATATGGCCTAATATTTTCTTCCGGAATTCATATTTAGAAGAAAATTATCACGCTTGTATTAGACAAAATACACTCATCGAAAACGCCATTAATAGGATTCCAATGTGAACACAGTTAATACATATGGAAAAGTATATCCCATTATCAAGAAGTTTATGTTTCACTGAATAATTTCATACAAAACAAAGACTAAAGAGTCGCCTAAACGAGGACAAAGTGAAAGGCGACAGCCACAGTCAGCCAACGAGCTCAGGAAGCTCATTCGCATTATGATAACTGGTTTACAAATCAAATGATCATTCCATCCTCGAGAAAATGAAAACAGGAGCGCGGTTGTGTGTCCTGCGAAATTCAATTTCCCCGAACACAGACGCGCAGCCATGAGGGTTTCCTAAACGCGGTGTGGCGGCCAGTGCCATTTTGGATCGGCGTACAATCAGTTTCTTAGGGTCCCCCCCACCTTTAGCCTCGTAATTGAACGCCCACATCGGGACCCTGGCGAAAGTTAATCAGAAATTCTGGACAACGGGAGAGTAGGTGGAGGAGGAGGAGGCTCGGTAACCAAGAAGGGAGAGAGACCTTGTCCGAGGGAGCGTCGGTCGAGGCATTCTGCCTGGCTGATCGCATTTCGTCATCATCAAAGTACAATTCGTGGCCATCAACGGCAGGAGCCTCCATCCGCATGAGCAAAGGGGATCCTATCAAGCCGCGAAAGGAGCCATTTCTGTTCTGATGAACTTTACGGACCGTCACGAAGACAGGTGGACGATGTGGGTGGACTGCGTGGGTGGAGGAAAGGGTCGTTACGGGCAGAAAGACCCGGCGCGGACGCCGAAACAGGGTGGCAAAAAAGAGAAAGAAGTCAGGAAGAGGCGGAGACATTGTCGGGAAGCGGACGAGCCGGTGGCGCGCTTGGGAAATTAATTAAAAATTATCCGAAAACAAAATTCAGCGACAAAGGGGACGTCGAAGTAGAAGCGCGCGTGCGAGAGAGAGAGAGAGAGAGAGAGAGAGAGAGAGAGAGAGAGAGAGGGAGAGAGAGAGAGAGGGAGAGAGAGATAGAGAGGATAAAGCTAGCGGAGAAGAAGAAGAAGAAGAAGAAGAAGAAGAAGAAGAGAGATGGCTTCACGGTCACCGCGAATGGTCGCCAATGCGTTCTTGTCGTTTTCGGCGACCGATTGCGATATCGTTCATTGTTGGCGAGGCCTACGTCGGTAGATTCCGCTGTTGGTGGCGATTGCGAGAGTGGCTAACAAGGGCTGCGATACGGCCCGGTATAATATTTCAAAGTGCCTAACCGAAACGGGCGGGACAATGGAGGGCAGCCATCTTCTGCGAGGTTCGCATCAACGCGGAGAGAGAGCACCCCGTGGGCCACCCTATCAGGCGAGGCCGTACAACGCGGAGAAACACGAGGACAAGAGGATTGCCGAGGGTTGGCCTGAGGTTGAGGGATCGTTTAGCATTCGTCGTCGTTTTCGTTTCTCCGAAGGGGGGTTGCGCGGGAACAGAAAGAGAGGCGACACACGAAGAATAAAGAGAGACCGACTGGGAAAAGGGTGGACGATGATGTACCTCGCCCTCGAATTCTTTCCCTCCCTTCGGCGAGAGCTCTTTCTCTCCTCTCTCGATCCCTTTCGTCCGATGTGTCCCCTGCGTTCTCTCTCACCCTCTCTCTCTCTCTATCTCTGGATCCCCTTTTCGCCTCTCTCCGCCGCCGAAACGGCCACCGATGTTTCCCTGTTTCACTTGAAAAAAGCAAGTCTCCGCAAACAAAGGGCCGCCAAGCCGTGCCAGATAGCTCTGGCCTGGATAAGCGGCCGATCGCGCGATTATAACGGCAGGGATAATGCTTATTATGCGCCGCAGCACAGCCTCTGCCATTCCAGACCCCCCTGCCACTACGAATCCTCCCGGAGGACAACGCTACACGCTCCGCAAACCGGCTTCCTCAAGGATTAACCGGCCACCGCGATCTCCCTTCAGCGGAATTTTTCGGGTTTTACAACGGCCTGCGACCGTTTCTATTTTGCACTAATGGACTGGCAGCATTTTTACCGGCCGGAAACCGATCCCGAACATCCCAGCGTCCCCAAACCGCGCTGTTGATGGTCCAGAGCTGATCCGCTGCGAGCGAGAAAGAAATCCTTCGAAACAAACTAACCGAAAGCTTTATAATAACGTGTGTAAGGCTTGCAACTTCTTGGTTGCACATGGTGGATCATTTTTGCTGCATTGACTGGTTGAGTGGGTGACCCAATTGGAAATGGAGCAGTCCATTTGGAGCATAATTGATCGTTTCGTTCCACTCGAAGCGATTTTAACACGAACATTCAGACATTTGGCCGAGTTTAGAAATTTTATTCCACTTGGAGAACTATATGAACAATAATAAGCGAGATGAGACAAATAAGCATTTTCTTAGACCACCCCATCTCTCATTTTACTGACTTATAATTTGTAGACTGCGGATCTTTATGCAAAATGAAAACTTTCTATCTGAATTGCAACAAACTCGGGTGAAATAAGACTTTCATTTCCTTCTGAATATGTTTGATAGGTTGAAAATAATATAACAGCATATTTAAATTCTTCAAATGTTTTTACTATTGTAAATTACACGTACTCACATTTGCCATAAAATCTGCAGTCTAATAACTTGTCCCTCGGTGCCTAATTGCTACCAAGTGTGTCTTCTATTTGAGCCGCTCACTTGCTAAATTGATGAATTTCTCACAATAAGAAGTAGAGAAATTGATGAAATATATTCATTTTTCAAGTTCTTTCAATCGCTATTATTCGGCGGTATTAAGCCTGATTATTCACTTTGTTATAAATGTAAAATGTTAATCATTAACGAACTGCTTTGGACCTAAAATGTCAGAAAACTGAAATGGTAGTTAATTGATTTGATTTCCGGACGGATCATTTATTTGTAATAAATATGTAGTAGAGGTTGAAAACGGTTTCACCACCTGGAATACTTAGCTCTAAAAGCGATAGGCTTGTGATATCCCATGAAAAATACAAGAACGCACTCGTTAAGATATAGTTTAAAAAGTGTGCCTCCGGGACCTCCGTCTGAGATTTATTCTGTAATTTTAAGTACAGCAGTCTGTACGAAGGTTACACTAAGTTCTTAACATGTTTCGCGGTTAACCAGGCATATATTTCAATAAAATAGGTAATACAAATACTGCGGAGTTACCTCCTAAATGCTGTGAAAATTTGCACCACTTTAAGAAAAGAATGTTAATGCGCGAGAACGTTATTGTATTCCAGAAAGCCTGGGAGACTTTTGTGAAATCTTTTTATTTCCGAAGCAACCGAGTCTAAAATCTGCATAGAACTTTTCAAAATTTAAAGATTTTAAGACAAAGAAGCTCTTGACGAATATTTACTTGCGATTGCTGCGGATGTGCAGTATGGGCCAAGCTGGGTACTAACAGTGTAAAGAAGAGTCTTGCGAACTTCTCGCGAAAGTAGACTAAATTAGCAATTCGTGATGCAAATGTAATTCTTAATCCATTAAAACTTTTATGCATGGACAACGAAAATAAAATATGTGTAGAAAAAGTCTGTCTAAATTTGGGAATGGACATTCGAATCCGAAAAGAAAACACTTGAAAACATATGAACAAATTCAAAATTAACCAATTCAAAATCTCCATAATGATATAATTAAATGCCTACTTATACTCTAAAAATTTAAATAGATATCGATTCAAAATAAAACAAAAATTGAAAATAATTGTAAATGTTTTGGGAAAGGGTAACAGCCATGTGCCTATAAAAATTGCATAAAAATGAGATGAAATGTATATATTATATGCCAATATCCTAAAGGTTACGAAATTGCATATTGTTCGCAGAAATTTACAAATTTACTGTTTCTGAATGATATAGGCTAAGAAAATATTTCGCGAGGAGTCCGCGAATCGATTATGTACGCAGCTTGGCCACCCGAAAATCGCGCAAGACCAAAGCATTATGGAACCGGATGCGATGGGCGCGTTAATAAAACAGTAAATTGAATTCTTGCCGCGCATTGTTCCGAATAATTGGACGATAACGAGAAAGCGTGCTCCTGGTTTCAAGATCGACAACCGTTCCCAGCGACGACGACCCATTTCGCAAACGAGCGATCGCCTATTTCTCCTCGAGGAATGGGAATCTCCAGGGAACAAAGAACCGATGTTTATGACAACCCTGACTCAGATAACCAGCCGATCGTATGATTACAGCGGGACGGATAATGTGTATTATGCGGCGATGCAGTTTAAACGGTTCCGGTACTTCCAGCAATGAATACTCTCGAGGAACAATGCTCAGCCTCCTCGAGTATAAACGGATTATTATGCTCCCTTTTCTTCCTTTTTTTCAATTAACATCGTATTCAGTCTGGTCACTTTCGAAATATTGGACGACGCTCGATTAACGAGACGTTAGCGAGAACTCGGTTCTCCAGATTTTTGTCAAAAAATTATCCTTCTTTGCTATCGGCCATTCCTAATAGCAGGATGACCACTGTGTTTTGTCCTTGAGATAGAAAACAAGATTTACGTTTTATAATCCTTGAGGAACTCGATGCGGGGGCGTGTACTCATTTTACTTCCGTTTTAATGCATCAGGTGCACAGAAAATTTTTTTACGATTTATGTTAATTATATTGTTAATTTATAATTGAAAAAACTTAGGTAAAGCATAAATAATTTTATAGAACGTGGTAATAACACTTTTAGGTACCTAATACGTTAAATAAAAGAGAACAGAACAGGTATACATTATATGTTCAATGTTGAGAAGTATTTAAAACTTGACAACAAATATGGAAGTATAGATTTTTATCAACTAACTCACAAAAACTTTGGATTTCGCAGCACTTAAGATGGAGGTATTTTAACTACATCCGTTCGAATTCGAAGACCAAATCACCGAGTTTTAAGTCTTTTCGAAATCGAACTGTACATATGAACATCAAAATTGTTGAAAAGAGAGATAAAGGATATTTGTATGTCCACATATCATCTAATTGATTAAGTCTACAAAGCCCAGTAATTGATCCTCAGCAAACTCTGGTTCAGATTAAACGCCGACGTTAAATGTCGCCGCCATTTTGGAAAACAAACATTTCTTTATATTAAAAGGGGACTATTAAATAGTTAAAAGTGAAAATTAAATTGTAAGTTCGAATTAAATTACAATAGTCTGCTCTTGATGATTAGAAATATTTTTGGTGTGCACGTATTTTACATTTGTGGTAATATTTGTTACACTGTAAAATTAGTGAAATTAATATTTGAGATATAGGTGATCTGAAAAAGTGATGATTACCAAGTTCATGTTATACTGAATAATTGTATACGGAACAGAAACTAAGGAAGCAGCTTAACGTTGACCGCAGTGAAAGAAGACAGCCATAGTCAGACACGATTCAATAAAACGGACGTTGAAAACTCATTCAAAATGTTGTTAAAGAGAAAGATACAGGATATTTGCATGTTCACGTGTTATTTAATTTGATAATTCTTCACAGATCAATTATCGATCGATACGAGACGATTAAGATAATCAAATCAATTAAGCTAATCAAAATCCTTACTAGACTAAACAAATATAATACCTCAATGTATACATTCAATATTAATCTATAAATAAGGTAATAAACGTTTATCAAAATTTGTAAATAATTACACCAACATATATTAAATAATTTAAAGTGAAAAATTGAATAATAAGTTTTCATCAAATTACAGTAGTTCACTTGAGGGTTCAAAAGATTTTTGGCACACGTAAAGGTATTTAACCATTTGTAGGAAGATTTTTTATGAAGATAATAATTTTTTAGATACAGGTAATCTACAAACAATGAAAATTAACAAAAAATTTTACTAAATTGTTTCATAGAGAACAAAGACCAAGGAACAAAATTTAACGAGGCCGACAGTGAAATAAGACAGCCATATTACAGACCAAAATAATTAAAACCGAAAAATTGAATAATAAACTTGAATTAAATTTGAATAGTTCACTTAAGGATTGGGAATATTTTTGGTGTACAAGGAAGTATTTTACAATTTATGGTAAAATTTACGAAATTAATGAAACTAATTTTTGTGATTTAGATCATCTGAAAAAATGAAGATTACCTGTATTTTCGGAGCGGTTCTTTCATGGCGCAGCGGTACGCGCGGACACAACGCTGTATGATTGGAGAACTCTGGTTACGAACAATGGCACGGATTAACTCAACCCGTTACATACGTGACACGTGTTCGACACACGGGTTCAATCGATCGGAAACTTTTTTGGATCTTTTGGTGTCAGACGCTTTGTGTCCTCGAATTCCATGGTACATTGACCGAATTAAAAAAGGGAAAAAAGACGAGAAAACAGTTACAATGTTAATCCGCCATTCGTATCTGCGCCTGCTCGCAAGAAAATTGTTTTCGGAACCTTTGCCACACGACCCAGAAAATTTATTAAATATTTCATCACAAAACTAATTTATTCTATAAACCATTTTACTAACAGTACAATATAAATTTATTCTAAAGACACTTTCATTAACGTTAATAGAAAATAAATTTATTCACTGGATAATTTTATTCACGATTGAAAATAAATTTATTTTCAAGACAATTTTATTAACGTTAATAGAAAATAAATTTATTCATTGGATAATTTTATTCACGATTGAAAATAAATTTATTTTCAAGACAGTTTTATTAACGTTAATAGAAAATAAATTTGTTCATTGGATAATTTTATTAACGATAGAAACTAAATTTATTTTTAAGACAATTTTATTAACGTTAATAGAAAATAAATTTGTCCATTGGATAATTTTATTAACGATAGAAACTAAATTTATTTCGAAGACAATTTTATTAACGTTACATAGAATGTTTCAACGTAATTAAATAAAATTGTTCCCTATTGGTTTTTTACAATAATTTCGGAAAAATGTTGAGGAACGAGAAATAAATATTGTTGATAAAGTAATTACCGGGAGAACAAAACAACCCCATGATAATATCGATTTCTTTTGACGGTCTTGTTATTCGCTCTTTTTACGTTCGTGGAAATATGCGCGATGAAAAATTTCCATTTGTTAACGATTACTATTTTCGAGATATTTCCAAGCTATCGGCAGACTCAGGTGTTTATTCGATACGTGTCGAGTTACAACCAACAAGACCATTTCTCTCGATTCTTTGCACACTTAAATTGTAACGGGTATTAATGCAGTTGGTATGTAAAAAAACTATGGAAAAATGGAAGACCATTAATTTTAAAATATCCAAATTTTTCTTTGACGATGACTGGTAACGAACAAATTTATTATGGTTTTCAAAAATGTCACCACTTACAAAACTATTGAATGTCATTAGATATTTAAAAAATTAATAAGGGAAATAAAATTAAGAGAAATCCGAAATAAAATATAAATAGTATATTGCAAAATAGAAAAATGTGTTCATTTAAATTTCATTGGTCAGAAATATATAATTTTCCACCGAAGATATTTTCTATGAAAAAATAACAAAAATCTCAATGCAGGAACATTTGCAAAATCATACTGTAAAATATTTAAAAAATGTGCCCCAATAACATTTTAAAAAATTGTTTCATTTAATTGCATCACTGCTGTTGCCAGTCGAAATTTTCGAAGTCATTCTTCTGAAAATTCGTAAGCTCCAAAAAAGTTTTTATTATACATTTCGGATACGTTTATTCCGAGCGGAACCACCAGCTTTGTGATTGCACCAATTATTTCTTTTCTAGAAATCATGCAGCTCTTACTAGAAATGCAACAATGGAAAATGTTAATGATGGATCTTCGTTACCTGTTTACACACCGTTTCCGAAATAGCAGTGTTGATTAAACGAAGTAACGAACACGCAGCTTGTTTGCACTAAAAAATCGAATTCATATAAAAAAAAAATTAAATCATTGTTAATACCGGAGAAGATTAATGAACCACTGCCAAGTAAAAACTAATTAATTATTCTATGTGCAAAAATCCAAAATTACTCTTGCTCGTTCGTTCCGCGAAACAAACATTTCCCAGAGCGGCACCAATTTTTTACTTCCTGTTCGGAGACTCCAAGAAACTTCTATAGAACATCTCCAATTATATGGCGTAGTTCGCGAATAGAAATGTTCAAAGTTGCACGTAATTAATAATATTTTCAGCCCTTCGTAATGAGCTCCTAAATAAAATCCTTATATAATTCCTTTCATGTTGAACATTCGAATTAATTTTTCGAAACTCCAGAACATTCTGCTATTCGCAGTTTATTACATAATCGATGCCATTTTAGTTTGCAATTTTTCCTATTTATCAATTATTACTACTACCATAACTTTTGAAGCATTCTAGAGAATTCTGTATTGGAATATTTTCATAAACGAGTTAGATTTTTATTTTCTTGAAGCAGTTATACTGCATATTATAACCTAACAGTTAACCTCCTCGATGTTAAAGCACGTAATTGTGTCGTCTTTAATTTTATCATTCCTACTCAAATTGATTACATGCAGCGTCTGTTTCGTGTTAAATGATCGAACCAATTTTTCGAAAAATTTTCTCTCGTCCGATCAATCTATGCCACCCGTTTTCTGTTATTTATCAATTGACAAATTGGCCAAATCATGTCAGTATGTACAGTATAGTCGAGCCTCCTGTAGCCGAGCTATAGGTCAGAACACTTAGGATAAAAATATGTTCGAATAATAGAACAGTTACTTTCCTGGTTCTAAATTTGATTAATTTATTATAATATTGCTGTATCTTTAATGCACAAGAGCACCCTTAAAAATGTATGTGTATGTAATTAATAATTGTCACAGTAAGAGTGATGTTATAGATTCATTTCAATTGGAACCATTATGAGTTGTTAAACAATGTCTGAATGTCTACTAAATTCTACAAACATTTACAAATTACAAAAGTTTGTCCACTATTTAGAACAGAAAACTTGATCTGCAGCCAACAACTGGAAAATCCAGAATTGATAATGGAGACATTAACAATCGGTTCAAATTGGTACCAAGAAAATTTTGATCTTTATAAAAATTATCTGAATTTCTACTAAATTCTACAAACATTTACAAATAACAAAAATTTATCCACTATTTAGGTCAGAAAATTTGATTTGCAGCCACCCATTGGAAAATCCAAAATTGATAATGGAGACATTAACAATCGGTTCAAATTGGTACCAAGAAAATTTTGATCTTTATAAAAATTATCTGAATTTCTACTAAATTCTATAAACATTTACAAATTACAAAAGTTTGTCCACTATTTAGGTCAGAAAATTTGATTTGCAGCCACCCATTGGAAAATCCAAAATTGATAATGGAGACATTAACAATCGGTTGAAATTGGTACCAAGAGAATTTTGATCTTTGTAAAAACTGTCTGGATATCTACTAAATTTTATAAACATTTACAAATTACAAAAGTTTGTCCACTATTTAGGTCAGAAAATTTGATCTGCAGCCACCCATTGGAAAATTCAAAATTAATAATGCAGACATTAACTATCGGTTCAAATTGGTACCAAGCGAATTTTGATCATTATAAAAATTGTCTAAATGTCTACTAAATTCTACAAACATTTACAAATTACAAAAGTTTGTCCACAATTTTTTTGTTTTTTTTATTTTAGCATCTTAAATCTCATTTAGGTCAGAAAATTTGATCTGCAGCCATTAACTGGAAAATCCAAAATTTATAGTGGAGACATTAACAATCGGTTCAAATTGGTACCAAGGAAATTTTGATCTTTTTAGAAACTGTGTGGATGTCTACTAAAATTTACAAACATTTACAAATTACAAAGGTTTGTCCACTATTTAGGACAGAAAATTTCATCTGCAGCCAACAACTGGAAAATCCAAAATTGATAATGGAGGCATTAGCAATCGGTTCAAATTGGTACCAAGGAAATTTTGATCTTTTTGGAGACTGTGTGGAAGTCTACTAAAATCTACAAACATTTACAAATTACAAAAGATTGTCCACTATTTTTTTTTTATTTTTATTATAGCATCTTGAATCTCATTTAGGTCAGAAAATTTGATCTGCAGCCACCAATTGGAAAATCCAAAATTGATAATGGAGGCATTAGCAATCGGTTCAAATTGGTACCAAGAGAATTTTGATCTTTTTAAAAACTGTCTAAATGTCTACTAAATTCTATAAACATTTACAAATTACTAAAGTTTGTCCACTATTTAGGACAGACAATTTGATCTGCAGCCACCCATTGGAGAATCCAATATTGATAATGGAGACATTAACAATCGGTTGAGATTGGTACCACGAGAATTTTGATCTTAATAAAAACTGTCTGGATGTCTACTAAATTCTGCAAACCTTTATAAATCGCTTACATTTGTCTACCATCTATATCAATAAATTTTATCTGCAGCCAAATACATTGGAACATCAAAAAATTGGGATTCAAATTTTCTGTGTGAAAACGAAGAAAATAATCTATAAAAAGTGGAAGACACTGTTTTTGGATGTTCAACAGAATGTTTGAACATGAGGCAGTTCGAGTGATGATAGTGCGGGTTCGAAACAGAACGATTTCTCTACAGGTATTGCACAGTGCAGCAGTATTCTAAAACACGCGAAATTTGCTGGAATCGATTGGCGAAACCTAGTCCTAGACGACAAGACCAAATTTACACGAGCCGAGACGGGCGCGATGTTATTAATGTACCAACCAATCAATGGACTAATGAAGATGTAACTAGTCCCTAGCAATTTCTACTAGATCTATGAAATCATAACCGGGGACCTTGAATTCGTGCAGCCGGTCGATCGGTCAATGGATCATGTTCGCTATAACTTCACTGGGATAAGCGCCACACACAATCTCCGGGATCGAGTATTAATCTAGCGGTAAAATATCTGGCGACTTTTTTCTCCCCCAATCTTTTTTTGTCCGCTTTTCCCCATGCTTTTTTTGACTTTCGAATTTTGCGACGAATTTACGATGCGCGAATGAAACGCGCACATCGAGACAACGAAAGTGGAACACTTACACGAAATATAAAAAGAAAGACATATTCTCGTCACATTTAAATTAAAATAAAAGAATGATTGATAAGTGCAGAAAAATTATTTACCGGCATATCTTAAATTGTGTGACTTGTCTCAGAACATTGTGCATTTTCATCAATTTTAATCTTGACTGATAATTGATAAGATATGTCAAAGAAGATGTCAAAATTCTTCTATTCTAAATCTTAGCACGAAAAATGCAAGTGAATTTTATTGTTGTTATTAAAGCGCTAAAGAAGTGTACTTAAAAAATATTATGGCCTTTTACATGTCTTTGAGTTCTACTTATGGAAAATAAATGAAGAAAATGATTGTAGTGTTCAAAATTGTGTTTTGTAATCAGAAGCTGGTACGAGTGTATAGGAAGACATTGTTGGAACAAAAAAATTCTATACAATTATTTTTATCAATATATCTGCAAAAATACGTAAAAATGTCGTTGGCGGCAATGGCGACGGAGCGCGTTTGTCCACCAGCTTACTTAATGCTACATTTAATTCAATACATTGACATAAAACGCATAAAAAAAATTTTAATGACTTTCATTAATTCACAAATTCGAATAATACTCAGCAATTGTTAAGAAATTAAAATATTATTCGTCAAGACAGCAATTCACAGTCGAAATCAATTATGAAGATGCTTGATAATTCAATTAAAGATGGATGTACATAGCATATGTAAAATAATGATCTTTTCAATAGAGTATTAGAGATTGCTATTTAATATTTAATATCGTTTGAAATTGGTGATTCATAAAACCTAAATAAATTCGCAGCAAAAATGGCAACGCAATAAAAAATTTTTGCATAGCTGAGCGTCTTAACACACTATGACCACAATTATTTTCCCTTAATCGCTAATTACCGCGGGATCCAGGTTTTAATTTCGCGTTGGTGATCAAATTATTCGTAAATACGAAACACGAGTGCATTATTTGTTGTTAATTATTCAAATCAACGAGCCGTTAACAGACATTGATTAGACGCATTACAAAGAATCGAAATTGAAATTGAAATTTCTGTGAGGCACGCTCCCTCGCTCTGTGGCTCCATTCGTCGACGTTCCGAATAAACGTGTTTAATAATTATCTACCATTCGAGCGAGCGAGAAAGGGATAATATTCACGCAGATTCGAAGCTGCGAAAATGATATACATACATCGCAATCAAACTTGTATGGTGGGGTAGTATTTTTGAATCGGACGAAATTGCGGAGGCTCGTTAGGCGTTGCCATGGCGAGCCCTTTAATATATCTAATGTCTGTAAAATCAGAAATAATAACTGATTTAAGGATAATCCAGGGGCAGCAGGTCGAGCAGGTGACGGGGGTGAAAGTTGTACAATAGAGAGGGGAGAGGAGAGGAGAGAAACCGGCGAAGTATAATTCAGGCACGACAAGCCGTTGTTATCAATAACATTTTTGCAGAGCCGTAATATCCCGGGAAAGTAATTAGAGTAAATTCAGGGGCTACCCCGGGCCGACCCTTCCAGCTGCGCAAAATGGCGGCGGGAACCGCCCTTGCGAAAAAAATTAGGCCTCCTTCCGCTGCGCAGTAAAATTTACATGAAAAAAAGGAACGCCCAGCGGCTTTCGGGAAAACGAAGCTTCGACAATGCGGTCTTTTTTATGGGGTAAATCGAAGGGACTCACCCGGCGCCGCTCTGGGGAAATACCTGTAATTTATGTGTAGGAAATGGGAAGAACAAAACATGGCGGAAAGGTCACCCGGCCTGGCAGACTTTAAAAACGATTAGAATCTTAATATCCATCGTAAAATACCGACTGGGCATTATCAGCAGGGAATGTATTTGTCCTGCCAGCCAATACACTTTCGGAATCTTGATTACCGAAGATTCTACTGCTCATTCATTCAACAGATAAACGTGGAATTCAACATGGAAAATTGTTTACTTCCTCTTCGGGCGCTACGTCCATTTAACAGATTTTAAACAGATTTTGTTACAGATTTCGTAACAGATTTTAAACGCTTATACGTCATGACTGGGATTTTCGGATCAACGATACAGTATAATTGTAAAAATTCAATTTCTTAAAAACCTTATAAATATTTAGATTTTGTACATTGAAACTGTATACCTTAAAGTGTTTTCGTAAACGTTTTACAGAATTTTTGAGATCATCCTAGGGTCACAATTCAAAGTCGAAGAAACAGGATATTATTTCAGTGTTAACACTTTTAATACCAAGCCGGAAATCTCAGAAATTTTCTGAACTGAAAATTATTTATTTAGTTAAATAAAAATAGAACATTATCGAACATCTACGATTAATAGCTGTGAATTTCATAAAAATATTATTCAATAGTAATGACAATTTTGGTCACGAATTAATATGTCATCTTCAAAAACGTAATGAAATTATTTCTTTCGAGATTGACATCTAAAAGAAAATTTTTGTTTTGTTGTTTATTCGTTGAGAATTACACTAGTAGGTTTCCGGTAAAAAAATGTGTTAACACGTTACTTTTATTCGCCATACAAAATGTTTGAAGACATGTATATGTTGTTAACAAGATTCGAGTATTTCAGCTGAACATCATGCATTATTTTAAACATGTAGAACTAATTCGTTTAACTAAACCGTAATTCGACGTGTGTCTGTTAACGAACTGCCCGCACTCAACATTTATCATTACCGTATGCAGGAAAAACGTATTGATAATTGTGTTTTTAAATATTAATCAAGACAGAGTTACGTGAAAAGTGCCACGAATGACGAGGATCCACGGGATGTAATTTCTTTTTAAAAATTAATGGCAATTACAATGACATGCTAACATGGCCCACCATTTAAGGTAATTGAAATTGACACAAACAGAGGTGTAATTTGAATGCTTTTGTACTACAGGCCCGAAAAGGAAAATTTTAAATTGTAATACGTAACCCTCGTGTAAACATCGTTGGTACAGCATGTAGTGCGGACTATACTAAAGTGGCGGGGCAGACATATTGATTACTTTTTGTACCACTGACATTTGTGTCGCCATTTTGTATGCTATAGTCGCACATCCACGTGGTTATCCATATATGTATTTCAAGGTCATATTTATATTCACTTCGCCATACAGAAAATAATTTCTAATATAAAAATTCATGTTATTCACGTTATTGTGAAATATTAATGTAATTTCCGTAAATCGTACATTGAAATTATTTACGGCCAAATTAATGCTAAGGAGTCAGATTATTATTATTTATACTTAAGGAATAGGTAATTAAGTTTTCAATTGAAATTCTGGGACTGTAAGACATTGGTACTGCAAGTGATCCTGCGAGACATCCGCAAGGTATTACGGATTTTTATTAACTATAGATTGCAATACAGTTAATACATTACATACTCCTTAAAAAAAACAACGTTTCATGTTGTATTAAATATTAAATACTTTCGTATTATATCACATTTTAAATTCCATTTGTAATAATAGATATTTGACAACAATCAAACTTTTATAATAATTGTAAATTATTTTTAATAGATAATAGGGTTGAAAACAAATAATAAGAATATAATGAGAATGTTATAAACAATATTAATGTAGAAGAAGACATATACAGAACAATAAGATTAAAAATATGTATTCGAACAGCAACGACAATTAAATAAAGAATTCCGAAGCAGATGGACGAAATAAATACAAAACCTCAGGAAACATAAAGTACAAGAGAAATAATAATAAAACATCGCACCGAACAAACATTAAAGAACAGAATAAAAATATTAAACAATCTGTGCTACATTTTATTCCACAGGTACTTCGACTCTGAAATATTCAATATCTTTAACATAATAACACGAACAAAATGATAACAAATTATTTCTTTTTTCGCAGATACCCTTACAGGATTAACGAGCTGAAGAACAGAAGAGGATCAATAATGAAGAGCTTCCTTCCGTGCGGAGGATTCGGAAGGAGAGATTGTAGGACCAGCCGCAGAAGGATGAAGGGGGAAAAAATGAATTTTCGTCTTGGTGGTAGATGGACCAGCCCTTAATGAAACTGGAGATGGCGGGACAAGGAAGAGGGACTTGGCGAGAGGGATCGGTCGGCGATATTTTTTTCACCCTCGTAAATATTCCCCCGAAGCGGGCATATTAACAAACGGTACGTTCTTGGTGAGGAGACGCTGCTACTGACAGGGTATTCATATTAGCGAACTCTTTCTCTTTCTCGGTGTGCTCATACTCTTTCTCCTCGTTTTTCCACGATAGAAACGAGGTGTACGGACCCTCCCGTCCTTGAGCCTGGCCGAGTGGAAGCTGCTGATTGGTAATCGTTAATTACTCCGGCAACTTCCTTCCAGAGGAGCTTCTATTCGAACAGTTTGAAAAATATCGGCACTTTCGGGGAGACAAGAGGGGACGCGAATTTAAGGGAGAAAGTGGTACCACAGGGAAGAGGAGGCCCTCGCGAACAAGAACGTATTGATCGTGTTAGAGTCTTCGACCCCCCGAGAGAACAGCCTCTATCTCCCGATGCCGAAGGGAGCCAATGAGAGATTTCGAGGGTGAATTTAGAACAAGAATGGCGACTGGAGGATCAGCCTGAGTCCCGTTACGCCAGCGGGGATCCCCGGCGTTTTATCGTGTCCGAATTATTTGCAGCCCGCGTGCCGCGCTTCCATAATGAATTTTCGACGATTTTACTTTTTCATTAAAGTTTTCCCGTACGTACAAAAATTATTCCCGGAAAAATTCATTGGGAAGAGTCAATGAGAAGTTTAGAAGAGGAATTTCCTAGCTGTGCTGAAGAGAACCTGAAAATTAACATAGAATTTGCTGTGCGAAATTATACTATTTGATGGGCAGAAATAGTTTGGATAGTCTAACGTCTCATTTGAAAGAAAAAGAATTGGATTTGGAACGGTACTAATGGATGAATAATTTATTTAAGCATAGTAGGTAGATGATTCGTATCGGAGGTTGCGATCTGAATAAATGATATTTCATGGGATCGTGAAATTAAGTAGAAATTTCTTATTTTAGTCAGACAACGCTTCTTGTTTTCGACATCGTTCCACTGATTTTTAAGAGCATGAAACTAGAAGGGAGCCAATGGGAAGTTTCGAAAAGGAATTTACTGGCGTTGTCGCAGAGAAACCGAAAATAATTCCGTTAAATTTTAAAGAACAGAAATAGTTTGGATAATCTGATGTTTTATTTGGACACCAAGAAATTGGATTTAGAAGGGAATTAATTGATGGATAATTTATTTAAGCATTCTGGTTAGGTGGATACTGCCAGGCATTTTGTATAAGTGGTATTTCATGGGTCTGTGAAATTAATTAAATAGACATTCCTCATTTTAATCAGCCGACCCTTCTTGTTTTCGACATCGTTTCATTGATTCCTAAGAAAGTGAAAGTGGAAGGGAGCCAATGGGAGTTCCGGAGGGTGACTCAGGGGTAAAAATGGCGGTCGAGGTTTACTGGGAAACACCACACTGACAATCTACGGTCGGTGTGAGGGTAATTTTATCGCTATGACAATTTCATGCATAAGTATTGTCATATATTTTAGGACAACCTCATGCCTGAATTACAATTGACGGAATAAAAATGAAATACAAATGAAAATAAAAAACAGACTGCTTCAAGACACACAATTCACTTCTCGGTTGGAATACAAATAAAAAATCAAAACAGACTATTCTTTGACAAAAAATTTACTCTTTAGTTGAACTATGAATGAAAATTGTTACAATATAGAGTCTAGAAAACTTACTACTCAGTTGAAATCCACATTTACATGTATTAAGGCAGACTTTTTCTGGACAAAAAATGGACTTCTCAGTTGGAATAGAAATAAGAAACATTAAAACAAAACGGTCTCTTTGTAGGCACAAAATTGACTTTTGAGTTGAAACACGAATCAATAATAATTATGACAAAAGACTCTTTCTAGGCAGACAATTAACTTCTCAGTGAAAATGCGAATTGATAAAAATTAAGTACGGCCCCATCTCTGTACGAATTATAGAAGACGAGGAATCGGAAAAGACGAATAACATGTTCACTGAACCGCAATATAAAAATAGACGCTAATGAAACATCCCAACGACGTCGGCATAAAGCGGGACAAAACAGTTTCAATATTCCTCCCGTTCTTCCTGTTCCAATAAGATTCGATTAACCGGGGGACTAAAACATCAACAATCCGCCCGGTGCTCGATACCATAAACGAAACGAATCCGTGGAATAACGAGGAAACGTTGGAGGTAAAGGAAATAGCTGAAATCGAGGACAAAAGGAACGCGAAGCAGTTCTCCATAGATCAACCGACCCTCTTCCGTCAGCCATCGCTCACGGAAGCGAGCGGAATTGCCGATAATAGTCTGCCGTAAGAACCGCCGAAGTGGTGGGAGGTGTCCGATGAAAAAGAAAAAGAAAGAAAAAAACGAGTAAAGAGAACAAAAAGAGAAAGAAACTGCGAAGGGTGAAGGAAAAGGAATGGCCGCGATAATTTCCACTGTCCGGGCTGGCCGGCGAAGGAAGCGATACGTTCTCCATTATGACTTTCGCACCATAAATCGCGACCGACCATTGTCCCAACAGAATTCCCCGTGATCTAAAATTATTATGAAAAAAAATAATGTATTCTATCCAGTCTATGCATCAGGTTGTCCCAAAATTCGTATCGTTTCCGATCAGTGCTCACAATGCAAATTCAAAGGCCGGCCGTTCATTCAAATCCAAAGTGTTCGCGTTTTCACTCCATTCTGATTCCCCTATCATAATGAATACCAATAAAATAAATATAGAATAAAAATAATAATTGTTTTCACTGACTGCAAGAAACAGGAGCCAAATAGAAATTTCTTTCTTCCTTTATTGATTTTAATAAGCTGAATCTAATGCATTGATATTCTCAAATTCTTTCAAACGCATGAAATCCAACAATTACGAAGAACCACAGTTGTCATATCGAGACAGAGTAAAATGGAACGACGACTTCACAGGTTTGAGAGACTACGCCGATGCTGTACAATCATACTATTTCATTCAGCTTCGACACAGCGGCTGTCGTTCCACGTCTTTGTCTTCGGCCAATAGTGAGAGTGCGTGCGATGGTGGGGGAAGTAGGATTGAGTGAGATCGTATTCTTTGCCTAGCCATCGTCTGACGGACGAACAGTAGATCAACCGACCAACCGTCAGCCATCGTCCGATGAATAAAAGATAGAAAGAAGAGAACGAGAAAAAGGAACGAAGAGGGAAAGAAACGTCGAAGGGTGAAGGGAAAGAAATGGTCGCGATAATTTCCAGTGTCCAGGCTGACCGACCGGCAAAGGAACCGATACGTTTTCCATTATGACTTTCGCGCCATAAATCACGGCTGGCCCATCGTCCCGATACAATTCCCCGTAATTCGTGAATTATTCCTGAAGAGGAGCGTGGCGGTTGCGAGCCTGGCGCACGTACGTATATGGCGGCCGGTAAGATCCGAGAGGGTGGGGGCACTCCAGAGGACCTGGCCGCTGGACATTAAGGGTAACAAATGAGGCTGCCCGGTCCTCCCGTAGGACTCTTTTCCGACTGAGGTGGCTGGAATGAAAATAAGTGTACGTCGCTCTCTCCTCCAGCTTTTTTCTTCATTTCCTCCGCGCCGTGACCCTCCCTTTTCGCTCCACTTCTTCGGGGCCCCGGCTCTCTACTACCTTTTCAGCTTACGCCACCGCATTATTCCATACCTCTCCAAGCCTCTTCCATACCCTCTCGCCCCCACTCACCCTCCCTTCTTCCTGGTTGACTCGGTTTTTTAACCGGAGCAACGACTCACCCCCCTCCCTCCCCATGCCTCCAAGAGAAAGAGCGCAACCGTAAAGAGAGAAAATCCGACGAAGATTTAGCGCAAAAGTAGCAGAGCGTGTGCGAGACGCGCGAAGAACTTTCGCCGAGCAGTTCTCTGAGCGTTGAACCGAGAGCGTATTGTTAGCCGGGCTGAGAACACGGGTCTCCTCCTCCGACACCAGCACGTCCTGGAAAATGCGGAAATATTTAGCAGTTAGTCCGGGATTAAGGAACGCTTTAATTACAAAATACTACTGCTTCGGTCTATTAAGCGGAAATGTAATTTTCACGTGACCACCAAGTAGAACCCTGCCGCCCACCCGTCCGTTTAATCGCTCAAGGCCAATCCTTTAATCTGAGCCTTGATTAATTGAGACCTGCCTAGTCAAATGTTTGCGAATTATTCGAGCGGGACTCCGCGCCGCGGACCGGCCGCTGTAAGACTGCCATTTCCGGTTCGGAAGCGGTGAACGTGCCTTAACATCGTGATCTTGAAATTGAACAAACGGGACTGACTGCAAAAAATAATTTGTTGAATCGACGGTAACGTCGAATTAGTACGCATGGGCAAATATAATTCAATCTTGACTTTCCTGTGATAAAATGACACTTGTCGAAATTGTAAGAAGACAGTTGATTTTTTAATAACGATGTAACGGGATTTAAGATTACAAATGCAGGTTTTGGTATAGTTTTATGTAGACATCACTGAAAACATGTTTGATGTAGCTATTAGAAACTTACGAAGAAAATGATTCATGGAAGTCTAATGATTTTATTATTATCTACACATGTAATTGTAAATTGTACTTTGAAATTTCATGATTTTTAATAATGTTTATAAATAATTCATTCAATTTAATATATAATATAAAAGAATTCATATGTATCTTACAAAGTTACATGGTATCTGAAAAAATACACAGGACTGACAACATGTTTGATGGAATTGTTAGACAATTACAATAAAAATTGTTCATGGATGTCTAATGATTTTATTATTATGAACGCGTGTAGTAATTTTAAACTAGACCTTGAAACTTAAATTATAATTGAAACTTAATTGTTATAATATAATTCATTCAATTTAATATAATATACAAGACTTTATGTGCACTTCCAAGAATACATAGTTTTTGAAAAATATACATTGTAACTTATAATTCATAAGAAATAATAATTGTGCATTGCGAAGAGCAGGGAAAATATAAAAAATCATGCATGTCCTATATCTATTCATAATATATGTATCATTCTAATATTATACAAAGTATTTTATAGCCGACAGGAACTGATAAAATGTGCGAAGCTTAACTAGAACTGTTCTTTAGAAATTGATACACCTTCCGAAAATATAAAATTAGAAGTCAATGTTTTATCTTGACATTTAACTATGAAAAAGATAACACATTAAAGAAGCACAGAACAAACATAGACATGTCTAAATATTATAAACATAATAATCAGACTATGGATTTTATATATTTATGTCAAAAATGGGTATAAGGAACACAAGATCTTAAAAACATTAGAAGAAGTCCAAAATGTTTTATACTATTCTCAATCTCTCGGGCCTATTAAAAAAGCAATTACACTTTTATTCTATCCCAGTTCTTTGCAAAGAAGACAGAAAATTGTAATTTTGCATAAAAATCCATAGTGTAAAAATCACCTGCTGTAAATTGATGAGCTGCAGACGTTCATGCACTATTCAGTTTCCAAAAACAAATTTTCGATCGTTAGCATGAAATAAAAATTTACTTTCTCCATGAAACATTCGAATACATTTGAAACAATGAAATAAATTACCATAAAACCAAATTTTAAACATTTTTCTATAAATACTAAATAAAATCTGTTTCAAGTGCATGAACATCCGCAGTTCACGAAGAAAGTCACAACAACGAAAACCCGAGACCATACTAAATAACATTAGAGTTTCCCATAGAAAGAGTCGGCGACCATAAAGAGCACAATTTAGGCTCGCGAACGTGCAGAATATCCGACCACTTAATTGCCGGGAGCAGCCGCCACGCCGTGGCCCACAAAAGAGGAATCGCGTAGATCGCGGAAAGGCCGCATCGTCGGGCGAGAGGACAGGGAATATTTTCTCGATTATTACTGTGGATTAAGATGCCGCCTATTAACCGAGAAATACTGTAGCGACTTTTTCATTATTATGCGGAAACGCCGGGACTTGTGGACGGGGGGCCGCCACGGATTTTGTTGATTGGACGAAAACGTGTGCCGGCGGCGCGTTTCGTTCTGGTGTGCATGCGCGCCGCGTGTACAACCATAAAAGAAAGAAAACGAGCGAACGGGCGGGTTGCGCGTGTACACCGCGTGTTGCCAATGCGATTGATGCAACAACCGAACTATCGAGAGGAATGAATTTGTGTCGACGGGTCCTGTAAAAGAATGCCACAGGTTGACGCCGGGAAAATCGGTCGCAGCAGCACCAAAGCGCTTACTCGCTGTCTTTCTCTCTCTCTCTCTCTCTCTCTCTCTCTCTCTCTCTCTCTCTCTCTCTCTCTATCTCTCTCTCTCTCTCTCTCTCTCTCTCTCTCTCGGCGACCCCGACTGCCCCAGACACGGATTTCCACGCGATTTATAGGATCCGAGCGATCGTAGTAATTCGTATTAAATTATTCAATTATGATAATTTCTCTTTTCATCGGCTCCGAGTCTGACCGCAGCAAAATTCCACGCTTCCCAGGGATTTCAGAGTATTAATTTCCACCATTGTTGTTACAAATATAAAAAGAATCGATGCTTGTACGGTAAATACGAGAAGTGTTTTTCGGCCTATTTACGAATTTTATCGAAAGTCGCGCGTTCGGAAATGAGAATCTGTTGAATTTGGTCGAAGAGACGATGGATCGGTTATTTTCGAGCACTGTATGAATTGTTTGGAGAACTTATGTATTTTTGAAACGTGTATTTGGATTGTAAAGATGGCCTGTTTTGCAGAAATTTGTATAAAATGATTTTTCGAGCAATTACTTGTCTTACCTTGTCTGAATCAATTTTCAAGTGTTTGTGACTCTATTTATTCGATACAGGAAACAAATTTCTTCTGAATTGGATTGTTATTTGTTTTCTAACCCTTGCTGGATAGATAGCTAAATGCATTAAAATTCTTGAGTATCGATTTTTGTTTTAAATCTTTGGATTTACTTTTACTTAAATCTAATAGAAATAGCAACAAATTTTAAAAGGCTATTAAAGAAAATTGGAATTTAAAGGCAACGTTTGTAATCCTGGATCAAAATGGACCGAAGTCTTGTCTTCCGAGGGTTAAAATGTTATTATAAGGTGTACAAATTATTTCGTGGCCCTTAATATTAATCAGTTCCAATTTTATTTTCAATGCAAATATTCAATCCGCCATATGGAACATGCATTAATTATTTATAAAATGCAGTAAATGTACAATGAGTAATGAAGATTATTTTCCACACTTTTTCATTTTGATGGTTTGAAAATGATCAACAAATTCATGGAGTAAGAGCTACAAAATAATTTTGTACACCTAATACAAATTGTTTCTAATAGCATTCGGCACAATTTCTGTAACTTCTTTTGCATCAACAACTTGAATCTTGAAAATTGAATATCGACGAACATGTTTATTTCCTTCATTTGAAACTACCGAATTTTAAAGATTGTACTTTAAATTACGAACAAATACAGGCCTGCTATAAACGCTATGAATTCTTCAATCGAAGTATTGTATGTAATGTACACGTCAGAACTCATTGTATGTATAATTTAGGAGACATCTTGTACGTCTAATAAATCTCTGTTGTAATTAAGAAACGTAAAAGAGTAGTAAAACAAACAATTACTGTACAACCTACGTAATAATCTACTGCATAAGATGTACTCCCAAACGTTAATAAACGACCCGTTAAAAACCAAATACATGTCAACAACCATTTATTTGCCGATATGATACTACACTGTTTGGATCATAAACACTTTAATTTGACATAAAACGCTTCGAAACGGTCAGAAAACGCCGAAAATCCTGCACACGAGAAACCAAATCATCAGCGAGCGCTCACGAGCAAACATCATCCAAGAGTCGAGGGCGGTGGCGGCGTCGGGCGAGAAATCGATTCCGAAATCATTGAAATTCAACGTCACCCGTCCGCCAAGGAAATACCGGAACGGCATTAATTAAATCCCAAAATAAATTGGTACAAGCATAAACACTCGCGCGTCGCGAATCCGCGAATAATCCGGAGCCCGATTACGGCGGCGCAACAAATAAAACGTGTCAAACCGATCGCCGCGGAATTTAAATTGCTCTCATTAGCCGCCGTATCATAGCCGCAAGTTTTATCCGGTCGAGGGATCGAGATCATCGTTTAATCGACCGTGTGTTTGGGTGGTGTTCCACGCCTCTTAGATATAAGAGCGCCATTGTTTCCAATAGAAAATATTACGCATTACAATTCGTAATTTATAATCCTCGTGCGTTCCTCAGAAATCGTTGTATAAAAGGGACCAGGATAACATTTCACCCACCTTCGCTTCATGCTTGAAATCAACAATACATGTTTCGTTTATATTGTCACATTCTCACGTGAAATACAAAACTGTGAAAACATTTGCGGAATCTAAAAATCTGACTTGTCTTTCCCAATAATTTGAATGAGTTGGAAGTAATGTAGTAATCCAATTATTTTGTTTGGGGATTACTATGTAAAAGCAGATTTTTAAGTTTCTTTTTAATATAGCACAACTATTGAAAAGTCGATTAATAGGCGTCCGGTAGATATAGTGTTAAATAAAGTCTCTCGGCTACGAGTTGCGATGTATAATTAATAGACAGCGGATTTTATGCGTTTATGATGTAAAATTGACTAGCTGAAACACTAAAATCTGAAGACGTTATAAGAAATTAAAATTATTATTGCATCTTCTATGAAATCTAATAAAACTATTGAAAGAAGAAATACATTTTAATTTGTCCTCTGTCGCTCACAGTTGCTATAGACAATTTTTATTTTAAAATACGCGATGTAGTTAGCAATAAAAGTTTTAACAAGTTTAACCCCTTGTCGTATTTTAACGAGTCAAACTCGCGATGAAGATTTTAAATAAAGTCTAACAAAGATGAAAGTTACACCTTTATTTTCAGTCGAAATAAAATTGGTAAATATTTACATTAGGGGCTTCCTCACCGATTTTAATGACGTTGATATATGTTGTCAAGGTCATCATTCTGGACAACTTTTTCCTATACATGTTACCGACGCTCAGCTTCAGTTTCCGAGATATTCGCAAAAAAGTTTCAAATATAACATAACGCGGCGATAACGTGGCCACGGTCACAACTTAAAACGACTTCGATCAGGTGATACCCACTGTCATGTCTGTTTATGTTTATGAACTGAAACGTGAAATGAATCGTGTCGAACGCGAACTCATTTCATGGTCAGCTGTGTTAGCATACAGAGTATTAAGCATGAAACTATACGAATTCTTGCATATCTGCAACAATCAAGAAAGTATATAATAACCCAGTATATACATATATAAATATATAAATAACCCAGACCTAACCCAGACCTACCCCGATCACTTTTTGAGATGTTGAAACTTTTTTGCGAATATCTCGGAAATTAAAGCTGAGCGGCGGTAACATGTATAGGAAAAAGTTGTTCAGAATGATGACCTTGACAACATATTTCAACGCCATCAAAATCGGTGAGGAAGCCCCTAATGTAAATAATTACCATAAAATTTTACTTTTGTGTAATCAATACTTAAGCATTGAAGTAAATGTAGTCATGCAAAAATATAATTTTTTTTCCTCTTCTGTGACATATTTGGGGATGAAGACGTTATAATTATTATTTCCGCAAAGAAAATGGTATGGCAAGGGGTTAATTTATCGCTGGTTAACAATCAAATTGTCGACCCAAAAATCTCAAGTCCAACCACGTAAAGCCAGCAACATAACAGTGACGCCCCCCAAAAAACGTCTGAAAACGCATCCTTTCACGTCCGATCAGCTCAAAGACGTAGCCAGGGCATTCCGCAGTATAAGCAGCGGCGTCCAGCGCAAAAAGAGCGGTACGAAGGATTAGATTAATGGTTGAGAGATGCAAATTGTCCGGTAACCCCTGTAGGGAGCGGGTGGCTCTTGGGTGGGTGGATAACGGCGTCTCACCCGCTTACCAGCGAGCAAAAACCCCTTAGAAATATATCGTAGGTCATTTCCCTTGCTAAACTCGAGGAAAAAAAATGACCGGGGCGAACCTCGGAGTCGGAGAGTGAGAGAGAGCCATGCTACATCCCACGAACCCGTGCTACCGTTCCCCTTAACCCCTTGTACCCGCCTGTATCCAAGCCCTGTACCCTCTGCCGGGTCCTCTTCGGCAACCACCCACACACCCTGCGACAGCCTTTCCAGAAAAGCAAACCAGGACTGGTTCAAGCCAACCGACCGCCTGCGCCTTTTCCTCGGCGCGGAACACGTGCCTCCACGGAATAGAGGCGCGCGGAATATATATGCGGCCCACGGAACAGAAAAATGGCCGCGAATTTGTTTTGCGAGCGTTGGTGGTGGACGTCGAGGGGCGACGGAGATGGACGGACCGAGGAAACGCAGGGTGGAGGAAACTTTTGCGAGCAGGGTTGCGAGAAACGCCAACCCTCCCCCGTCGTGTACAGGTGTGTATAGGTGTGTTTGTCAGCGCACAGGTGTGAAGCTTGCATCCCGCGAGCGGTGTCAACCCAGCCCGGCAATCGGCCATAGTTTATTTTTGTGGCAGGATTACGCGCGCTCGATTTATTGGCCATATTCGATTGATTAGCCGAGACTCTTCTCTTTCTTCCCCTACTTCTCCCTCAATCCAAATACTCTGATCAACTCGATACATTGGCGACATTTTTATGGAAACACTATAGTGTACGAAGAAATGTTAATGTACTTCGTGAAGGTGCCATCGAAATTACCGTCTTCTATTGGTAACCACTAAGATCTGTATGTAAAATAAAAATATAAATATATTTCCTCCTTTAACAACCATGAGACATGAAAAATTATGGGACAGTAACTTCGTGAAGGTGTCATCGAAATTACCATCTTCTATTGGTAACCACTAAGATCTGTATGCAAAAGAAAAATATAAATATATTTCCACCTTTAACAACCATGAGACAGTAATCTTGCATTTTTCTGATGTTTGTTCCGTTTTAAATTTGATCTACTCAATTCTGTCTTAAATGCATAGAATCCGCAGTCTAGATTGATTAGGTGTTTACGCAAATATGCATCGATGAAAATCCATTTATGTCTCCATGTATTTAGGTACAACTTCGGGAAAAGTCTACTTGTATCATGTGCACCAGGGATGAGCATTTTTGTATCAATTGAGGCGAAACCGTCCCCACCATAGCGCTCACTATCCCCCACCAGCGTCCGCCGTTACCATATAGAGCAGTGGTGGGCACGGTTGAGGCTCCTCAAACGCTTGCTTCTCCCACCAACCTCTCTTTCATGCAGCGCGCACGTTCGTTGCGTACGCGAATGTCTCGTGTCTTCGTTGCCCCATTGTACCGCGCTTGCTGGAAGGGGACAGAGGGCGCTACGGTGTGGACGGTTTTGCCTCAATTGAGGCAAAATTGCCCATCACTGATACAGCGGAAGGAAGTGCTTCGCCAGTCGCGAACAGTGCGCAGCCGTCGCACAAAAAAGAGAGGTTGGTGGGAGTAGCAGGCGTTTGAGGTGCCCCGGCCGTGAACATCACGGATGTACACTGTTATTCGATCTCTTGTCGCTGGCGTTGAACGTATAGAACAATAAATAATGATAAAACTTATTTATTTCTATCTCTAATGGTCTTTTTACGAATCTTTTACCAACTCATTTGTGACTCTTTCCCGGTTAACATAATACTAAACGCGATACAATTTGGGTCGTATTTACTTGTTTAATCCATGATATAGTAGAACCTCGATTATCCGAATTCCGTCGATATCAGAATTCTTTTTCTACGGTAGTTCGGATTGAGAATTTCTTCAAAAATTGTGCAACAGCATTGGTCATTTAGTTCATAAACCAAAAAGCTACCCTGAGGAACATACCCCAATAATTTCATTTAGAATTATTTCCTAGAAGAAATTTTTTTGTTTCTTGTGTGATATGTTTTTTTCAGAATCATGCTAATAGGCTTCCGGTGAGTATTTTATTAAACTGTGTGATACCGAGTGCTGTTGCAACCATCTTACATTTTACAGATCCTAATCTTTGGTACAATGACTATATTAGCGTAGAAATTCATTTTTAAATCTGCGCGAGTTATTCGGTCTTGATTGTTTTACATGTTCTGCATACTTTTGGCCGAAAGTTTCAAATGAATTTTACTTGGCTGGGAATGAACAATGCCTCTAAACGCTGTGAATATTTTATTCAATTTCTTTGCCTCTGGGGTAGCGTTCAGACTTTTTACATTATGAAGTTCACTTAGCCCTTCTGCATTATTCAGGTAATCGTTGCACTGATATTTTGTATATAAAGTTGGGTTAAACGTGACTTCCAGCTGAGGAGTGAAAACTTCATTGAGTTATTTAGAAATTGAAAAGTGTCAAATTAATCTATATTTCAGAATTTCCATAATAAAATTTTATTGACGCGGTGACATGAACTTTAGCAATCGTAAACTATCAAATAGACTCTTTTAATGGCTATACTATGTATATCTACAAAGGAGTTTAACTTTTCCTCTCCAGGTAATGATCTCAACAAAGCTAGTAAATTACATTACTCAAGGTAAGTTGAGTACAAAAGAAATCCTCAATTATCTATTTTTTAACTGTCACACGCTGACTGCCACATGTCATGCATATATGGGTGACGAAATTATTTCAACGAATTTAAAAATCATTTTTTCTGTGCAAAATGCAAGGAGGTTGGGAAAGTACTCAGTAGTCTACATCTTAACTTTTCAACTTATATTTCCTTAAATAAATTACTTTGATTTTATAAAATTGTTGAGGCTCCTGGGTTGGCAGTCAAAGCGTTAAAAAATTCTGAAATAGTGTGCATTTTTCTTAAAGAAAATAGAGTGTTCTCTGTGAATCTATGAACAAAAGACAACAATCTGCATCTACTGAATTAACGAAGAGCTACTTCTACCCTTGAATCTAATAACAAATTGTCCATCAACTTAGCGAAAACAGCGGTAGAAGGTAGCTACAATCAAGCGAGCAGTCTTCCTGTCTCGCCTTACACAGATTACCATTCGTTTAGAAGTTTAGACAACTTTCTCAATGAAGAGCGATTGGTGGACCAAGGCAGAGTCGAATTTCCATTCAAAGAGTTCGAGTCTGAAACAAAGACTCTCTTAAAGCAATGATCAAAGCTTATTATTCTTTACCGAAAGAGTGCTCCAATGATTGAAGCTGTTCAGCGCCACAGTAACTTACAAATAAATGACACTAAAATTTACTCGGCAAAATTTTGAAGTTATGTTCACAGTTCATTATTTAAAACGAGTATAATTATTAAGAGGAAAGAAGAAAAAATCAAGAGTGCTGTCATTAAATTCCAATAGGAACCCTTTTCACGAATCCCTACTGAAACGTTCATTAATATTCTTCATTTTTCGAGAAAATAAAATTGCGCCGATCGAATAAAGAAATTCCACGAAGTTAACAAATAGCATAATTGTCGTGTCGCATATGGAGTCAAATCCTAAACACATTTCCCCTGAGGTATTACCCGAGTACAATTATATTTAAAGTTCTAAGCTCAAACAGTCACCATTGGACTGCGGATTTTATGCATTTATGGCCAACGTGCTGAAATGTCAAACGGTAGAATAATTAATAGAATGTAAGAATATCGACGCAAAGAGAAATAAATTCTTTGGTTCATCCGGCATACAATTAACCTAAACAATTTTTATTTTACATAAAGATCCGCAATCTAACCATTACTAGACTACCGATTTTATGCATTTAACCCCTTGGCCTCCAACAACGAGTGAGACTCGTGGTAAGAAATTTGGGCCAAAAACAACAAGGACGAGCCTGACTCGTGGTACTTCATTCGTAACAAACGTAAACATCACTAGCCTTGCTCGTGGTACTTCGTTCGGACCAAACGTAAACAACACGAGCCTGGCTCCTGGTACTTCGTTCGGATCAAATGTAAACAACGCGAACCTGGCTCGTGGTACTTCATTCGTGACAAACGTAAACAACACTAACACGAAGATTACTAATGTTCTACGAGTTTTCTCAAAACATTATTAATTTAAATGAAGTATAAATTTACAAATTGATCAATTTTTTCATAATTGCCTAGAAAAATATTCTGAAGCAATTGCCATCGTTTTTATAAAATGTCACTATATCTCGTAAGCTCGTTTCCAGGCGGACAGATTATTGAAATTATTGGACTGTTAAAGGAAAGCAAATTTTTTAGGCATGTGTTATGTGTAGAATGAGTTGAATGACCAATTTCTTCATAATTATCCACAAAAATATCTTAATAATTATATTTGTGAAATCTTCGACCACAATTCACTCCTATCGATTAATATTCTGTATATTAAAAATTGGGTTTTAACATAAATGTGTGCCGATGTGTTTCAATATCTTCTTTTAATCCGTTAACAAAATAGGAAATTACAATCAGTTAGCTATAAAATAGTTGATTACAAGCAATTTCCATTTAAATGCAGTTATCTGCATTTTGCAACGAGTCGCAGCTAAATCGTTCAAACGAGAACATATTTGTGTTTGCAACCGAACGAATTTATGTCACGACTCGATAGAATAAGAGAGGTTCCATAATATTAACCCCTTGGTCTCCACCAACCAGTGAGACTCGTGGTAAGAAATTTGGGGGCAAAAACAATAAGGACGAGCCAGACTCGTGGTACTTCGTTCGTGACAAACGTAAACAACACTAACACGAAGATTACTAATTTTCTACGAGTTTTCTCAAAACATTATTAATTTAAATTAAGTATTAATTTACAAATTGTTACTGATACAATATCCACTTTCAAATTATAAATCATTTTTGTTCACCAATGAATCGATCATAATTACTTCCCAGACATCTTAAAAGTATTAGTTGTGCCCAAACGTGTTTATTATTTCACAATCCCTTTCGTTGCACCGAAATATACATGTCATGAGACGCATACATTTTGCGCAAGTTCGAGCACACGGCTAAACAGCTAAATGGCTCGACGCGTGACCGACCTTCTTGTTTATTATGGCCGAGCAATCGGAAGTTAGCGGGTACGACAAGGGTTTAAGATAAAACGAGTAGTTGCGATTTAACATAACGCGAAGATTAAAAGGACTGAAGGGTATCAATGTATTACCGTTGCCGAATGAAAATTATTAAAAAGGGGAAGAGACTTCTTAGTGGCTTCTGGATCTTCCAATTCATTCAACATTAACATCATTCCAATGCTGAAAATATTTATTTTGCACGAAGATCCGAGTCTAGTCGTTACTGAGGGGCAAACGTTCGCATCATTGACTTGAGAGAAGAACGAGTAGCGGCCAAAAAGAAATTGTTAAAAAAGAGAGGTATGGGGTCGGCATAGAGGAACGTAGGATAGCCGAGACTACAAACGTTCTGACATGATTTTTTTACGGTTTTATTTTGCGAGTGCGTCACTGATATAACCAAGCGCTAAATTATCTTCGGGAACCTTTTACAACGGTCGGTCCTGACGATCCATCGGTTGAAGAGAATCGCGCATTTTTCAAAAACACAAAAAGAAAGAATGAGAGGAGAGGAGAAAGAGAGAGAGAGAGAGAGAAAGAGGAAGGGAGGAGGGTGGAGGTTGGGATGCGATGGTTTTAGTTACAAAGCTGCTGATTATCGCGAGCCCCGGAAAAACGCGGGCCCGTTCAAGTAGAAGTTCAAAGGAAAACGGTGGCGAACGGTCGATACGACCAACCGGATAATTATGTGGAAAGAAATTCTATTAAACGTGAAGCATCCATCACGCACGGTTATTATAATATCGATTTTGCATTAATGATTCATTAAATCATTTTCATTGGGGTCGAAGGGAGCCATAAAGGCAGAGCCCGGGCCTCCATTAAGTAAGCAATTTCCATCCAGGCGACCGGACTCGCGAAACGGAAAGTCAATCTACGCACAGTGCTCGAAATTCGCGATCTGGAACCACTATGGACCACCCTATAATTGCAAAAGAAAGTCCCAAGCTCCTCATACCAGCGCCACGTTAAACAAAATCAAAGAAATTCGTAAAGACGATTACGTTTTACAAGTTTGTCTCTGGGGTTGGTTACGAGGGAAGTATGCGCGTAGCTTTCTTATTTTGGATGAATTTGCTTCAATTCATGAAAATGCCTTCTTGTAATGATCCAGAGACGTCATCTGGTGTTCAACTAATTACACGTTGTCCTTAATACTGTTTAATTTTCGAAGGATTATAGCAATTTCTTTGCGTTTGAACAGTTACGTTGGGTTAGGCTGTCGATGGGAGATAAAAAAAACATTTAAGTTTCTTTTATACCAAACCCTGAAAAGGTTTCTCAATTTTTTTTTGTAGTACGTGTTTCAATGGTTGCCTTTAAAGGTTGAATCTGTATTCATTATTCCTACATATGTTTTTAACCCTTTGCACTCGGTGCTATTTTAGCTCCAAAACCAAACATTTCTTCCGACCAAGAATATTTTCATTTTATATGATTTTTTTTTACTTTATGGATATGAAAATGATATAATACCTCTTACAACACTTAAATGTTTAGTAATGTATTTAATACAAACAAATTTAATAGTGTAAACAATATTTTGGATTATGGTACAGCAATTTTTAGTGGCGCCTCAGAGTCGCCACTCGAATGCTAAGGGTTAACCTATAAATGCAGAAAAATGCAGGTTAAGTGTATCCATCATCGAATTTACTTTCTTTATGATTTATCCACTTTCGACCATCTTTATTTACTATAATCCTTCGCAACAACGCTTGGAAACCAAGTATGAAAAGTATGTACATAATTGTCCTTAGAACCGCGTAACTAATTTTTTAACGTCGCTGGAACAGCATTTTCAACGTAACTAAACAATCTATTACTTACGTACCATCGTAAACAAAATAAATAATAATTGTAAATCATTTAATAGAGAATAGTAATTATTAGACGGCGGATTTTATCCATTTATAACAAAACCGAGTATATCAAATGCAAAATAGTGAAAACATTGAAAGAGTTTGAAGATGCTGTTGCATTATTTCGAACTCATTAAATTTCAGTATCTCAAAATTAATGCAGTCAATATTTATTTTGCATAAAATTCCGCAGTCTAGTAATTACAATTTTTTGAACGATCCACACAAATACCAAATGTGATTGTGAGAATAAATTAATTTCAGTAATATTATCGATGACCCCCGACTCATCCCTAACCCCTTGCCAAAAAATAATCTCAACGGTTCGAAAAGTGCGGTTAAAAAATTTATCTAAAAATCGTAGATAAGAATCAAGTTAATTTCAATGGATTATTTTAATAGAAACGGGTTTTCGTCCATCTTGATCGTGCAATTTGACAAGCTCGCGCGACGAGCTGGAATGCGCGGACTTTCGACTCCGCGGAGGGCATTTGAGGGGGTGGACAAAAAAAAGGTTGGCAGAGGACCTCGTCAAGTTCGCGACCAACAAAAAATCCCGATTCGATCGTATCGACGTATTCCGGGCACGCGGCGACCACCTGACAAAATTGGCCCGTGCCGATTTTTCGTTTCTAATTGCGACGAAGGGCCGGCTCGCGTAATTCAGCCTTCGGCGTGACACATAATGACCTCTCTCACGCCCGCGCACGATGCAAATGAAAATAACGAACGAAAAATATACTGGTCACCGGCCGTGATTACAAGCGAAACTCGAAACGGCGCGCCGAGCCGCGCGCGACGCAAAATTTTTCGTGAGCGAATGTCTGACGTGTCTCTGGGCCACCAGCCATCGCCATTATACGCATGTCACGGAATATTTGTCACATATTCACCGAGCTAGCTTGTCCTTTGTGGAGACACCGCCACGGAGAAATTCTGTTCGATGCCGGAAAGCGTACTTCCCATAAAAATTAATGAAATCGCTGAAATACGGTGTATCAGAAAATATGTACAGGGTGAGTCCGAAGAAACAGAACACCTAAATATCTCCGTTACTTTTCGTTGTACAAAAAACTTCTTAGGACAAAGTTACACTGTTTCAAGGGCCACATGTAACGGTGTAAGGAAAAAAATTTTCAAGGTCATTTTTTTTACAAGATTTCAAGGTCATCGATGTGTTTTTAAATGGAATGATATATCTTCGCTAACGTAATGTTGTAGTTAACAAAATAACGAATTCATCCATGTAACACAATATGACCTACAAATGACCTTCAACCCAGAAAAATGGAATAAATAAAATTCAACGTTTAAGATTCATTTGCTTGGAAACAAGTTTCCAAATCGTTGGATTGGCGTAACGGACCCGTATTATGGCCAGCTCGCTAACCAGATCTTACACCCCTTGATTTCTATCTATGGGGAAAACTGAAAGACGATGTTTATCATGAACCACCAACCACTGTAGACGACATGAAAGAAAGAATCGTCAGGGCTTGTGCGTCGATTCCCTCAGAAATGAATTACACAGCAGTACGTTCTGCAACTTCACGGCTAAATCAATGTATAACAGCTCAAGGGAATATTTTTGAACATTTTGCATAACAGAAATAAAGCAAATGATTCTTACACGTTGAATTTTATTTATTCCATTTTTCTGGGTTGAAGGTCATTTGTAGGTCATATTGTGTTACATGGATGAATTCGTTATTTTGTCAGCTACAATATTACGTTAACGAAGATATATCATTCCATTTAAAAAAACATCGATGACCTTGAAATCTCATTAAAAAATGACCTTGAAAATATTTTCCCTGGATATTCGGACTCACCCTGTATATCAATAGAAAATGATGAGCGAGTTTATTATGCCGTTCGAGGACTTATTAGAATGTATTGGCTACAAGTGGCCACGTTCGTGTTCCGCTGATCTCAAGGATTTTTCACCGACTATAAAGATTAACCCCTTGTCCTAACCGCAAACTACCGATTACTCGGGCAATAATAAACAAGAAGGTCGGTCACGCGACGAGCCATTTAGCTGTTTAGCAGTGTGCTCCAACTTGCGCAAAATGTATGCGTCTCATGACATGTATATTTCGGCGCAACGAAAGGAATTGCGAAATAATAATCACGTTTGGGCACAACTAATACTTTTAAGATATCTGGGAAGTAATTATGATCAATTCATCGGTGAATAAAAATGATTTATAATTTGAAAGTGGATAATGTATCGGCAACAATTTGTAAATTAATACTTAATTTAAATTAATAATGTTTTGAGAAAACTCGTAGAAAATTAGTAATCTTCGTGTTAGTGTTGTTTACGTTTGTCACGAATGAAGTACCACGAGCCAGGCTCGTGTTGTTTACGTTTGGTCCGAACGAAGTACCGCGAGCCAGGCTCGTGTTGTTTACGTTCGGTCCGAACGAAGTACCACGAGCCAGGCTCGTGTTGTTTACGTTTGGTCCGAACGAAGTACCACGAGCCAGGCTCGTGTTGTTTACGTTTGGTCCGAACGAAGTACCACGAGTCAGGCTCGTCCTTATTGTTTTTGGCCCAAATTTCTTACCACGAGTCTCACTGGTTGTTGGAGACCAAGGGGTTAATATTATGGAACATCTCTTATTCTATCGAGTCGTGACATAAATTCGTTCGGTTGCAAACACAAATATGTTCTCTTTTTAACGATTTAGCTCCGGCCGTTGCAAAATGCAGATAACTGTAATTAAATGGAAACTGCTTGTAGTCAACTATTTTATAGCTGACTGATTTAATTCCCTATTTTGTTGGCGGATTAGAAGAAGATATTGAACACATCCGAACACATTTATGTTACAACGCAGTTTTTAATATACAGAATATTAATCGATAGGAGTGAATTGTGGTCGAAAATTTCACAAATACTTCACAAATATAATTATTAGGATATTTTTCTAGATAATTATGAAGAAATTGATCATTCAACTCATTCTACACATAACACGTGCCTAAAAAATTTACTTTCCTTTAACAGTCCAATAATTTCAATCATCTGTCCGCTTGGAAACGAGCTTACGAGATATAATGACATTTTTTAAAAAACGATGACAATTGTTTCAGAATATTTTTCTAGGCAATTATGAAGAAATTGATCATTCGTCTCATTCTACATATAACACATGCCTAAAAAATTTCCTTTCCTTTAACATTCCAATAATTTCAATCATCTGTCCGCCGGGAAAAGAGCTTACGAGATATAGTGACATTTTCTAAAAACGACGGCAATTTCTTGTATGAACACTGTACAATCGTATCAAGTAATTTCAAAATGTTTTTCGAATTTATTTGTTTTTTTAATCCGTGTATGCAACTTATCAATCTTTTATGAAAAAAAAAACTCAGAAGCTGCATGTCCAAACACGATAAAACAGTTTATCCTGCTAAGATCCTAAAATTTGAATGCACCGTGTGCTCCGTAATCGGATTGGTCCGCTGGAAGCAGAGAGAAAATATCAAAAATCGGACAAATTTTATTTGCACACGCTTTTGCATAGCCATCTTGGGTCTTTCATCATGCGTGTACTCAATTGCCGCACGCACCCGCTTCCTTACGATTGTGTGCGGAGAAAACGGGAAATGAGATGAGCTCCGCTTGAACACAGTAGAGATGGCCGGTAATTTGTTAAGGGATTGACGTCTCGGAAATTGGATATTAAACAAAGCCTTCTTCTTCCTCCCACTCTCGTCCACCACTCCTATATATTGCTGTAATTCCATACCCGTTTGCTGAGCAATTGCCGGCACTGATTCGGTGGCTCTCCAGTGTTCATCGATAAAAAAAAGAACGGATTTATGAACGACTTAAGACCCGGAACACCAATAATCGAGCGTGTCGATTATCTCACTCGCGTAATCAAAATTTTCCGTCCACGCTCGTGCTGGCATTAATCAAACCGTAGCTACGTTCTGCGCAATTATTTAATGGTGTTTGACTAGGGATCGATTATGTTAATTACCGAACGTCTTTTAAATAATAATGATATTCTACGACACTGTCGATGCTTGTCGTTTGCATCAGTTTTTGCAAACTGTACCAATTCCAAAGACTTCGCGCAACTTTCAAAGAATGCATTAGCAAACCCACTCATCTGTTTTTGATTTCTATGGTTTTTTGACTATGTTTATACCATATTACTTTGAATAAATCATGCTATGTTATCTTCAACAATGTTTTTATGTTCCTCGGACTGCGATGTGTAGCACCAGATCTTCCTAAAAATTTCGCAAGAATTTACTGAAACACTTCAAAGTATACCATCTAGGGCTACAAAATCCACACGTTCAAAAGAAACTAAAGAAACTTCATATTGCAGTTATCATGCAATGCATCAGTGTATACAGAAAATTTTGCCAAGGTCACGGAAGACCTCAAGGTTAATTTGAATAAACTTTTGTCCGTTTACAAGAATTCGAACGTAGTGAAAATAACAAAATATAAAAACGTCTTCCGTTCCACGAATCAAACATTGCACAACGGTAAATGTGCAAGGTAATTTACGCATAATTAGGATAATTTGTTAGCACTATATCAAGCTGAATTATTCGACCAATATTTACATAATAGTAAAACAGATTGAAAAAAGAGTTATCGGTGAAAATTGTCTCGTTGCAGCATGCAACATGCAAAATTGATCGATTAGACGAGGCGCGCGTACACAATCGCGGTACACATGTATCGCGACGCAGCCGCGGATTACCGAATAATCGATCGATCTCGCATGCACCATTTTCGAGGAATGCAAAGTTCCTTAGAAGAGCGGGGGGCCATATAATCGATGGGCGCCGGCGAGGGACACGATTTATTACTAAAACGCAACTAACACGAGCTCGTCGTGTCCGGCAGTGATTAGCCACGCTATTGGTTAATCTGTCGGCGATTATGTCGAATTCATCGGCGCAACGTGCAGAATTCGCTCGACTTCCGATTTAATTATTGCTATTTACCATTTCGAATTCGCGATGAGCCATTACTGCCGATCGAATCAGTAATATTTAACAGTCTGCGGGTACGCGAAGATTACGGATATTCGTTCATGCTCCAAACGAGTCGCTTATTCGAATTCCGGGATCATCCATGATCGTCGATCGAGATGTCTGACACAGATGTTAGACACGTAACCAGCAAGAAAAACCAGGGAAAAAGTCCAAATTTATCGTAGTGTATACTATTCTAACTCTTTTGCATCCTAAACATCCTATTAAGATTCGATTCATTCGAATGTAGGTATAATGAGCCTCATTTTGGCCCCTATCCAATAGTCAGCCTTCCTGAAACATACTGCTTAAAAATAAATATGATCAGCCAACTTTATCCCTCACTTCCAAAGAGTAGCCTCGAGCCCTATAAAACATTTCGAAAATACCATGTTAACCCTGTGCCGTGTTAACCCTTTGCACTCGAATGGCGACTCTGAGTCGCCAGTAAAAATTGCCATACCATTGTTCAAAACAGTTTTTATATTATTCGTTTCCATTCTATAAATTGCTGGAAATTCAATTGTTGTATGAGAGACCAGATTTAATCTCAGGTACACAATATAAAAAAAGATAGATAGAATAAAAGTGTTCTAGGTTGAAAGAAATACCTTGATTTTGGGATTAAAATTGCGTCGAGTGCAAAGGGTTAAACGCGTCAGAGACGTGATGACGATTTCTGAACAATTTATTCCTCATTTCCACTGTGTCGCCTCATGTTCCCTAAAACATTTCAAAAATAACATGTTAACCCCTTGCCGTATTATAACAAGTCAGAGACGTGATGCAGATTTTAAACAAGGTCTAATAAAAATGAATGTTATGCCTTCGTTTTTAGACGGAATAAAAATTGATTGCTTTGCAGTGCGAGTTGCAAATTGTTGCAATTGATCCCGGCCAGGACGGTTTTGAAGCGCTATCGTCGCACGCATTCTGCGCCGAATCTATAATTAATCTCGGGCGGTTTTCAAATTAATCTCAAGATTCGGTGTGGCCTTCCGGTTCCGCCGGTGCGGCGGTCGCTCTGCTCCGGAAATTAAAGAGGCTCGGGGTCAGAGGGAGCGAGGGTGGCGCTCGCACGCAATAATTCCAACGAAGATATGTAAAACGATTAAAAACACGGGTGACCTACGTACAATGCGACACACGGCCAGAAAAACCTTTCACTGGGCTGGTCGTTTTTCCCTCGTGGGGAGGCCTGGTTCTCCAAAATGGCGGTGCCACACGCCGTCAGGCCAGGGAGCAGAAAGCCCACACGGTTTCGCGACCCTTCGCTCTCTCTCCCTCCGCTCCTTCGCTGACCGTTGTCACACGGACGGGAGCTAATTTATTCATTCGTTCCTTTCTACTCCGCTTGGCTAACACGTACCGTACTTTCGGGGCACCCTTTGTAAAAAGGCCGCCTGGGCGGGATGCTTACGGCGCATAGCAACGTGCTTCGTATTTACGTTGCTCGATTTCCCGCCTCGTCCCCGTAACTTTTTCATTTCGTTTGCCACTACCCCCTCGAACCACACCCCCTGTACACCGCCATCCGCCACCCCGACGTATATACCGGTACAACGGTTGTGTCTCTCGTTCCGGCCCGGAGAGCCCCTGGAAAATCCCCCTTTCGTCGTGCTTTTTGTAAGGAGCCTAATTTTTCAACGCTCCGGGCACGAACGAACCACGCACGGCGACCGCGACCACTTATTAACCCCCGTCCATCCACCCCCGCGCGTCGTCCTCGTCGTCCGTGAATGTTCGTCTCGGGCACGTGGTCGTGCGATCGAGCACCACCACCTCCGGTCGCTCACGAGTATTGGTACCTTGCCCCGGTGATGGACAGTGTCAGTGTGTTCGATACCCGCGTGTCAATACGCGCACGCGTTCTATGGAATTCGAGCACGTGCGTGCCACCGATAACTCGATCCCGCCAAGACGATGCGCGCCTGTTAGGTCACTGGTGTGACGCGCTGGATGCTAAACGCGGTTCTATACCGAAAATTGCCGATATTCGAGCTGTTATAAATGTGCTAATAAATTGTATCAACTGACTGGCATGTGTTGTTCTATAAAAAATTACAAGGTTAAATTTATATAGACTTTTTGTAGTAGTATGTTTGATTTAAGAAATTTATTCAATTATTTCCTACGAAAATCTTTATAATTTCAACAAACTCAGATATACATATACTCTTGAACTTTAGTGTTTATAAGAGTCGTTCGTCATTCTGGACTCTTCTTAACACATTTAAACTTGTAGGTATAGTACAGTTCTTTGGAAAAAATTTATTGACGTACTTGCTCAAATTTTATTTTACCCTGGCTTGCTGTCGTGAAAAAAATATAAATAATACTATAACAATAGTTCGTACATATATTTTCATTGAATAGTATTTTTTTAAGTGTTCTTAACACGTTGAGTGTTCGAACAATACCCGTAATAGTCAGGCAAATAACAATAATTTTTGTAACCATATCATACCTTATAAACTCCAATAAAATTTGGTTTACTTAATAGATTGTAATAAAAATTTATTTGCAAGTTTGGTAAAAAATTGTTTCACTCACTCATAACAGACGTGGCACTGAAAGAAAGTGTTTATTATATTATACTTAAGAAAAATTCCGTAGAATTCTGACTGAATTAGTTTCTCGTCTAAATGAGTTAGAGGTTGAGACATCTACTTTCGCAATACAGTGTTCCTTTTCTTTTCAAATTTATTTTGGATCATACAGGGTGAACCACAGAGCGTGGTCAGCTTAGATTATTTATTCTACTATTATTAGGCAGACGTAAAATTGAATAAAATTAAATAAAAAGAAAATTGAATGGTAGGTACTTAGACCATTCGAAAATTGAAGACGATTTTTTTTCAAACTTTTAGCTACCTTTAAAAAATACAAACGGTATTAGTTAATCTTAAATTTTCTATGCATTTTTAATGTACTCTTATCATGCTACAGGCTCCTTAAGATTATTAGTGACACCCTCTCGTGTAATTAACATATAAAATATTCGATAAACAACCTGATAAACGTATTAAATTTTGAGTAATGATACATGCGGCCGCTTTAAAAAAATATGGACTTAAAATATAATTGAGCATACTGGTAAAATAAACTTATATATGTAAAAATTAAATAACCATATACTAACCAAAATGATTATTAACATTTTAATGAACTAGGTACGTCTAAAACGAAAATAATATCAGGCACAAACAATTTGATTTCATCGCGTTGTGGTTCTTTTCAGACAAATAAAAATTTCGATAAAGATCGGTGTCACATTATGTTGATAACGTCCAAAGAAACCGGTCGAACAATCCGGTTCTAATGAAATTAACGATACAGGCGATTACAGAAAATACCGGTACCAGTGCTTGCGCAACCCAGAAATAATATCGCCGTTGCACGGCCGCGCTCACGACCGCGCGTGCGAAATATTATTAAACGTCCAGAGCTTATCAATCGTATTTAAAAGCGCCAGCAAGAGAAACACCTGGAAAGCCAACAGTAATCGTCTCTGCGTTACGACTCTCGTTTACAACAAAGAAAAATATTTCCCTCCATCCTCGGCATTCACCCCTGTCCTCAGTTACCAGCAAGACGAAGCCGCTTTATCTCTCCAATCCTCCCCTTCCTCGTATTCGCCCTCTCTCTGTCTCTCTCTCTCTCTCGTCGTTCCTCTCGGTGCCGCGGCTCTCTTTTGCAGAAGTAATAGAGTCGTCAATTGCAGAGTGGCAAAAAGAAAAACCCTGGGCAAAGGCAGAGACGACGCGATGGCATCCCCCGCAGTGCCGCGCGCGCTTTTCCCAACCTCTCCCGCGCCCCCCATCCTTCCTCGCGCTTTGCGTCCCCACGGAAAAAAACTCTCTCCCACCAACGGAAATCGACCCCGCGTCTCGACACGGAGGCTCCTCTCGTCGTTTATCGTGTCGTTCGAGAGTTCTTCCCTCTTTATTGCACCCTCCGCTTATGCTCCGTCCCGCTCTAACCCTGACGTGTCCCTCCTCGTCCGTTCCATTCTTCAGGAGGTAGCGAACCTGAACGGAGAACGCAGACCAGACGCGAGGAGAGGAACAGAACAGAAGAGAAGAGTAGAGAAGAGAAGAGAAGAGAAGAGGAGGTGGAGAAGAGAGGAGAAGAGGACAAGGTTGAGAGAAGAGAGGAAAACGCCGGGGTAGAGAGAGGGTAGAAAGATGAAGGGTGGAAGCGAGAAAGCGGAGCAGACGCGAGGAGAGGAGGACACGAGAATAGAAGTGAGAGAAATGACAGGGGTAGAGGAAGGGTAGAAAGACGAGGTGTGTAAGCGAGAAAGCGGCGAGAAAGTTTCGAGGGCCGGCCGCGCAGAGGGAGCCAAAATCTGAAAAAAATTGGCGGGGAATGATGGCGCCGTCGGCGTCGGCGACGAGAGAGCCTCGACGGTTTAGGGGTGGAAGAAGGGTCGCGCGACGCGGAGGAGGGTGTTGTTGGGGTGGCTGGCTATCCGTCCTCCCTCTGTTCTTCTTTCCTCCAATACGTATACGCGTGCGAGCCCGTACGTACAATAGACGGAGGCCCTCGAAAAGCCCAGCTGGGGCCACGCACACGTGCCGAGGACACGGCGTCCGCGCGAGCTTTGGGCGGTGCTTTTGCGCGAAGTTTTCAACGAATAAGGCGCCGTGACGCCGACGCGTTGCCACGCCTACGCCACCTTTCTAGGCACACAACGGCCGGAATTTTCCCTCTTTCTCGCGTAATCAATGAGAGACACAGGCCTGGGCCAACGTAGCCCGTCGACGACGACGCCTGCCGCACCCCCGTCGCCTGCTGACACCGACGCTGCCGCCGACACTGCCGCCGCCGCGCCGCTCCCAAATCCGACAGAGAGAGCCAGCGCGTCGGTATTATGCTAGGTTACGCATCACGAATATACGCGCGCCAGGGAAAACCGACTCGATCCTGCTCCGACCGAATTCGGAGGAAACCGCCACTGCTCTCCAGGGGAGACAACCCCTAATTCGCCGTCCCTCTCGCTCGATCCGCTTCCTCCCCTAAGCCTCCCACGAAGCCTCTCTCTCTCTCCCCCTCGCCCTTTCTCTCTCGACGACTCTCCGGCATTGTACTCCTCCTTTGGCCCCCACTCACCGAGCTGATTGTCTTTTGATCTCCTATGTTTTTCACTCTCGTTCAGCCTCGTCTATACTTACCTCCTTTCCTTTTCGATGACTTGTGTTGCTCCTTTTGTGGGGGACGCTTCTTCTTCTTCTTACCACCCCTTTTTTGTTTATCGTCAATAGTCTTGGTACTCTCTTGGAATTCTGTATTCTTTCTGTTACTTCTGTTTACTTTTCCTTTTCTTCAGTCTTCTTGTTACCAACCCTTTCGTATTAATCATCGATGTTTCGTTTTTAGATCCATTTTCGTGTTATACGCTCTCCTTTTGCTACTCATCTTTATTTTTAACTTCCTTGCAAGTTATTTTACATCTGAGACTATTCTTTACCACTCCATTTTAATTTATTATCGAGAAATTTATTTCTAACAACCCCCTTTCATATCCAACGTTACTTAATTTCTGTTGCTATTTCTACTTTCCTCTTCACTGCCTTGTATTGGTTCTTTTACTTTTTTCTTAACACCGCCTTTCATATCCAACGTTCCTCAATTTCTGTCGCTATTTCTGCTTTCCTCTTCACTGCCTTGTATTGGTTCTTTTACCTTTTTCTTAACACCCCGCTTCTTACTTATCATCAATGGTAAATTTCTAACCACCCTCTTTCGTGTTCTGTTTGCTTCCACTTCTGTTACTTCTGCTCACCTTTCTTCTCACTACCCTCTTGCCACCCCTGTTTTATTTATCGCCAATATATCCCGGATTTTACGCATTTCTGATAAAAGTGAATAGGTGAAATACAAACCAGTGACGACATCAAAAAAAAATTAATCGAATACTGTTGTGTTACTTTCAATTGATTCGAATTATTAAGAGAAGAAATACATCTTTACTTAACTCGTGCTTCTCGCAATCGATGCACACAAATTTTTGCTTTGCATAAAGATCCGCAGTCCAATCATCAATGTCCCACTTCATGCCACCCCCTTTCATATTCTACTTTCTCACAGTCTTCTAATTTGTGCTTGTCTATTCCTGGAGTCCCCTTCACCCTCTTTTTGGGTATCAGGTGTTCCTCCTCATTTCCTCCTCTTCTGCCAGCCGCCCCTACGGTTTGACATGACGGAAGGAAAAATGGCGCTGGTTCCCCTCCTCCGGTACAAGGCGGAATTTGTGAGATGTATCGGCGTGTCACAATGGAATTTTTTCCCCGGTGGTACAGCACCGGACCGACCGTTTAACTGGCGCACGCATCCACAGGTTCGAGGGAGAGGATTCAGCCGTTGGCAGCGTGGGAGTTGCGAGGATGGAGGGTGTGAGGGATGAGCAATACGAGACGCTCTGTTTTGTCCATTGATACATCGAGAACCTGGCACTTGTAGGTCACGGAGTACGTGGGCCGCATGGCTACGCTTTGAAATCGAGCGACACCGTCAACCTTTCCGAATTCCTTTTGCGCCGTTCGCGCGTTCCTCTCGTGTTTCTATTTTTCATTTTTTATTTTGCTCAGTGAACGTGTTCGTTTTTCCTTTTCTTTGCTAATAAATGCACACGTTTAGCCGGGGCCGGTAACGAATAGGAAATTGCAATTTTTAATTTGGCGAACGCGCACGAGGCTCGAAAGGGGCTGGGTTTGTCGGTGTGATTACCGACTACACCAGGAGCACGGCTGCTTTACATAACAGAACCGTTACGACTGTTCACATTGCGGGCAAAGTTTTACGTATGCGCGGTACGTTCCCGCGTTCTTCTACGTTACACGGAAATGAAAAACATTCCCATGCAAAGTCAAAGCTGAAGAACGTCCACCATGAACACACTCGGCAACCAGCCGAGAGCGAGAGCGCGCGCGCGCGCACGGAGCTTTTCCCGCAGAATGTCCCGACAGTTTGCAGTTTGCTGAAACCTGTATGCGGAAAGCGGCGAACAGACGGGGGAAAAGAGAGAAAGTCGAAACGTCAGTACGTGAGGACTTTCGAAGTGGGACGAGCAAGTTTTACTTTGCACCCGGCCTGACGAAAACGTCAAAGCTTGCTCGGCCTGCTCGGCTCCAGTCAATACTTGAGAACGGTTCATTTTGGAAATATTTGCACGGCGGAATGATGGCGGACGGATCGGGCCAGAACTTCTCTGGCGAGACCGTGTCTTCCTAATAACACTCGCAAGAAACACTAGCTACATTAAAATTACAGTCGAAAACAATCTACCTTCAAAGTAGAAGATAATCGACTTCTTATCATTTAGTCAGAGAGGGGCATCTTTCTTTGAAGATACATATGGACCGTTTATTTTGAAAATGGTGTAAAGCCCAGTTTTGGAAAAAATGTATAAATCACAAAATAAACATATAACTTGGAGTGAATTTTTTATTTATAAACAATTCTCGAAAAAAGACAAAATGGATTTACGCCACTTTCAAAATAACAGGTACATATATAAACAATCGAAATGGTCTGTAAATGCTATTGGACAATTTATGCAGTATTAAATATTGGAAATTAGTGGTTAATTATTGGAAAAATATAAGACGGTTGATTTTTTATTTTTCACTACCACAAAAGAATATTTTCCGCCAGTAGAAAATGGCGAATTTGGACATTGTTTAAGCATTATATTTTCTAACATTTTACACACAAAATTGGCATTGAATGGCTGATTACTGACAAAATCAAAGACAATGAATTTTTATCTTTTACAGCAATGCAAACTATTTTTCTGTAATATTAGAAGTAAGAAAATGGAACATTCTCTACATATTATTTTTTCCATTATTTTACGTATAATTATTATTTTTTATCTTATACAGTAAGGAAGAATATTTTCTCTGCAATAAAAAATAACAAAACAAAACATTCTGTAAATGTTCTGTTTCCTGAAAGTTTATACAGAATAAATTATTGACACTTTTTCAGACACGTTAATTATAGTTTTTAAATAAATTGTACATAATTGTTCCGTTTATGCCGATGACTATTACTACTACGAATTACATATGGCATAAATGAACGCGAAATCTTACAGACAATTTATGAAATTGAAACACAGCTAAAGCGACGGTCTCTAAAATTTTAATTACGCTGAAACTAAAGTGTGCGCTATCAAACAAAGCAGCAATCAACTCGCCAAGCAATCCATATGAACAACAACTTTCTTAAACTTTGACGTTCGTATAATGTGATAATATTTTCATAGAAATTACGTCGGACGCAGTATGAAACGTGGCTATAGGGAATATACCAAATAATTGAACGTTAGCAAATATTTGTATAGACAAACAAATGGAAAACAAGTCTCGTAATGGCGGCAGACGTGCGAGCGTGGCAAAAATTATGGTTACCTTCACATGGTGTGCCAATATGTTTATTATAGAAACATTTAAATCCACAAACCATTCATTTTTCAAATAACCGATCATTGTTCTCAATCACGAAGCGTTTTGATTAAGTTTTCAGGCAATTGTGTTTTTAATCTTTTGGAGATTCGCGTTGAGTAATGTCATCGATATAGTGCAATTAGCTGAATTTGCAGTCGGGGAACTTCGTAGTCGTTCGGTTGCCAAATATCTTAACATACCAGGACAACGGATCGTCACTGCGCTAATGTGTACACACATGAATGAGGGAATCATGGATCAGGGGTGAAGCGACGTGTAAGTGACGAAGATGGGGAGATGGAATTCTCGCACAGGAGGACAGAAGATGGAACGTGTAAGTTCCGCTTTGTCAACGGATAGGAATAGCGTATAGTTCGCGGGCGTTGTAAACCACAGAATGGGCCATACGTCAGATAATTGTAGACGAAATGACGTTTATATCAGCTTGAGTAACGATTCTGATTACTAACATTACATTGATCATATTTCACCTTCTGCGATTATCCCTCAAAAAACACTCCAAAACTTACAATTCATAAACATTTATATCTATCATCAACTTTACAAGGTTCAGTAAATTACATTTAATTTTTGCAGACCTCATTTAAATAATTTTCTCTCAAGCTATTATAAGGTTCGTGATAGAAACTCTTCTTCTGCAGTGATACACCCCAGAAATAAGAGTCCCTGGAATAAAATACGTGGAAGCCGGAAAAGAAAAACACATAGAGCCTTATATAGTAGAACATTAAGTTTAAGGAACGGCTTGGACGTTCTTCATTCCTCCTAGGCTTCTACGTTTATAAAACTTTTCGTTTCTGGTGCGTTATAAATGTTCATACATACATATGTAGACAGGACGAAGAAGACAAGAATTCACAAGCGGAGACAGATATTTTTAAAATCATCGTTTAGCTGAAATCAAGCTTCTGATCTCCAAAACGTGCCATGCTATACATCATAATTGAACAAACACTTTAGAATGTTTTTAATAAAATCTATACAACACATACATGAATAAAAAATGACTTGGACAGCATGATGAGCATATCGAATTTCTAAATCAAGATCCACGTAGCAAGATCTTAAATAAAAATGAAAATGGAAAGCAATATACCGCCGATACATTCTGCCCAACTTGTAAGTGAAATCCATGTAGCACGTTGTTAAATAAAAAATAAAGTGAGCAGCAAAATATCAATGGTCCTTGTGGACCAAGGACACGAACGACAAGGCATAGATGCTTCTCGTGCAATTGAATTATTACAAACATATAAAATGCTCGGGTTGGTGCAGTGCTGTTCTGCAAATGATCGATCTCTTGTTTTCATTCGGATCAAATCGCCTGTTTCCATACAGCGAATTTCTATCTCGCCGATGAGCGAATTCGTTTGCAAAATCCGCCGGCGGGGCTCTAAACTACCCATTACCGATCCGAAAATAATCTCGCATAGATGACGCGCTCGGCTCAGTGAAAGGAGAGGAGAGGAGAGCAGAGGAGAGAGAAAGAGCCGCGTGGAAAGCTTTCGCGTGCGGGCGCGCATTAATTTAATCTTATATTACGATTTCAGGCGTACATCAGGTGATTAAAGCGGGGCCGATTCGACGGCTTTTTCTCGCCAATGCTGAATCGATGGGAAAATTTTCAATCGGCCATCAGTATATCCCGGTGTGTGCTCGTGTAGCCGAGCGCTCGCTCTCTAAACGGCCCTCTCGCCTCCGCGTGCATTTTCGATTAATCTAGGGAACGATCCTAAATAGGCGGGACCAGACGTGTATTTGTCACACGTACAAAGGAATCGAAGTCATATCTGCGGAACTCTACCGCCAATCAATATTTTCGTAGGATTCAACGGGTGTCCTGTTTACACGATGTCAGTTTACTGTGCGTTCGCTTCAGGATGTATGAGTTTGCCGAATTAGCGCGGCTGTTTAATCAGGCGAGAGGATTGTGTCCTTCCAACGGCCCGGCCTCCCCGATGCTGAAATATCGAGGATCGGCAACGGCGTCGTGGCTAGGTCCATTCGAGCATTGTGTTACCGAAACAGGCCGGTTTTTAAATAATTTCAGAAAGTGCCTGATCGTGCCCGTCCACAATGGGCATCGACTCTCTCCCCCTTTCCCTCTCGCTCTATCGCTCTCCCCCCCCCCCCTCTCTCTATCTCTCACTCTCTCTCGCTTGTTTCCTTTTTTTTTGTTTACCGCCGATCGACGAGAGGAAAAAAAAGGGTAACGTTCGCGGCCACGCGCGACACACAATCTAAAAAGTGCAATTCTGTGTTGCACGCGACTACATCGGGGAAATCGATTAGTGAAGGACCGATGTGGCGCGCGAAAGCGTACAAACAGCTACGCGCCGATTTCGAGTCAATCGAATTCCCCTCATATTCGAAATTAGAGGATGCCTCCGCCGACAAGTACCTCGTTTAACCGGGCTACCCTAAGATCAACTTCATTTTGACTTTATTCTGATTTTTTCTTGCAAAAACATGCACATTGATTCCTATTTGCAACATTTTTACAAATTTCATGATTCGTAGTTAAGAATTTCTTAATAAACGTTGCATTAACAATTTCAAACGTGAATCAACAATTCACCAGCAGTTACATAATTCATAATTCTTTTTTTTTTTTGGTACTACAGTGGGTTATCTAATTATGAGTTTATGTTAAAACAATTGGCTTTTACAGTGAATATTTTTTTATTTCTTGATGTTCGTATACATATATTGTTGTTTAGGTACTGATTGAAAATATACATCTGGCAACACTATAGACAATATTATTTGCCATATTGAAAATAAAGATATTTTTCACGCTGTGGGTCTAATAATTTCATCACCGTGTAGTATTATTTAAAAGAACATTTTCAAGCTCCTTTTTTGATATAGCATAATCATGACACATCCTTTTAACAGATTTGTGGAAGTTTAAATATTAATAACAACTAATATGTACACTAACCATAAATAGATTTAATAATTATCGTTCCTCACTCACACACTCTGTCTCAGTTTGCTTCAGTTTATGTATACATACAATTCTTTCAGACTACCACGCACCAAATTTAATGGTTCAATTTTAATCACTTCTGTGATGCTAGTGACTCGTCAATTATAGATTAATATGTCCTCTTGATGAGTCTGTATCATATTTAGTCTAATTATATACTTTAATGAAATCTGTCAGGCACATTTCAAAATAATATCTTTCAATTCGTGTTTTGTAGCTGATTTAGATTCAGTGATTATCCATTATTATAAATAGATTTCGTTTCTTATTAACTCTCTACTAATCGTTCGTAGGCAAACTGCATCTTCCAATTGGTAAATTGTAACGTCAATTATGAATGGTAAATATGTATTTATTTAATTTATAAAATGATATTAATTCAGACCTAATATTGATAATAAAATATAAGTAAACATTTCTTACACCTTTATTGACTGCAGTATTTAATATATTGCATTGTTCTGAACGTGACAAATTACCATTTTTATGAAGTACAGTAAATTGTCTTTTGAAATAAATTGCCAAAATGTTATTTAAAATCTTTATTGTATCTGGAAATCGTTTTTTTTCATCAAGAAGCATTTTTCTATATTTTCCCTGACTCTCATCGTCCGACAATAAGTCGTAAAGTCGAAAATGGCGGTAATGGCGGCGCCCGCGTCCCACCAATTCCATCCTCGTCAGTATCATTAAATATTTTGCTGAATAATACGGCATAAGGTAAAAGTATAACGATCTCTATTCATGATTAAACTTGCAGAAACAAAAAATACCGCGGCACCCTCTGAATGGTCTCACGAAACGGCAACGACCTTCCGCGCCCGAAGAACATGAAGGTCCCTGGTGGTATTCCTGGCCGGGGGTACCAAAAGAACGATTTCCCGGCGTGCCTCATTCAACCCGAAATGCTGGTGCCCACGGAGATGGTGCTGGTCCCGCGTGTGGAACGACAGAGAGAGAGAGAGAGAGAGAGAGAGAGAGAGAGAGAGAGAGAGTGGGAGAAAAAAAGGGGGAGACGATTTTACGTCCTAACATTTTACGTTTTACCCACGCGTCGTTTCATCCTAAGAGATGATTTTCCGTGCGACTTTATGGGGCATACAGTGAGATGGCTGAGTGCTCATTTCGCTGGGAAGAGCTCATTGGAACTTTACCGTTGCCGAGGCTTAGAATTCCGCCTCGGAGCTCTGTTAACGGCGAACATTCGTGAAAAGTGGGCAGAATGCGCGGCGAGTTCTTAATGAACCGATTGAGAACGAGTCCATGCTCTATCGATCGATATTAAAAGGACAGGAAATGCCTCGAAAAATGAAATGTAATTTTTCTCACAAAAAAACTCCTGCAAAAATCTACCTTTGTATTAACAAGTTACAAAAGTATCTTTCGCAACATGTGTGTTTAATACTGTTAAATAACACGAACTTATAAAAACGTAATCAATTTCTGACCATTAAATTGAATGAATAAAACATTACACTAGGAACATCAATTTCTGACCATTAAATTGGATGAATAAAATGTTACAGTAGGAACAACGGACAGACTAATGGGTCTGCAAGAAATGTCATCAAAAGTATATTTAAAAAAATTGCTAAGTATAGATATGAATGATCTTAAGCAACACCAATTTTATAATAGTTAAGAAGGTCCACGGTCCCAAGGTTAAAATAATATAACGTCACGAAGGGAATACATCACCAAACAATTCGTAGAGGTTTGTTGATTGGAAAATAGTCTGTGAAATGAAGAGCGGCGAATGGATTCGTGAAAAACGCGAAAGAAAATGGAAAAAGAACGGCAGATCCTCGACGACGGTGTCACATCAAGGCATTAAGGCCAGGACAGCTATTTCCTCCAGCCGATACGCTTCCTTCCCCTATTTGAAAGCGGTGTTTTTCTTGTTTTTCTTTAACGCGCGTTGCTGCACACGGAAAATCGGGTCCGGAGCTCTGGCGTGGTTTGATCGAAACAAGAGGGGCCGCGTCGTCGAAATCGCTGTTTCAACGATCGGGGAAGATGCTAATGGACTGGCCGCGGCGCATAATCATAAAATGCGGGAGAAGTGAAATTTGATGATGATGGCTCGCGGTGGCTGACTCCACGGTTTCCGGTAACCCCGTGGATAAAAACCGTTTGCCCTGGAAATTCAGCCAGCGGGAACGATGTTGAACGATTTTATAATCGACGTGCGGTTTGTCTCGGCGTTTGTGCCTCCGCCAGGTGCCCCCGGTCACGGAAAAAGGATCCTATCTACGGTATATTAGCCGTCCTTGTTTCCGGCCAACACCCGATATTTCTGCGGCATTACATGGGAGCCCGGAGCCCGAGGAACCGACCGCGGCGAGTTACGATCGAACAATTAAACGTTTAAACTCCAATATATTCGTGTCCGCGATAAATCTCGTTTTCTGATGACCGCAAATCCCCAGTCTGGCGATACCAAAACACGATGTGCTGCCCCTCAGGAGCGACATCCTTACCGACTGCTTCCACCATTGAAGAGAACTGACTTACCGGGCTTCCTAAGGGTGGCTGCAACGAATTCGCTGCGACTTCGCAAGGGTCGCCACAGGCGACGATCAAATTTCTATTCGAAAAAAATAATTGAATCGCTCGGAAAAAAGTGAAAAACGATTTTTATTGGAAAATTTTAAAAATTTGGATTCTAAGAGGTATTGAAAAATTTGGCACTTCGTTAAAATTTGTGAAACCGATAGACAAACTAATTAACGTGGTTAACTATATTTTTTGTTCAATATAATACAATAATATTTACTATACGAAGAAATATAATATTAAATAATAATAATCTATAAAGTGTAATTCTTCTACATTTTTATTTCTGTAACACTACACTACTCCATAATTTTACATCAGAGAAATGGTTGTTCTCTGTAACTTCGTGTGGAAAGATCATACAATATTTTACCTCTACTCATTCGAAAATGTGAAGTCTTCACTTCGCACCCTTAAATACAATTTTTTTCAACGATTCTATTTTTTGTTATTCGATGGGAGAAATGAAGATGAAGGAAAATGAAGAATATGAAACTGAAGCTGATTTTCGAAATTTCCCGAATTTAAACGACTGTGCGAAATTGAAAAATTCTTTTCCACCCTCGTTATGATTTGACTTTATACAGAGAAGTCTCCGCTTTACAATGACCCCTCAAAAGCTGAACTGCGATTTCTCCCCGCGGTTTTATTGCATTTTATATAAAAATTGTAAAAGTTTTTTACATAATGTTGCAGGAATTCGAAGATCGACAATTATTTTATTCAAATTTAATCTATTAATTTCGTAGAGTAATGTTTTATGCTTTTATAATATCTTTTGATCCGGTCAAGCCCTCATTTTGTTAAAAATGATTTTATATTACTAAAAATGAAAAGAAGAGGTTAACAATATGACTGTTTGCTTTCTCTTGACATTATTTCGAATGTATTGTTAAAAATTGGAGGACTTCAACGAAGTTAAAAGGAGAAATTAAATGATAAATGCACCCTTTCTATGAATATTACATTTCTTCAGAATTTACAACGTAATGTAAAATAATTTTATAATTGTGTCCCTGTAATCAAGAAAAAGATTATTGTGAATCAATTTTTATTGACCTTATTTTATAAAAATATTACTGTTAATAAGCTTTTTTAATGCTTCAACCAAGGATTAAAAATGTTTGCAATAAGTAAACTGCAGATTTATATGCAAAATAACAATGGTGTGCCTTAATTGTGTGCAATAATCTCACTCAGATGGAACTAATACAATATTGTTTTGAAAATTCTTTTAATGATTTTATTGTTTTGTGTACTCATTTTTTCGTAAATACACAAAATCCGCAGTCTAGCAATAATGATCAATTAAGAAATAATTCTCAAGGAAATAATTTATACATACATCTTCAAAAACATATATATATATATATATATATATAGTTAGTTAGTACAACGTTATTATGTACTAATGATTTTGGTTACACTCACCAGTCTGATATCTCTTTCTCTCTCTCTCTCTCTCTCTCTCTCTCTCTCTCTCTCTCTCTCTCTCTCTCTCTCTCTCTCTCTCTCTCTCTCTCTCTCTCTCTCTGTTTATAATATACTATCGTGAGTTGATTGAGAGAAATCCTTATTTATTGATGGTCTGAATTAATCGTATGTATGTGAGCTAGAATAGAAGGAACGAAGAACAATTAGTTGAGATACGCGGTTACACACGTTACCGCGTAAACGATAGAATTGAAACAGAGAAAACTATTTGATGAAGTTACACTGAAAGATAGTTTAGATAATAGATTGAATTTAGAGTTTAAATTTAGATTGAATAGATTTAACGTAAGGTAATACTTCCGGATGAATAAGGAAATTCCTAATTGCGACGCGAAACGAACTCTGCTTATTAATCCTCACGGACACAACGACACGCACCTCGCGCTTGTACATCGAAGAAGTGATCGTTTCTCGTTTCGTTTCGGCTAGTTCGGATTCTTCACCCGGATTCCCACTGCGCGCCTCGTTAACCAATTAGGTTTAATTTCTTTGTTCAACAGCCCAATGATGCGTCTTACGCGTGTTCTCTCTTTCTTTTATTCTAGCTCTATATCGCTCCTTCACACAACACGCACCAACGGTCGTTTCTCACTCGCTCTCGCACGCTTCGTGCCAACGGTCGAGGATGGCGTAGCCTGTATAAACATAAAGGTCCTTGAAGCGTTCGGTGTGTCCAGTTAGGGTGGCCTCACAACTGCAATAGTTACCAGGCACACCTTTACGTTGTTGTAATGAATGTCTACACAGGCCATCCTCTCCTCGGCCGTTGGTATAGCCGCTTTATCTTCGACGGCCCGACTGACGAGTTTGCTTATTATTTAGCTAAAAGATGACGGACGGGGCATCATTGTTTCTATTGTTTTTATCTATCTATAATTGCGAAAGTCGCTTCGCGACGCGTGAAATTACATGTTTTGGACGGCGTTGACTCCAAGAAGGGTATTTGTTATATTAATACATTTACCGCGCGGAATAACTGAATCTATACTTCGTCAAAGGCCACACCGTGATTAATTAGGGTGATCCCACAACTGCAAGAGTTATTAATCCCGGTGTTGCCGACGGATAAAACCAAAAAGTAATTAAAAGAATATAATTGTTCGGAACGTAACAACCTCAAGAAACAGAATTTTTCCCCGACAAGTTGTTCCTACTATTTCGGCCAGAACCCAGCACGATAAAAAATTGACTCCTGATAAAGCACCGGAGGACCTGAACACATAATCTATTCTGGTGCGCCATAATTTCATTTTGCATATTCACCTGGCATTAATATTAACAAGTACAATCCTACTTCTCCGATGCAAACGGTGTCCGACGAAAGCTATAAATACAAGGCGGGAATAAAAAAAGGACGGGCGCACGAGCAAAAGAAAACTCCGCATAGCGAAAATTCCCAGGGAACGATGTTCCGTCGGAAGAGGCAAATCATTCAGAGAAGCGGAGACATAAAAGGAAAATCAGGACGAGGATCACTTTCACCAAGACTCGGTGGTTACGCGCGTACGGAGGCGGCTTCTGGTTCATCAATGACCAACGCAACAGCGTCAGAGAGAGGGGCAGCGTTCGGAGGCGTCCACTAAAAATAGATCATCCATATTTTAACGCTGACCGATACGAAAAGAAACTACAAAGAAAGGAGGGAAGATCCTCCACTGACCCAGTCCGCCGTTGTACACGCGTGCGCAGGGTTTGATACATCGACGGTACACAGTGTGGTGCACGTGGCCGATCCTGTGCACACTGACAGCTCCGGGCGATATATCCGCCAATTTTTTCGCATTTCCCACGTACACAGCCGCCGGTATACAACACGTACGCGCGGTGTATACCTCGCGTGCAGCCCCAGGAGGGCAGCTAGAGAAGGACGCGCAGCCAGGAAGCACAGAAGCATCACCGAACGGTGTGGTCTTGCGCCTGTCCCTGCATGTGTACACGCACACCTACCCGTGTATGATGTACGCCCCTGCATACCAACCTGTCGTGATATATAAACATTGGTGAAAGAGAATGCGCTGGAGGAAGCGAGAAAACGCTGCACAGGGGGTGGTAGCGTTCTGGTAGAGGGAGAGAGAGGCTAGATTGTCGACGAGACCAGTGGCGACGAATAAAAGAGGAAAATTAAAGAGAGACGAAGAGAGTACGGGGATGCACGTAGCGAGAGGCTGACCGGTCCGGTGGATTGAACAAAGAACGATAGAGGAAAGAGGAGGAAAGAGGATCTGGTCGAGCGAGCAGGAGGACCAAGGTGGAAGAGAGACGGAAAACGAGCTCGGTGGATAGCAGAGGAGAGGACGATTGATGGCCGAAGAACGATGAAGAGAGACCGGGCTACACGGCGAAAGGGAGAACGGGGTGGTAGAGAAAGGGATGGAGGAAAGGAAAGGAGAAAAAGAGAGGGTAGCAGACAGGGAGAGAACGATCTGGCGCGGACGGCGAAGAGAGCGAGACGAATGCATATGTGTTCTGAAACAAACGTTCGATCAGAGTGCCGATTGTTGCCAATCATACGTTGCCACGGCGTACCCCTCTGTGCCCGTGGCCAGGCCGCGGATTCAGTTCTGCGTTTTTACGCGGCGCGGCAACCGCTCCCGTTCTTTGGTCCACAGGTCTCGTGATTTCGCGGATTTCACGAGCGAAATTGCAACAAAATGCTAAAGTAGCGCTCGCGGCCCTTGGCACGTCGTTACCCGTGCGCGAATCCAGGTATGTGTGCGTGAAAGAAGGTCTCCTGGTGTGACGTCGTCGCCGTCGTCGTCGTCGTCGTCGTCGTCGAGGAGAGGAGAGGAGAGGGTCGCAGAACCGTCAAGGGGAACACGTCGCGAACCCTTTTCCCCGGGGCGAAAGAGAGAGAAAGAGAAAGAGAGAGAGAGATAGAGAGAAAGAGAGACCCGGAGAAAAGCCTCCCGGTGGTGGCCGTGGCGACGCAGAGAGTGAACACGATGTGCGTACGGTGGCTGCGTGCGTGCGTGTGCTTTTTGCGGGAAATGTCAGCGCTGCCGGTGGCATTCGATGATTGATGACGACGGCAAACTACGGCTAAGCGGGCTGGTGTGTGCGTGTCCGTGTGTACGCGTGGGAGAGAGCGTGTAAGCGTTCGAGAGGACGGGGCTCTCTCTGCTCCGCGCGTTTTCCCGTGTGTTGGTTGGCCCCATGTCCATGGAACAACGCCTTATGCATACTCATCGTAGGTGGGCACACGTACGTACGCTTATGCGTGCCCGGTTTTCGCCTGTCTGAGTAGGCGCGCCCGAGACCCGATGATTTCGGAAAACACGGTAGCCCCGCGTCGACCAATGGCAACACGCCGACTCACCGGCCGGGCAACCAGCAATACGCAATGACGCCCTCGGAGCGACAGAGAGAGAACAAGGAAGAGAATGATCGGGTGGGATGACGAGGTGGAAGAGAACGAACAGGGTTTGCGTCGAGTAATAATGAATGTTTGTTGCCGAGGCTAAGCCTTCATTTTCCCTGCCGTCGACCTGCGGACGGGTCTTCGTCTGCACAGCCCCCTCTCCCTCCCCCCGCCCTATCGCCTGACTGACCGAACCCCCTACCCCGACATTATGCAGTCTAATCTCGCTAATACGATATTTATCTGGGCTACGCGGCGACCCGCACGCCCTACGGCTTTTTCGATGACGATCCACCCGGACAACCAGGCGCTTCTTCAAATTGTTGCCTCTGTTAACGGTAACCGTACTGAGCACATCGTTGTTTTACTAAAATTTTGAAGCCTGAATTTCTTTAGACTTCTATCAATTCGCCTAACAATATGTGCTTGAGTGAAGAAATGTATAATTCGATCATTTCTAACGGCATAATCTTTGTAATTTTAATAATTATAGAATAAGACATGTGAAATCGATTATTTGATGTGTCCTGGTACAGTTAGTGTTAATGTAGGCTGTGTGAGCAGATCATGGATACAACAATATTACTTAATTATATGTTAGAGGTCTTGCTGCTCCGATTTTAATGTGGAGATCATTGTGCTGTTACCTGAGACACCCCCAAGTCTAAGATAACGTTTCAATTATTTTACGTAAAAGTCTGTCCCTCTTCAGTCAGACCATCTTAAGCGTTATTCTCATGAATATACCGTTTCCTAAATGTTTTATATGGGAACATGAAGCTGGGCATCGGAAGTAACGAATAGGATCATTCATTGTGCCCATTCCACTGCATAACAGTTCGTCAGTAGATACTTCTTATTTTTAAGCAATTTATTTTCAGGAAGTCTGACAATTAGGGTGGGAACTGAAACGAAGCATATTTACCCTATTAACTAGTAAATAGATTTCTTTCTAGGCAGAAAATAAATTGTAGAAACGAATATTATTAATTGTACACAATTACTGAAGTAAAACTATCCCTACATAAGGAATAGTATTTCGCTGCCCTGCTCTAATAAGGTCATTGTTCTATTGAAATACCCTCAAATCTGAATCTTAATCTTATCATTGTCATCATGAATAAATTGTAGAAAACAAACTTTCAGTAGCTCCATACGATTACATAGAAAACACAATTGCTCTATAGTAAGTACTGCTCTGAAGTCTAAATTTGAATGCCTAGTACGATTAAAACATCCCCAAGTCCGAGTCTCAATCTTATTCCTCCAATTAGCAAAGAATGAACTGTAGATAAGAAATTTTCGTTGCTATAAAGAAATAGTAATTCATACCCTTCTCTAGGGGGTTAGTCCCCAATCACAGTTACAAACATTTCATTTAAATTTTAATTTTCTATTAGCAAGTTCGAATCATTTGCCATTTATATTATATCTAATGAAAAGATCAATGTTGACCTTAAAAAAGGAAGTTCAAAAATATTTAAAAAAGAAAATGATGCGTAAGAATTTGAATAAATCTAACCACGTCTCGAAATTGTTAAAGGCATCCGCCATTCCAGGGATGAAAGATCCCCAAGATCGAAGCTGCGTATAAATTTGTACGCATCTGTCGTTCAATGAACATCCAATCGATGCAAACCGATGGCTAAGTTTGTTTTTCGGGGGAAAATAAATAGCAGAAACACTATAGCGGTGCGTACGATTACCGATGGGTAGAAACTGTTGCATCCCCGCGTCACGGAAAAACAGGAGGGTATATTTTCCCGGCGAGTTTTTCTCGGGAAAAATTCAAAAATCGTAGACGCGCGGCGGGAACGGCACAGGACGACGAGCGCGGAAACAGAAGGGAGAAGGGAGAGCTGCGCAACCTGATAGGACTCTTCGAGTACGAAAGAGGGGATGAGAGTGCTTTTCACGACCACGGTGCAGCTCGTAGGCGATAGTGCGGAGGGCAGCTCCGGCCGCGCACGCGCTTTTTCGAAAAATCAATAAAATGAAAAGCTTGCCTAATGCTATGTTACTACGGGGGTAGACTCCGCCTTCATCTAGTAGCTATAGTGGTGGCTGATCGCCGCCTAGATACTACACCAGCCAAACCAGATGATCATCTATAGATGACTCGTCGCCGGCCAGCACGCCCAGGGTGCATCATTCCCGCTTGCCTGAAAGGCGGCGCGCTCTGCCAACGGTGTTCATCGGTGGACGAAAGTTCGCTTAATTTTTCAAATTCAATTAAAACGCGTCTCATCGGAAATTGTCCTCTTAACTAACCGATCCGAAAGTGGCTTTGATCTCGAAACAGCACACATCGTATTTGTGTTGATTATCGACTAATTTCTTTTTTGTTGGAAAAACGTATCTTGTGTCTTCAATTTCTGAAGTAGATTACACTTAACTACGATGAGATCCTACGAAATGGTGATGCATGCATCAGCACTGCCAAAGTAAGAACGTACCTCGAGTCTTCAGTTTCTAAAGTACATGAACAACGGACTGTAGCTATGATGAAGCCCTTAGAAGGGAGCTCTTAAGAAATGCTGAAGTATAGCATCAGCATTTTCAAAGTAAGAAAACGTATTTCGGATCCCTAGTTCCTCAATTAGATGACAACTTGTAGGTATGGTGAGGTCCTTGGGAGACAGGTCCTAAGATATCCTGAAGAGTAGCATCAGTACAATGAAAGGACTGGTTCTCATCGTGAAGGAGGATATGCTTATGACGATAGTTCGATAAAAACTCAAAAGGAATAACCGATGCAAGGCGCCGGGTGTTTTGTAGGTCCAGCAAAATGAGGGATGCGAATGCGGCGAGCCATGATTAGATTGTGGCTTGTGCTCGAGGCGTCCGACTAGGTTCAGCACGTTAGCGAATTCGGTCCGTTGAGTGTTGACAAGTCCGCATACTCCTCTCCCGCCGCCTTTAGCGCCGGCCATGTAACTCTAACGAGCTTAGGGCAGACTGGATCTCCGCTCGGCTGCATTATCTGAAACCGCGAGGTGTTCTTGCCCAGAGCGGGATACGTTTCTACTCTGCAGCGTAGCGTCCGCCAATAGGAAGACCGATGTACCCCTGGAACGGCCAGGTAGAACAAGTAGAATATCGATAGATTTCCATTTGGCGCACCTGCTACGCGTAAACGATACGCCGACCGCGGGGCGGTTTAGAATTTTGCGATAGAGCTCGGGAGACGGGCTTGAATTATTGGTTGCGATTCCGTCCTATTACTGCCCCTCCTTCGCCCCCGTCGACGGATTTTCTATCCTCCTCCTTTCGTTTGACGAAGGCGTATCGAGAGGAAAAATTGTTCGGCGATCATCGAACATTTCGATCGGGCGGAACCATTTCGTTCGGGATCGATCGATTTGATGAAATTTGATGTCCGACACGGGATAAAGCGCGACGAACGAGGCGAAAGAGTCGGAGGACCTGCTGCCTGGATCGATAATTCAGTTAAGCAGGTAACCTGAACGTAATCGGTGGCGGATACAGAAAAAGCACTATCTAAAAGTTAGACGAAAGCCGATCAAACTGGGCGAAGTGCCACGCGAGAGTTTGATTAAAAATTTGGATCGCCGAAAGTTTACGTTTTCTCAAGAAAAGAATTTTCTCTATGTTATGTAGGATATGATTGGAAAATTCGGGACGTAGGCATTTATAATTATAGGTGGCTATAGATGGATTAATGAAAATGCCTTTCTAAAACGGAGCAAATCGCTGATGTCATTTCACGGCGACAATGGATCGATAATCCTTTTTGAAGGCGAGAGAATGGGAAATTGAAATTTTCGGGCCGCGAAACTAACCTGCTTGAACGACTTATTATCTCAGGGCGTGTTGTCTCGTCATTAGATTATGGACAGAGTGTGATACAACGAAATTCACAATTTTGGAACGGCGACGAATATGAGAATTTCATAGAAAAATATTTAGAAAGTAAAATGTCTGAATATTTTATGCATTGCTTAATAATATCGAATTGTCCAAAGTTCGTACGTACAAGAGTAATGAAATAAAAAAAAATGAACGCCCATTCTCAGCTTGATAACGTTAGATGTTAACCGTGTTTCTTATCTTGAACCGTGCTCGGTTTACGTGCCGTCCACGTTGCAGTTGCGCGGACCAAACGACACCGACGATCCCCGAATGTCATCACTCTAGACAATATCGTTCGTTTTTACTACTTTCCTCGGTAATAAACATAATCGTTTTCATAACTATCACCCCGGAATCGTGCCCCACCGAAAACGTGCGCCGAAGAAATAAAACTGTCCATTACGGAATCCTCTGGCGTACCTCAAGCAAGCTTCGCGTGGAAAATATCAAGAGAAGATACAGGCGAACGAAATAGTAACCACCATTTTTACATAAAATATTAAAAAATTATAATCGAAATTCGAATGATTTACTTTCTAACAATGATTTTGAACAAGCTAATGCGAACTAATAAAGTTTCAAGGATTAAGAATACAGTAGAATATCGATTATCCAAACTAAACAAGGAAACATGACTATTCGAATATTAGAACAATTACTAAATTGTAATGGTAAATCCAATTTTTAGTAATTTGTACAATAAATAATGTTGCATATGGATCGCCTTAGTGCGAGCTATTTACATGTGAAGCATGTAGATATAGCAGGTATACTAAAGACTTCAGACATCGGAGGTTCGGGTAATCGAAGTCTTACTGTAATAGAACTAGAACTAATGATCTTTTAAGGATTCAAAATAATAAAACTAGAACTAGTGTTTCAAGGATTGGGTATAATAAGATTAGAACTATTGAACTTCCAAGGGTTAGCAATAATAAGACTATAGAACATCAGTTCAGCAAAATAGGGGTTGAAGACGTCTCCGAACCGTGAATTAAAGATAAATACAATTAAAGCCGAGGTACAACGAGCATTCTTTGTGTATCTAACGCAAATTTACCTACAGACGATCCAAAGTGCTCGATCCTAGCGCAGCGAAGAAACTGTAAATTATGATTTTTGTTAACCCTGGCGCAAATTGCAACGAATTCAAGTAGATATTAGCGCAATGCGGGATCTCAGACGACAAAGGCGGAGTAGCGTGGGAGAAGGTCCGGCGGCAGGTAAAGAGAAGAGCCTCGAAAAACCAGGGGAAACCCCCGAAAACCCGGTCATTAATTGTCTTAGACGTTTAAGCGATGTAAACAGTGGAGGTCGCGAAAGGGAAAGCCCCTGGGTGAAAGCATGGCCAAAAGTACGTCGACCGCAGCCGGCAGTTTTTCCGGCTGACGATAGAACACGGCCCTGGTAGTTTTCACGATTTTGCAGAGACTGTACCTCGGGGGTAACCCTTCAAGTATAAACCACCCCCCACGGTAGCCATGGCGACGCGGACATGGTATTCCTACCCGGCAACTCGTCCCCTTCCTCCACCTCCACCTCCAACCTCCTCCTCCACCTCGGTTTGCTCCCTCGCCCGCCACCACCGACACCCAGGCCGCCACCCTAAAAACAAGAGTGTAGTTGCCGGATCACGTGGTCCCGACCGCTCTCCACGGTGGGAGGTCGAAGGGAAGTGAGGATAGAGCCAGAATAGGATAGAAGGGGTAGTTCCTAATTGCACCGGCTGGGTGGGACACTAGAGGGGCTCCAGAATTGATGCTGGAATTTTGAGGTTAGGTTAAACTCGCCCCGTCTCGCTTCCACCCGCGGATTTTCCTCCCTCTTTCCCTTTCCCTCCCAGTGGTATATTCCCTCTTTCCCGTTCTCGTACCGTAGCCCGACTTTGTCTCAAACACGGATGATATTCCTCTCGTTCCTCCCGCTGCTCCGATCGTTTCCTCCTCTTCCTTTCGTCGTGCCGTTCGTCTACCCGGCACCCTCCCGCTTCCTCTTAACTGATCCTTGGTGTATCCATCCTACGCGCCGATCCTCCACCACCCCCCTCGAGAGCCAGCACAGAGATCCTGCCAGGGTTTTGGTCCCGTAGACTGAAAAATGCTGCGGTATACCGGTCCGTTACTAGAAGACGGGAGAGTGAGAAGGGGGGCCTTTTCGAAATCCCCTCGAAACTGTAATGAGAAACTCGCCGGCCGATTTTCCACCAACCAGAAACCGGGAACCCCCGAGAACGACGGACCTAACCCGGACCCTGTGGGGCTCGCTGTAATTCCATTTCAACAACTACGTGCTTACGTTATGAACCGTAGATTTCCCTTAGAATCCTGATTAGAAACGAACGAAATGTACAATAAAATCGAAAACATAACTTCACCCCCGTCGGCATAACCGTGTCCTCGGCACAAAAGTCGGCAAACTCTTGCGCAGGCCATCCAAGCTTTCAAATTTTTGTCTCCGATTTTTCAGGCATGCGCGATTCGAACCAGTCTTCGAATAAAAAATATATGTACTGCGTATAACAGAAGTTGTTGGACACTTGATGAATAAATACAATTTTCTCATCCAAAAATTATGCTCGTTTAGTCCCCCCACGCTGGAATTCCCCCTGGCGAATGCTATCTGGTAAAAAGTTGTGCGGCCCGAGGTTGGCGGAATTTTTAAAAATTTCCCGAATTTTTCTGGTTTTTTTCTACTTTTCGATTTTTTGTATTTTTTTCGGAGCCGATTTTTCGAAATTTTTTTGCCGGACGGAAGGTCCTCGGAGATTCCTGGGCTCCGCCCTGAAAGTCGAGGGCAAACGAGTCCCTCTTTGGGCTGACGACGACGAGGGTAGTTTGCGTCCGTGGCGCAGAGAGCGGAGAGGGTGGCCGCCGGACACAACCTTCCGATCAATGAAGGCGAAGCGCGCGCAGACCCTCCAGTTTTTTGAAAATCTGCCCGCCAACATAGCTCTGCCCCTTGTTTGCTCCCTCCGCCGCGTCTACACCTGAACCGCATACCAAGATGGGGAAACGATGCCGTATGGGGATTCGTTCGATCCAGCCCCGGCTACGCCATTTTCCCCGAATCGATGACTGCTGGGTAACTCGGACTAACCCCCACTGACACTCATGACACCCACGCAAAACCCAAAAATCAGCAGAACCCCTCCCCACCCTCATCTTGTGTCTTAAATAAAATCTGAAAAGAATAATTGAAAAATCTGAAGAACTCCCAGAGTTTTAAAAAACGGAAAGAAAAAACGCGGGAATGGCGGCGAGTTTAAAAACTTGAAAGTGCCCGCCCGCTGAAAAAACATGGCTCCCAAAAAGGGAAAAAAATGTGACTCGAGTCCAAGAGAGACAGCCAGCGCCATCTGTCGTCATTTTTTCGGACGAGACATTCTTCGACCCTCGAATGTGTGTGGATGTTCAGGATTCTTCCGTTAGATGTCAGCACGCGATGCAATGTGTGAAAGAATGATTTAAATGGAAAATTGTTAATATAGATTTTTTATTTCTGGATATTTGAGTTTTTTGGATTTTAAAAGAGGGTTTAGGGTGTATCTGTTTTGGGAGACGATTAATTTTTCATTTGAAAGTTGTAGATCATTCTTTCGGAACTGCTGTCCGGTGCTCCGATGTTAAACGAAATTAACAAAGTTTTAATGAGAAAGGCATTTAGCTAACTTTTACGATAAACGTGTAACGATGCACTTCAGCGTCCCATGCTCTTTTGCGAGTTTCCTAGATGGTCCTGTTCCAATGCCATGCGGTATTAAAGGGCAGCGGTATAGGATGTTAAATGGTCAGACTTCTGGATACCGAGTCATTAAAATCGAATCAATAAAGTTTAAAGTGCTTTTAAGACTGAAAAATATTCTCAAAAGCATTACATCACACTGCGTATACATTTTCAAGCAACGGAAATCGTTTTCCAAGTAGTATTTAGCACGATTATGAATTAAACTTTTTGTTTTCGAAAAAGAATGAATGTATAATTAAAAATGGTACTAATAATAGTACTTAATTATAATTGCATTTGTATATAAACAATACTACATTGTTCTCTACTGATTAGCTCGTGACTAATTATTGCTCTGGACAACAAATTTCATAAAATTATCAATATTAAAAATATGAGATTAAAAGGGAAGAAATTTTTCAAGAAAACTCCAGTTTCAATAGAAAATTTAAAAAACTATTCAGCGCATACATTTCTTATAAACAAAATAATTTATAAAAATGAATAAAATCCTGTTAGCAAGTTTATTTTTCAACATTCTTTAGTACTACTTATCTTTTAACAAAACACAATCATAAAATTAATTAGAAACTAATATATTACTACTTGAAGCAAAGTACAAAATATTTTTTAATAAAAGATTTCAGAAATCGTTTGCGATTATAATATGTATTTACAAATGTATTTTTTTCTGGTTCTATGGGAAAACATTTGAAGCATTATGAAGTTAGTGATTATTAAAATGTGTTTCAGTGCATCATTTTTTACCTGATTAGCCGCACAGAGATCTCTAGTACATTTTCGACTAATTTACATTCAATGAACGTCTCGGAAGCTTTCTGCCTGTGTAACCGGCCATTGCACAGTCTTCCTCGCAGTTTATAATCCTACTAAATTTTGGTCTTGCTCAGCTCGTAACACCATTTAATACCCAATTTTGCAGTGCACAGTGGGGGATGCTAATTTTTCGAATCGTTGAATATGTTAGCTCCACAGAATTTATCACAGAAATATTTAATAGAAGAAATTTACTAAAACGACATACCTCTATTCATCGGATATACATAGAATATAACATTATCTAATCCTTGTACCTACCTCAAATTCCCAGGTGTTAGAAAATATCGTACAAAAGAAAAATTTTCACAAAACTTCGCATTTTTGTACTTGCGAAAATTTGCATTATAAGTTTAATGCATTCCATTTACTTCACGAATATCTCCATGATTAATTTTTATTTGTGTTCTTTAATATATTTAAATATTAATACACAGAATTTATAACGACGGGTGAATTAATTACATATAAACAAATACTGTTTCATTCAAGTAATAAGGACAGGACAAAAATATTTTGTCAAAAATTAAATACACAAAATTGTACACTTTGTGTTTGAAATAATATCGAATGGCAATAAATAATAATTCAAATGAAAACCAAAATATTGTAATGCAAACAATAGCCTTAAGAAGTAAATTTCAGATACGAATCAATAAACCACTTCTGGACTATTTAGTTTGTATTTCATCGTGTAAATTAATAAATAAAAATAACAAAAAAATACATGTTCATGAATACAGTCTGAAACAAAATTCGACTCGACAAAATTCACTCGATCTAATAATTTAAATAAATAAAATAATTAAAAATTCCACACAGTCCAGTTCGAAGGAACCATGTCCAACGTGCAAGAGAAGGGAGGCCGTTTTGGGGATCTCGTTCATGGATCTCGAGATTCTCATACAGGATCTCGATGCACGACACTCGTTTCCTGTTCGCAGTTCCTATAGTTGCGTTCTTGTCCGGATTTCGAGGACGCGGTAGTCGCGTGATAATAAATTATTCGAGATAGATGATGTTGCCACGCCACAACGGGTCTGGGCTTGCTCTCTGCTCCTGCACTGTTCTGCTACCGGGTATTTATGCCGAGTCTGGCCGCCATGCTTCATACCACCAGGATAGCAACCCCCTGAGTTATGTCGACCGCGTTGGTCTTGATAGATTTTACAATTTACGATCGCCGTGTACACACGCCTCTGAAATATCAACTTGCCCGCCGAAGGATACGCTCACTCGTCCAAGAACGCACATCATCTTCGGATGGTCCTGAGATGCGCGACTCTAATCGTGAGACGCACACCATTCGCTTCAAAGCGACTCTCATTTTATTCACTTGGTAGCCGACAAGTTGATCCGACGATTGTTTATCAGGAGGCAAATACGCGCCTCGGACTACACCAATATTTATGCAAGCTCAAATTTTACAGACCAATCTGTTGAGTCCAAGAATAAACAGAACGCTTCTACATCTAATACCGACTTCGTCTACTTAGAAATGAAATAAGTGATTCGGTAATTTCCACGAGTTTCATCTTTATTTTACTTCGGTATAGGATAAAACGTTATTTGATGCAATTATAATTTTTATTTGTAAATTTTTTAACTGTCACACATTTTTCAAAAATAATTCTACAAAAGATCCTGTTGTAGTCTACAACTATTTAGAATTAAATTCGACCATTTTTATTTTATAATATCGTATTTTAAACATATACATCAAATTGCAACGCAATCAAAGTAAATTATTTGACAGTGCTCAATACAGTAAATGGGTGAATTCTCACCTGAGGAGCAAATACGTGTGAAAATAAAACGTTCCACATTTGTCTCAGGTTTTATGTAACTTTTATTACAAATTTCAAACACATCTTCTTCAAACATTCCTGAGCTACTTACCTCTGCACTTTTGGTTATGCACATTTACGATTAATAATATTGACCCTTTGCACTCGGAGCTATTTCAACTAAAAAACCAAACATTTCTTCTAACCTAGAATATTTCCATTGTACATAATTTTTTTTCATTATATTCGTACGAAAATGATATAGTACCTCATACAATATTCAAATGATTAGTAATTTATTACATTTAAACAAATTTAATCATGCAAACAATATTCTGAATAATGGCGTAGCAATTTTTAGTGGCGCCTCAAAGTCGCCATTCAAGTGCTAAGGGTTAATTACACAACAATAATGATTCACTTCCACACTAAAACGTAATAAATTGTTAATTATCTCATGCACCCCAAGTGACAGGAAATAGAAGGATGAATCCAATAAAACCACATATTTCACAGGTAACTTTATTCTATTTTTACAATCACAACTTTCCATTGCCATTTAAATTAAATAATGCTCTGAAACAGGAACGTAGACATTAGTCGAAAATTAAATAATGATATAACGCACGGTATTAAAAGAATATGAGCAACATGATCGTCAGTGATGGTGTTTACGTGCAAAGCGAGTTCCTCTGAAAGTATAGTCCTCGCCCCAATTCGAATGTGCGCTGACCACGTAAAAGTATAGTAGGTATAATCAGAGTAGAACATTAAAATCCCCATCACGCGATGAAATTCTGAACGAGTTTTGAAACGACCTGTAGACTAACATCCACGGGGCTCCCATCGTCAAGTGTAGAACGGGTTAGTTTTATGGTTCTGCAAAGATAAACCTCTGGCTGTTACTACCCTGTCGTATTATCTCTCGCTGCTAGGTGAAAGCACACTGTACATAGGTATCTCGCCGGACTAGACCGCCATTCCATAAGCTCTCACATCATTTTCTCCGGACAGTAACCCCCACTCCACCTTCGGCCAATGCTTTCTACTCTGCCTCGAATCTCTTCTAATGTCCCACAACTTTCGAAACGTTCGCGCAAGATGGACCACCATTTTTCAATAGTTGTTCTGAAAGCACACTTTTATTATCCAAAAGTATCCAAAAGTATCATACTATAAGTATGATCCAAAAAGTATTTCAACACTAAATTTCCGATTCTCTTTTTATAAGCAACAATTTATTTATACAGTGGATCCAAAAAGTATTTAAGCACTAAATTTCCGATTCTCGAGATATTCCCAATATTGATTAAACAAGAATTACTTATGAGTAACAATTTATTTATACAGTGGATCCAAAAAGTATTTGAACACTAAATATCCGATTCTCCAGCAATTGTCAATATCTAAACCATGATAATTTCGTTAAAAAAATGCAACAATAAGTTTGGACTTATTTTAAAGCTCAAAGCTTTAAACTTTCGCAGACCATGGTTCATTTTAATCTGGGATATTTGTGCACGATGTAGCAGCTGAAGAACTGGGAACACGTTTATGGTTAAAAATGCGACAAATTGAATCGTCTGTGAAACATTGAAAAATTTGTCTAGTTATGGAATCCACTGTAGATTTAAAGGTTCATGTTTCCCCTTTGCAAGGAAAGCTTAAAACTTGACCTACAATTTTTTCTAGTCAATTTATGGAGCTTTAACCCCTTGACTTACAATTTATTTTACGGTTTTAGTGATTAAAATTTCTTTGTATTTCAAAATTTGTTAGAAAAAGGAGAAAATGTATATATATTTCATGTCATAAGAAGCAAATACAAAATACAAACAGACTTCAAGAAATCCCTTAGTGATAAAAACCAATTGCAGTAAACTTGTTCATTAATAAACAGCGGATCTTATGCATTCATGGCAAAAATGGGTATGCTCAGTTAAAAAAAAAGTATAAAGATTAAAGGACTTAAGAGTATCAATGAATTGTTTTCAGTTTCTTCTTCTGCAGCGATACAGGCGACAGCAACGAATAATACAATGTTTATCAACTGTTATGACCTTGGTCTGTTTCTTAGTTGAGTGCGAAGACTGCTGTCGCCAGTATCGCTGCAGACGGATATCACCTTGAGCACTTATAACATAAACAGTAAGTTCAAATGTAATCTTAATAGTACCCTACCATTTTATCGCAGTTTTGGTACTCAAGGTACTCAAGGTACTCAAGGTCACTTAAGCATATTCTAAAGGATTTTCTCAGCCGCTATAAGATGGAATAAAGAAAAAATAAATTTTCCCGATAAAAAATAACGATGACCTTGAAAAAACGGAAAAAATAACCAGACAAAAAAAATGTTCTTCTATGATATTCCTCCTTCGATACCGTTTAAATTACGCCATAAATATTTTTTGTGCTATTAACCCTTAGCACTCGAATGGCGATTCTGAGGCTCTACTACAAATTACTACATCATTATTCAGAATATTGTTTACATGATTAAATTTGCTTATATGTAATAAATTACTAAACATTTAAATATTGTATGGGGCACTATATCAGTTTCTTACGCATATAATGAAAATAACTATGTACAATGGAAATATTCTAGGTTAGAAGAAATGTTTGATTTTTTAGTTGAAATAGCTTCGAGTGCAAAGGATTAAAAATAAAGGAGATATCTATGTGGCAACCTTTAGCCGAGACACCCTGTTATAAACATTGAAGAATGCATGAGCGTTCAATAAAAATAAACTTCCTTCTTCTTCTAAAAAATTATGAACAACGAAGAAGTTCTAATCACTGCAACAGTAAAACAAATCGTGGTACAAAGGGTCAATAACCTAACATAAAATGACTATAAACTCGCGAGAGGCATAAAATTTGCATTCATTTGGTACTTCTACGACTAATAAATCACTGTCAACATGGTCGATAATCAAACGTGAAAGCTCACAGGCCCGACGGAGGAGGTAAGCAACGCGTGGAGGGGCCAAGCCGAAAAGTCTCTGGTCCGTTCGAGTTCCGCGATGAAATACTAATGCAATTAAATGCCGCCGACAAGCCCCGCGCCGGATATTGGCACTCCTCGGCCGTGCAATTCTATTACCCTTACGGATGAGCGGCAGTGTGTCGTCGGCCTCGTCCCGATCTCTTCGCCAGAGCCCCATTCCTCAGTCCCGGCCGTTCCGGACACACACACGCACACTCGCGAACACACAGAGAGGCAAGAGAGAAAATCGAGCCGGGGGTAGGTACTGCATAGCCTCGATTTCGGCTGGCACGAAACAAAGCAAGTGCCGCGGAATCGTGCAATACCAAAGTGTAGCCCTGGAAATCCTCGATATCACTTTCCGATAGTCATTCCCTGTACCGTGACAGGAAGAGTGGAAAGGGTTTTCAGGGCTGGAACGGCGCGCGGTCGCGCAAGGTCGCCCGATTAAGCGAGCAAGCACCGTTCCACCAACGGTCAGCACCCTCTGCAAGGATGGTGACTTCTGGAACTGCTCGAGATTCCATTCTCGCCAATTTCGAACGACCACCCTCCCGGGGACAGGTGCTTGTGGCATTCCTCGAGCTGCCGCATTGCTTGGATGCATCAATTCGAAGAAATTGGAACGCTTTTTTTTCACATATTCAGCGGTCAGACCTAACCTAGACCTTCGGTGCGAACTAGTCAAAAGACTAGTTTCTTCATGAACGAGTCTGGTTGAATAGTACATCGTCTTAGATTTTGCTGGATACATTCGCTGCATTTATTTACCCTTTGTTTGCATCTTCTGTATTTTACTTTCATTTTCCTTACGTAGCTTCTACTATTTTTACTTTGCCCATTTTGTTAAATATTTTGTAAATCGAACGTTACTTAATATGTACTTGTTTGTCGTTAATTTTATTTTTACTGTTAACACTACATTGATTGAAGTCTCCCATTAGTGGCTCCTGATGCAAAACAATTTTATAATTTGAGATAATTCTTACTAGAAAATGTAAGCCACTATCTATTAAGTTAAATTTTTCGCTTACAATCGACTTTGTTTCTTTAAAGACAGCTTGATAAAAGATCTACAAACTGACTGTTAACATAGTTTCCGAATGTGGACACCATAGATGAGAGGGGTGCTCAACTATCAGATTCTAGTCACTATATTTTCTGTGTTTTCAACCCTTAACACAATTTCTATTGCGTCTTTATGTATACCAATTTCGACTTATTTTCTTCATGTAGAATCACCCTCTTTTAAGTTGTGCCACTAGTTATCGATCATCGTGTATATTCGAAGAAATAAATTTATTGAATAATTTCCCTTCAATACATCTTTGCAGACTCGATCAATTTTTATTTAAAATTTTGAATGTTATCTTTCAACAGCTTTCTGACACTCTTGGTAGAAATAGTGTTAACTCTACAATTTTCGAACATTGTCCCTCGATAAGTTGACAACAGAGACAACTTATTCGAAAAAGACGCTAAACAAACAAAATCTAGGGAAGGGTTTGAAGGTTTTTTATAGGGGTTTATGAGGGAGTTGTTAAAAGGCGTTGGCAACCCGTGGCAATAAAATGCAGCATTTAGAATGACGGTTTCGAACGGAGTAAAATGTAATTGGCAAATGGACCAACCCCCACGCCGAAATCTAAGAGGCTCACTTGCGAATGTTTCTCTGGGAACTGAGTTAAATGCTGATACTGCAAAGTGGAAGACGGAAGGAAAGGGGAGGGCGGACAGACTGAATTTGTCAGACTAACAAGGTGCTAGCTTCTCGCCGCGGCGCGCCTCGACATCTGTAATACTCAAAGTTAATTTCCAACCGCTCCGAGAGGGTGACACCGACTACTCGTACATGAGAGGCGGAACAAAGATCGGACTGTTTCGCAAGTTTCGATTTTTTAAGCCCAATACCTCCACAAGCTCTTAGAAGTCCAAATTCTTCCTGAAAAATCGCTCCTGGACGTAATCTGTAATTAAATTATGTTATAAATAATTTCTAAGTATGTCAAAAACGGGATAAATGAATTTCCTCCAATTTTTTAAGTAGTAATGTAGTAATAATCCAGAGTAATGTCTACTCTGGATTAACTAGTAAATAAATTAAAATTCAAGCAATATTCATAAAAATCGATAATATTTTTATCAAAACATGTCTTCTACTGCATAAAACAAATTCTTCCCTCATTTTTACTTTTATAAAATGTCTAACAAAGGTGGAGGACTACTATACATTGTCTTCCACTAATTAAAATTATTATGAGAAGAATGAAATTATTATTTCATCCCTCTTTCTTATAGTGAGTATGGACAATTTTTATTTTACATAAAGTTCCGAAATCTAAGCATTGCCTAACATAGTAAATCAGTATATAAATGACAAAAATTGACATAAAAATATACAGTTTTTAAATCCAGTAACAATTGTGTAGAAAAATTTCTATAACAAGAGGATGCAGCAACAAATTTCGAATTTCTCTTCGAATAAAAATCGAATACGTGAGAAAATTGTATCAATAAAAAATGAAAAGGTCGAGGATGGACCAGCAAAGAAAGTTGAAACGCAACAGAGTAACAATTGACTTGAAATCATTATCAAGAACAGTATATAAACGTCTAAGTGTCTAAAAAAGAATTGAAATGTAAATATAATTTTTTAAAATCCAGTAACCAGTGTATAGAAATTTTTCGGTACCAAGGGGATGTTGTACCAATAAGTTTCCTTGACAATAAAAATTCGATGAAAATAAAAATGAAAAGGTGGAGGATGGACCGTTGAAGAAGGGTGGGAAGCAGCAAAGGAACAATTGACGTGAAATCTGGTGTAAAATCCTTCGGCGACCAAAAGCCACGATTACCTTGGTTGCGGAATGATCGGAGTTTGAGGTTAACAAAGTCAATGGAAGCATCAGTTATCTCGTCGTCAATCTGACCGAAGGTAGTCTACGTATATCTGGACGTAAAGGGGGCGGGTGTCGGGTGTAGGGGTGCTTTTCGGGGAGGGGATGGGAGTAGCGGTTTGGCGAGGACACCGGGTGGACTCGACGGCGCTGGCCGGCATCGACCAGAATATTATGGACTTATCAAGCCATCCTAATAGTCTCATCAGGATGCAAGCCTGCAGATCTCATCATCCTCGGCGTCCCTGGACCACGTACCTACGTAGGAACGAGCGAGCAATGGCGTTTCCTGGCGTAGATAGCGTTATAGGAAGTAATAGCGGACTGGTATGATTACGTGCTGTCCTAAGGCACAGACAGCTTCGAAGGACGTAGCTGCAGGACCTGAGCAACGATCCATCTTCCTGTCCCTCTGACCATATATGTCCCAGGTCTTTTAGATCTTCACCGTATGCTCCAGTTACCGTGAAAACTCCTAGAGATGCCTGATTAGAGCTTCAGCGCACGGTTCGCGAGACCTATTTAATTAGGGCTCGTACGTTTGATAACGTCATCGGGAGTCCTACGAACTAAGAGAAATTCGCCGAGGAACTACCGGCCCTTTCGACCATGCCAACTTCGAAATTTGTGGTAAGGAATGACATTCATCACGGAATGATTGAAAGATGTCATAAAAGAGAAATTAATGGCCTAGTCTTTTGAAAAACATCGGTACATTGTGCATCTAATCAATATCTGCGGTAGTGAAACTTATTTATAAAGATACATATCGAATTATAGTATCAAGATGATGTAAAGAAATAATCGTAGATCTTTTTAAAAAATATGTATATGATCTAAATCAGTTTGTCAGGATAACATAACTGATGGTTTAATATGTGAAAGTTTAATTATATTTGAGTCTGTAGAAATGTTTAGAATGTTTTGTTGCTTCTGCTGCTTGAGATTCACTCAACTTGACGTTTTCCGCTTCAATACTTTTTATTCTTCGAATGTCTTCGGGGATGATCAAATTATGGCAATTTGTTTCTAACGTACCGTGAATGAAATTAGTTTCATTTAACAGAAATTACCTGATTTTTCGATGAAAATAAACAGATTTCTAAGCAATATACAGTAAGCTACTGCAAAAAACTGAAAATTGCAAGAATTAGCGTTTAAGATCAAATAATGAATAAAAATGTACGAGGTAAATGTACAGAGACCAAAACGAGTTGCACTGCCAATAATAAAATAAATGATAAAAATGAGTAACCGGATTCATGAATTGTAACTTTGTAAACGTGGAATTGAAATTGAAGTAAAATCTCTTGGAGGCTTTTGAATCTGTTGCTAATGGATTAAAAAATTTGAAGGATCTCCGATATTTACTACACGTTATTAATGTCCGTGCGAAAATTTGGTTTTAAAAAATACGTGGAAGGATTGATATCTTGAAAAATATATGTAGAATAGGAGAAAGTACAACGAGGAATCGGTTTAGAAGCCCTGCTACTAAATATTGTATATCGTGTACACGCTCGCGGAGAATTACATAGTTTTGGGATATATATTGTTGTTTAGTACGGTTTAGAATTTCCATAGATAACGGAGAATTATAACGGAGGCCGCTGTCACAGGACCGAGAAACTGTGTAGTTCGAGAACACGTATGCTCGTCGACGTACAAGCTGCTTCTTTCGTCGCAAGTACGATGTGAAGAACCAGAATCCTTCACACCTAACGTATTTCGAGAGGAAAAATTAAAAGACTATTTTTTTGGGACAAAATTCAATCTTTAGAATACTTTTTTCTCGTTTAAAAAAGCATTCTTTAAAAATAATTAGAAATAATAAATGCAAGAGAAGAACAAGAAGTATTTAATCGTAGGACCTTTAAAGTTTTAGAAAATTTATTGTTAATGTAGGGGAGGGTCATTTTGTGACCATATAAGAGAACGTCCTACAAACTTTATTTTTTTTATTCGGACTACGTTTATTTATAACTTTATTTGTAAGTAATATGTTGTTCGTATTATGTATAATATCTTGGTAATATACAACCAGCCTGTTAATATCTATTGTTTGGATCAATTGTAAGAAACAGAAGACATTTTAAAATTCCATTTTTAATTGAATGATCCTAATGGATTGAAAATAATATATCGACGTTCTTAGATTCTTTTAATTTCTTCATTGTTTTAAATCGCACCAACTCGTTTTTGGCACGATTTCATAAAATCCGCGGTTTACTTATAAGTCTTTCACCATTTTTATACAATTTCATACCTCTCCGTTAAAAAAACAGAAATTCCCCGAACATACTCCTGCACAACTGCGCCAGAGCGCCCCGCGAACGGTGTCCAAAAAACGGCGAAACACATGCATGGAATACAAGCAAGCCTCGTGTCGAGCTCACCTGACCTCGTCATCTTTCCGTCAGTTCCCTGACCCTCGGCCACAACTAATAACTCAGCTTTTTCTTGAACAACCAACTACAAACTAATCTATAGCACACATGTCCCTGGTCGCCGTTATACTATTGGCTTCCACCTAAAACTTCTACCTTCCCTATCACCCTGAATGCAAGTCCAAACGAAACGATCTCAAAAATAGTCAAAAATCCTCTTAGAATCTTTCCAGATCTTCATAAAACGGGACCGGATTCGATCAGAGGTAGCCTTCGAAAGGGTGATTCTTTGACCTAGCTGTTGGACGAGACTTGATCGTGCAGGGTCCGAGAGGAGGTTAGGTTTAAGCAACTCTGTGGAAGTTGCGGACAGGGTTGGTTGGCCCGAGGGCGGTGGCAACTATTATAAACTGTAGCACCTCGAACTACCGCCTACAGCCTTCCTTCTCTTCCTCTCCTCCTCCGTGGCGCCCTGCGTTACCTCCGCCTCCGCCTACTTCTCCTTTCCCTCCCTGTCCTCTTTCCACCCCCTTTTACACCCACCCGCCCTCGACATCGCCTCTTCCCGGTGTGCTGGCCAGAACGAACGCCGCCGCTTCTCCACACCGCCCCCAAATAACCTAGGGTCCCTGCCGAACTAACCCGCACCGTGGAACTCTACCCCGACTACGGCTCTCTCTCTCTCCGACAGTGTACCCTCTAATCAATCAACCCCCAGGCATTTCGGCTGGTCTGCACCAGGGATCGCGGCTTTCCAGTCTTCAGAGAGGACGTCTCTCTATCTGGAAAGACGAGGTCCGAACCGCCACAGTAACCCTGTTGCTGCACACTCCGCTCTGGGACCGCATAAACACGGACCACCGACCGGAATCTCTATCGGCCACCCCGGCTGAAGATTGAAAGGCTGAAACGTCCATGGCGCTTCTACGACCCAGTTCTCAGGGCGTTCTTAACGTGCTGAGAATCGGCGGACAGCGTTCCCGGGATTTCCTGCGACCGTCGAAGTTCGGTAGCTGCTTGGCTAGGCTATAGTCCTTGCGAATATCCCTGGCTATCCTCCTTTTTCTATGGTTCTGTCGTTCATTGGATGTGATGCTTGGGATCTGGACATCGGGTTTACTCCGTTGAACTTTCTACAGGGTGATTCACTTTACGTACTCTTTCCCTTGGTCTTTTCAGGTTAGAGGTACATGCACACATGTATCTTCGTTGCAGTAGTCGTGGTTGTTCTCCCAATGACGGAAAAGTGATATCAATCTCTTTATCGACATTGAACTGTAGCCACGAAAAGCGTTCCCCTCTGAGATGTCTTGGTAGTGGCACTGCTTTTGGATTCACTGATCAGTGAATCAACCTGTAGTTAGCTTAGTTGAGCGAAGTCCTCCTCAGGGATAAAGTCCAATCCTTGGTTCCATTTTGTATGGTCGATGTTGTAGGATGTTACGAATGCCACTATAGTGCGTTGATGATTTAGACGTTTGATTTTCCTAAGATTCCTGGCACTTGGGAATTAGGTTTCTTCCATTGATCTTTCTAGTTTGCTGAGAGTGAAAGAGTCTTTCTAACAAGTGAGCAGAGTCCTCTTGTGTATATGTTCGAAGTGACTGTTCCCAAAAAGAGACGTTGATACCTGAAGTATATAGTTTCTAGTCCTTTTCTAGTCCTTTTAGACTTTCATAAATGCTTTTGTTTAAGTATAAATGTTACATCGATGTTTAAGATAGTTATATGTATATGTGTATATATATATATATATATATATATATATATATATATATATATATGTAAAGAAAATGTATTTTCTTTAATTTAAGTCGAACGCGCTTTGCATGCTCAGCGCACTCAAGGAACTGTTCCTACATTCGAGATAGATAGAGAGAGATGGAGAGAGGAGAAAGAGAAAAAGAATATAGAGAGCACACGTGCATAAAAGATTAAATAATAAGTTAGCGATATAAAATTAGTGTGAATAAAGAGAGTGAACAATAGACTCTAATTGTCGTTTCTTTATTTACAGGTGAGTTTGTAAATAGTTGTAAAAAAAAGTGTAAATTAATAAGCATTTAATAAAACATAACCTTTATTTACAGAGGAACAAATTTAGTCTGTTGTTTAATTATTAACCCAAGAAAGGATAGCACCATTATATATGCATTTTATTGTCTCCTCTCGGGGTTGCAATGCACATCCAGTACTCCTCCCTTACCTCTACATCTTTTTCCTTATCCTATCCTTAATCTCTAACTTAAACTAACTTACTCTACGTTATCTAAATGCTTGCAACTAACTATATCTAAAACCTAGATGTTTAAGATAGTTAAATTTCCCTATTTCCCGGCTGGAAAAGCTGAGATTAATAAATGAAAAGAGACTGTCGTCTGAACACTATAGTAAATATAGTATAATGACACGTAGTAATACATCGAAAACAGCTGGCGGTACCAAGGAAGACGGTCGAATTCAACGATTATTTGCACGATTGGAAGACAGGTATTGTTCTTTAGATAGCGAACGGTGCCAGTGCAGCTAATAGGTAATTATCACGGTGCAATTTTGCCCGGCAGCCAATCCCATTCATTTCCTCGATATCTTGAAACGAACAAGCTACGCGCCCCTCCTCCGGTTTCACCCGCACGATCGTATGTTGCGTTCCAATATCTACCAATTTTCTACCACCGATTCCATCCTACAGACCACTACCAGCAGACAACTATAGGCGCAGAAGGAAATCGAGTAATTATAAGGAAATGACGGGCGTTGCCTGTGCGGTGGCTAACATTGAGAACCGTGCGTGGGATGCGCGTCCTCGTTCGTCCGTCCCGCCCCCCCCCCCCTTTTCCATTGCTTCAAAATTGAAACGCAAAGTTACCTGACCAAATTTCGAGAACTACCAGAATTTTCGGTTCTATCAACTTCGTCATTTCTATAACTAGACCGCGGGTTTTGTGCATTTATGACAACAATGAATCGGTCAAATATAATACTGTTACATTGTCTGCAACTTTTTAAAATGAGTAAAAGAGAATATATTTTCATTTAACTTCTGTATCTTAAAGTTCTCAGGTACAATTTCTATTTTGCATAAAGATCCACAGTCTATTTATCACCATTTCACCGAAATTAAAAGAACAGTATCAATGTCTATCAATAAAAATATTCTTCTATGACATCAAGAAAAAATTGCGAACAATTTTTGCGACAAATAATATTTATTTAACCGTGTTGATGAAAATGATGGTCTAGTGATCCTCAAAAGAGAGATTAACTTCAAGAAAATGCAAACAACTATTACTGATAAAAATGTTCTTCTAGAAAATATTTGAAGAAGAATTGACTTTATTGGACTACACGATACGTCCTTTCGCGACATATAATGTTCAACAACTTAAACAAACTAGACGGTGTTGCTAAAACCATTGTTCTAAAAATCCTCAAAAGAAGAATTGATTGCAACAAAATATGAGAAGGAATGCATTAAATCTGCAGTCTAATGATAACAATGATTAACTAGCTCAGCACAAATTGTATTGATTCATTTTTGTTGTAAATGCATAAAATCAAAATAAAATTTGTTTGTACATGGGATACTTAAAAATTTATTTCTCTTCTTAATTATTTTTCATGGATTGGAAATAACAGTATTTTTAAATGCCTTAAATAATTTCACTGTTTCGTATTTGATCTACCCATTTTTCGAAGAAATATATAAAAATCTGCAGTCTAATGATAACAATGATTAACTAGCTCAACTCAAATTGTATTGATTCATTTTTGTTGTAAATGCATAAAATCAAAATGAAATTTGTTTGTACATGGGATACTTAAAAATTTATTTCTCTTCTTAATTCTTTTTCTTGGATTGGAAATAATGGAACAGTATTTTTAAATGCCTTAAATAATTTCACTGTTTTGTATCTACCCATATTTCGAATAAATATATAAAAATCTGAAGTCTAATGATAACAATGAAGCATTGGTTCAGTGTACAGAGGACAGAATTATAAGTCAATTAAGAAACGATCAAATCACAATTACCGATCGCAGTGTATTCATTTAACAGACCAGCCCCTTCGTATCGGAGATGCCGCGACCGTATCGAGTAGACGTAAATTCGTTAACATTTAATTGCGCACTTACAATTAGTTCGCTTCGACACTTGCGTACGGTGGCACGTGAGCCGCGTACACACGGACAGCCACACGTGCTGACAAACACACGCACGCACACGACAAATTGACCGAACAGGCGACAAACCAATACACTGTGCAACAGCTACGGGGTTTGTACAACGCAATTAATATAATTACTTTCGATCGCACGGTTAGACGCTAGCCGTCGATTTCGACATCTCAAACAATAAAGAAGCTTGCCCGGTTCGAATCTTCTGTTCTCTGAATTCTCTGAATCTACCAAGTAATGAGCAATCGAAAATGAAAAGAGCAAAAACACAGAAATCAAACGGAAGAAATAAATGTGTTTCTACGATTTTTCGCTAGTAATCATTTGAATGTAATTATTAGACTGTGGATCTATATGCAAAATAAAAATGTTGTTCATCAATTGTAGGAAACAGAAGCTACGTTGCAATGAACTACAAACGTTTAAAAATTGTTGAAGTATCATAAACTTAAGGCGATCTCGCATGGGCGTTTACGTGCAAGGCCGGATTTATTGGAATCTGACATTTTGAGTGGCGTCGTCTGCTGCCGAAAAGTAGAAATACTCTAAGCTTGGCTTGGCTTGGTTTATAGCAGCTAACAGTGTTAACAGGTGTTAATTACAGTATAAACTTACAGTGTTAAAACAGGTTTTAATTAAAAATAATGTGCTAATTAAAAGTAACGTTATGGAAGCTCCAATTTATCCACCGCGTAGCAAAAAATATTTTGATTACTGTACAATGAAAGATTGTGATAGTAGAGCGGTCAAAAATTTGTTGTTCCGTTTCCTCACTTTGAAATGAAGTATGTGAAGTGAACTGCTTGAAATTGACAAGACCTTAGTTTCTAAAATTTTTAGCAAAGAACAGTCTATTTTAACAGCTAAAATAGCTAAAGCTAGAGTGCATATAGAAAGATCTAACCATCGTATAAAGGCTTTCAAAATTCTTGGTTCAGTGATGCCTGTGGCATTGGTGCCTCTAATAGAAAATATTAGTACAATTATTCGTGGAGTAATTAATATGTCCTCACCAATTCTGAACGATTAGAAATTTATGAAATTGTAATTGTAAGTTTAGAAGGTATATTAAAAAACAAACTTATTTTTGTAAAATGAATTATTTGATAAAACATACTTTAAAAAGCCGCTCTCCTTCAACAAACTTTCTTTCTGCAGGATTTGTACCCGCCCACTTACAAGTTTCACCCATACTTGCAAACATGTTAAGGAAAAACAAAAAAGTATATATCCATACAATATTAAGACCAATCACTTCGTCGCCATATTCTATAGCTATATATATATTGTCCACGCCCCCATGTCAGATCCCAATAAGCGGGGATGCCACTGTGTGCGTGATGGTCTAAGACAGGGATAGGCATTTTTCTATCAATTGAGACAAAACCGTCCTCACCATACCGCCCACTGTCCCCCACCAGCATCCGCCGTTACCATAGAGGAAGGAAGTCCTTCGTCCGTCGCGAACAGTGCGCAGGCCTCGTGCATGAAAGAGAGGTTGGTGGGAGAAGCAAGCGTTTGAGGGACCCCTACCGTTCCCATCACGGGTCCAAGAGGAAGAATTGCGTAACACGCGATAGCATTTTAATAGGTTATGGGCCCAAGTGTACGTATTTTTGCACAATGGCAGAGAGACGTTTTTCGGTCACAAATTTTATAATACTTCAACAAAAATGATAAAGATGGCATTTTTCGTCTTCTAACTGTAATGTATCTACCGTTTACCTCCGCAACGATTTCGATGAAATTTTTAAATTTTATTAATTTACAATTATTATATAATTATTATAGATGTATGAATATCTTAAATATTCAATATAGGTCCACATAAAAAGCTTGTAAAATACATCTTTTAATATTTTCTCTGCAATTCTGTCAAAAATGTTTGTACATCATATGATAAACTAATGTTCTAAATAAAGAAACCAAGTCGTAGGGTCTAATATTACAACAGTTATCGCGTTTTTTAGAATATTCAAATATTCATAGGAGTCACATGTATGTACATGAAAATGGCCCTTGAAATCGCCATTGCCCAAATACAGGATTTTCGAGGGGCGCAACGAGCACCGTGTGCTCAAAAAATATGGCACTGTCAAGATGGTCTCGTTATGGTCGCCGGCCGTATCTTAGGGGCGCGTAGGGTTACCAGCGAATGATATTCTTGAAATATTCAGGGGAACAGAAGATGCTGTTCCTGCTCGGCCGAAGTGAATCCAACTTGCAGTACTTGCAGGCGGGCGCAGGTATCAGCGCGTGTCTGTAAATACACGTGTACATATACTTTGGTCGGGGAACAGCGAAGCTCATGAGTTTGCCAGAACGAAACTACGTGCGTGGTCCAGATGCATGCAATTTTGACTAGATTAACGCTGCATTATTCAGCTAATTAACTGCTAGGAAAGCTCCTCCCGGTGTTTTCGGTATCTCCCCGAAAACAATGTCGTTTGTCTTGCGCCTCTGCTCTGAGACACTCTGCCGTAGACACAGGCCTGGCTTATTCCGGCTATCCTCGTGTACAAGTTAGCCTTCCATGGTCCTTCCGGTGCAGTAAGAACCGGCAGATTTCGAGGAACTTAGTCGCCATTGTTCTCGAAATATATCAGCTTCGAATTACAAACGAAATCGTTCTTCAACTTAGCTGAGAAAACGGAAAACTAAAACCGATTTTTCGAAAGTATTCTAGCTTTCAATCGCGGAGTTAGCTAAAATGATAAGTCGGGACTATCTTTTCCGTCGTAGTGTTCATTACTAGATGATATTCAGATAGTTCCATTTATTATTACAATTCTTCTGTGTTTTACGTTGCATCGAGTGAAATGTCATTAGTACACAGCGGATCTTTATGCAAAGTAGAAATTTCGTTTCTTCTTAAATATGTTTTATAGGTGGAAAATAATATAATATAATAGTATTCTTTACATCTTGATGTTTTTATTGTTCTAAATTGCACCTACTCATTTTTGTCGTAAATGCATAAAATCCGCTGTCTAGCCATTACCGACAACGTTGAGTCTGTATGAGTTATATCTTGGTGTGCATACAGTGGGTCACAAAAAAATTCGGAAACATTTTTAAGATTGGACCAAACGGCTTAAATTTTTTGGAGACGATAGAAGAATTAATTTACTATATGGCAAGAAATTTTGTTTAAAAACTGCTATTGATTGGAATTGCAGAGAAAATACTGAAAGTTGTTTGCATTAAAAAGCAAAAATTTCAGTTTTTCGTGATATTTGGCCTGTAACTCCAATAATTCTTACATCCTTTCAATACCTGTCGTTTTCTTCCGCATCAACCGATTTCGCAAATTTATTATCAATGTTTAGACTGTATCAAATTTTTCGAAATTAGGTAAACTCATCGACAAGCCAACATTCGATCAACAAATCGGTGCAAAAGACACGCTTTGATCTTCTTCTTTTCTGAAAGATTGCCGATTGAAATTTTGGTTTGTGAATTTGAGATTTATGCAGTTTCATAGTGCAAACATAGTTTCAAGCGTCTACGAAAAAATAAGTGATAATCGAGGTAAGAGAGTTTCAGAATTTCGTGGAAACAGTTTTAGATTTTCACTTAAACCTCTTTGGCGAAGATAACGGTTGTGTATCGTGCTTCCAATTTTCATGGATGGCATCCAAAGGGAAATCATGTGTATTTCGAGCACACGGAACGTATCAAACGTTACAACCGCCATCTTCTTCGAGAACATTAGGCGATATTGCAGTGACGTTCAGCGTTTCCTCTCAAGCGCGAGCTCTCCAAACTTTAGGCGAATCGAGGATAGAGCAACAGAGGAAGAGGAGCAGCAACCGAGAAACGAGAAAGCTGAGGGCAAAGCAGGAGGAATGGTTGAATATTCCTCGAGGACGAACCTGTAGTAGCCGGTAGCATAGACGTCTAAGCGCATGCTGATTTAGGAACTAAGGTATAACACTAATACACATGCAGAACCGTCTTCGCGCGCACACACACACACACGCCAGAGCCATAAATGCGAATTTGTAACATCTGTACGGTTATTTACTGATTTTAATAGTAAAACACTCATCTCATTATATGTTACGTATTTAGAAATATAAATTTTATTTAATTTTCTGAAAATGTTAGGTTTAATACGAAAATATTGGAAAATCGTCTTTTACAAATATAGCTTGTAATTTATAGTCTGTTCTAAATCTCACGTAGATATCATACGTGCTTAATAAATACTATTACTTATTTTATTTTAGTATGTTATACTGTTTTAAAGATATTAATAGCTCTTAGATACAGCTAATAACTAGACTGCAGATTTTATAGATTTCTGACAACAATGAGCCAGGGAAATTTAAAATTGTATAAAGATTAAAAGAATCTAAGAACGATAATATATTATCATTAACATCTCAAGATTATTAAAGATAGAAAGAATGATCTATATCTTCACTGACTTTTGCAATTGATGTAAACAATTTTTATTTTGTATGAAGATCCGCAGTCTACTAATAACAAAGTCTCTATTTTATTGATATTTTAAAGAAATATTTTTGTATAACTCCACTGAAGATCAATTAAATATATATAAGAATTATACAACAATGTCTAACAAAAAAATTAGCAATTTATGGATTATTATATGTAAGAAGGACATAAGTGACATTTTTAACTTGTTCCGATAATTATATCTTTAATGACAGTGCAAGAGAGAATCTACAATTAAAAATCTAAAAACTCCAGTATTAAAATGATTAAAACTTAAGTACAGTACCAAATGACAAATATGAGTAAGCTGAACAGAATAGTAAAGCTTAAAGAAATTCCAATTAGTTCATTAATTTTCTACCTATCACTAGGAAGCATCACCCGCTATCAGCAAAACTAATGTAGTCTTTTTTTGGAACCGTCTCAACTCGTTCTATAAGCGATACCATTCGAGCGGAAAAACCAGCCAAATTGCATTTCACAGCTGGAAAGTGGTTGTCACATGCAGAACCGTAAGTCGGGGACTTTGTTATCCTCGATTCGTTTTACTACCTGTGTTATCTATCCACCTGAGGTGTCATCGAGGCTGAGTGAAAAGAGAAAAAAAGAATTCTGATGTTTCACTGTAGAATTTTTCGCTGGCGCATCATTGTCAACGAAAACGACATGTATATTTCAATCTTCCTATTCTACAGAATTTTATTCTACAAAAAATTGGACATGAGTATATGGACATGGAAATTAATAAAACATTGTGTAAAATTGTTCCCAAGACCAGTGATGGGAACTCCGTGGACGCTGGTCGAAAATACTACCACCACTCTGACGTACCCCCTACTTTGCTTTTACCACACACGCGCTACACACAAGCGTACCTCTACTCTGTCCGTGTAGAATAGAGGTACGCTTGTGTGTAGTGCCTGCGCGATAGAAGCAAAGTGGGGGAAGACGGTACCGTCAGAGTGGTGGTAGTATTTTCGACCAGCGTCCACGGAGTTCCCATCACTGCCCAAGACATTGTAAGACAAAATGACCCCAGAAAATTTCTATATATTTTTAATAGACCTTTTTTCAATATATTGTCTATGTTGTGCAATTTCCATGTTTTATTCACAATTTAATACAGTTGATACAAGAAAGAGTTTCTTCCATAAATAAATTAAATTGAAACCAAAATAATGTTCTCGAATGTCTATTGAATACTAGTAGACTTTCTTCAATTAATTCTTAACACAAGTGACTTATTAAAAAGTTCTTTCCTTAAGAAAATTAAACTGAAACATTCATAACATTCTTGGATGTCTATTTCTAACGGACCTTTATCATTAAACATTTCACATAACTGGAGACACTTCATGCCTCGTTCTAACACACGTTAATACAATTTACTTATTTTCTCTTTCAATTCCCAACCAGCAGCCTCAAAAATTCTATAAAATCAATAAGGTTAATACCGAAAAAATTAAAAAGTAAAGTTAATATTGATTGAAGGTTAATATTAATATTCAAACAAATATTTCCGTCTCCCATACCAGGGGAATTTAACACTCGAAGTGTTAAACAATTCTTTCCACAAAGAGATCAAACTATAATTGAAATAACGATTTCTCCATCTATTTCTAAAAGATCTGTTCCCGAAACGAATTAACACGAAATCTGGAATCAAGAAGAAGCTAGACAGCTTCCTGACTAGTTCGCATCCGTCATCCATTGTTCCCGGGTCCGCCATTAGCGGGTCCTCGATCAAACGGATTCCCAGGAGCGGAGCCTCTTGACGAAGCTTATTCGAAGGAAACAACCGTCGGAGGGAGGTAAGGGGTGGATTGGTGGGTGGTCGGCCTGACGTCAGAACGGGTACCACGGAACCATTTCGTGGGAATTCGAAGATATACAAAGGTATATGAGACCACGAGCATTCTCTCTGGAGGGGTAGAGCAACCGAGCTGCAAGTAGTGCGATCGCGTTATGTTGCAGACTGGAACTCCCGTTAAACCGTGTGTGCCCGTACGTACGGGGACCCCTACACCCCCAGGACCTACCCCCTTGTTCACCTCTGCTTCACCGAGCCCCCTTCCCACCGTTCAACCCTTCCTTATTGCAAGTTCTACGGTTCGTGCATTAAACTATGGAGTTGCCCAGGCATCGACCCGACCCAGACCACCTACCATCTGGATATGCGGCCCGCGCGCATATACGCTATGTACATTTCTAATCAAGCGATATTGTAACTGCGGTCTAACCTCCAAACACCACGGCCTCCAGCACCTCCAACCCCGACTTCACCGCCGCCCCCACGACCACCGACGTCGTTGCTTTCTCGTACTCTTCCCTCCCGACTCCTCTGTTTCTACCTTTCCATCCATTTCGCGCCTCGGCTTTATCCTTTGGCTGCGCTTCGCGTTACCTTGCACCGTTGCCTTGCTACTAGGAACTAGCCGCGAGGCTAGCATCTGAGAATCTATTTCAGGAACGAGGCTGCTCGTGAAAGAGACAATCGTCTAACCGGGAGGCTCGCATCTGAGAATCTGTTTCAGGAACGAGGCTGCTCGTGAAAGAGACAATCGTCTAACCGGGAGGCTCGCATCTGAGAATCTGTTTCAGGAACGAGGCTGCTCGTGAAAGAGAGAGAGGGTCAAGATGTAGGGCTCCGTTCGTCGAGAAATTGTTTGTTGTGCGTTAACCCTTTGCACTCGGAACTATTTCAACTAAAAAATCAAACATTTCTTCTAACCTAGAATATTTCCATTGTACATAGTTTTTTTCATTATATGCGTAAGAAACTGATATAGTACCTCATACAATATTTAAATGTTTAGTAATTTATTACATACAAACAAATTTAATCATGTAAACAATATTCTGAATAATGGTGTAGCAATTTGTAGTGGCGCCTCAGAGTCGCCATTCGAGTGCCAAGGGTTAATACCAGGCTTGGGAATTATCGAAATAAATGATTCGAAAAATAATCGTTATGGTAATGTGTTATCTTATTTGGCCGCAATGTTGTTTGAAATAATTATATGGTAATTTATTTGAGCAGTCAAATGATTTATTCAAAATTACATCGTTATTTGAATTTCAAATAAAATTTAAGTAATTTTTTATTTCATCTTTCATTTGATCAAGTAATTCTTCTCTCCAAAATTTCGTATCAATATCGTCAACTGCGTCGGATTTTAATAACAATATTAAAAACGAATGCAGCTAAACTTTAATCATTGAACTACAAAAATTGACCTATCTAAATTTAATAATTAATTTAGTTACATCAAATATCTCTTCTTCCGGTGAATTTATTTATATTTTATTTGATCAATGAAATTGGAATAAAAATTATTCAAATAAAATATTATTTGATTTAAACGACAAATGAAAATAAATTTTTACGTTATTCGTAAAATAAAAATAATAAAGTATTTAAAATAAAAAATGATATTTTCTCACAGAAACACAGAAAGATACATAGAAGTTGTTTGAACGTGTGAAGTAAATGTGAAAATTGTACACCGGTTTCAACAATAGCGTTTCAGCGAAACAAGTATTTCTGGGAATGTTTTCAATATCGAGTTCTTGAAGTCAAACAACATATATCGACAAACGGAATTGCGGTCTGTGTCTTCGACAATCCCCTCTCTGTGCGAATTTCTCGGAAAATCAACGGACTCTGTTACTACCATTCCTAACCCATGCAAATATGGCTGCTACTGCGTCGTGACTGCAATCGACTCGAAATGGAATTCGTGTGCAATCGTAGTTGAAGTTATGCAATCACGAAGACCGCCATAATCGTGGAATAAGACATTTAATGAAAAGCTAAGTGCACAAACCGCCGGGCAATTGGTAGCGGAATCGAAATTAATTTTAAAATGAAATTCAAGGAATAGAATATATTCAATTATGCTTGCACGTGTTTTTCCTTATCGGTCCGTGGAACGGAACATTCGCGGTAATAACGTTTCCCTTTTGTTTCTAATTAGCAGAACGGACCTGTAGTAAATCTAATCACATTGTATAACCATAAAATACCGGTACCGCTTCGTTTATTAATAAAAAAATATTATTAATCGACGCTTTAGTCTGTTAGAATGAAAAATTCAATCATTTTAATGATTCATAACTCGGCAGCGAAAATTTATTCATTATGATGCGGATACATTTATTTATCCTATATTTAAACATGATCCAAAAACATAAAATAACCGTATTGTTTTGTATTTTTAATAAAGTAATATTTGTAATCGCCGCTGTAGTCTGCTAAAATGAAAGATTGAATAATTTTGATGAACCATGACTCGGTAGTGAAAATTTATTCATTGTGATGTGAATAGATGACATGTGCTCAGAAGAGGGCTTCATTTCAATAACATTTCTATAGAATTACTCGTCTGTAGGGAAAATTCCGTTGAATATGGGGGTCCATTTTGCGCGAAGTTATTTGACGCTCGATTAATGATACGAACATTACGGCACACACTCACCCTAAACCTATGTTTCAACCCTTAGACGCCTAAGCACCGTTGTGGTATTATACGATTTTGCAAACGATAGATCCGTATAATCCGTAAAGGATCGTAGCCAAGTGGGATGAACGGAGAGGTGAAAAGTTGAGAAAGACGACATAACCCCTCGGGTGCGTTTAATCGTTTAATTATCTGAGTAACACACTCAGTGAATCTGTAACTGCTGTTCCTAATGAAACGACAGAACACAATGTTTTTACTGAATCTAAAAGACTTAATAAATCAAACATTAGTCTCAACCAACCTTTACAAATAAAATATATGTACTCCTCAACAATCTTTTTATGTTTTAATTCTAAAAAAAACATATGGTTCATTGCATCGTCTATATTACTTAAAAATTCATCACAAATGCTTCAAAGTTACAGCATTTTTCAGTACGGACAATTTAAAAATTTGTGCCTCTGTTTAAACTATTAAAATTGCTATGGATTCCCTTTTGTTTATAGTTGTTATTCTATAATTATAAAGTCCAAGAGGGAGGTCCAAGGATAAGATAGGGGGGAATTATTAGGGTATAAGGAGGAAGAGTAATAGCGTAATTTTAAGTATTGTAAATAGTGTAAATAGCGAATTCTTTTGTAAATAGGCTCTTTCTCTCTCTCTCTCTCTCTCTCTCTATATATATATATATATATATATATATATATATATATATATATATATATCTAGTATAAATTTAGAAGTTAAGATAGAATCATAAGTTAGATATAAGACTAGCTGTAGGAGCGGGATGAGAAGGTAAATCGGGAGAAGATGTAAAAATGTTTAGAATTGTAACCCTTAGGGGAATCAATAAAGTTACATACAATATAATTATAAAGTCACACAGTGAATCTATTGTGTAAGCAATTTTTAGATAATTTTCGAAACTCTCGCTGTGAGCATCTTACAGAATTAATTTTAGATGAGATTTTAAACTCGTCCAAGAAACTGGACCCACAGTATCCCCTAGTAGACATCAAGCACCCTAACAGGTTCAGTAAAGGAGAGACATCAGCAGATTAGTCCGCCGCCTAACTGATTTCATGAAAACCTGTTTAATAGTAAAGCAGTTCTGGACCAAGCACTTTTCTCACGGTGTCTGACCTGTGGTCATCTCACGAGACGCGAGAGAAACGCAAGTACGCACCCTTGACAAGTCACCACCGGGAGAGTGGCGAGAAACTGGTCGTAACTGGTTTAACACAAATTTTAATACCACTTTGTGAACAACCATATTCTGGAATATTACAACTTCTTGTCTCTACACGTACACGATGCAAACTCGGGATGCGGATTCCAAATTTCTATTACATGTCTGCATAAACATTCGTTGCATAATTGACATGTCGTATCACTGATATTATTTTGAAAATTTAAAACAGGGAGTAAAAACAAACGAGAATTATTTGGTGAACATTTTATTAAAATATTCTAAGAGAACTGTAATATTATTCACTGTTTTATAGAAACGATAATTAAATAAAAGTGACATAAACATTCAAATTGTTACTTTCTTAATCAATTGTATAAACCATATGTGTATGCATTTATTGCAAAAAGACAACTTTAATAAATAAGACAAATTCAGATGAATCTTTCAACAATTTTTCTAATCGATCAATTTGTTTCTGGAGCAGAGAATATTTTTTCTTGCAATCATAACACAATCAATAATGTATTCTCTATTTCCGAATACCTTCTTTAAAATTGTATAGTGAATAAATGATTTCTTGTAGATTTTTATAAATATTTACACAAAAAAGCTAAGAATACTACTGTTCTTAAACGAACAGAATTTTCAACCATTGGTTAAAAATCATATTCTAATCCGTTTTTCAGATTGTCATTCAAGATTTGTCGCTTACAAATAAACTATAACTTCAATGAAGAAACATAGAGATTAAAGAAAAGAATTCGAAATTGTTTCAATTCAGATCACTAAAAACAACTGGTACATTATAATTAGTCTGCGGATTTTATAAATTTACGAAAAAATTCAGCAGATTGCATTTAAAATAGTTGAAAGATTAAAAGAATTTAAAAACGTCGACATTTAAAAAATTTGATAAAATAAAATCGTATAAAATAATAAAAACCTTTAAAAACTAAAAATGACCAAAGAAAGAAACAAGCTCCTGTTTGGTTTCTACGTCTTACCATTGATATATAACAATTTTTATTCTGCACTAAAATCCTCAGTTTAATTACAACCGTCGCCAGTTAAGTGTAATATAAAAATGAAATTCCATAATAATTTACAATGTGGTTTTTCCAGCATCTCCAGAACATCATCTGGAAATTCAGTTGGGATCTTCAGCGAGCAATTAGCAACAACGTCAAACCTCGCAACGGTTGCTCTCCCAGAACCGCAGAACAAGTTGCATATTACAGTGCGATTTGTTGCCAATTGAAAAACGCATGATACGCCTGGTAAATTCAAGGAGGGAGAATCGACAATCGAAAGATGAAGAAGAACCTGTTCTTCCGGCTGAGCTGGACTACAAGACTCTGGACCAAGGTTCTCACGATGCGATGGACCAATGGTCATCCTCCGTACTCCCGAAAAAGAGCATAACGCGGAGTGGGGTGCGTTGCGAATATTGAGAAGAAAATTCCTCTTCCTAATTGCGTACTTCTTCGTACCTACCGGGAACCAGTTTCGCGTATTTCAACTGACGGAAATCTGGGTCTGTTGGTCAGTACTGGGGATGCTGCGGTCCATGCAGCATCCCCTTTGCTCCTAAAGCAATGCGTCATAATCCAACGATTGCTGACAGTTCCTGACCGTCGCGTTGTGCCGCAGAACCCCTCTGTCTCGTAAAAATTTCACTTCGGAAACGCCGTAAAGTGACGCCGTAAAATTCGGACCGACCACCGCGGGAATTCGCGACTCTGCAGCACCCTGCAAAAGCCTGGACAATTGCCTGAACGTTATTGCTATCGAAATGGTGAGTATTTTTAATCATTTAATTTCTCCCGTTTTACCGCCGTGTCAAATTTATGAGTGCTCCAGTTTGTTAACCCCTTGACGTACGAATTAAATGAAATTCGAAGTGACCGATGGTACCATTCATTATTTTACGTACCATTTGTGTAACCTACACAGTGAGTTATCATATACATATAAAACAGACGTCTATCTAGGATTAAAATATACATGTTGGTAGCATTTTAGCGCCTTATAAAAATTTAAAAGTGCTCTAGATTGTTAACCCTTTAACATACGAATTAAATGAAACTCGGTGTGACCAAAGGTACCATTTATTATTCAATAATTAATGAATTTTCGTCATAAATATAAAACAGATATTATCGTGGAACGTTAGCAGACATATTGTTAATAATATTTGCTGTTAATATCAAGCAGTATTTTATTTTAACTTGTAAAACAGTATAAGAAGCGCGGGAATCGTCTAAGGTGACGAGTTTTTGCGTCAAAGGTGTTAATCGAACGATTAAATCAATCAAGAACGACGTAAATAGTTTTAATTGAATTGATAGTAAAAAGAATTGAAACTGAGAGAATGCGAGCTGTGAGTTTGGTGTACAGTTTAGCCGAGGCGAGTCAACTGAAACGAAATATCGAACTTTACATCGAAACATTATATTCCCGCGGCATAAAGGCGCCCGATAGTAATATTCGACGCAAAGCAATATCGCGTTACATCGAGTACCGTGCTCGATGCTCGTGACTAGCCAGTTTAAGGTTAGAATTATTGATCTAATACTCTGAGGAAGCTAAGCCGAGTGTCTACGGTGGCCGTGGATGTATCTTATACTTCCCACCCCGAGACCGCTCGCCCCCGACTCGGCTCAAAGCCTCGAGCTTCGCAGCCCCAAAAGGAACCCCATAATTAATCGGGTCCCTGGCGAAACACCCTCGAATAGAGCTCAGGTCCGTCACTATAACTAAATGGATTCTCTATGGAGTTACGGCGAGACGTTGAAATCCGTGTTTTTTAGTATAATAACGCTTCTGACGTTCCCTCATTTAAAATTGTCGGGCTTATCAATTTGCACCCCTTTTGGCAGAGAAAAATATCAGACATGGAAAATTTAGACGCTAGGATGATGGTTATGATAGTTTTGGGCTGCAGAGCAAATTATTTGGTTTTCGTTGAACTCTCTCTTCTACTACGTATAATACTCTCTTGGATTTAAGTTATTCGATGCTTTTGAACAAAATTGAATCCGACCATGGAAAAATGAAATTATTTTACTAAATACACAAGAGTGTGATCCTAATTTAATGAACAACAGGTGTGTTTAAAGAGTCTAGATATTTCTAGGCCGTTTTTAAAACTGCCCAAGCTCTAGTGATGATAAACAATGACAGACATCTTTTATATCTTTGAAATAGTGTCCTACACACGAATCCATAAAGATTGTGTTTCCAAGACAATTTTTACAATTTTTACAATTTTGTACAATATAGACTGGCTAATGAAAGACAAACTTTATTAAACTCCATAAAGAACTTAACCAAAATGAACAATTTAGGCTTATTTGCGAATTCGATCTCACTATTATTGTCATGCTACTGCTTTTTAAATAATTGTATGCACTATATAAATACACACAAAAAGCGTAGATTTCAGAAAATATGTAGGTTAGGTCTAAGTTAGGACTGATACACACTGCTAACTTACTGCTATTTAAAAAATCTAAAAATCTAAGGAAATTCAGAAGAAATCTAATTTAGGTGTGAATTAGGTATGTGTCTCATTGCTGTCTCCCCGTTTTCTAAAAAGTTATGTGCACCATAAACGCGCAAAAAATCGTAGATTTAGAAAATGACCGATGATCTAGCTCTACTTGAAAATTTAATCTGGACTTGGCTGCTAACTCAGTTCTTCCTAAACAATCGTGTGCACTACAAATGCCTTAAAAAGCGTAGATTTCAGAAGAAATGTAGTTTAGATCTATCTTAGAGCTGTGTCTCATTGCTGTCTTTCTGCTTTCTGAAAAATTGCGTGCACCATAAACGCGCAAAAAATCGTGGATTTTAAAAAATGCCCAATCTTGCTCTAGTTGCAAATTAAATCTGGACCTAGGTGGTATGCTACTGTCTCCGAGAAAATGGTGTGCACTACAAATGCCTAAAAATGCGCAGTTTCAAAAGTAATCCAATATAGGTCGAAGTTAGGTCGGCGCCCCATTGCTGTCTTTCTGCTTTCTGAAAAATTGCGTGAACCATAAACGCGCAAAAAATCGTAGATATAGAAAATGCCCGATCTAGCACTAGTTACAAATTAAGTGTGGACCTAGGTGGTATGCCACTGTCTCCGAGAAAATGGTGTGCACTACAAATGCCTAAAAATGCGCAGTTTCAGAAGTAATCCAATTTAGGTCAAAGGTAGGTAGGTGCCTCATTGCCGTCTTTATGCTTTCAGAAAAATTGCGTGCACCATAAACGCGCAAAAGATCGTAGATATAGAAAATGCCCGATCTAGCTCTACTTGCAAAAATCTTGACCTTGCTGCTAACTCGCTTCTTCCTAAAAAATCGTGTGCACTCAGAAGAAATGTAGTTTAGATCTATCTTAGAGCTGTGTCTCATTGCTGTCTTTCTGCTTTCTGAAAAATTGCGTGCACCATAAACGCGCAAAAATCGTGAATTTTAGAAAATGCCCGATCTAGCTCTACTTGCAAATTAAATCTAGACCTAGGTGGTATCCCACTGTTTCCGAAAAAATCTTGTGCACTACAAATGCCTAAGAATGCTTAGTTTCAGAAGTAATCCAATTTAGGTCGAAGTTAGGTCGGTGCCTCGTTGGTGTCTTTCTGCTTTCTGAAGAATTGCGTGCATCATAAATGCCCACAAGAACGTAAATTCCATAAGACATCTGAATGGAATAAGAACAATTGAGTTTGTGCAGGTGACCGCATCTGTTAGCGTGTTGTAACGCCTCCTTTCGGGTCGCCAGTGCGGAAAAGTCAGCGATCGGGAGCAATTAGGGGAACACGAGGACGCGGGAAGCGCGAGCATCGACAAACACCGACAAATTAGATACATACGCGGAGAGAGAGGGTTCAACCTTAGACGAAGTGTTAGGTCAGTCAAGCCAGGTTGGAAACTACGTGCGGCCGGTGATTACGTCGATCGTCGAAAGAACAAACTCCGGATTGGATTAAGCACACGGCTGCACCGGCACCTTCCCCATTTACCGGCCGTGGCCGGCGCCGCCGCCACGGTTTACCATAAAGTTTACAACTTCTGTCGAGCTCCGCGGCCGCTGTAACCGTACTAGAATGACGACAGACCGACCCTTTGGTCCTCGGTGTCCCTCTACGATCCGGACACTTGTGTGCACTGACACTGCACTCGGATGCACACCGACGATCATGCTACACGTTCGACGAGCTTCGTGCTGGGAGCATTTTTCGATGAACGGGCTTCTCATCGATTGCGATGAGAGAAACTTTCTATCAGAGCAGAGTACAACTGTGTTTTTGAGTTGGTTAATAAAGAACTGTGATCGACACCTACGAGATTGATTTTTATATTCGATTTTCTAATTCGCATTCAGAGCTGTGGTTCAATATTTCGAAGAGGATTCGAATTTATTTGTAGCTTTATGAAATCTCTAATACAGAATACAATTAAAGTAATACTTGGTAGATTGATTTTTAATGTTATAATAAGTAGGTGTGAATTTTGTGCATTTATTTCGTATTCTGCAAAAAAAAACAATGTACCCAGAATCTAGACACTTCAATGAAGGTTTGAATTTATTTGTATACCTATAGGTCTTCTAATGGAGTACGACTTGAAAAATCGATTATTAAAGATATAAGAAGTAGGTAGTAAGCAGTAGTTCAATGCTTTAAGGAGAGTTCTAATTTTTGAAGTGAAACTTCTTTAGCCGCGGTAGGCGTAAAACCGATCTGGCGATGAAGCGATTAAACGAAATTCTATTCTATTAGCATATACGATTTAGGGTTCGGCATTCCTTAATAAAGATTATGATAAGATTCCGATGATACTAAGTGGAGATTTCAACGTGAACTTTGCATCGGATCAATCAAAATTAATAATACAATTTTTTAGAAGTAAATTAAGATTGGAAATGGTAAATAATCCAAATGAAGCGACAACAAGATCAGGAACAACTCTCGATGCAGTATTTGCAAGACATTTAGACAAAATTGAATGAAGAATATTTATATCATATTTTAACTATCACAAGCCAATTGTTTCAATAATAGAATCATAGAAAATTAAATGTCATAAACTGTTAATGAAAATACGAAAAAGAATTAAAGAAAGAAGTTTCACTTCAGCCATGTGATCTAAGCACACACCTATTTTTTTGTAACCATTTAGAACGTTTAAAAAAAGGTAACATTAAAGTATTACGTGGCAGATTGTTTTTTAACGCTATAATGAGTAAGTGTGAATTTTGTACATTAACTGCACATTCGATTTTCTAAATAATACTGCAGGCAGTACTTCAATGTTCCAATGACAGTTTGAATTGTTTTCTAGCTTTATAAAACTTCTAGTAGAAGATACAATTAGAATAATATCCGGAAAATCTATTTTTGATGAAATAAGGAGTACATTTCTTTTATGCACTCACATATAAAAAGTTTCTGCAAACAACAAGACTAGGTGAAATGCAAAACAAAAATGTTCTGCATAACACAGTTGTTACGTAAAAATATATTTCATCTCTTAATCACTTTATGAGATTGAAAATACCATCACAATATCCTGAAATGCTTCGAATGTTTCACCGTTTTATGCTCCACATGCTCATCTTCGTTACAAAAGCATAAAATCCGTGGTCTGATTGTTAAACATTAACAGACAACCAAGAGAAGGTTTTAACGATCCAATGTCATTAAACAAGATCAAAAACTAGTGCGAATCGTTCATAGCTCAGCATCATGGCGCGGCGTAAGCCTCCAGGGTAAACATAATGGATCATAGCGTCACCCTCTGCAATTGGGGAGGGGGGGCTATCCCCGAGGGTTGCCAGCCACCCTTTCCTTAACTCCCAACTAAGATGGCAGTCGTCCTGTCGGCCATTTAGTTCGGTCCTATCCGTGTAGGACTTCTTGCACAAGTGTAAGCTCTTGGGGTGGCGTTATAGGGTGGGTGTACGGCAAAAGGGGTACGTGAGAAACGAGTGATCGTCTCCGTGTAACACCGGGACCAGGATAATTTTCTCAATTTCGCCGTGTCTCCCGCGGGGTCAGTCGTTAAAGGCTCTAAGTGAGATTCCGGGGGGGGTTGTCTGTGGAAGGTCTCCGGGAAAAGGGACGGTAAGGGTTATACCGTAAGATAGTTTGATAGGCTTGGTTGCCAGGAGACCTCTAAGGCCCTATCCCTCCCGGCTGCGTAATGTCGAGAAAGGCTACCGCAAATACATATGTACTTATAGGCTTATAAGTGATCCCACCTATGTATTCGCTCGTATAGCGCTGCCTATCTATCGGCCAGACCTGGGAAGTAGCAAATATCGATGCAAATTAAATGATGTTCCTGCCCTAGAGATGTCCAGGCTCTAAGGATTCCACGATAGACTGTTAATATTACAGAGGATTCGGTCTCGTGGCGACTGACCAGGTCTGGAATAGCAAACGGTTTCATGATGCTGATTAAGAGTATTCAATTACAACGCAAAGATCGAAAACTCGGTGCATTGAAGAATGTTCGTTAGACTGTTCGCTATAGAGAGTAGCTAGCGCATTCAGCATGCGACTGCGAAACTGGAACGATCGAGTGAACTAGGTTCATTGGGAACTTGTTGAACTTTCTTTACCCTGCCATGTTCTCGATAGGCGGCGCCTTTCTAAATTGAATGACTGATCGATGAGATACTGCAGAGTCTGTATAGTATTTGGTCCATGAAAAGATCGTTGAGCATTCTACAATCATGATCTTGCAGATTGATCCTTAGGAAGGATGCTTGATTCTGGGTTTCTTTTTATACGATCGACGTTGTATGATGTTACAGATTAGAATCTGTAGGTCTCTTTGATATTTTTCATAGCTGTATTACACCTCTACAAGCTAAACAGTGAAGAATTAAACTATATCGTGTCTGTAATAATCTGACCAGGTGCAATTTTGAAACATTCGTCATGGTCTGTTAAGTGTATAGATGTTTCTGAAGAGCTAAAAGGGTCGATGCTGAAGTAAGAGAATTTAGTTGAAGAAGATGCAGTCGTTTAAGAAGCTGAGCAATCGAGAATGAAACTGTATTACAAAATCAATTTTGGGACATTTACCCAGAGTCAGTACAGTGCACAGACGTCTCTGGAGAGTTGAAAGAATGAATGCTGAAGTAAGAGATTCTATTTGAACAGAATGGGGGCGTCTACGAAGCTAAGAAATAGAGTATGATATCGTGAGTAGTAATCTGATCACCTGCAATAAACTTTGAGACCTTCACTAGAGTCAGTAGAGTGCACAACGTCTCTAAAGAATAAAAAGAAGCGATGCTAAAGTAGGAGAATTTACTTGAAACAAATAAAGACGTTTAAAAAGCTAAGCAATAGAGGATGTATCGTGTATGTATGAATTCGTATCGCCTATAAACAATTTTGAAACATTCACCAGAGCCAATAGAACGTATAGTAAAATGTATTTGTCTGAAGAGCTAAAAGGGTCGATGCTGAAGTAAGAGAATTTAGTTGAAGAGGATGCAGTCGTTTAAGAAGCTGAGCAATCGAGAATGAAAGTGTATTACAGAATCAATTTTGGGACATTTACCAGAGTCAGTAGAGTGCACAACGTCTCTAAAGAATAAAAAGCAGCGATGCTAAAGTAGGAGAATTTACTTGAAACAAATGAAGGCGTTTGAAAAGCTAAGCAATAGAGGATGTATCGTGTTTGTATGAATTCGTATCGCCTATAATCAATTTTGAAACATTCACCAGAGTCAATAGATCGTATTGTAAAATGTATTTGTCTGAAGAGCTAAAAGGGTCGATGCTGAAGTAAGAGAATTTAGTTGAAGAAGATGCAGTCGTTTAAGAAGCTGAGCAATCGAGAATGAAAGTGTATTACAGAATCAATTTTGGGACATTTACCAGAGTCAGTAGAGTGCACAACGTCTCTAAAGAATAAAAAGCAGCGATGCTAAAGTAGGAGAATTTACTTGAAACAAATGAAGGCGTTTGAAAAGCTAAGCAATAGAGGATGTATCGTGTTTGTATGAATTCGTATCGCCTATAATCAATTTTGAAACATTCACCAGAGTCAATAGATCGTATTGTAAAATGTATTTGTCTGAAGAGCTAAAAGGGTCGATGCTGAAGTAAGAGAATTTAGTTGAAGAGGATGCAGTCGTTTAAGAAGCTGAGCAATCGAGAATGAAACTGTATTACAGAATCAATTTTGGGACATTTACCAGAGTCAGTAGAGTGCACAACGTCTCTAAAGAATAAAAAGCAGCGATGCTAAAGTAGGCGAATTTACTTGAAACAAATGAAGGCGTTTGAAAAGCTAAGCAATAGAGGATGTACCGTGTTTGTATGAATTCGTATCGCCTATAATCAATTTTGAAACATTCACCAGAGTCAATAGAACGTATAGTAAAATGTATTGGTCTGAAGAGCTAAAAGGGTCGATGCTGAAGTAAGAGAATTTAGTTGAAGAAGATGCAGTCGTTTAAGAAGCTGAGCAATCCAGAATGAAACTGTATTACAGAATCAATTTTGGGACATTTACCCAGAGTCAGTACAGCGCACAGACGTCTCTGGAGAGTTGAAAGAATGAATGCTGAAGTAAGAGATTCTATTTGAACAGAATGGGGGCGTCTAAGAAGCTAAGAAATAGAGTATGATATCGTGAGTAGTAATCTGATCACCTGCAGTAAATTTTGAGACCTTCACTAGAGTCAGTAGAGTGCACAACGTCTCTAAAGAATAAAAAGAATCGATGCTAAAGAAATTACTTGAAACAAATGAAGGCGTTTAAGAAGGTAAGCAATAGAGGATGTATCGTGTTTGTACGAATTCGTATCGCCTATAATCAATTCTGAAACATTCACCAGAGTCAATAGAACGTATAGTAACTTGGTCTGAAGAGCAAAAAGAATCGATGCTGAAGTTAGAGGGTCTACTTGAAGAGAATGGAGGCGTGTAAGAAGCTAATCGATGGAGCCGAAGCCAGCGTGATCCCAGTTGCTGAAAAACAAGTCCGCTCGCATCCCTCACTACCAGCCACGAGTCCCTCGCATGAGCGATTTCGGCGAGCCGGCATTAATATCGTATAATGTACCGACATGTATACCTGGCGGACGAGTATAAGGCTACAGATACTCTCGTGGCCAATGGCTGAACGTGGTTGTCCTGTACAGAACAGTTTTATCGATAAGACCCAGCATGTTTAACAGCCGCCGGCTAAAGCACCGGGTTCCTCTCCCCCGCGCTCTCTTAACCACCGCGTTCATTCACCATAGAACGTAAACTGGGTGTTACATTCTGTACACGCACAGTCCCGCCAAAGGAGACTCTATAAAACTGTTTCACCCACGCATGAAACGACCTGTATACATCGGACCTGTAGTCTCCTGGCGAAAGTTCGCTCGTTCGCGATACGAAATGCAAGATTTTCAAATTTGTATAGCTCCAAACTAGTTAGAACATACTCTGCACTTGGAGAGTGCATCTCTGAACAAAGATAGCTGAAGAGAGTCCTCTGGCTTAACAGAGTCGCAGAATTTAAAAACTGTGCTCCTTACTTTGAGTATAATATTTAGGGAATGTTTAACAAATGCTTATAATATTTGGGATATAATATTTGACTAGAATTGTCATTTGGTATTTAACAAACATATTTCTTTGTATTTCGTTCAGGTCTAGCTAATAGTCCTTTCAAAATCAAGATTTGCCAATTATTATTCTTGGTAATATCTTTGATGGTGGAAACGATTTGATTTATAATAAATTTCTTAACATTTTTTGTGGAACAGCTACATAGTAACAATTATAAACTTCATAGTAAATTTTACCTGGAGTAACATAACTTATAAATTCTTTTTAAATTGATGGAAAAAGCTGTAAGTTTTTTTAAATGATGTTCCATGAAACAATAAAATAAGAATAAGAATGATTAAGAGATGATGAAAGAAGCTGAAAGCTATCTTCTAAGTATCAACCCTTGATTGGTCAGGCGGTTTATAACGCATTTCAATCCCTTGGTATACAATATCGAACGAGATTCTCGCTGAAAATTTAAAATTAAATATATTAACCACGAATGCTGTATATGTATTTCTTTCAAATTCAAATAAAATTCCACCCTTCTGTCATCAATACTCAGGTATTCAAATAAATGTACGTGTACAATAAATCTAAATTTGCTTTATCCTCTATACAGTTGTTAAGAACAAAAAATTGAAGCTGTGATAAAAATCATACAGTAAGGGGTTCAGATCTTATTGTAAATTGTAAACATTCTCCCAAAAAGGAGCCGTTTAAACAGCTTCCAAATATTTCATAAAACAAATAATACTACTAAAAGTCCATACATAATAAATATAAGTATCATTGGTTGAAGAAAATTGATACAAAGTCACCATTTAACCAGTTAAGGGTTGAAAATCGTTCCAATAGTCAAAACGTTAAGAAAATTATCAAAAATAAATGTCCACTTAAAAAATAAATTATTTAAGCCTAGGATGAGTGACCTCAGGATGAGTATTAATTAACAATAAAGTAAAAATTCCGAATCGTTTCGTGCAAAATGACGATCCGGTTGCAAAAAGGAATCCGCACGAGTTGCGTCATCCGCGAGAAATCCCGTTAAAGTGCACCGTAAATTACGAGCGTGTAATAAAAAGGTGTGACTTTCAAGGTTACGCATGAAGGGTGGGAAAGTAGAAGAAGAAGAAGAGGAGCGGGTAAAAAAGAAACACAGTGGAAGCCGTATTTTCTTCGGTCCAGCGGGATCTGAGTAACCACCTCCTAGGGCGCAAGAAACAACCTTAGACCCGGATCAATAGAAGAAGGGGGGTTGATACTCTCCTCGAGGAGAGAGTAGGAGAGGCTGCAAGGGGTGAAGAAGCAACTGGGGAGGGGGTAGCAGCCAAGAGGGTACTGGCGGCAAGAGGCATGGAAGGGGGTTGAAGTGGAAAAATCTTAGGTTTCCCGTACGGTGGCAGAGGGAGACTGCTCGAGGATCACGGGTGGGGGTAACCTTAGACAAGAGGCGTGGTCTGTTCCTATTCTCACCCCCGGGTTTCCACGGAGAAGCATCCCTTATAGCCGACGTGGAAGCCATGGACGTCGACTAGAACATTCACAGAGAACAGATGGTGGAGGTGGTGGAAGATAATTAAGTAATATCCTTAAAATTTCCGCCTTCGTCCGTCCGTTGATGTTTTCCTCTTCTTCGGTCGCCATCCCTCGACGACGCGACATCCTCTTCTCTCTTCCTCTCTCCCTCTCTCTGTCTCTTTCTATCGTCGTTCAGAGGCTGCTCTTCTCGGCCTCTTTTTCCCGAGTTCATGCGTAGGTAGAACGTAGAACGATTATCCAGGCACCAAGAAAACGCGATTACGACCAACAATTCTGCACCGAAATGTCCAGAGCAAACACGTCCGCCGCGGCAGCGTCGAACGAGAGTCTCGCGGACGGAGCTTTTTTATCGGCTAACCCGTAGACGAAGCCCGAAGAGTAAAACGAACCCGTGGCAGCTGTGCTTTTTTACGGCGCATGCGGCTGTTTCAGCAGGAACGAAGTGGGGGTCGAAAGAGAATCGAACTCTGACCGTTTGTTTTCCATCCTTCCGTGCCGCGGCCCGAATTCAACCACCTACGACCAGGAGAAAGTAAGGCGGCCCCGAATGTAGATCAATTATCGATCCGATGCTAATTTGTTGAGAAAACATGGACTAGAGCCGCGTTCGTAGTTACATGTCGAAATAGAATTTTTTGAAATATTTAGAAGCTGATTTGGGAAAGCGAAACTTGATGGAATTGCCAGAAATTCAGGTTTCCGGTTCAAAATTCAAACAAATACACTGATTGCATTGATTGGACATTTTGTATCTCTTCTTAATAATTTAATAAAACTGAAAACTTTACAGCAATACTTTTATTTTCCTTAAATGGTTTTATTGCTCTGCATTCGATTTACTCATTTTTGTCATGAGTGCATAAAATCCGCAGTCTAATCGTCAGTTTTCAATTCATTAATATATTCATCCAGAAGAACGAGAATTTCGTATATATGCGTTCGAGCTGTTCACCAAATCATACATAAAAATTTTGATTTGATTTCATTTTTTATTCAGATTGCAATTTTGCCTGAATTCTTATTTTCTTAAATGCAGAGAATATTTTATAGCTAAAATACTGAATCACTTACAGAAGTATAAAGAAGATAGAGTTTCACTTTACCAATAACACTGATATTATGGATTCATCAATCCAAGAAATTGAAAATTTAATATTTATTTGCTTCATTTGTTAACCAAATATCGTTTACAATTTTTGCTATTGATTAATACTATATTCTTATTTTCTTAAATACAGTGGTTATCTTATACCTGAAATACTAAATTGTCTATACAATTATGCAGGAAAAAGCAGAGTACATTGAAAAAAAATTATTTTAACAATGCTGTCATACCTCTTTATAACATTTTCCTTAAGCTGGTGTGTTTAAAGAGAATCAGTACTGTCTTTGTAAGAAAAATTGTGAAGAGAAATCGCGTGTATTGTATTTTGAGAATATCTTTATTATAAACATGATTTTCCTGTATTATAAACTGTAATACAAATGTAGAGGATATTTAAGTGTTCTAATACACACGCGCTCCACCCAGGACATATAGTGTTTTCCACGACACATTCAGAAGCCATTCTTACATGTCAATATATTCTTACATAACATCAATTAGTATTGCCTTAAAATATGCGTCCGTTCGATCAATAGGCGATTAAGTTAACGTAGAATAGTAAGTCCGCGTTTAGTCTACTTAGTCTACTTAGTCAAATAAAACTATCCATAATAAAACAAAACGACAAAATTGTTGACTAACATTAGTCAGGAAATGAGACGTTTCAAACTATTCTTTACCTCAAAAATATATATTTCTCTGGTACTATTTTAAATAATATTTATAAATGTTCATAAAAATTTTATCAAACTCAAACCCTTTTCTAGGTATCACGCCACTCGTTGTTCATAAAATAATTAACAAAAATAGGAATTTACATAGACATCCACAGTCTAATAATTTGTTTACATCTAACCGTTTCGTTCTACTTTTTATTCAGTGAATTTAATAAGCGTCTTAAATACAATAGCTATAAAGTATTAAAAACATTGAAACAAAATTACTTTTCGCTGTTCATATCTTCAGGATCGATACTAAAAAAGTATTCGCGCTGAGAGCGTTGCTTTACGATCGTTTTGAAACGTCCAACGTATCAAACATTTCGCGAAACGGTAAAAATACACAGACGACCGGTTCTACCATGATAACCCCGACAAAAATTCCACGTAGCAGATAATCAGCGGGCTTATCGGCGTGTAAATCGTACGATTCGTGATGCGGACTTCTGATTTTGCGTGGAATTGGATGCAGAAGCGTCGCGCATCGCGAGGGCCGCAACGGTGGACATTTACACGTGCAACCATGACAGTACGAAACGTTCATACATTTCGGTTACATTACCGTAGACATCATCGGATGTGTTGACGGGAAATTCTAGCATAACTCAACCAAGGCTACCTGCCGGGATTTCGCGAAAACCTCCCTCCCTCTGTCTCGCAATTTCGCCCCGTCTTTCTCCCTCTCTGAACCCCGTCGCAAACGCGTTTTCTCTCTCGAACTGTCTCTGGCGTTGCACCCTCCGCGTGCAATACACTAACGCACACCTATCACCGCTTCGATTTATCTCTGTCTGCTTCGCAATCCGCCTAGCAGGCTCTTTATCCACCGCGAAACCAACCCCTTCGACTCCTCGTGGCTGTTTCCCACCACCCCCACCACGTGTGTCTTCCTCTTCCTGTCTCCCTCTAACGTTGCACTGAGTGATGACGTCATTTCCTACGGAGGATTATACATCTCGCAACATATTTCCGTCGGCCGATTAAGATTGGCCCGACAGTCGGATGGAAAACGGGATTTTCGGTACGCGAGGTCGTTGCGAATCTTCGAGAGACGAGGCTCGAACAAATAGAATTTATTCCCACACACCGTGAAATTGTTAACCCCCTGCACTAGATTCATTTTGCGGTTACGGTGAATACAATTTCTTTGCCGTTCACAATTTCTTCGAATCAGAAGGAAGTTTATATACAGGGTGTTCACCCTATTACTAGCCAGCGTTTTTCCTGCAAATAATAAGTATTAGAAAAAAATGATAGAGGAAATAGTAATACTGTTTTTGCTAAGTAATATAACGACGTATGTAATTTTCTTGTGTTTGCACTATTTTCTTGGAAAGGTGACCTTTAATTTTTTTAATGAAATGCTATATATTTTTTTGTATCGTATGAAACCGTGTGTCAAGACAAATTTATTCGTATACAACACAATGACCTTCAAGGTCATACAAGGTCAGAAATGGCAGGAAAATTTTGAATATTTCGTACGTAATATTTCGTAAAGATATCATTCACGATACACAACGGCCAGAAATGTAAACGACACGCAAAGGAAACTAACGCAATCATGTGCATTGATATTTCGGACAACGTTAGAAGAAGCTAACACGAATGTAATTGATAGAGCCGATATATGTAGTCGTGCACAAGGAAGTTATATTGAACATTTACTATAGCCTCGTCAATAAAGTATTCTTGTAAACGCATTAGTACGAAATGTTCAAAATATTTTGAGAAATGAAGGTGATCTTCAATTTTTTAAATGAAATGCCATATTTTTTTTATGTCATATGGTAGCCTGTGTCCATACGAGTTTATTCATGTACTTGTTGAACTGGACGTATTAGAAAATTTTAATAACCAAAAAAGTTCGTTCTCTCTTTAATAATTTGAGTAGATTGACAACAATGCAGTCGCGCTTGAATTTGAAAATAATATATTAACATGCTTCAATTTGAAAACAGTGTATTGGCACGTTTTATTTTTAAAATAATGTACACACATACTTTACTGTGGCTCTTTATACAAATTAAAAATTGTCTTCGCAAATTGCAAGACGTAGGAGTCAAATAAAAAATTCTCTCTTCTTTCAACAATTTTAATGGATTCAAGATAATGAAATACTAACATATTTCATTTAAATTTAATATGTATTCAATCTGAACATAAATGTATAAAATCCGCAGTGTAATTATAACGTTTTATAGATAACGTTAACTAAACGGTATTAAAAGTGTAAATCGTATAAGGAATGGAAATGTAATTATTTTTGGAAGAATGAGTGAGAACCCGAGTACACCGATTGCAGATCCTCTGCAGCGTTACTTAACGTTCCCGCGAAGATGATCAAGCTCCTCCAGAATTTCCTTCGGATTTTTCTCCAGTTTTCTCTCGTGGAGGGCGTTAAATTACTCCGTACCTAGACTGTAATCCAATTCGCATTCCTTTCGCGTAGTCTGGAGCGAGTCAAATGTAATCAAATGGTCATTTCGCAGGTAACAGCTTCAAAGAAACTTTGCTCCGTTCGAGAGCTGCGGGACATTAAGTAAAACTCCAAATGCACTTAAAACGCTCACACGCGATTTGTGCGCCTGTTTGCGAACTGATTAGACCACCTTGAGATGCGCAAAAATAAATCAACTTGTCAAATTTTCTCAAGAGATAACTACTAAATCAAAAATCTCGATATGTATACACAAACCACAATATCAAAATATTTCAAAATATCAGAAATTTGAAAAATACCTTCGACACGTTAACCGCTATGTTAATCCCTGAATGTAATTTCGAGTCTTAATAATAAACACAAGTTATTATCACCCATTCAAGCAGATTGCCATGCTTTGTTGAAATTTTAATTTCTTCGCCTTCAAGGTCATCCCAAGGTCATGGTATACTAGGTCGTTGAATTCGTCTTGACACTGGCTATAATACTGTTAAGTCAAAAATACAAAGTGCCATTTAAAAAAATGAAGGTGACCTTGACAATACTATAAAAAGAAATGTTTTTCGAACATTTTTTTATTGCAATATATAGCCAATCGAAAACTAATCAACTTTTGTTGAAAATATTTTTTGTCAGATTATCGGAGGTACTTAAAAAATCGTGAAAACTGTTACGTAGGACACCCTGTATAATATGTATACATATAATTCATAGACTATTAAAAAATGTTCACTCTGTCTCAATAGATTTAATTGAAACAGATTAAATGGAGCAGCAAATCTTTTGCTTATGCAGAGTCGTATTTATGTATTTAGGTTAGGTAATGATAGTTGGTCCCCTCAGGGTTTCAAATCCATTTTTACCACTCTCCCCTTCTGCCATTCTTCCACTCTCATTATCACCTAATTTTTCAACCTATTTCAGGCTACTTTTCAACGGGACCTACAGTTTATTAAGGTGGGTTCCGAACCACCTTATTTATGTATTTAAACTTAAATTAAAAGTGAAATGGAAAGCGAAATAAAATTGCTCCGCGTTTAACGCGTTAACACAGTGTTCTATAGACTTATAACTTTAACACTAAACCTACCACGGTCGGATGACCGGTTCTCTTTTTCACAATTATTGAAATTATAAAAACGCTTTCATAGGAAATGATTTAACTGACTTTTTTATTTAAACACAGATTATAATGAAAACCGTAAAAAGATAAAGTAAAATCAATCTTTTCACTTTTATTTGTTTTGTGTTTGGTAGTTTTAGTGTTAAAACAATGGCATCAAAACCAGAATTTAATTTTTTTAATCGTAATAAGGGTCTTTAAGAGTGGCTTCTTCAAAAACGTGAACCTACTCGTAGCACATTTAAAAGGGAGCTCAGTTTCCCAATCAGTGAAATGAAATGGTATAGAGAGCAGTCTCAGAGATTCTAAAACTTCCAGAGGAAGTTAGTCAATCAACAGAGTGGATTCAGAAGTCTCTTTGTTCCGTCCCAGTAGAAGATCAACCATAATATTGTTTCGCAATTATGAGGTTGAAATTGATATAATATATTACCTAAACATTACCTCGACTCATAGAAACGAGACGTAGTTACGCGAGAAAGTGTCGCGCCACGGAGACAGCGGTATGGTAATTCGGGGGTAGTTCGGCTTTTACATAGCCATAACAGTAAAAGCATCGCGTTCACGGGTTAAATGGCAAATTGTCCGATTTTGCGTTCGCGCGGTTCTTCATATTGAATTTAATGAAACACTGCAATTACTGGCTAAATTAAAAAGCACCGCATTGCGATTCCAAGACAAGTATTTAAGACAAGACTATATTTAATCGAATGATGGTGATCCACTTATTTTCATCCTAACTTATTTTATTCCAATATCTATTTTATTCCAGTGTGGTACAGTAAAGATATGAAAGTTATAAATAATGATGTTCAGCAGCTAACATACTGGCTGCCATTTAATATTATCTTCAAAATCCATGACTCGAACTCAATTGTGGCTTAATAAAGAATTATTCAGCTTATTTTTTAGCACATATCCACAAAATTGTATAGTTTAATGATCGTTTCGGAGTTTCACAATTTCAGATTTCTCATGAGTTCAATTTCTGAACATAAATGGCGCTTCTACTTTGTAATCTTCAATATTGAAAATTTTTCGAAGGACTTTTGAATTGATTGTCTCGTGAATGCATCGAAAACAATAACTAATCATAAAGAATCATATAAAACGAAGCAGTTTGAAATCATTCTATGATTCCCAAGGTTTGTCTGCTATTTTATTGCTATTTTAAATACTAACGTTGAATTCCAAAAATTGATGGTTAAAGCTTTCAGTCACCGTTTTAACACGTCGGCTGCCATGTCACCCATACATGGGTGACCGAGTTATTTCTTCAGATTTCAAAATAAATGTTTACATTAATATATTCATTGTACCAGATTTGATTAACACTTTGCTGACCTGCAATTTAGAGCCAAAACCAGCGCGTGCGGTGAAAAACACGAGTACACTCGTGACCGGTAAGCAATGTATTAATACCCAGATGATGCAAGAAGATTGAAGTACTACTCAGTGTCATATTTTCCCTTTTCAATTTTCATTTGAATAAATAAATCACTTCGACCTGGTGGAATTGTTGTGGTTGCTGAATTGGCAGTCAACGTGTTAAAAATCATGACTTTAGACACAATTTCGCCGACAATATTCAAACCGGAAAATACGTATACTCTGGTTCAGATAAAGACACTGAGAACGATTCATTCGAGGTGTTGGAAAAACTTGGCGCAACCGAGTCGCGGAATGAAATCCTCGCAAAAAGGAAAGTGTCTTAGTTGGTGCTCGGTCAACAAGTTTCGCAAAGGATCGGCAAAAAGTCCGTGTCGCGGCGGAGTTGAGAACTTATCAGCGCGTAATTAACGACAAAGCAAACTCGTGTCGTGGCCGGGCAAAAAGCCCCTCGCACGGATACAATCCCGTAAATTTCGTGGCCGGCCCAGCCCACTGTCCGATGGCAAGCAAGAAAATCCCTTGTTCGTTGTTTTGCACGAGTCCTCGACGCGACGTGTTTGCCGGAATCAATTGTTGTTTCGGGGTTTGTTTGCGGCCGAACCGCGCCTCCCAATGAGCCAACGCGGAAATATTATCACAGCAACGCGAGAAATTACACAATCAGCGCAGTTGTAACTGTGGGCTTGTGTTACAGCATTACGGAATACGTGGAATCCAGAACGCGTTTCTGCTCGGCAACCATACACACGGAAATTAAAAACCGGCCGACTTCTGAATTTTGCTCGGCCATACGTGTCCCACTCGCTATTACAACAGGCCGGAAATTAACACTAGAAAGACTGAAACTTAGTATATAACTATATTGCCCAAAAGCAGTCAAAATGACTGCATTGTGAAAGAATAACTAATGTGTAAAGAAATTTGTTTAAAATTAATTTTTAATATTTTTTATATTATTTACAGTTATATAACAAGTTATTAGTAAATATTAACAAGAAAAAAAATTTACTTCACTTGGAAAAAAAAATAATTTATGCATTATTATTTGTACATTTTATGCAAATGAAAGTGGAAATCTTTTTATGTGTACATCTTCCGCAAACATACTTGTGACATTTTTCACATATATTATTTGTTTTGTTGTTGTGGCAAAGTCGTACTTGACAAATTTTGCGTTTGTTAGAAAGGGTTGCATTTGATGATGTTGCAGTTGATCTTTGAGGGTCTTCATGTTCTGATGAATTTTTCTGTCTTGCAGCTCTGTATTCGGTGGAAAGCTGTTCTGCTAATTGAAACAAGAACTCTTTTCGTTGTATTTGTATTCCTGTCGTTTCTTTGTAAAGGATCCAAGCATTTATAGCAGCCAAATCTAAAATATTGAAAAATATTTGGAGGGGCCATCTACGAGAACTAGCACAAATCGACAATTTATCATGTACTTGTATGTTATTATGTGACGATAATCAAAAAGAAATGAAAACTGTTATTTCAATACAGAGCCGAACTGGTCATATAAGAAATTTACTCAATTTAATAATAAGTCATTTGATTATTTAAAATTTCCCAAGCAGTCAAAATGACTGCTTTTGGGCAATATAGGTATAACACACATATGTATATATATACAGGCAATGAAGGAGGGGGGAGGTAACTAAAATTATTAATAAACGCATTTTTATGTTGTACAAAAAGTCACAAAATTCTAAGAAATTGTGTCATTATATACATAATTGTTTTTCTAATTGAAATTAAAAAGCAGTCAAACTGACTTCCTTGGGCAATCTAGTGTTAAGAACCAAATGTGGACCCGCTATTTTTGGCGTGTAATTTCTTTATCTGTTCCTCATTTTTGCAACTCAATTTATCCTTTGGTGTCAAATTGACGGTAGAAGATCAACGTGATGGAACGATAAATAATTGATTAATTCCTTGTTTGGAAGAGAAAAGATAAAGTCGGACACGATAAGTTTAAACTATATTACCAACGATAGTCAGTGTAAATGTAACGAGAGTGACGAGACCCTGAATCACGTAATATGGCAATGTGATTTGCACAATTCAAGAAGACCTAAGTTAATAAATTGTTTACGTCGACTGGGCTTCCAACTACGACTTAACATCGACATATTTGTAGCAAAACCAAATATTGAAGCATGTGTTTGTATTCACTCGTTTTTTGAAGATTGTAATTTGCGTATCTAGTTGTAACAGACACTGTTTACACTTGTAAATATACTTGTGAAGCTAAACAAACCCAGAAGGGTTTGAACAACTTAATAATAAAAAAAAAAGTTTAAACTCAGCGTCGTTTACGGTTAATAAAACAGTATACAGGATAGGCTGTTTACTCAGAATCAGAGAGAGCTTTGTTAAAATTTGCCAGGACACGGTAAATAATTTTTCTAGTGAATTAAACAACTCTGCACTAGTTAATTTGTCAAAACTAAAGGTCTTCCTCAAAATCATAATAATATCGCTATGAAAATGTTCAGTAAGTAATACATTCGTTCAACTTTGTATCAACATTATAAATATGATTAATTGAAGACGGAATTTAGAAATGACATGCTCCTACTGTAATCTCAAGACTTAATTAATTAAACGTCTATTACCAACAGTTTCCTTCGTACGTTAAAAGGAAACGAGTAATTAATTCTTGTCTAACGTGCTCTTTCCTGTCGAGTGACTTAGTTATATTTAATCACTCCGAACATATAATATTTCATTACTCCGAACACAATTTACAAAAGAATTTTAGTACGAAAATTATAGATTTACAACTAAATTTCTTTACAATATCCACCTTGTTGTATTTAATATGTATATATTTAGTGACTGTATGAAAACAATTCGTCTTGAACAAAGATAGCAAGCATATTTAATCTACATACAAAAATAGTAATCACTTAACACAACATTTATAAGCTAAATTTCATTACAATATTATCACAGTAGCGGCTAGATCCATTCAAATCTTTACTTACTAATTTTACTTTACATATTTCTGAACGTAATTTTTTAAAATTGACACTGACCTCTTCATTAGATTTAACATAAATGACTAACAATATAAATTGACTACTGCAGAAAATTAGAATTAAGATGGAACATTTGTGATTCTCGGTCAAAATGGACCCAACTCCCGTCACTCGAAAGTTAATTTAACATGTATACACTTAATAATGAATAAAAATAATTTTTCTTGCACAAAGATATCATGTATACTGAATCTACATAAAGTCTGGAAACAATTTTTTCTGAAACCACAGAATAGGATTTATCGAATCTTGAAATTTTAATTTGAAAGTAGCAGCAAAAGAGGACAAAACACAAAGATTTATTCTCGTGTGTCTCGACGACCATAAAGAAAGCTCTCTACCGGAAGAGCAAGCGCAAAAACTAGAAATCGACGATCTTGCACTGTTGCATCCGAAAATCCCACGGGTCGCCTTGCTCTACTGGAATCCCTGGACCGCAGAATCCGGATTTCGAAGAGGGTAACTTCTCGCGAGGGGAAGAATTTCGGACGGTCCAGAGGTCGTGGGACAGTATGTCCTCTTCGGGAACTAGTTTAGAGACTTTTTGAGAGAGCAAGCCCTCGAAGACTATATCGATCGTTGCCACGATTCCATTTTACCCGATCAATCGTCCCCACCGAATCGGTTTAAAAAAATGTCTTTGTTCGCTCGATTGGCCGCTGAATACGGCCACTTCATTTTCGCCGTCCATTGATATGAATGTTTATAACGATAGCCGCCCTCCTCCCACCGCGGTCGGCGCAGATAAAAGGGCCGCTTAATTATGGTCCATAATTCAAATTTTCATTCTATAATTTACTCGGTGTGACGGCCCAACGGACGGCAGTTGTACACAATTTCGGTTGCGATCTGACCTGGCCAATTTGAAATTTAAGCAAAGCGGCCGGGGCATATTCGTTAATCGTGTTTTCGACCCACCCCTCCTATGCCCCCTGCCCCTTCGCAACCCCCCATAACCACCCCCACCCTCTCACAAACCTCGCATCGTTCCTTTCGTGCGTTCCCAGTCAACACGGACAGTAACATACGAGTTTCAACAGAATCCAATTAATGCTGACACCTCCGCGGATGTCTTTCACCATTTTGAATTTTAAGCGACATAATATGCTGTCAGACACGTTCTGTCAGCCTCTCGAATCACCGCGCGGCTGTTTCACTTTTCACGGAAAACCGTTTCGGCGGGGCAGGGGAGGGGGCAGTGGGTGCTGTAATGAAATTGTCTCGAGCACGTCGAATGTCTTCGTGACGTGAACCTAAGTCGTGCATGGGAAACCGTAACAAGATTAGAATCCTCCAATCTCCTGACAACTCGTCACGATCTTCGTTTGATCGGAGAAACCTCCTTTAACTATTGAGAACGGCGTGAGATACATTTTAGTCAATGAGGACTTCAATACGTTGTCATTAGACTGCGGACTTTTCTGCAAAATGAAAATTGTATTAATTACAAGATACAGTAGCTACATAAATACGTTTCTTAACCACTTTAGCTGGTTGGAAATACGGCTACGTTATTTTTAAATTCTTGATGTGCTTTCACTTTTGCTTTTGATTTATTGATTTTTGTTATGAATGTATTAAATCCACGGTCTAGTTATCGATGAATAGATTTTAATAGTTAATGCTTGAGATTAATAGAAGTTCGATGATCTTAGCTCCTTTTTGTTTAACTAGACATTTGAGTCTTGCGACATCAAACGATACACTAAATGCTTCAATTATTAAATTCAATACCAAGTAGAATTTTTACATTTCACTTACTCTGCTTCTTTATAAGACAAAGTATCTTTGTTACTAGATAATAAGCGTTCAATCATATTCGTGTTTCTAATTGGCGTCGGTATTTTCACTTGTTATAGTTTCGTTATCTAACGTATATAAACTCCAATTTTATATGTACAATAGAAGTACAACAGAGAAATAACAAAATAAATACAATAATAACGTTTACTTTATTGTGCTCGAATAATAATTGTATAAAAAAGTAGAATAATATTCTACTGTATGCCTTCACTGAACTATTACTAGACTAGACTATCGTTGTACAAAATAAACATTTTCTAAATCAATTGTACAGAACAAACAATAAATAAAACTGAACTTATTCTTTCGATAATTTTACCAGATCGATGACATTGTAACAATATTTTTAAATTCATCTAATCTCTTTACGATCTTATATTTCACCTATTCATTCTTATCGTAGACGCACAAAATCCCCAATTATTACATACATTTATTTGTGTGTACAAAATTTTAACCGAAGGACAGTCACTGTCAGAAATATAATAGAACAACTTTATATTTGTCTAATTAATACTCAAATCTAAACTGAATCCGACGTATCCACCCCTAGTTTCCAAATCAAAAGTATCTAGAATCAGAAGTCCAAGCAGAGTGCGTCCTTTATCAGTCTGACTTTTTCTGGATGCAACAGCGCATCGCAGAGAACAATACCGCCGTTCCTTACCTAATCCTGAGACAATGCCCGGACAGAATTGCGTCGGCGATTTCGGAAGGTGGAAGGAGGGTCCGGTTCTCGAGGGTGAGTAGCGAGACCCCTTTAGCCGGTCGGATATAGCACTAGGTTTGGGGGGGGGGGGGGGCTCGGAAGGTGGAGAAACAGGAAGAGGAGACGTGGACCGAGGAAGAGAGGAAAATCGAGGGGGACAGAGAAAGAGGAAGAGTGAGGGTGGTCACTTGGCGATTAAGAACACGTACTAACCCTGCCTGGTTTCCACCCCTGCAACCTTGGATCAATACAACTTAGTTTCCCGTCTCGCCCCCTCCTTGCACCCCCTGGCAACCTCCGGCGGACCCCTTTTGCATCGCCGCCACCACCATCGCCGGCAACAATGTTCTTATGTCATGGCCGAAACTGCGCTTCTTACCGTGGACCTGCAAAACCTGCTTGAATGGATCTCCTGTTTACCGGGTGTACCCCGATAAAAAGCGCTCCCCAAAAATTCAACCCCTTGCATCGAGCTTCCTCACGTATGGTCTCATCTTAGCAGACGCTAAGAACGACGGTCAGAAATTGGAACCTCCTGTACATGATAATGTTCATTGCAGACCTTGATGAAAATAGGAAAGTTCATCAACTTCTCCTACTTCTTCAGTTGTAGCTAAGAAATTAGAAAAATCGCTAATTTAGATGGTAATAGAGTAACTATGCGTATAGGCAAAGTTGATTTCGGTACTGGTTGAGTCGAGGGTTACCAGTTCTCCTGAAAACATTAAAAGAACCAAGAGAAACTTCTCACTGCTCGGTGAGGTGGCAAGAGATAAGCTACAGAGGCCAGCGGCGCAGCAATCATTTATTTACCCGCGAACCACCCGGTACAGGCTGCGGCATGAAAGTGTGAGGATTGTAGGTGTGGAAGTCTTCTTACGATCAATAGAGGTTAGTCGCGCCCAGTTCCGCGGATGAAGGCACCCACCCCTTTTCTAGGCAGCGTTCGGTGGTGGTGGTAACCCGAGGCGGTCGCCTTCTGGAGGTGGAAAGTCGTTTCTTCGTCTCCTTCTTCTTCTTCTTCTTCTTCGAGGGGCCAACGTAAAAGCTCGCGGCGTCGACTCCTGACGGCTGCCTCCTGAACGACCGAGCTTTTCCCAGTTGGTGGGGAGCCTTTCAGTTCTCTTTTCCTCGTTTTCGCCGTAAACACCCCTCTTCTCTCCCCTGCGAAACCGCCCCACCTTCCCCACGCTAAGCCCAGATATTCGTATCTCGTTCTAATCCTTGCTTACTCCGGCGTACCTATTTTGCATCCACCTCGCTTGTTCCTCGTCCAGCCTGGGCCAGTCTGCATCTTATCCTCTCCGTTTTACCGAAGTTCGTCCGAGGTCGTCTCTCTCTTTCCGCTGACCCGGGTCTGCGCCTTCGTCCTAGTCGGATCCACCAACCTATCCTCTTCCTCCCCTTTGTTCCCTTGTCTCTAGCCCGCGCGTCTTCACCTAGCCTGACAATTCGTTCTTGTCCTTTACAGGATGCTTCTTCTCAGTTTTTCCATTCGCAGCCGGCTCAATTTGTCCGTCCCTTATTACCCAATTCGTACCCTTCCATTGCCTGCGCCCTCTGTTTGTCACGCAAACTGTCTTCATCTTTCATCAACGCCGCAACCATCACCAACGCCCCCCACCTAGCGTCTTCCTTCGGAATCGTTTTGTCTCCTGGTCGTCCTTGTTTCTCCCGCTTCTCGCAGCAAATTCACGCCTTTGTTCCAGCCGATGTTCCTTCTCGCTCCCCGAGCAACCTGTCTGCGTCTTATCCTGCGTTTGCACACCCTCCTCCGCCTCTTTCGAGCTTTTCACCCCCTTTCCGACCTCTCGTTTAGCGGAGCGCAAGCGCTGCTAGTTGCAATTTCTCCGAGTTTCAACTGCAATATACACGCACTCACATACACCCCCACCGGGAACTCATGCACACCGACGAACACCATCGCCGGAAGCCTCTCGCGAGAAGGAATAACAATCTCCGGAGCTCCCTTGGCGCGAGATATGGCGGTATTTCAGGTCGCGAGGTTTTCGAATGTCTCCCTGAAGAGCGCCGATGCGCGGAACTTGCCGTTTTGAGTTTTCGCGTCGCCGCGACTGTCGTCAAGATTTTATCCGTTGGAAAGCTCACCGACGAAAAAGCCTGGATAGCAAAATCAGAAGTTGAATGAATGCGAACCGTTGGGCCAGGACACTCGCTGTTGCGAGCACCCCGTTTTCGGATGTTCCGCTGAAGGGAGCTCATGCGCGGAATTTGCCATTTCTAAACTGTCGTCAAGATTTTATCTCCTAGAATCCTCTGAAAACAAAAAGCACAGATAGTAGAATTAGAACTCATGAACCAAAGAAACGGGATACTTGCGTTTGCGGGCGCTCAGTTTTCGGATGTCTCCCTCAGGAGTGACGATGCACGAAACTTGTGATTTTATACGTTGGGAAGATCACTGGCGAGAAAGTCTGGATAGCAAAATCAGAAGTTGAATGAATGCGAACCGTTGGGCCAGGACACTCGCTGTTGCGAGCACCCAGTTTTCGGATGTTCCGCTGAAGAGAGCTCATGCGCGGAATTTGCCATTTCTAAACTGTCGTCAAGATTTTATCTCCTAGAATCCTCTGAAAACAAAAAGCACAGATAGTAGAATTAGAATTCATGAACCAAAGAAACGGGATACTTGCGATTGCGGGCGCTCAGTTTTCGGATGTCTCCCTCAGGAGTGACGATGCACGAAACTTGTGATTTGTGCAAGTTTTTGTGTCGTCAAGATTTCATCTATCAGAAGTCTTTTTAAAGCAACAGACTGGTTAGGAAAATTAGAATTCGCGAACCACCGAAGCGGTGTAATCGCGGTCGCGAGGTTTATTACGCGCGCGATGATCGCGTTACAATGGGTCCGGCGACATACACGAGTCGGAAGTACCACTTCTACCTGAAATATTTTAATTCGATATTCTGCTGAGTACATGGTTTATAACAACGCGCTCGGCGCGCACGGATTTAATAATCGCATCACATAATTTATTTCCATGGTCGCATGTAATCGCTTTTCCGGGGAATTTGTAATAACGGTCTACCAATTTTACATGACTGCGATTCAATATTTGTGCGGAACACATATACCCGCAAAGCAGGATGATTCCAAAATAAATACCCGTCAAACACTGTTCCTGACGGAACTAAACCGCATATTAAATACACAACATGCTGCAAAATTATTTTATAATTCACGATCCGCCCGAAATGATCGGATATCCGAACCGGTTCGAGTTAGGAGTCTGCGAATTTTTAATCATCTATCCGCTAGAATGGACCTAGACGTTTGTCTTAACACATTGTCGACCGGAGACGCCGATCGGCGTCTTACATTTTTTGAATGTTGTTGAAGGAAGACGCCAATTTTCGTTTCTCATATTTTAACTGGTATTAACACATTATCTACCGGAGATACTTTCATCATTTTTGAAAGTCTTCGGTCCATGATTAAAGACATATAAATAGATCCTTCAGCGGCAGGAGCAATTTCAATCCTAAACAATCACCAGTAACGCAGTCTAATAATTTCGTTCGGTATTATTATTTAAGAGAAAATGTTTAATCTTTCTTTTAGTAGAGCACAATTATTAAAAATCCTATGTAGGTAAGCTTCCCTTAGATAAAGTGTTGACATCAAATGCTAACCATTCGATTCTCGGGTGTCGGAGATCTGGGAGGGCAAGCGGCATCTTCTGTATCTCAATTGCTACGGTAAGCATGATCCATTTCATTGCACCCGGTCAACAATGTGTTAGTGCGTTGTGGTTTGATCATGTTGACGTCCACTAACAAACGATCTATGCTCAGCAACAGCTTGCGTCTTGAGTAACATGTCATCCTTCAATTTTTGACATAGCGTCTCCAATCAAAGTTTCAATGGATTTTGCACCTTCAACAGTTAATAACGTGCTAACAATGCGTTATGCGATAGAAGCGAGTACTACTTGCTCACTCGTGCACATCTAGCTAGTAGAGTAGCACATTATGCAGCTTGACTGTAAGACACGAAACAGAAGACGTCAATTAACGTCTCCCATCCACAACATGTTAACGCTTCAGAGACGACAATGGATTGTGAGCTTGCTTATATACGATCGACGTTAGGTATATGATGTTACAGATGTCACAATAATATCTTAATGATTTAGACTTTCTGATATTTTCCTAGCAACAATACATGAGAACACATCGCACCAAATAATTTGGTCTCCCGTAATCAATTATGAAAAATTCCTCAGAGTCAGTGCGAGGTACAGACTCCGTCACCGAGTGTTTAAAGATGCTATCTTTTTGACTCGGGATACCCCAGGGCAGCAGGCGTCGTCGATGATGGTCATTCGATGAATTCCGCAGGTGTACCTAGACAGACAGCCTCATTAAGTCAGCCATTTTACCCGGAGTCCCTCGATAGCTTTTCCTAGGGTACCTGGTGCCACCCCTTGGATGAGTTCAGCCGGCAGCGTGGCAAGCCAACCCGGCAAAAGCGATTAATTACTTTGAGCAATTTGCTCACCAACTCCACTCAGCTCGTAGACCGACACTATTCTCATTTCTCTGTCCGGGCAGCTACCACCATCTCTGTCCAGCCTGCCCGTCCATCCGTATCTAGGTACGTCCGTATCATACGCGTACATAGACGGTGGTGCTCGCTCGCTCGCTCGCGTTCGTATTTTCGCACACAATCTCACGGACGATCTACACGGTGAAAGACACAACGACACCGTCGTATACTTATGGAGAACACCGCACCAACACCAGGAAGCACCGTCCCGCGTGTGTACTGGTCATTCAACGAAGGTACAGAGTGACTTCCTGTAAAGCTATATACATCCAGCCAGGCATTCTCGTTCAAGTTGTCGAAGGGGTAGAGCGGTTGTAGTCAACATCCACCGAACGCTATTTTCCGCCCGAGTACCGGGTGGCACTTTACTACCGAATCGATCGTTCGCCGACCGACCGACCAGCACTTTCACGATCGCTCGTTACATACAGAAAAAGAGAAGACCAGACCCGTGGAGACTCCTCGGATTACCTGACGCCAGACTTTTCGTTGCCTCGGCTCTCTCTCTCTCTCTCTCTCTCTCTCTCTCTCTCTTCCTTACTCTCTTTCTATCTCCAATTGTTCAATAAGCCGTGTAACCTTCGTCAGGCTGACAGACAACACACACCCTCCGTAGACACCGCGGAAAAATTATACTTGCTACCGACGTGTTGCGACTTCACCGCGGGGGGTGGTTCAAGGGGTTGTTTTTGATACGTGGTCGCGACGGGATAATTGACTGTTCCGAGAGTTGGTGGGAAAATGGAACGATCTTTGAGACCTGCTCCCTGATTTTATTCGATTGATTATTAACCAAAGTGTCACAATTTTATGTCGCTTTACAGACATAACGAGAATGCATTTGTTCAGGTTATCTGTGATTTTTGACATAATATGCGTCCGACGAAATGAATATGATATATTGCCTGTAAATGCGTCTTCACGACGTGAGTAGTCGTAAATGGAATGTGGATTTTATGCATCTATGGTAGAAATGAGTAGACGCAAGTTAAAACAGTAAACAGATTAAGAGAATTTTCAAATATTAGCATATTGGTTTCAGCTTATTAAAATTATTAAAGAGGAGAAAACATATTTTCTTGGCTACTGTTTGTGGAAATGTATGCAAACAATTTTTGTTTTGCTTAAAGATCCGCAATCTAGTCATAGATTAAAAGTTTCGGGATCTAATATTTTGATGGAATCTGTAGATTCTGTGTTGGGTAATTTTTGTTTATTGCTCGATCTGAAACAACATAAAGAACGTTGAAGAATAAAATATCGCAAGTCACAATTACCTTTTTATATTATGAGCAGTATTTATAAATTGAAGGTGTTTTAGTATATGCCTAATGTCTATTTTGATATCGGTGTATAAGTGAAGCTAATGTTCAAAAATTGTTTATTCATGTCAGACACATACGGTTGCGAAATTATTATTTGCTGTACGGGATTACAAAAATATGGATAATATAAATGACAGAAATGTATGTGACGTGAGAATTTGTTATGGTTGATGTTTTCAACGAAATATATAAAAGCCTCTTTTCAACCTATCGAGCTCCCTATTACAGAATATTATGGATGCTGCACTCTGACGCACCTGCATAATTATGTTTTTATGCTAATGCCGCTCTCCGCTCCATAATAAAGGATTACCGAATGGCTAGGTATTAACCACAATTTGACGTGAGCTTGCGACATTAATAATGTGGTAATCGTGCCGGGAACCTTGGGCAAATGTTTGAGTAACTGTCCTTGGCTCTTGTAAGATGTAAGATGTTGATACTTTTATGTCAGAAGACGCTTAAGCGTTCTATTTATACAGAAATATAATTTTATCTGCTTTCTTGGGAAACATCAATATTTTTACCAGAAATCACTATAGTAATTGTTATACATATGTTGACTACTAAATAATTATTATTACTGAAGTATTATTCAGCATAGAAGAAAATATTCAGCTTAATTTCAACAATTAATATGCAAGTTAAATGACTAATAAATTAATAATAAATTAAGAAAAACAGAAACAAAATAATAAATTATTGTAGAGAACTTATAACCAGTATTTTGTTCATTTATTTAGTGGCATTGTTTAGAAATGAATCCGACACGGTGACACGTTTCCAAGACAAAAGATGCAAATTTCGGAAAGCAGATCCGCAGAGATATTAAAGTAATGAGATTAATTAATAGAATAGACCCGGAGTTAATTTAGAAGCATATGTCGGGTTGACCACAGGGTTACTTACATTCGCGATACGCGACAGTGTGTCTACAGGATGTTTCCAAATGAACTTACGAATAATTAATGTAATGATGTCTCTTATATTTTAAAATACGAACAATGGTGCAACCGTGACATCGCAAATACTTTAAAATAACCTTTCTATTCGTATTAATAATCATAAACAACTCTATTACGTTGTTATATAGTTCCCAACGCGGAACAATGATTAAATTAACCTGAACAAACAAGGAAGCGTTTCCCTAAGATCAAACAATTTTCGTAGAAGCATTATTTAGTAGTAAAAGTTAGGAAAAGATATTAGGTAATATTGTTAAATTTATTATTTGAAGAATTGTAAAAAGGGCTGCAAAAAGAGAACTGTTTGCAGTAGAGGCGTGCGAAATTGATTTAATAATTTCCGTTTGTGGCGATGTGAATTAATAAAAGATGTTCCCAGAGAATTAACATGGATTCCGAAACGAGCGTATGTTAGTTACTTTTTCGAAGTATGAAAAGCAAAAGCCAGCGTAGCGTTGTTTACGGATAAGTGTCTTACTTCCCCTGCGTCGGCGGCCGCGGCCATCTTGCTACCCCGCCTTTCCTTGGGAAACCCCTTTCATATTCCCCTGCAAATGTTAGACTACCACCACCATCACCACCACCACCGCTAGTCTCGTCTTACCCTCTCTAGAAAACGTGCTCCCTCGTGCTATTCGCCCCACCCTCCGCATCTACCACTCTAACTTACCCCCGCCCCCGTTCCAGACAATGAGAAGGCGCTATCGCGAAGACGTGAGATTTCTTTTACAGCCCTCAGATAAGAAATACTGCGATGAAATATGAGCTAATCTCCTGGGAACGCTGAAATCACGAATCATCCCCTAATACGCGCGAAAATTAAGCAAAAGCATTTAACACACCAACCCCTAACCAGTAAGACTGTGCCAATTGCAGTTACGGTTTTTACGATCCTAATTAAATTACAAATTTGCATTGTTATTGATAATAACAAATAGAATTTCATTTCATCCACTAATCGTACGAAAATTAAGCAAAAGAATTTCTACGATTCTAATTCAATTTGTATCTGTCAAAGCATCGATAAAAGAGAAACAAATGTTTAAATATAGTTTATAAAAAAATTCTAAGAAATCTTGTCTTTAAACTATTTTTTCTTGTCCTACTTGCTACAAAAGGGTAAGCCTAAATTATAGAATTTAGTTAATAGTCTGTGGATATTTATGCAAAATGGAAATTGTCCAGGTCGATCGTAAAAAAGAGAAGTTGTATGAAAATGCAGTTCCTCCATTAATAATTTGAATAAGTAGAAGGTAATACAAGAAAATTATTAAATCCTTCTAATGTCTTTACAATCCACAGTCCATTAATAACATTATAAAAAAATATGTAAAATAGTTGTTATATGCACAGTGTTTTTAATACACTGATCGAATCGATGAAACAGAGCATCAAATGAAAACACACCCGTCGACATTAAAATATACATTGATTCACCAGTGAGGTGAATTCTTACGTCCGTTCCCATCCCGGAAAAATATAGTATAATTGAATAACTGGCAACTGAATCAATTCGACCCGATTAAATCCCGCATCACATATTCCGTGTTTGATCGATCACTTCCATTGGAAAACCCGAGTAAGTAGAAAAGGTTTGCCAGTGTTCCGCCGGCTGAGCCGCAACACATTCCATTAAATCCTTATGGAATTATATCCCGGGATTCCTCGGACCTCGGAAGTTCGTTTCATTCATTTCACTTTCTACATCGCTCAATTGATATTATTCGCGTTATCAGAATTTGATTCCAGCCATTTTTAACGGTTACATCCCTCGCGCACAACCGATTCGTGTATCCAATATTTTCCTTCACCAATTTATTCGTTCTACGATACTCCTTAATAGACTGCGGATTTTATACATTTATAACAAAAATGGATAGATCGAATGCAGCACAGCAAGAACATTTAAAGAATTAAAAAACAAGTCTATATATTATTCTCAACTAATTAAACTCGTTAACAAAAGAACTCAATTTTTAATTTACTTCAATGTATTAAAATTGAGGCAGGAAATGTTTACATTGCATGAAGGTCCGCAGTCTAATTATTAAACTCAAAATGCATTTTCTTTTTAAAGAAAATAGCATACAATATTAACTCCTATTTTTCTTCTGGGTTAATTCTGTAGTATTCATTTCTGTCTATTTTTATACTTTCCTTCTGGCAGCACAGTATTTCTTCTATTTTCATTTCACTTTTAAAACAGTATACAAAGGGTGTTTCGTGTGAATTAGTTTTCCTTATAATAAGGGTCCTAGAGCAAGTATGCACTTAGGGGCAATAGTATACGTTACGCAGCCCCTTAACATGTTGAGTGCTACGTGTTGGTAATATGTGGGTAGCACAATTTAATTTTTGTTGTTACATACCTGCATAAACCGAATCTAAATGGATGAACACCTTCCTGTATAATTTTCCTGATCTATAACAAAACAACTTTATATTTATAACGTTTATTCTACGTTTACTTTAACCCTTGAACATTGATAACTAGACTGCAAATCATTATACAAAAATTTCCTGTATTAATTACAAAGAAATAAGAGCCAAATGAAAATGTCTTTCTTCGTCTGGTAATGTTAGTAAATTCAAAAGAAAATATTATTCCTACTATTTTAAATCTCACCTATTCTGTAGCCTACTGACAAAAAAAAGAATCTTATTTCGTAAGAAGAATAGAACAATTATTTAATTAAAGGAGTCGCTATGATAAATTTTAGTTCTTCAGCTTTTCATGAATTTTTTGGGCTTTTTAGGGCGGTGGTTTAACAGCCAACGTGTTAACCGTTTACCAACACACATACATCTGACAAAAATATTGATGCATATGCTGAGATGCTCGGACTAGTTTCGCAACTCGTCAACGTATTTGTTTGCGAATCCCGTGAATGTAAGCGAGTTTCCCATGAACGCAACGCGTACGAGAAAGATGGCGTTTAACGGAGAAAGAGGAGGAGAAATAGTGGCCGTTGAATACAACGTCAGGTTGGAAGGATTAGAAGGATCCTTAATCGTCGAAACCCAATCCGGCCGGGGAACGGAATGTCCTCATTTCCATCGGTCCTTCCGCTCCCAAAGATACGTGGAATTTCAGCAATAAAGATAAAAGTCTTCGATTACCGGAGATTTTCGCGTCGACGGTTCAACCCTTCCGCCCTGTTTCTCATCACTGGACCTTCTTTGTTTTTTCACCGCGGCACAAGTATTCCCGTGAAGAGGTTGTCACGGACTTCGGTCGACCAATTAATACGCTTTACTTCCGTTCATCTTTGACAATTGAATTACGGTAAACACCCGCGTAACACGATCAAAAAATTGTTTAACGGTGAACCTACCACTGTCGATCAGATGACCGGTTCCAGATTTTTTATTTCACGATTATTGAAATTATCGGGATGTACTCGTAAGAAATTATTACATTTCCCAGGTCCAAACTCGTATTATAATAAAACTTGCAAAAGTTAATGCAAAACTAAATAAGTTCAATGAAGCATTTTTCTTTAAAAAGTTGTATCATATCATTTTTATTGGGGAACACTAACCAGTCACTTTTAATGCTTGGTTGGGTTCCCTGTTATAAAGATTGTATGTATACAGTTTCGGTGGCAGAATGTATACTGATTTTTTAAACAATTCATTGTACATTTACTGCACATTTACTGCTACGTAAAATTCATATATACATAGTCTTCTTAAACAGTCTTTTGATTACGTTATGTGCGAGCCTGCTATAGAGCATAATTTACAATAATATAATATAAATAATATTAGATCTTAACATAAATTCGTTAGTATTCAATATTTGTCTTCATTGATTAACAAAGCAAATTTTCATTATTGTACATAACTCGTAGGAGCCAAGTAAGAAATTATTGTTAATTCTTCTAATAGGTTTCCGGTAGATAAAGTGCTAAATTTAATTCCTTCACTGTATGAAATTAGTCTTATCTATTTTTCCTTAAATTCATAAAATCCGGCAGTCTAACTACGACGTTATAAATAAGACACAGGTTATGCTAGGAAATTCTGGGTCCGTTTCTAAGGAGAGTATGAAAGCGAAGAGAGCATCATCCCCTATCTCCAGCCACGCTTCCCCTTAAAAACGGGGATCGAGCGACGAGAAGTCGAGGTCGAGGCAAAAGTTCTTGTATGTACAAAGAAGGGAACAATGGGTATTTACCATCGGCATCGCGTAACGAATCTCGATATCGAATTCTGGCTGAACTCCGCGTCTAACTGCGAGATAGAAATCGGACATGGACCGTGTCAGGAGGGGGGGTTGAGGTGTGTAGGAGGAGGAGGTGGAGGACGAGGGTTTGGAGCACGAGGTCGGCGAAGAGGGGAGAGATGCACCCCCGACCGAAGAGAAGGACGAGAACAAGGATGTGTAAGGACGTGCTACTGCAGGTGAAGGAGAAATGGGTAGAACGTGGTATTCTGGAAGCAACGACGATCAATACCCAACAGCCCGGCACGTACGAGTCTGTATAACTATACCAGTGTATTCGGTGTACACGCTAAGGGGGGTAGTTGGTAGAAATAGGGGTGGAAACATCCCCAAGGAGCCGATAGTAGCCCATAGCGCTGCCAACCCACCCCATAGTTCTGGCCAATGGATGCCCACTGCGATCTCGAGCTCCGTGCTACGAATGAGGAGCCTTCTCAGTCCGTCTCTTCTATCTGTCTGTATATGCATGCAAGCTCTGCCTCGCTCCTCGATCTATTTCCCTTGCCCTCGGTCCCTCATCTCGAGAGTGACTTAACAATTAAATGCATCTACACGTCTCTCCTCTGGGGGAGCGCGCGAGAGTCGACCGACCGCTGCACTCTTTTTCTTTTCACTTCTCCTCAGGTTTTAATTTGGGGAGCCTGAGATAGAGAGAGAGAGAGAGAGAGAGAGAGAGAGAGAGCCTCGCTAGCAGGAGCGTCAAGAGTCCGTTAAAGAGTCGTCGTCTGTTTTCCCAGGCTTCTTCTCGCTCGTTCTTTTTCACTCCCCCACAACGTGTTTGCGCCGAGGTCCGCTAATTGCTGGCTTTTCATCCCGAAAGCAGACCAACCACCGGTTTAGAAGATTCGCTGGAACGCCTCGGAAATTGTCTCCCTGTAGCTTGTAATAGCGCAAGAGTAATAGGGGATGATGATGATGATGATGATGATGATAATGATGATGATCAGACTCGGAGAAGACGAGGATCTTTGGGTAGGGAAGTCTATTTATCGTAGCCAGGCTAGCTATGCTATAAATAAACGATTACGCGATCGCCTGTCGCGCGTGCACGTGCAGAAAAAAGGTTGAACAAGAAAATATTTCACGCTCTCTTTTGCGTCACGCCTAAGCGCTTATTATAGGAAGAGGCAAATAGAACAAGATAACGGCGTGCGTGCACTGAATGGCTCTGGCACCGTGTAGCAACTTTGCAAAAATACCTTCGCTAATTCTTTCAGCTATGGTTTTAGATTGATTCATATACTATTGGCTTCTATAATTAAATTTCTTGTCGAGCTACACCCGTAAAAACCATGAATGATCTAGTTCAGCGTGAATACATTCGTGAAAAAAATATACGGTAGAATATTCTTTGATCTTTTATTTTATATTAGTTCATACTTTATTGGATTCGTCGAGCAAATACGAGAAAAAGAACGACACAGGATCTTTTTATTCTTGAAGAACGACAGCCTTGAAAATCTTCCAGTCCTGTACAGCATTTGAAAAGAATTACCTTCACGAACTCTTTGATCTTTTATTTTATATTATTTTTATACTATATTGGCCTCGACAAACAAGAACAGAAAAAAGAACATTGCGATGTCTTTTTTCCCTCATCGAGCGACGCTCTTGAAAACTATTAATGATCTTCTAACCCTGCATAGCAACGTTCGATAAAATATCTTTATAAATTGTTTGATCTTTAATTATATAGTGTATAATCAACTGATTAAAGCCACACTACAGAAAATATATATATTTTAACCATATAATGAATTATACTATTTATACTATGAACACTTCACATGAATATAACAGAACATCCCATTATGTTTTTGGAAATTAAATTACTAAAACTTCTCTTCATTTTCTACAACCTGTAGAATTATACACAAAAGACTAATACCTTACAGAAAAACAGCAAACAGAAAAATTCAACAAAACTACATGCATTTTTTATAGGATGAACTAACAAAATCGTCAATTAATAGAAGTGGTTTAATTCTGATCATCTACGGCGTATTAATTGGTCTTCTATTAAATTCAAGGAGGAAGAAGAAGGTAAAGTGCTTGAGGTGTCTTTTTCTCCTCGTGAAGCGACACCGCGGGATCGCCGGTACCCTTGAAAACCATGAATGACCTTCGAAACCGGCGACGCATAATAATCCGAACCGCCGACCCTTTTCTTTTTAAAAATAAACGCGCTGCGTGCCGCACACGTGGCAAAGTCACCCAGGAAGATCTTTTCCTGACCGTTCTGTCGCGGCCCCAAGTTTATTACCTGAAGCTACGAATGAATGGAAGGAGCATGATAATGCGCGTTAAAAGAGGGTGGTAGTCCACTCCTGAAGGCCGTAAAGGGGTGTAGGAATTGTAGGCGGGCGTCAGAAGGGACGGAGAGAAGGGTGTAGAGAAGGGTTTCATTCATGAACGTGTTTTATTGTTTCAGGCAGAACGCGACTGGAGGACAGAGGAGGCCGGATAATAGCAACGGAGGAACCGGAAAACATAAACCCCCGCGATGCAAAAGTGGGAACCACTTCAAGCGTTTTCTGCGATACGACCTTGCCGAATATCATAATGGACGACTCGCCACGACACGCGGCCTACCGTAACGAGGAATAAGACAGTCTGATGTCTCCAAAAATTCTGCGATGTTCAGCATGTAAATTCAAAAACAGGCGATGTTTGAAGAAGAGACTTTCAAGCTAGAAATGAGTACTTATTCTGTGACGATGTCTCGAAAAATCCGGCGATGGTTGAAATGTCAAATTGACGACTGACGATGTTTGAAGAGGATATTTTCGAACGAGAACATGAGTACTTATTGTGCGACGATGCTTCCATAAATCTTGCCATATACAAAACGGAAATTCAAAGAAACATGGCATTTGAAGAGGACATTGTCAACCGGAAAAATGAGTGCTTATTCTGCAGGGGTGTATCGAAAAGTCTTGCGGTGTTTGCAATTGTAAATTCGATGACTGACGCTATTTGAAGAGGATATTTTTGAACCAGAAAATGAATATTTATTTTGGAGCAATGTTTCTATGAATCCTACGATGTTCGAAATGTGAATTCAAAGACAGACGATATTTGAAAAGGACATTTTGAACAATAAAATGAGTACTTATTCTGTGGCAGTGTTTCCAAAAATTTGACGTGATTTGAAATGCAAATTCCCAAACTAGAGAATGTTAGTGTACTTGATTCGAATCTGGATCATTGAAAAATGTTCTTCCTGCACAGATGAAAAATAAGAAAATTAGTTTGAGACCAAAATATGTTCTTTGAAGTGTAAAGAAATGTTGTACATCATGTGGAGAAAGTGCGAGCAACATATTTTCATTTTAGACACGGAAAAAGTAATTCTCTTGAAAAAGTTAAATACAAGACGCGTCTAGGGGATGAAGAAGAACTTTGAGGAAAGAGGTAGAAGGGTGGTTTGGACAGTAGAAGAACCAGGGGAGGTGTTTTAATGTCTGGAAATAAAAACATATAATTTTTGCAAAGAGTAGACAAACCAAGACGGCAGTAAATCCACAAGATAAAGAAGTAGAATGTATTTTCATTGCAGAGACATGTAAAGTGGTTACTGTGGAGAATAAGAAACACGTAATTTGTACGAAATGAAGAGAATACGAAAATAGAGTGCTGACGAACTTTGTCAGACATTGTAAAATTGTTGTCACATTACTTTAACTTTCGAGGTGATGCGAGCAAATTGGTAAAACAGAAATTCAGAACAAAATAAAGCATATAAAAATTTGCAATACAAAAAATATCTTTCAATCATTAAAGTAAGGTTTTAACCTTTTCGAAAACGCTACAAATTATTCCAACAAAATTGTGTACATTCCACGCCAGAAATGACTAAAAATTATAAAATTGATATCAAAAAAGCATAGACATGCAAAGGGTGAAAAATAAAATTTTGGATAAAAGTTCATTATACCTTAAATATAAAGACTGTCTTCATCGAAACATCAAAAAATCGGTGTGCACAAAAAATCACAACAACGAACAATCCGAACAAATGTCTCAACATTTGATTAACAAAAACAACTACTCTAGAAAATTGAGAAGTAACAATGACACAAAAATATCTAGCTAAAAGGAAAAGTCTTTTAAAAGATGTAACATCAAGAGCAATATAACAATCTTCTAAAATGAACATAAAAATGTTCATCCGAAACATTCTTTCAAATCAGAAAGTAATAATTCATATGTAAAATAACCAGAATTAAAATCCAGATCATAATATCAGTCGAATTACAATAATTCCTGATTCAGAAAGAGATACAACAAATGAATGCTTCAGAAGACTGGTAATAACATTTAAGGGTGAATGGGAGGACCTCATTCGATAAAGTACCATTGCTAACATCATCGATGTGCAACATACAGCATTGCCACGCCCTTTGCGTCAACCTTAACTTCCGGCACCACCTATAATAAACCCTTTAAGCTCCAATGTGCTACGCGCCTCCCTCTTTTCTCCCATCCCCTAAACCCAGGGTCGTCCAAAGTTCTAACTCTTTTCGACGGTCAGAACTTTTCCCGTTTCAAAAACTGGTCCCCGGTACAATCTCTGGCAAAATTTCTTTCGTAACAGAGAGCCGCCAAGCCCGCTACAACTTTAAAATTATCTCAGCATTAAACCAACTCGGATGCTTCCGCGCAATTTCATCATACTTGTCCAGTTGGCTACATTTTTTTAATTCTGTGGTTTGGAAAATTGCAATTTATTCGCAGCTTAAATGAAATATGACGCCTCACTAATTGTAAGTAATTTCATTCGATTACATGAAAAATTATGTCCAATTCATTACCAATACTCTCCTAACACAGACCACTATTTATTACGACACGTTAATTAATTTCAAAATGCATCTACGCAAAAGCCAAGCAAACAATTAAAATGCGCATTAAAAGCCACAATACTCGCATAAAAACGTTCATAAAGTCCGCGAGCATAGTTTTACACAGAAGATACAAATGCAGATCTTCGCTCAGCATGAAAATTTTGTATAACAATTTTTCCGATTTCACAACATGCTCATGCTGCAAATTCACGAAGTAAAATACGAAAAGATCAACCCATTCGATTTAAAATTATTGAATCGAAATATACACAGTTTCCACACAAACGTCGAAAATCATCCACCAAAAATTACAATAATGAAATGACTATCACAGTAACAATAAAAATTCACAAACTGGATAATAAATACCAAGTTGATGTGTGAAAATATCTCACGGACTACCGAAAGAATTGCAAAGTGTCACGGATCGATATATAATTCAGAATGGCAATTAGAATTATTTTGTAGATGTATTAGGTTGTCTCATAAGTTCGAGCCGCGGATTGAAAAGTATTTTAATGAAAAACCACAGAAATTTTATAATGACGGTATAATATCTTTACCAAAAAAGTGGGAAGAGGTTGTAGAGAAGGTGGTTATATTTTTTCGTTGACTTTGAAAGTACGTTTCAAATATTAATTTAAATAGTAAAACAGTAAACGGCACGAACTTATGAGACGACCTAATATTATTAAAATTCAACAGTGATTAAGATTTGGAAGACCGAAATTAACCGAGTTAGGAGAATACGCGCTTTAAATCCCTTGCCCCCGGGTACATAGGTCACGGTAGAAACTGAATTATCTTTCCTTTTCCAAGACGAAAGAAAGAAATGGCTCCGGCTTTCCAATTAGCATTCTTATTCCTGCCGGTAGTGGCAAATTCCGGCTTCACGGGGTGCCAAGTGTGCAACATAAACCGCGCGATAAAACGCCGCTGGCTCGTGTATATCACCCATACAGAGCCCGGTTCTTTTTCATTTTACTTTCTCGCACGACGAGGTGGAAAGCGGTAAAGTAGAAACGGCAGAAACACGGCCAAGAAGAGTTTATAATGCTCTCGTCGTGCCGCCTCGACGCTCCGCCACTTCGTCGACTAAACGAAGATGGTTCTCAAATTTTTCGTCTCCCGAAAAACACCGAATTACGTCCACGGTCATTTAATTGAAATATTCTGATTTAACGAAATCTTTCGTTTGTTTCCAAAAAGGACGACAATCAACGATGATAATCGAGATCAAGCAACAATCTATGGACAATAATGACGGAATAAAATATATATTGTAGAATATTGAGCAAAAAGAGTGTGGACAATAATGAGGGAATAAGATGTATGATGTAAAAGATTGAGCAAAAATAATACTGAGGAAATCAAATGTTTGTTATATAAAATTATTTTGAAAAATTGATAGTTCAAGTAAAGAGGAATGACTGTGTAGAAATTGATTTAAGAAGGACTTTGAATTAGACAAAAAATTTTGACACCTGTTCGATAAAAGACATTTTGGTGTGTCTTTTTTACTATAACAAACAATGGGGAAATAAAATTTATATTATGTAAAAATTGTTTTGAAAGATTGATGGTTGAAGTAAGGAGGGAAGACTCTGTGAGAATTGATTTGGAAAGGACTCTTAATGAAAAGAACTCTGAACTAGAGAACTATTTGGACACCTGTTCAATAAAAACATTTTCGTGTGCCGTTCATACTGCAACAAATTAATCATCCAACTAAATTCTTCTAACAGAACGATACCGCCCAAGGAAAATTGAACATCAATATATTTGCAAGTCGATTAATAAATTAATCTTCTAAGAGGCAAAAAGTTCAATGTTGTTAAATGACCCTACTATCGACTCTTCTGTAACACGTTCACTATCAATTCTCAGCTTGTTCAAATATCAATAAAGTTCACAAATTATCAGCTTAAAAAAATATAATCCGAAAAACTGACTTAGAAACATTATCTATGCAAGAGTCAACAAAATATGTAGAATGATATAATTCTCAAAGATACAAACTACTAAAAATGTAATTCAGTCTTGGAAATCAGAAAGTCTTCTCTAAATAATACAGACATTTTTTAGAGGAATATGTATACAACGTTGGCTAGAAATGACCAGAAACGTAATACTAAACACAATAAGAAGATGAATAAATCCTAAACCTATGAGAAATTTGAAGAAAAAGTATTGAATTTTTGGTGAACAAAATATTAAAGAAAGAAAAATTCTCAAAGACATAGTGTTCCTATTTTAAACACAAAAATGTGACTCTTCAAAAATACAATATTCATGTTTTATGCAATAGCCAAAACAATAAAGAATCATAAATATAAATGCCTGAATGAGGACTTCGAATAAAATCATCCAAATATTCTTGAATCATTCTATCAGTAGAAAACGTCTCATGAATGATCAAGTATATGTATCTTAATATTTGTACTTCATTATCAAAAGTAAATCAGCATCCAGACCCAATGTAATAAATTAATGTAAATTGCATAAAACTGAAAAACAGCTCGCGGCGATTGCATTCTGCAGCGTGAAAATAGCTAGGAGAGCAAACAGCGCCGGTACGAGCGTTATTCATTTTTTCTTTTCCAGTATTAATTTGTTCAGCCCTGGACAGGTATTTTTTAAGAGGTAACCTGGAGGAGCGTTGAAAAGCGAGGCGTTGAGAGACACGGTGAGCGAAGACCTCGGTGTTTTTAACCCTCCGCGAGAAATTCACGCCGCGGGAAGACGTCGAAAAAGCAGTGTCTGGATACTCGTTCCTTTTCCGTAACGGCGCACGGTCAAAAGTTTCGCCGGCGACCCTCTTACCAGTTCGTTTTTCTCCTCTTTAATTTCGCGCCGACGACTCTTGAGCGGCAGCCACCGAGAAAACGCGGGAATCGCCGACAGTTCCGCGGCCGTGCGGCCCGCTAATTATTTTATTATTTATTTACCGAGTTCATTTCGCTGGATTATGTACAGAGAGAGAGAGAGAGAGAGAGAGAGAGAGAGGGAGGGAGAGACTCGTTCTTTATCAAGGCCTATACCACTATAGTGCTACACGGCCGGCTAATTGTTTACTAAACGGCCCTTTGCTTCTCGGTCTTCCGTGCTAATCAGCGGGGGCCGACGACGGTTTAAACAACTTCCGGCGCGTTTAAACGACACCGCGAACAATCCCATTCCTTATTCATGCGCAGACAATTACTCTCGTTTCGGCGAAAGGAGCGCCGGAATCGCTTTATCGTCCAACACCTTTTTGTATCGCAACTACATGAATTAATTGCCAGGGAACGTTCTTCGATGGCGCCCACGCAATGGTCTTTTGAAAGCTTTCGCAAGTTTACACCTCGAAACACAAAAATTTACTGGGTGATCGAAGCTAGATCTAACGCAAAATAATATATCCAAGAGAAATACGATTATTAATTTTTCTCACGTTTGAATATTTACAAATTTTTAAAGTACCAATCGAAAAAGAAGCGATATTAAGAATTAAGATGTAGTGAGTTATCAGTCTTGAAATTTCACGAGAAGCTGAATTTATTTACAACAAAATCAGCGTTTCTCGATGCTAAAATCATTTTAAAATCCTTTGAAGTTTTCAGACAATCAATTTACAACGAAATATTTGAGGCATGTGGCTTCTTTAAATGTATCTGTGGCGTCTTACGTTCTTTTCTCAGAATAATCTTTGTTCTGTTCTTAAATATAAATAATCAGATCTTTACTCGCTCTTTAAGAGACAAATTACAATTATACATACATGATAATAAGCAACGCCAAGTTTCAAAATCTCAAGCATTCTTAAGAAACTACTTACTATCGTTACCAAATTAGCATAAAAAAAATAAGAATCTTGAATCGTGTTAGGTTTTGGAAATATTACTGTGAAACATCATTAATTTTTCAAGTTATTCAAACGTTGATATGACTGCACTGGTCCCCAATAAATTCATTATACAGTCAAAAAACTATTCACACTTGAAATCTTCATTACACCGAACACAGAAAACTTCTTTTATAAATTTGAATGCACCTTAGTAATAAATTAATAATAGTAATATGTTCTCTTATCATTCGCACAAAATAGTCGAACACCGAAATTTCAGCAGCTGAACATCATTCCACAGAAAATAATGCAACGAAAAGCAATTGACATTGTTTGATGCTATCGGAAAGCTGAATCGAGCCTGAGCGTAACGTAAATTATTGTGAAGCTCGTTATTTTCAATAATGCGCTGCGTATATCGAATTAATTGAAAGGAAAGTGGAAATAATTAAAAGTGGTTGTGTCAACGAAAGGGAAATTAATAGTTTAATTGACGCGACCGTTTTAATAATTTTATGAAGCACTTTCATTCATTCGTACGAACTCGAACGCATTAACGAGGGTATCATTCTCTTCAATGGAAAGGTGAAATATTTCGTGGCTGCGAATAAATGTAGCATTTTGAACCGCACCGTATTAAATCGATATCATTTTAGTGAAATTATTTGATCAAAAGTTAATATTTCTCTTGAATACACGTATTTAATAAATTATTTATGCGACGATCGTTCCATTTTAATTAAAATGAAAGCTGCCTTTCATTTGTTTAACCTACAAATTTGTTCACACTTTAAATCGTTGATATCTCAATATCGTGTTTTAAAGCAATTCGAGGGATGTTTTTCGATACGAGAGTGACAGACACTTCAGCGAATCGGCAGGAAATCAAAAATGACCACGTATTAACAAATTACATCACTCAAAGTACAAAAGATATTTATGAAAATTATTTATGTAGAACTACTCTTACTGATTCTTTTTACTGAAAACATGATTTTGTACATTAGATCAAGTTTCTGTTACCCAAGAAATATAAATCATATTTTGTGATTCCTCGAAGGAAAATAGAATTTCAAAATTTAACAATAGCCTCGCACATGGACTGACTGCAATAATTACTACAATAAATTCATACATGTCGGAGTACAATTTATCTGGTTATAATATTTACTCGAAACAAAAAAAGTCTTACCTTCCAAATTCAATATTCAACTGTTCTTGGCTAACATCTAAAACTTCTCTAATCATATTGTGAAAGAATCAGATATAAATTATTGTAAAACAATTCGGATATGTTCCTAGCATTATGTCGGAAAGATACTATAGTATAGAATGGTACAAAACCAAAATACAGCATACTAAAATTAGTTCTTAAGCATGGAAATTCAACGCCAAACTTGTAACACCGATTGTTAAAAATAAAAGAGCTGTATTGAATTACACATGTATTCAATGTTTCCATTCCGATCCCAAAATATATATCAATCAAACAATACGATCAATAAACAAAGAATATTTTTTAAAATAGTTATTTTATGAATATTTATTACATTGATATGGCCGTAGACCAAAGCGATTAACGACCTGTCGAATGTTTTTACATTTTACTACCAAAACACTTGATTAATTTTTAATCTTTTACATCTAAATATATGACCTCAATAATCAGGTTTAATATAAATTTTTAAAAAATATATACTATTGCATCAATTTTCTCTATTTTTTATTCTGTGAAGTTAACTGGTTAGCAAAAAAGCGCTTCTTGCATTAATGTATTTATTTTATTAATAATCTGTAGAAGATGAAATTGTTCGGAATCTCCCAGAAATAAATCTTATTGATTTTCTAACTCCGTCTTTGTGTTCACGATAATAATTGCTGACTCTCCTCGAGAACGAAACAATTGTAAAAATCAACGAAAGTGGCCGACGAGAAAGAACGATTCAATCCCCTATGCAACTCCTTCCGTCTGGATTTGATCAGCTAAAATAGCTGCAGCTGGACCAACATCTGCCGGACCGGTTGGTCATCTCGATGTCCAGTTTGTTCGCAACGGAAAATTTCCGTTTTTTATTCAATGGGGACCGGTCGATCTATCGTCCACGACTGGTCCACCAGGATGCTGGAAGAATCCCTCCGCGTTTTCTATCTGACCAGTTCGTCCGGTACTGGCTAGCTCGTGTCCAGCAACCCCTATGCAAGGGGTTGCGAGGACTGGTTTTCAAAAGCCGTATCTCCTTTAAGTACCGCATCTTCGTGGCAGACACCGAATCAACGTGGACAGTTTGTATTGTGCCACTGAATCGGATTGATGCTGCGAATCTCCATCATCAACGAATGTGAGTAATCGGTCTCCGTTTTCCCATTGATTTACCTCAACTTTGTACCTGCGGCATTTGCAAGTGATGGCTGTTCTGATCAGATTTATCAAAAAATGTTTAGCATGGTCTAGACAATTTTATCTTTTTTAATGTAGAATTTATTTGAAATATCTGCGTTATATTCAACCATCAGAGTGTGGATCTTTACAAATCAATAAATACAAAATTTCCTTTTTTGTTTATTCCTTTTTTGGTCATTTTAATAGATTGAAAATAATATATTGACATTCTCAAATTCCTTTAATTTTCCTACTATTTTCAATTTCACTTACTCAATTTTGTCATAATTGCATAAAATTTGTAGTTCAATTAATAAGTGTATTTGGTACGAATACCATAATTAATAATTAAATATTAGCTGTTCCATATTCTAGATTGACTACACATAAACTTATTTTCAACAAACCTTCTAAAGACACTATGCTGATTTTAATCATTGTTATTTGCTAATCTCAAACAATATATGCTTTATCCTGACATTATCAATCAGAAGACATGATTCATAGAAATATTTACTGAATAGTACGAGAAACTTCAATTAACTAATTGGAGTAATGATTCCATCATTCTATCATATTCTGTGAAGATATCTCAATTGAGAATATTAACAATTTAATAAATAGTAACACCTGCAGTGTTTTATACGTATGTACCGTTAAAATGCAAAATAGTGTACTCTCTTGACATTGATCTGAAATAATTCATATTAAATTATAAAATGAATTAGTTGGTTACCGACCAAGTCTTTGGTACATCATACTCGGGAATGATAATCGTAGAAAGTTACCAAATTTTCACGTAGGTGGCTCTAGTAAATGAAGGGGTTAACTGGATCAATATTCCTCCCACGCACTCACGATTCAGCCATAAAATGGCAGCATGCGCCATCTTTTAGAAAACTGCAGGACATCGTCCTCATCAGCCTATACAGTTTAATCAACAAACGCATTTTCTACTTGACAACTGCGAATATTAAAAACCAGTTAAAAAAGTAGAAAATTTCTCTTTCAACAACAAATATAACTAATTCTACTCGCAACTTATATTTCATTCCTTTATATCATTTATGTAGACTCTTCATAAATATTCTGTCCATTAAAATTTAATATTCAATTCTCTCCAACACTATTTTTCAGTTACTCTGACCATAAATATGCATGTTTGTTTCATAGTTCAACAGACATACATACATTGACTACTAAACTGCAAATTTTATGCATTCATAAATAACACAAATGCACATATAAAGAATCCAAAACATATCAGAAGAATTTAAGAGCATTACTATCTCATTTATATTTTTACTAAAATTTGTAAGAAAAGAAATAAACTTGTAACTCCTGCTTCCTTAAATAGCAGCAATAATTGTAAACATCTAACTTTGCATAAATATCCGCAGTCTATCCATTATCAAATACCATACTTGATATAGGAACTTGAGAAGTATGAAAAGAGACGAAGATGTCTGCCTACTGATCCCCCAGTACAATCGAGGCTTTGAAACTGGTTGACCAGTCGTCAGATAAGTCGATGGTCGCTGTATACTGCTCGCAAAGGTTTTCTTCGGCACCCCTAATTTAGGGAAAGTAGCATGGCATAGACGTTGAGATTAATTTGGTTGAAGTCGGTCAATCTTAAGGCGGCAGCTGCTCCTGAAGGAATCCATTAGTAGGCTTATGGCGTCGGGATCTTTCCTGGGGTAGCCAGCACCACCCCCTCAAGGGTAGTAGAACTCTGCTTTTGTTCGAGATAATAAGCCACCATTGTTGAGATAGGTGGATCCGTCCAACGACCTTATTGTCCATCGACCCGCTTTGCTTCGAATATTCGCGATAAGAGTCGAATTCTCGTGGAGTTGTGCACCAACGAGACCATTTTGCGTCGACTTGACCACGGATTTTCTCAGAATAATTCGACCCGCAGCGAGATTAAAATTTCTGGTCTCATGACATCCATCCTAAATCGCATATTAATTTTTATTCTTAAATTAATCCTGCGCGATCTGACAATTATGCATAAATTGGCTTCAGGATATAAATCCTTCACTGATACAGGATCATACATCTAAATCAGCTTCCTTGACCTTTAAGTGGTCTCTTGAAGTGGACTTGACAACTCAATTATTATATTCAACATACATTTTTCATGAATTGGTAAATAGAAATCAGTTCTGGTTTGCTATAGCGAAAATATTGTAAGATGATGAAAATTTATCTGAATCTGAAAATAATTATCAGCTGGTGTTACTTATAAGTAGATTGAGGACTTTATGCATTCTTGACTAAAATGACTACGTAAAAAAACAAAACAGTAAAAATATCAAGCCATTTTAAGAATTTGTTTATATCAATTGTGACTAATTGAAATTATTAAGGAAATAAACAGATGTCTATGCAGCTTCTGTTTCTTGTAACGGATTCACAACATTTTTATTTTGCATAAAGACCTGCAGTCAATTTGTAAATTAAGAGAACCAGCATTAAATGGCGCTAGTACTATTTGTTTTTTAAAATTAAAAAAAGTGATGATTAAATTCTGAATTTTTAATTCTTTTTTGGCATCTAAAAAGATTGCGACTTTCTGAATATATTTATATAAACGTAGTCTTGGATATTCCATTTGATGAACTGTTTTCTAAGAAATTAAAAAATGGCAGGTGTCTTGAGAAAAGTTGTATAATCGGAATGAAGTATGTTTGCAGAAATTATTAATGTAGTTACTAAACATTGCATTTTGGATACGAGATAACGAATTCTAAGTTGCGTGATTTTCTAAGCATAGCCCAGATCGCCGCAGAAACAGAACAATAGACTTGAACGCACACTATTGTACAGTTGCAGGCTTTTCTAGAAGCCCAATTAAGCTGGATAAAGGACGGCTTGTTTATGATTTTCTGAACCACGTGGATTTGCGGCTATACATTAAGCGCTAAACGTGCATCAACAACGCGTCGAAGAGATCTCATTAATCCGCGTAAATTTCTAACAATACCTAGAGGAATTTTGGTTGTGAAATGGAACTCTGTGAAAGGAACTTGCATCCCAAAGAAAACGTTTAAATATTTGACTACGCATTCCATACACTGAAGGAAACTCATTTCTTCGTAATTGTTCTTCCTGGCGAAATTAATTACACTGTTTACGCGATTCTACCAGTCTCATCATTTTTTTAAAATGAAGAAAGCAAAAGCAACTTGCGCAAAGTTTCTCCAGTTCATTTCAAAATATTTGAATGCTTCGCGCAACTTCATACATCATTCATGAAGGTATTTTTCATGAAACAACAATCAACTTCAAATTTTAATTGTATCTTAACACATTATTCACCGGCGATTATTTCATAATTTTCAAACGTCTATGGTCCATGGCTGTCAATCGTGAACCAACAAGTTACCCTCAGTAACGTAATCTAATTATTTCGTTTGGGATTTCTATGTAAAAGAAGATGTTTAAGGTACTTTTTAGTACAGCACAACTATTGAAAGCCGATTAATAGACTTCCGGTAGGTAACTGTGTTAAGGAAGAGTCCTATTATCGTTTAAAAGTACAGAGAAAAGAAAACCTCAGTAGAATTTCTTACTTTAAACAAACCAGAAGACAGATATCATGTCTGCAGCCGTTAATGAAGAAATTAAGCGGACCATCCGAGTCTACCGTAAATAAAAATCGTATTTATTAGCAAACCGAATAATAATTCAATAAAGGTATAAAAGTAACCTATACAAACTTACAAATTAGTCGAGCTAAAAAAATCGATGTTTTTCACCAAAAGAAAATAACATTGTTCCCTCAACCCCTTGCGGTACGATCTTCATCGTAGCTGCAACGATTGTTATTCTTAAAAATTTCATAGGAACGAAAAGAAAATTAACATTTCTTGTACAGCTACAGTTACTTCTTAAACATTACTTACAAAACAGTTCTAACTCGCCCTGAAAGAAAGGAATAATATTCGTAGATACTGCTCGAATTCTTCAGCCTGACTCATTCTTACACGGAAGCGGGTTGAAATTCGTCAGGCCAAGAATCCTCGGAATAAAAGTAGGGTGTAAGAGGGTCGGAGCAGACCGTTTAATCATAAGCTAGAGGAAACCACAGCGATGCTCATCGCAAGTACGCAAACCGTTCGCCATGAGGAGAGCCAACGGCACACGATAGCTATGAAGTAGCCTCGGCTTGTGGAACGGTACTGCACCCCCAGGAACAAAGTTATATCGGCTCCTACTACCGTTCGGTGAAAGAGGAGTGAGGTCGACGAGGACGGGGGTGGGTCGGAAAGGGGGTGAGATGGAGAGGGAGAGAGGAGTGAGAGGAGACGGGGTGATACGCCGTGGCCGGTTCCTGAGGGAGCGACGAAGTTCGGTGATTACCTAGGACTCTCCTAGGAACCGGGAGTTTCGTACTTCGGCCGTGCGCTAGCTTCAGCAACCTAACAGTCAAGCAAAGTAACTAAGGTTATTCGGAGGTACGCAGGAAGGAGGATAAGGAGAGTTCCGGCCCGGGCCTAAGGGATGCACTGTCGATATCGTGAGCGTCTGCATCAAGATATCTTCACTTGAGTGATCGCACCCACGAGATTCGTGCCTAGAGTCTGACCGAGCCTCTAGACCCCCGCAGATTACAGATTTTCATAATTGGTATCGCGGCCCCGGGAACGCCCTCTGTGTTTGATCTAACAAGGAAGCCTAGACGGACACGGGTCGGGTGTTAGGCGAAATCAGCTTGCGCCACTGATCGCATTGATTGCGTTTGCAATTGATTACGTTTTTGGATAGATTATGGAGCTCTCTGAAACACTTTCATATTTTAGAATTTAGGATATACTAACATTTTTGCTGTTAGAATGCAATTGTACTTCTTCATTGTTTAATATCATAGCATCCTAATAGAACCTTTGCGATGATCTCGTGGTAGTCGTCAATTTTCTCTTTGAAGAAGCATTTCTAACCATGTGTCAAAATGGATCCAAGTGCCACTGCTTAAGTAGAAAATTGCCTAATATGTGATCGAATTGTTAGAGCCACATTTCTATTGAGAAGTGGTTTCAATAATTTGGTCACCCACTGTATACACATTTAATCATTTAAAAAAATGAATTTAGTTTTAACCAATTTTACCGAACACAATTTCCAAGACACGGTCATAACCTAATAGGTCCGCACCCTTAAAGGTTCACCCTTTGAGTAGAAATAAGGGTGTCTTTAATTTAATTAATTTAGTAGTTAGCTGTATCAGTGTAGCATAATGTCCTCAAACTTGAGTTGCCCAAAATTGTTTCAGTTACCATCGCTTTATTAATAATCTTGTTGATCAAGGAACTAATAACAAGAATTTATTAGACTTCGACCGTCTTCAAGCTTAACATGATTTCTGGAATTAATATAAATGTAATCTCTTTCGATCGAAATTTAAATTATATTGATGAAACTGATTTCGGCGCAAGGGTTCGATCTTATTGAAATTCATTTTCTATTCCACTTTTTAGTTTTCTACTAGACTGTGACTGATTGTTAAATTCTGATTTATTTACATTATAATAATATAATTTTTCAGACGCATTAAATCCCTTGAGAAGGATCTTCATACGGATCGAAACGTTGGGTTAATAATAAAATTGCAAATTTGCTGAATTTCAATAAGATCGAACCCTTGCGCCGAAATCAGTTTCATCAATATCTGGAATTAATGATTGACGATGAGGGAAATAATCAAAGAATTTGGCAGACTTCTCTCGACTTGAAATTTAATGGTTCCTGGTTTGCGGAATCGAAAAAGACACTCGCCTCTCGAGGGTTCAATTTCCTGCGACTTCAAAGGGTCCGAAATATCGTAAGGAGAGGACATGGTAATAACCATAATTCAATATGGCTGTTAAGATGGTAGGCGCTTCGAGACAGTCTGGGAATGGGTTCCTGGACCTTCCCTCGATACAGATGCTATCTAAGAAGGGAATCCGGGGTGTACTATTGTTCTGTACGGAGAGATCTCGATGCTTCAGCCCGAATGCACCGATACTCCTTAAACTTTGGACAAACTTTGCCTTACCGCCAAGTCCTCGTTACAATGGGACATATCTACGGTATCGTACAATTAATTCTCTTGAATTTGAACGCGCAAGTCTTTATCTTCCTACTATTACGCCTTCCAAGCTTGTTCAAAGTAAGCCAAACTGTTGGGGAATTCATTGAAAGTGTGTACAACTGGTAAAATTTGTTGTTGAATAAATTTGACATATCGAAATATAGTCTTAGCAATGCTATTTTTCTTGTGAAATTATAATATCTGCTCATTGTATCCTCTAATGCTATTGTTCGAGAAAAGTAACAGGAAAGAATGTAGAATAATGTCTAATTAAAAATATTATTAAAAGATCAAATACTTTTTATGTTCTTGGAAAGAGATATTGAAAATTAACAAAACTTATGTACTACTTACTTGGCTGTTTTGACTAATGTTTTATAATATTACAATAACTTCCACAACTTTTTAGTTTAAAAGAAAAAGAAAGTAAATAACATCTACGACAAGAAATGTTTTCAAATCTCCAAACAACAATTTAATTAATTCGTTCAAATCGAGGTAATATATCTCTCTTTTAATCTCGTCAAGATAGTCTAGACTTGTCAATTCTTTAATGAAATCATACATTTATAAAAATTGGATAATTTATAGTAAATAAATTCATACAGAAGGAAAGGTAGAAGACTACAATGAGTTTATAGACAACTTCATATTTTTATTTGTAAATTACCAGATAAATAACGAGATTGTACCAACAAATCTTCCACTTATGCATGATTAAACCTCGTCAAGTCTCTTTTGTAATTCTTAGCCCGTAATAAGTGACCAATCCCATTCCGCAACTTCTATTCAGAAGCAATCAGTGCTGAATCCGCCGCTCTCGCATCAATTTCTTCGAACTGTAGAGAAAAATTAAATGGTACACGTTTTCTCCTCATTCCAGATAAATTTAAAACCTCTTACACTAATAAATTGTATTCACCGTCGCTCGGAGTAATAACATGTCGAGCAAACAGATAGCTTACAATTCTCTTAACAAGTTCCCTTATTTCAAGCATGATCTGGGAGAAAAAAAACGCTACCCTTCGAATTAAATTGCTTGAAAAGGCACAAGCTAATCCAACAAAATTACCAACTACAGACTGTCATTTTTCTAAATCATTTTTTTAAGCAAAATGTGTACAAACAAAATTCTTATTTACTTTTAAAATTTATAAACCATACATTTCTTACATTACAAATTAGTTATTACAACTTACCTACGTTTCAAATAAACTGGATGATAATAATCAAATAAAAATGCAGATAACTTAATTTTTGAATGGTCACGTGTGCTATTTCCACACGTTGCGGTCACGGTGTTTATGGAAGGTAAAAAATGACTTTGTAAAATAAATCTTAAAGTCTACAATCTTTGCTCGTGCTGCGAAATTATTTTCCACGACTAACCTTTCATCAAATCGTCAGGCTACGGGAAGATGGATTTGCATCCCCACTAATCGTATTTAGTCGGCCATATTTTTCCATAGCATAGCGAGTAGGAGGGTGAAATCGTTTTGATCGAGGAGAAAGCGAGATGCTGAATGGAGTAGGGTGATGTCCATACGGGGAGAACCGAGATGGTGAGGGGTCACCCAATCAACCCCCAGCAAGCCACGTCTTACCCTCTCTACAAAGTTATCTTTCTTGTCCCTGCCCTGAACAGAGTTAGAGCACCCTCGAAATTCCCAACTATTGACCGAACCACTCCGGACCATTGCTACGATCAATCAGCACTTGCGTTGCTAAAGGTGCAATATGAATTTCATATTCCCTTCAATATTCTTCGATCGTACCCTACAACTTACATAAACTCTTCCCAATACCCAAGGCACAATCTGGTTTGATTGTTTGGCCTATCCAGTTCGCCGCTCACGTACACTCAACTGAATATAACACAATGAACAGTAACTTTCAATCAATACCTTTTATCGTTTTGTTCATTTATTTATTATTTAAATGGCTAATAGGAAAAATTAATATTTATTATCTCATAAGAACAAGTATTCATAAGAGAAAATAACATACAGGGTGTCCCACATAAATGGGAACACCTAAATATGTGTCGTATTTACAGTCCTATCAGAAAACTTCAGAGGACAAAGTGACACTATTGCAGAGGGCAAATATAAAGGTAAAGAAAAAGATTTTTTTATGTCGTGTTTTTTAATGAAATTTCAAGGTCACCGATGTTTTTTTAAATGGAATAGTATATTTTTTTACGATAGCATGATAGACAATAAAAAACTGAATTTAGTAGATACCACCTTTTTGACCTTGAAATGGCCTTGAGCAAGAATAATCATGTTGGAGCGGGTAAAATGTGGAAGTTGAAAACTTACGTGTTTCAGCAAAGATTACGCGTTGTTTACGGCGGGTTGACCTTTACATATCATAATAAATGTTCGAAATGTTGATCATCCTCATTTATGCAATATTGCAATCTTGCATCAAATGATCTGTAGGCATTGTCGATTTCCTGAGACGTAATTGAAGCACATGCTGCAGTAATCCTTTGCCGCATATCCTCTGGCCTTTCACGTTTCGAATAATGCAGAAGGAACAACGTATTATCCTAACCGATTAACCTTCTGTTAACGATCTCAATGATACATACTCTAACATAAACATACGCTGTTTACTATGAAAAATATTTCAAACATTTATTGTGATTTGTAAAGATCAATCCGACGTAAACAACGCGTAATCTTTGCTGAAACACGTACATTTTAAACTTCCACATTTTATCCGCTCCAATATGTTTATTCTTGCTGAAGGTCATTTCAAGGTCAAAAAGGTGGTATCTACTAAATTCAGTTTTTTATTGTCTATCATGCTATCGTAAAGAAATATACTATTCCATTTAAAAAAACATCGGTGACCTTGAAATTTCATTAAAAAACACGACATAAAAAATTTTTTTCTTTACCATTATATTTGACCCCTGCAATAATGTCACTTTGTCCTCTGAAGTTTTCTGATAGCACTGTAAATACGACAGATATTTAGGTGTTCCCATTTATGTGGGACATCCTGTATATCTTTACCCTATTGCTGTTATTTTTATATTTTCTTTGCCTTGTTTAATGTACCAATTCTATAAAATTATTTGTTGCAACGTCCACTGCTCAAATTTGTATGTTTATTAACGCAATCAAAAATTGTGTTGTATAGTGCTAAACAACTATTTTCTGCTGAAACAGAAAATAAAGTAGAGTAATAGGACGTAGTATATATAAAAAGTTAGTGTTTCTTTTTCTGAATTAGAGAATGAAGCAAAAGAATATGAAGTTTAATGTTATTTACTAAGGGTGTGCAGGTACCCGAGCCTCGGGTCGAGTCGGGTTGGGTCGGGATCCCGAAAGTTCACAAAGTTCGGGTACCCCAGCCTCAGATCGAGTAGGATTGGGTCGGGATCCCGAAAGTTTACAAATTTCGGATACCCGAGCCTCGGATCGAGTCGGGTAGGGTCGGGATCCCGAAAGTTTACAAAGTTCGGGTACCCGAAGTGATAATCAGGTCGGGTCGGGTCGAGTCGGGACCCCGAAAATTTGCAAAATTCGGGTACTCGAAATATGCACAGAGTTATTTATCGCTGATTTGATCGCAGACTTGCCCCAACTTTAACTTCGAGTACCCGAATATTGCAAACTTTCGGGGCCCCGACTCGACCCGACCCGATTACCATTTCGAGTACCCAAAATCGCGGGTACCCGAACTTTATATACTTTCCCGACACGATCACGAACATATTTCCCGACCCGACCCGAACCCGAAATTTCGCAAACCTTTAGACCTTTAGAGGTCGCAAGCATTTAAAAGATTTTGTGGCTACCTTATACAGAATTACTTCAACGCAATGTAGGGTGGAGTTGTACGATTTTTAGGCTGTTTCAATAATTTGACTAAAGAGAGTTTTTAGGAAAGTTCAAATTATACTCGCTAGCTACTGATTTTTATCTTCTTGTACTAGTCTTTCGTTCTTTCGACTCGCACAGATCTGGATATAAACACTTCGCAATATTATTCCTATATAAAAGATGTAAAATTCAGTAAATTTCCATGGTGCCCTGTCCTGATGCTCTGAGCACGCGCTTATTTTGCTCATTGGTTAATTCAGCTCTGCATATAAACACATGACAGCAGCAGTGTAAATGCAACCCCTCCGAAAACTTCACGAGTTCATCAGAGTGTCCATGACTTCCAAGTACGTTTAATCCATTTTGCGGTGATGTCTTCGATCACGTGGCTGTCAAATTTCTGTGGCTAATCAGCAAGAGTACCCAAAACCGAAACGACAGTGCTCACTGCCGTTGAGACCGAATGCAAAGTTAACTCGTATAAACTCGCGATACTTCTCGCCTCGACGTACCCTGCACACTTTATCAATCTCATTAAACATCGGAACTTTAGAGGCTCGTTTTCCGGAATTAAACTTTTCTATGTTCACATTTAAATACCTGCCATTTATTATTCAAGAGAACTTTCATTCGTATACTTACTTTGACGTTCTATTAAAAAGTCATGACAAGAATATTTTACAAACGATGAATTCATGCGAAAAAACAATTATGCGATATATAAGAAAACGATAATGAACTTCGCAGTGTAATAAATAAACTGTGGATTTTATGCATTTGTGACAGAAATGGAATGGTGAAATACAAAACTGCGAAGACATTAGAAGACTTTAAAAATGTATTGATTCATATTCTCGACCTATTAGAATGATTAAATAAAAAAGCTTGTTTCGATCTTATTTCTGTTTCCTACAATTGACATAGAACATTTTTATTTTGCATAAAGATCCGCAGTCTAGTAATAAATTTGGACATTTTGAGATATTGTTAATCTATTTCTGTATTTTATCACAGTGAGTCTACTTCTGTTTCTTTTATATTTCGTATGTCCATATCATAATGTCTCTATAAAGCTTTAAAAAACCTAAGTTTGTATCAATTAAACTAAAAGAAAAATTAAAAGAATTTAAAAACATCAATATAATATTTTCAGTTTATCGAAGTGATTAACACTAAATCTACCATGGTCGGATGACCGGTTTTTTATTTCACTATTATTATTAAATTTATGAAAACGCTTTCATAGGAAGTGACGAAATTGTCTTCTTTATTACAACACATATTGTAATGAAAACCACACAAAGTTTAAGTAAATCCAATCTTCTCACTTCTATAAGTCGTTTCACTTTTATATGTTTTATGCTTGGTGGATTTAGTGTTAAAGAAACGAAGAACTTTCCACTTGGCTCCTGTGTCTTGTAAATAATTGATACGACTTTGATTTGCATAAAGATGATCAGACTATTTATTGTATATGTAATTGATGTCTTGGCAAGACAAGTCAGTGAAACGGGCAGTTTGATTGAAATCAGTGACAGGAAGTGTCCGAGGAAACGCGCCGCCATAAATAGCAGATGTAATCATTTCCGAAAACTAAATCCCGATGGCCAAGAAACGGCGATTCGACGAACCGTCGATAATTCAGGCCTATCTGCTAGCGTCTCTAATTTCCTTGGTATTCACATCGAAGGGTCCTTACGGTCGAGAAGCCTAAGGATGCCAGAAATACCTATCTGAAGGCAGGAGCGCGCCTTCCATGACAGGTCCGCAGGATGGAGTTGTATTAATTTCATATCCCTTCCGCTGTCCAACACGAAGCCTACGTTCAATCGTCTATTTATTGCCGACACATCCAATCTCCAGCACCGTCTCCAGAAGATATCGCGTAAATGCGGGGGAGTGGCGACTGACTATTAATTTCGATTAGTCTCTCCTAAGGAACCTTGATTGGAAGCGGCCGCGCGTCGATCAAATTATAACGTGTGCTTCACAGTGGGCGACCAAATTATTAGGGTCAACGTACGAACATACATTTTTTAAAACATATAATAAATAGTGTTTACTACTATTCTCCTACATTTTCGTTTTCAAGCAATATTACTTCATACCAAAATGATAAGAATTCAATGTAGCTTCATGAAAAATTGTCAGCTTCGGGATTTGGTTCTAATAATTGCATCATCCAGTTGATAGCTTTCAAACAATATTACTTCGTACCAAAATGATAGGAATTCAATATAGCTAGACCTTCATGAAAAATTGTCAGCTTCGGCATTTGGTTCTAATAATTTCATCACCCACTGTATGTTGATAGATGGCGGTACGTGACGTCATTATATTTCTAGGGACTAATAATAATGTTTATAATTATTGGCTATATTCATCGTTCTATATTTTTATCGAATACAAGGGACAGAAAAATATAATTAATTCAATATATCCTAATGTATTATATTATATTGTTTGGCTCTTTGTGGACGAAGATTTTTTAAAATATAGAAAATAATTTATTTACATGATTCTATTTATCTGTTTAAATGATTCAATTATTTATATGCAATCTCAGAAACCGAAAACATTATAAGTCTTATCTCGTCTTCATAGAATCAAGTAAATAACACACATTATTTATTACTATACATAATTAGATATGTATAATTATACGTATAACCCTGATTACAGAGATGAAATTTAATATACATCGTTACATTTATTATAAATTACATGATCGATTTGATAAAAAAGAATGTAGTAACATTTTCAAACAAAATCAGCAAGAAAATTAAATTCGAAGATATATCATGTTAATAGCAGAGCATATATAAAAACGCAAAGCATATAGTAAAATGGACCACACTGTATTTTTGTAATTAATATTGAATCACCACATATTTATGGGAGAACACACTCCGTATGCTTGTTATTCGGACCTAAATTTCGTCGTGCTCGCCCGAAAAGCGCAATATAAATGTAAATGTTTATGGGGAGGCACTAAATGTAAAGTGTAGTAATGGTAGGTTTACGAGCACGGCAGTTTACACGTGGCTCACAAAGTCAGTCGATTCATCGAGTAATTTGTGTCCCCGATGGTTTGCATTTTGAGCGAACTCTAAGTGCCGCGCTAATCGTTAGTTCCTCTAATAAAATTATTACATTCTACAACCTCATCGAAAACACCTACACGTCGCCTCAAAAGACAATTAAATGATTATACATATTTCTAGTTCTATTATATCTGAATCATATAACTAAATTCTATTTTTCATTCTAGCAAAAGTAACACGGTAGTACGATAATAAAAACTGGCTAATTTATATAAAATATTTAAAATTCTATATTTAATGATATTCTATATTTTTAAGGTTAAAAATCTGGATTAATTTGAGATGGTATTTTAGCATTTACTGAAGCGAATAAGAAGAAAAATTGATATTTCTTTGTAAAATTGCTACTAAAAAGCACTGAATGTATATTACATGTACGTTTAGAGTACGATAGCTAAATACACTATTTTTTATTCGTTCATTAATCCTGAAAAAGGATCCCTATAAAATGATGTACGTACCGATTTTCGTTACTTTATAGATAAATAATTGTAGATATGAAATTTCTTTAAGTTCTTTCATACAATTAAATTATGTAACCTTGAATTATATACCTAAAGGTAATTTGCTAAATTGTTTCCAAAATTTCTACATGATCCTAGTTTTTCATAGTCTAAAGAATCATGGCGCCACTCCAGGGTTAAACATCAACTACCTCTCATTTGCTATAAAAAAAATTCAATGAAAAATGTATTAACCCATTTAGACATGAAACAAATTCAGTCAGAATTTCATGGCGTTTCCGTTATAAATCTAATTAAGGACGTTTGAAAAAATGAATTTATATGAGGGTTGCAGAGAACCACCCATCCCATACATGATGCAATAGCCTCGTGCATATTCAAATGTTAAAGTATGTCAGTTTATCTTTCTATTTAACGAACTGTACCGTATATGGTAAATCAGATCTAAATGGATAAAATTAATAAAAGCCTGATAAATATATTTCTTTTTAAGACGCAACACGAGTTCCTGTCCAGCAGCGATTTCAAGATGGTAACATGCAACTCTCATTGTCGGCGTCCGCCAATTACACGGAGCCGGGTACAAGTGTCCTTTCAGGAACCTGGCTAGAACGTTCCGAGGAATAAAATCCGCAGGCCAAGTTTAACGCGACCTATTAACGAAATCGAGTCGATTCCTTGAGCATAGCCGTGGATGCACTCCGCGCTGTACCGCGTAAAGGAATTTGCGGTCCAAGTTGCTTTGCTATCCGAGATGGAGAAATCTTCCACCCTATAGCACCCAATCCAGCCCCTTTCCTTCGGTCCCCGCCCCGCCCCCTCCTCCTCCCTCGCAGTTTACTTCAGCCCTGATCATCCGTGGCTGCCCCCCCAAGGCTAGTTTCTCCGTAGAACCCTTAAGCTTAACTATCCGCAGTAGTTGGAATCTGTACGTACCTATTCCACGACGGAGCTACGAACTCACCCCCCTTCGCGTGGCAGCACCCTTCGTTCGGACTTGAACACACTGCCGCACTGATTCGAGCTCTATGTACTCGAAGGAACGCGAGCAGCCCGAACGCTGGAAATAACCGATGAAGAGATGGTGAATGAAACGAAAAATGTTCTCTAAGCGTTTGAAGAAGGTATAAGAATAATTATATTGGAAGTGGTGTAACAAGACTTGAAGCTTTAGGTCCTTGGTTAGAAGCAATAGGAATATGATACAATAGACCTCCATAGATCAAAGAATTGTCTCTTTGTGCGTTTACTGTATATTTACTGACTCACAAAATACATGTAGCCTTTTTAAACATTTTTTTGCATTATATGGGAGTCTACTTATACAGTAATGCCTCGATACAGGGTGACATAGACTGTGAATGGCACTTAAACTGTATGTCTGTTGAAATTAGTATCCGTAAATCGTTGTATCGTGATTACGAACTTATATTTCAGAACACTGGAAGAAACAAAAATTTCCGAGCTATTGAATAAAACATAAGATTAATTGGTTGTGACGTAAGCGTACTGTGAAGCTTCAGATCCATGGTCAGATGCAAATGAATACAGTAATGTCTCGATACATGTGATCACCAGGACATACAGGTGTCACTTATATCGTGTGTAAACACTATTCCTTCATCTTTTGCAACTAGTGTCGAATGGTAGCCAGTAAATATCCTCGTATCGATGAGACACTAATCGGCTAATTCTTTTGTCTTTAATAATCTTTTACAGAAACTTTCATCAACACATCCGTGACACTTTCCTGATTGAAACAGCAGTGATCACGACTCCACTTGGATCATATTTGCTTGTTTAATCCACGATACAACAGAATCTCGATTATTCGAACTAGTCAGTAGAGTGTTTGGCTAAAAGAACAGTCACTTACTACAGTGTTAGATTAAATCTTTACTCATTTGTACAATAAGTCCCAATTGTATTTCGACCGCTTCTCATTGAACTGTTCACACGCAAAACACATATTCGTATAATAAAGAACTCTTTTTTATGATTTTTTGTAAATATTAAAATAAAGAAAAATGAATATGTCCAAGAGAGAAGGAAATCGTAACGTTTATCTTAGATTGTCACGTTGCCACGTGAGTTTGAATTCATTCCGGTTTCAGTAATGGCATTCAAGTCACCCCTTCTGTGTAACAGGATGGCTAGAACCTGTTACACGAACATTAAAACGCATTTCCTGATCAAGTGGACAGAAAACGTCTTTTATGAAACATAATACATGAAAATCCTTTGTACAATATAAAAACAACAAACGCTTTTCAATACCTCATATTGAACAATACGTTTCAATTTTGAAGAATTAAGGATAGAGAAGAATCGAATAAAGCCGTGATTATGACTCAAAGAAATTAAATAGTTGTGACAAAGTAACAGATTAAAGTCTCCGAATTGATTTAAGTAAGGAGCTTTCCAAATATTTTCAAATAGGTGACTTCAAATTGAAATTTCTTCAAGTATTGAGCTTCCCAAATATTTTCAAGTTGGGTGCTTTTCAAATCGTTTCAGGCAGGGAGCTTCCCAAATATTTTCAAGTTGGGTGCTTTTCAAATCGTTTCAAATAGAGAGCTTTCCTAATATTTTCACGTGGCTATCATTATCACGTTCCAAATATTTTTAAATAGGGAGCTATCCAAATATTGTTAAGTAGGGAGCTTTCCAAATATTTTCAAATAGGTGGCTCTCAAAAATCACTTCAAGCAAGTAGCTTTCCTAATATTGTCAAGTAGGAGGCTTTCCCAAGATTTTTAAGTGGGGAGCTTCCTAAATATTTTCAAGTTGGGTTCTTCTCAAATCGTTTCAAGTAGGGAGCTTTCCTAATATTTTCATGTGAATATCATTATCACGTTCCAAATATTTTTAAATAGGCAGCTGTCCAAATATTGTTAAATAGGGAACTTTCCAAATATTTTCAAGTAGAATGATTTATAAATATTTTCTTATACGGAGCTAGAGCTTTTCGAAATCCACCCTTCTCGTCCACTATTTGAAGCTACTTCTTCCGGAATAACGAACTCGTTATGCGATTTCTACATCGCAAAAGGGTACACGAACGGCCAGTGGAAGTCAAGGTAATATTGATTCAAAGTAAGATTGCCGCCGGCATATCTTGCGAATCCAGATTGAGTTGCAGAGATGTATTAGAGGGGAAATGAATCGAGTGGGAAGGGGGAACGGAAGGAGAGGAAAACGTAAGGAAACGGAGTCTAAGTATAGGACCATTAACACGTTCACCACAATCATAAAAATTACACAAAATCAAAGCAATATATTTAATAAAACAAAAACTAAGAAGTTTAGTTTCGTGATATTAATTACTTTTTCAAACCTCTTCTATTCCTCAGATCGTAAGGAAATTTTGTACAATCAATCTATTAACGTAAAAATTAATTTTCAATTCTGTATAAATAATTCCGTCACCCAGATATGGGTGACATGGCGCTGAACGTGTTAAACCTTCTCCATTTTCAAGCGGAGGCAGTCAACTTTCTTGAAGATGAACCATTTAGACTGCAAAGTCGATGGAGACGTGCGTCCTCGAGAAATTATGGATGCCGACTGCTACATCGATCCGGCAATTTCACGTTAACCGCCAATTTCCTCGTGATCTTTGTCCACGTTACCGTTGGTCTGATATTAATTAACCTTAAGCTGCGAAGACCCGCGAGATTTGAGACTTGCGTGGGGTTGCAAGTCCTTCGGGAGGTACGCTGAGAGTGCGCTTAAACAGTCAACAATTTGAACGTTTACGTACATTTCAAGTATCTCAGAAAATCACTGAGGTAACTTGCAAATCCATTAGGGACAACAAATAATTTTTGTTGGTACCTTTACATAAATGTAAACAAGGAAACCTGGCTAATCTTTTCGAGTAGCGATCACGAGAATGACACCACTGTTTATCATCCAATTATATAATGTATGATAACGCTTTAAATCACTCTAAAGCAACGATAAAATAGTAATCACACAAATGTACCTATCTCAATGTGTACTCTCTTTAGTCAAATAATTATATTCAGCTTTCACGTAAATATAATTCCCACTGACTAATATTGTTGCGATCGTAGTCGTTATATTATTAAACATGTATGTTTTAATTATGTTATTACCTGCAATAAACTGTAATGAAACTAACTACTTTATGCATATTTTATGAAGTGCATTTACTGTCACGGTATTAATTACTTTGTCAGTTCTCGTCGTCAGTGGAAAATAAATTATTAAATGCGACAGTAATTTGTTACTGCGAATATGCGGGACGTTAAATGTCGCGAATCTCCTGTCCTGTCATATTTTTAATTGTATATACTTTTCGTTAAGCATACTGACAATAAAGAATTTTACTTTCCTCGAAAACAATACGATTTCATTACAATACTTGAATTTCTACTACCCTGAATTTGTCTTCATGAACGGTGATAAAACTTTTATGTTTTTGATTGATTATTTATGAACCTTTTACCAACATATTCGTCGCACATTTCTGAGAAAAATGGCACCAAACGCGACACAATTTTGATCACATTTACTTACTTCATTCACGATACAGTAAAACCTCGATATCATCAATGCGGACAATCGAGGTTCTACTAAATCGTCAATTAAAATGTTTAGTTAAAAACCAGAACAAACCTAAATGTAATAGGTGCTACACAATAAACACGATGGAACACATAGTTACAGCGTGCCATCTCTATCATCAAGAAAGAAAAAGATACAAAATTCCAGGAAACATCAAAGATGAAACCGAATCAAAGGAATCTTGCCAAAAACTAATAAAATTCTTGAAGCACACAAAGTTATTCAACCGAATCTACGTTATAAATGACCACCTAATTGTAAGCTTGTAGTTGTTAATAACCCTTGTGAGGTTGATGCAACTTAAGAAATAAAAAAAATGAAATACGACCCAAATTGTATCGTGTTTGGTCTCTTTCCAAACAGAAGAATGTCACAAATATGTCGGTACAAGTTTCATAAAGAAATAATTAAAAACAAAACAGTTTTGTCATCCCGAGTCCCTCAAGACGTACATCCCGCAGAAATTGAGATAAATTCCCAGATATGGTGCACATCTCTTTCATCGAGGCATTGTTGTGTCGCGTGTTCGTACCTTCTCCTATATATCATAGTCAAAACAAACCGAGATTGTCAGGGCGTCGGTTCACCTGAGAAGATTTTAGGTCTGCTTCAAACAGCTCGGTGAAACGAAGCGTGGCGCGTTGTACGTCCTTTATCCGGTCTTCGCGCTGATTGGGGGATCTGTAATGTTATTAGGCCGCGGTTTTCGACTGGCCGTTGTACCATTTCGCCATCGGAGGTCGGAAGATTAGTAAGATTAACCAAGATCCTGCTCTTCCATGGCTTTCTGGGCTCACAGAAAGGCGTAAGTCCCACAAAGGAGAACGATTCATGGCCAACTCTCTGATGCTCTAGATTCCCCTAGCGTTTGGGACAAACCGGTCTATCTCGCGGGACAACTTTACACTCCAACATCGCATTCACCATCCTCCTCCCTCTCTCCCTGCTCCCCTATTCAGTTTAATTACGTCTTATCCGCATATTTCCTGCCGATGTCTCGTTATAACGTCTTCCAAACGAATAATCACAAATATTTTTATTAACCGTTGTGAACGTCATCAATAATCTTATTTCAACCTTTTCTTACTTCATTGTCGTTTTCCATTTTCGAAGAAAAATGTACAACCATTATGCAAAATAAGAACTTTTCAGGGTAAAACTTACGTTTAGGGGAGGATGCTCCGATGACCTTGACCTTGACATATGTTGTTGAGGACAACATTCTGAACAACTTTTGTCATTACAACTACCCGGTGCTCGGTCTTAGTTTTCGAGATACTCATAATTTCGTCTGCGTGCTCTCCGCCCCCCGCCACCTAGTCCTAACCAACACACGACACCACACACACCCACCCAGTGTTTCTGAGACGAAGGTTCTCACATTAAACAATGTAAAATCAACTGAAACCAATACCAATTTGTTTTACTATCAAATGCGATAATATAATACATGTATGCTGTATTCGTCTCAGTTGATTTTATATTGTATAATGTGAGAGCCTTCTTTTTAGAAACACTGGGTGGGTGTGTGTGGTATTGTCGCTTCTCATCCCCACAACGTGTTTACAAACAAAAAATAAACAGATGCGGCCCCGGAACAGGTTTACGTTGCCACGGAGGGTGGAAGAATACGGAAAATTTAATACACTATTAACAATAGTTTTTCGCATATATCTCGAAAACTGAGACCGAGCACCGGGTAGTTGTAATGATGAAAGTTGTTCAGAATGTTGTCCTCAACAACATATGTCAAGGTCAAGGTCATCGGAGCATCCTCACCTAAACGTAAGGTTTACCCTTTTCAGATCAACTGAAAGGACGAAAGTAAAACTGAAATGTATTTCTTCTTAACACTAAACCTGCCACGGTCCAATCACCGGTTTTATATGTTCCAATTATTCAAATTATAAAAATTCATTTGTGGAAAATAATAGTATAAATTTCCTTGTCTAAGTATCTATTATATTGAAAATTGCGGACAATCTCAATAATTATAGTGTTGCCATTTTTATAAGACAATGTTTGCCAGATATTTTTAATGCTTGGTAGGTTTAGTGTTAAATTCTTCGAATAATTTCACAGTTCGTATTTTATGTATTAATATTTGTTAATGTGTTCGATTGCTCAAACAGTTCGTACGAGGTAATTATTGGCAATATTCGATTTTAGAAAAAAGATATCTAATTTTTTCTAGATTAAAGAGTGTGTCTACAGAACATTTTTTAAACTAGACTCGTGTCAGTCGCATAAAATATACATGATGTCCAAGTAGATACTCATGCATCAAAGCAGATTCGTTATCTTATAGAGATTTTGGTAGGAGTCCCTTAGCTTCAAAAGCAGTTTAACTCGTTACCTATTTCAACGTTTTGATAGCAGGATTAATTGCCGTAACATCAAGGAGCTTACGCGTAGTTTTTGCTTAGTTTTGGGGTATGGTCCACAGTAAATTACATGGGTTTATTGAGTCGTGACTCTGCCAGCGTAGAATAGAATGAGGAAAGCAAACTGTTTTTACAGAGTCCTCCAGGAAGTTCAAGAGGAGCAAGTGAAACTGTTCGCTAAGCTCGTTGTAAACGAATTCGAGTTTCTTAAGTTCGATGCAACATGTATAATTCTACCATTGATAATAACGCTTAAAAGATCTATTTGTTGAATTGTAATTTACTTTGTAGTAATCAAAATTTCAAGTTTCTTCAGTTTAATACAATATTAACTAAATTGTAATTTACTTTGTAATAATCAAAATTTCAAGTTTCTTCAGTTTAACACTAGGTTTACGGAGCACTAAAATTGATTATTTTACATTGCTTTATAAAAATAATAAAATTGTATTTACTTAGATCTTCAGTGATTTTTATTGTAATATGTACACAAAAAAATAAATCTATTTAATAATTCCTCACGAATGCCTCCTTACACTCTTAATAATCGTAAATTAAAAATTTTTGAATACGTCATTTTGACGGGCCCCGTAAATCTAGTGTTAATGCAATATTAACCCCTTACACTACAATTTATTTTATGGTTGCAGTGATTGGAACTTCTTTATAGTTCATAATTTCTTGGAATAACAAGAAAATTGATGGCTGTTGTATGCCTCTTTTCCAATGACTGTACATTAACAACAAAATAGAATTTTATTTCGTTTTAAAGGAAATTAATAACATATTTACATATTTATTAGACTTTGTTCGCAATCTTTACCACGAATCTAACTCCATGTTATAACGCAAGAGGTTAATTGCTGCCATTGATAATGACGTCTAAAAGATTTATTTGTTGAATTGTAAAATACTTTATAATAAACAAAACCCCGAGTTTTCATCTTTGTAAGAACCGAATCTATGTACATATATTCTGACGACGTCAACAATATTTTCCGCAGGCTCTAACGCAAACAAAATGCAGTCTATACGTTGTCGACCATTTTAGTAGCAACCAATCTTTGTGATTATGTTTATCGTTCAACGAAGTAACGTGGCATTATGTAAACACAGATGGCAATTCTTTACAGCTGTCATAAGACGAAAATATTTAGATCTCAAATAATTACTAGGAAATAATAAATCAATGCAGTTACAAATAAAATAACGCTAAACCGTTTAAACGGGAACATCTACATGCGAACTTTTACAGAATTCTTTAATAATTGAGTACATCAATTTGTTATAAATGTAAATAGTTAGTATTTCAGTTCGAATAATATTATTTACTTTGTCCACGTGAATTAAAGAATAAAAAGGACAGTAACAGAGTTTAATTTGTCTGAACCAAAACATTGGTTACATCATTTAACTAGGAAATCCCCTAATTATTTCGAGAGTTCTATCACAAGAGCGCATTGCGACATACTGACGTGTATGATAAGATTCAGTAAATTATTCAGTTATCCATGATCCGTGATTACGTTGAATTCGCAATTAGCAGTCAACAACTTACCATCGAATTTCTCCTATACAGAATAAAATTTATGTTTTATATGCATATTGGAAATGTATATTGCAGGTTATGCATAAAAAAGGTTTTTAGTCCCTCGTTTTCAATAATGTACATTGTAGATATGCAATAAATTGAAGTTGCATAAATTTTGAAAAAACAGCGATCCTTAATAATTACAGGAGTAATCGGTCGTGGGAGGACATCACTATACATCCGTGGATGCCACTACGATAATAAGGTAATATAAATCCGGTAATTATATTTGACAATATATTATTAAAGATATTTCTTCTCACTCATTTATAACAGGAACTAATATATTTAGCTAAATATTGTGTATACTAGTAAAGCACTGTAACAACACAAATCTATTTTACGTTTTACTCTCTGATCAGTCATACGTTTTAAACAATTTATTTTTGTAAAACAGACGATGATTTTCTTACAATATTGTTTCGTAAATCGTCGATATGAATATTATTGGGTTATATATATCTCGTAAATACGGTTTAATATACGCATATTATGGTAGACTTCTGTTTGGAAATTTGAGATAAACGCTTTTCATGTCAAAGTTTATCGACTAGTATTTCATCACATGAAATACATCTAGTTTCTTGCCCCCCATGAAGATCGAATTATCATTAGTAGCCAGAGAATCGTTGGGCCGAACAATCACATGAAACCGCAGGCCTTTAAGTAAGACAACTATTTCCATTAATATTTTATTAATATTACATATACAATATTAATTACTTCTAAAGAATATTAATTTCTTAATGTTTGTAAGTATTAGTGTTAAGAGGTAAACAAAAAGAAAGAATATATAATTATTTAATTGTAATAATTATATTCTAATTATATAATTAAAATAAATAATATTCTAATTATATAATTAAAATAAATAATATTCTAATTATATAATTAAAATAAATAATATTATAGTTATTCAATTGTTTTATTGTTTTGGAGCACAAATGTGAAGAAGTGAATAAAAATAAAATTAAATCGGACTATATTAATAAAGAATAAAAATTACTTCACAAATATAAGTGAAACATAATTACTTGTTTAATCGTTTTGAAATATAAGTGCAAAGAAGTAGGAGAAAATAACGAAACAATACAGAAATGATCGTAAATCTTATTTTTTCGTAAATATAACTGAAGAGTAAATGTTTAGGAATTGTTAATAACATGGACTTGTTAAACAGTTAGTTGCTGCTATTTCGTCTAAAAATCATATAGTGTACACACAATAAGCTGACAATTTATCAATATCTAATCAATTGAGAACCACTGCGATACAAAAACAGGAATAAAACGAAATCCAAATTTGGAGTACATATTTTGCGTGTTCCTCTGACATTCACACAGCTTTTCTGTGTGTAAAAAACCCACATAATGTTATCTCCATAAATACATACACACGTACTACAGCTATAGTGATCGCTAATAAACCGGTAGCTTACACAAACTCCATTCATTCTACCACCGGCAGTCTTTCAGTAAATTCCTCTAGAACGTGCATACGCATTATTCAATTTTCTCATTTCTATAATCAGTTGTAAAAGTGTACATTGATAAAAAATTAGATTGTAAACAACAGTGATTTTTTCTGTGGTTCCAGATTTTTCAAGAGAATTATGTCGACGGACGTGCGAGGAGTCGTGTTGTCCGGGACTGAATTGGCAAAGTAAGTTGCAGTCTTTGCAGCTGCAGATATAAAGAATTGAAATTTACATAATACTCGTGTATTTTACAACAATATATTCCTCAATGCAAGTTATTAATCTTTATAGCATTTTAAATTAGTATACCTTTATCGATTTTTCGCAACAAACGTGCATGCAACGCAGTTTTGAAAAACATATTTATGTTGAATTTAAATTTGCCTTTCGATTGTCTATTTCATTAGAGAGATCGATAATGACTATTGCATTGGACTAACCTTCAAGATCGAATTAGAAATAAATTGATTTAAATTCTCCGAAATTTTCACGGGCTCGATAAAAGCGAGCACGTTATAAATGTGAGGTTATGCTTGCTTTCAATCTCTAGATTATATAATTAAAAAAAATACATCTCTTGCAGCAGAATGCATAAGGACTTTTGCGTACTTAGCAGCATAAAATCTTTCATGTTTGTGAGACGATTAATTTATATTACAGTCGCAATACATGGAGCCCAAGAAGAAGCCCGCGAACTTTGAATTTCCGTATGTGAACAGTAGAGGACACGTTGATTCGAAAATAATATGAAAAAATTTTAAAAATTATGTGTTGTTGATGTCATAAATTATTTTCAAATATTTATACTATACAAACGAGAATAGAAAATAATTATATTACGAATCCCCATGTGAAATGCACGTTCTTACTATGCGTAATATACAATACATTTGAATACTTTTAAAAATGTCTATTAATATAACAACAGAGATATATACATGGAACATTTGTTTTTGGTAATAACCATAATGATTGAATAGCAAACTTACCTCCAAAATATGACACATTTTTAATACTTATTTTTGAACTGTTATTTTGTTGCTATAACAAAAATGTTCTTTATAATTTATTATACAATTCACGATTCAATTTTTTTTTGGAGAAAAGTACTTTCGTTTCTCATGCTGCTAAAATAAATTGATTTTCGTTCGCAGAGAGATCCGCGAAAAACTAACAAAGGATGTAACATTGTTGAATGAAAAGCTACCGAGTTTCAAACCCGGATTAGCTATCGTGCAAGTTGGCGGCAGGGAAGATTCAAATGTTTATATCAGAATGAAAATAAAAGCGGCGAGCGACATCGGAATCGCAGCAGAACACGTGAAACTTCCAAATACTACAACTGAAATGGAATTAGTGAACAAAGTGAGCAAATTAAACAATGATCCAAACATTCACGGAATCATTGTGCAAATGCCTCTTGATAGCGTGAACAAAATCAACAGCCATATGATCACTGATTTAGTCTCTCCCGACAAAGATGTGGATGGGCAAGTATTACATAACTATTCGTAATAAATAAATTCTTGCATCTAAGAATAGCACATATCAACAAAAACTATAATGAAATTCTTCTGAACATATAATCACGTCCTGTAATAAAAATATGCATTGCTTTCGAATCCTATAATTGAGTTTACTCAACAATGCACTAAATACATTAAAACTAATTTTCTCGTGTATACTACAGATATAAAAAAATATTTTTCAAAATACTCGAGATAATCATCTCACGCATTTCTCGCCTTAATAATTTCAATAGCGATAATTTATTATTTACGTGTTATTACAACACGCCACTGTACTTTCGTAATGTTGTTGACAAATCTTGAATTACTCTAACAAACGTTGAAACCTTATTTTTCAGATTAAACACGATTAATGAAGGGAAAGTTGCCATTGGTGATATGACGGGATTTTTGCCATGCACTCCGAACGGATGCATTGAGCTTATCAAAAAGTACGTTAAACAAATCATTTCTATTCATTAAAAATTTAACCAACAGTATTTATAAATATCTTTGTACAATATCATATTATCACAAAAATATTTCGTACGTTCATCCTTCAACCATTTCAAACTAGCGATTGAATGACGAGTGACTTAGTAAACAATTTCATGCAATATATTCGTCACATACATAATTAATTTTTGCAATAATGTGTTCCAGGAGCGGCGTACCGATTACCGGCGCCAATGCTGTAGTTTTGGGCAGAAGCAAAATCGTCGGTACTCCAGTTGCCGAATTGTTAAAATGGCAAAATGCCACTGTAACAGTATGTCACTCGAGAACGAAGAATCTTTCGGAAGTTGTAAGTAGCAAACAACACTTTTTAGATACCACATATTTCTATAGATTACTTCTAAAATATCTGTATAAATACGTCTATACTAAATGCTGAATTTGATTACAGGTCTCACAGGCTGATATCTTAGTGGTTGCTATTGGTCAGCCTCAGATGGTCAAGGGAAGCTGGATTAAACCCGGTGCAGTCGTAATCGATTGCGGAATAAATTCCATTCCAGGTAGATATAATTTCGTGCTAACATTTTGCCTATTGAAAGCTAATTAACGGGCTTTAAAAACAACTGTGCCGTATCTTAAAGAAGCTTCTAAGTAACAACACCATAAGAAATTATTAGACTGTTCCTCTGAATAATTTATTGATCTACAAATGAAATGAAAAGGAACCTCCGTTCAATTATAAATAATATTAGGTCGTCCCATAAGTTCGTGCCGTTTACTGTTTTACTATTTAAATTAATATTTGAAACATACTTTCAAAGTCAACGAAAAAATATAACCACCTTCTCTAAAACCTCTTCCCACTTTTTTGGTAAGGATATTATACCGTCACTATAAAATTTCTGTGGTTTTTCATTAAAATACTTTTCAATCCGCGGCACGAACTTATGGGACAACCTAATATTACGTCTATAATAATACACATTTCGAAACACAAGATGAAATAAGTATTTCATCCTTTTAGCCTGAATGGCATCAGACTAGCATGTAATTAACACTTCAGGCACTGTTACTTGGGAGAACTTCTTAGTTAACTAGATTAACTAGGTTAACTATAATTGTAGATTTTGAACAGACTACTGAATAAGCAACCGTAGGTAAAGTGTTACAATATTTAGACAGTTCATTTTTCTTGAAGTAATATTACATTGTATGTAATTATTGTAGATCCAACAAAGAAATCTGGACAACGTCTGGTAGGGGATGTTGACTACGGAGAAGCCGCGAAAGTAGCCTCATACATCACACCGGTGCCTGGCGGAGTTGGTCCGATGACCGTGGCCATGTTGATGAAGAACACAGTGCTGTCGGCTCAAAGATCAGCAAACAAACTTTTAAACACTAAATGGAATCTGAACGTTCTTTCAATCAGCCCGCAAACACCGGTTCCTAGCGACATAACGATCTCAAGAAGTCAAGAGCCGAAGCCTATCACAATCCTGACGGAAGAGATAGGACTGTTCCCGAACGAGATCAGTCCCTATGGAAGTAAGAAGGCGAAGATCGGTTTGAACGTATTGAAGAGGCTCAAGAACCAACCGAACGGAAAATTCGTGGTAGTTGCTGGTATCACGCCAACGCCTTTCGGAGAAGGCAAAAGCACCACCTCGTTAGGCTTGGTACAAGCTTTGACTGCGCACAAGGAGAAGAACTCGTTTGTTACCTTGAGGCAACCGAGTCAGGGTCCCACTTTTGGTGTGAAAGGTGGTGCGGCGGGTGGAGGATATTCGCAGGTTCGTTTGCTATCTTATTATTTCGATTCGGTACATGCACAGAGGTTATACAATTAATTCATTTCCAGGTGATTCCCATGGAGGAGTTCAACCTGCATTTAACTGGAGACATCCACGCTGTGACTGCAGCCAACAATCTGTTAGCGGCGCAGATCGATGCAAGATACTTCCACGAATCCACTCAGGCCGACAAAGCTCTTTACGATCGACTCGTGCCGACGATTAAAGGCGAACGGAAATTCTCGAACATTCAGTTACGTCGCTTGCGAAAACTTGGTATCACAAAGACGGACCCGAACAGTTTAACGGAGGAAGAAGCTAAGAAATTCGCGAGATTAGACATCGATCCAGAGAACATTCCTTTCACCAGAGGTACTGAAACTGAAATATAAATCTATTCTGAAAAATAAAATAAATTCGAGACACTGCAACCGAATGTGTTTCAGTGATCGATACCAACGACCGATTTTTACGAAAAATCAATATCGGTCAAAGTCCCACCGAGAAAGGAAAAACGCGAGAAACATCTTTCTCTATTTCCGTCGGTTCAGAGATAATGGCAATACTCGCACTCTCCACCAGCGTCGATGATATGAAAGAAAGGCTTGGCAACATGGTGGTAGCTTTCAGTAAAAGTGGCGAGCCTTTAACTGCAGAAGACTTTGTTAGTATATTTACGATGTAAATTGTAAAAATGTTACCCTGTTGTTTTTATAAGAATTATGTACGTGTTTGTAGGGTATGACTGGAGCCATGGCAATTTTATTAAAAGATGCGATCCAACCAACTCTGATGCAATCTTTAGAAGGAACTCCGGTAATGGTTCATGCTGGACCATTTGCGAACATTGCACATGGCTGTTCCTCGATTATTGCAGACGCAATTGCGTTGAAATTAGTTGGACCGGAAGGTATCGTGGTAACTGAAGCTGGATTCGGTTCTGACATCGGTATGGAGAAGTTCTTCAACATCAAATGTCGAACATCTGGACACATACCGAACGCAGTTGTTCTTGTTGCAACTGTTAGAGCGTTGAAAATGCATGGTGGAGGACCTCCAGTAACTACGGGTGCTACTTTGAAAAAAGAATACCGTGAAGAGAATTTGGAGTTAGTAAGAAAGGGTCTTCCAAATCTTCAGAAGCATATCAGTAATGGAATTAAGTTTGGTGTGCCAGTTATCGTAGCAATTAATGTCCATGTGTAAGTTTCACAAAAATTGATACTTTTATGTGTGTGTCTGTTGAGCAGTAAGTGATTGTATAAAAATTGCTTCAGCACTGACACGCAAGCAGAACTGGATTTACTAAAGCAAGCAGCAATTGAAAGCGGTGCAGCAGATGCAGTGATATGCAATCACTGGGCGCAAGGCGGCGCTGGTGCAACGGAACTTGCAGATGCAGTTATAGCCGCCACAAACAAACCTAGCAATTTCAAAGTATTATACGATTTGAATGCCAGTATCGAAGAAAAGATTAATACCATTGCGAAGGAAATGTATGGAGCGGGAGAAGTTGTTCTTGCGGAAAAGGTACACGTCTTCACAACTATGCAATACAGTTTTGGTTTAATGTGTAGTCTATCTACATGTAGATGTAATCATTATTATTGTAGGTGCAAAGGAAGATTGAGACGTACAATAAACTAGGATATAACAAACTGCCCCTTTGCATGGCAAAAACGTCAAATTCTTTAACTGGTGATGCATCAGTTAAGGGTGCTCCTACGGGTTTCACACTGAATATTACAGATATATTTGTATCTGTTGGTGCTGGTTTTGTGGTGCCAATGGTGGGAGATGTAAGTTTACTATGTTAAACTATCAATTATACGAATGCAACATATCCTACATATATAATATAAAATATTACGTTTCTAGATAATGATGATGCCAGGTCTTTCTACCAGACCAAGTATTTATGATATGGACTGGAACGGTGAAACGGACGAAATAGAAGGCTTATTTTAAATATTATTTGTTATATCGCAAAAACATTCCTCTTTATAGAATGTTACAATAGTTTCCGTTGATTAAATATTCTATTTTTTACATGTTTTCGAGAAAATTTATTTGTATTTTGTACCATGTTTACAGAATAATAAATTGTATTTTTTACTATGTTGCACAATAATGAAATCCAAAATTTCTCGTGACAAGTTTATGATACTTTACAAACACCCCGTAATTTCGCAGAACGCGATCTCGGATTTCTTTCTACTTCTTCAGGTGTAGGCGTTATGACATGTTTATGCAACATTTTCCATGGAGAACTTAAAATGGTGTTGTATTCGTCAGTGTCATAAGATTTACCATAGTCAGCGAATTTTAATGGTAATTTGTTAGCAACTGATTGTATTATATTTCCGGAAATATGCCTTTTAACTATTGTGTCTTCTAGAGAATGGAAAGATATCGTGACTAAGCGACCATTTGCTTTTAAATACGATGCAGCCAGAACAATACCATAATTGATTTCATTCAATTCATTATTCACAAAAATTCTTAGTGCTTGAAATGTTTTTGTAGCACAATGAGCAGATCTGCCAAGCTGGTCGTGTCTCTTTTCATTTACAACTGATTCAATTAGTTGAGCTAATTCTTCTGTGGTTTTCAAACTCCTGAAACAGAATCTAGCTTCGACAATAGCACGTGCAATTTTTTTTGCCTTTTTCTCATCACCATAAGCTCTCAAAACATGGATTAGATCTATTTCAGTTATTCTTTCTAGAACATCAGCGGCTGTAGGTTCTTCAGGACACCTAAATCCATCCATCCTCATATCCAAAGGTCCATTCTTTGATATGGAAAATCCTCTCTGTGCAACATCAAACTGCATTGACGAACAGCCAAAATCAAACAAGAACCCATCTATACTGTTCTTTTGCACTTTGTGCTGACAAAGCAACTCTGGCAGTTCAGAAAATCTTCCAAGTAAAGGTATTATTTGCCCAGGATATCTTTCTGATAATTTGTGTGCAAATTCGTGTGCAACAGGATCCCTGTCCAATGCAAATATCTTCACTTCGGGAAAAGTTTCTAGAATTTTTATAGCATGTCCTCCAGCCCCAAACGTCATATCCACTATAGTTTTCTTTGGTGAAGCCTCCAGATACTGTAATACTTCATCAGCCATAACTGGTACATGCGATACATTGTCAACATTCTCATCTACTAAATGGCTATATCTTTTTATATTTTTCAAGTATTTTAAGCGATTTTGTTTTTGTAATAAATAATGAACATTTCTATTACAATGATTAATGTTGTTATATCCTACGTTGGAAAACCCAAGAATATTACGAATTACTTTTGGTAACATTGTACAACTTAGCTTTTGAATTCTCAAATATCGATGTAACTCTTGCAGCTAAATTTATGAAAATTCCTCGATCTTCCGTTTCGAAGAACTCCCGTAGTTCTGGTGAGAGCGCCAAATTACATTGTTCCCTTGTTAATCCGCTTGCACTTTCATTTCGAATACGGGCATACTTTTCTCCATATTGATTGGAAGCAATTCTTTTCAAACTTAAATAATAGCGGTCACATAACTCACGATTCGACAGGGTAGTTGCCTCACCTTGTGAAAAAGCAATTTTTAATTGATCACGGATGTGTTGACCCAAGTCTCTAAAATAAATACAATTTGTCATTAAATTTGTACGCAGTCAATAAACAGTAAATTAAATGTGAATAATTAATCATTTAGGAAACGAGACGCGTTGAAACATATAAATTCTGTAATTATATATATTTCGAAGCCTTCACATAACCTTAACATTTCTACTCATGTTTCTACGAAAAAGTTAAAACTAACTTAAATTGACAGTAATATTATGTATAATAAAAATAGTAGAAAAGCATGAAAAGATCTTAAATTTGTTACATCGAGAGAAATTACCTGCCAGCTTTTGATTTATCTAGAGGCCAAGACTCCAGTAATCTCATGTAATTCCTGTAGGTACCGGCCATGATAACACAAACGTATTGGTGGACTTTTTAAAACGGGGTGGATGGTGGATAGTTATTATGATTATTGATATAGGCGAAGTATAGGTAACAGAACCGCACAGTTGCACAAGAAAATTATTATTCTGTAATTATATGATCCGAGATCAGTAGAAACAATTTGTTCAGATAATTAATGGAGAATATGCATTCAAACTACAATACTAAGAATTTTATATCATTTATTCATGGTTTAATTTTATCCTTTCTCCCTGTTACCAGTCACAACACAATATTATCGTATTACGAAATTTTGAACAAAAAATATTTAAAATAGATTTACCATTCATATATACTAATTTTGTACCGATTTTCAATCCATACTGTGATTAAACAATTTAAAATTATTTATAGACTTTCGAAAAATTATTGTAATACATAAAAAGATTGATATGACCAATTTTTATTTTCATGCTAAATACACAGCAAAGATAAATGTTCAATCTACTGAAAACATTACTTTTGGTGTAAACATAAAGGTAAATATACGAAATATAAACAATATTACTTGAAAATATAATATTTTTCGATAATTTCTACAAGCACATATTTATCTTTTAATTATAAAAATAGTATATAGTATTACATTATAAGAATGTAAACACATCACTTCTTTGCATCACTAAGTCCATGCGAGATTCTGTTGTCCATTTTGATGATTAATTTTTGTGTTTGTTTCTCTGCAATATAGATGAGCATATAAATAAGCAACCACTATTTATCAACTAAAATAAAAGTTTCCCGCGCATAATTTTAAAATGCAAGCCACCCCACCACACCCGAAGCGCCACTCAGGTGTTCCTTTTACAGGGATTCCCCGATTCCCTAACCGTATCGTATAACAATTTCTTGTATTTAATCAATACCGATTAATACTTACATAACTAGAAAGTTGGTGTACATTTTTCAGTGATTGTATCCCATTTACATTTTTCGCTTCACTTAAGAAGTAAGATACATTTTCCGTTTGTAAATTTGTACCGTTTTGCCCAGCATCTTCAGAATATAAAACCGTTTTGTCTTGTTTGTCACGAGCAGTAGTTCCTACATTTTCAGAAATATCCATAGATTTTTCAGTTTTCCATACCTGAAGCAATGCCTCAGAATTGTAAAATGGGTATATGGCATAAACAATTGACCATGGATGTTGATCAGAATATTCTGTATAAGTATTTTCTTCACCTAATACTTGGGATGCAAGAATGCTCAAGTACAGTGCTCCCTGAATCAAACAATTTTTTATAAATGAGGATGATAATATATATATGTAATATTACAACTTACAAACAGTGCGAAATGCATTTTGCTGCTGCTTTCAGATACTGATTGCTGCTTCACAGAAGTTGTTCATTTTATACTACCTCTACCATTGTAAGTATGTACCCAAGTTTAAATCACATTAGAAAGATTACACATATTATATTTCAAGGTCTGAATGTTACACTTCAAGATTATGCTATTAAAGCCACTCAAATCTTATAAAAGCGAATGTAATATTGCATGTATAAAAGGTATTCAAAGACTATATTAAATACAATAATTTATAAACTTTCTTTATTTAATAATATACATAAAAATTATAAATAATTATAAATAAACGCTTTTTTTAAAATCTTTTAACTTTTAATAGTATCGACATTGCAACCCAGAAGGCCATTGCCAGCCCAAGGGCGTGGAGTTAAGCTCAAAGTTAAAATATTAGATCCACGCTTAATCTTTATGGCAATTTTATTGTACCTACTATTTTCTACCAAAGTACCAATATCTTTTAATGAACTAAAATTTCGATGATCAATAGAACCAAATTTCAATATGAAATCGTTCACTTGAATTCCCTATAATATAAAATTAAACGTTATGCAATACATTTCATGTTCAGAAATGATTTCAGTATTATGACAATTTATGATGTGTATCTTACTGCAAGCTCAGCTGGTGAACCAGGGGACACCAAATTTACAATAAGGAAAGGTTTTAATTGAACAGGTTGTTCAACATCGTTTAATGCAGCTCCATTAGAACTTTCTGCTTGATTTCCAGATAATGCATGCACTTTGTGCAGTCCTTCTTCTATCTTTTTCATTAAAGCTTTATGATCATTCCTGAAACCTAATAATTTCAGTTATTTACATTTAATGTGAGAACATTGTATGAATATACATACATATAATTTTATGCCTCGCATGCCTGACTTGGTAAACATCTATGTCCTGTCTTGGATATCCTTCGGAATCAACCAATGGTTCATCCATACCAACATGATTCTAAAATCCAGAAAATTAACAGGTCATGGTATTTCAAAAATAAAAGTAGAGTCACTTATGATGCCACGGTTAGGTTTGTATTTGTGATGAATCTAAAGTGTTCCTATATACATACGGAATCTAGAATTTCTTTAAATGCTTTCAATTCCGCTTCGATTTCATCTTTATCCTTCATAAGCTGAAGGACGTAATTCTTAGCTTCCTGCAATTCCATATCGGCCACCATTTTTACTTCTATATAGTATCGTACGACAAACCAACAGGGCCGTACTTAGGGATTGACGATCCATGGGTCCATTTTAATTCAATACATCATTGTGATGACCGTCTTTCGTGCATTAAAAATATTAAAAATCATGTATGGAAAAATCTTAGAGTTAAGGTATTACTTAATTTGTTTTCTGTACTTCTTAAAATTAGGAAATTATTTATTTTTAACACGTATATTCACTATATAAAATATATAATTTATGACAATTGAAATCTTAAAAATAGTGCTTTTAAGTATCGCGCTTCGTATACGGCTGTTTGTTTCCCTTGCGGAACCATGGAAAACATATCTTGCATATCAAAGGGTTGTTCCACCACCGTCATGACGTCCCTTCCGTAAACTAAAACTGAACATGTTTACAATTGTATAAAATTATATTTCCGAACAAAAAAAATACCGATACCTTCGCAGTTCTCTAAGAATTGTATACACTCCTGGAGGGTTGCGTCTTTCAGAACTACCAATTGTTTGGCCAATTGTTCCAAAAGCGATAGGAAACATCTCTTTGCGTAGAACCAAGTATCGGTTCCTAATCTTTTGTTATATGGTTCTAAGCTTTTCATTACTCTAGATATACCGAACTCATAATTTCCTTTAGAGCAATATAGTGTTCCTATGACCAAATTCACAATACATAAATGGAATAATTTTTTATCTTGATCTTCCCGCGAAATCAGTTGTTCTTCTTTTTCTATCTTTTTCATTAGACCCTCGGCTTCTGCATTTTCCGTTGTCATAATGTAACTTACGCATAAATTAGCGAGTACTATAGCGCTTACGTCTAAAATCTGAAATTTTAGTAAATTAATTATGAACCGCTACCAGCAAAAGAAAATAAAAGAATAAGATGACAACAGACATTATCGTATTTCTTTTTGACAATGGGTTCATAAAATACTGCTGCCTCTTTAAATTTGTTCTTTTGCATAAACAGCGTGTGCGCCACATTTAATTTCCATACATCGTGTTCATTGCAAAATTCCGCGCTCTTTCGAAAAATTTTTTCGACCTGCGTATAATTCCCAAGTTCCCAATAAATTTTGGCTTGAGCCATTAGAACGGGTACGTATCGCTCCAAAGCTTCCTCATAATCAGTTACAGCTTTTTTAACAGCATTATCATCGTGATTAAGCCTTGCTTCTTGGACCTGCTTTGTAGCTTTTCTTAAGATCTCCATGTGCTTGTTCCCAAGATCATCGAATTTACGATACGCCTCCTCTGGCGATGTTTGTTGTGTAATTAATGCATCCAAAAAATCGTACATATACTGAAAATTAAGTTAATATTTACAATACTACTATCACATCCTATATGAATTTTATTTTATTCGTAATTTTTGGTCACCCCACAGTGTCTATACTTGTTACAGCCCTGTACCTAAACAACTATAAGTGATCTTAACCTATGTGTCATGTTTTCTTGACGCCGATTTATTATTATTGTTTTAATGCAATAAAACAATAATCATATGACTTTTATGCGAATATATTTTCATTGAACCTGTTAAAAATGGTAAATTGCACACTAAATCAAATATTTCTTGGGGAAATTGCATCTGTACAAAATTACGGAGCTTTCATTCGAATTCCTGGCTGTGCTTCGCAAGGTCTACTTCACAAATCCCAGGTAAAGAAACAATCTATTCAACAATGTATGGAAAATAATGAAATTTCCATTTGTATAAGTTCACAATATAAATGATTTGCATTAACATAACCTTCTTAGGTAAGCACTGCTCGTGTCGAAGATGTTGCACAGGTTTTGCAAAAAGGAGAACGAGTCTGGTGCAAAGTCATTTCTATGGGAGATGATGGTAAAATAGGTTTATCTATGAAATATGTGAATCAAGGGAATGGCACTGATTTAGATCCTAACGGGGTAGAGTTACAAAGGGATGCTCAAAAGAAAAAAACTATCGGCAAATACGAGCGTAAAGCAATACAGTTAGAAGCAGTTCTCAACACAACGTGCACAAAATGTGGAACTGCTGGTCATTTATCTAACGATTGTTTTATGTCTCCTGATGGGAAAAAATACGACTTGATTCCAGAGATCAAAGAAGAAGTTGTTCAACAACAAGTGGTTGATGAAACTGAAAAGGAAAAGAAGCACAAGCACAAGAAAGTAAAGAAAAAACATAAGGTTAAGAAAAGCAAGCAAAGTACAGACAATAGTGATTCAGACGAGAAAGAAGTAACAAAGAAAAAGAAAAGGAAACATTCCAAAGATCAGAAAAAAAAGAAGAAAAGGAAGTACGATAGTTCCTTCAGCGACGATAGTTCTAGTGACAGTTCTTCTAGTCATAATGTAAAGGTTCACAAACGAAAACACTCTGAAAGCTCCGAGAAACGTACAAAAAAATGTAAACACTCAAAAAGTAAATACCCAGATCGATGAAATAGAATGCAGAATCCAAGATTAATTTGTATGTACCTTTTATAAATCCTTCAATTACGAAAAATATTTTCAATGTGTGGTTTGTGATAAATGCACTTACAATACATGCAACATTGCAATAAAAATCATACTTACTGGTGTTAAATATTTAAAGGTCAGGTGTACATTTTCGGCTAAAACATCAGCTGCTAGATCATAGTACTGATATTTACAATACAATAGTAATAAATTAGCAAACGTTTCAGGTGGAAATGGATTTTGTAGTAATAAAAATTGGAGTTTCTCGAACCCTTCGCTTGGCTTTGAATCCATATTTATCAAAGCTTGATTGTGCAATGTAACAGCGTCAAGTTCTTCTTCAGATCTTGGAGGCATATCTGTTAATGCTTCTTTTGCTGCTTTGTCTAAACACATAGAATGAAATTTACTAAAGATAGGAGATAAGTCAAGTAATAAACTTTTCTGTGTATAATTACAATTTTGCAATTGATATTCTATTGCAGCCTTCAAGTTGAACGCTTCTGTTAAAGCTGTTTCATGTAATGTTAATGTATTCCCAACACTACGGACTTCAATACCATCTGTGGTCATTCCGACTCCCAATTCTGGATGTTCTCTTATCCCTTCCTCAATAATATCGGCTAGTATAATATATAATAAATGTTATATTATTTTAATTCATTAAACTGAATTAGTAATAATTAGATTGCAGATCTTTATGCAAATAAAAATTTTCTGTATCAATTATAAGGTACTGGAACCAAATAAGAATTTGTTTCTTCCTTTAAGAATTTTCATAAGTTGACGATAATGTATCGATATTCTTAAACTTCTTTTATCTCCCTATTGTTTTGTGTTTTACCAACTCATTTTTTTCATAAATGCATAAAATCCATTGTCTAGTAATAATAGTGTGAGATTTACCAATATATTTCAGTGATGCAGCATATTCTTTTAATTTAAAATAACAAAGTGCTACATTGTAAGACAAATGAGGTTTAAAACCTGCAATTTGTAGTGCATTTGCAAATTTTTTTAATGCTTGTTCATACTGCTCTTCCTAAAATGAAGAAAAATATGAAAAATTGCTAAATCCCTTCTAGGAAAATTTTCACTTTTTTTCGAGTACCTTATATAAAAGGCAGCCTAAATTAATTTCAGTATCAATATCGTCCACTGGGCATTGATCAACAAGACTTTTTGCAACAACCATATCTTCCTGTCCATATTTTATTGCTGCTTGCAGCTTTTTCACTTTAGATTCTAAATTACTGTGATTTATGATATTGGAGCATATTGTCCATGCCTCTTGATACATACATGCTTGGTGCAAAGATTGAGCATGATACAACTTGTATAAATTTTCATCTGGGCATAATTGAACTAATTTTTCATAACACTGTGCAGAAGCTATAAAATCTTGTGTGTAAAAGTAACAATATGCAAGGAGAGATAAACAGGGCCTTGACTGTAAAATAAATAATTATGTAGAATACTGTATTATTATGTAGAATCGTTTATTAGTAAACGAAAGATCATATTATTATAACATGATCTTACTTACAGAGTTGTAGGAGTCAAGAAGTGTAATTAAGACTTTTATTGTTTCTGTATACCTCTGTTCTTTTATCTGAAAAATAGATATTTATATTTTTGTACTTTAATTTAATACTCTAGTTCTCCCCCTTTAATTTTGGTGATTTAAAAAGAATTTACCATTGTATAAATTGTTTTTGTATATTCTCCATCTTTTATTTGCACGTTCTCTATGAAAGTACTCATGTTTTAGAAACCACTTTCTTATTTGCAAAGTGCTACAAACATTCTAGTGAATTACTATTAGTTTAACTACTCGATTATCGCGCAATGTTTTGGTGAAACCTGCATTTCGTAACCATAGAAACAAATGCTTCCTTCATGGAAAAAGAAAACTATATGTATTGCAAAACAAATATGGAAAACGTAAAAAATGAAGTTTTATGGTAAACCAGTGTTATTTTAAAGAAAACTACTATTTCGTTTTCAAAATATTTTTAGGAACAAGTTTGAGCGCAACCGCTATGTACTTTACCGAAGGGGAACTCCCACGCTCGGCGAGATGGTATTTAAATTAGTATTTTCATTGCGCATGCGTACGTAAATTGTGCTCCATAAACATACGTTTATGCGAATTGTAATGTTCGTCAGATAGGGACATTTTTATAAATAATTTTCCTACAAAACGGTTCCCAAAAATGCGTAAGAATATCGAATTACACACGTGATATGATGAAAGTCAGTTTTTAAGTAACATATTAGCTTATGAAACTGTTTTGAATTTTTCCGCGTTTTCAAACGTTTTCGACTATTTATACATAGGATCTCTCTTCTGTTTCCTACAGTGACTCATAGAAAATGATACGGTATTTACATCATCTGTGTAGCAACTCCAGCTTTAAATTGTTCTCAACGTTCCCTAATTTAGGGACACAAACATCAAAGTTTCCAGCAAAAGTTTCGCATCTGGTCAAGTACTTTGTGATGGAACAATAGAACGTATCATGGCCTAGCGCAAAGGTAAGCGAAGGCAGCTTTCATGGAAATATATTGACGTATGAGCAAAGAGTATCCCTACTCTTTGGTGTAAACCCTACCTGTCCCTACTCTTTGTTATAAGTAGGATCATGTTCCGAATAGCTGAAAAAAGAAACTATATGAACTACGTAAGCATACGAAGTAGTAAATGGAAACCGATTAGATAGGTTTTAAAAAAACCTCTTTGGAGTACAATTCGATAGAGACCTTTTCAAGATGCAGTTATTCGTTAAAAGACTTCTCAAACATTTTATATTATCGCTGTCAGCCAAACCTGTTTCGAGCAAATTTTGAGCAATGTATCGAGCAAATTGTATCATACTTTGCGAGCAAAGGACGGTCAATTTGGTGTCACACCCTGTTCGAAGCAGAATCGTATCCCTATCTGCTATGAATTTACCAGCAAAACTTGTAGACAAATACCAAGCCTAATGCGGAAACAGATGGCTCGATATTTGACTACAAACCTACAAAGTTTCATGCCAAATCCGCGCCAAACCTTGTACACGTATAAGAGGGCAGGTCGGTCGCACTAAGAGAGAACTGTGAGACAAAATCAAAGGCAAAGTCGAAGTATACTTCTAAATTATCGAATTTATTTTTTATTATTTTTTGCTTCCTCTGTTTCTCTCCTACAGCAAGGTTTTCTCCGATTGTCTCTAATATTTACTCTTAGACCAAGGTTAGGTCGGCTCTTAGTGCGCCCGACCTGCCCTCTTAAACAAGTACAACTTACAAGGTTTGGCATGGATTTGGTATGGAACATTGCAGTCAAATACCGAGCCAAACGTGGTAACAGATGGCTCGGTATTTGACGCCAAATCAAGAGCAAACTGCTTACTGGAATATTTCTCTGGCAAATATAAGCTTATGGAAGTTTATTGTACTGTTGAAATTAGAGCTATGGGGGGTAAGGTGTGGTACATACGAGTACCAACAGACTTTGCACATGGCTCGAGCGTACACCAAATTTTAACAGTCTTAGAGGAACCTACATAGACCTGTACACATATATGTTCTAGCCGTCTTGGAAGGGTTAACGGAAAGTAAGTCCATGCGGGGCTACGTGCAAACGTAATAGGCGGTAATGGATATTGAATATCGAAGTTTTGATCATCGGCGCGCCAATAGGTGTTTTGCAGATTCGATAATGTATATATAGCATGTAAACCAAGGTTCGCACGTACGAGCGAAGCAGTGCGGTGTCCCGATAGCGCGGTAGTGTCGTACGCAGATCGAGTGCGTGTGTGACTTCCCTGGTTGGAGAAATGTCGTCGGCATTCGTGGCCGCGAAATAAACGGCGAAACATGTCCGGTCCGACAGTCAGTCGTGCGCAGACACTCGGCGGTGATGTTCAAATAGGTGCAACGGTGATCTGTGTAGTTTGTAACAGGACTGACAAGCTTCTGAAGTGTTCGCGGTGCAAGGCCGCCTTCTATTGCACTAAGGAACATCAAAGGCGGGATTGGAAACGTCATAAAGAATTTTGTACAGCTCATTCCACGCAATCGATTGTACCTAATACCGTTTCATCTACGAATCAAAATTCCGTTCCGCAGACCGATAAAAAGGAATTCTCCGGCAAAAATCATCAAGGGGCGAATACACCAGTGGTTTCTAACCTAACTAAGAAACCAGTGTCAGAAACAACGCACGGGTCGTACACTACTCCTCTAGAAGTGCATCATAACGCGAGACACCTTGGAGGTACAGTAAATTCGGTTTTTCTCTCTTCGCGTTTCTTCATAAGCTCTTTCGATATTTTTGGTTTCATCACTGTCGATCGTTTCATGCAAAACAAGTGTCTACCCTCGGAGAAAGGATTAGACTTGAAAATATGTGTTTCTAATAATAAATTCTTTTGTCCTTGTCAAAATGGACTGTTAACAGTTTTTATGTGTAACCATTTAGCTAAAGAATTCTTGTACTTGTCAGTGTCAACGAGTGGCTCAACCTCAATGATTTCGATTATTTTTCTAATTACTAAGCAGTAAAGTATAATGTTCTAACAATATGTAAATATTGTATTTTCGATGACATGTTTTACAGGAACTGCCAAACACACGAAAGAAGCTAGGGGGTTGTCAGAATACAAGGGAGTTCAAAATCCAAAGAGGAAATCTAAGGGAAAAGGCACTAGCAACAGCAGAGCAGATGGATGGACTTCTCCTATAACATACGAAGGTAGCTCCGAAGATACAATTCTAGGCGCCAGAGCCGAATTGTTGAACCCTGTTCTTGAGAACTCGAGGATTCTTGATAATCTACAGGATAATGAATTAGACATGCCTACGCAACATCATAACGGTATGAAGAACTTCCCAGAGGTTCATTTAGCCCGCGAGGAGGAACTGTTACCGCCATTCCTTCACAGAAACAAAAATAACTTGGAAGAGTTGCACTTGAATGAGATTTGCAGAAATGTGATCAAGGACATGGATGAATACGGTGTGTGCGTGGTAGACAATTTTTTAGGGGCCGAGAAAGGTCTTGCTGTATTAAATGAAGTTTTAAATATGTATAGTGCTGGATTATTTAAGGATGGACAATTGGTTTCTAATAAAGCAGGTGCGAATGATTTAAAAACAATTCGTGGTGATCAGATAACATGGTTAGATGGAAAAGAAAAACAATGTCAGAATATTGGAATGCTCATATCTAAAGTCGACGCCATCATTATGAGGGCAAATAAGATGCGAAACAATGGAAAAATGGGAAATTATACAATCAACGGTAGAACAAAGGTAAGCAAACCCACATTAAGACTTGGTTCTTTGCACTAAACAACACTGTTTCGAGTTAATGGAGGTAAGAATTATTGTTGTTCTGTATTAAATGGACTAACAGTTTTATGTCAGTGTTGTTTAGTTTATAATTGAAATTTTTAAACAAATATTTTTTAAAAATTCACTGTGTCTTTTGTTATAAAGAATTTTCATTTGTAGATAGAACGATAAATTTCACCGATTATCGATTATGCGTAAAATATCAAGTAATTGGACGCATAACGAATTAGTCCATTCATTAATTTTCTTTCACAAACACAGCTCGCGATGTCAAGTATCGCGTGCGAAATTGGATCTCCGATTTTAGACAAGAACAGGAAATTTTAAATTGCGTTATTCTAGATGCAGCTGGATGGGCTTCACAGGTTGTTTAAATCGAAATTCTGCTAACACATTTCTTCTATGCATTTCTACTTTTATATTTTTCAAATACAGTGTTCTCAATTGCCGTAATATGTACACCATTGTACATACGTACACATTTTCCGAGCAATGAAATTTAAATACTGACGTTTCGGAAAAGCCGTTGTTAGCCGTTGTGTTTCACAACATAAACCGCGAGACAAAATTATGTAAAATCGTATGCAGATGAGTCAGAATAATAGAAGTTGTTGGTATGATTGACCGAAGGAAACAAGACATTGTATTCCGCGATGTTTACTGTAATCGTATTAGTCATTGTTGAATGCAGCGAGCCTGCCACGTTTTCCCGTTTCGTCATGGGGCTCTGATAAACGATACCGGCGCGGTATCGGCAAAAAAGACCATCGGGTTTTCGCTGGCTGTGAAACAAGGGGCAAGGTGGGAGGAAAGAAGGTGGTAGGCTGAGAAGGTCAGGATCCCGAAATTGCAACGATCGTTCCGGGAAGCTCGTCGAGCGAGCAGAGTGGGCAACACACGTAGTGCAGTCGGTCACGTACGCCGCACTGCTGGCTCGCTCCTCGTTATATCTTTATCTCTTTCGCTGTCACTAACTTTCTCTTTCTTCTGTTATCTCAGAAACCCGTCCGTGTTATGAGTGTACGTCTCGATTACACGGTCTCGTCATTTGTAAACACTGCCCTAAACAGACATGCACAGGTGAAACGAGGCTGTGCGCCGCGGGTCCAAATAACAGAATGTCATCGATTAAAAACGACACGCGTACGGCGTACATACACGCGTCGAATTATTCCCGAAGTTGTCGAGAGGTTGCTCGAGGAAGCACATAGTTTGTGCAAAGGTTTCGACATTGAGAATTTGAGGTTATTTTCGTTTCCTCTTTTTAATATAATGTCACTTCTGAATCAGACATCGCGAGATATGTAATGCCGCGAATATTGTCGTTTCCAGGATGCAAAGCGACGGCTCTAGATTGGTCTGGAAAACTGCGAAGCGAATTGTTAGGAAATATAGTTGTGCTATCGATCGTTCTAAATATCGTTGCTATAAGAACGTGATGGTTGAGAGCAGGGACTTCTGTGGAAATACAAAATACCGGTATATTTACCAGTATTTATTAGTAATTTTTTCGGTTTTCTTGTAATTATTATCGATATTATGATAGCAAATACCGAAATTGATATGCAGTACCACAATTGCTATGATATCGAAATCAGAGTAATTACCAGCATGTTTATGATAATTTATGTATTCTATTTGCGAGTGGAAAAGAATATGATATTACAATTTAGAATAGTTGGCATATCTTATACGTACAATGTTGTGATATCAATACCAATCTTTCTTGCAGCCACAGCTGTGTTACAATTTTGAGGCAAGCAGAAAACCGAAAAAATACCGGTATTTATTTCGGTTTTGATATTGTAACGATTTCGGCATTCATACATTTCAGTACTGTAATGATTCCGGTATTATATAGGTTTCAGTACAGACTTATTAATAGTACGGATATCAAAATCATACCGGTTTCAAGTTCTTGTTTGAGAGCCGCTATTTAAATAGACTTATTTTCCCGCCATTGTCAACTGTAACATCTAGTCAGTTCAAATAATACGCCTTCTTTTTCATTTCACATTTAAAGCAATGACTTGTTTCTAACTCATTGTTTTTTCTGTTACCATTACTATTGATTTTTGAAACTATAATCAATTTTTATTGGAGACTCTTCGAACTACAATTCGATTTAATCAATTATCTATTCGTATTATCGATCGCAGCGCTTCTTTCTATCGAAGTACCACTCTTCGAAACTCAACTATGAGGGCATCAGTATTTATAAATTTTTCTTGAGTTACACGCGTTGAATGGTTCTAGATAGGGTCTCTCATATGCTCATAGAATGTACTTTATTCAATAGAGGGTCAATTCATAGAGCATTTTAGACTTGTTGTAGTATCTTTTATCATTGGTGACTCAACCTGTATTTGAAGAATACTCCATTAAGTGCATTCTCTGCGCGCTACTACGGGCCGTTATTTCTTCAGGATCTTTTCCTTTACACTTTACCAAATGGTAACATTAAAATAATCCTAATTCCGCTCCCCAATCAAGCGAAAAATTCCTGAAAATCATTTTATATGAAAAACCTAAAAGTAATCGTTTCCTCAAGAGCTATTGAACAATATTCAATTCACTAGTTTTTTTAAATAAAATATTCGAAATAAACACAAAACGGTTTTAATTTAATGAACAATTTAATTGCTTCCGCCTCTCTTATTCTACGAAAACTGTGGCGAACGATGTTTTTAAATTATTTTTCGTGTTGATTTGATTGCAATTGATCGAATGTTGGTATTTATATATGCAGGTAGGAATGTGAAACTTTATTTCGATAACGCTCATCAAACAATGTTTGTAATTGTTGTTCAGTACAATTTATGTCAATGTTTTCATTCAAAAGATCTACACAAATCAATTAAAAGCAAAACGCTTCAAAGAAAATAACTGATAAAAATATAGTGTATAGGCCTTTTTAAATTAAAATTTAAGAAATTTAATTTAATTTTTAACAGTTCCGGAAGCAATTAGAGTGACTAAGCAATGTCTGGCATTTCGCCTGAAACATTTGCATCGATCTTCCGCTTTCGAGCAAATCCTTCGCGGCAGCCAGTTGCATCTCCCTGTTTAACCTTGTCGAAGGTGAAAGAATCGACGAGGTGCGATCTATATGTACGTATGCATCCGTGCATATACTTAAATACGTGATGAGAGCGTGCCAATCGTCTGGGGACGGTCCCGTTCCTGTTCGTCTGTCTCTACGAGGATATTTACCGTTGCCTGTTCTCACTTTCCGACCGATTCAGAATACCTTTTGTATAATTTATAATTGTAATGGCCCAGTCAATGGCGTTCGGGTTGGAAGGTTGTTCAAACGGATGAGTCGGAGTGGGAGGAAGCAATGCTCGAAACTCCAAAAAATGTCGTCATTGATATGTCCGTTTAGATCGGTTATACTTTGTTCCAAAAATAGAAATTCCCTCTCACATTGTGTGCATCTTCTTTTAACACTATCTACTTCAAGCCCATTGATAGGATTTTCAATGACTGCGCGAAATCTGAAAGAAGCATGAGGATTTTTTAAATATTAATCACAAAGAAGTTGATAAGATTACGCTGTTGGGGGTGTCCTATTGATTTACGTGTACAATTGTCATTGTTACTGAAAAGATGGTTAGAAAATTTTTAGCTGTAAATCATAAATGTTGGAAAACAATGAAATAATTACTGGTAGATAATGTGTTCGGATTCTTTTTAAGTAATAACATCGCAAGCTTTTCAGATTTCGGGATTTAATGTTCTTTTGTTTCCCTACAGAATTTTACGTTTACCATCTCGGAAGTGGATTCGTGGGATTCTTAGTAATGTAAATATAATTAATGGCGCTCGTTAATTTCGCAAAGGTGAACGTGTTTACCCTCAAGTTCACCTTCCGAGTGACCTCTAGTGTTAAAGTCGCGTACACCACACTGCAGATCAAGCTTGATTTCGGATATTCTAATCTAATGAATCGTCGCTTAACACGTTCAGCGCCCACTTCACAATCATAAAAATTACACAAAATCAAAGCAATATATTTAATAAAACAAAAACTAAGAAGTTTAGTTTTGTGATATTAATTACTGTTTTAAACCTCTTCTGTTCCTCAGATCGTAAGGAAATTTTGTACACTCAATCTACCAACGTAAAAATTAATTTTCAATTCTGTATAAATAATTCCGTCTCCCAGATATGGGTGTCATGGCGCTGAACGTGTTAAGTAAACTATTGAACAAATACAGTACTCAATTATCTGTATATATTTGCTGATCATTTTTCCTGGAAAAGGATCAAGCAAACTGAATAATAACTCCGCGAATGATCATTTTTCATAGTCTTTACACGTTGTTTTAATCTTCGTGATGGATTTATTGCAAATAACAGTGACGTTTTCCTCGTTCATTCTCTAGAACGTTTTCCGCGATGGAAATTATTTCGTACTTTCGTGCTCTGCTTTTGCGTGGCCGCAGTATCACGGAAACTAAGTTTATAAACAGTTTCTTGCGATAACGGAATTTATAACCGGTGCTTAATTGAACGACGGAACATACCGATGCGTTGTACAGAAACGTGTTGCGGTATTTGAAATGCAGCGAACGTGTTGCTACATCTTCCTCGTCGGTTCTATGAACCGTGTACTATACTTTTGACAGATGGTTTTTCCGGGAAATTATCTCGCGTAACGTTTCCCGTTTTATTGTGCGGACGTTATGTTTTGTTTTCACGTTGACGCAGAGACGTTTTGTTTGATTCGTGGCTGCTGTATTCTTTTCACAAATTGCGAATATTTGTGGAGCATTCTGCAAATTTATTAAGATCGTTTAATGATTTTTGTTTGTGAGCTTCACCGACCGCACGCAATTTTCTCGCCGAATGTGAAATTCTTACTATCTCCAATAATTCTTACTGTCCATCGTTTTTGGCAACGACTCAAGACCACCTTTCTTTTTAAAGATAATAGAAATTACAGTCAACCTGGCATAAATATTCGTCGCTACGCGTAATGAAATGTTACGAAACGCGTATCTATCGTATGGCTTTATTATACGGTGAAATTAGTCCTGGATTGATGATTCAAATACATCTTGGACGTTGTTCAAATATTAAAACAGTCAGTCTGACGTAATCGTTGTGTGTTGCTAGTACTGCAAATTTAAAAGAGGGATCGCAGTTTCTTCCAAACATTCGGTGGGCGGAAGTTGCGCAAAAAGTTGAGATTTAAAGTAAACGAAATGTGGTCTTTTGGATATAATAACAAAGACGAAACGTTATCTGTTCCGTTGTCTCCTGAGGAAGCTAAAAAGGATAATCGTTTTGCGGTTCTCTAACCAAACAAAGGGCGCGACCGATAAGATGGTCAACAGTGCCCCCAAACCAAATTAATTTTTGATCACACCATTCAACAGGGCCTCCACAGAAAATGAGTAACATTTTTTTTTATTTACACAATTGTTCCTTTGAATATAGAAGTGTTCAATATTGCATAATATACTTACAGAAAAGTAAAGGAAATTAGATTTTTTATTTTATTAACTACGATGCACTTTATAAGATCTGAAAAAATAAATGAGAACAATGCTTTCAACAATATCCGACTACTGAACTTTTATAAAATTGGTATATATGAATCTTCTATGGAAATATGCATTTATTTCAGATTTTTCGAGGTTTAGAATTTTTTTTAAACATATTTGCCTAATCCGAAAAATCACTAATAAGCATAATAAGGTGCAACTACCATAATTATATAAATGTAGTTATCTGACGACTTCAATATAAAATTAACAATTTTAAGTTTCGGGAATTTTTGAAAAATCGATATTGCAGTCAAAAATTCGGAAAAAATCACAGTCATGTGCGCTTTTAGATAGAATGTTCATGAATTTTTTCGTAATTTTTTGTTGAGCAGAACAGAAGAAATAGAGCATAATTCATTAAAACCGTGTTCACCCTATAACTACCCTTGTGGTGGGTGCACCAACTTGAAATTTGCCACACGGGGTTTTCTTTGGGGGCGCTATCGAACGGTGTGATAAAAAATCAATTTGCTTTGGGGGCATTTTTGACCAACTTATCCGACTATAACCTTCCTGTTGAATTTCGCATATTTTTTCTTCATCGTATGAGAGAAACACAATTGTTTTGCAACTTTCTAAAGGTGTGCATCCTTGTGGAAAATGTCGTGTGGCGGTGCTCATAATCGTAAAACTAATCTGTCAAGTGTATGAATATCTTTTAGTCTCGTATTCACTGTCACACTTTAGAAAAGTCGTATATGTCGTCGATGACGAATTTCTTCGTCAGAAACCGCACATGTCCCACCAACAGTTAACAGGTTCTCCCACTAGACAGCAATGTGGCCGCCCTCGTTGTGTGCCAATTGATATTGGCATAGATAAAACGCACAACAGACCCATACAATAATTTTAAGCTGGATAAAAAAGAACAAAATGAGGAAAAGTGGTCGATAGGTCGATGAAGTCGATTACTGTTCCACTACACCTTAGACACGGCAAACTAGAGGGAGGAACTCCCCATACAAACATTAAAATCAATGATTTACGAATTATTGTAATACAACTTTCAAACCATAGAAGTTGCTACCTTAATCGTTTTAACTTTTTATGTCTAATTATTTTGGAGACATTATTAACACTAGGTTTACGGAGCACTAAAATTGATTATTTTACATTGTTTTATAAAAATAATAAAATTGTATTTGCTTAGATCTTCAGCGATTTTTATTGTAATGTGTACACAAAAAAGTAAATCTATTTAATAATTCCTCACGGATGCCTCCTTACACTCTTAATAATCGTAAATTAAAAATTTTTGAATCCGTCATTTTGACGGGCCCCGTAAATCTAGTGTTAACGTTAGAACTACAAAACCTTCAAAAATAGCAAGTTCAAATATTCACATAAATAATAAATAAATGAATGGAAAATTTTTCTGATATTTAATATAATTTGCAAGCCTTGTTATAATGATCATATCCAAACGAGGCCTTGCAGTACACCTGTGCTGTACATGCGCTTCAATTAGTGACTTTGTTCGACCGTCTTTGTATTCTTTTCTCTTGTTCATTCGCCTGTTATCATTATCTGTCATATTTTGTTGCAAGCCGGGTGAGTAATTTAATTATGCTACCTAAATTCACGTGTAAACTATTTGTTCCGTTAAAAACATTTTCGAACGAAAATTGTGTAGTACTCACAACTCAGTTTTTGATTAGTTGTTGACCCCATATACCACACAGTTTGTACTCATCATTCAGTACTCTTTCGAACCAAAGGTCAAATATTACACACCATGACACAAAAATTCAAGGTGACCTTCATATCTCGATAAAAAAAAGCAGAATATAAAATAAATATGTAATTATTACATTGTACGCCCCGCTTGATACCAAACAACGTTCGTTTGAAAACATTTTTTGTACAACAAATACGAGTAAAGTTAAGTGGGATAGTTAAATAATCCATCCTGTACATTACGCTAATCTGCTGCTGCAATTGACTCGAAAAATGTTCGTTTTTTGTATACAAACATATAATCAATTTAAAAAAACGGAAAATGTAGACGGAATTCAGATGAAACTATTGGAAAAGAATTTTAAAAATTTCTTGCTCTACTCGAATCTAGTACCAAAATAATTCATCCAATTGAAATGCTTTTTGCATGAAACACGTGTCGGCAGTTAAGTCGTTTCATTGACCACTATTCATGCATACGGACGAAAGTGCAGTAAGAATATCTGCAATGACTTGTGTAATGATAGTAATCATTACATGACGTAAAATGGTAATTCCTGGTGAAAGAATGAATGAAAAGTGCTCAACAGTTACTGAATATTAGATCAATTTCCACAAAAACGAGCTAAAAAATGCGGATGTCCATTGGTGTTTGCCAGTAGAAACGGTGTGTCATGAACAGACATGTGAGCCTATTTAACACTAGATTTACGTGGCCCGTCAAAATGACGGATTCAAACATTTTTAATTCACGACTATTAAGAGTGTAAGGAGGCATTCGTGAGGAATTATTAAATAGATTTATTTTTTTGTGTACATATTACAATAAAAATCGCGGAAGATCTAAGTAAATACAATTTTGTTATTTTTATAAAGCAATGTAAAATAATCAATTTTAGTGCTCCGTAAACCTAGTGTTAATAGCATGTTTACCTGACGAATTGTGAAATATGTTTTGTTTTAGAAATCAATGGAATAACTTTATTATCCGTTTTCGATTTTGTTTATGGGGGATCTGTTTCTCGATGAACCACCACTGCAGAGACACTGTGTGCGATGATCATGAAGAGGTCTATTGTTATAAACTCGGCTCTCGGAGGAAAATGGCACTACTCGGAGGATGATCTGATAGAATCTTTGACTTAAAGTCATCTCTTGATGTACATAAGTTACATAAATCCTGCGTCACAATTTAATTGGAACAAAAGATAGAAGCTTTCCGTGACTAATTTGCGAGAAATCTAAACGACATCGTCGATATTCCTGCTCCGAATGTTAACCACTAAGATCGTTCATTATTTCATAAACCAATCCCGATTTTGGTTGATCAATTTTTCGTATAGCATAGAGAACGATTTGTTCTCTAACATATCCACTAAACGAGCTCGTTGTTTATTCTAAAACTAGAAAACAGGAATCTTAAAAACTATGAATCAGGTTAGTTTATTCAGTGATATCCTTCATAATGTAGTTGATTAGCAAATGTTGGATAAAATACAAGAGTAAACGAGAAACCAATAATAACAGTTAAAAAGTCTTATTTATAAGAGACTTCGAAAACAATATCAAGGATGGAACATAGAAGTTGTTTCCAATAATTGCGAATTGTTGATGTTTTTAGTGATTCCAGGGGTAAAGATAAAACAGCTTTCGCAAGCCCAGCGTAAAGACAATTTTTTGTTATTAATTCAGAGAGTTAGCTGAACGATATGGTAACACAATTGCACTGTGCATTTTTTTTTCCACGAAACTTTTTATCGCGCGACGAAAAGATGGGATCGCAGACAGACTTTCGAGCTCCGATTCGCGCGACTGTTGAATGTCACAGGGATCGGTGTAACAGCGATTATTATCGGTCAACTGGCTTTTCCATGAATAACTTTTCAAGAAGTGACGCATTTTTCAACTGTACGAGTACTTATTGCGGTTAATCTGGCTTGGACAACTCCCGCGTTATCTCGACAATGTACATACTTTCGGCGGGTCGTGCTCTTTATCTGTAAAACGTGACCGGCTGCACGTAAAGTGGCTCAATATCGGATCTTTTGTCTCAGTGCTGCAGTCCAGCTACCCTTGTCGCTCGAAAAATACATGACCGTTTGGACAATGAACTCCGACAGCGAAAAATTCGTGAACCGGAAACCGACCTCTAACCGTCTGGAGAAGTTTCAAATTTTTCGATTTGTTAAAAAAAATGTTAATAAATATTGTATCGAGCAGTGCTTCTTCTATTCGCTATCACTAGTTGAAGCACTATTGACCGATAGTGTAGCCTATCATATCGATCGGCACCGCTTAATAAATTCAATCTGGTAAGATAACACGGTTGCAAATTAAAGAAAACAAATCGAAGGACGTTTGTGTATCGCAATGAAAAGCTACGGCTGGAACCGTACAGATCTCAATATGCAGTAAGCAGAAATTCATATCTTAAGACTTAAAGCTCTAAAGATATTGTTTCTGTTTGTATATGTATATCTATCATTATTTTTAATTGGTGTGAGGTTAACGAGAAAAAAGATACGTGTACGTATTTCTAGTCTGAGATAATTAGGAACTCTCGTTAAATTCTTTACACAGTTTGCAAAACGTATCTCGCGACACGTACCCTGGCGCTTATAAAAGTCTTAAAGTGTTACGCTATTTTGAAAAGAATGAGAATTTTAAATGTACATGTATTACTCACGACAGCCAAAGTAGTAAATACCCGAGACGGCACAGGGACAAGAGGCGCGATGTTCACAGACACACGATCGCATACACCTGAAGTAGTAGTGGTAATCTTCTCAACGAATAACGAGAAACCTGTGACTCAACTGTGTGCGCCCGACCAATCAGACGGTTTCCTTGCTAATTCTTTTCGCATTCTTTTCGAGTACCACTTTGGCTGTCGTGAGCAGTATTTACGTTGTTAAAAATTATATTTAACTGTTTAACCTTTGAAGTTCGATATTGTGCGATCTGTTGTGCGATTTCTTCTAATTTTATGGTAATTTTAAAGTGCAATATCTGGAAAGAACATTTGTTTTGTATTAGCTAACGAGGAATCATAGTCTGCAGAAACATATTTCAAGGCGCGGAATGGCGCATTTTTCTGCGTAATTACCGCGAATGATTCTCTCGACAATTTGCATTGAGAAAAAAAAATTAAAACAGTTAATGGCAAAACTAACCGATCGTAGAAACATTCTGTACTCGTAACAATGATTATCTATTGTTGTAGCGTGCAAATTATGATCGTCTGTTTCCTCACAAGCCACACAATGGCGAACAATGGTCACTGGAAAGTCTAAATATCCCGCCAATTTGAATGATGTTTGTTAAAAACTATTTCCAGTCGTACTGTGTCTCAGAAGTTCTATTAAACGTTGTCCCACCTACATCCTTTACCTTTTTAACAGAGTGAAAGGCATCCTGTAACGCTGCCAACGAACAGGTAGCGTTGGTATCTTATTTAGAATGTATTTTTTCTGTAATACAAGATATGGTTTAAGGAGATTACTGGAAATTTTATATGCGCGAAAATGTATCTGAAAGATTGATTACATTAGAATCGCAATTTATTTAACAAATAGGCACAGATTATAATAAAAATTTATACTAATATTCAGGAGATTCGTTCGAAATGATCTTGTATCTTGCAGAATCTTGCAAAAGAAACTTTGATTCGATATTTCTAACACGTACAACGCGTCATCTACATTCTCGAATTCTTGAAAGTTGCTTGTACAACCGTGTAAGTACATATAGAGCGTGTGCCCCATAATACGTGTGCCGAATATAGATTTAGAGCTTCAGAACAAATAAGTACATACGTGTGAATGTACGCTCTATTTGACCTTCCAAAAAGCGTTTTCTGTTCTGGCAGCTTGTATTTGCTTACCTTCGGTTGAGATGGTTCAGACGGTTATCTTGCGTTTTAGTATCATCTTACTGGCCAACGATTTATGTCGTCAATTTCTTATTTTATTTGAATTTGTTAGATTCTTTTGTTAGAAGCAGGTGGACATAGCGTTAGAAATATCCTTTGTAGAAATGTATGAGTTTGTCCAAATTACAAAGCAAAATAAGAAGCCTGGACTGCGCTTGTTCTGTGGGTGACGTGAGATTCTACACGCTAACAAACGTAGTACCAAGGTCAGCCAGCTATTCGGGTCAAGGATACAATGCGATCCCTATTTGTACACCTCCCTCCAGAGACCTTACGAGTAAGGCAGCCCTTTTTCCGCACGTGCGCTCGTTCGGGGATCTTTGTCGTCCGAGCATTGCACTGATACGCCCACACCACGATTCAGAATTACCTATTGTGTTTACCGACGAGTAATCAACCATTTTCGCTAAACAATTATTTCTCGAAAGATCGGTATTCATTATTTATTTCAATATTTTCTATATTCACATTGTACGTCATTTCAGCCAAGTAACTCGACGGGCAGCCATTTTGAACTAAAACCACCTTGCTTATTTATTAAAAAGGATCTATTTAGGTAATACCCTAATTTTTGACTAGCAATTACTTCTTGAAGAATTGCTTCTTCAAGAATTTCAGTATTTCTCTGCATTAACAATTTATTTAAATATTTTCTTTGTTCTACAACATCGTGCGCCATTTTAACTACGCAACTCGTTAGAAAGCCATTTTGACCTTAAACCGCTTTGCATCTTCATTAGGAAATATCTATTAATGCAATCCATTAATTTTTGACAAGCATTTGTTTTTCAACAAATTAGTATCTCACTGTTTCAATTATTTAGATAAATATTATCTATATTCTCCAACACTGTGCGCCATATTAATTAGGTAACTCGTCAGGAAGCCATTTTGAATTTCAAGTTGTTTTTCTTCTTTATTAAAAAGAACCAATCTACATGACTCATTAATTTCACCTAATATTTGGTTTTCAAAACAAATCAGCATTTCACGATACTAATTACTTACTTGGACGTGAAATTTATTCTTAAATTTTGTGCGCTATTTTAACTATATATTTTATCGAAGGCAGTATTTGATCATTGCATTTTTGTTAAAAAAATTAGATTTGTATAATTCACTTCTTAAAAATGTATTTTCGACATATTTTGAGAGAAGTTAATAGTAACATTTTCTTCTGTTCGTTAAGGAGTTATTTTTCTGTACACTTGAACTTCGTGAAACGAGTATAGCGTAACACGTGCTCAGCCTCTTGTTCAATGAAACCTGAGGCACGTTGCCACCCTCCGTGAGGGACATCACGTAATCATAGAACACTTTCTATTCTAAGTCCATTGTTTTCATCAGTCGCTACGTCAAATCCATTTACAACACCGTATTTCATACTTGTTTCCTGTTTCAATCTCTTAAATTACAACTAATTTCTTATTTTCAACGTTTGTCCCATTGACCCTTAAAACCCAACTACAAGAAACTACATTCATCCACCATTTTTGGTTACGTTTTAATAAAATTGTACTCAACATGTTTGCCAATTTGTTTAAAAATTGGCCTTTACATTCATAGAACACCTTCGTAACGCGATGCATTATTTTTCAGGCGATGGTGGCATGCTATCCTGGGCATGGTTCGCATTACGTGAAACATGTGGACAATCCTAATCGAGATGGACGATGCATCACCGCAATATACTATCTCAATCGAGATTGGGACATCAAGGTACGGATACATTTTAGTCGTCACGTTTCGTTGTAATACTTCGCGAAGGTCATTGAAAACAAAATCTTTTATTATATTTATTCTAAAAAAAAGTCTTGTTAAAAAAAGAAACAGTAAAATTAATAAAAAAAATTCACTATTTTATATTCTAATTATTCCAACTTTTCGGAAGGGCACTACTTATGGAGATTTTATGAAATAAATAATTAGTATTGTCGAATGTAAAGATAAAAAATATTTGTATAGTTGTAACAGTGGGATTAGTATTCAGTTGTCCTACGTGTAGTCTGTTTCTCAAACGGTTGAATTGCCATGGCCACGCAAAAAGGGCGAGCAAGATATCAAGGGCGTTTAGGGCCTACGTGAGTTGCACCATGTAACACATTTATCTCGCATATGCGCCGGAAGACCGAGCTGAGCAATGTTTACATTGACGACAAGAAAAATATACACTGCCTTTATAAGTAGAAAGTCTTTGCTAACTTAATTTTAACTAAAGAGACAAGAAGCGTTTATAATATTTACTAACAATAAACCTCGGATCTTTGTACAAAAAATGAAAAAAGTTCTATTTTATATACAAATCATTAAATTTTGCATTTTTTAATTCCTTCAGTGTCCCACTTTTAAAATCTGCTTGCTCATTTTGCTAGAAATGCATAAAATCTGCAATTTAACCATCATAGATAATAAAAATTCATTTTAAAAAATTGTTAAAACCATTCTACTGCTATAGTGATTTTTCAAAAATTGTTGCAACCATTCTATTGCAGTTGTGATACTCCAAAAATACAGAAATACCACAATAGCGTACACACAATCTGCTTGTTTGACTCTTCCGACATGCTGCATCTATTTTTGATACGAAGATCGCGTTTCCGACTAACAATAATTGCGCTTTTCGTGATTATAGAGAAATGGCGGTCTCCTGAGGATATTTCCAGAAGGCTGGCGCGATCAGGTTGCAGATATCGAGCCTCTCTTCGATAGGATACTTTTCTTCTGGTCGGACAGGAGAAATCCGCACGAAGTACAGCCGGCATACAAAACCAGATACGCGATCACGCTGTGGTATTTCGACGCCGAAGAGAGGAATCAAGCTTGTCGAAGATATCAAAGAGAAAGTAGGTATATTAGTTGTAATCTGTATGCTTCTTCCATTTTAAAAGACAAAATTTTTCATGAAAAATGTTCTCCGAATTTCGGAGGACAAGGCAGCAGAAGTTGTTTTACTTCATTCATGATTATATTATACTCAAATTAATTAAGAAGAACAGATAACGATTAAAAGGTGGAAGAACCGCAGAAAATCACTTCTCAGACTCCGATTTACATAAAGCATGACTCATATTCTTACTTTATGTTCAAAATTTTTGTTTTTAGATTTACACACAGAAAAAGAGTGGCAGACGTAATTTATAGATATGTCTTCTTGATGACCTTTGGCATAAGGCTGCTTTCTTTGTAGCTATACTTTTAAAACCATCATTTGATATTATTAGCGAATGATTATATAAAATATTCCCACAGCATAAATGTTTTACGCAACATGTCTGCAAATTAAAAATCATTTTTTGAGAGATCTACTTCTTTGAAAGCTGGTTGCTATAATTAGCCAAACTTTATAAAATCTTAAGCACAAAACAAAGTATTAATAATCTATGAGTATCAAATTCCATATCAATTATCTTGGCTGAAATTAAGTTAATAGAATCTCTTATTTATATCTTTGTAATGTAAAGTCTGAGAATATCGGCTCAAGTGCCTAATGAAATAAATATCTCTTCATCTGACTTTTAGGAGAGCTGCACGCTAAGAAAGAGAATTCGTGAGACATGGAGTGTGAAAGACCGTCACATCATCCGTCGACTGAAATTGTAACTCAATTAGCTGAACTTATACACGTGTATATAGCTACATAAAGAAAGCACTGGTACATAAAATTATTATGTATTATTATGTATTAAGATATAGTCGAATACAGGAGCTACTGACATTGGAGTTACAGAAAAAGAAAAAAAGATTTTCAAGAATGTGCAATAGTTGTAAGCGCGTTCTTTTTTGTTTTTTTTTTATATATATGCGGCACTATAGTATATTCAAACGTGGGGTAAGTGCGCCAGTAGCTCTTACAATTCTCGATTTATAAATACAATTCTTAACTCTGTTCTTTCTAACACTTAATGCTCACACTCTAACCGAATGTCTCAAGAGTAAAAATTTTTGTATTTGCTTGCCATTCGATTAAAAGTTTGTTCGTTATCGACATCGATACCTAGCTTTTTATAGTCGGAGTACGATCAATTCTTACGGTGATTTCTGATTCGTACATTTGTTGAAATTGTGTACAGAGGAATTAATGCGAGCGTGCGTGTATATGCGTAGTACGGGAGAGAGGGAGAGAGAGAGAGAGAGAGAGAGAGAGAGAGAGAGAGAGAGAGAGAAAATGAGAGAAATAGTCAAACCGTGTAAACGTAGAGCGAAAGTGCAAGTGAGCGATCTGAATATTAAAATAATGTTTGTATGTGTAAAATTTTCTTAAATTACATCTTAATTATTATATTTCAGAAAAAAAAAGAAAAAAGAAGAAACTTTTCCCTTATCCTGTGTATAGTTAGTGCTATTAATAACAGTTCAGCATGTTATTAACATAAAATTGCGAAATTCTTACGATTTTATTATTACTTCTTATATATTAAATATTGTTCTTGCAAGTTACAATCCTTCTACTGATGTTTGATTGAATGGCCAGTAATTGACTTATGCTTCCAGTGTCGAGAATTGAGATATGTTGGGGCCCAGTCTGTACCTGTAATATTGTTATGTACATTGCGGAAAGGTAGAAACACTGTCTTTACTATTGTATTGTATCTATTTATATAAATCGAATAAGTAAAAACGGAAAAAATAAACACGTACTTCCTGTGTCCCAGATAGAAAGTCTGATATACAAACTTTGTTAGTCAATCTGAATAAGGGAGAAGAGAGAGAGAGAAAGAGAGAGAGAGTGTGTGTGTGTGTGTGTATGTGCATGTGAAAAAGGAAGAGAGATAAACAGGGAGTGTTGAATTTTTCTAAGGTGTATTATGTTGATAATATTAAACTTACTAAATCGCAAGAATATGTGATTATTAAGTTATTCTTCGATTCTATTTCATTGTATTACTGGACACAGAGGACCAATACCTAGTATCCTCATCAAGAGATTAAGTTATTTCGATGGATGAACTTAATTTAATGTGCTCTTATGTTTAATATTGAAGATTGTTGTGAAATAAGTTATGAACTGACAACGCATTTTTTTTGAAGTATTGTAAAACTGATGAGAATTGTGATGTGAAAATAAACATTTTACAAAATCGGCATCCAATTGTTCAAGGAAAAGTGAAACGTATTTTCAATTAAATTTATTCGGTAATATTGACGAAAGTCTGTATTCCACCGATTTGTATTTTATTTATTTATAAATGTACACACTACTCCTAATTAACACCGTCCAGATCTTTGGGGATAGCACAGTGTTCAACTACATCCAAGGCTGGAACGTATACTTTGAATGAATGATCATTTTTCGGAAATAGTCCAGGATTAATGATATGACAGTCCGAGTAGACGGTGTCATATGCTTCAAACTTGTCTGCGGCCACAATTACATCCGGAGTTGGATATAATTGTAGAGCGTGATCGTATTTCCAATATACTGGGATCACGGAAAGACTTAAAGGAGTCAAATGTGATTGGCATATAATTGATTTGGCATACTAAAATATTATAAAAAAAAATTAAGTAGAACATTTTTTGAGTTATGAGTACAAACACAAACATTAATGTAAGTAAACCTACGTGGTCGTAAATATTTCCTTCTCGTGGAAACTGAAGCGTATTTCTACACATTTTTGTTAAAATGTCCTCTCTTAACACTACGATTTCTTTTGTACAGTATTGAATTCTACATGGATTCGTAGCGAATATCGCACCAGGTATGTTTTTCCTGAACTCTTCAGTGATATGTTTCGGAAGTGGAGATCTTGGCAAAATTTTTGGTGATCCCACATCATCCGTTGCTGGTACAAAAATAAATTTCGAAGATTGTTTTATATCCGGATATTGCATTATTATGTCGGCGAGATCTTTCAGCCCTTCTCTTAATTTTTGTGTACTGGTTGTATTCGCTGGGAAGCTTAAGAAATGTCCACACAGTACAAAAGCAATGGGTGGATATTCAGAATATCCCTCTAACATAGTTCTAAATTTATGTAAAACAGTTACATCATCTAACCACATTTCAGATAGAAAAATAATCATTCCATCTTTGTTACTTTCTTCGTAACTTTTCAATTTTTCTGATAGCTTCAAAGAAAGATTATGCGAGCCTCCAAATATATTGGAGTCACCAAAGTCTGCACGTGCATTGCTAGACGATTCAGCTGGTGGAAAACCTATGTCTTCTACATATAACATACCATCCTTGTACTCTCCACTAGCTATTACTATAGATGCTTCCATAATTAAACCATCCTGAAAATTGTATTTCATTGTTAAGGAAGACAATTTTTAGAAATATTATTATCACACAACTATTAATACAAGTTCATTTTTTTTATAATAAAGGATATTGCTTTTCTCAAGTCCACTTTAATTGTTCCACCTGTATCTTCTAAATAATATTGGCCTTCTGTTAATTGAGTTAGAAGACCCATTACATAAACATTTCCTTTTTTACTCTCACTTAATAAATATTCAATCGGTACCAATTCGATCCAATTTTCTTTCTTTTCACCAAGTTTAGGGGGATTAAATAATTCATGCTTCAAAGTCCTATACCATAGTAATTCAAATCGTTCTTTCAACATGGTTGATTTAACTGGAGCTTCAGCAAATAAGTCTGGAGTCACAGGTGGTACAACAAACTTTTTCCTGCTCAAGTCATATTTAATTTTTGGTATTTCAAATGCATCTATGATACTTAAAAGTGTTTCCGTATCTTTCAATGTGTCAGGTCTTAGACACTCTTCTATTGCTAATTTCAGACTTTCCACTGTAACATGAGGGTCATTTAAATTCTGTGACAAAACTTGCTCCACAATCTGCGTTAGCCAACTTTTACGCTCATTTTCATCTACATTCAGCAATTCTTTAGCAAGTGAAACACTGAGTTTTCTAAATAAAACAAAATATGTTAATCTCACGTAATGTTACACAACATGAAAGTTTGTTTCATACATTGATCTAAATAAATGAAAAAAAAGTAAACCTTGAAAGTGCAAGACCATACAGGGAAAAAGTGCTCTGCACAGATTTTACTAATTTGTCATCAGCCATTATTACATATAAGTAATATTAATATTACAAGTGTTGCGTGCTAAAAATAAAAAAATGATAACAGTTCAAGATTAAACATTCATCATTATTTACAAACACTTTTTTGACAGCTGTCTACAAATGCACAGATAGAATAGTAGATTTTCCCGCCTTTGAACACCATTGAATATATAGATACAATAGTTGTCTAAGAATGGTCTAAGATAGTTGTCCATAAAGACAGAAAGGAATGAGAGTGCTCACGCCTATGGTTCTGCTGTGCCAACTTTCTACTTTTAAGCCTGGAACAGAACCTGCCTCATCTTTTGACCCCCTCTAACGCAAGGATAAGAAACTTTCAGTCTGGATCAGAACCTACCACCATTTATTACCCCCTCAGAGGCATGGATCAGAACTAGTTTCAATTATGTAATATGAAAATAAAATAATGTTTTAATAACGAATCAATATGCAATATGTACTGTACATGCGAGAACCAACATAATATTTGGAATGTATCAGAATCTACAATTTACATCCGGCACAAGAGTGCAAATTTAACCAAGCATACGAGTAGGGTCTGACTTACAAGAGCAAGATAAAGAAGCCAAATCGAAACAAAATCGACACTAAATGAGAACCAAATCGAAACAAAATCGAAAAAAAATAAAGCCGAGTCTAATGAGTTATGGACGCAACAACCTAAACGCGACTCGGGTTGCCCCGGGGACGCGACACCCCGTACCCAATCACGGGCCCCATCCCGTGAGTGAGCCCCTGAGGGAACTCCGATCGGAGGAATATCAATTACAAGGCAAAAATATCAATTTGGGAAAGTTGAACTTTGAAAGTTCAAGAGGACATTCCAATTATAAATCCAAAAATTAATATTGCAGGTGCTTGTTGAAGGTACATGTATTCTGAAAAAGAAACTCCGTATTTCAAATGTTAATTGAAAAGAATTGCTGAAGCTGGGACAAAGGAAAACGAAGAAAATATTAGGACTTATATTCCAATATAAAATATATATTAACGCAAATTCTAAATGTGCAGCTATTAGCTCGATATTATCCACTATATGCGAGATACTATAATTTATAAATTATAGCATTTTGCGAATTGTGGATAATATCGATTGCCCAGGTCTCACCACGAGGAGGTTGCTGCACAAGAGACCCGAAAGGGAGTCAGAACGAAGTCTCCCTTTCTTACAACGACGATTCTTAGAAACTAAGTTCGCAGGTCGCTAAATGGAAAAATAGCCTTTTTCACGGAAAAGACTACTTTTCCATTTAGCATATGTCGAGTAATTATTGCGGGGCAAAGTGTGAATCGGAGAAGAAGTCTCCGATCCACGAGGGACCAAGGGCGAATCACGCGAAAGGCTCTGATTCTTTCAAAGAGACAAACAAGATCGAACCAGAGCAGAGGGCTCTGGTTCAAGGGTGACGCGACGCGTTCAGTGCTTACAAGTCCTGAGCCGACCAGCCCGATACCCGCCACTCCATCACCAAGAAAGATGGCAAAGAGATGCGCTCAAACGGTTTCTGGCGCTACTGGGTGACATGAGAACATGGCGTGCCCAGGATTACGTTAACACAGAGGATCGTCAGAAGACGAGTGAACGAGTCACTTAGACATCCCTCTCAATGACTTCACGCCGGATAACGAAACTGGACCGGCTCAGAACCTGCAAGCAAGGCCGACACGGCAGAAGGCTGTGTCGGAGTCAGAAAACCGAGCGAGCAAAGTCAAGTTACGGCAATAATTACTCGACAAAATTACAGCGACGATTTACAATCTTAATAACTAACGCACGCACTAAAATTAACTTAAGAATAATCTGGAGTCTTCGTTCGACGAATCCTCTTCTTTCGATGAATTTTCTTCGTTCGATGAATTTTCTTCGCAAGATGAATTTTCTTCGCAAGATGAATTTTCTTCGCATGATGAATTTTCTTGAACAGAATCCACAACCAGCTGAAACAAAATTGACTCCAAATGGAAAAGCTGTTGAAAAAAAATCGAAACAGAATCGAAAACCAGTTGAAAAAAGATCGAAACAGAATCGAAAACCAGTTGAAACAAAATCGAAACAGAATCGAAAACCAGTTGATACGAAATCGACACCAAATGAAAAACCAGTCGAAACAGAATCGAAACCATGTCGAGCCCAAATCTAATGATTTGTGGACGCAACGATCTATAGGCGATTCGGGTGGCCCCGGGGACGCGAGTCCCCGTACCCACTCACGGGCCCCATCCCGTGAGTGAGCCCCTGAGGGACCTCCGATCGGAGGAATATCAATTTCAAGACAAAAATATCAATTTGAGAAAGTTGAACTTTGAAAGTTCAGGAGCACATTCCAATTACGAATCCAAAAATTAATAATGGAGGTGTTTGTTGAAGGTACATGTATTCTGAAATTGAAATTTCGTATTTCTATTATTAATTGAAAAAAAATGCTGAAGCTGGAATACTTGAACAAAGGAAAACGAAGAAATTATTAAGTCTTAAATTCTAATATAAAATACATATTTACGCAAATTCTAAATGTGCAGCTATTAGCTCGATATTATCCACTACATGCAAGATACTACAATTTATAAGTTATAATATCTTGCGAATTGTGGATAATATCGATTGCCCAGGTCTCACCACGAGGAGGTTGCTGCACAAGAGACCCGAAAAGGAGTCAGAACGAATTCTCCCTTCATTCTGTCTCCCTTTCTTACAACGAAGATTCTTAGAAACTAAGTTTCGCAGGTCGCTAAATGGAAAAGTAGTCATTTTCATGGAAAAGACTTCTTTTCCATTTAGCGTATGTCGAGTAAGTATTGCGGGGCAAAGAGTGAATCGGAGAAGAAGTCTCCGATCCACGAGGGACCAAGGGCGAATCAGGCGGAAGGCTCTGATTCTTTCAAAGAGAGAAACAAGATCGAACCAGAGCAGAAGGCTCTGCGACGCGTTCAGTGCTTACAAGTCCTGAGCCGACCAGCCCGATACCCGCCACTCCATCACCAAGAAAGATGGCAAAGGGATGCGCTCAAACGGTTTCTGGCGCTACTGGGTGACATGAGAACATGGCGTGCCCAGGATTACGTTAACACAGAGGATCGTCAGAAGACGAGTGAACGAGTCTCTTAGACATCCCTCTCAATGACTTCACGCCGGATACCGAAACTGGACCGGCTCAGAACCTGCAAGCAAGGCCGACACAGCAGAAGGCTGTGTCGGAGTCGGCAAACGGGGCGAGCAAAGTGAAGTTACGGCAATAATTACTCGACATAATTACAACGACGATTTACAATCTTTACAACTAACGCACGCAATAAAACTAACTTATACATAATTCGGAGTCTTCGTCCGATGAATTTTCTTCGTCCCACGATGAAGACGATGAGCTGCTATATTCTAACTAAAACGGACCAATTATTGTTATACACAATACAAGGCGAGAATCAACATACAAGAGTCGAACACAAATCGAAACAGAATCGATACCAATTCGAAACCAAATCAATGAATAAATTGTGGACGCAACGATCTATAAGCGACTCGGGTTGCCCCGGGGACGCGACACCCCGTATTCACTCATGGGCCCCATCCCGTGAGTGAGCCCCTGAGGGAACTCCGTTCGGAGGAATATCGATTTCAAGACAAAAATATCAAATTCAACACAAAAATATCAAATTCAGCACAAAAATTTCAATTTCAACACATAAATATCAATTTCAACACATAAGTATCAATTTCAACACATAAATATCAATTTCAACACATAAATATCAATTTCAACACATAAATATCAATTTCAACACATAAATATCAATTTCAACACATAAATATCAATTTCAACACATAAATATCAATTTCAACACATAAATATCAATTTCAACACATAAATATCAATTTCAACACATAAATATCAATTTCAATAAATAAATATCAATTTCAACACATAAATATCAATTTCAACACATAAATATTAATTTCAACAAATAAATATCAATTTCAACACATAAATATCAATTTCAACACATAAATATCAATTTCAACACAAAAATATCAATTTTAAGACAAAAATATTAATTTGGGAAAGTTGAACTTTGAAAGTTCGAAAGCATATTTCAATTACAAATTCAAAAATTAATATTGAAGATGTTTGTGGATGGTACATGTATTCTGAAATAGAAACTCTGTATTTCGATTGTTAATTGAAAAGAAATGCTGAAATTGGTACAAGGAAAAACGGATGAAATATTAAGTCTTACATTTAACTATTAAATACTTATTAACGAAAATTCTAAATGTGCTGCTATTACTTCGGTATTATCCACTACATGCAAGATACTACAATTTATAAGTTATAGCATTTTGCGAATTGTGGATAATACCGATTGTCAGAACGAAGTCTCCCTTCGTTCTGGCTCCCTTTCTTACAAGGATGATTCTTACAAATAAAGTTTTACGATTCTTACAAATTAAATAAGAAATTTAAAACTCTGAGGTCTAATATTTTAGATCAGTACCTCTAAAAATACTTTAAATCGCGGCCATTTATTCGCAACATTAACTAGACATTAAGTCAACTTTAAAAATTTATACTAGTGCAACGTGTGTGAATCTTTGTTTATCTACGCTACTCGAAATCGCGGATGTGCCCATCTCATAGTTGGTCGTTGCAGCTGGAGCATGGGCGCCTGAAATGTCGAAATATTCTAATACAAACGCGATCCTTTTTATGCGCAACGCTAATTCAACAAATCAAAATTCGAATTGCTATTTAAATAAGAAATTTAAAATTCTAACGTCTAAAATTGTTGATCGGTATGTGTAGAACTACTTTAAATCCCGATTATGTATTCGCAACATTGACTAGACATTTAATCAAGTTTTAAAATTGACACTAGTACAACGCGTGTGACAATTTGTTTCGCAACACTACTCGAAATCACGGATGAGCCCATCTCACAGCTGATCGTTGCAGCTCGAGCATGGGAGCCTGAAAAGTCGAAAAGCTCGAAAGCAAACGCGAATTTTTGCTGCGCAACGCTAATTCAACGAACAGAGATCCAAAAAAGATTACAGTTTGTGCAAAACGAATCGCTACTATTTGTTTCGGAATGCTATACTTTAAACAAGCTATATCGCTGATAGAAACATCGATTATAGTTAGAAGGAAGATTAACTTTGATCTCTGTTCAAAATCGACTAAATGCAACACGTGATTTTCTCGCAACGCTAGTACAAATCGCGGACGTTCCCATCTCGGCTGTTCGTTGGGGCGGCGAGGCCTGCCCATGCATGCAACTAACTACTTTTACACTCTACTACTACTCTATTACTACATACACATATAGTGACAAGGTAGTGACAAAATGACTCACTCGAAGATGCGAAGCCATAGCAATGATTGCCCTCTTGAATGACAGTTTGTCAGCCATCTTCGGCTCCATCCCGACAATTTGGTTCGCAATGCTGCTCGAAATCGCGGATGTGCCCATCTCACAGTTGATCGTTGCAACTGGAGCATGGGCGCCTGAAATGTCGAAAGATTCTAATGCAAACGCGATCCTTTTTATGCGCAACGCTAATTCAACAAATCAAAATTTAAAATGTTATTTGAATAACGAATTTAAAACTCTAAATCGCGACTATTTATTCGCAACAATAACTAGAATTTAATAAACTTTAAAAATTGATACTAGTACAACGCGTGTGATAATTTGTTTCGCAACACTACTCGAAATCGCGGATGTGCCCATCTCACAGTTGATCGTTGCAGCTCGAGCATGGGAGCCTGAAAAGTCGAAACACTCTAAAGCAAACGCGAACTTTTGGTGCGCAACGCCAATTTAACGAACAGAGATCCAAAAAATGATTACTTTACATTGTCTGTAAAACGACAACAATATGAACTTGAAAAGCGCATTTATCAAATTGAAAATTATTTTTGAACCGCGACTATTTGTGATTCGCAACGCTACGCTCTATACAATCTATATCGTAATGTTAACTTTAATCTCTGTTCAAAATCGACTAAATGCAACACGCGATTTTCTCGCAACGCTAGTACAAATCGCGGACGTTCCCATCTCGGCTGATCGTTGGGGCGGCGAGGCCTGCCCATGCATGCAACTAACTACTTTTACACTTTACTACTACTCTATACTACTACTTCTACAGACGAATATAGTGATAAGGTAGTGACGAAATGACTCACTCAAAGATGCGAAGGCCTCTCTGAACCGATCAGCACGGTACTGACATCATGCCGGATACTGAAACTGGATCGGCTCAGAACCCAAGGTAAACGATGGAAGCATTGAAGAGTCCATGGCCCGCCCCGAGCTAGCTTAAAGTAGGCCAAGGAAGTTTTAAATAACCCTTGGACTACTCTAAGCTAGCTAAAGGTGGACCATGGTAGACAATGGTAGGCCATTGGTGGAGGACCCTTGGTCCACCCTAACCCAGCTGAAGGTAGCCAAGGGTAGCTCTGGAGGACCACTGGTCATCCTCAGGGTAGGCAAGGGTAGTCCAGAGTAGCTGGATGACCACTGGTGAAGGACCCTTGGTCGACCCTAAGCCAGCTGAAGGTAGGCAATGGTAGCTCTGGAGGACCACTGGTCATCCTCAGGATAAGCAAGGGTAGGCCAGAGCTGCTCTGGATGACCACTGGTCAACCCCAGGGTAGGCCACTGGTGGGTGACCTTTGGTCCACCCTAAGCCAGCTGAAGGTAGCCAAGGGTAGCTCTGGAGGACCACTGGTCATCCTCAAGGTAGGCAGTAGAGGCCTGGATACCGCGGGAGGATCTCTGGTCAGCCCAAGGTAGCCGAAGACCCTCCTGGTCCCGGAGCTCTTCCGCTCCTGCCGGAGGGCCCGGCCCGACTGATTGTCTAAGCGTGCTCCGCGGGCTTAGGTAGGCAGTGGTGCGCAGCGCGCAGCGAAACGCAACGCTCCCCACCCTAACTAATTTCGGTAGATCTTGATTGCTGTGATAATAATTACTGATAAATGTATTATTTCTGGCTGTATAATGTTTATAACAATTCCTTTTGCCAACGATGTCGACAAACATCTCCTTGACTATCTACCATCTTATTTTTTAGTAAAAATTGCTAATAGTACTCGACATGCAGAGTAACTTTTAACACTTGAATATTACCAAAAAATATTATATCAAGCAAATGTAATTAATAATGTTACTATCTCTGGCTGGTTAATGTTTATAACAATTCCTTTTGCTAATCATGTCGATAAGCACTCCCTCGACTATCCGACCATCTCATTTTTTAATAAAAATATGTAATGGAACTCGAATTCGCCCGCATTAATTTATCGAACACAATTCACTGATAAATTTATTATGTCTACCTGGTTAATATTTGTAACAATTCTTGACCATCTTGCCATCTAATTTTTTAGTGAAAGTAGGTAATAGAACTCGGGATACAGATTAATTTATGATATGAATATTATGATATAAATATTATAATGAATATTACTAAGCATAATTGTATCGAGAAAATGTAATTAATGAATTTATTATCTCTGCTTGTGTAACGATTACAACGATTATATAATTGTTTACCTCACCACCTAATTTTTTAGTAAAAATGGCTAATAGTACACGAGATACAGAGTAACTTTTATGTATGAACGTTTGGAGTTATAAGATATTCAATTCTCACCAATATGCACAGTTTCATTAGGACAAGACTTACAAAAATTATTTATAACTAATTAACCTCTTTCAGAATCGAACTGAAAACTATACATGAATGTTGCCGGAGGTCCATTCTATATTCTTCGAGAGCTAATATTTATATAAATTCCCTGATTAACTATTTATTAACAATTTTTGAGGAGGTAACTTCCATCTTCTATGCCCGCAATGTGTAAGACAAGGAGAGTCCGACTATTTGTCAAGGGTAAACAGTAAACACACAAATCGTTGTGTCACCTGTCTGGAAATCGTAAATAAGTAATTAAGTAAGCGTCGGATCTACATAAAACTGCAACGGAAATGTAGCTGAGACATTATTCTAGATCTTCCGATCGCAAAAGTGCATGAATTAAATCACTAAAGTTGGAGGATTATTTTTTACCGGGGATCTGTTAAATTATTTGAGTTTATTTTAGAACAAGACTTAGAATAATTGTTTATAACTGTTTAATCAGAAGTAAAATGTGACGAAAAACTATATGGTTGAAGAATAATTGGTTGAAGCTAGTTCTGATGCATACGTAAGAGGAGGTAAAAAGATGAGGTAGGTTCTGTTCCATGCGTTGGTTATGAGTAACCAATATCAAGAGCGTTTGAATATTGTAGGAATGTGAATAAGTCTGTGACGAGATATAGGAGCACATATGAGGTATACGAACAGAGAGGAAATTCCTTTTTGATAAGAGTAGAATTTGGTTATGTTGAGTGGTTTCGAAAAGTAGTATCGACTGGCAGTAATTTTGTCTACCAGTTTGAACATTTTGCCACTACATGGAACGCCGCTATACAGAATTTAAACAGAGAGTTTAATGTAAAGATAGAGCTGGAAAATCGCACTTTATAATAAACACTTTTAGATTTATAGGCAAATTCGAGATCATTAAAAAAAATCAATAAATTACTTACTCCATTTTATGGCGATTCTGTGAGTCATTTTTAAGATGTATTCTTGTAGGAATTTTCGAACATTTGAAAGCTTAAATTCCAGTGGCAAGATGGCACAATTGTGATACGAATACTTATGTTGAAAAAGAATCACGAAGTCATGTTGAAAAATTGATAAATTGAGGGGGCACTTCAAATCGATGTTACAATATATTATCATGAGACGTTTAGTAACTTTTGAGGGCTCAAAGTGAAACATATAACACGATAGTATTATACAGAATGTTAGAAAATAAAGAAAGGGGTGAGAAGGATAGATGGTGGAACAGACCGATCAATAGCAAGAAGATACAAAATCAGTCACTGTACAAACAAAACTCGCTTCGTCTAATTTCATGTTGCAACAAAGAAACATTTAATAGAAAAGTGTGTTTTGGACGCTGATCTAGAAAGGGTTTGCGGAAATGTGCTAATAATGAAAATGAAAAGACTTTGCGGCCAATCTAATAGAATATACAATGAAACGCAATGAATGATTTAGGCAATCCTCTACAAGGGAGGGAATTTGAAAAACAACGATAACAGCACATGCGCGCATCAGAATGGGGGTGCTGGGTACGAATATGAACTAACCCCTGAGGAACGTAGACACTTAGTTGCGCGTGGTCCTCTGAAGGGGTCGGATGTTGTTGTCTTGACAAAATCGATTGTCGAACGTGTCTTCGTCTACCCGCCAATTATTCCAACAATTTTGTTTTCATTCAACCGCGAGTGATCCTTTGTCAATGTCAATCGGCATGTTAATCATCATACAGTGATACAGGCGCAGGGTTTTAACGCATCTTCGTATCCGGTCGGCATGTCCACCTACGTCAGAAACACCGATACTCATCTGACGACCTTGACGAGGATCCTGGGCGTGTGTACAGCGATCAGTGAGTACTAACGTTCACCTAAATATGGACAGTCGTCGGTTTGTGAAATGTTAGTACATAGCTACAAGTTGCAGTAGGTGTTGCAATATCTTCACAACGCGCGTTCAAATTCATCTTTTTCTGAGAAAGGCCAAATTTGTTAAATGTTCAACAATTTTATCACAAGGATCCTACTGCTACTGCAAGAATAGTGAGATTTCATTTTTATTTTGAGAAATTTGACCTGAAATTTTTAAATGTTCTAACAATTTGGTTGCAAGGTTCATAGCACTACCCCTGGTAATAATAATAATGAAAATACTTCCATTAACAATAAAAGTAAATACAATGACAAAACTTCTCGTATATAACGAAAATATTAATATAAAAATGAATATTGTGAATGAACAAATTGGATTTAAGGGAGAATTTAATTATTCAGATATTATAAGCATTCAGAACATTATTGTGGCAATAATATTTGTCATATTTACCATTAGAAATATTAAAACTTGTTCTATCGCTTTATTACGCAATTTAAGTTTCTTTACCGTTTTTCTCATAGAGGTGAACAGTTTATTATTTTATGTTTGATAAAAAGCAAAACACCATTACTTTATTAATATTCTTTTAAAATATCGTTAGCTCTCACACCATATTTTGTATATTGGATTCTTACTCATATTTAATATACGTCCAAATAATTTATTCAAGAATCATATTCACCATTTTTATCGAATATTTTCTGTCAGGGGTAGTAGCAACCAAAATATGGTGTTGGAAGTTCTGGATTTTAAATCCTAACTCTTTTCGTGGTACCATAATTAATATCTTTTACACACGAAGTTGAAATAACGTGGTTTAACAATTAAATGCAAGTCTACTTGAACGTGGTATGGTTTAGTTTAACACGGGCGCTTATTTGAAAAATTTCTATTTGAGTTCAGTCCTGTTAAATATTATATTTCCATCCCAATTATCTTTTCCTGGAACAGTACTTGTATATGTGTGTACATACGTGCGGGGATGCCGTTTCGAATTCCTGTTTCGTTATTAACAAAAATAATAATTTTTTTCAATGATTTTATTTTGTTTTATTAAGTTTATTTAATTATTTTAGGCTTTATTCAATGATTTTGTCATGTTTTGTTTGAGAATGATTTATTGTTCGTGTCAGGTTTTCACTTTTGACATAATTTTTCCGACTGGATTCTTTTTTACACAGTTTCCATTTACACGAGATTTTCCGGAAATAGTCTACAGTTTTTTTGTGTTATAATAATGCTGGTAACTACACCTGCTGTGCTATTAATATTTCTTGCAAAATGCATTTCAGTTACCGTATCAGTAATTAAATAAACAGTTATCGTTAATTAATCAATACCAATTACTACTAATAACACATTCATAATATTAATCAAATACTTGTTAACAATTACTTCCATTTGCTGCGATTACAATGAAATATATGTAAAAGAATTTTTGCATGCACTAAAAATTTGTTTCAGTTCGGGTTTTCTCTGTTTAAAATATAGTGGACCATTGTAAAATGGAATAACTCTTTCATTTTTTAAAAATTCACATTTATTCTTTTTTAAATGGTCTATCTGCTTTCGAGCAACCTTGAACAATACATCGCGTTGTATACGGTTCGCTTTAGACCGAACTCTTTACACGTGAAACAGGTATTTGAATAATGTAGTACATATTATGATAGGACTGGTTCGGATAATCGAGGTTTCATTGAGTGGTGAATTAAAGAAGCAAGTGTGCTTCGAAGTATGCCATGTTTGGACTCATTTTAACCATAGAAACATCACGAATATGCTGACAAAGGCTTCGGCTTTTTCTTTATTCAAAAATTTTGGAATACTTCTTGAAGTACCTATTTTAATATATAATCGTTGGAACGTTAAATGTCTACGTAACTTCGCACCAGACATAAACGATACAGATAGCCCCACCGAGGGTTAAAAAAACATAAAAGATTTGTCACTGAATTAGTATTGTCTCGCTGATACACATGGACTCCCATAAATATTCCGACAGTTTTAGAAATACGATAATTTTCGTAGTATTGGACCTTGCGACCTGGATTTATTTTGAGAAGTTAGAACAATTAGTTTTACTGTGTGACGTGAGGAAAGATTTAAAAAAAATTCCCACAGATCGGAATTGCAAAGAAAATACTAAAAGTTGTATATTACAACTTGTTTACCTATATTGAAAATTGACACAAATATAAATCCAACTCATAGAGTCCAATATAAAACAAGTTATCGTCGTTTTAAGAGTGTCCAAATATTTATGGGAGTCACTGCATCTTATCCTGTATCATGTTACTTTTCATTACCATCGAGATCCCCTGAAGGTCTAAATTTTTTACAAATATCGTGCACATCTCTATCATATACACATATCGAGACATTACTGCACCGTGCTACGATTTCTCAAATCACGCTGTGCAGAGGAAGAGACACGCAATCTGACGAAGGCAGACGAAGAATATGAAGAGAAGGGGGAGGGCGGAAGAGGAAGAGGTTCGGTAGTTGAATTTTTCTTTAGCGAGTCCCTTTCGGGGCAAGGTTCAAGGGGAGCTAAACTGAGGTTGCCGCAGTAGATTGCGAACGACACGTTGTCGGCCAGCCGAGCTTTCCGGGCGAGAATGAGGTCTTGAGAATAGCTGTGAGCACCGAGCCGAGCTACTTCGAGAAAGAGAGAGGGAGAAAGAAGGGCAGCAGGGAGGGCGAGAGTCAGTCGCAAAAGTACAGTGCAAAGAAGAGGCGGGCAATTCTATAGAGAGTTATTTGCTCTCTGCGCACCAACAAATCCTGCGAATCGGGCTTTTGTCCGGCGAACCTTGTTGTCTCGACGTACCAGAAGAATCTTGAATGATTGGGAAGCGAGAGAGTTCGCGCGAGAGAGATTTCACTTTTGACGTTTGCCCCGTCACGTGTGAACACATGCATATCGTTCCACAGTCGGTTCGATCGCTTGTGAATTAAATGACCGAGATTTCGTTCGAATGACAATGCTTTGTAGTCCATGTAAAAGCTTCAAGTTCCAGTGCAGGAGTCCGTGAGATCCATAAAGAAACATTATTCTTTTGTCCCCGTTCGAGTTTCTTACAATTAGAATACCTTAATAACCTGAAGAAATTCATTTCTGTGGTAATGTCATGCTGTTAGCAGCAACCTTATTACTTGCGAAAAGAGCTGCACTTATTGCAATGATGGGGTTCCTCGTGACGTTTGCACGGAAGTAGCGCTTAATCCTTAAATGGGTTATAAAAGCTGCTGCGACCCTATTTAGTTTTACGCTAATAAGTATTTTATATATTATATAATAGCAGGGCTATTTGAGAATTTAGATAAATTCGTATTATCTTGCTGCGATAATAATATTGCGAAGTAAAATTGGTTTTCCTTATTAACGGATGACATACAGGGTGTCTCGTAATTGATGGTACAAGGGGGTGATTCTACGTGAGAAAATAAGTCGAAAATATGGAATAAATTTTTGTTCATTCGACGTCCCGGTTCCGAGAAAATCGAGGTTCAAAATGCAGCAAATACGCGTGCTATTAGATAGGAATCGTCTGGCGCGTCTGATCATGATCAACCAATTCTACTTGCTGCATATACTAAAGCACGGAACCCGACGCGACGTATCGTTAACCATGATATTCTCGGAAACGAGGCGTCAAATGAAAAAGATTTATTCCATATTTTCGACTTATTTTCTCACGTAGAATCTCCACCTGCTCGCTTGTACCACCAATTACGGGACACCCCATATATGTAGTTTCTTAGATTCATGAAACTTTCCTCTAGAAATAGATTAAACGCCTATAAATGTTTCAAGTTCTCTCCAAAAATAAAACAAGGGAGACTTTATGAATGATTAAAAAATACATTTAATGGGTTTACTATTCCTTTTCTCGTTTTGTGAATGTACTGACTGAGACTTATACAATCCGTCTGCAAGCGAGGCTAGCGTGTCTGACCATAACTTACTGATTCTATTTCCTTGTAAATACTAATGCACGATAACCTGACGAATTTTTAAAATGAGCGACCTTTAACAAAAAAAATGTACTTCATTTTACCTCAGAATGTGCGTCAGTTTTTCACAACTCAATGTTATTTTTAAATAAAAGGTCCTTCATTGAGGAACTAGCGATAATTACAAAATTCTTAGTCAAAAACCTGAGACAGATGATATTAGGGAATTTTTTTCCAAAAAACTGCAAGAGCTCGTTCCAAAAAAGTTGTTGCATATAAAAAGGTATATCTTGGAGAGTACCTGACCATATTTTTTTTTTTAAATATTTATCAATTACAAAGTTATGGTTACCTTTCCGAATGTCCTGTTGGAAAAGTATCGTTTGCAGTGTTCACTGCCGCTGGATATTAATTTATCTTTTGATATTAAAAATTAAATACGATTTATCTAATACACTATTGAAACCTATAAAATGGCGGACATTTTCAGCTAAAATTGCAATTTAACAAGAAAATATGTAACGAAAAGGAATCTTTCGCTAAAAAAAAGTCTTAAAAGTTTCATTTTTCAGAAAATTGATTTTAAAAATTCGCCATACACTCATTATTAGATTGCCAATTTCAAACAACCGACCTTAATTACATGCGTAAAGAATTGTCGATAAAAATGTCGAGCACAATGGAAACATTCCTGTTTTTAGGGCAGCGGGTTTTTTGTTGGGGAATAAGAGCTTGAAAATACTGTTTTCTCGTAGCACGCGATCTTTTCTGTTTTACTTAAGCTTTCTTAGTTCGCGTGTACTGTCGTGACGTCCGCGTTGTTTCAAAGGCTCCGTGAGGATGCGGTCGTGAAAGGTCCCCGTCCATTCATCTAGGAGTAATAAGCCCCGTGACGGAACAAAAGTTCTCGGCGTGCAATTGTATTTGCTGTTTTCGACGAATGAATTAAAGAGGAAGCGCGCGACGTCCGTTGCCGGTTTCCCACCGAGTTCTTGGCTGTGTGCGCACACTGCACGCGACAATGGCGACACGATGAAACACTGGGAACGGCATTCTCGGTCGTTTACGGTACACTGAGCTTTTCACAGGGGCATTCATACACTACGGAGCTTTTCGCCGGATACGATTAACCCTGACAGGCCGATGTACACCCCAATGAAGAGTTCGTTCTAATATTGGATTTTTCTGTCACTTTCTCTGCGATTTATTCTACGGTTACAGTGATTAGTAGACTCCGGATTTTAACACGTTGACTGCTACGGTGGTCACCGGTGACCAGCGCAATTTACTTGTTTAATATATTATCTACCGGCCACTATTTCATAATTTTTGAAAGTCTATGGTCCATTGTTAAGGAATTTTTAATAAATCTTTCAACAGTAACAGGATTTGCAATCGTAAATGAAATAATCATCCCCAGTAACGTAATCTAATAATTTCGAAAGAAAATTTTTAAGCTTCGTTTAGGTATAGCACAATTATTGGAAAGCCTATTAATAGGCCACCGGTCGATAAAGTGTTAAAATTGACTGTCATAAAATTAGTGACACTGAATATCAATTTATTATTTTTGAAATGAACTAAATTACACAGGAAGGTTCAAACGTCACTATCAAGTAACTAATAACAATTATTTGAAACTCTGATCGTCTGTACAAATGAAATTCACAAGACTAATAATTTTTAATAAATCGAGAATGATATATTGGCATTCTTAAATTTCAAAAACTTTTTTACTGCCTTTAAATTGCACTAGCTCGTTGTTGTCATAAATGCATAAAATCTTGCAGTATAGTGATTAAAACTTCTTTGTCGTTCTTAATTTCCTAGAACGGACAGTACCAACCAGTAGCTCCGGAGCTATTCGATGCACCTACCCCGCTTAGGCTCTTCCCCCACTCTGAAACTTCATCGTAATAATATATAATAGCGGGAAACCCCCACCACGAGAGCCGTGCGGCGCGCACTCACTAACTCTACCGCTGTACGTAGTAGTGGGATGAGGTTCGATGGTGGGGACCTTGCAGTTCTCGGAGGGGAGTACGTTGGAAATCCATGTCCTAGAAGAAAAAGAAAATTGAAATCTACTGTATACCTATATCTTCTCCAATGACTATATATTAACAACGGACTAAATAGAATTTTATTTCGGCTCAGCGGAAATTAATAACATACCTATTTATTAGATTCCGTTTGAAATCTTCATCACGAGTCTGAAACGGTGTTATGGTGCAAGGGGTTAAGGAGGTATTCTGGTTTTCGAGGCTGCTTTTGCTTGAATTTTTAGAAATTTTTTTCACAAAATTTATTGAACTTTTTGTATCGAATATTTCCATACACATTGAATGGTATTTGAAGTACATATACGTGATTTTTATTAGGTGAAAATAATCAAAATTACACGAGTTATATATATTTTTATAGACTTTGAATAACATGTATAGAAAACATCCACCAATGCTGAGAAATTATTATTCTAATGGGTATCTTTACATGGACCATCTTGGACTTATAAAGAAAATATTGATATAAAAACGTACACATTTGTTCCTTTATAAGAAATGAATCTTATAAAGGAACAAATGTGTACGTTTTTATATCAACATTTTCTTTATATGTCCAAGATGGTCCATGTAATGATGCCCATTAGAATTTCTTCCTCAGTCAAATTCTTTGGTACAATTAGAACTATAAACGCTTGATTTGTTTGATCGAATACTTTTTATTAAAGGCGTAGTTTCATAAAGCAGGGAGCTTGTAAAGGGCTAATAAAAAGTTAAGGGTGAACTTCACGTTGTAGGTACCGAGCCCTGAGGGGTTGTTTTAAACTCGAGTTACCGCGGCTATAGAAAAGAACCAATCTATTGTTTTCGGCTGTTCTACAAGCTTGCAAAGTTTCATCGAAATCTGAGCCTGACACTTCGCGAGCGTTTCTTGTGAAGAGAATCTGTGGTAGTTACTGAGCAAGATAGTTTGGGAAAAGCTAACCTGATTGCTGGAAGAAGTTAGGGGAAACTGGTGGGAGATGAAAAGCTTCGCTGAAGATTCAACCAATCATGTTGCTATTCTCATGACTCATTTGCTAGGGAAAATTGTAATTTCCTTCGCAAATATATTCTCATGAAGTGAAAGAAACGATGATTTCGGTCTTACATATAAGTAGTAAACTCTCAGAAACAATTACACATTCTGTGACAGACAATTATCTATTTTGTAGATGCAATTTAGTACTATATATAACATTTTTTACAAAACTGTAAATATAAATCTATGTAATATGTACAAATTTTTGCACAATATTAAACCTGATTATTTTCTGAAATTCATAAAATAAAAGCACCCTACGAGACTGTGGATTTTTATAGAAAATAAAAAGTTTCGCAGGCAATCGTAAGAAATAGAAGTTACATGAAAATATATGTCTACTTTCATTCATTTTGATAAAATGAAAACTTTGTTATCCTTAATCCTTGTATCAATAATAAAAATTTACGATATTTACGACAATGATATTCTACATTATAGTTTCAATGCATACTTTTACGCCTCATACGTAAATTAATTTGTGATCATTCAAGAATATAAATATCTACACGAATTCTTCTATTTATCAACAAAAATGTTAAAGTTATGACGAAAATTGAATGTTAATGGCCAATGATGCGAGGGTTGAATTCTTTTAATATATTTACAGTTTTACATTTGACCTGCACATTTTTGACATTAATATGTAAAACTCACAATCTACAAAGTTCTTAATACCTATGCCATTAAATTATTAATTGAACGTATACCGCTATCAAGAGATAAATGTATTCGACCATGAATGTCGGCGCGAGTCACGCAATGCATATATTCTATTTGTAAGTGCCCACATTACCACGTGCCCATGCATTGCGATCATTCCAATGTGCACGTCGACGTATATTGCACATCGTACGATTGACTAATTCGCGAGAAGTTAATTCCAAGTTCCGCGAGCGTTATTAAATTTTCGAGCATTTCTGGATCAAAACGTGTATACTATACTGGCATCTAGATATGAATGGAATTTACGGTTGTCGACGTCAATGGTGATAGAGTAGCGGTAGATTTTGTTTTCTCGACCATAGCAGTTTCAGGAAACAAATGTCGATATCGGATTGTATTTTTGTTAGCCGAGTATGCACAATATGTGGCATACGATATAGATTTATCGAACGGCAATTTGTTCGTCTTGAATAAACAGATATGTTGACTGTTAAAACAACATGCGGACCATTTCTCTTCACTAAAAAATTCGCACGGGAGAGACTATCTTTTATTGAAATGTGGCTATAGTTTATTTAATTTCATTCGGTCATGCGATAGTGTATATTTGCTTGATCTTCTTTTAATATTAAATCTCTGCTAATTTGAAACTCTAGCTATTATTTTTAGTAGAAAATCTTTACATATTGTGCTGGTATTTTGTTTCATAACTAGATTGCGGATTTTATACATTTATAGGAAAAATGAGTAGGTCAAACACAGATTAGAAAAAGCATCAGATGAATTTAATACTGCTAGTACATTGCATACAGTCTATTAAAATGATTAAGAGAAGAAATCAATTTTTATGTATCTTTGGTTGCTGTTGAAAATGTGTGAGAGAAGGAAAAGGAAAGAGAACGTTTCGTCCTGGGCCCGCTAGGGGACTCGTCAGTAAGGCTATCTAGCCTTAAGTAGCGGGAAAGGTGTTGTCGTACTAGTCCATCTGTTGACGAGCACAGGAAGTAGCCGCCACATATCCTTTTCTTGCAGTTTTTATTTTGCATACAAATACGCGGTCTATTCATAACTAACCGTGGTTTAGTTGTTTTTAACATTTAATTTATGCTAGTTTTAACATGTTTTATTGCATTTTTAATAATTTTTTATCTTATTAGGCATTTATTTTAGTTAGGAATCATATTCATCGATGAAAAAAGATAAGTAAACGTCCCTATTTATATTGTGTCTTATAAAATTGCAATTAGAATTACGATTTTAATTATGTCTACTTTTTTTTTCTTGACATTCGTATTAAAATCAATTTATAGCGAGTGATGAAATTATTAGAACCTTGTCTGTACAAGTTGACAATTCTACATTATAAACAATTAATTTTTCAATAACCGTGTAGCTATTGTACATTGAAAACTTATCATTGTTATTTGAGCATCGTAGACAACATTATTCATCAAAGGGTTTAAATTTGAGCAATTTTCGTTTTCATTTTATAATGATAGAATTTTTTTTGTATTTTCCAGCGGCTTGCAAAGGAATACATGTAACGAATTTTAATAGAAGAATTCTTAGTAGATTCTGATGATTTTTTATAGGAATAGATCGGGAATCTGCATCCTGCACTGTTAATGAATTTAGTTACTGTTATAATTTCAGTTCTAGTTAGACTTTAGTTCAGTATAAAGGCATGTCGTATGCATTATGCCCGAAACGTTCTGTGTACTGGAACAACGGGTGAGGAATATTAAATTGTTAACAATCTCTTAACGAGATGACGAACTATACTCGAACAATTTGTATAATGAACAACTTTCCGTTGGAGAAACGTACAATCAGAAGGAGCGTAGAATTCTGTTTTGCCAAATTGAATTATGAATGACAATGTAACCGAAAGAAGAGCAGTTTCTAGTATATGAGATACTCCTTTCTCGCGGAAACGGAAGATCCGATACTTGGTTACGCGGCTGTCGTAAATTCTATGTATTCATGTATGCACATGAATTGAGCGAAAAGCACGCCGGATATTTCTTACATTTCATTTAGGAGTTAGTATCGCGGAAAAGAAGACTTTCTGCCGAAGATTTTGTACGATCCTCGATTTATTTAAGCATGCTTATAAAACACCACTTCTCTCGTTGTAGAGAATCGTTGTACAGTAAAAGTTTTCATCTTCAAATCTATGGTAGATTGAGCATCGTAGTATAGTATCATGTAAATTTATAACATGATTTTTATCATGAGAAAGAATTGTTCATTGTTCATAGTTTCAACCTGTACCTTTTTCGAGAAACAACGTGTGTTCAGTTTCCCATCAGCTCTACCACGCAAAAATATTTTAGCAAAAAATCAATAACGCATTGCAAAAGTAGAGTATTCAAGCTTAGAAACGAGTCCAGATTTATTGCCGTTCGATTATGTTTTACGAAATTATAACAATTTTTATATCAATAATTTCACGATAACCTGAAATTTTATATATTATGTTTACTTCGTTATTTGATTAAATTGCAACTTATCCGATAATAATAAAACTTCGAGTAAAAAATACTTCGTTAAATCAGTAATATTTAAAGCAATTTAACGATTAGTTGTTCGTAAAACAGTTGAAACGTATTTATTTGTTTATTTTATCCTATTGTTAGCGTCGGGCAACTCGTCTTTAGAAAGGGTGCAAAGTTCCGTGATCGAATTCGGAAATAAGGAGACTTATAATTAGAGTTACTTACTTACTGAATTCGACGTTAAATATTCATGCTGTTATTCGCAAACTCGGCAACAAGACCGAGACCCCTGTTTCCGGAAGGGAACAATCCCGGCGCCAACGAGAGAGAAATTTTCAGCAAATATTTTCCCGGGCACCGACAAGAATATCATCGGCCGCGAGCTTCCATTTCCACGTTAAAAAACCTTACCGGCTGGCACGTGTTTTGCTTTTATTAAAACTCAACGTTTGCGCCTTTTGAATAATACATCGCCGCGGCCACTTTGACTCTTTCTGATTTTAACTTTGTGTCCTGCCACGCTCAAATTTCTTTGCTGATTCTTTGCATCCCATCGGCCAGCTCCGCAGGGTCTCACGGGGAAAAGTTTCATACCGCGTCGGATTAAACTTTCCGACATCTTTTTCATCGGCTGCCACGAAGATCTTTCAGTTTTGCTATGTGTGGAAATTGGGATTCATTCGAAACACTTCAATTCGTTTACCGATCGACGGCCAGCCATTAATGTTCCGGTATTCTTTGGAGGGGTGTAATTCTTTTCACACTGGATCAATCAACTTCAGTTTTGTTGAGAAGATAGAGGGATCAGTGTACTATTCTCCTCCGAGAACCGCAAGATCCCCACCATCGAATCTCTTTCCACTACTACAGCCGTAGAGCTAGTTAGTGCTACGCGAGCCGCGCGGCTATCATGGTGGGAGCTTCCCACTACTATACAATTATAACGACGAAGTCCAAGAGTGGGGGAAGAACCTAAGCAGGGAAGATGCCTCGAGTAGCTCCGGAGCTATTTGTTGGAATTACCTGTACTAGATGATGGGAAAATGTTCGAGAAACTTGAAATCCATTTGAAATACTTAAATTTGTTCAATGCTCAGCGTCACTGTACAGTGACACTCACCAACATGTAGACACTCTTCAAAGGAGAATAACTTCTTTTAAATGGAACCATTCGACTTGGGTATTTTTGAGAAGTTAGAAAGATTAGTATATGTTAGATATTAGTAATCGCGACTCTGCTCTTTCACGGTTCTGGGGTAAGTGCTGAGCGGTCTAACACAGTCCTCTTACCAGAAGGCACCCCCGTGCCTTCCCCACTCCGTGGCCAGCTCCTTCAGGGCAGAGACCCAATCTTTGTGCAACGCACTCGTCGCTCTCTCTCTCTCTCCCTCCCTCTCTCTCTCTCTCTCTCTCTCTCTCTCTCTCTCTCTCTCTTTCTCTCTTTCTCTTTCTCATAAAGTCATTCCAAAATTTCACTCATATAATTGTGATTTCTATCGATCGCATTTTGAATTATGTTAGAGAAGATGTTATCGGCGCAAGGTACGATCTTTTTGATCAAAAGCAGCCCTCTTTAAGGCCTCACGCAGGCCAAGCTCCTGGCATAAATTCTTCCAGGCCTAAGAGTCGCCTCGATACAAACCCTTGGCCTGGCTTAAAACACTGACGCTAACATATACTAGATCAGGCCTGGGAGCGGTTGGCTCGCGGAACACATGTTGCTGCTTCTCCGCTTCACCACGGCCACTCCGACTCTTCCCTTAGTGTTAGCCTCAGGCCCTTAGGCAAGCCAGTCCCCACCACGGCCACTCCGACTCTTCCCTTAGGCCTGGTGGGGTCGGAGTGGCCGTGGTGGGGACTGGCTTGCCTAAGGGCCTGAGGCTAACACTAAGGGAAGAGTCGGAGTGGCTGTGGTGGGGACTGGCTTGCCGACCAGGCGAAGCGGAGAAGCAGCAACATGTGTTCCGCGAGCCAACCGCGCCCAGGCCTGTACTAGATGATAGGTAAATGTTGTACATGGAACTTGGGACGCGTTCGACATACATAGTGCTTTGTTTGTATGTAGATACTCTGTAAAGAGGAATAACTTTTTTAAAATTGGATCATCAACTACAATTTTCGTTAGATAGAAGTATTAGTATACTAGATGGTAGGTAAATTTTACACATGGAATATGGAATGCATTTAAAATATTTTAATTTGTCCAGAACTTTGTGGTTAGTATACACAGCGGCTCTCATTAATATTGATATTTTCTTTTAAAAGGTATAACTCTTGTGAAATTAGACCAAACGACTTGAGTTTTCTAGAAAAGTTGAAAAGATTAGTATACTAGATGATAGGTAAATGGTGTTCACAAAACTTGAAATCCGTTTGAAATACTTCAATTTGTTCAGAGCTCGGTGGTCAGTACACAGCAACTCTCATCAATATTGATGTTTTCTTTAAAAGGAAGTAACTTTTTTTCAAATTGGACCAAGCGAATCGGGTTTTTTTTTGTGAAATTAGAAGGATTAGTTTACTAGATGATGCTTAAACGAAATCTTGAAGAAATAACGATTGACTGGAAAAAGCGAGGTTCAACGCCAGTAATGTATGCTTTTACTTGATGGAATAATATTACGTGGTACAAAAATATAGGATACCATTTGAAAAAACAAATTTTGGCTTCCACAACACCTCCACTGTTTCATCCACACAGGGATCATTTATACACCATACTATGGCCCTTTGTGCCAAACAACTTTTGTAGGAACGTGTTTTTGATAGCTTCAATCCCTACCAAGATATTTCACCTTTCACGATGTAATGTAACAGCCTTGTATTATTCAGATTGTGCGATTTATGTGACCAGCACGCATTAGGCGAACCTACCCACGGATTCATCCCTCGAAACCATTCATTTTTGCGCACCTATATGCGGGTACTCTTAAAATCCTTATGCAGTCCCTCTGTCAGGAAAAATGCAGCAATTCATTTCACGTCCTTTGCGCCTCTTAAAGACGACCAAAGAAAAAATCTAATAATTCAACGTGCGGCAGAGTGATAAACGTTAACGATCTACCCTCTCCAGGTCCGTTTTTGCCGGTGTCTTTTCGGTCAGAAGTGCTCGGGAGCACCTAACCTGTCTCGAACCGGGTTGCTCCAATTTTCCTGTTCTCTCTTCTTTTCTTATTTCTCTCTCAAAGCGGAATCGACCGCGTTTCACTCGGGCGAGGCTCCCCAAGTTTTCAAGCTTCCTGTCACAACATCGCGCGACGAATCGAATGGCCGTGGTCGGAATCTCGGAAAATTCAATTCCGGGTCGAACGCTCGTCGAACGATTACAGGTGATCGTGTCTCTAACCTTCCAAGACCAAGTGATTTTTACTTTAACGCGCAGATCGCATTAGGGCCCGTCTCATTTTTCACACGAACCGAGCCGTGCTAACAAGGAAACTCATGCAACATGAATATTCTAATTTCCATGGAACTTTTAATGTATGTAGACGTGAGAAAAGCTCGCTAGGAACAAATATTTTTACAGTAAATAATCACTTTCAGAAGTGAAGTCGATGTTGGAAATTTAATATTTATCTCTGTTACGGGATTTCTCGACCGTGAATTTTTTACGAAGATGAGTAGATGAAATACAACACAGTAGAAATATTAGAAGAATTTATTGTCTGTAACAATTAGCACTCGAATGGCGACTCTGAGGCGCCACTACAAATTGCTACACCATTCTTCAGAATATTGTTTACACGATTAAATTTGTTCATATGTGATAAATTACTAAACATTTAAATTTTGTATGAGGTACTTTATCAGTTTCGTACGCATATAATGAAAAAAACTTATGTAAGATGGAAATATTTTAGGTCGGAAGAAATATTTGGCTTTTTAGTTGAAATATCTTCGAGTGCAAAGGGTTAACACTAACCGTACCACGGCCGGTTTCACATTTTTTATCTCGTAATTAATAAAATTACAAAGATGCTTGCAATTCGAAATTATTAAATATATTTCTTCATTCAAGCAGATATTGTTACAAAAATTGCAAGAAATTTAAATAAATTCAGTGTTATCATTTTTATAAAACAATGTGTACCAGTCACATTTGGTACTGTTAGTGTTAAAAAAACGAATTAAAGTGTTTCAAATGCATTTCAAGTTGCACATGTACCATTTACCTTCATCTAGTATACTAATTTTCATTGTTTAGTGTGTCATCTCGTCGTTTTTGTAATAAATGTTTTGTAATAAATTATAATTACTGTAATATTTAACCCCTTGCCATATGATTTATTTTACCTCTTACAATAACTAACAATATCGTCGTCATTTGAAATCTTTTAAAACGAAGATAAAATTTAGATTTATCTGGATATTATAATATTGACTTTAACAAAATCGAATTTTATTTTGGTTTAAAAGAAACTAATTACGTACACATTTAGTACATTCTGTTCGAATTCTTCATTACGACTCTGGCTCGATATTGTAGTGCAAGGGATTAAAATTGAACTGTTACCAGTCGAAAGATTTTTTTAATTTCTTACAAAACAGCAATGTTCAAGCTCTCATAAAAACAAATTGCAAATAAGCAAACATCTGCTACATTGCACATCTTCGAAAGAAAGTACTTGATAATAGAGCAACTTAGCTTATTAGTAGGCTGAGGATCTTTATGCAAATTAAAAAATGTTTGCATAGTTTGCATGACACAGGAGCCAAATAAAAGAGGTCTTCTGCTTTTAATCGTCTTATTAACCCCTTGCACTATGATTTATTTTACGATTACAGTGATTAGAACTTGATTGTCGTACATCATTTCTTAGAACAAAAGGAAAATCTAAATTTATTACGTGCTTGTATATTCCCCAATGGCTACATGTGCCCATAATTATGAAAGTGGTCTAAGTCAAAATTTCAAAAAAATGTGTTTATCACTTATTTCACACACATTATCTTAAACTATATGTATTTAATGTAATTTTTACGATATCGTCTAAAATGAACCTTTAGATAGTGGATGTAATTTCAACGTTATACGGAATTCATTTAGTGTTAATTATGAAAGTGGTCTAAGTCAAAAATTTGAAAAAATTTTAAAGATACCACAAATTTTTGGTATCGGGTCATTCCTTTCTACCGAATGACCGTGATTTCGGTTTGATAGAAATGAAAATAAAAAAAGCAACTTACTTATACAACCCTGAGCATTATTATGAATTGATAGAAAAGTGTAGAAGGAGAAAGCCATTTTCGATAAAACGAATGTCGCAGCCGGATTTTATTTCAACGAAGTCACTAGAAGAATCAATAACAAGAAGAGTAAAAAATACCGCGGGATAATCTGTCTCTTGGCTGAAAATTCAATGGATGAGATTCTTGAAAAATGAACCTTATAAAATGTTCTATAAAACTTCTTTAGATGATTCTAAATTCCACGTTTTGGATCTTTCACCTAAAAGAGGAAGACCAAAAATGTACGAAAATATTAAATTACTTCCATTATACACCAGCCCTAGACCAGTAACGGAAGAAAAACATAAAGATATTATGTGTTTACTACCATACATCCCTCCAGTTTATCAGGAACATTTTAAGAATCTTAAAAACTAGAAAAAATGATAAAAATGGATTACTTTTTAAAAATAATTAATAAATGTTCATGAATTATTTCATTAAAGTTATTGTTTCAAATACAATTCATAGTTCTTTATTGCTTTAAGTCATTTATAGGACATTCAATTAATTTTGAAAATGGTCTAAGTCAATTAGAGCTTTAAAAACAACATTTTCGTATGAAATTCATAAAAAATTTCATATTAATAATAAATTTCCATTAATCAAAACTAAGAAAATTATAAATTACAATGTCGCATAATATAAAAATATTTTTTAATTCGTTAAAACGCAATTCATTAAATATCTCAAAACAAGAAATATATGACTTAGACCACTTTCATAATTATGGGCACACATATCAGCAGCAACAAAATAAAATTTTATTTTGCTTCAAAGGAAATTAATAATTTACATATTTAGTAGATGTTATTCGAAATTCTTATCACGAGTCTGACTCGTTATTATAGTGCAAGGGGTTAAGCTGAAAGTCTGATGTCCTTGCATCGTTTTAATATGACCACTGCTTTAAATTGTGCGTACCCGTTTTTATCATAAATGCATAAAATCCGCAGTCTACTTACTGGTGTAGTTTTATTTCTTCTTTTCTCTGCAATTGTGAGTATTGTTGTTACCCGACGATTCCTGGTAACTTGGAAGCTTCAAAGCGACTTTTAATTCGACTGGAATCGTATGAACACGCACTCAACGTGCGTCATTGTGTGTCTACGGACTCGTGCTTCGCGAACAAGCGTCCATCCTCCTCCCCCATTCCCCTTCAGCCAGTACTTAATTATTCGCGGAAGTGGTGCGCATCTTAATTATCACGCGCGTTCAGCCCTTTTACGAGATACCCGGCAACGGAAGTGGCGTGCCGGCTAATTGCATTATCAAAGAGCACGGATGGGGTGACAGTGTCGCCTCTAATTGAAACTACACCCTGGAATGGCGAGGTAAATGCACCAACCGCTCCTGCATGATGAAAAAGACACGCTTTTTTGTTTTTAATCGAAACTAATGACGTAAACAATCAAATTATCCAAGGTATTTATTCGCACAATTTTTTAGTTGTACGCTGAATTAATAATCTGTGACATCGCGTGCTATGATCTTTCGTCGTACTTCATATTCGATATTTGTATATAATTTAATATTGAATCTTGTAATTAGTTTGTGAATTTTACGCATTTACGATGTGCAAATAATAATTTATGATTTTATGCAAAATCATAATGATCATCGTATGATATTTTGTTGTATTTAACATTCGGTCATAATTTGTACACAATTCAGTAATAAATCTTGTAATTAGACTGTGGATTTCATGCATTTCGTTTTTTCCACAGTAATTAACCGAATTGATTAACGCTTAACTTAACCGAACACCTAGGTACTCGAAATTCATATTATTAGACTGCGGAAGTTTATGCAAAATAAAACTTGTCCGTAATCGTTGCAAGTCATATGAACTGCACAGTTTATTCCTCTACCGAATCATGTTATAGAGTTGAAAACCTAAATTATAAGTGACCATCTAATTGTAAGCTTGTAGTTGCTAATAATCCTTGTGAGGTTGATGCAACTTAAAAAAAAAGGAAAAAAATTGCAGCAATGTTTTCAAATTCTTTAAATGTTTTTACTATTATGCATTTTTGTCATAAATATTTATTATTATATTATTTTCGGTATCCACTGTACATATTTTGACGGTATCCGTTGTGTTGATGGTTGTTGATGGAACGATCTGTGCAAATATTAATCAGCAATACTGCGATTTAATATATTTCCCACAATACTTAATGAAAAACCTTGTTACTCGAAATTCTTCTTGTTTTATCTTGAGCATCTACTGTATTTTTAGAGGATTCTCCGCGTCGATGGTTGTTGATAGAAAGGTGCAATGCAAATATTTATCAGCGATCTCATGATATAAGAGACGGGTACGATGTAAGCAAGCCTGCAGGTTGCGGAAACAGCCGAGACGTTTACCGAAGAGCACGGGATAACCACGGAAGTTGCCGTGGAATTAAGTTTTCACAGCTGAAAGCATCAAAAATAGGTTAGGGCTGCCGGTGAACAAGCTGCTCGAGCGATCAAGCAGATAGAGACAGGCGCCGGGAAAAAATAAGAACGGAAGCGCGGCTGCAAGAAAGAAAGACATCTCCTATAAACGCTATAAATGCTTCTCGGTTGAACGGTCCTCGATGTTACTTCTTTTTCTTTTAATTACACCTTTCTCTCTCCCTCTCTCTTTCTCTTTCTCTTTCTCCGTCGCAGAAACAAAGACGGATTGCAGTGACGGTCTCGTTTCCAACGTTTTCTGTCGTCTTTCTTTGGCGAAACGATTTCCTTTCTGTACATGGCTCGGGAAATCTTTCTCTGTGCGTTTTGATAAGACACGGAATATACAATCGAATATACAGGGTGTCCCACATAAATGGGAACACCTTAATATCTGTCGTATTTACAGTCCTATCAGAAAACTTCAGAGGACAAAGTGACACTATTGCAGGAGGCAAATATAATGGTAAAGAAAAATATTTGTTATGTCGTGTTTTTTAATGAAATTTTAAGGTCACCGATGTTTTTTTTAAATGGAATAGTATATTTTTTTTACGATAGCATGGTAGACAATAAGAAACTGAATTTAGTGGATACCACCTTTTTGACCTTGAAATGACCTTGAGAAAGAATAATCATGTTGGAGCGGATAAAATGTGGAAGTTTAAAACTTGCGTGTTTCAGCAAAGATTACGCGTTGTTTACGGCGGGTTGACTTTTACATATCATAATAAATGTTCGAAATGTTGCCCATACTCATTTATGCAATATTGCAATCTTGCATTAAATGATCTGTAGGCATTGTCGATTTCCTGAGATATAATTGAAGCACATGTTGCAGTAATCCTTTGCCTCATATTCTCTGGCGTTGTGGGTTTATCTTTGTACACAATACATTTTATCTTGCCCCATAGATAAAAGGTGTCAGATCCGGAGAACGGGCTGGCCATGGAATTGTACCTCGTCGCCCAATCCAGCGTCCAGGATATTTCGTATTTAGCACCGCTCTAGCAACTTTAGAATAATGCGCTGAACCACCATCATATTGAAACCACATGCGCTCCCGATCGAATTTCTAAAAGTCCCGCCAAATCCTGGTGTAAAAATGCAGCATACTTTATACCAGTAAGAGTTCCTTGTATAAATTCGTCCGACGTTCAATTACGTCTCAGGAAATCGACAATGCCTACAGATCATTTAATGCAAGATTGCAATATTGCATAAATGAGGATGGTCAACATTTTGAACATTTACTATGATATGTAAAGGTCAACCCGCTGTAAACAACGCGTAATCTTTGCTGAAACACGTAAGTTTTAAACTTCCACATTTTATCCGCTCCAACATGATTATTCTTGCTCAAGGTCATTTCAAGGTCAAAAAGGTGGTATCCACTAAATTCAATTTCTTATTGTCTACCATGCTATCGTAAAAAAAATATACTATTCCATTTAAAAAAACATCGGTGACCTTGAAATTTCATTGAAAAACACGACATAAAAAATTTTTTTTTTACCAATATATTTGACCCCTGCAATAGTGTCACTTTGTCCTCTAAAGTTTTCTGATAGGACTGTAAATACGATAGATATTTAGGTGTTCCCATTTATGTGGGACACCCTGTATAATATACTTTCCTGAATGATTCCCAACATCAATCTCAGTCGACGTATTTATTTGCAACTACAATTTTATTATCCATTCATACACCTTTCGTTTATTAATTCCTACTCGTTCGTCGAATTTTATTTTTCAAAATTTGAACTGCATTTTTCTGAACTGTATCCGAACACTAGCTAGTAATTCTGAACATTAGCTATTTATATGCAATTACAATTTTATCATCCTTTCATACTTTTGCAAATATAAATTATAAATTATTGTAGTCATACAAAAATATGCGAATACACATTATAGTGTTGGTCGTCGTTGGCTTGTGCGTTGTAAACTAGAAGATTTGCGTGAATGTGTTAAACAATTTTACTTAACTTTAGTTGAACAATGCAGACTATTGTAGATCATCTCTGGCCAGGTTTCTATCTACCAACGGCTGCGAAGAGCAACATTCATATCTATGTCATGATGTGGTAGAATACTGATTGCAATGTGTCACGCTTCGCCGATAATAAACGTGTCTGAATTTCGATCCTTTAATCAATCAAACAACTGATTCTGTGCTTGCTGTAACTACGCAAGCTTTTTAAAGCGTATTCAGTTTGTATGTGTGAATACTCTGGTGCATTGTGCGGTTAAAAAGTTGGCTTCATTAGGTATATTGTGCGAAAATTTACTAAAAATATCGCACAATGTATGCTACTTTAAAACAGTGACGAGTGTTTGCGCGAATTTTGTAAAATTTTTATGATACGAGTTTTTAGTGCCAACAAATTTTTTGATATATTGTATAATTGCTTTATTCAGCTTTACAGAATAGAATTAGACTGTTTGAGAAATGGAGTGTTTTGTAAATTTTGTAAAATTTTTAACGATGCACCAGCTTTTAGTATCAATACTATTTCTGTATGCTAGAAAGTTCTTCATTTCTGGACAATGTTATAATTCTTAATGTTGAGCATCGCATGTAACAGTTTACAAAGAGTGTCTCCAATAATTAAATAATATTAATGGAGCTCTGTGATATCTTTTATTTTTAAGGAATAGCCTCATGCGAGAAAAAATATTCTTCTTCGATACAAACTTTTTTTAAATAGTTTACAAAAATGAGAATTGATATAAAGAATTTTTGTATGTGTGCTAGTTTTAATTTTTCCATTTTATAAATATAATGACGATCATTGTCAGTATTATACAATGCTCCATAAAATTAAAGGATCGCTAAACTAAAAATTAAAGTTAAAGAGAAAATATATTTTATTGATTTTAAGCAATAATTTTATGTATTTATCACAGCAATTAGAGAAAAAAACCAGTACAAACATTAAAAACATTAAATATAAGAATAAATTGTTATATTATCCTTAATCTATTAAAACCTATTAATAAAGAAAACAATTTTCAAATTATTTATTGCAATTGAGATAGAAAATTTTTATTTTGATTAAAGATCCACAATCTAATTATTAACAATACGATGACAATATAAGTATAAACCAAGTAATATAATTTGAATGGTATTACTGCAAAATGAAGATAATGTGAGACGATATAAATCATATAAAGATCAATTACCTTTTCTATTTTTATGAAACATAAAAAGTTTCTACAAAAATGAGAATTAGTGTAAAGGATCGTCTTATTTTTATGTGAACACTACTTAAATTTCCCACTACCTGTTGCTGGATGGTTAGGGACACCGTAAGCCTGCCGTACAGGATCAATTATAATAATTTCGACGATAGAAGGAACCGAAGTAGGGAAAACCGAATTTCTGTCGGTCGGGTTTACGGAAAAGCCGATATTCGGGGAGAAGGAACGAGAACAACGGGAAGTAATCGAGCGAAATGTCGAACCAGCTCGAGCAGAAGAAGGCACAGAACGCAACCGTTGGATATAGAGGGTTAAATGATTCTGTTTCAGAGTCAACAGCTCGAAAGTTTGTTGAAAAGTTGCGAGCCATAGTTCTCCGATGTTCTCGTCTGAAATCGTGGCCGCAAATCCTCATTAAGCCCGCCGCTGAAAACGATTCTATGCCCAATGCATTTGGAGCATCACAAATCAAAATAATTTGTTTAATATTTAACCAGACGTGTACTTTCTCGTTGAGCCCATTGGCAGCGAGTAGAACAATTGAAATGCCATAGAATTCGTTGAAAATTGAATTTAAGCATTCGTTTCTCTTTTATTGTTGTCCTGAGAGACGCAGATTTGTTTAAAACTATAGACATTAATACGCAAGAAAATAATGTTACACAGGGAATTACTACAAGGAATACAAATTTGAATTCTAATTCTTGATAATGATACTTTACCTTAATTACCGGAAAAAATGAGTGGTGAATGATAAGATTGTTTTAAATGTTGGAGAAAATTGGTGATGAAAAATAAGATTATTTTAACTCGCAAAGGAAATTGCCGATAAGAAATAGAGCTGCTTTAAGTTTCGAGGAATATTGGGGATAAATATAAAAATTATATAAAAGATTATAAAATATTTCTATTATTTTATATTAAATATAATTATATATTATATATTAAATATAATTATATATTATATATTAAATATAATTATATATTATATATAAAGATGATAAAAAACAAGACTACTTTAAATTTCACATAAAATTGATGGCAAGGAATAAGCCAACTTTAAATTTCAACTTAAATAGCTGGTGAATAGTAAACCTACTTTTAAAGAATATTAGTAATGAAAAGTATGACTACTTTAATTTTCAGCGGAAGTTAACGATAAAAAATCAAATTACTTTAATTTTCAAGGAAACTCGGTAATCTACAGCTGTTATTATTATTATCAAATAGTTACAGCTTAATTTTATGATATGGCAACGTTTTTATTATTTTATTGAATTTTTGATGGTCAACGATCAAACATCAATCATCATTCTTGATGAAAGGCTAAAATCGGACACGAATCACCATTGATCTCCTTAGTTCCATTCAAGATTCGAATGTCGACCGCTGATATGATTGCTATAGCGATAACAAGCATGGTTAATTATTAATCATCCATCTCGTTGTGACCTACTTGCCACAGGTAATTGCTCTCGCTCAGAAAGAGCGATTTAAGAAACGGATCGTTAGCGGCACCAAGAATGTCACGTGCCTATCCTCTTCATTACACTAGTCCCAATCGTATTAATAACGTTGGATTGCACTCGGTGATTGCAGCAATTGCATACTCCTGCATTCGCACTCGTGTCATGCACGGTCAGAATATCGTCACGATTTTGCAGAAATCAATTTGACTTTCTGTGCTGCAAATAGTTCAGTAAAATATCGCACACATTTTAAGCAAATAACTATGCTACTAACCTATTAATTGTGTAGCCTGATTTTTAAAATGTTTAAGACCTTCGCGTCGTGCCTGGAAAATTCATTTTAATGTTTTGAAACGAAGTAGTAACATTGAATTTGAATTTTTACGATTGCTAAAAGTAATGCAAATAACTATGCCACTAACCTATTAATTGTGTAGCCTGATTTTTAAAATGTTTAAGACCTTTGCGTCGTGCCTGGAAAATTCATTTTAATGTTTTGAAACGAAATAGTAACATCAAATTTGAATTTTTACGATTGATAAAAGTAATGCAAATAACTATGCCACTAACCTATTAATTGTGTAGCCTGATTTTTAAAATGTCTAAGACCTTTGCGTCGTGCCTGGAAAATTCATTTTAATGTTTTGAAACGAAGTAGTAACGTCGAATTTGAATTTTTACGATTGCTAAAAGTAATGTAAATAAATATGCTACTAACCTATTAATTTTGTAGCCTGATTTTTAAAATGTTTAAGACCTTGGCGTCGTGCCTGGAAAATTCATTTTAATGTTTTGAAACGAAATAGTAACATCAAATTTGAATTTTTACGATTGCTAAAAGTAATGCAAATAACTATGCTACTAACCTATTAATTGTATAGCCGGATTTTTAAAATGTTTAAGACCGTCGCGTCGTGCCTGGAAAATTCATTTTAATGTTTAGAAACGAAGTAGTAACGTCGAATTTGAATTTTTACGATTGCTAAAAGTAATGTAAATAAATATGCTACTAACCTATTAATTTTGTACCCTGATTTTTAAAATGTCTAAGACCTATACGTTGTGCCTGGAAAATTCATTTGAATGTTTTGAAACGAAGTAGTAACATCGAATTTGAATTTTTACGATTGCTAAAAGTAATACTGTAAGTACCGGTCTAAAAATTGCGTCATAAACGTCGGACGATTCTACATAAATGAATAAAAATATTATCGGTAGACTACGGAACAGTAAAATTCATTTTAATGATGCAAAACGAAGTATCAGTGTTTTCAATTTTTACGATTACTCGATGTGGATGCTGCTTTTAAGAAAATGTTTCCCGAAAGAAGAACTCGTAAAAGTAAACGTAGGAATGTTCATTGAAATGTAGATAGTGCACGAATGATTCGTACCACTGTTCGGTAAACGTTGTTATAATTACGCACTAAGGATCATTCGTGCAAAATCTACATCTGGATAAACATTGACTGTTGTTGCTTGGTGTACCGCATACATACACATAGCCGAGAGAGAAGCATGACTTGTGTAATGTTTGTATTTAGGTATAGACACGCATAGACAACATTTTTGTAATTTTAATAATTCAGTGCTGATGTTTGTAAATTGTAATAAGGTATTTTTATTTCAGCTTTGCCGGCCATAAAATTTGGAATTGGTTTACAATTCTCATACTACTCACACATTCTTATAATTCATTCCCTTTCTCTTCTCTCTCTCTCTCTCTCTCTCTCTCTCTCTCTCTCTCTCTCTCTCTCTCTCTTGTTACTACCTAAACTTAAACCCTAATCTAACCTCTGAGACCTGAGCTCTGCAACCTAAAACCTAAAATCTAAAACCTGCAACTTACAACCCAAATACCTATTTTGGTTTGACTTTTGGTTTCTGTTTGTTAATATTCTATATTATATTGCTACGTGTTCTTCTCCTTCTCTGTGGTCCCTTTTCACGATGTTTGTAAATTTATTCTTGAACGTTTACGTTGGACAACACTGTCATTATCGATTCGTTTCTTATAAATAATTATTTATTCAAGCATATAAATGTTTACTAACAGTCGAAACTTCATATGCACTTCGGCAACAGTATTAGCGATTCTTATTTATTCGATCTGCAGTAATCCTGATCAAAGCTACTTCTAAAATTTCATACATTGTTTTCATTTTAATTAAATTGTGTAATTCCACTAATGATTTTTATGGAGGTTAATTAATATTATTAATGCTTATTGTTTCTATCATTGTTTGATGTACTTAACATTAATATTAACTACGAGTTTTATGCATTTATGACAAAAATAGGTGGGTGTAATTTTAGTTGAAAGTTTCAAAGACTTTAAGAACATCAATACATGATTTACAGTTTAATAAAGTTAATAAAACTAAATTTCTGTTTGGTTCGTGTGACTAACAATTGTTGAAAATAATTATCATTTTACATAAAAACCTGAAACCTAAGTATTATTCGTCTCTATACTGACTGTTGTCAAATCTGATGATATCTGAAAGTAAATAAAAATTGTGCTTAAACAACTGCATAAAAGTAAAAAAAAATTATTTCAAAGATCATATAAAAGTAAACAAGACATATTTAGAAACTCTATAAAACATAGAAATTGTTTATGCAAAAAGAGATCCAGGTGTATTCGATAACGGAAATTCAGAAAATCTAGTGCCACAAAAGTAATCTTATTAAATGTTATGTAAAACTATCAATTATAAATAAAATGAACCGTTCGCATAGAAGAACAGTTGTTTGTTGAACATCTTCAATCACTATTTGTTTAATCATTTCCTTGGTATTTTTCTGTTTCAGTCGTTTGCGGCGTCGGTGTGGATGTGGCGTACCATCAACACCTGATGGGCTTTTACGTCACGTGAGGATAATTCAACACGCGTGTACCGTAATTCAGAATCAATTATCAGAACTCGGACAAGCCGAAGTTTCAGGCAAACCGTAGAACCAGATTTTTCTTTCTCCGAGAGTCTCCGTGATTATTGATTTATTTTTAATTATTTTTGCGTGGAACTTTTACCAACACATCTGTGACAATTTTCTGATTAAAGTATGTCCAAACATGGCTCACTTCGGAGCATGTTTCCTTGCTTAACACTAGATTTACGGGGCCCGTCAAAATGGCGGATTCAAAAATCTTTAATTTACGATTATTAAGAGTGTAAGAAGGTATTCGTGAGGAATTATAAAATAGATTTATTTTTTTGTGTACATGTTACAATAAAATTCGCTGAAGATCTAAGTAAATACAATTTTATTATTTTTATAAAGCAATGTAAATAATCAATTTTAGTGCTCCGTAAACCTAGTGTTAATTCACGATTCAGTGGAGCCTCGATTATCCGAACAAATGATATCAGAACTCTCCGTTATTCGAATGTAAACGATTCACTCTAAAGCGATCCATATGTGACATAGAGTATTGTACAAATTTCAATACTCGTGTTCCGTTGATTAGTTCGGATAATCGAGGTTCTACTGTATCGTGGATTAAACAAGTACGAACAATCCAAACTGTCATGTTTGGGCTCATTTTAATAAGAGAAATGTCCCAAATAATAACTACTAGAACAATCCAGAAGAAAATATACGAAAGAAAAGAAAGATGAACATAGAAAAAATGTCGAGCAGATATGTAGGTATTAAGGAAAGTCGGACTCTGATTTTGGGGAAAAATTTCGAATTTCGGTTTTTAAGCTAACTTTTTTCCTAAGTATTCTCAGGTTTTATTTAAGAGAAAGATCGCTCATTTCTTATGGGTAGTTCGGTCTCTAGGAGCAGTTTTGTATCTCGGGGTCGCTGCAATCTCTTCAGTCTTTGCTTTATTTTCTAAACTTTGAATTAAGTTACTCGAAAATTGTATTTTTTTCATATAAAATATACCATCTTTCACGAGCTATGAGGACTTTCTTCGAAGACTCGTTTTTGTTTGATTTCTTATTTTCTTCTACATATTTTAACACGGTTTTTTATAAAATATTGCTTCCTTAAAAAATTATGTGAAAATACTTCCTTGACAATTTTTCAAAAATATAATTTAAAATATTTTGAAAACCTCCTCGCCAAAGTATGTAGGGAACCAAGAGGAATCAATAAAAATATTTCTAAGATATCGCTTAAATGAAGTTCATAAAAGAAGGAATATTGTATATTGGAAAATTTCCATGGACGGAGGTACAATGTCCGACTTTCCTTTAACACTCCATCTACTGGAACCTTATTAATAACTTATTAAGCTTATTAATAACCTTTTCAGTAATTTTACTGTACTAAATGGAAATTTAAAAATCTTCTGTTAAACAATAATCCCAAACGAAATTATTATTTTACTTTATTGAGAGTGAGTTGCTGGTTTGTGATGGAAGTTTCTATAACTGTTAACAAAAATCCTCAGCCATGGGTATAGTTTTCCAAAAATTATGACATAATCGCCGGTAGATAATGTGTTAAGAAATTTAGTTATTTAGACCCGTTTGACAATTATACCGTTAATAAAAAATAACCGTTTTCATACGATAAAATACACGAACTTTTGTCTCTTGTGACTAAAAGAACACATGACAAAAAACGATTACGCGATATCAAAAAATCTGTATCCGAACATCTTTCAATCTTCATGAGGAAATTTTTAATCAATCGCGTATCTTTAATCCGCGACATATCATTCGCTCAATCATATTTTACTGTGTGGCGGCCCGTATGCATGCAAAACACTCATTTCCATAGATACGGCCGGAATGCAATCTGCAATGGCGCGCCCACCGCCGCGGATCTATAAAATTTGCGATTTATCGAATCGGCCCGCCGCGCCGATAAGTATGAACTTGGAATCGTAATTCCCAATTGACTTTTGTTCGGGGCCGACCGGGTCCATACATTTCATGCATAAGCTAACACGATTTATCAGCCCGGCGGATAACGAAGTTTGTTAGATCAAAGCGGCCTTCGGGTTAGACCGATGCACTTTCCGGAATTAATATTAGCCCGGTGTGCGGACGCTTTGGCGACCGCTGTCACGTATTCGTTACATTGACGAGTCGATCGTTACCAGCCGGTGTAACGTACGCGTGACTTCAGCGAGTCAATCGTTATCGGCTGCGCGCTGTTACGCGCGAGCAAGTAACAGTGTCACTGACAGTGCACACGAATACAATGAACCAATACAGCGGTCGTATCGCTCGCAGGGGATTGTGCTCGACTCGTACAAGCCGATTCTAATGAAACCTTGTACACACGTGGCCCATACGAAATTTTGTCGACAACCGGTTTAAATTTATTTTAAATTTGTCTAACTTTATCTATTTGGATGGCTTGGGTTGATCTATGGCTGCGAACGATCTATTTGAATTATTAGTGCGTTTGCAAATTTAAGGAGGCAGCTCCATTTTTACTTATTTTTTGTTGTATTGTTGCATTGCAATTTTTGATCAAAGGGTTTGTAGCGACAAGGAGGTGTGTCTATTGTTTTTATATTTTTGTTTATATTGGTCTTATCGCAGTTTCTAATTGAAAGGTTTGCAGTAACAAGGGGATGTGTCCATTTTTACATATTTTTTGGTTATATGGTTTTATTGTAGTTTATAGTTGAAGGGTTAAAGCAATAATGAAACAGCTGCATTTTTCGTGGTATAACCAACCGTGTCAGAGTGGGTGATGATTCTGTATGCAGTAACAAGTCGAAAAAAAGGAATAACATTTTTTTGTTTGGCGCCTCGTTTTCGAGGGAAATGGCTTTATAGGATCGTCGGGTTCACGTGTCCTAGTATTTGCAGCAAGTAGAACCAGTCGGTCGTGACCAGACGCGGCAGCCGATTCCTACCCAACGGCAGGCGTATTCGTTGAATATTCAAACTCGATTTCCTCGAAAACGAGGCGCCGCACACAAAAATGTTATTTCTTTTTTCGACTTACTTTTTCATGTAGATTCATCTTATTGCGGGTTGTACCGCCAGATCGGTGATACCTTGAATAAATGTCTATTCTGAAAGTGTTAAGTTCATTCTCTAATTATCGCGTCTCAAAAACTTGATATTTATTGCACCTTTTCGTAGCTGCTGATCCCAAAAATATCCCGTCAAAGTAGTTTTATGAAATTCGTGAAATTATTAACACTAACCGTACCACGCCTGGTCAAATAACCGGTTTACATCATGGTGACTCTAAATAGAACCGATTATGCATGTGTGTGTGTGTTTAACATTTAGCGTAGTCTAGGGTAATTACCCTTGCATATGTCCCCAATATCAAGAATACATGCATATGTATCTGCAGAAATATTTCTGTAATCTGTATTGGAATTGTTTTTTCAACTTTGTTAACATTTCTGGTATTACTTGTGACCATGAACTACTTATTCATTCACGTAACTCTAATGCACTTTTAACTGAAGTTCGCTAAACTATTTGTTTAAAATTTGATTAAAACAGTTGGAAATTAATAATTTAGCAACGACTTATACAGAATATATGTATAGGTAGTGTTTTGAAACAAGAACGTGTAATAAAAATTTAGTGAATAATGGAATTAATGAATAATTGAAATGTAACCTTTACAGGACGCATCAACGCTATTTCAAGGTCAAATAATTATCATCACGATAAGTTCTCCACAATACCATATAAGTTTTATATGAAATATTTTTTATATCTCTGATACGTATAGAAATAATCACGCGTAGACTTTTGAGCCGATCATACTATATAGTGTTCGAAAAATGTACTTCCTTGAAAGGGACGAATCTTGGGGTCATTTAAAGTAACTTAGTCCTTTGCAAAAATGTTCTCCGCGGCCTTGATAAGGAGTTATTAACGAAAAATGGGGACCAATTAGAGTGCGGATACAGCGGACGGATTCGGCTCGGAGACAGGCTCCGCTAAGCTCGACGTTGGCATTGGCCGAGCCAGAATCCGTCCGCTATTGCCGCGTTCTGATTGGTCCGTGTCTTTCTTTAATAACTCCTTCACAAAGCTGTGAAGAACATTTTTGCAAAGGAAAAAGTTATTTCAAATAACATTGGGGATCACTCCTCTCAAGGAAGTACAACATTTGTGGGACCCCCTGTATGTATGTTATTAATTTCTTTTGAATCGAAATGAAATTCAATGTTGTTTTCTCAATCTTCTTCTAAAAAGTTATGGATAACAAAGAAGTTCTAATCGTAGCAATTGTAAAATAAATCGTAGAATACAAGGGTTGAATCCAATACAGATGCAAAGATATTCCATAAAATATTCTAAAAAGTTGGAAATGAAAAATTATTTTCTTCTCTCGCACACGAGAATGGGTGGCTTCGAGACCACATGTGTCGTATAATTTATGACACTCTGTTGTACGGAAATTTTCAGTAAGAGCGGATCATGATTGGCTAATGCCCCTTGTCCGCCAATCAATCTATAGCAGCCGGTATCACGGCGTTGTCGGTCGTAGACTAATGATGGCCACTCTAGAGTAATGTGTGATGTCAGATCCTCTTGCTTTCCCCATTCTGCTCGCATATGAGAGGGTGTGTGTACATTCCCCCGCCTAGTTTCATGCCTCTCATGCTATTTCAGAGCAGCAGCCGGTTTCATCTTCTTCCTGGAGATCACGTGGGCCATCACACTGTTCGTGCAAATCTGTGTCAGGTATTGATAGTTGCTTGAGTAACGTATGCGTAACATAAGAGACCTGCATGATCAGTAAACAGAATACAACCTTAAATCATAGTTGGTTGGTAACCGATTATTAAACTACCGATTTTTATGTAAAATAAAAATTGTCTGTAGAAGCAAAAGTTAAGTAAAAATATGTTCTTTCTCTTAACCGTTTGAGTCCCACGGGGTATTGAAGAAGCACTGTCGAAGAATCCCAAACAGCGCAACCGCGCTTTCTCTAAATGACTACGAAAAGACCCAAGCAGCGCGATAGCGCTTTTTTTATTTTATTTTGTAATGTATTATTGCATTATTATAGTATTATTCTACCTATTGTAAAATGTACTATTTACATTAAAAGGAGCTGTGTGATGTACTTGCTCCAGTAAATCTGAGCGCGCGACTTCAACAATCGGTAACGCACCGTCAGTTGTCCACAATGCTCGAAATGTGCTGGGTTTTCTCGACATAAAATCTCAACAGCGCGATCGCGCTCCTTGGGATTCAAACGGTTAAACATCAAATGGTATACTGTTTCTTCAGACTGCGGTCTGGCACATTAGAATCATTCTAAAAATTCTGTAAAAATCTACTGATATTTCGAAGTGCTTTATTATAGTTTAAGGCTACAATATCCAACCGTACAAAAAAAATCTAAAGAAACTTCATATTTACAATTATAGATATTTACATTATATACAGAAAATTTTGCTGTGGTCATGAAAGGCTCAATGGCACCATTCAAGGGTTAATGATTCGGATCAATTGAAAATAACTATAACAGTGTTCGTTAATTTTATCGATGTCATCACTGTTTTTCCATATTACCTACTCACTTTTGTCATAAATGTGTAAAATTCGCAGTCTAATAGAGTATGGATACTGACCTTTTCTAGTGCCGATTTCTCCTTCTCTGCGCCCTTCCTCGCAGTGACCTTGCCGATATCGCTTCATAAATTCGCAGTCTAATAATCATTAATAAACTAATCTAAGAAATATGTATCCACCAATACAAGAAAGGTCCGCAAATTAATTTCTACAGCTAATAGTTCATATAATAGAGATTTCGTTTGTTCCAGGAATGATGATGAGTCGCTCTGTTCCTGTTGCTGGTCTGGCGTTCTGGCGATAACGCACGGTTGGCGAAGAACGTTGTTTTATCTGCCGCTGTCCTGCATTTTGGCATGGAAACCGCACAGTCTTTGGCTATCCTACGTCGCCGGTACTATTTCAGCCATTTTCCTGTATATCCGCTTTAACGATAATATATGCACTGCGGATCCCGTGGAAACGCGCCGGTGAAACATGCATAAAAATCACGTCGAGCGCAACTGTTCGCTCCCCGAAATTTGAAAATTGTAGGAACCGCTCTTCCGTTTATACCCGCTTTGTTTCTTTCTGCACGCAGCCGGACTGCTGGCTGCGCTGTCCTTGCTGCATATTGCATCCAGCGCTTTAGAGGATCGCGGCTCAGTCTGCCAGATAAGCAACACCACGGATTCGGTGACCGAAAGCCTTTTAAACACCAGGAACGAACATTACGATCGTTTCGAGGAAGTTTTGGTAGGTACACGTTGCCGACAACGGGATAGAAAACGTATCACAGTGATTATGGCACAGACAATGGTTGGACACATTTTGACTTGAAACAGAATGACAAATAATCGTGTGAAATAATGAACTATTCTAAATACTAATTTAAATTTAAAATTCTATTATAAATGGAATTTTCATTTGAAATTCAAAGAATGAAATAATTTGGAGAAAATTGCTGTTCTAATAAAGAATATGATTATTTCAAATGGCATGCAGCCAAATAGGATAATATACAGATTGCGGCCGAATAACATGTACATGCGGACAGAAAGTGATTCTAATTGCAAAAATAAATAAAAAAAAAGGAATAACATTTTTCTGTTTAACACCTTGTTTTTGAGAAAATCGTGTTTCATGATCTGTAGGGTTCACCAGCTTTAGTATATACAGGCAGTAGAATTGGTTGGTTGTGATCAGACGCGTTAGGCGGTTCGTATCTAATAGCACGCGTATTCGCTGCATTTTCAATCTCGATTTTCTCGAAAACCACTGAACTGACTGAAAAAATGTTATTCTATATTTTTTTCTTATTTATTAACAAGGAATTACCTCGTGCTCGCTTGTACATGTTATTCAGCCACACCCTGTATTATCTTAACGATAACACAAGTTATTATTAATATGCGATTATTTTTCAAATAATTTATTTGAATAATTCCCCAGCCTGGTACAGAGAATCCTTTCTAGCATTCTAATTTAGGTGTTGACTAACTTCGAGATACATATCTTTGATAGAGATGTGCACGATGCTTTTTAAAATGCGGGGTGCACCGTTGTAGGGACTCAGAATAGTGACACAATGCTAATCCACTGACAAAACCTCGCCTTGTTTTTAATTATTTTTGTATAAAATTTTTACTAACGTATTTATGACATTTTTCTGATTAAAATGAGTCCATACATGACATATTTTGGAACACGTTTGGTTTTTTAACCCTTCGACGGTGATGGTCGAGTCTTTTCTGACCCAGTGTATAAGAATCGCCACTTAATTAAAAGATCGTCGGTTATCCAAGCGGTTGAGGAGTTGGATTACCTAGCGGTAGACCGAGGTACGAATTCCGCCGGGGTAAAAAAGTTTCTTTCTCCGTTATAAATTTTCGTTACACTCGACTTCCGTAACGCAAGAAAATTGTAGCCCCCTCAGCAAAGAAGTTTCACTTCAATAATGCTGAGTAACGGTTACGTTAGATACAATAGAAAGACTAACATATCTTCAAGAATAATTCTGTGGTTGCAAGGAAAAACGACAGATGTTACAATTTCAAAAAATTTGAGTTCATACATTAATTGAGCTTTATAGTATAGGATTTACGTATTTACCAGAAAAAAAGTCACGAAAACAAATTCGAAAGGCTGAAAAAAATAATGCAATTTAACCGATGTCCTATGTCAAAGCATTAGTGATCAAATCTTTAAACGGCAATATCTCCAAAGTGAAAGTATGTGACATGCGGCGTTCTTCCTGATAACCACAGAATTAACCCCTTGCCCTACGATTTAATTGTAAGTTCCAACAGCGTGGGCCCAAAACGAAAACAAGACTGCCCAGCCTCCTAGTATTCCACGTGATGTTTACATTTGGCCCGAACGACGTACCACGGGCCAGGCTCGTGATAATCAGTTTTGGCCCGAATACCTCACCACGAGTCTTACACGTAGTTGTAGGGCAAAGGATTAAGGCAGTGAATGATCCTAAACATCATCAATTATCATAGTTGTAATATGTCCGCTGCCCGAGGGTTAATTCTCAATTTAGTAGAACCTCGATTATCGCAACTAATGATATCCCAATTATCCATTATCTGAATATAAACAGTTTAATCTAAAGCGGTCCATATACAACGCGATTCATTGTACAAATCAGTCAAGATTTAGTCTAATACTGTAGTTGTGTAACTGCTGATTAGTTCGGATAATCCCGGTTTGACTGTATCGTAAATTAAACAAATAGATGTTAACCAAATTGTGTCGCGTTTGATGTCATTTCAATCAGAAAAATGTAAAGAATATGATGGTAAACATTTCATAAAAAAGTAATTGAAAATGTTCGGGAGCAATGACCAGGCGACCGAGAGGACTCCGAGAGGACCGCCATGGTCCCACGTAAGTAAGTAAAATCATTGTGTGAAATATTTTTAATAAGATATATTCTGGGAGATAAAAACTACTTCATTATTAATTAATACAATTTTTGTGTGCCTTTTCCGTGTGTGCGGAAAAATGTCTATAACGATGCAGCCTTTGCGCGAAATATTAAAACTGGTTTTGTGCAAAATATGATGAACAAACGCACTCTCGATGGTACGAGAAATTTAAGGATGGAGACGGAAGTATCATAAATAAGGAACATATTCAATCAAGAACGTAGATGAGAAAACATTGAAAACGTTGATTAAAGCACGTTGATTCAACAGCTCTGGAAACTCTTTATAATGGAATTGGATAACGAGCAATTTTCCATTTAAGTGAACCTAATTTCGAGGAAAGTTATGTGTATTCGAGTTTTATGGTACTGCTAAACATTTGATATTTTTTAATCGCTGCTCCCTTTAACTTCCTTTTATTTCGAACACTATACAATTCTTGTGATAGGAGAAACATTGAAAAATATACATGAAGCGAACATCGCAAATGTTTAAATTTTTTAATTAAAAAAAGGGGACACACCTTTTGAAGTTACATTTAAATTATCGAGAAGATGGTAGAATTTCACAGAGCATACATTATTCACGAGTAAGTTTTACATAATTTTACATAAAATTAGTTGAAGCTGCTTAATTTCCATGTAACGAATCATGAATGAATTTGTTACACAACCATGTATCTCGAAGCATAATATCTAAACCAGAACAATGTTAAGGGATCCTCTTACCTTCGCCCGTCTAAAAAGTGGGTCAACAGAAGAAGTTTGAATTTCTCGTGATCAAGAACTTCATTTAAATTTTTGAAGGGTAACGCTCTCTAGTGTTAATGATTAACGACGCCATCTTTTCACGAAAACGAATGCAAATTGACTTAAGACTTCATAACTTCCATAGTTTCATTCCTTTTTAATTACTCTGGCTTATAGGATGATCACGTTCATATAAATTAACAATCTTCCTGAATTATTCATCTTAAAATTGGACTTTCAAATATTTCTGACACCGATTTCAAAACCTTCGCGAAAAACGCAAAAATTATAGAGCCTAAAATTTTTATTATATGTTACCACTATGCAACACGATTGTACTTTTAGTTTTTAATTACTGTTGCATTTAGACTGCGAATTTTTATGCAAAATTAAAGTTTTCTGCATTCATTGTCAGAAGCAGAGAATAAATGGAAATGTATTTCCATTCTTGGCAATCGTGATGCGTGGAAAATAATAATAATCTTTAATTTCACTAATATGTTTACTGTTTTAGTTACTGTTGGATTTTCTCATTTTTGTTATAAATACATAAAATCTGTAGTCTAGTTATTTTACCAACGGTACGCTGATGTGTCTGATCATGGTCTACCGCTTCTACTTCTTGTAAACGCTAGGACACGCGAACTTGACGGATTTCCAAATTCATTTTTCTCGAAAACGATGTAACAGTTATACCTTTCTATTAGATGCAACGTATCACCTCACAAAATTAAAAAAAGTATATTATTTGAGAAGAGTCATACATTTCTAAATATCACGCTGTTTGAAGTCATAGTGTAAGTGTATCATTCGGATTTTGCGGTTTACTATCATACAGTATAATATCGGTAGACTGCGGATTAAAATCCGCATAAATGCATACATGCATATGACAAACATGACACGATTTGAAGAATGCTGTTATACTATTTTCGACTTACTAAAATTATTAAAAGAAAACATACATTGTCATTTAGCTTATGTTGCTTACAATGAACGTAGTAAATTTTTATTTTGCATAAAAATCTGCAGTCTAAATACGACAATCTTACAGTTTACTTAAAGATAGTCAAATTAATTTGATACACTGTACTATTTGAAGTCATAGTTCACAGCATAATATTTAAATAATCCATGACCATCCTCTGTAAAATTGTTTTAATATTTCATAAAGTAGGTTTGTTGCATTTAATGAAACATTTTAACGAGGCAAGTAAGCAGCGAAGCAAAGACTATTTGGGATCGTCTTAATCCTCTATTCCACGGGTTGGATCTCCGGCACCTATGACGATAATTGTTGTTCATTTAACTTCATGAAATTACTGAATAGCTTAAATAAATTTGCTTCCCTTGTTTGTAATAGTGTTTTGCGATAAAGCGACGCCCACGTTACTAAACTGCAGATCTTCATACCAATTCCCATTTTTATGCTTAATTTTATGAAAATTAAAATCAAAAAATTATTTCTTTCATTGACTAAAAACAAAATGTAAAAATGAAATAAAAACATTATTTATTTTTAATCGTATACACGTATCCTTGTATTTTAGGAACACATATTATAAATTCATGAAGATCCGCAGTCTTCTCATTACAACTAGAAAGAACAATATTTATTAATGAAGATGCAGATGAAGGACTTTCTATCTAGACATACATAGTAAGGAATTCTATTCACTCGTGCACTGGAGGGTTAATTTAATTTTCTTTACGAGTTAAACGAAAAATTCTTATTTTCATGGTAGCAAAGGTATGTAGCCCCTTAGTTGGCACGGTAAATTTTAATTGTGGCAATGATCCTGTAAGGTGACCGAGGTCATGGATGACGGGGTGACGGGGGCAACGGGACGAGTGGGCAACAGCGACGGGGAAATGTGACATGAACGTCAGCCCTCTTGGGCTAGTGAGTCGGATGAGGATAGTGAACCCGAACGAAGGACGTGTCAGATAGCGACGTTGTCTTAATTAATCCTCGATGCAGGAAAGAAGAGACGCTGGTTTCGGTATCCCTAGAGCCGTGCCGACACGAACATCCACGGCCTAACCGTGGCGGCAACTGTGATTGAACGTTTTTTCATTTTTCTTTCGACTTTATAAAAACCGAGAGAAACTTTTTTCTATGTATAATCAAAAGTTCGTAAGTAAATCCGCGATCTAAGAGGGTCATCTGGTCTAAACACTTGCAAAAATCGATTTTCTTTTTGCATTTTCTTAACCCTTCGCCGGCAATGATCTTTTTCACTAACGCGACCGGCAAACTAGGTCTTTCATTTCCGGTCTTGATTTTTCATTGTTATATTTAAAAAGAAGAAAAGTTATGAAGAAGTAGAAACTTGGCGAGCGAGTATGCCAGCAAAGGGTTAAAGCATGTGTCTTTAAAAATATGTCTGCAAAAAGATTTATTGAATTAGAATAACGAAGTTAAGGATGTCTGAAGAACGTAGCTCTCATTGTATACAGGGCGTTCGGTAACTGGTGGTACAAGCGAAAAAGAGGTGATTCTACATGAAAAGATAAGTCGAAAATATAAAATAATATTTATTCATGTGAGGCTTTGTTTTCGAGAAAATCGAGTTTGAAAATTCAGCGAATACGCGTAACATGAGATAGCAATCGGCTGTCGCGTCTTATCATGAACAGCCAATTCTATTCTGTGCATATACTGATGCACGCGATCCCGACGAATCTTTAAATTCGATTTTCCCGGAAACAAAGCCTCACATGAAAAAATTTTATTCTATATTTTCGACTTATTTTTTCATGTAGAATCACTCCCTTTTCGCTTGTACCACCAGTTACCGAATAATTTGTATATCTGATAAATAGACTGCTGATTTTATGTATTTATGAAAAAAGTGAGTAGTTCCAGTTTAAAACAGTAAAAAAAATTTAAAGAATTGAAGAATGTCGATATACTATCAGAATCATTAGTGAGGAAAATAAATTTGTACTTAGCTTTTGTAGTTTGCAATTGATCGTTAAACATGTTATTTTTCATATAGATCCGCATCCTACTAATAAGATTCTCGATACGTTATTTTTGGATGTTGCCGGCAGAATATCTCAAGATCTACTTTGGTGCATGAACTTCAAACTCTTAGATAATCTCAAAAAAATCTTGCTGCAATCTCATGAACTAACAACTTCAACCAATATTACTATATTTCTATTTTTTTATTATTCTAAATGTGAAGAAAAAGCCTAAAAAATCAAACGTTGAAATTCACAATTCGGCCATTTTGCTAAATATTGACATGTTCTATAAAATTCAGCTTCGTTTGTTTATTTTTTAGCAGTAGAACGGCTGGTATCGTGTCAGCCAATAAAGCACTTTTTGTTATTTAAGAAACTATAACTGCTGGAATTTGAAGTGTTTTGACTTTAAAAAATTTTATTGTATAGTCCAAGTAATAGAAAATATGTATGTTAAACCTCGACACGAAACAGACGTCTGATTTGTTTATAAAAATTTCCAAACGAGGCTTACAAAATGACGCTTTAGACCAGAAGACCCTCTTATTATCACATTTATCCTGGCGTCCTATTTCGATAACACCTGGCGGTGAAGTTTTTTTTATACGTGTAGGTAATTACTAGCGAGAATTGAATAATAAAAATTGGTTATTGCAGTAGGACCTCGGGTGTTATAATTAGCGTGAACTCGAATAGCGTGACTGTGGTCGTTGAATGCGAGATACGGGAAAATTGTATTGCTAAGGTGAACTCGCGTTGATATACACTATCGGCCGAAAGTATTTGACCCTGTAAAGTACTGTTACCGTTGTAGTTGTACAAATATTAAATATATGACAATCCGTGTCCTATAGTGATTATATATAGTGTTCTTTCTTCACCCTCCTTCCAAAATGATCTATAATAATAATAATTACAAAGATTAATGCAAAGCTGATGTACCCTTATTATATCATTATATTTTGTTGATCTGTATTTTCAAAACGAAATTTAAGATAAATTGATAATAAGATGCTTTCAAATGATCGCTGCGAAGTGCTAGCAATATCGTGTACGTCAATTACGACCAATAGCGCGCATCCTTTCTTTTGAAAAGTAGGTTATAACAACAATCCTCATTGCGAAACTTGCCAATCTAATTTTATCTTTCCCCAATCATTCAGAAACTTTGAATCAGATATTTTACAGTGTTCGTTACGTGAAGATTTGCAAGCTTAAATTAATTTGAAAAAAATTCTCAATTTTTTTTATAGTTATAGAATTTCCTTTTGCATCTCGCACTGTACTTACAAGCGATTAGTACTGCAATGACTTGCGTGAATCGATGATGATATAAATAAGTTAGATCGTAAATAAACATTTATCGGAGTATACCAGAAGTTAACGATTTTCGTAAAACGCGCAGTGATTGGCTCGGTTTTGCAGTTCGTTGTATGCGTGTTGAGCACTGCTGCAACCAGTGATGGTATATGGTTTTGGTTTTCTCACGCATGCGCGACGATTTTAGCGTCAGTAAAGTACAAAGTTGGGGTACCTTGGTCACCCCGCATAGTTTCGCAAATTTTTTTTCGATTTTCAAATATGAATTGACAAGTAGCTCCTTCTCTAATACTAGTTGCCATTATGAAATCGAATATATTAACATTAATTTACAAAAATTTCGAAGTACGGTCGTCTCGTCATGTCGTCTTGCACTCTTCTGTCCGGTTTCCCGCCAATGACAGTTCTCCCCTATTTTCCCCACAAACATAAGACGTTCGGCACGTTCCTGAATTTAGTCGCGCATGCGCGATAAAACCGAGACCATATACCATCACTGGCTGCAATTACAACGCGCCACTGGAAACGTGCTGGAAACACAACTTGATTATGTAGCAGACGATGATTATCATATACTATCTGCAAGTGTTACGATAAGACGATACACAACATTTTGTTTTCATATGCAATCATTACTGGCCGTACTGCATAGAACTCTCTCGTGGTCACAAACTCACCATTAGTTTTCGAGTTTGAACGCAGAATGGAGGACAAAAAACACATACCGTACACGGCAGCCGGTAACAAAGAGGAAGATGAGGTTAGTTTTACCGGTGATCTAAACTTGTAAGGTTAAACATCTGTCAAAGTGATAATACAATAAAATACACTAAGTAGAATAAACTTGCCTACTTTCTACTAGTTTCTGATATTGTAATTAATACATTTCTGAGTAATACAAAAAGTGTTACAAACTGTAAACATGTAAAAAGAACGAACAATGGGAAACGCAACAAGAATTTTTCCGTTAACATCCTGTTTATATTGCTAGTGTTATAGATTGAATACATTCTAACTCGTTTGTTGATATCCATTACATTTTTACTAAAAAATGTTCGAGAGAAAAGTTGAGAAAAGTTTACAGTTTAAGCTACTGTATAAGATGATACGCAGTTAACTAATCTGTCATTGGCGAAAGGTAGCATGTGCAATAGAAGATGTCTTAGGTATTAAACTTCAATATCTAATATAAGATTATTTATTAATGAAAAGTGCGAAGAGTTGAAATCTATATAAGTATTCTTACACTTAAGAGTTGACGAAGCTTTCTCTAATTTAGTGCAAAACAATATATGAATTTTACAATTCTCAAGATTCAATAACTATGTGATATATTTTAAATATTAGTTCTAGGCAACTGTCTCCTGTGATCGTTAAGAAGATAATTTTGTGTATTATAGTCTAGAGTTGTTTATTTTGTAGATATTATTGGAACCATTTAGTTATATTCTACAAGTGCCTGGAAAACAGATCAGAGCAAAGCTAGCGCAAGCTTTCAACTATTGGTTACAAATACCACACGATAAGCTTCTAGCTATTGGGGAAATAGTTCAGGTGCTTCATACTTCTAGCCTCTTGTGAGTTGCAAAGACACTATCAGAGCTGTGTAAAATACTATCTTAAATAGTAAATAATCTATTTTATTTGAAATTATATATTGGAATTGGAAATAGTATTTTATTTGAAGGATTCACAAAATAGTGAGAATTTTATTTGGGAGGGTGATTCTACATGAGAAAATAAATTGAAAATATGGAATAAATTTTTTTCATTTGACATCTTGTTTCTTGCATTTTAATATTACCCGTTTCTTCAATATATTTTCATTGTCAAGAAATATTTTAAATACCATTTAAAGCAGAATTCAAATATTTTATTTTATGCTTTAGATTATCAAAATAAAAATGTTTTATTTGCAGAAATTTTACTGTTTGTTTAAAATAGTATTTTTTTTCAATTGTAGAACAACGACTATTTAAAATAGTATTTAAAATATTTTTTCTCCAAACTTTTACTCGGCTCTGGACACTATTTATATTCGTTTATATTTGTTTTATGTTTCATTGCTTAGTGTATGACTTTTACAGACTTGATGACATTCAAGATAATTCAGTCTTGAGAAGGGGTATTCCTGTAGCTCATAATATTTATGGGATACCTAGTACAATAAATGCTGCGAATTATGGAATAATCATTGCCTTGGAGAAGGTTATTGCTTTGAATCATCCAGAGGTGATCAGAAACAAGAATGAAGTTTCTTTTTTCATAATAGCATTTGATTTAATATTATTTTTGTTATTATTAGAGTACGAAAGTATATTTAGAACAGTTATTGGAACTTCATAGAGGTCAAGGTATGGAAATTTATTGGAGAGATAACTATATTTGTCCCTCTGAGACTGCTTACAAGCAGATGACTATTCGAAGTAAGTCTGCGATAAAGATATTAATCGTTTGGCAAAGTGATATAGTTTTAGAGCTGACAAATGCATTGCAGAAACTGGTGGACTTTTTAATCTAGCTGTCCGTTTAATGCAGTTGTTTTCAAATTGCAAAGAGGATTTTACATCCCTAGCAGGAATCATAGGACTTTATTTCCAAATTCGTGATGATTATTGTAATTTACTTCTTCAGGAGGTAAGTTTAGTGTAACATTGTACATTATCATTATAATATAATGTTATGCTCTTATAGTATACAGAAAATAAAAGTTTCTGTGAAGATTTATCCGAAGGAAAGTTCAGTTTTCCCATAATTCATGCTATACGATGCCATCCTGAAGATAGACAGCTGATGAGTATCCTTTGCTCAAATTTAAGTAGTGTAGCAATATCTACCTGTGAGAAACCAAAACGTTACTCCTTAATTTACCCTGATAAAGATATCCTGAGGCAGCGGACCAAGGATATTGATGTGAAACGTTATTGCATCAATTTACTAGAAAAATTTGGCTCATTTGCTTATACAGAACGTGTACTCGAAGAATTGGATAAACAAGCAAGAAATGAGATAGATCGTTTAGGAGGTAATCCTCTGTTGATGCAAGTTTTAGATGAAATTTTACTGAACTTTAAAGATAAGAAGAATGCTACTATGCTGAAAACAAAAACTGAATCTTAAAATGTTTTTTAATTATTATACTAATACAAAGAAACAACTGGCCTCGCGTAGATATAAATACCTACATTGTGACCAGAATGTATATACAACTTTAATAACAACTCACAAAATGGAACTAGGTACTTGATATAAAATATTAATATGTATAAATATTTAGTTTATTGTGTATCATCTGTATGAAAGCATAGCAGTCTTTGTATTCCAGCTGTTTGATTCAACATGTAATATAAACGATGGACAATGGAAATTACGGAACTTAAATTTTCATTGTAACGACATGCCGAATTTACTAACTTGTCAGAAATAGTACAAATGTAAGGTATTAATTTTGTTACGTACAAAACTTAAATTAAGAGCATTCCTATTTATTTTTCAATGAATTCCATAGTAACTCGTATGAGTCGTTGTCACGATAACGTTAATAAGAAATCACTAAATAATAATGGAACGATGATTCACAGTAAATGTATCGAATTGTGTTTTTAAACCGAATTTGTATCTTCAATTTTATATATCTATAAACACTTAAAGCTTAACTGAAAATTGTAATTATGCGATAATTGATTTCATTCTTGTTCACGGTCTACTTAAGACTATCATAGTCAGACACAGTGAATAATAAAATGTATTTTATTATTCCTACAACAAAAGTTATACAATAGCTTATCAAACAATAGAAGGTATATGTACAATTTACATAAGTGCATAGAAAGGATATTTACAGTAATTACTATATCATCAACCACCGCCAGTTTGCTTGCTATCGCGCGAGTTAGTCGTATAGCAAATTTATAGGCTAGATGAAAAATTTTAAACCATAAATAAGAACTTATTTGTCGATCAAACATGAATTGCAACTCGAATAAATAAACTGGTATTGAACCCGTACACAAGTGTTTCTATTCATCGCGTATTATTTATAAACAAAATGTGTCTCCCTGTATCTTATTAATAAAAATTGTTGATCATTATTATGGATTTTTACAACTTCCATATCTTTTTAATCCTGCTGCGTTTTTGGACTTTCGTCAGGGTTCGATCATATTATTGTTCATTCAACATTATTTTAATGGTCTGAGAGAAATATAAAAACACTAAGATAATTTATAGTATGCATTCGCGTAAATAATCAATAGTCAATTTCTTCTTGAAATTTCCGCACAATGCAAACTTTACCATGGATTAAAACAACTCCGCATTTGTCCCAGATCTCCTTTTATTCGAGAGTTAATTAAACGGCTAATAGAGATATATTGGCAAGAATTTTTCACGATGACAGCAAGTTCCAATTCGACTTTTTGCAAGGATGGTTTAATATAGCCGATGTTGACTAAACGATAAACTCCTCCCTTGGAAAATTAATTATTTTACTTGAACGTCGACACTTATCGGAGTTCCTTCAATAATTTTTTGTCGTACATTCTAAGCGCGTTGTGAAACGCGTCACACTCACTCGTTCATTCATCCATTTATGTAATTTTCTCTTTACAAATACTTTTATATTGATTGGAACTGTGACTAGTTCACGATGCTCGTATATATACAACTCCGATAAATATAAACTTAACATGAAATTCAAACAGTGAATTCGAACTCTAGTACAATATAAGTTATTCTTTCATATTTACATACTGACGTACAATTAATTAACAAGTATGTGATCAGGTAAGGATTACAAGCGCTGCATTGTAATATCAGTACATCTGTGGTGGTAAAATTAGCGTTTACACTAGGACTACCGAGCAGCTAAAATGACTAAATACTTATTATTTTGCTGCGGATGTTACGGTTTTATGGTAAAAATTAGTAGATCAAATGCAAAAGAGTAAAAACATTTAAAATATTCCAAAATACATATTACTTCCAATCAATTAAAATAATGAAGAACAGAAATGAACGTTTACGTAGCTCTTATATTGTGCAATTCTTATCTTCGCAGACAATTCTTATTTTGCATACAAATTTGCAGTCTAGTATATTGTCAATGAAAGTTCTAATTGCATGTATCTCTAAATTTGTTTAATAATTTCTAATGATTTCAGTAAGTGAGAAACGGTTTTTGAATATAAATTTGAAACGATGAATGTAAAACCATTTTTAGATTGGTCATTTCGATCTCTCCAGCAGCGTTACCATATGCGGGTCCCTTACACTTCCACCCCTCGCCTAGCTGCGCTGCTAAGCCGGCCTACGCTTCCGTCACACTTCCCACGAACGCTCATGCGTACCGCGTGGAGCACGCTAACGAGTGTCCCAACTTTACCCAAACCAAGCCGTCCGTGGCCTTGCGTAGTGTGAAAGAAACAAAAGAGCACCCGTTATTTTCTCTATCCGATTTCACAGGCGGAAGAGTGGGGGAAGCCAAGGCCGGCTTAGCAGCGCAGCTAGGCGAGGGGCCTGGTGGGACGCGCATATGGCAACTCTGTCCTCCAGTAGTCATAGTGTTAACAGAACGCCTTAAAAATCGATCGTTTCCGTTGACAATGCTCAAACAGAAACAGCTAAACTTTTGTCGATTAAATTTGAACACACGATACACTCTGTCGCGCGGAAAGCTTGCAATCGCGTTTGGTAATACTATGACGGACCGCGTTTCCTACGCATCACTTCTCTTGTAAACCAGAGATTAACGGCCGGGATCACGTTCGCGTGATTTCGCTTACTCATCGTTCAGTAGCTCCGATTGATGCGACACTGTAATATGCCGGTCACTGATGCCCATCGTGCTAGTCGATTCGTTAAATTATCGCAATAATTACATCGTACTCGTGTGTGCTTGTCGTTCATACACTTTCAGCACGCTTCGAAGGTTTCGATCGATCGTGACTTATTATTACTGGTGTCGATCATCGGTGATCGTCATGGCAATCAATGCGTTTAATTAACTCGCACTCGTGTCTGTCGTTTGTGTTCTTTTTTAATCGATCCGTAATTGGCGATCGTAATCAGAAGTCACCCGATTGGCATTATTGATGATGGACATTCGTTGTGGAAATATTAATACTTTGATGAATTTTCGTGATTTTGTTAGGCTAGCGATTACGCTATTCAATTTGTATACAAAACTACTGATAGACGGTTTGTATACAATATATGGACAAGAATCTAAATAATCAATTTGTCGAAAAATGCAATTTTTTAAGCTCAAAGATGTTGTTTGCTTCATTAGGAATTTTTACGTAGTTGTTTTATTACGAAGGATCATTTTACGAAAAAGGTAAGAATTTGTTGAACAGCGTCATTCGCCAACATAACTTTGTTCAGTCTCCTTTCAATATAACATTAATCGCAACAGATGTTTAGCTCTTAATGATCGGATTTGAGTATCAACTAATTCAAGTTGTGGAGTCTAATCTAACTTACAATTACCAAGAGTATTTTTTATTTGGCTCAACTCGCTAAGGCGCTTGTGTTTCGTTCAGATAGATGCTTTTGAAACTTCGTTTCTGCACTTTGTTTTTTTTTTTACGGCAGGGTTGAAAATCGTGATTTAACAATATCGTTCACAGTTTTTCACCGCTGAGATTGAGCACGTTGTAATAGGAGTGATCAGGGAACCTATCTAATTCGATGTAGTCCGTTTCGTCGAGTAAAAGACCCTCTGTTAGGCCAACAAGTTCTCCAAAAGATGGCCTGCAAGCTGGATCTTTGTCCCAGCAGTAATACATGATGTTATACAGTTCTCTCTTACAGTGTTCTGGCCTGTCCAGTCTGTAGCCTTCTTTGATCCTTCTCATCACCTGAAACAAACAGTTAACGTAAATTCTTTCATCTTTCAAATTCATTCATCGCTCTCACATTCATTATTGTCGCGGTTTTATCCCGCCCACCTCGCAGCGCAACCAATCGCGAGGCAACACTGAGTCGCTAACCAATGTGATTGAACGCAAATTAGCTTCCACTGCTCTCGAACGTCTCACTGTTCCCCGAGTTACGCGACGTTACATAGAAAGTGCCATATCATTAATAAAATTGTACGAATTATTGGATTGTCTTACGAAACTTACGAAACTTTTTTTTCAAAAGAACGGTTAACTTAACTAACCCATGTTTCCTTTGAGACTTTTTTTCCTCACGATGAGTACTATACGATGCAATAAAAAAATTGGATTTGAAGAAAAGGATCAAGGTCAATTTGGTAGTCTGTAGTTTTTGTAACAGATCTCCCCCGTGATCCATACGTATAGAATCTCATTATGGTAGTCGTGACATATCATTTTTATACACCCTATACATCATAAATAGATCTTTTGGGAGAGCGTAAAGAATGACTTGAGCAGCAGTGCCATGTTTTTTGGTATTAATTAAAGGAAGTATACCTCGGCAGCAGCCAAACCGGGATAAGGCGTGGAGCCTAGCGTAACGATCTCCCAAATCAATACGCCGAAGCTCCATATATCCGATTTCACGGAAAATATGTTATCGTACAAGCTCTCTGGCGCCATCCACCTAATGGGCAGTCGGCCCTCGGACTTCCTTTCATAAATTTGATTGGCAGCCACGTCTCTGGCGAAACCGAAATCCGCGACTTTGCACGCGCGGTTTTCGTCAATCAATATATTTCTCGCGGCTAGATCTCTATGGATGATTCCCTTGGACGCCAAGTACTCCATACCTTTGGCAATCTGCGAAGACAAATAATTATAGACTAGGGCTCTTACTATCCGAGTATGCGGATTAGTCATTATAACTCGAAATCCGGATTAAGATCTGAATCTGAGTATCCGAAATGAGATAGTTAGAATATCCGAATAGTAAGCTCAGTTCCTTAGCCATTGTACCAACTAACTTCTATTCGCACAGCTGCTGTTTAATTATACATACAACTTCTAACTAGACTGCGAGTTTTATACATTTATTAAAAAAATGAATAAGTGAATGATAAATGAATGAAATAATATCATTCGTAACTTATTAAAATTATTATGAGAAGAAACATTTTTATTTTGCATTTTTATGCAAAAAGATCAGTAGCCTATTTATAATTAACAGATTTTAGGCTCAATTAAAATTGTTTTATATCAATTGCAGAAAACAGGAGGCAAATAGAAATTTCTTTCTGTAATCATTTTAATAAATCATTCAAATATTTCCATAATTTTGTACTTTACCTCATTCTTGTCATAAATGCATGAAACTCGCAGTCTACTTAATTATAACGTAATAGTATGATGTTATTGGACAAATTTCTTTGATAAGTATGTTGTGTAGTTTGTTATAGACATGTAAATTAGTTAGTATCGTCAGCTGATATGTCATCTAATACCTTAAACATCTCACTTATTATTGATGATTGAACAAGATGCACAAATGAATTGTATCGAAGTGAAGATTGGAATAGGAGAGAATTATGTTTAACAGATAAAATGTCACTGATGTACCTGATAAACGAAACCAGTCAGATCTCTAGACGTCAGTCCAGGTCCTCCATGGTTTCTTTCTTCCCTCGACGCTCTCAGAAAGCTTTGCAACTTTCCACCGCTGACGTACTCTAATATAACGAACATAGGTTCGCGTTCTGTACAACATCCTAACAACCTAACGACGTTAGGATGAGGATCTAGATTCTTCATGACTCTTAGTTCTTGCGCGAGATCCAATCGTTCTCTTTCCGTTGCGTTCTCTTTCAAAGTTTTTACTGCGACGATTGTTGTGCCAGACTTTCCGTCGATGTCCAGGGCCTCGCATTTCCAAACTTGTCCGAAACAACCTTCTCCGAGAATGTTGAAGACCTGCGACGATTTCAACAAATCACCATTTATTTTCTTCTTCATCAAACCTTTGAGATTGTTGCTATACTGGTCTCCGAAATCATGGTACAGCCGGGTGGTAAATAAATAAAACATTGGCTCTAACGTATCTGCGAGACAATATTAATCCAGTGACAAAACTTTTTTGTTTTTTTAACATTTTTTTTATGAAACTTCTACTGATATATTCGTCATGTCTTTCTGATTAAAACGAGACCCAACATGACACAATTTGGTTCATACTTACGTGTTTAATTCATGATTCAGTAGAGCCGCGATTAACCGAACTAGTCAGTACAATGTGAGCGTTAATAGGGTAAGAGAGCAATTATACTTAGCTACAATATTATATTCAATCTTCAATGATGTGTACAATAAATCGTGTTGTATATGGATACTTTTTTTTAACCCTTAGCGGACGGAAATTATCTTTAGCATACTTCTTGATGGGTCGAATAAATTTTCCTTATGAAACAAAATTGTGTATTGAATAGTTAAAGCATATGAATTATGTTAAGGGAAACGAGTTGTGTCCAGTATAGATTTGTTTGATATTTTTTGAAAGTAATAATTTGTTTAAAAATTATTCGCAGTCGCAGGACGATAAAATTGCTTGGGCGACTGACACTCGACACTCGTCCGCAAAGGGTTAATGTCATACGCTTATTCGAACAGTGGAGGACTCAAACATCATCGGTTCGGATAATAGAGGTTCTACCGAGTCCTGAACTAAATAACCAAATATACTCCGAATGGTGTCATGTTTGAGTTCATTTTAATCGGAAAAATGTCAAAAATATGTCGATCAGAATATCATGAAAATACAATTGAAAATAAGAAAGTATCGTCACTAGCATTGCCTGTTACATAGAATTGAGTTTATTAAATCTGATTACGTTTCTCACGACCACCCAGTATATTATAAGATCTCGAATGCCACTTAACCCTGTCACTGACCTTCAGTCGATGTCGAGGAAATTCCCATTTATCTTCCTGTTTATTCTGTGCACCGGCTTGACTGTCTTTTTCCCAGGGTTCGTATCGATTGTTATGAGCCTTCGGGCCACGCCATCTTTTTAAAACGAGAGATGGATCGTCCGATATATTTGAAACACTGACTGAAGCTTGCTCTTTCTGTAACAAGTAATGTACAACTAGAAATGAAAAATTAAATAAAACAACTTTAGATGAACGATTACGCAGTTGTTTCTTTGATTGTGACTTCGATATGCATTATATACATTGTTATCTTCATTAAATAAGATATGTATTTATGTATATATGTACATAACAAGTAATGTACAAATAGAAATGAAAAATTAAATAAAACAACTTTAGATGAACGATTACGAAGTTGTTTCTTTGATTGTGACTTCGATATGCATTAGATACATTGTTATCTTCATTAAATACATCGTCATAAAAATTAACCGAACTAATAATTATTAAAGAAAGAAAGAATTTTTTACTCGACTACTGCGTTTTACAATTGACATAGCAAATTTTTATTTTGCATAAAAATCCTTCTACTCGTAATTATCAACAAGAAATCTGAATATCAATCTACAGTCCTGGCCAGAAAGTTAGGGTCATACTTCTTTTGTGGTTTTAGTAATCTTGAAACGCCTGAACAGAAGTAATTACTCAATTACTTTAATTATTTGATTTTATTAACTAGTACGGTATTGCATACATGCATATTAATTTACATTCGTTAAAGACAAATCCTGTACTCCTATGGCCATGCAACTCTCCCGACATGAATCCCATTGAGAACGTTTGAAGTTTACTCAAAACCTTTATAAACGTGTCACTTGTCGCTACAATGGATGGTTTAAAAAAAAATTCTGGATATTTGGCAAAATCACCCCGAATAATGGATACGATAAAACAATTCATAAAGAGTATACCGGAAAAGGGTGCATACTGATCTAAAAGCAAAATGATAAACACAAATTATTAATATGTGTCTAGATAGTACATATGTGTGTGCTTTAGTAGTTGATAGAAATTATTATTAAATTACGTTCAGGCATTTTAATTTTACAACTACCGCGAGAAATTTGGAAAATTTTAACCGGCCCCAGACTGTACTGTATTCACCATTAAATGTAATTTCTACGGGTATAAATGGTAACGGTTGGAAAAAAACGCACCGTGTCTTCTTTGGATTTTTTCGCGCCGCAGAATTTATTTCGCAATGACCATGCTCCCATTCCAAGGCCAACCACGAGCACACAGACTGCAGCAACTGGCACCAAAGTCATCGAAATGTCCTGGGAGGGTGGTGCCTCGGCAGGTGTGATTTTCGAGCTTAATGGTGGTCCCTCGACCTCGTTTTCCTCCATAGATCGCACGTGAGGACGGACAACATTGTCATCTATCTTCCCCTCGGTCTCTTTCACCTCCTCCGGCTGCAGCCTGGTTGTTTTTGGTATAGTGATCGGTATAGAAACCGGCGACGACGGTAACGCTGGTTTATGAGGTAATCCTGGTCGAGGATAGTTCTGCAGATTCGACAGACTCAGCATTGGTGGTCTTATTCGACCTGGGGACCCGTGTTGTCCTGGGAACGGGTTCCTGTCGATGGAAAGTTATGGTGAAATCAAAAATAATCGCATTGATATAAAATCAATATCTTTAACACGTGGATTGCCGAACAATCGTAATCTAGTTTCCACCATTATTGCTAACCTTCCAATAAGTAACACATATTGGCATTATTTCGTAATGAAAGTCATGGCTACGAATTTTTCAATAGATAATAACAATAAATACAGGGTGAGTCCGAAGAAAGAGAACATCTAAATATCTCCGTTACTTTTCGTTGTAGAAAAAAACTTCTTAGGACAAAGTTACACTGTTTGAAGGGCCACATGTAACGGTGTAAGGGAAAAAATTTTCAAGGTCATTTTTTAATGAGATTTCAAGGTCATCGATGTTTTTTTAAATGGAATGATATATCTTCGTTAACGTAATGTTGTAGCTGACAAAATAACGAATTCATCCATGTAACACAATATGACCTACAAATGACCTTCAACCCAGAAAAATGGAATAAATAAAATTCAACGTGTAAGATTCATTTGCTTTATTTCTGTTATGCAAAATGTTCAAAAATATTCCCTTGAGTTGCTATACATTCATTTAGCCGTGAAGTTACAGAACGTACTGCTGTGTAATTCATTTCTGAGGGAATCAACGCACAAGCCCTGACGATTCTTTCTTTCATGTCGTCTACAGTGCTTGGTGGTTCATGATAAACATCGTCTTTTAGTTTAAAAACTTAGAAGTTTTTTTGTACAACGAAAAGTAACGGAGACATTTAGGTGTTCTGTTTCCTCGGACTCACCCTGTATAAGCTTTAAATAACGTGTTAAAGTACCACATTAGAGAAGTTTCATCTACTATATATCATTATTTGAATAATGCATTAAAGTTACATAAAAATGGGGAAAAAGTAGAAGAAAGAGACAACCAGAAAAGCACCCCTTAACACACGTTAACCCTCATAGTCACGTTCCTCAGAGTGAAAATTTACCTATTTGCATATTGTAAAACGATTGATTTCTTTCTGTCTGTAGTGCAAGATATATTTCTTTAAAATGCGACGTTGTAAATGAAACATAGGTAAAACAAAAATGGGTGAAATATTGTCTTTGTGTTTTATGCAACGATTTCTGGGGAGTGCATGAGGGTTAAATCCAAAAAACCGATCTCCGACCATCATCTCAAAATCCCATCTGTGAAAAGGTTGCGATCAGATAAAATCCACGGAATTTCTCCAAGCAGCTTACTACATACAAATTCAAAGACCGATTCACGAACGAATCTTCAGCAATTGCCATAAACTCCGTCTCCCATTGAAAGAAAATGAAAACACCAGTCGCTGATAAACTACCAGTCTCTGTTGAAATTCTCGATACATAATGTCGTCGTAGGAACAGCAGTCAGAGACTCCTTTCATGCGTGGTTAGATCGCCTTGCATTTAAAACTGTGAAATTGGCTGCCCTCGCCCTTAAAGACACCACTCAATGCAGGGTTCATTGCCGCACAACGGAACACGTTAGCGCCAGCAATTTTTCTATAGGTATGTCTTCCGAGCTAAATTGGCTCCTCCTTACAACTCGGTACTTTTATTTTGCCACCCTTCTCACTGGATGTGAAGGAACTAAATAGGGAGTCCAAGGCCCTCGACCATGTCCGACACATGCGTTGCACGAATTCAGTTCATTCCTTCGTCTCCTTCGTATATGTATAGCTAACAGGATGACCCTCATAAAGGTTTCATCTTTCATGCAATTTGCGACCGACTTTCCAATGGGCACCGAACTTCATCGGTTCGCAAAGTTTGCTCCAAGAGATGGCCATAATTCGATTATACACGACGATTTTCATACAAACTTTTATTCCTACGGTTTTTGGGGACTGTTGAATTCGAATGTCTTATTAAAAACATTATATTCGAAAACGAGGATCTAATATTAAGCCTTTGCACTCGGGGCTATTTCAACTAAAAAATCAAACATTTCTTCTAACCTAGAATATTTCCATTGTACATAATTTTTTTTCATTATATGCCTACGATACTGATATAGTATCTCATACAATATTTAAATGTTTAGTAATTTATTACATATAAACAAATTTAATCATGTAAACAATATTCTGAATAATGGTGTAACAATTTGTAGCGGCGCCTCAGAGTCGCCATTCGAGTGCTAAGGGTTAATGGTATGAACGTTGTTTTATTCGTCATTAATAAACTGCAGACTTTTTATACCAAAATTCTTAAATTCTGCTAACATCTTTGCAGGTCTCCATTTCACCTACTCATTTTTACTTTGAAGGCATAAAATCCGAAGTCTATATCTGCAGTGGGTAACGGAATTATTTATACAGAGTTGAAAATTAATTTTTACGTTGGTAGATCGAGTGTATAAAACTTGCTTACGATCTGCACAATGGAAGAGGTTTGGAATTGTAATTGATATAAAAAAACTAAACTTCTCAGTTTTTGTTTTGTTAAGTAAATTTCTTTGATTTTGTGTAATTTATGTGATTGTCGAGAGGGCGATCAATATGTTACAATGTATTTAAATGTTTGATTGCACCACAAACAGAAATCCACGCCTCATTTCCCGATATTCCATAAATGATAATTCATCGGACCAGAAACAGATCCAATAAGCTCAATCTGGATTTACAATTAGCCAAACTCTAGTACAAACCTGATTCACATCTAATCGAAAATTGATACTGAGCTAACCTGTTGGGTTAATACCTACCTCTGGTGGGCATAATAGTTTCGAAGGTATTCGTTATTAATCCATTACCCTCTAGTGATTCTTAGTAGACTACTGTGTGAAGATTATTATGAAAAACGAAAAGAATGTATAATTTATTATTATTATTATTAAAATAGTCTACGATGCTCTATAAAAATTGTCGTGAGCGCCGATGGGTTAACGGGAAAACTTCCAGCGTTTTATAAACGAATTCCGCCTGTCTAATTACAAAGTTTTTGCTGTGTCTAATCCATCCGCTGTTAGAAAGAGTTTTATACAGTTTGATGTGGTTACCGCAGTCTTGGGTGCAAGTTAATCGGATGAATCTGGCTTATAATTACTTTTATTCATCCCGCCAAACTTATAATACCTACCTTGTAAATCCTTGATCAGAAATTTAAAAAAAAAATTGTGCTGACTAATTCGTGTGCCTCGCAATTAACTTGTTTATTTCTTTTTTTTCAATAATAATGGTTGCTATTTTGATAAGATGTTACGAGTATATCGATTCATCTTTAGTTTCATACAATTTATTTTCATCATTATGATAAACATGAGAATTTGTAATTTAAAACAGTAGACATATTGAGGTAATTGAAGAACATCGAAATATTATTTCCAACTTATTCAAGCTATTAAAGAAAGAATAAAATATGTCTATCTGGATCTTGTCTCTTAATTAAGAAATAATATATTTTTAAAAATATTAATTTATTACAAATATGACTCCATATTTTAAATTAAGAGAAATGCTGAATGACTAGTGAGTATAGTTACCTGAAGGGGGACACATTTAACATGATTGCAGAGTTCGGTAAAACTTTGGTCAAAAAATATTTTAAATACTATTTTAAATAGTCGTTTGACAATTTAAATAAAATACTATCTTAAATAAACAGTAATATTTCTGCAAATAAAATATTTTGATAATCTAAATGATAAAATAAAATATTTTTAGTTTGGTAATCGGAAACATAAAATAAAATATTTAAATTTTGCCTTAAATAGTATTTTAAATATTTCTTATCGATGAAAATAGATTGGGGAAACAGGTAATATTAAAATGCGAGAAGCTATAATATTTTCGAGCTCGATTTTCTCGAAAACCAAGGCGTCAAATGAAAAATTTTTTTTCCATATTTTCGATTTATTTTCTCATGTAGAGTTAACCCCTCAAATAAAATTCACACTATTTTTAAAATCCTTCAAAAGAGATGCTATCTTAAATACTATTTTAAAATCTTGTTCCATCAAATTACTATTTATTATTTACTATTTGAAATAGAATTTTTTGGCCTAGCTTTGCATGATCACTTGTTCAACTTAACCAGACCTAACGCAGACTCATTTGTTTAACTATACAACGAGATAATTCTTGTCTTTATCTAAGAAATTCCACAATTTCATTCCATTATATTATTTCGACATTTGTATGTTGTATAGGGTCAGGAATTTTGTATCTGTCGTTAAAAACGCGAAATCGATTGAAGTTTGCGGCTTCGTAGGGGATAGGAAGTAGAGGTATCGTGGCTCTGATCTCAATCGGTTCACCGATGTTGTCCCTGACAGTTAACCTACCTGGTGTGTCCTCCATTGGGGCCTGAAGTGTTTTTAATGGTGACGTAGACCTCGGTCTTTGTCGTGAGCTGGCCATCGGAGACGGTCACGTAGAGGAACAGGTTCTGGCCTCCCTGGAACGAAGTAGCAAGAAACGTCGTTCAATGTCTGGACATCGACCATATGTGGCTCGTTCGTATTACGTTCTCGTTGTTCCGAAATAAACGGTCCTATGACGCGTCTTTCACCCCATTCGCAGTGTACCCCACCCTCGAGTATCCACGTTGGTCATATATAGACAGTGGGTATTTATGTAAAATAAAAATGTTTTAGCCGAATTGCAACAAACTATAGTGAAATAGAAATATATTTTATTTCTTATTATATTTAATAGGTTGAAAATAATATAACAGTATTTTTAAATTCACCTAATGTTTTTATTGTTTTAATTTATACCTACTCATTTTTCTCATAAATTTATAAAATCCGCTGTCTAGTCATATATGACCGACACCATTTTTCTACCGAACTTGATAATCAATTTTTACTACAATCTACTAACACGTTGATTGCCATGTCACTCATATATGGAACCATGTGTACAAATTTGAAAATAATATATTTCACTAATGTATTCACTGTATCAAGTTTGGTTGGTGTGTGCAAAATGTAAGGATGTTGGAAAAGTACTCAGTATTATATATCTTAACATTTCAATTTGCATTTTGAAATTTTATTTTATAGAATTTTTGAGGCTCTTGTGTTGAATGTACCCAATTAACACTGGAACTACCAGATGGGCAAAAATTACTTGTTTCTGATTTTATCTTTCACAATTATTGGAATTATAAAGATGTTTTCATGAGAATCTGTTTTAACCAACTTCATTATACAAAAGTATATTATAATCGAAATCGTACAAAGTCTGAATAAATATAGTCTTGCGATTATTATACAACAATATATGTCAGTTGCGTCTGATGGTAGGTAGTTCTGGTGTTAATGCTCGGTGGCTACAATTGAATTTTTAATTCTCTATCATTTCAAAGACCATAAGCTAAAGTGCACTTCTATCCATTACTACAGAAATTAATTTTTAAGTCGAGACTTTTGGAGATCCCAATAGAACAGAAATATAAGCGAGGGAACGCTCTTCGTTAACCTATACGGTCGAACTGTTCGCTTATATTTAAAAATGGATTTCTACGATAATATGACTCAACTTTTCAATGTTTGTTTTGTTGAATACCTTTCCGTTATTGCTTTGATTTTATGGAATGTTTGAGTTTGCATCTCTACAGTTAGTGCACAGTATTAACATTTCAGGATGAGAGGGTCTATTGTTCTGTTGATTATCAGTAAATCAATCAAAGGTCAGTCACGTGACAAGCCAAACCACCACTGTCCTCTTAACGGTGTCTACCATGAACGTTCAATGAACGATATAGGATATCATCGCGGTAAGAGCTCACTTTGTAGGTACCTAAGTACTACATGCATTAGAAAATCATGTTTCAATCTTTTTCATGGAACAGTACACTGAAGTGGCAGTAAATCGTTACTGTTAATTGTTATTTAAATGTATTTTAAAATATGAGCGTGATATATGGTAAAAATGATTTTTTCATGCTGCGAATATTGTACGCTGCAAAAATATAAAATCTATACGAATCAATAATAGTCAGCAGAAAATACATTAATAACACTTGCTATTAGTTGCATCGAAGCAATTAATATCCTCTTATTTTAAAAAGAACAAGGCTATATAAAGAAAGATAAATAATGAAAGTGACTTTCTGTTTTAAAAAATGAAAAACTAAAAGAAGTTGGGATAAATGTAAAAAAAATCACAATATTTATAATTGACAGAATGGATGTTGAAAATATCATACATTCAGAATCAGTGAAAAATCTCTTAATTTGACAAAAAGATTGGATCAGGATTGAACTGGTTATATGAACAGAAGATACAAAATAATAAATACTTTATGATTTTTGCGATGCACAACCAGTTTTCAGATGTAAATAAATGTTTTTACACAGGCAATAATATTCCTCGACAAAAATAAATGTAAATATTGCATGAATGAGATTGCAACCAGGCCATGCAAGACCAGATCTGTGCAACGGCACGTTGCACACGGAGCATGCACTTGGAAAGGTTAATTTTATGAGACGTGAAGTGAAGAAGCTGGCACACGCGAATGCTTGTGCTCGCATCGCACAGAAATCGAAAGGAATATGTAGGAGGGAATAACCATGATTGGTCCATACGTTTTAAATTTCTTAAGCCTGGAGCAGTCGCATGAACGACAATCATTATCCTTTGAAACGTAAGAGGTCGAAAATAAAAATTTCATATCGAATACTTTTCTCATTTCTCATTTCTTCATTTATTTAAAAGTTCGAGACCTTTAGAAATATCAGGATAATATTAAAATTAAACAAGCTATGAAAATGAGAAATTTCATCGTAAAAATTACAATTAACTATAGTTATCATTCATACAAGCACTGGAAGGATAATAAACCCTTTATATTTAAATCATATTTCATTAAAGTTAATTTTATATTTATTAGTATATTTAAAATTGTTTCAACAAGTAACTTGTACATACTACTTTTATATAAATCGTTGCTATCATACTAAATATTTAGGCCATTATATGTAAAATAAAAAATTTCTGTTTCAATTACAAGAAATGAGAACTGAATAAAAATGAATTTCTTCTTTTAACAATTTTAATAAATTGAAATTAATAATAGCAGAACTCTTAATGTTTCTGCTGCTTTCACTTTTTTTTTATTTCATTTTATTCATTTTTAATTATAAATGCACAAATTGCACAGTTTAATTATTTACTGATTTCACTGTTTGCGAGGTGTTCCGCAACAACTATTGCCTCGGTGGAAAAATGACTGCAATTCATCAATCATGCAAATGGTGTTCGGTTTCGTTGTTTCGTGTTATCCATTTGACACTGTCGAAGCAAAGATGGAAAATGTAAGTTCGAATGATTTTATATCAATTTTATCTGACGTGTTCAAAATGAGATATAAAACCACAGAAACAGCTCACAACATCTATCAAAGCACTGTGACAGGTTCTTGCCAAGAAATATTCATCATAAAAATACTTCCGAAGATTTCGTATAACATAGAACTCCAGAATATATAGGACTTGTTTCTTGTTGGCAATATTGGGTAGATGCAGTGTTGCCAGATCGGTTAAATCGAGGGGAATACAGTTTACCACCTCCCTGATGACCAGAGTAATATGTGACACGTTGCGCAGCACGTCACGTGACCAGTCTACGATCTTAGTGGGGGACGTTGGGGCATGCTCAAGTAGTGGAATGGGACAGTGGAAGGGGAAAAGGAGGAGAGGAAAAAATACCAGTTCTGGTTGTTTCTGGCATCACTGGGTAGATGTTAATAGTTTGTATTTAGGCACACAAACAGTACTTTATATAGTGAGATTAAAACTTTAAAGTTGATGGTTCAAAATTGTTATTATTTTTGCATCAATTTAATAGAAAAATATTTAAAATGAAACTCCAGAGTGAAAAATTTGCTGCATTCTCAACTCAACCAGCAGATATATGTATGTTAAATAATTACAGAGGTTCACAACAGTTACGTGTCAAGCTAAAAATGCATGTATATTTCGAGATTGTTATTTAGTCCTTGAGAAACGTAACATTTTAGAAAGCTGACACATAAATTAATGCAGAACTACAAAACATTGAAATCCATAGGAAGATTTTGATTCGTTAACCGCTTGCCTTACGATTTATTTTACGGTTTTCGTGATTAGAATTTCTTAGTAGTTCATAATTTCTTAGGAAAAGGAGAAAATGTATATCTATTGCATGTCTATATGTTCTCCAATGGCTGTACATTAACAACAACAAAATAGAATTATATTTCGGTTTAAAGGAAATTAATAACATACATCTTTATTAAACTCTGTTCAGAATCTTCATCACGTCTCTCAGACGATATTGTAAGCGAAGGGGTTAAACGAGTAAGATGAATTAACTCGTCATTTGCGTTCGCTTTCACCGTTTATCAAATTTCATTTTCCTCTTTATCCTAACAGTACCAATAATACTTAAAAAATTCTTGTATCTCGCTATTTCGTAGTGTGCTATTTCTACAGTAGTATAAACTAGGTTCTATTTACACGCTGCATTAGCAATCTCTTGACAATTTTAGCAGGTAAGCAGGTTTATACTCACGCAGCGACTCATGTAAAATTTGGAAAAAAGCTATCTTCTTGGAAGCTTAGACAATTTCAGTAATTATAAAATATTTGCAACCAGTCATTTCGATTGGCCTGGTAGCTAATTTGAACGGTAAAAGATTCCTGAGGCGTCTAAGAAATACAAAATTATTATTCGAATGAGTTGTTGATCAAGGATGTATGTTTATTGGCGGTAAATCTTGCTAAGTATCTGGGCGTTAATCAATAGGCGGTAAATAGGCTTTTACACGGTATGGGAAAGATTTAAAAAGACGGAAACCGTGTGCCACATGAATTAACCGACATTTGCCTGCAATCCTGTTGCAATTGCAATGCAAGACCGCTTACTCATACGCCCATGGCAACATTAAAACATTTCCGATGGAAAGTCCTACCGCACCCTGCTTATTCACCAGACGTTGCATCTGATCATTTCCGCTTGTTCTAATACGTTGGCTGCGAAGCAGCTGTTCCCAGAGATCCCATAAAATCGCGGCAATTACTCTCTTAACCGCTTTTCAATTTACTCGAGCATGTCACTGCGAACGCCAATTTGTAAACCTGGTCAAAGGAATCGTGTCACCTATTTACATCCCACGTTACAGTCAACTCGTTCACCCTTTATAACGCGGACTAACTTTGAAATCGCGCATTCATTGCATATACCCTGCAGAGCTTTTTGCATCAATTTTCGTAGGTATTCATAGGGTTCATTTTCATAAAGGTACGTTCACACATCATTTACCGGCAATTATTTCATAATTTTCGAACGTCCATAGTCCATAGCTCAGGATTTTTTTAATGGATCCTTCCAAAGCAATAGCAATTTCAATCGTGAACCAACAAGTCACTATCAATAACGTAAATCTAATTATTTCGTTTGGGATTGTAAAAGAAGATTTTTAAGGTTCCTTTTAGTACAACACAACTATCGAAAAGCTGCACAGTGGTCGATTTTTCGACAAAGTGGGACAAAAATCAGTGCCACTTGAACATTTCATGTATTCGCATATAATAGAATTGAATGCACCTATTAATCTTCATAGATGGACGTATCATTCTTTTCAAGTAATGACTTTTCATCATCATCGATCATGATGAGTTTTTCCAATGAAAACCCCATTGAGTCTGTTATAATGGGATCCGAAGTACATGCACAGCATGGAAAGCAGATCTTCTATGTTCGCACTCCCCGAAAATTCAATTTTACTGCCTTAAAAGTGTATTTTTCCAAATTGTTTGATATGTATTGGGTATCGGTCGTTTGAGCATATTTTACAGCTTGCAGACCAGGGATGGGCATTTTTGTCTCAATTGAGACAAACTGTCCCCACCATAGCGCCCACTGTCCCCCACCAGCATCCGCCGTTACCATAAAGAAGGAAGAGATTCGCCAGTTGCGAACAATGCGCAGGCCTCGTGCATGAAAGAGAGGTTGGTGGGAGATGCAGGCGTTTTAGGGGCCCTTTCCGTGCCCATCCCTGTTGCAGACCATCAATCTCGAGATATCACAAAATGCCACAGCTACATTTGGATTCTGCAGTTGCAGTAACGAGTACTGCAGTATATTCAATAAGGAAGAAGAGGTTCTAGTAGGTTCCAAAGAAGATCTACACAAATATTCAAATGTTGGGATATATTACGAATTACATCAGTTATCTGAATCATTTTTCTCTATTCTACTATTTTAAAGTCGTATTTTCAGTTTCTAAAACAATTTCGTAACATATTCAGGTCGGCCGCAGAGAAGAGTGATTATTAAAATTGGAATCATTTTCAATTCTGTGAATTTTCTTAGTTGGAAGCGAAATTTGATCGAAAAAAACTCACTGGACACATGAATTCTTATTTTTGTCCCAGTTTTCGTACTTTTGTCGACTACTGTGCGCCGCCGAGGCAAACAACATTAAAACTGGAATAATTTTCAATTCTGTGAATTTTCTTAGTTAAAAGCGAAATTTGATCGAAAAAAATTCACCAGACACATGAATTCTTATTTTTGACCCAGTTTTCGTACTTTTGTCGACTACAGTGCGCCGCGGAGTCAAACAACATTCAAACTGGAATAATTTTCAATTCTGTGAATTTTCTTAGTTAAAAGGGAAAGATCGAAAAAAATTCACCAGACACATGAATTTTTATTTTTGTCCCAGTTTTCGTACTTTTGTCGACTACTGTGCGCCGCGGAGTCAAACAACGTTATTGTCATAAAGTTAATGCCATTAAATATCAATTTATCAATATTAGAATTAACTAGGCCTTAGTATAAAGTGAAAACTATGTATTTCAAAGGAAAAATGAAAATTTTATTTGGCTCATGTTTCTTGCAATTGATACAGACAACTTTTATTTTGCATACAGATTCACAGACTACATATGATCTCCATTTTGTCCATATAAAATCGAGCGTGTTTACTTGCACTATACTTGAAGAACTAGCAATTGGTTAAACACGCAGTCATTTAATAATGCAGGTATTGTTTTGAATTATACTGTACAGTGGCGTATTACCCTATGGGCAACTTGGGCAAACACCCGGGGCCCCAAGCAAAAGGGGGCCCCGAACACAAACCAAATATTTTGCATTTTTATGTAAATAGTTTTCATGGATGAAGGAGAATTTATTTCACTTTTTATGCAATAATAAATATGTAGATGTTTTTACAATTGTTTTATTTTCTCCAACGTGAAAGTTATTTAATTGGGGTTAGGGGCCCCGAAATTCTACTTTGCCCAGGGGCCAAGTAGTCATAACGCGCCACTGATACTATAGTAATTTCTAGCAATGCCTCAGAGTGGGCTGTCCTGTGTAAAGGGTTAACTGAAGTCATAATGACTGGTCAACCTACTGCATTATTTCAAATTTGCAACGTGAACTGAACTGGACAGCTATTATGAGTTTAGGTGTCCTTTTAGGAGAAGTAGATGTTAGCTAATCGTTTTGCGGATTAGAAATGAGACTCACCCTGTCTTTAAGTGTCTCGTTGACGTAGATGATGCCAGTGCTGTTGTCAATGGAGAAGGGAAGAGGTGGCTGTGGACTGTCATCGCCATTGTAGTTGTGTCCAATGGATTCCAGGCCATAGGTCAGCTGATCCTGTTCATTGTCCTCGGCGCGGGCTCTAGTTACTACGCTTCCCACAGGCTCGGTGTCCCGAAGCACCAAATTTCGGTCTATCGATATCACGGGCGGAGTGTTGTCGCTAAATTGACTTCCTGCAACCGCAAATCAATTGGCGACTATGACTGAAGATGCTCTCTGCAAACTTGCGCTAAGTTGTTATACTTGCGGTGTCCTGCCTATATGTTGGATTCAATCTTAACCCAGAAAGTATTATTAACCCCTTGCCGTATCTTTACGGCTGTAATGATTAGAACATCCTTAATAATTTCACAGAAGAGAAAAGAAAGTATAGGGTAATTGTTCCAGTAGTCAGCCATTCGAGGCCAGTGAGCCATCTTAAGTGTTGTTATTATTTCTAAATTCTCTTTTAAACGTTTTATAATAAGGAAACACAAGGCTGCACATTGGAAGTCAGAAATGGGTTGACTATTGTGCTCATTATTGTATAAGAGTTTGTTGGCAGTTATTTATTTTTAAGCCACTTGTTTTCAAGAAGGCTGATATTGGGTAGGGACCGAAATAAGGTATATTTACCCTATATAATGTAATGTTTACTGATCAATAATAATTTAACGTTACTATTGTTTCCAATACCATATATTAACACATCCACAATAGTAAAACCATATATAGAGATTTTTCTAAGATTCAGTAAAAATGTAAATAACCCATAAATATGCAAACAAATTTCCATATGACAGCAAGTCAACCGTAGCTGCTACGTATTAATAATAACTTAAACCGTTATTTTATAACTAAAATAAAATATCACAGAGAAAAACTGCGTGCAAAACTTTCACGTACCGAGATCATGAAATTGTCATTGTTGACTGTCCTTAAATATAAATCGTAGCCTTTCGTAATATTTATGCAACTGTGGTGTCATTTTTCTAATGATACAATCACTGTAGAACAACTACAGCCCGACAAAATGTTTGTCAGTTCGAAAAAAATAACTTTCTCCGTTAATTGTTTTGTTTTTAGTTGGCCGGTTTGCCAATTGAAATGAGATATTCCATATTGTCGAGTTTCAAAGGCGACACCTGATATATTTTTCGGATCCAATTCGCATTCGAACATAACTATACGGCACTCAGCCCGGGCTCTAATTAACTTCGGATTTACCGAAGGATAATGAGAGAGAGCTGCGGGAGGCCTGAGAGATCGGCCTTGATATCCGTTCCTTCTTGGATTTCGAGTTCATATCGTCAAGTAGAGTGTAACCTGCCAGTGCTTCAGTCCGAGACCATGATGTTCGGATTTTCGTTAATGATAATTAGACTCTTATCCAAACACAGATACTTATCAATCAATTTTATGAAACTCATCGCGTCAAATGTTTTTATTGAGAATTCTTTCAGAATATCGATTAAAATGAAACATGAATCGCCCTTTCTTTCATAATTCTTTCCAAAATATAATATTTACAAGATTTCCTTCATTGGTTCACAGTTTAAAAAACACATCTAACAACACGGGCAGAAAGAACATAAAAATTGTAAGGTATGCAGAAACAGAAAATAAATGAATTATATAAATAAATAATAAATTAATTAATTAAAATAAATAAATCCCTTGATGAAAAATATAGAAGGATTGATATTGCTAAACGTTTTACTATTTTTAATTTATTTTTACACGTGTTAGTAAACATCTTATTATATTAATGTATTGTTAGATGTTTCACTAAACATTAGATTCTCTTAATTTGTTGTTACACATGTTATTAAGTATTATACAGGGTGGCTCACATAACTCTTAACAGCTCAATATCTCGAAAACTATGCCATCGATTTTAAAGTTCTTGGTCTTAAATTGCATGGATGCGAAGGGCCTTCCCAACTACATAAACGTGAAGTGCCACCCCCCCCCCCCCCCTTCACCTTTAAGGAGCTGTGGGGATACATTTATAATTTTAAATGGAACCCCGTATAAAACGTTACATATTTGGATTCTACAGAAAAAAACAAGTAAATTTTATCTGAAACATTTTTTTGTCAGATATTTCCATGATGAGATATAACAGTTTGAAGTTTCGGCTTGTAGGTACTTGGAGCGCGTATACAAATAACGCTATTTCCGAGCGCTTCAAGTAAGTACCTACAAGCCGAAACTTCAAACTGTTATATCTCAACATGGAAATATCTGACAAAAAAATGTTTCAAATAAAATTTACTTATTTTTTCCTGTGGAATCTAAATATGTAACGTTTTATAGGGGGTTCCATTTAAAATTATAAAGGTATTCCCACCCCTCCTTAAAGGAGAAGGGGGGAGGGCACTTCACATTTATGTAGTTGGAAAGGCCCTTCAGATCCATGCAATTGAAGTTCAAGAACTTTAAAATCGATGGCATAGTTTTCGAGATATGGACCTGTTAAGAATTATGTGGGCTACCCTGTATATGGATGAGAAGGTGGACAATTGGTTAAGGAATCTGGAGAAGGAAAGAAAAAGAAAAATGGAAGAGGTGCAACGCAAGGAATTATTATATTATATATGATTTATAATGATTTTCTGTTCATTCTGTATATTCTTCAACATGACAGAAAATTCAACATTGTGCACTACAATAATGCTAGTAGATTGTTTCACTTAAACGAAAGGTTTGAGTTAGGTAACGGATTGTTTTATTAAAACGAAAGGTTTTTATAAACTCAGTAGCATACATCTTACAAAGTATGTAAACCATTTAAGTTTGATTCTAATCATCTTTAGGTTTTCATTCTCAAAGAATTAATTTTTATTTATTCAGAGAGAAGCAAAGTTAATTATTTCCGTTTCCATCATATTGATTTTACTTTAACATCAAACGACTTAAACATCAAACGACTTATTAAGCTGCAGAAATAAGGATTGAACGGGGGTTGAATGCTTTATACTGAGGGTAGTATTCGCATAAGTATTCGCAGCGATCAGGAAAGGAAGATTCGCGAGAAAATCCGACAGAAAATGACCGCCAAGGATTTCCCGTTTTTTTTTCACGGAAGGAGGAAAAAATTATTGAAAGTTCTAATAGGATTGCGTTTTCTCCATCTCGTCTGTCCCCTCCTCGGAGCTAATGGCCGCCATTATTCACGAGGGAATACCGCGTAACTGTATTCTCACGGTGCAGTGACTTCAATACCGCTATAACGTGCTGGAAATCAAGAAGCGGCTATATTGTAATGCACCGGCCGCGATGAAAGAAGCTACGTTACAGACCCGTAGTCATCGTTCATTTGTCCAAGAGCTACTCGCTTCGATGAAACCGAACAATACGCGAGGAACGATTCCCTTCTACTAGAGGGAGGTTGTCCGTGTCCTACTATTACTTGGTGTATTTTACGCTACATTTCCTATTTGACTTCGATTTGAATAATTTAATATCTCATGCTGTGGCCTGACCGATCAAGATCTTCATTATTACAAAATTTCCAATCTTTTAGTCGGAAGAAAGCAGTTTGAGAAATACTGTTTTAACACTATGTTCCCCAGAAAGAAAATTTACTCATTTCCTTCTTTTTAGATACCGTACAATATTTAATTTCTTTTTGTTTGCGTTGTAAGATTTCTTCAAAATGTGACATTATAAATGAAACATTCTTTATTTTCATCATTTTATCTCTCATACGTTCTTCATTGTAAAAATTTGATTATTTTCTTCTGTTAGATACTGCAAAACATATAACTTCTTCTCGTTCGTATTGAAAATTTTTTAAAAATATATTATCATATATGGAACATAATTTTTTAATTTAAAATATAAAGCGAATATGGTTGAAGTACTATCCTATTATAAGAATTCTTGGAAAACGAATGATTTCTTTCCATTTGTAATTCTTTAAATTATGGTATTATATGTACCACAAATTTAAAATGTAGTATTATAATAGCACAAATAGAACACAATTTGTTGATTTGAAATGTAAAACAGATATAGTTGAAGTACTATCCCACCGTATGGAGAATATTTTCGTTCGACTTTCTCTCAGAAATCTTTCGAGTTCGTTTCTGGCAGGAAACGCCCTAGATAACCTCCGCTTAACCCTCAATATAAAATTCCCAGCTGTAGGAGTGGATTCACTGGAAATGACAAAAATAGAAATGTGACCCTACTTGACCTATGTACTCCATACAGTCATCCCCACCCATTTTAAGGGTATGAAACCCGTTCATTTTCATCCTCGCTGGTCCATAAACGTATAGTCACGCGTAAAGTTACGTTATGTCACGTTCGTAAGAGTCAATTCCAGTGAGATCGGGCTAAAGTTCCCTTTCGAATCAAATTAACCTTATAGATCCCGTTTAGTTCGGTAATATGTAGTTCTATTTGGTATTTATAAATTGCTCTCAGACCCCGCACTGTCAGTGCGTCAACACTACCGAACATCATAAGTAACAACAATTCTATTTTACATTTCATTTCAAATCACTCGCGACACTAGAACATTTGTATCACGCAATTATTTAACAATATAACGGTGTTATTTAGTAAATCGTAAAATCAATTAAACCCTTGATTATCGCCTAATCTCCTAATACAGGAATTGAACATTTACACACGATACAATCTTATCCATCGGATTCTATCAATTCAATTATATTACTCGAGTTACGAGGCCTACTAACAATTCCAGAAACTCCCTGATTTTGCATCAGGTTCGTTCGCGACATACCTCCTACATTCTAAAAAACAGATTTTTTTAACCTAGTGATTCCCCAATTTCGGATTGGACTCGTCCGCATCCTTCCAACTCCCTGATTTCGCATCAGGTTGGTCTGTGAATTATCCAACCTCTTAGCGACTCCCCAATTTCGCATTGGGTTCGTCCACGCAAATTATACCACCCCTGCTGTTCCCCAATTTCGTATTCGATTCGTCCGCATCCTTCCAACTCCCAGATTTCGCATCAGGTTGGTCTGTGAATTATCCAACCTCTTAGCGCCCCCCCTCCCCCAATTTCGCATTGGGTTCGTCCACGCAAATTATACCACTCCTGCTGTTCCCCAATTTTGTATTCGATTCGTCCGCATCCTTCCAACTCCCAGATTTCGCATCAGGTTGGTCTGTGTATTATCCAACCTTTTAGCGGCCCCCCAATTTCGCATTGGGTTTGTCCACGCAAATTATACCATGCTACCAACTCTCTGATTTCGCATTGGTTTCATTCGCATCCTACCAACTCCCTGATTTCGTATAAAGTTCGTCTGTGAATTATCCAACCTCTTAGCGGCTTCCCAATTTTGCATTGGGTTCGTCTGCCCTGTTTTACAACTTCCTAGCAGATCCTCGGTTTCGTATCAGGTTCGTCTGCGCGTTGCTCCTAGTGACTCCCTAATTTTGCAGTGGGTTCATTGACGAAATTTTAATCCCCTGCAGTTCCTTGATATTGCACCAAGTTCGTCTGTGAATTACCCAACCTTTTAGCGGCCCCCCAATTTCGCAATGGGTTCGTCCACGCAAATTATACCATCCTAGCTGCTCCCCAATTTCGTATTGGTTCCATTCGCATCCTACCAACTCGTTGTCCCTAATTGTTTTTTTTTCATAAAAATATTGTATGCATAATAACAATTTTTTAAAAAAGTGTCTATCAATTGTAAAATATTTTACACCAAGCGTTACATTTTAAATTATTGGCAAATTTAACACGCTGAAGATTAGTTAGAAGTGTTAAATAATTTTTAATATTCTGTTCCATAGTCAAGTTTATACAATGTTCTACTATTTTCCGTTCGTTCTTAAATAACTGTAATGTTTGCAGATATGGTATACGGTTTGAGTCACAGTACGGTTCATGCAACTCGCAATACCAACAGATGACGGTATCGCTAATGAATAGAACACACACAGGTGATATTGTGTAGCGGAGAGAAGAATTTAGGAAATAAGTCTCACGAGGAACGGTTTATTCTTATCTGTGATGAACAGTTCCAGACGCTAGTGGAATCTGATTCTTCGCGAACTTTGTTATCCTCTGCAGAGTAACTCGAGAGGGATAAGAAAGTTCGAATCATTGACAATTATCTCGGCAACTTTAGAATAAAACGTATTTTATATTCCATATTACACAATCCGATATGCTAACGTTAGATACAGTGGCGTATTACTCTGTGGGCAACTTGGGCAAATGTCCGGGGCCCCAAGCAAAAGGGGGGCCCGAACACAAACCAAATATTTTGTATTTTTATGTAAAAGGTTTTCATGGATGAAGGAGAATTTATTTCACTTTTTATGCAATAATAAATATGTTTTTACAATTGTTTTAGTTTTTCCAACGTGAAAATTATTTATTTGAGGTAAGGTGCCCCGAAATTCTACTTTGCCCAGGGGCCCCAAATAGTCATAACGCGCCACTGGTTAGATAACATATTCATCTTACGTAAGTCATAGTTTACTATAATTTTGCAGTACCTGAATCTACTATAATTTTCATTAAATTGACAAAATTATAGTTTTTTATGAAATTTAATAGATTATAGTTGCTTATTACTGTTGCTTATCACTCTCACTATTTGATTAAACATTTGCAATTAATTAAAAAGAAAAACCTATTTATTAAATAGGATTTAAACTACAAAACTAACAGAAATTAACTGTAATGCTAATACAAAGTTTAGTATTGTTCTTTAATTTTAATTCAATCTAATGAATGTAAATCAAAACATAAGGGATCTTAAATTATTAAAAACTTTTCTAGCATCATATTATTTTTGCTCAAAATCTTTATTTTTGGAGATGTTTTCTAGCTTTGGTCTTTCAGTAGGAAAAAAATGGTTTCCATATTAGAATTGCATGGACTGGCTTGTGCAAGGTTTCCAATTTTTTAAAAAACTTTTCAGTTACCTAACATGGCGTTTAAGTAGAACGAACCGATTCGCGTGCGACACTTGATTCGCGAACGGTCAGCAACAAGTGGATCCTGCGATTCCGCAGCCGCACCGGCGAAAAGGAGCATGATTCGATGGCGAACGATCCTGCACACATAAGCAGAGGCAGACAGACAGTGTCAGGCTAGTTGTTTGGTCGCACTTTCATCGTCCCACTTTCTCCGTCTTGTTCGGACTGCCTTTGCTCGTAGATCTGACGCCGAGAGCATTTGTGACCGTTCAATTCTTCTATTTAGCACTGATCTTTCCACAGATTAGGGCTGATAATAGCTAGACGCTGTTTCCTCATTTTGAGGAGAGTTATGTTATATCACCTACAATTAGACTGGATTTGATATGCATTTGTGACAAAAGTATACCAAATTGCAATGCAATAAATGCAGAGAATTTAAATTTGATGTAGTATTACTTTTAACTCAGTCACATTATTAAGAATAGAAATAATTGTAGCTCCTACGTCTTGCAATTACTGGAGACAATTTTTATATTGCATAAAAATCTGCAGATTATTTATGATATCGTATGTAGTAATTTATATTTGTCAGTAGGAAGTACATGATTTAATAATGTAAAGTTATTACACTGATTATAATGAATCATTAAATAAAGCGATGATAAGATACTTCTGTGGATACAATTTTCAATTTTGTAACATGTAAATTTGCTATTACAATAATATTACGTGGACAAAAATAATAAAATTGTTTCTGTTATTCAGTCTAATATACTGTTAATGAAAGGTTGATTATTTTAGATCCACGAGCAAAGCAATTACATTATAGAGAATTAAAATAATACTTATTTTACAAAATTGATTATGTTATATTATGTAAGAGTATGAAAAAAATATTTATTAAACCATTTAAAGATGTATGCACACCACTAAACACTTGGTTTGATATGAATACATTATTGTTTGAAATAAGTATTTTTACATTTTCAAAACTAGATCATAGTTAACATGTGTATATAACATTTAAAATATTTTACGCTGAATGCACTTTTAAGAAATAAAACATAAACATAAAATGAAACCGTATTGCAACTAGTAATCCGCCAATAGCTAAGAGTTTTTCATTTGTACATTTTAGTGTACGTTTATTTTGTATTTCCATCAGGAGATGACGTTTAGATGAATTAATTATAGAGAGACTTAAAATACGATGTAGATAATTATTTCACATTTAGGAACAATAGAAACTAGAAACTAAAGACAATAGAGAGTGGAAAATTCGAATCCGTTCGTGTTAGAACTCTGAACGTTTCGAAACACTACTATACTCAGAAAATTCAAACTATTCCAGTCAGTTGTTAAAAGTTACGAAGATCTGAACAAATATTTGTTCTCTAAACGTAAAGAATGGTCGGAGAGTGTGTGCCAATCAACGATCAAAGGAATGTGTTCCGGGAATGACTTTTTAAACGCACCCTGGAATTCCACACGTATCATTTTTTTTTGCACGAGAGAAGAGACGGTTGAAGAATTCGAGTGAAAAAAAACAGTTCACAGAAGAGAAATAAAATCATGGAGAGTTTGTTACACAAATGGTTGTACCTCAATATTGGCTGCAATTGCATAGAACCCGAAAAAAATGGTACGTTAAAGAAATCTCTCTCCCTTTCGAAATTGTTTAAATATGTTAAAATGTTTCTAATGCTATAAAAAAAAATACCATTGTATTTGGGAGAGTTCACAGAATCGTTCTACGTAAGAATCTTTTAGCGATCTTTTACGGTTAGAACAGAAAATAGTTGAAACTTTTATCTTTTCTTAAAAATTAAATTTAAATTGAGGCATTAAAGGTCTCCCTTTTAAAAATTGTTTAAATGTATTAAAATGTTTCTAATGTTATACAAATATATACCATTTTATTTGTGAGAGTCTATAGAATCGATTTACGTAAAAATCAGTTGCCCAGCTCTTCCGGTTAAAACAGCAAAAATTCTAAAAGTTGAAATTTTTATCATTTCTGAAAAACTATATTTAAATTGGTGCATTAAAGGTATCTCTCGCGATTTCGAAATTGTTCAAACACGATCAAATGTTATCAAAAATATACCATCGAATTTATTGGTTAAAGCAAAACAAGTTCTTAAAGTTAAAATGTTGACCTTCTCTTCAAAATTAAATTCCTCAAAAACTGAGAGTGATGATGAAAAAAAGTAACTTTCGGATTCACGTTAGCACATTAAAATTTATAAGTATCGCCTACTGGTTATCGAATCGCAAAATCGCTGTTGGACAGTGTAATATCGAATAACTATCTGGTTAACAAGCTAACGGTTTAAGCGTCGAGCCGCGAGTAATTAGGTCGCTAGACAACGCATAAAAACTCAGGTGCAATCGAGCGATCATCTTTGTGCCTCGCAAGCAGACCTGCCAACCCAAAAAATCTGATTTCAATGAAGCTTTGTTATAGATTGATCCTAGATCAATCTGTAGAATGCCGTACAAAGATGATGTCAATAAAGCTTTGTAGAAGAAATTCTAGATTGTATGATAACGTACAATATTAACTCGCGTGCATACAGATTATTGAAAAATAATCTAATATATTAATAATCTAATATTGAAAAATAATCTATATAATATAAGAAACTCTTGTATTAATACTTATTTTACTAACTATATCAAATGTTCCATACCACGAACCTTTACTCAATTTGTTTAAAACGTTACTGAATATAATCAATTTTACTAAACATGAAAACTATATCCAAAGCAAAGGCTGGTGGCAATCGCGTTAAATTTATTATAAAATTACCGTTTCTTTTATTTTTACTAACTACATGCAGGGCCCGCTCTAGGGGCGGGCAACTCGGACATTTGTCCGGGGCGCCAAAATTTAGGGGCGAAATTTTGGCTTTATTTAAAAGATATATATATATATATATTTAAGGGGCGGTAATTTGTCTTTTTGTCCGGGGCGACGTAACCGCTAGAGCGGGCGCTGACTACATGAAATGTTTCGTATTACTGACCATTACTTCATTTGTTTAAAACATTGCTGAAAATAATCAATTATAGTAAACATGAAGGCTATATCCAAAGCAAAGGCTAGTGGCAATCGCGTTAAATTTATCATACAACTACCGTTCCTTTTATTTTTACTAACTACATGAAATGTTTCATATGACTGACCGCTACTTCATTTGTTTAAAACATTACTGAAAATAATCAATTATAGTAAACATGAAAGCTATATCCAAAGCAAAGGCTGGTGGTAATCGCGTTAAATTTATCATACAACTACCGTTCCTTTAATTTTTACTAACTACATGAAATGATTCGTATTACTGACCATTACTCCATTTGTTTAAAACTTTGCTGAATATAATCAATTGTAGTAAACATAGAAGCTATATCCAAAGCAAAGGCTGGTGGCAATCGCGTTAATTTATCATACAACTAACGTTTCTTTTATTTTTACATTTCTGTAAACACCGACGATGTGGTCACTTCAGTCTCGGTAATGATCTAATACTTGAGGCTAGTTAACCATAATAGATCGACGTGGCGCGATGCAGGAGACCAATAAATTATACAACTATTATTTCTTTTTGCTCTCTTATTTCTGTAAATGATTTGCATACACCATGCTGGGTAATCGTCCGGCACTTTAGGCTAGTTAACTATAATAAATCGATGAAGTACGATCCGAGATACCAATTCGTCGCCTTCGACCAATTTCAATAGACCAATTCGAATATTTTGTTTTGTATTCTTCAAAATGTCAGTGTTGGAACGATTTTATTAAAAAAACTCCTTTTTCAGCATTGTTTGACTCTGATGAAAATATTAACCCTGCTACTGGCATTTGTTGAACTATACCTTCAACATAATTTTAAAAATGAAGGAATCTTATTGAAGGTATAGTTTAACAAATGCCAGTAGCAGGGTTAATATTTTCATCAGACTCAAAGAATGCTGAAATAGGAGTTTTTTTTTTTTAATAAAATCGTTCCAACACTGACAATATGTACGTCTATTAATAACAATATTTTTCTACTTTACTCGAAACATCAAATTATTTTTGAAAAATTGAAATCGTAATTAGGCAAGAATATTACACGAACTTAACCGTGTTAGAGAAATGAAAACATGATTAGGTAAAAATGGATTCTATAAAAATATAGCCGGGTTAATGTTTCAGGTATTTCTCTTGCTTTCGTTTTTATATGTTAAAAATATATTTAGTTCGTCCATTAACTGGTAAGTGGACCTTCAAAATGTACTTTAAAAATGCAACGATTCAATTAAAGTATATTTCATATTCAGCTCCATCGGAATGGCAAATAGAAACGTAATGAGAAGTTTCATCTAAATTATATATTGTACTATTAATAGTTACATTATTAATAGTTACACATTAAATAATTATTACCATAAATTTTAGTGGGGCTGCATCGGCTTTTATCTTTTAACCCTATTTTAGTGAAATTGTCAAAAATGTCTAAGAAATAGTGGAGGTCCAATCTACGTTGCGTTCAAGAGATCCTGTACAAGGGAGCCTCAAAACCTTTTAATTGCTTAGGGCATCTAAAGGTCTTACTCCGGCAATGGTAGGCACTACTGCTCGAAGCTAGTTAACTATAATAAATCGACAAAGTGCGATGCAGGAGACTAATATATTATACAATTTTTCTTTTCTCATTTCTGCAAATGATCCGAATACACCAGGTTAGGTAATTGTCCGACGCATTAAGCCAGTTAACTATAATAACCAGAGATCACCGGAGAGACCAGTTCGCTGCAGACAACTCGCAATTTATTCAAGGCGATCAGGTTGTATCGGCCACCCAGTATAGGATTACGGAGGTAGGGTCAGATCATTTTCTAAACCTCACCGAACGATAGAAAGTTCGTTATCACCAACGAAAGCCGTGCTGTTTCGAAAGGATATCGAATTTGTGGTTGCGCCTCGAGGAGTCCCAAGACTTCTCTGACGTCAATGAAGAACGGATACAGACGAGGGGCTACACAAAGATTCGAAAGGGGGCAAGCATTTTTTCTCTCTTTCTCGTTTTTAATGACCACGGGGAACCGAACCAGAGAACTTTCACTTCGGTGAGGTCATCGTCGGTCCTTAAATATTCCTCGAAGTGACGCTTCACTTTCATACACGCCGCGACACACGCACGAAAAAATATTTAACGCTTTAAGGACCGTTTGCACTGTTCGAGGAACGTCTGGTCTCCATTTTGAAGTGAAAGTTCAGACAGTCTGGCCTTTCCCATGCCGGAAGGTCCTTTGCAAGGATGCACGTTATCTGAACCTTCCACGGTCGCTCTTAATCGAACATCCTTTACAATAAAATAACTTTCTTAATAAGTACTTCGATATATTTTCTGGTTACAGTGATTAGAACTTCGTTTTTATTCATACTTTCTTACAAGAACAAGGAAGTTTATGTTTACTGTATGCCTAAGTAATCAGAGCTGGGTAAAATACTATTTGAAATAGTAAATAGTATAAGTATAGGTACTGATATTTGGTCCCCTCAGGGTTCCAAATCCATTTTACCACTCTCCCCCTTCTTCCACTTCGTCCACTCTCACTATCGCCTAATTTTCAGCCTATTTCAGGCTACTTTTCAGCAAATAGTAAATAATCTATTTTATTTGAAATCATATGTACTTTTAAAAATGAAATACTTCATTTGTTAGAAAATGTTTTTAAAATAGTATTTTATTTGAATGGTTCTCAAAATAGTATGAATTTTCTCTGAGGGGCTGACTCTGCATGAGAAGATAATTTATATAATTAATTATTAATTTATATGGTAACAGGGTTTTCAATTTCAACTACATTGTTTTCAACGTATTCCGTTTAACAATTCTAAGAGGCATCAATTCTCGCAGAAAAATTTAAAGAATTCTAAATCTAACATAACACAGTCGTGAATTACATATAACTTATGCAAATGTAGAATAAAATTCTAATTTTGCATAAAAATTCGCAGACTATTCATGACAAGAGATTAACGTTTTTTAATGTGAAAAGAGATTAAAAAATTCACAGTTGTTGACTTTATGGAAATTCCTGTTTTATAGTGTGTATCTCTATGAATGTCGTTTAGCTATGAATCGATTAGTAAACTAATTATATTGTCTTTGGCTATTAACTGTTATCGATAGAAATGCTTGCATAGATTTACGTCGTTACGTGATAATCCTGATATTTTCTAAAAAATGTATCAACCTGTAGCAAGATGCATTTTCTTATGCATTCAATGTGTCTTCTTGACATTACAACAGACAACCCCGTGCAGCCGGATCTACTGCAATAGGGTCAGAGAATTGGGAAAACCCTCGTGTAAACTATACGTGATCGGTGGTAGGGGATATCCCATTCGAGCAGGCACGTGTGTTGCGTCATAGTGATGTGTGAAAAGTTTCTACTCCAGTCTGTCACAAATGTGATTCCAAAAGAAGAATACTGTTCCTGATGTGCAAGACTTTTTCCTCATATTTTGATTTTCATTTTATGTTTGAATTATTTATACAAATTATCCACTAATAGAAAAGTTGTAGAAACAGTATATTGCTTTTGAAATGTGTAAAATTAATGTGAAAGTTATTAAATACGAAAGTATCAAAAATAACAATATGATATAACAATTTACAATTAATCATTTATATAATATATAATATAACTGGCATGTGTTCAACAGGCATTACATTATCACACAGAATTTATTAATTTTCATCACAAAGCTAGTAAGTAGTTTTCTCAACAGCATAGATTACAATTAATTTTGTGTTATGTAGTCCTAAATTTCAAAATTTTCACAGACGCAACTTTAGTAACCCCTGAAGATCTAAGCAAAGATCGAAACGTCGGAATTACTTTAGGAGTTTGCAAAATGGCTTTGTAAATCAAGTAACAAATGATCGAACCTTTGCGCCGAGAGTATCAATAATTTAATAATATATAATATAACTAGATACCGTCCAGTTATGTTAAAAAATAATATGAAATAGCAATTTACATTTATTATATTGTAATATTATATTGAAGTCGTAATATATTTAGTATTTAATCATTTGTGTAATACATAACATAGTTAGATACTGTCTTATATGAGGGTCATTTACATAAAAATCAACTTATACATTCGTAACTACCCAAATAATTATCGACGTGTAAAATTTCCGAAAGAGTATTGAAAATAACACAACTAAATAGTAAACATTACAATAATAATTATAATAAAGAGTATTTCATCAATGAAATCGTATGGATGTGGCTGTTGATAGGGTTTCCCCTATTATTTTAAAAATGTAATCAGCAAACCTAGGCATCTTCTCTGAAATTGTCTCATAAAAAGTTGATTCGTTTTATATAACAAGTTAGAAGTTTGATGATAGTGCTCAGTATCAGGCTACAATAACGAATAATTGGAAATATGGTATATGACGCAATATATGTAAATTTCTCCTAGATACCGTATAAATCAGTTCACGGAAAATGGCAGCGACAGCGATAGGTTGTGCGAAAAGCGCGGCCGTGGAAGTTTTAATGGTAATTTTTGCAGGCGGCTTCTCAGCGGCGTTTACGTGGAAGAGAAAGGAATCGTTCATGCAACGTAAGAGGAATGTTGCGTGGATGTGAGACGAGGCGCAGGTATTTGTATTTTACTTAGTTGGAGCGAGTCCCTTTGTATGGTAACAATAAAAATTAATAGAAAGGTGACAGACTGATGTAAGATCGTGGCATGTCACTTGCCACAGAAATTACAAATTTGTAATTTTCCATTAAAGTTATATGGGGATTCACTGTATGCAAACTTTCACAACATCTATATTCATATTCATAAGAATAAATTCGTTTACTTAACATTTTTCGATGAGAAGGGGTTTTCACACATTTAGGATTTTAGTAATTACGGATATGGTAATTTCAATCTCGTAATCTTAGCCATCTGACCGTTTTCAAACATACAATTAGAACTGTCTGCCAGCTAAAATGGGAAAGACACTTTGGAACAACTCACGTGATCATAAACTATTCAATTTGAATGATACAAATAATAATGACTAGACAGCAGTTTTTATGCATTTGTGAATAAAATAAGGAGATAAAAAGCAAAACAGGCCACATTTTTAAAGAATTTAAAGACACTATTCATATTATGTCCAACTCTTTGAAAATATTAAGAAAATGATTAAATGTCTATGTAATTAAACAATTGTTATTCTACATAAGAATCTGCAGTCTAATAATAACTATACTCCATTTTTCGATAGCAGAAAACTGTAGTTATAATAGGTGTCCACTCCTCTCCGGCTCTACAATTCTAAATTAATAGGAGCAACCTGGACAGATATTATAAAACAGTTAATAATTAATGACTCTTATCGTATGCTGAGACAATAATATACAAGTAATACCATAAAGTAATAATGGAACAGAATAAAATAAGAGAATGTAGATATAATAAATTATTGCTTCTATGTGAGAACAATTACCAGAGACAAAGCGATATTGACGAAACAAATAATCACGAAAGTTTGAATAATTCATTATTCAAAAAGTTATTCTTCCATTTCATAATATTAAACCATCTGTCTGATTTCACGGTTGTCCGAACCCATGCATCGGAAGAAGTCTCCTCGACGCTTTCTCCGGGATATATTAGAAAGTATAGGCTACTACAAGAGCACGGCTACAGTAAACACAAATACAATTAAACACTTGTTCAGCGAAATGTGTTTCGATTTTTGCTAGACTGATCTTTCCAACGTTTTTAATTGTCTTTATTGCGAATTGTTAGAAAGAAAGCAGGATGCAATTGGTAAAATGAATGTGAAAATCAAATGAAAAGAAAAGTATTTAAATCCAGACAAACAGACAGTCGAAACGATACACTAAAAAACCAATACACAAAAGTGTACAATTTTACAAAATTCAAGTCTCATCTTCCGGAATTCATCTGTGTACAATTTCTGTGAGAATCTTTTTATTTTTTATAATTTGTAGAGTCGTACTTCTTTTGTTCAATACATTGCAAATATGTACCAAACATGTACCGAATATGAGAAAGAATTTGAAGAACATTATGGCGATTATATGGTATGCAACTTTTGGTAAATTAAAAATTAATCATCTAAATGATTGTTACTGTCAGCCCTAAAACCGTTTAAAATTTCTATTTCAGTACTCACTTTAAAATTATGTTCTAACATGTAAACTGGCAGAATGGTCAAACTAAACTAGTTTTTAGGTGGACCATTCGATTAGGAACCTGTTAGTTAGTTAAAACGAAATTCTCAGCAGGATTATATCTTAACCAGAATAACATTAACAGGAAAGACCGGATTATCTATTTTTGAGAAAATTATTGATTTTTTGATCGGAAACAAATTAGAATTTGAAAGTAGTCATGTTTCCTTTCTACAGGATGTATCTACAAAATGCTACCAACTTAGTCACGATTTTAATTTTTCAAAAATAGTTTTACGTTTCGAATGAAGTATGAAAACATTATTGCTAATAACTGAACACCTTCCTTCATTCTGAAAATTATTGCGAATTAATTACATGATTAATATTTTTATCGAGTTCAAAAGAAGGTGAGGAAGCAGAATAAAATAAATTTCTGGATAAAACAATCGTTCCAACATCGAAATTTTAAAGAACGCAAAACAAGTAGAATTTTTGGAGTGTCCCAGAAAACCGGACAATTCTCCTTAGATGTCAACTTACGGTATCCAACACTGTCGCATGCAAATCAGTGCGAAGTAGAAAATGTAACACATATTAAGTGGTACGATGTGGACGACTCTCGCCAATGGAACCTCGTAAAAATCGCTCGTTGAACGAAAAAAGCAAAAGAAAGAAAAAAAAGAAGATATCTTACCGACTGTGGACCACAGGCACACCGCCGCGACAAGAATGGTCGATCTGGCGAACATCGCGCTGCATTGACCGACAACAAGTTAAACCTTGATCCTCTTCGATCTTTCAAAATCGAGCGATGATCCTCGAGCAACTTGACAGCCAATTCCGTCGATACCATCCGCCTTGCTCTCACGGATCGATTATTCCTTGCACACATCAGTAACTGGTCCCGTAGTGTTTGCTACCCACTTCGTCACGATTCCTCAGGTTTCTGCCGGGCGCCGGTCACTCGCGAGATCACTATAAACCGATTCTAAATATTTCACATTTGACTTCCTTAAATTCCAGGTGAAGCTCATCGTCTTCTAACGAGACTCGACAGTCTGAAGCGAAAAAATGCTCTTGGTGAAAATACTTTGAGCTAACAACATCCATAGATACGTGTCTATCGAGATCCAATGGTGACTAAGGTAACTTCAATTTATCACGATTTCTCAATTGATGATCAATACTAAACACTACTTTTTAACTGTACAGCTGTGTATATTTATAAACAGAAGCACAATAAAACGGAGAACTTGAAAAAGCTTGATTGTAGTCCAGCTGGTACCGGGCCCTTTTTACCCATCTTTCGATTTTCAGTGTGACGACACTGCAAAATTTATCATATGGGGTAACGTATATATTCAAACAAGTTCAACGATCAATGTACTATAAATCTTTAATTTTTATAGAATAAAAATACAGAGTTATATATATATTTTTTTAAATATACATTACTATGCCATTTATGAAATATATAACGATTTCTAGATCTTTGAAAACTAACAAAAATGTCGATGAGGATTCCGACTAACTTTGGATTGGCAGCCCAAGAGGTAATTTGAGTTTCATTTTATTTTTGCACTAATGAGCCATGGAATTTGGTTCTCACTTCGGTAAACTGGTGTATCAGGTTTGGAAAAATTTATTTATATGAACATCTGGCGTTCACTCGTCGCGATCGTCTGTAGTACATTCTTCTGCCGATTTTTTTTTTCGATCGATCCTCACAGGTCCAGGATTAGGACAATCACTTATCTGTTTGAGGAGACCCGAGGATCAAGGAGTGCCGATCGAAAAATTCGATTCGGCAACGATACCGCTCGCGGACCAACAACGACTGTGCCTCCGTCGCGACCGACAAGGCAGCCATGCCGATCCACTGAAAGAACGTGTCTCAGTGGCGTAGAAGGTGAACCTATCAACGTGGTTTACCTTCACACGAATTAACCTGTTTGAACCAGGTGATGATCGACCGATTTGTTTTTTGTAATTATTTTTGCGAACGCTCTGGTCCAATTCGTTGCCATCCAGCAGTAAGCCATCCCGATTCTTACTTGAGGCCTTCATTGACTACTGGCTTAATTAAATACAATGTATTTATTGAAATTTTGTAGTTGTAGATAATTGAATTTTACAGTCATACGTATCCACTCGTTTCAAAGTAATGAATTTCAAAATTTATTGGAACCATTGTATTAAAATTAAAGACAATATTTTAAGGGAAGATAGCAACACAGAAAACGACATAAACAAAGAGAATAATAATTAAATAACAATTTTTATGTGCGAATGCGCTTGTTCACAATGATGAGAACATATTCGTGCGAAGCAGTATATAATCTAATGCAATTATCAATTTCAACTAAAATTTAATAAATTGCTTTCTTTATAATCCTGTTTGATATTGTTTTGTATAATTGATTCACTTTAATTATTCAATTTTGTAAAACTACATATCAAGACAGAACCAACAGACACTATAGTGAATCAAATTTGTGTAATAAAATTGATCTCTTTGCATTAATTATGTAAAAGAATGATAAAAGTTATAGGAATAAATACAGTTGAATATATAATATAATTGAAACTTGTTTCAAATAAAAAATTTATTAGTAATTGATGATCTGACAGTTGGACAAAAAGATTATTTATTAATATTATTGTAATAGTATTGTTATAATGAAGTATTTAAAGGAAATGCATAATTTCAAAATTCAGGTGTGCTCCACGTGAGACTACGCCATTGACTCACTGACAGTTCTACTGAATGTGAGAAACCGCCATTGGTTAACTTGCCATCAGATTCTAAGAAATATATGTATTGTGTACATGTGTGTGTGTGTGTGTGAGCGCAAAAAAATTAGTTTAGTCATCTAAAAAGTAACATAAATCAATGATATCAACTAAGCAATTTATCAATATATCATTTTTTTGTGAACTGTTGAAATACTTAAATGAATAACGTATAACTTACACCTGAGATTTCAACAGAAAGTTGAGTGATGCCGGACGGTGAAAGCATTGAATTTGTAACTGGAATCATTTGATTTTGTAAAATTAAAAATTATTGCAACTATTACAAAACATTACAACAATTTATTATTAATCTCTTAACCGAGGAGGACGAGTTAACTCGTCATTCGTGTTCGCAATCGCTTCTCAATAACTTCCCACTTTCTTCTTAATTTAACCAATAATTCTGAAACTTCATAATATCATAAAATCCATATTTGTATAAATTATATTGTTTTGTGTTAATTATAATAGAATTTTTGTTATAACAATCTTATTTGCCTTCTGTTACGCCTTTACAAATATTTAAAATTGACAAATCACCCCGTTAACGGGTTAAGATAATTATCTACAATTATTATTTATAATAACAACTAATGGTGGTGATTTTTCCCATATAAATTTGATAATTTTGTAACTTATAAATTTGATAATTTTATAATTTATAAATTTGAATTATTGTCTGCACCGGAAACTGGCCAAGCGCGTCGCTATGGCGCGAATACTATACTCATTCAATATGAACATAGCAACTTGGTTGTTCCAAAATATTCTGCAGGAGTTAAGTTACATTTTGTTTTATGCTTGTAACAACAGTAACCCTATTCAGGCGATAATCGACCTAAATTAATCGGTAACGTTAAGGTTTCCTTATGTAATGGACATTTCCAAAAGTTGGCATAAATACAAGCAAGAACTAGAAACGTCTCTTTGTTTTTCTGTGATGGGGCAAAGAAGATTTAGAATTTCAGTAATTTATACAATAAACTATTCTTCTATTATCATCCGATTACTACTTTGTAGCATTGCTTTTTGTTATTACTGATATTATACCCATGTCGATCTAATTTAAATATGATATCATAGAAATCGTGTTAATAATTTTATCAACATTTGAGTGATTAATTTAACAATTATTCAATAATTTAATGATCATCATTTTGAGATGGGTGCCCTTATTGCTTCTCCGGAAGCAGGAGATTCATTGGTTAACGTCACACCGCAAATGAAGAAATATTCTGCTATAACTGATGATCACTCAAAAAGTTTTATTTCTACAATGTCAGAGAGGGGGAATGTTCTGCACAGAAGTTTAATTCGTTCGGCTAATTTCAATAGCGTCAATGGTGTAAATAAAAGGGAATACGAAGGAGCATTACTGATGCATAAGTGCGCATGTGATGATATTAGTAACTCTACACTTCGTGAGGATTGCCAGTTTCCGTATTATAGGTGATTATTACCGTTATTTCACAACATATGCTAAGTTGCTGCATTGTAAATAGACTGTGATGTATAAAATTTAATACACATCTATATATTAATTATCAAATGAACACCCGAATTCTAGTTATTTAATTTAAATGAACATACACCTTTTGCTATATTACGATATATTCATGTTTTGATTTAATGCTTCTGTAACTATAGTAATCAGTTTCTTATAGGAGTAGCAAATACTATAGTCAATGTTCAGATACAGTCTTGGTGAAGGATGTAGGCGTATCATGCACGCTTTTAAATCAGGATAGTCCTAAGATGCCTGTTCCAGAAGCAAAAAATTATTTACTTAAACAACTCAAAAGGGAATACAATGATCTGTCTAATATTACAAATAAAATAACTGCGTACACCAAAGACATCTTAAATCATTTATCAAAGAGACACCAAAAGAATCGTGGGCGGGCCCAGAACTTGGTATTCAATAATAATTACATAAAATAGTTGTTATGTAATTTTCCAGCACCCCGTATTCATAATTATGCAATCTATTAGTTTTGCTTTATGCTATAGGTTTCTTCAAAGCATGCAATAGCATATCAGTATGTAGATAGCAAAGGTAACGTATGTTTGAAGTTAAGGCTCTTGAGTAATACTGAAACACAATACAGTAATCATCATATTGTTGAAGAACCTGATAACACAGCAAATGATGACAAAAACCTTGTAGAAGAATCAAACAATGAATATTGTAATTATCTTCTATAACAACTTAAAATGACCACATCGATCGTTTTCTTTATTTATAAAATATTCATTAATCAGTCTTAATTATTTACTATTAATACATTTATGTACAGCGAAAAAACAAATTGTTGACCATGTTAAACACGAGAAGGAAGTTCAAACCCTTTTTATTGGAGAAAAAGCGGAAACTAGTACATCAAGTTTTTCATCTCAAAGAACTTCTTCGATTTATAATTATTTAACGACGAGGAAAAAGAGGTCTTCAAATGAAATGTTAAAATCTACATTGATGAGTAGTTATAAAAACAATAATCGTAAAGAACATTATAGAAGAAGTAATCCTGTTGTATTCACCAACTGGAAAGAAATTTCAAAATCCAGACGACTAAAAAAAAATGTACCGTCCACCATGTATAATAAATCACGCGAAACGGTTTGTTTATTTATTATTAAACATTGAATATAATTTAAGATATTATTTTTTATAGATATGGAAAATGCATAAATGAATGTAATTATTAATTAAAATTAACATTCGTATTTTATAAAGTGAAATTGATCAATTTTTATTTTAAATTTACTATTGAACAATTTTACATATTTTCGTTTTCTTTTTATAACGGTGCCAGTTTTCTTATCTGAAATTTGTATTTTTAATCTAATGTGTAATTATTTTGAATTGCAGATCGAAATAAAAGGAACAAGTTCCCAAGCACAGTCTTTCAATAGCAGAATTCACAATATATTGAATACAAGGTTTCACACCATTAATATACGAATTATAAAACGTACTAAAAAGCAAGCATAGTTTTTGTAACCATCAATTTTACTATTTGCAAATGTGTTTACACATTTTTATTTTTTGATTGAATTTTACTATGCTCAGAATAAATGCATTAAAACTTAATAACTTTTGTTCTAAATATTAAATCAAGATTAGGAAATAAATTTCATAATAATTGTAATACTTAGTTTATAGACATATATGACATTAGATGTATAAAATAAAATAAAATTCTATACAAGTTATATATTTATTTTTAATTTTGTTATAACAATTTAATTTTTATTTGCTCTGTAAAAATAGATTATACGAATATGTACATTGAAATGCATTGTTCTTACCGCAAATGTAAAATAGTTTACAGTCTCTTGAATACAAAAATATACTTGTATACAGGGTGTTTCGTAAATGGTGGGCAAAACTTTAGGAATAGATTCCTAATGCTTAGAGAAGACAAAAAGGTTATATTAACATAAATCCGGAAATTATTAGTTTCTGAGTTATTAAAGTTTTTGTGCCACAACTCTCGTCACATCGTCTTAGAGGAAATGTTCAATATATCCCCCTCCAGTCTCAATACAAGCCTCACCTCGTCGTCTCCTTGAGTTCCGAACACTGTGCATGAAATGCAGTATAAATTGTAAACAAGAATACTACACTTCGACAACGTAAACATAGACCGTTGATTATTTCAAAAACATCGTAGATGCCTTTAAACGGGCCTTTAGACGATGTGACGAGAATTGTGGCACAAAAACTTTAACAACTCAGAAGCTTAACTTTTTTTTCTTCTCTAACATAAGCATTAGGAATCTATTCCTAATGTTTTGCCCACCATTTACGAAACACTCTGTATATTAAGGCACTGGACCTACACTTATTTAAATTTCAATAAGTATATGAATTTAAAGAATGCATAAAAGTTAAAATTTTTGCCAAACCCAGCAACATCATTGTTTATTTATTTTTAACGGATTCAAACATTCACGATTTGTTTATAAATAATTAGCATATTTCGTTAAAAATTCTAAATAATCCTATACAATATCATCTGGAATTCGTAGAAAACTTTACATTTAACGATACTTGCGCTTTGGGTTGTTTCACATCCGATGCGCGAACAGGAGATTGAAAATCTAAAGACACTCGTTTGGAACTGTTCAGTACAATTGGGGACAAGTTCGACGCTTCACCGTAACACTGTAATCTATCGAGCCGTTTTTGTATAACGACAGACTTCGCGGATTGATTACTCAATAAACTTCTCTCTGAAATTTCTTGATTTGAAGAATTACAATTTTTATTGGACAACATTTTATTTAAATGATCTTTATCCGGGGTAAATTGATCTGAATGTCTGGTTGGCTTCTTTTGTGCTTCTTCTGAAATTTCTGCTGCACATTTGGACACATACGAACTGGTGTTCTACATAAAAAAAAATAAATATGAAGCCTTAATAATTAGTATTCAATTATTACAAGCTATAAGTGCAGATTTACATAAACAGCTATAGTAAAAAGAAGTCGAAAAAGCAAATCGTTTGATATTGTAATTCATAAACACTCAAATTATCTTAAAATCAGTTACTAATTTCAAAGCAGACTTGTAAATATGTAAGAAATTATGGCTGAAATTATAAACTGAAGAATACGGAAATTATTCTTTACAGTACCGTGACCAAACGTTTCAATTCATCGAACGGCCCTTGTAGATGATTATGTTTAGGATTTTGTGTGAAGGTACTTCGATCAGTACAATATGTCATTGGTATACTCCACAACGTAGCCCGTCGCCATTCTAAATTACTGCACGCAATAAATGATCCTATTTGCAAAATTTCTGCATATCCATAAGCAGAAATTCCGTGCCAGAATAATATTGATAGATAGAAGGATTGCGATTCCGTGTACGGACACGCAATATACGCAGCTTGAAAATTTTTCATACCCTGCAAATATGAAAACCATCACTTACTATATATGTACTGCATATGTTCATTTAATTTTTATGTAATTTTTTCGACCTGAAAATGTCGGGTACCCGATATATTCAAGATTGCCAAAATTTTCGGGTTCTCGCATACCTCTAGTAATTCTACATTTTTCTCTTAAAATTTAAATTTTGATTTCCTTTATTAATAATGTTTGAGAATCAAAAATTGGAATATACTAATCTACATACCAATTAGTGCCAAATAGGAAATTCACACTTACATAAGGTTCATTCCCAATGTAGACCACAATCCCCACTGTATCGAGCTCACCATAAGCAGGAGAATAATTGGGCTTATTTATATCACATAATGGTGTGCATGTTCTTTGAGGATAAAGTTTATCAGATATATTTATTCGACTAAATAATGTATTCCAGCCTGCGGTTAATTGCAAATCATTTCCTCTACGAAAATAGAAACAATCCATAATTATTATACAATGATGAAAGAGAATGCACAGATAAGTGGAGTAAAACCTTTTCATAGATGGTGTAACATTGCAGACAATTATGCAATTTCCTTCCTTTAAAATGTCAGTAACTTCTTCATTTGGTGTCCAAATCGAAAGTATGGCACTTGTTTCTTCCTCAACTATTCGAATCTTTAACACAGGTGTAACCCGCCTTTGTGGTGGCAAACTTTCTTTCAATCGCGATTTTAATTTTTGTCTGATCGTTTCTTCCTTAATGCGACATGTATTTATTAATTGTTGCTGTTCTTGCTTTGAAAGAGATTTCTGTAATAAAGCGAGACCAAAATTAAAAATATAAAAATAAATGTCTATAATATAGCCTATAATTTGAGCCTGTACCTCTTCAGATAGTTTTTCACGATCTTTGGTCCACTCCATTGCTGCCAGATCAATACTGTCCGGAGTTGAGTTACTTTTTCTCCTCTCTGTAGAAAAATATTTCTCTGCATTTTCATAGAATGCTTCTGTCAGTGATCGACATTCTTTTTCATAAGCAGTGCTAGCTTTCTCCTCGCATCTAGTATTACGAAAAACTAAAATTTTGAGTTAAATAATTAATTGTACGCGCATTAATAATCGAAATGTTAGGACTATGTATCTTACTAGATTCGCCGGAAGATGTTTTTTCGTGGTACAATATCGGGTACACCCTCGCAACTACGACCTTAATTTTTCCAATTAAACCACCATATGGACAAATACTTTTTAACTTTGTACATATTGGTCTTGAAGATCTTGCGTATCCTAGTTTTGTGTCCCATCTTGCTCTTTTCGTTGCATTCGTGTGAATTTTTAAACAGACATTCTCTGGAACCTCCAAATTAATCATTTCTACTATAGAATAAATTTCTTTCGCAATTAAATGTTTAAAAAAGTTGTATTTACTTCCAAAGGTGAACATCCTTGACCACAATGTAACAATTCCGATCCATATGTAATCAGTTTTGTCCCTACTTTCACTTTACCTCGTGTAATATTTTCGATCATCGCGTGATCAACAGTGGCCTGAACACTGTACCATCCATCTGTTAATGTTAATTTCTTTGAAGGAGCTTTCAAGTCATTTGAATTTACAGTACTATCAACAGGGTTATCATACTATAAAAGAAAATATGAACAAAGTATTAATAAAAATACTGCACCCATCTGTACATATTAAACACGAAATTACCTCGGTAATAGATGATACGCACAAAATCATTCTTTTAGACGCAACGTCATCTTTCTCTAAAATTTTTCTTAAAGCCGGCCTCTGAGATCTATCGATTTCTCGGTCGTAACGATATTTCAATTCCATCATCACTCTTGATGGAGTCAATGCTCTAGGAATGAATCCTTTTGTATAAGTAATATAAACTTTAGATACTTTGCTGCTAGTTTTATTTAATTCACATATTCGGATATTTACCTTGGTAAAACAACAGAAGCAAATTTTATTCTATCTATTGATGCCAACTTCCACACAATCCATCTATAATGATTTTCCAACCATCCGTTAGGAAGCAAGTTGGGATCCACTCCTGGACTCGCCAGAAAAGATCTTTTAATCTCTGATATTCCCACATAGCCATTTTCATCTAGAATTAAACACGCTCCTTCTTCCAAGTGTATACCTTCAATATTATTCTGTACAATACTTTGCCTAAAAATATTACAAATAAATTTCTTTATATATAATCTCATCTCTACCTTTGCAACAAAAAGTCTATAATCAAGAATTGTAACAAGTTATACATATTATTGATTTTCTCACCCATAAAAATCTGAACATCGAAATTTGTATATTACGGCATTGTCAGCTGTTACATCCAAAATTTCAGGAGGTAATTTTCGTTGAATCAGCTAGTAAAAAACAATTTTTAGTTATAATTTCGTGAATCAATTTAAATATGTGCGCCTAGTTCAAGCATTACCTCCTGATAAGTACATAGTATTGGTGCCCCTCCCTTGCTAATTTCTCTCCAAGATATACGATTATTACGATTAATTTCCCTGTGCGAATATAATTTACCAATTATTGGCTTTGCTTTGCTTTTTTCCTTTAGCTTGACTAGTTCTTCCTATAAATACATACATTATCAGAAATAAAATATTATAGGAATCTGCAAAATGTGAATTATGCCATCTACCTGTTTTAAAGCAGAATCCAAACGCTTTTCTAATATACCAGCAGTTTGGTCTATAAAATCTAACATTAATTGGGTGTCACCAAAATCATTGACAATAGCTGTCTCACATTTCTTTTCATTATTCATTGATCCTTGGTTATCTACTAACAATAGTTTTTCTTTTTCTACATCTAAATTTATACATTTATCACGTAACTGTTTTAGATAATAATCTGTAGATGCAAATTCGCTTTCTTTGGACTTTGCAGCATTTGAACTTTTCCGTCGTGCGCCTGAACTTTTTCTCTTTTTAGGAACAAATTGTCCACCTATTACAGGACTCAATGGCACATTTGTAACATCATTATCCTCTATAGTTGATGCAGGAGATATCCACTGGTCAAAATTTTTCGAACTATTTTCATCTGCCAAAAGTGCAGCTGCACTTTCTACAATTTCATTAGAAATTAAAGAATTTATGTCCAGATCAATATCTTGTTTGCCTATATCCATTAATTCATTGGTGTCTTCAGTTTTGTCTGAAAGTATATCCTGAGTCCCTGATTTCCCTCGCTTCCCTCTCTCTTGTTTATTACAAACATTTTCCTGTACTTGGAATTCATTGCTGAAACGCAACTTTTTAAATTGATTAGACATTGTTTCTCTGTTTACAGATACATCATCCAAATCGTTAATTTTGCGTTTCTGCAGTGATTTGGTCAAAGGGGGACTACTTTCACAAATTTCCATGGGTTCCTCAGAAGATAGGGCTTTTGCTTTCAATAGAGCTTCCTCTGTAATATTTGTAACCTTACCACTTACTGCTTGAAACCCTTGCATTTTAGGCATTTCAAGTTTAGATGAATCTTTGTGTCCCAGCATTGAAGGTTCATTACCACAAATTTCCACAGTTTCTTCAGAAAATATGGCTTTTGCTTTCAATAGGGCTTCCTCTGTAACATGCATATTCTTACCACTTGCTGTTTGAAACACTTGTATTTTAGGCATTTCAAGTTTAGATGAATCTTTCTGTCCCAGTAAAGATTCGTTATCACAAGATTGCAAGGTTTCATCAGAAAATAATGCTTTTGCTTTCAGTAAAGCTTCCTCTGTAATATTCATATCCTTACCACTTGCTGTTCGAAACCCTTGTACTTTGGGTATTTCAGATTTAGTTGAATCTTTGTGTTCCAGTAAAGATTCATTATCACAAGATTCCAAGGTTTCGTCAGAAAATAATGCTTTTGCTTTCAGTAAAGCTTCCTTTGTAATATTCATATCTTTACCACTTGCTGTTCGAAACCCTTGTGTTTGAGGCACTTCAAATTCAGCAGAATCTTTGTGTTTCTGCTGCGGTGTATTTAATAATGGGACGTCATACTTTTCCATAGTTTCTTCAGAAAATAATGCTTCTGCTTCCAACAAAACTTCCTGTGTAGTATTCATATCTTTATTACCTGCTGTTTGAAATTCTTGTACTTTAGGCATTTTGAATTTTGCTGAATCTTTGCATTTCTGTAAGGATTCACTTAACAAAGTCTCATCAGAAAATAAGGCTTTTGCTTTCAACAACGTTTCATCTGAAATTTTCATATCTTTCCCACTTGCTGTTTGAAACCCTTGTAGCTTCGACACTTTAAATTGTACTGAATCTTTGCGTTTATGCAAGGATTCACTTAATAAAGATGAACAAGGCACATTATCGCAGGGTTCCAAAGTCTCATCAGAAAATAAGGCTTTTGCTTTCAACAACGTTTCCTCTGCAATTTTCATATCTTTCCCACTTGCTGTTTGAAACCCTTGTACCTTAGGCACTTTGACTTGTACTGAATCTTTGCGTCTTTGCAACGATTCGGTTAATAAATCTGAACAAGGAACATTAGTATAGCCTTCCAATGTCTCATCAGAAAATAAGGATTTTGCTTTTAACAACATTTCTTTTGTAATTTTCATATTTTTCCCACTTGCTGTTTGAAACCCTTGTACCTTAGGCACCTTTAATTGCACTGAATCTTTGCGTTTATGGAAGGATTCTATTAATAAATGTGAACAAGGAACATTATTACAGCTTTCCAAAGTCTCATCAGAAAATTTGGCTTTTGCTTTCAAAATTTCCTCTGTAACTTTCGCATCTTTACCACCTGCTGTGTGAACCCTTTGTATTTTAGGAATTTTAAATTTGTCTGAATCCATGTGTTTCTGCAGCGATTTGGTTAATAAATGATCACTGTCATAATTTTCCAAATCTTCAGAAAATAATGTCTTTGCTTTCAGTAAAGCTTCCTCTGAAATGTTCAAATTTTTACCACTTGCCATTTGAAACCCTTGTACTTTAGACATTTTCAATTCTGCTGAATCTTTGCATTTATGCAGTGGTCCACTTAATACTGATTCACTGTCACAACTTTGGAACGTCTCATCAGAAAATATTGCTTTTGCTTTTAATAGTGCTCCTTCTGTAATACTCATATTCTTACCACTTGCTGTTTGAAATCCTTGGATTTTAGTCATTTTCATTTTTGCTGAATGTTCTGAACGATTAGCAGATGATTGCTTAGCGTTTGTTTCAGTCGTCCGAGATATATTTACTGAAGTCCTACTGACAGTAGGATTTACTGAATTACAATTTGTCAGAGATGACATATTCGCTTTATTTTTTTGCATTTCTACTACTGTTTTCAGACTTTCTAATGGCTGTTCTCCAGCTGTAAGGTACCTACGACTGTGACATTTATTTTTCACTTTTTAATTACAATATCTTGGCATTTTTCTTACGTGTATGGACGTATACAGCAGTATACAGTGCCGAAAGTCCGCCGTTTCTCAAGTAACAATTTCTATTGCACGTCTGCACTGCACGTGAATTCGTGAATATGTATATCATGAACGTAGCGTTACGATTTCCTGATACTTATCGATAGTTCCGGCGACATGTAAGAACGGATTTCAATCTTTATAGGTTATGTTACTGTCTAAACCTATTGTAAACATAATATAAACAGCTGATATAAATAAAATTCCTCACTCATACTTTATTTACAGGTGTCAGAAAAGTAACAATGACGGAAAAAATTACTGCTAATCAATATAGGCAAGGAAGGAAATGGAATGATGTTAAAATAGGTGACAATGTTTACATGATTTCTGTCACACAAAAGAATGACAGGATTGAGGTTTTTTTAACGAATTTATTGGAAATATGGATGGAAACATTGACAGATGAGATTATTTTAAAAAGATGCAAGGTACTTAAGTATAAAATATATTTATTATATATGAATGTAAATTAGTTTTGGAGTATCGTTTTTGGAGTAACTAGTGTAACATTTTTATAAAATTTTATTTTTTTTATCTCAGGAACTAAATCCACTTCTAAATGTCGATGCCCTTAATTATAAAGATATTGTGACAAGTATTTTGAATAATTTGTATAGACATATTGATGAAGCCTCTGTTGAACAAATAAAGCTGCGGATTCAGATAGAGGGAGGATCACTGAAATTTATTTTAAATCTATCAAAAGGAACCCAGCAAGAACTCTGGAATATTATAACTAAACCTCTGTGTATATCATTTATGGAATTAAATCGCCAACACAAAATTCTTTTAGATTTGATTAAAAAGAAGGATGTGGAAATTGCTGAATACAGAGCCCAAGGTGGTGAATTAACAAGACGTAAGATTTTCTTAATATGAGAACTGTTTTTACTTTGCTCTATTGTAATATAAAATCTAGTGCTTCATTTCTTGGTACAGAGAACATTAAAACAGAAGTTTTTAGAGAAGAACAATTAAAGATAGTTATTCCGGTTCCTAATAAGAACATATACACAATGTTGCTCCAAGAAAGTGAACACTTTTATAACAAACTCGATTTGCAGAAAGAGAGTGAAATAAGTATAGAATCCACAAGGTACTGAAGTTAAAATAATATTAGGCTTTCGAGAAATTTAAAAGGACTATTATACTCAAATTGTATTATTATATTTTGCAGTGATGCAAGTAACAATGGTAGGATGGAAGAATCAGAACAGAGTATAACTATTTCTACAAACAAGTGTAGCAATGAGTCTAAGAAGGATAGCTTAAGAATCCTGAATGCAACACCTACAAAATCGAAAGGCAAAAGTCAGAAAGATGTAAATAAAAATAAACTAAAAATTATGAACGTGATGCACAAGAAACCGATTAAAAAATTAAATAAAGGTTTGAAGAGTTTTATATCGTAGAACGATGCGAGGATCAAAGAATATAAAATGAATTTAATTGCATGCTAAAAAGGAATGCATATTCTAATTTTACAAAGTATATAGGATACATATATTGTGTATTTTTTACAAATTGTACATAATCAAATTACACTTTTTATACAATATCTATGTATATAATTTACAAAATTAATGCTTTCGTTTGTGTATTGCTTTCATACAATGATATATACAAACTCTAATCAAATTATTTTGTTGAATTCTCATATTATTGCTTTGAAATGAAATTACATTATGGGTTCAAGTGTCCATTGATGGTTTATAAAGAGGTGAAATTATTAAAAAAAAAAATACAATTAATTAGAATAGAACACCATTGGTATAATAAATGAGTAAATGTGAAAGATAATAAAAAAGAAATGACCACCTACAGGCATATGGTGTTTAAATGCTTCAATCAATAATATTGAGAAGAATAATTAAGTCAGCTGTAAAACAAAGATTTACTAGCAAAGAAAATTTGTCAAAAATGTAGAAGAATGTAATAAAATTATGAAATGAAGATTTCTTAGCGAAGGACATTTCTCAAAGATGTAAAATATAATAAAACTGTAAAACAAAGATTTACGAGCGAACAAAATTTGTCAAATATGTAAAGGAATGTAATAAAATTATGAAATAAAGATTTCTTAGTGAAGAAAATTTTTCAAAAATGCAAAATGTAATAAAACTGTAAAACAAAGATTTACTAGCGAAGAAAATTTGTCAAAAATGTAAAAGAATATAACAAAATTATATAATAAAGATTTCTTAGCGAAAATATTTGTCAAAAATGCAAACGACTGTAATGAAAAAAATTGGGCTCGTCCGGGATTTGAACCCGGGACCTCTCGCACCCTAAGCGAGAATCATACCCCTAGACCAACGAGCCACGTTATTAATCCTTTGCTATTCTGGAGATATCTTACTGAATGATGGTTCATTGGCTGATCGAGAGCATTATCATTCTTATTGTTTTATGATAATTTCCGTCATTATATGGTACCGCGCATGGAAAATGGCGGAACGAGGACAACACGACTTCAACAGGAGCGCGCTAACTGTGCGATGCGGGCGGGTAATCAGCGTATATTTTTGTTGAAATACATGAAGAAATCTTCCTTATAGGTAGATCATTTCTGACACGTTTCATCACATGTGCTTACCAAAATCTTAGGCATGTTACACGGGCCAATGCGCCGAAAAGATCCCTGAGGGCTTGGCAAGTGTCGTCGGCTACGATTGCACGAGCTTAGATCTTTCTTACAACGAGCTAACCTCAATCACCGCTGTCAAATATTTCGACAGGCTACAGGTGTTGATACTGGACAACAATAAACTACGAGATCTGAGAACACTGCCTCAAATGCCGACATTGACTACACTTAGCCTGAATAACAACAAGGTTTGAGTTTCTTTTTCACTTTATTTTGAATATTATGATGCGGCTATGAACGTTCTTGCTTCTGTATATGGAAACTATATACCTTGTGATTTATTGGAACGTCATTATATTTTTGTTTAAATACAAAAATAACTACGAAATATTCGGATTTTTATGTTTTGAACTGCGAAATTTAAAGTTTACATGTATAGTTTGAACGTGTATCGTAGTATGGTATTATCACTGATAAGGGGAATTACTTTGTGGGTGTGTATCGAAAAATCGCTACATCAATCGGTTAGTAAATGATTCTTTGACCCTCATATTTCTCTTCATAATATTTTGAAATGTAATGTTTTATTTATTTACATAAGAACACATGTTTTGTTATCATATTCTGATAAATATAATTGGTTCATGAAATAGCGGCTACTATGTATAGTCTGATAGTAATACAAACAGTTATGAATGGTTCGTGTAACTCGCGGATAGCATACAATATTAATTCGAATGTATAAATAAAGTGGGCTAAACTTCCGAAAACGTCTATGCTCCGTATAAATAGCCAATTATGTCTTGAAGTATTGTAATAATGACAAAAATGTTTAAAGTTACATGGTATGAGGAGGTATATATTTTGGCAAGAGTGAATTTTGATTATATTGTTTATTTGAAAGATTCAACAATTAAGTTTACCATTTTATTCCAAATCCTATTTGCGGATGAACGTCAGAATTTTACTATTTTATTTGAATATAATATTTCTATGTATTTTTAAGTCGTGCAGAGTAAATGTTAATACATAGATATTAAATTTAAATCGTTTAGAAATGTTTAGGTATAGGATTAAGTTTATGAAAATTTCAAGTTCGTCTAAAGATACTTCTGTCCAATCGCTAATTAAAATAATAAATTAAAATAGTTTATGGGTTGTTGCCCCTCTGGAAATTATTTTAAGCCTGGATAAATCTCCACTGAATGAAAGATCGGAAGGTTAGAACGAAAATTGGAAGTTGCGGATGTAGGAGGCTTTCCTGATGACACTGTAGGGTCTTTGGAATTGTTGGGTAGCCTTTGTTTAATTAATAGGACTTTGTTTAATTATTTTGTTAACACTTGGAGTTTTCTATTTCTTCTTCATCATTTGTTTCTCGTCATCCTTCTCGTCAATCAACTCCAAAAACTTATCCAAATATCGCTCGATTTATATTTCTTGACAAAGTACCAGTCCGACTCATATTTTCTCCTATTTTTCTGAGGACAACATTTCATAAAATTCATTTTTCCATCGATTCGTTTATATTTTTCGTCAAATAATAATCTATTTTGAAGATGAAGTTCTCCACGTTCAGTAAGAACCACACAAATTGTAAAAAAAATATAAAAATTAAAGAAATTAGATAAAAATAAAAATTAAAGGTTTTAGATAGAATATGAACAAATTAGTTATCTAGATCTAGAGAATTCCAGCTTTCAAATCCGCGTTGCAATTAAAAGTAGATGGTAAAACGTCTGCAACATCTGTGAAGACAGAAATGACATATATTAGTAATGTTAATAAAATACACTAGGGTAAATATTCGCAATAACGGAGTCATCTCTCCAATAAAGTTGAAATTGAAGATCTGACGTTAAAAGAGAGTATTATAAGGATTGATTAGTAGCTTCATTGGATAGGGGTAGCAATAGCAAAGGATTTAGATATAAGACACCCTACATAAAAATTGGAAATCTGTGATGTCAAAAATGAGCCTAGTAAGAATTAATTAGTAGCATCTTTGGATAGGGGAGCCAATAGCAAAAGGTTCAAGATTTGAATATTGAAGAAGAAGGTATATAATGATGGGGCCACTCGGAATTCGAATCGGAGTAAAAATATAGTTGCTCTGCGACTGAGGGATGATAAGAATTTTGTTGGAAATTCGTAAAATCGGTATTAAACTTGTTCGATAGTTGGAACTTAGGCCAGTAGGTCTACTCCCCATGTGAGATAAGCAGTCGAGCTTGAAAAACAACGCGAAATCCGATCTCCGCAACGTCAGTCGAAAAGATGTATGGGGGAGATATGAATGCCAATCTAGGCCTGTACGAAGGAATACTTATTTCACCTGGATACTTTCGTTAAAATCTGTTGCGTATTCGCACGGGTGGGATAAAATTTACTCTGCTCGTTAAATCTTTCTTTCACTGACACGGAAGCCGAATTCCACGATAGACAGATCGTCGATGAACTTTATGTGACACGTTGAAGTAGAATGTTAATGTAGTACACGATACACGGCCCTGATTTCTGCCACATCAGTTGGTACCGCTTTTTAGCAGTTCGATTTACGAGGCAGATATCTGTTTGATCTCTTGCGGTAACGGATGATCGTTTTCGAATCGGACAACGACTCTAGCAAAGATCTGTGCATACAAATTTTTTTTTAAGAGCTGCCTTCCAATATAGACTATACATACTGTCGTAAAATCTTTCCCTTTGCGGTCGAGCATTTTTTAAAATATTGGAAATATTTTTTCGTGGTAGGTAGATCGTATATCCAAGCCCACAAAAAAAATAAAAATATACATTGATCTTTTGTTACTACGATAATGAAATTATTTGTTTGCAACTGTAAGAATTAAATGCGTCGATGTCATTAATATGTCGATATTTGTTTTCAAAGTGCTAGTATTTGTTACCCTTGCTTCTAAGGGTAGTTGCCCCAGTCCCAAGGATGATAGTTTCAATTTTCTCCTTTGACAAAATATAGATGAAGAAAAGACAGTTTCAGAGTTTTAAGAAGGAAATTGTTTGTTTCGATGGAGCAATTATTGTGATGAACAAATAATTTTTGTGAAGATCTTATTTTTCAAGATTCCGAGATCATCGATGTTTTTTTGAACGGAAGTACATATTTTTATGATCATGTTGTGATAGCTTGGATTAAGACCAAGTGAGCTGTAACACTATGATCCTCAGGTCTTTAGGTTCAATTGCTCGTTTTGTTTTGCGTTTAGATATGTCACATTGATGGCGTATTAAAAACAATACAAGAATGTTGTCCAAACCTGGTATATGTGAGCCTGTTGGGCAATCCAGGATGTCCTGACCAGCTGACCAATCCATCCACAGATGAAGAGGATTACAATCGATACAGATTATACGCGATACACGTGTTGCCTCCAACTCTTCGATTTCTCGATTCGCGTCCAGTGACACATCAAGAGAAAATCGATGCTGAAATTCGAGGAAAATACTCGAGAACTGTAAAACTTGTCCCCGATTTGATGTCGAAATTCGTATCAAACTCGATGGACGAAATCGATGATATATTCTTTAACATCCATTACACTCCTCTCCCAACGTCGATTCGGGATCCTCATGATCACAAAGGTGCGATTTTTAATTACTGTGGATGATTGAATTATTAACGACACTTGCATACATTGATGAGTAGACTACGCATCTTTGTACCAAATAAACATTTTCTGCATAGAAACTACATATGGAGTTCGTTGCTCTTTTAACACGTTCAGCGCCCACTCCACAATCATAAAAATTACACAAAATCAAAGCAATATATTTAATAAAACAAAAACTAAGAAGTTTAGTTTTGTGATATTAATTACTGTTTCAAACCTCTTCTATTCCTCAGATCGTAAGGAAATTTTGTACACTCAATCTACCAACGTAAAAATTAATTTTCAATTCTGTATAAATAATTCCGTCACCCAGATATGGGTGACATGGCGCTGAACGTGTTAATAATTGTAATGAACTGAGAATAATGTACAGGGTGTATCGTCTAAAACAGGACACCTAAATATCTCATCTACCTCTGAAAATACAAAAAATGTTTCTAACGTAATCTAAATGGTTTCAAAAGACGAATCAGATGGAAGAATCGTTTTTTATAATTTGTAATTTTTTAATAGTTTTTTCAAGGTCACTCGTGTTTTTTTACATATATACACACATTTTTTGTTGTTGTATGTTATAGCAAAAACATTATTGTGCATTCATCCATATTTAATAGCACGACCTTTATTTTCCATTGCAGTTGACCTTGCGTGTCCTTGAATGACCTTCATAATAGATCATTCCATTCGTCTTGAAACACATATCAGAATGTAAATAAAAAAACCATACCGTTCCATTTAAAAAAACTGAGTTGACCTTCATATCGCCTTGACGTCTCCACCTATAAAAAAATTAATGACATCAGATTACGAGCGCCTCGATATCAAGTAAGTTTGGTCTGATGCATTTTCTTCTATCTTCAAAAGCAAGCGAGTTATTCAGGTGTCCTGTTTATAGTTCCCCACCCTGTATAGTGCCTTCTTTCGTGATTATTATATAAAACAAAACTATTAAGTCTCTTTTTGATGTAACAAAGTCATTAGAACGATTTATTCATAATTTTTGATACCCAAATTTTGTGAATGTCTTACTCTATTTAATTTAAACGTAAATAAATATTGATAGCGTTGTAAATGCGAGAAAATACAATCACCTTCTGTTTTAGGTGCTTTCGGAAAATGCAAGTACCGATACTCCGGCAAGAATTCCGAGGGAAATCGCTTCATCTCCAATAACGATCTGTGAACATGAGCCTAAAGATACCTAACCCAGACCTTCGGCACTAAGTTACCGTCATGTGTTTCTAATAAATGACGAAAACAGCAGTTAGGTGCGTAGAACGACTTCCATGTAAAGTTGTAGCACAAACTCTACCTTTTCTATCGTGTTTAAAATATTCATGACAAAGATCTACGTGCCTGACATCGCACTTGTTTGAATGATTACCTTATAGTCGTTATTTTTTTATACATTATTACTCCTCTATTATACATATATAGTCTACGTATGTATGTAATAAATCACAATTCAATGTGAATAAACGTATAAAATTTTTATTATCATGTACAACGATGTATGTGACATATAAGTAGACGTTTAATTCTATTCCCTAACATATCTTAAAGGAGCGTCACATTGTTCCGAGCGTTTGGTGTTTGGAAACAGAGATGGGCGGATGCGCAACTAGAAAAACACATTATCGTCCTGATGTACGAATTTATATAGTACGAAGCTCTCTGATAATGCAGAGCAATTATTTCCATTCTTTCGGGTACATTGATACCATTTTTTATTCATATCTATTTTGCAATTGAATGCTGAACATGTAAAGTGTTCTCTTCTTTCTGTAATAAGAAGCTTTGTCCTATTGCCTGAAAAAAGGTTAAAACATCTTTAAATTACACAAAGTAATCTGCCAACAGTCACCAAAATATTTTAAAATATAATTTGAGTAATAAACGTAGTTTGAGAAGCTAAAAGACGTTTTAATAATTGGATAAACGATATTGTTTAGCTCCATTTAGGCAGTTGTTTGAAACATCAGGAGCTAAGTAGTTGGATGACGCCTTTGAAATACTTGATAAAAATGGACCCTGGCTTTGCCATCTAAGTGTTAATGTTCGCGAACAATGCTGGACAGCAATGTATTAACTTCCCCTCGCTATTGACTCTAATTGTTAATTTAGCGTTATTGGTCCTTAATGTACAAAGAACAATTTCTAGCTCTCGATGACCGCGCCCGGTGGACAGATAATTAATCTTACCTGGAACGCACGATTCAAAGTACCCTAACAGCCACACGTTTCGTCCTGCATTGCAAATCTTTCGTGTGAGCTTACATCAAAGGCAGTGTATAGTTTCGATTTTGTTAACCCTGTATCTGGGATGAATCTTACAGTTTTTAGTCCCATGAAGATGGACGTTTTCCACGATCGTATAGACAGCAATCTTTGGATCTATTTAGGCTCCAATTTTTGTTAAGTAGATTTTGGAAAATTTCCTCGTTAAATCAAATAGCAGTAAGTAACCGCCGGATCAAGGAAGTTGTTATAAACTATATGAAATCGATTGGATCGCTTAAGTAATCTTGGTCAAGTTAAACCCAGACGCAAACGTGTAATTATATCACACAATCATGCGCGGTCGCCAAAGACTCGACCAATTGCCTGACTGGTGAAGTATAAAATACCAAATTCGGTAAGTACATCAGCCTTCTGATTCGTTTCATCAAAAACGCTCGAATACTGGAATTACAAACATCCTTCGTGCATCAGTGTTTCGCAATAATGGTTCGTCTACTCTTTTTGTGGCAAGTACAGGCAGTGCTCGATGATGTTCAACTCTGAAGAATTAATTGATGGATTTACAAATGATTATAGCCGACAGTTTAATAAAATTTAGCGAGCGAGGTGCGTGTACAAATGTCTACTAAATTAAATATCAATAAACCCGTTCGCAAAAATTTATATTTGTATTATATTTTTTTTGAATTTATGTAGAAAGTAACTACTTTTGTGTGGATCGCTTTATTTCATTTCTTGGAGACTGCATTCATTTATAATTAACACAATATGCGCAGTAAACGTTTTGTTTAAAAGATCCGAGGAGAGTTTTTAGAGCCTTGCCAATCATTCTTTCGTTGTATTAAAAAATATATGCGCAAGTGGAGATTTAAGAGTTTTCAATGTCTGAGGTAACAGTGTTTAGTATTTTATGTTAATTTTTCCGTTCCTCCTGGTCATTTGTTATCAAAAACTAAAATAGAAAAATTGCAAAATATATTTTATGAATGTACATAATTTTTGAGGAGCTGAGTCTATTACTAAACACAAAAAGAATTTAAAAAGAATATATGTATTTACATTATTCACTAGCAAGCGATGCGTGGTTTTATTCTAAAAAGAATAAAGTCATTTATTAATACTTTTAGATATATGGAATACTAATTATTTTAGTATTTTCCTACTTCCCACTTTGTACCGTCATCGCCGATGGCATATAAAAATGATGTCATAAACTGAAAAATAATATTTAGAACATACATATGATCAGGTCCAAACATATATATGTTCTTCAATCGTTTTAAGAAAAAATATCACAGACGTATAAATATCGTAAATGGGACCGGAAAGGTTTATCAGAATGAACAAAAACAATTACTTCCCTAATCTAACCCTCTTACGCAGTTGAATCCGAAAGTGCAATATCTAATGACAACATACAAGGTAATTAAAACCACTTAACCATTGTGTTTTGTATTTATATGTTTGTATTTTCGAAATCATTAAAAATGGTTTCTTAAACTTCTCCATTTCGTAAGATTGATCATGGTTAGAAACTGAGAACTGCCTGTACATGAAACACTGATCTCCTACGAATGCCGACATAGACGGGAGCTCGTTTTCAGAACTCCGTTGCTTATACCACACTCTTATTAATTCTACAAGAATGTATAAATATAACATTTATATGGATACATGGTTAAGTATTGGGAACCGGTCATATTTAATTTCTTAAACATACCGTTCCGTGAACTTGGCAATGTTCTACGCAAGAAGAAAATGTTCAGAGTATTGTACAACACTGGAAGCATCTTTCTCTCCAAGAAAGGAAAGTGTTGACAATGGCCACCGCGTTCCAAGCATCTTCTTTCACATCTATTAATCGTGTTCCATTATTTCTTGTACTCTTTCCGATCATTCGATTCAATTCATTTAAATTTAATCAAATATATCTACCTCTGTTCCATAAATAATAGTATACATAGACAGATTAGGTAGATGATACAAATGGAAACAAGAAAACAAAAATGAAGAATAAAATATACATATACCCGAAACAAAAATCGTCGAATTTGAATAGAGGAGCGAATATTTGGAACGTGGTGGCATTAATTACCTCTTCCCATCTTATCTCTTTCCCGTGATTAACACGCTTGGCCACGAAGAATGCTCATGTACCGTAAATACTCGATTGGTCATCTCGTCTCACGGTTGGACGGATGCCCATGAAGAATCGCCCTCGCAATCGCCTACTATCATTAAACTCATCGGGGCAGGACGAAGAAGTATCTACGTAACCTTTGACATATTGCACGATTCTGCGCGCCCAACCCTCGTCGAATCGATCCCTCGTCTGTTATTCTAGTTAGAGTTCTCGTATTTACTTTGAAAAAACGGGACATAGACACCGAGGGTAGAGAAAGTAACGCGAGAACGATTCGGACGAACGAATACGAAAGGCACGAAGTAATATGTGTACAGACTGTTTAAAAAAAACATTCAACACTTACACGGTATATAGGACACACCATTGAAAAAATCTTTGTGAACACACATCAAAAATTCAATCGTTTTTCGAAGGTACGAATATTTTTGTATGGTTTGGGAGGCTTCTTCGTATTGTTCTTCTTCTATTTCGATACGTGCTCAGCATCTTTTGTTATGACTAGACTGCATTTCTTTATGCAAAATAAAAATTATCTGTACCTCTTGTAAGATACAAGAGCCATTTTGGAATTTCTTTTCGTCTTGAGTAATTTTAATAGATCTTCAATTCTTTTAATCTTTCTATTGTTTCAAATTGTGATTGCTCGTCTTCAATATAAAAAGTCCGCAGTCTAGCTGTGACGTTCAGAAAGCATACAACACGTAGAAGCCAATAATTCAATTATAAAATTAACATAGAAAAATATTTATATCTCGCAAAAGGAGTTCTGTTATGTTTGCTGATGTATGCTCTTCACTCAGTATAGTGTGTCTTATCATAAAAGCATTTAATCTTTTTTTGGAACAGCCTGTAGTCGTGTAGCTTTTCGTACAGAGAAAAATAGAGCGTGAGAACAAGACACTTAGGAAATAAAAACTACAAATAGAACTAGAACGGGTTTACGATATCATGTACAAATTAAACTCGACGTAAACGTAAGCACTATATTGAAGAAATCAAGATCCGATCGTTCGTAACTTGAAATTAGGTAAGTACCTGGCGGCAGTACGCCATAATTGGCAACGGATCGTTCATCGAAATGGTATCGTCAACAACGGACGATCATTAGAAATTTTAGACTGTGTCCTGGACAGGATACGATGCTCCCAAAAGGCACTAATTTCCATTCCGGGAATCACATTTCGATCTATTCACCGTTTTGGCGCGTTAATACAGGCCACGTATATACATTTCGGTTAACCTAGGCCGAATCGTTTAGCGATTCCATTGACATGCGGAATATTCTGTCGCTGTGGCATGATTGGAAATCGTCGAGATGTTTAGGAGCCGTTGTTCTTCCCATGATTGTGCAGATTTGGCCTTAACGTCACAGCACCCTCCACCCAGAAGTTCGGCCTTTCGATCATGCTTTGCCACAGCGAAAGCTCGCGACCTGTTGCGTCCATCCAATCTACCGGCTTTCCATAATGTTTCCCTGAAAAATTCCAGATATATTATTTACATGTTGACAGTCAAAATTATTTGGTAACAATTTTTTTCTACTGGAATCAAGCTTGTGGGTCGTTCCGTGAAAAGATGGCCACTTAGGCTACTTCAAAATGAAGTATAATATAGGGTCTACAGTGTATATTTTCTAACTTAAAAATCTTATTAATACATTGCAGATCGTTATACAACAATAAAAATTGTTTGCATTAATTGCAAGCAACAGAGATTTAATAAAAATGTATTTCTTCTTTTAATAATTTTAATAAGTACAATATAGTATAACAGTATTCTTCAATTCTAGCTAATTTCTTTAGAGTAAAGTATTGCATACCTGTCCCTAGATTAAATCGAACTCCGCCCAAAAATTCGTTGCTAGCGATACGATCGTGATCCCAGACTGTCAATTCCAGTCCACGCTCTGCCAGTTCCTGAAGACTCACGTCTTTATAAATAAAAGTGTGACCCCATACTGGTGAACCACCAGATCTGCGAACCACTCCAGTCTTTTGTTTTCCTGAACGACCTTTGTCAGGTAGTAAGTAACTGAAATCATCAAAACATTGGTAATCAGTCGTCAGAATTAGGCCAAAAAAAATCGTTTAAAAAACAATTCATGCTTTCATCCTCCACTGTCAAGAGAGCACAAGCTACAATATAACATAAGTAGAAAAATATTGCACCCAATTTTCCTTTCATTAATTTCTTCATTTAGTTCTAGTTGCACTTGCAAATTTTATCGAAGCAATTTTTAAGCGTTAATAAATAAAGTGGGAAACTAAGTATAAATGATTCATTAAAATGAAAGGTTTTATATTCGTATCAACTGTTTTAAAAAATTTTTTACATATTACTCTATACAGGGTGAGGCACTTAAATCGACCACCTGAATAACTCGCTTGTTTTTGGAGATAGAAGCAAATGCCTCAGACCAAACTTATTTGGTATCGAATGGCTCATAATCTGATGTTACTAGTTTTTTGATAGGTGGAGGTGTCAGGGAGATATAAAGGTCAACTCTGTTCTTTTAAATGGAATGGTGTGTTTTTTTACTTACATTCTGACAGAGAATTTCAAGAAGAGTACAATGAGCAATCATTAAGGTCATTCAAGGTCACTCAAGGTTAACTGCAAGAGCTAGTATACTCACTGCTGTTATAAGTGTTACAATTGGGTGACCTTGATTGACCTTGATTGACCTTGATTGACCTTGGATGACCTTGAATGACCTTAACAATAGGTCATTCTATTCGTATTGCAATACTCTATCAGAATGTAAGTAAAACAAACATACTGTTCGATTTAAGAAAACAGAGTTGACCTTCATATCTCCTTGACGTCTCCACCTATAAAAAGATTAATGACATCGGATGACGAGCGCCTCGATATCAAGTAAGTTTGGTCTGATGCACTTTCTTCTATCACCAAAAACAAGCGAGTTATTCAGGTGGCCGGTTTTAAGTGCCTCACCCGTTATATGAAGTTCTACAACATGTTAAAGTAACAATTATAAGAATTAATAAGGCAGGTTCTTCTTCATCGTTGATCGAATAAATTTTTCTTTAACTCTGGCCTTGCTTCAATGAATTGTGAAAATGAAAGTTTGAAAGTCTGTAGTTGAATAATTACAGGGAAATACCTTTTACAAAATGGATCACACGTGCCAGAATTCTTTCCTCTGGTTTGCAGGTTTCTCGCTTCTTTTACGAGCACGTGTAACGCTCCTCGACTCCAATTTTTCTTCCATTTCGAAGCAGCTCGATCCGATCCGATCTCTCGATCACGGTCCTGTTGCGTGGGATCCGGTGGCACGAATTTCAAGCCGACGATCACCTCACCTTTGTATGCGACGGGATCGTCGAACGGTTCCGTCTAAAATTTATTGTAACATTATTATTTGAATTACTTTCACAATTCACGTAAAAGGCTACTACTGCTACTTTCACGATTCAATCGAGAAGAAACAAGTCGAATATTTAGAATGTATTTCGTTTGGTTAATCTCGTTGTTAGACTTTGGATTTTATGCGTTTATGATAAAAATTAGTAGATCAAATGCAAAAAGGTGAAACCATTTGAAGAATTGAAAAATGTACTGCTGTGTTACTTTGAACTAAATAAAATTATTATGAATAGAAATGAATGTATATGCAGCTCCTAGATTTTTGCTATTAATGCAGACAATTATTTTGTATAAAGATCTGCAGTTTATTCATAAGACGACTGTATGGGCATGCAGGAGAAGTAGATACGGTAAGTTGTGGTCAGACACGTTAGCAGATGCATATTTAATATATTCGTGGATTGGTGGACATTATAAAGAACATTTCCCGTAAAATGACTTACAATAATGAGGGAGTTAATTTAGTAATTTTATTATTAGATATTTTGTCGAAATGATTACGCAGCATTGTTATTAGTTCATATTTTCTCTTCCCAATATATTATGTTGTGTTTGGTAAGATGTACTTGCTAATTGTTAAGATTGACTTTTTAAGAAGATATTTTCAATCTTAATATTTCCACGTTTTTGATTTACATTTGTACCATTTAAATATTTTCTAATTTTCCAAAACGCGATGCTATGCAGCGATATTTATTTCCACTTTCATTTTACGATTCACTAATCCACAGAGCGTTCATTATCCAATTGCAGGTATTTATCACCTAGAGCCATGACCAATCATCATTCTTTATATGTTTAGAAAGGGAATTTTATACACAAAAAAGCGTCTGGCAGACAAGAGAAATCTTTTTTTTTTTCTCTTCCAACATGTGCAGTCTAATGATTAACCATCTGTATGTTTCTATCAGCGAATCGTTGGTCAATGATTGTAATATAAATTATTATAATTAAATCGATATGATTAGACTGCAAACTTCTATGCAACACACAAATTTTCTGAATTAATTATATGAAACAGGTTACATAAAAATGGTTGTTGTCGCAAAAATTGTAGTCATAACTAGTGATTCGGTTTATTGTAGTAATTTATTCTCTCTTCTAATAATTTTATTAAATCGAGAACAATATGACGACGTTCTTAAATTCGTCTAATGTTTTTACTGTTTTATAGTTCTTCTATCCATTTTTGTCATAAAATATATCAAATCCGCAGTCTAATGATTACGATTAAATGCAGAATTGATTAACCACTTACTCTCTCCTGAAGTGGGTACCATTTTGGCGTAGGATCGTCGAAGATCTTATTCTCCAAGGGCATTCGAACTTCCCCGAGGAAATCGTTGCGTCCAAACATGTCCGAATGCCAAACTGTCAGCCATAGTGTTCTAGTCTCCAGGCCGCTCAGACTCATATGGAACTGAAACATTATTGTGATATCGAGGTGTAGACATTCCTAACTCCCACTCGCAACAAGAGGTAATAATCATTTCGACTATAAGTTTACCTTTAGCGTTTCATTGAATTCCGGATTTAAGGTGTGCTTCTTCACTTTTGTCTTCCTCTTGCCACTCTTCGATTTGTCCGGCAACAGGTATACTTTCACGTACCTAATCAAACATGTTGGTTTTTTTATTGTTGCTGGTGAACGATTTGTTGGTAACAAGCTATTATTCAGTGGTACAGTGGGGTCATTCATAAATATCAAAAAATTTGCACGGTCTAAAACAAATTAGTTTGTGTTTTCATATATTCACTTAGAAAAGTGAAAAAAATAAGTTTTCTACGATTTTGACCCTTGTATGATGGACCATTTTAGTTAATAACAATAAATATAGTTTATTGTATACTGACGACATTTTGGATCATTTGCAGCTTCATTTATTAATCTTTCCAAACATATTTTTGAAGATACTTCTTCTAGACGTGTGAATGTTTTTATTGTTTCTAATGAAACAGCTATTGATTCCAATTAATCATCAGACAATTACTTTAATGATGATTTTGATAACTATTCTGGTACAATTTGCGAAATTCAAAAGGGTTGTAACAGCAATTAATATAAATTTTAGACAATAGATTAATTTCATCAATTAAAAATAGATCTGGTACGTCTGGTTTCTTAAATAGTACATTGTGAAAATTCTACAGGATTTAGCAAATTTAAAATGTAAGAATATAAAAATAGAAAGAGCAATATTTTTCGTATTGTTGAAAGATTACGAATGTTCATGCAGATTCTTATTTTTCTACGTACACTTAGAGAAATTAAAGCTCTGAAAATCATATATATTACCATAGAATAAAAATGACCTTCATCATTCAATCATTTCTATCAAACTATATATTTCATTATTTTCTGAACATTTTCATAAGTCGGAAACTATTAAATAATAAATATATTTGACTAGGTTCATGCACTTTTAAAAAGTATTTATACTATACAGAATGCACTACTGTATTTATTCCTCACTGTACCTTTAAGAAAAAAGTGTACTAACGTGTAGACTGCTCCTACAAATTGGCAGTAACTATTTATGAAGTAACAAGACAATTAGTAATTTTAAAGACACAGACTAATAATATTATACTAACAAATTGTCTGCTGTTATTAATTTGTATTTCGAAGGTTTCTCTTTCCTTTCCTCAATAACAAGCTAATTTGTAATATTAATTTATTGCAGCATACTTTAAATATTTTCTTTCGAAATACAGATTATAACACACTCTATGTACGTCAGTATGCTCACTATTTTTTTCTAAAAACTGATAGTTTTTTTTTACATAATAAACTACATTCTACATTTGATGTTCATTGACCAATAATATGTCGTAGAAAAACATATGCACACTTCGATTGTCAGTAACTAAATCACGAATGTATTTAAGTATGTGATTAAATAATACAAACTTCCAAGGAAGAGAATAACATAACAATTTCACTAATGTTTAATACGTTTTCGTCATATTTTTAATGTATTAAACTTATTGTTAGATATAGAATAAAACCGATACGACTTCATTTTCTCCAAGTTTAAACACAAATCAATTTAACTTCAGTTTCTCTAAGTCTATCTCTTGGAATTATGAATTTGCGTGAACATTTGTTATCCATCGATAACTTAATAGCTAAAATTGTGCATTAGTGCAAAAGATACGAAACGAACGAAGCGTGCATAAACAATTTGTTTGCGGACATTTTGTGCATTTAATATTCTATTACAGGGATGGGCATTTTTGTCTGAATTGAGACAAAACCGTCCCCACCATAGCGCCCACTGTCCCCCACTAGCATCCGCCGTTACCATAGAACGCATGGAAGAGAGTTTGGTGGGAGAAGCAGGCGTCCAACCGAAACAGGAAACATTTCGCTCCGAACGTGTTCAAATAAATGACCAGTATACTTACGGATCGGATCGTTTTCGTTTCACATCAACAGGTGCCAGATTCTTGCATTTCGTTACATGCACCTCGAACGTCAGATGCTTGTAATCGTATTGTAACGCGAATTCTACTTCTCCAGTGACGGCTACAGAACGACAGCACCGGCCTTCTCCAGCACCGCTATAAACCGATGCCATCGAATCCGAGCGTGCCTGGAAAATAAATATCAAAGTTAGAAATAAAAATATTAAAGAAGATGCTCCATTACATCTATTCTTATCATCATGTGTATATTAAACTGTGTATTTCATGCATTTGCGACGAAAATGTGTACAAGAAACACGAAGCAATGAAATCATTCGAAAAATTCAAAAATATTGATTATTTTCTATTTATCGGACCCATTATTAATAATGGAGACAAATTTTTACTGTACTCCAGTTTGTTGTAGTTGAAATAGAACATTTTTATTTCGCTTAAAGATCTTCTACATCAATTATGAGAGAAAGTAATCGTTCTTTCTTCAGTAATCTTAATAAATTGAAAATAATACAAAAATATAAAATTTACCCAACCATTCTTGTGACAAGTGCATAAAATCCTCAGTAATCTAAAAGATTACTCTTTCGAGCCTTTAAAAAGAATGGTTGCGGTTCGAAAGCAATAGCAAGTATAATATAACTTATGCCTTATATGTATACTGTGGATTTTATGCAATTACGACAAAAATAGGTGGGCGCAATTTAAAATAGTGAAGAGTTTAAACAAATTCAGAAACATTGTCGTACTATTTTCAACTGATTAAAATCGTTAAAGAAAGAACTTGGTTCCTGTTCTTTTTTACAATTGAAGCTCAGAATTTTTATTTTGCATAAAGATCCGCAGTCGAAATATAATATACAAACTCAACAAGTTTTACAAGTGTTTGTTACAGAAAATTAAGAGGAACGAAATTGTGGTTCAGACTACATTTTCGAATTATTAACACTTACAAGCCTTTCTGTACTGTTACAATCCATTAATAACAACAGCCGCGAGTCAAGTCAGTAGGAACACTGACAATGACTGGCCATGCGAGAGATAGACGCTTATCATGGAGCTGTGATCTGGAGCTCCAATAACATTTTTGTTAAAATTCATACACGAATCAATGCACGATGTTAAAGCTACATATTTACAGTGACTCCCATTAATATTTGGACATTCTTAAAAAGATGATAACTTTTTTAATAATATTCGACTCTACGAATTGGGTTTTTATTTTTAGAAGTTAGAACAATAGAATAATTAGAGAAAAAATTTTTAAAAAATCGAAATTGGATGGAATTGCAGAGAGAATACTAAAAGCTGTATTTTAGAACGTTTTCATGTGGACCTAGATTGAAAATTTTATAAAATACGTCCTGTAAATCTGTATCAATTATATGCATACATGGTGAAAATTTTATTGAAGTCGATTGACGTGGAAAAAAAACGACAGACATCGAAAGATTTATTATTTATTAGATTTGTTAGAGTTAGTGGACGAAAATCGTAAAAAATTGCAAATTTTTACCACCTTTAAACCTTTGTAGCTCATTGCAACTGGTTTTGACGAGATTTTCAGAATTTGTATAATTGACACAGATCTACAAAACGAATTTTTTAAATTTTCAATATTGGCCCACATTAAAAAAAGTTGTAGAATAAAACTTTTAGTATTTTCTCTACAATTCCGACCAATTGCAATTGTTTCTACATTTGTTTTCAGGTCGTGTAGTAAACTAATTGTTTTAACTTCGCAAAGAAGACGAGTGTCTGAATATTAATGAGGGTCACTGTATTTGTTGGTATACGTAGAGGTACATTGAACCCTGGTTCGATTAAAAAGGACGATTGTCTTTTTCCGGCACTGAAATTTGTCTTTAAAATGCACGAACGCGTATAGAAATGTATGTACGTGACCGTCAAAGTTTATTACGCAATACGTTTATCCCGTTAGCAAGTGTCTAATCAATCGCATAAGCACACCGATTATTTGACTCACTGATGTCCATGTTTTTATGCATCACGGTGATTCGTTGCGAGAGCAAAGATGATTCAGAATGTAGATTCATCAAACGGACTTAGGAGGTATTCTCACTTGCAGGATTGGAAAAATATATTTTCCTTTTTGTATCTTTTCTATTTTGAAATTTTTGTTTTTGATTTTGTAAATTTTCAACACTATTCTAATAGAACACGTATTCACCCTTAAATGGACTATTGGGATCCATGCCCCCACTCAAATTTGTTTGAATATTTATTTTGATGTGTAACTATTAATAATATAACTGTGGATTTAGATGAAAAGTTAGTATCTCGTTGGGTTTCTATTTACTATTTCGATAGAGATGAATATTAAATATAGTAAATATTATATTACATATAATTTAATTGAATCATTGGATTTTTAAAGTACATTTTGAAGGTCCAACTAAGGATTATTATTAAACAAGAAAATGTCAAAACCATCGTAATGCAAACTATGCCAACAATCGTAAAACATTTATTGTATCTGTACAATGAGGATTTGTTTTATGTCTACAAAAATACTGAACAATGTACTTAAAATTCAATAATAAGATACCAAAAGATAATTGTGATTGCATTCATATTATACTAGAAAAAAATTACTCAAAAACTACTATTTCTCGCGTTACCGAATAAAAATAATCCTTTAATCTTTTAACATTTGAGTCTAAACCATAATTTTCTTATCCTTGACTTACGTTTTATTTTATCCCGTTGTATAATACACGTGTTTATGAAAACAAGCGTCATCAATGGTTTTTGTTAGCGTTGCTTGCATATAAATGCATAAAATGACGAAATTACGTGTCTTCTGTGATCAGATGTGCTATTATCAATGTTACTTTGCTTTAATCTTAGATCCGACAGATGATATACAGGCTGATCCATTTAAAGGTAGCTACCTAGTTATGCCCTTCAGTTGTAATGGTATAAAAAACATTTTGTTTGAATTTGATTGAAATGTTGATTGATTTGAACTCCATTGAAAACAATATCAGTTTTCGAACTTTTTCACTCACAGATATCTTTTTCAATATACATTAGTAGAGGCACATGCTCAAGTTAATAAAATTGAAAAAATCAATTCCAAATGAAAATTTAGCTACACTGAATTCTTATTATCTTCAGAAAGTATTGATGTTTCTGAAAATTGCAAATGTTTGTTTAACAATTCTATAGGCAACATTATCCGTCACATATACAATAAATATGTTTCTTCTACAGTGATTCTAGTCATTTATTTATCAACTGTAAGCGTATATGTTCTCTTTGACTTCTAGAACTAAAATTAAATATAAGATTTATTTCTAATAAGTTATATACACTAGATTTGTTATATCAACGCAATTGAACGAGATAGTTGTGTGGCTACATTTAGGTGGACCACCCTGTATACTTTAAAATAAATTTTTCTTTACTATATATCAGAGCTGGGCACGGTCGAGGCTCCTCAAACACTTGCTTCCCCCACCAACCACTTTTTAATACAGCGCACACGTTCGTCGCGCAGTGATGCCAGAAACAACCAAAACTGGTTGTTTCTTCCTCTCCTCCTTTTCCCCTTCCACTATCCCATCCCACTACCATGAGCACACTCCAACCTCCCTCACTAAGGGTACGTGTCCATTTGAAAGTTTTTGTCGATAGTTGCTCTCGAGAGTACTTTCAATTTATGTGTCCATTTGAGACTAATTCAGAAATTTTTTGCTCTCGGAGATTGACGTGACAGTCAACTCTCGGAAAGTCCTCTCAGGTATATGGCCATCTGAATTTCGTGCGTGTAGCTCTCAGATGAATCTTGATAGTTATTAGAATACTCATGAACAGAATGGATGTGCTAAAGTTTGCTGCAATTGTTGCAATGTATTTAATAAGGAAAAAGAAATATTCCAAAAAGAGAAAGTGCTGGATTAAACCATGGATAATGCGACGCGATAAAATGGGTGCATTTTCTACACTCATACAATAATTGCATATAGAAGATGCACAACAGTTTAGAAGCAAAATTATACAATTTCAATTCAATTTCGAATCACAATTAAATGTTTTTGCTAATTCATTAAAAATATTATTTTTCTTATCACGATTCTTGTAATCTGGGTGTATGATATTCCATAAAAATTCATTATTTTCGTACAACGTGATTAATTGTTCCACTTCTGTGTCAGACCAGTGTTTCCCGCTCATTGTTGTATATATAAATATGTATACAATATAATATATATATATGAAAAAATTATCTCGACAACTCTCAGCAATACGAATGTCGTTCGTATACCTGAAAGTTGCTCGCCGAGGGAAAAATTGAACGTGTTCATTAGCGTTTTTCATCTTTCTGTTTGCTCTCCGAGAGTTTTCCGTAGAGCTCTCCGATAGCCCTCTCAATACCGTGTACACTATCAAATTTGACTCTCGAGAGTAACTCGCGACCTAACCCAGACCGGTCACGTGACGTGCCGCGCAACGTGTCACATATTACTCCGGTCATCAGAGAGGTGGTAAACTGTATTCCCCTCGATTTAACCGATCTGGCATCACTGGCGCGCACGTTCGTCGCGTTCACTAAATATCTCGTGTCCTCGTCGCCCCACCGTACAGCGCTAGCTGGAAGGGAACAGTTAGCGCTACGGTGGGAACGGTTTTGCCTCGATTAAGGCAAAATTTGCCCAACTCTGCTGTACATAGTGTTCCGTCGCAAAACCCTCCGTGCTCAGGGATAAACGCGCGACCGAGGTCAGGTAAATTTCTTAGCTGTACCGACCATAAAACAGTGAACCCCGACGAAAGTACAGCTGATAGCCAGATGTGTTGAAAGGAAATAACTATGGCCTTTGTCACCCTGCGCACTCTACTCCTACTCCACCTCAATGTTTCTACATTCCCTCTCTAACTTTTCGCCATCTCCACCACTTTTTCCGACACACCCTACAACCAATCATATGCAATTTTCCAAGACCACACTTACATTCGAGCTTTCCTAAAATCTTACGCGACTCCACAAAATCAGAACTCTCTTGAACTTTCTTGACTACCGAACTACCGACACTTACTAAGTATAGCCCAGTCTAGCTTAGATCTTAACCGAATAAACGAGTTTGTTCTCCGGAGTTGGTCTCTACACCCTTCTTCGTAAATCCTGTCGGATCCAAGTTCCCTATTTCGAGGTGACCGATTCGACACCACACATAGTTCTAGTGTACATTTAGTATATTCTTTGTACCTCCTATCCGTATATTTTTCGATATACATACACTGTAGCAGAATTGGATTGTCTATACATACCCCAAGACTAGATAGGGACCCTCGGGTAGCAAGGTGACCAGAATGCAACCCCTGATCCATGTCATCTACGTCCATCACAGTGTGATTCGAGCCGGTTCTAGATCCTGCGCCGATGATCGGAGTGCTGCAAGCTTCCGACAAGCTGCTTCCGTCATCTACAACAATCGAATAAAACATTCCGAATTACTTTTTAGTTTAGTTTAATTTAGTTCCAATCGCTATGTCAATTCCAGTACACAGTTCTTGAAAGGAAGGTCCTGAATTCAGACTGAGTTCAATTCAGTGATTTTAGATTGCATCTGGGGTAGCTAATTAGGTCTACTTTCTCTGAAGTTTAATTTTTGGATTAACCTGTTGATCGCGGATGTCGAGTTAACTCGTCATTCTTGTTCCTTACTTCCACTTCTTCTTGGTGTAATCAACTTTTCAGTGACCTTTCATTTTCCTGTTAGCTTTACCAATAATCTCGTCATTTTCTTGTTAGTTTCGCTGATAATTTCGTCATTTTCCTATTACTAGACTGCGGGTTTTCATGCAGAAGGCAAGTGTTCTATCTTAATTAAACAAACAGGCACAATGGAACTCCGTTTATACGAACTAAATTTTGGCTGTGCCTGGTTAACAGAACTCTAGCTGAGCGAAATCCTCTTATATGAACGTGAGCACCTATTAAATGAACGAAAAATCAAAAGGGTTTCATCGTCTGTTACTCAAGTAAATACCATCGGAATTATATCTTATTTGCTATAATTTTCATTAGAAAAATGCCACGAATATGTTGGTGAAAGTTCCATAAAAAAATAATAAAAAACAAAGAAGTTTTGTCACTGGGTTAGGTGTTGTTTTCACGCCGACATACTCGGCCCGTATTATGTTGCACTTCTCGGCGACCGAGGCCTCTCGAGCTTCGCTTTCCTTTTCTACGTTCGGCACAAGTCAAAGAATAGTATTATCTAAACGTTAATTGTCGCTGGCCGGACCCGTGGTGGCGACGATTATCGATGAAATACTGTAATATGAACCAACTTGTCTTCTGACAGGTTCATATAAATGGAGTTCTACTGTATTAACAGTTTATCTACCGGAAGCCTATAAATAGCCTTTTCAATAATTGTGTTGTACCAAATGGAAGCTTAAAAATCTTTTTCTATACAATAATCCCAAAGAAAATGGTTCGATTAAGTTCTTGAAAGTGAGTTGTTGGTTTTTGATTGACGTTCCTGTTGCCGTTGATGGATCTATTAAAAAATCCTGTCATGAGCCATAGACTTCAGAAAATAGTGGAATAGTCGGCGGTAAATAGTATTAGGTCGTTGCATATGAAATTTCCGATTCTAGAATGCAAATGTTATGTAGCGATTTGATCAAGAAATATTATTACAATCTATGGCGTTATTATACATAATTTTACGGTACAAAGCAGATCTTAAGGTCTCATTTTGCCAATTTTTATTTAGATGTCCAATTTTACTTTTAAATAAAGTTTATTTCGATGTTAATCAATGTGGTTGTAGAGTATTCATTTTATATGAGTGGAAAAATAACATTTTAACGACAGCATCATGTGATGTGTGGCCAACAATTTGTCGATTAATCAATGCCCTATTCGTCGACGGTAAAGAAGACTACAAAATGGCGATGGGAATCTCGTAAATGATGAATGCGAACGAGAAAAAAATCCGATTTCTAGACCTTAATACAATCAAGAATCTTGCAATTCATTCACAGAATACGGAGATTAGAATGATGCTTACGTTGATCCATAAGTTTATTTATAAGAAGATTATGTTTGCTTAACGTTACTGTTAACAATAGGACATTTCATATGCAACGACCTAATGCGTTAAGTAGACATTGCTTGCTACTTTTAACCATTTTAATGGGTTGAAAATAATGTAACTATTTCTGTTTCATCCATTGACTTTTTTTATAGAAATTAACTTGCTTCTGTTAACCATTTTAATGGGTTGAAAATAATGTAACAGAATTCTTAAATTCTTTTAATGCTTTTACTAGTTTCTGTTTCATCCACTGACTTCTGTTATAACTTCATAAAATCCGCAGTCTACTTTATTAGTTTACCAACGACTAACTTCGTTTTTCCTTTATACGAAGATTGTGACAGAATTTAAAGTAGAATTGAAAAATGACTAACAGGTTAAAACTAGGTTGGGCATTTACAATTTATTATACGTTCTAATTTAAATATACAGTCGATAGTCTTCTGATAAGAAAACCTGATTAGACCGTAAACCAGACCAGTGTGACCCAATAGATAAGTCCGCGACACGTTCAGAATAAAAAGATAAGTACAGGTTTAAGTAAATGTAGAATAATTATTCTTTGGAGGGCCGATGAAATAACCTTTCAACCCTGTTGCAACTATTGTTACGGTCTCTTTCGACCCACTCATATCTTCGTTTCTACAACGAACGTTTCTACATCGTAAATTTTTCAACCTAGTCATGTTTTAAATTTTTTAAAGATCGTATTATGTTTGAGATAAGCAAAACAAAATGGACACTAACAGACATGTTCTGATATTCTCAACACTTTATTTACCCGAAGTCTATTGATAGACTCATTCTATCAACTATTAAAAATATAATCTATTCAAAAATCCGTAACCATGGATCATAGACTTTCAAAAATTATGAAATAATCACCGATAGATGTTAAAATCATTTCAGAAGTATAGTTCAACCGAGGTCCACAGCAGGATTAACACTAGATCTATGAAACATTAAAAGTGACTATTCCACATTACTTCACGGAAATAACAAAAATGTATTTTCTAATTTATAACCTGCCATTTCGAAGTGTTATAATTGTCTCGTAGTTCTAGTGTTAAATGCACAATGTTTGCAAGCATATTTCATGCATAACAATTTTGCTAAAAAGGAACTTTCAACCAACTTGCTCCGTTTCCACAATTATTTGCCAAGCTCGCTGTTCTCGATTTCCTGATTGGACGCTTCGGAAATACGTCTGTAAGCGGCGAAGGCCACGAATGTTGCTTCATCTTCTTCATCCTACACTTCGGGAACATCTCTTCGAGGGACGTGGACTTCGAATTCCCTTCGGAAGCTTGCCCCCAATCGCCACTATTTCCTCCCCCCATTTCAGAAGTCACTGACTCATCCAATACTAGTTTCGAAGAGGATCTTCGATCCTCAAGGTCGTAGTCGATAGTGGAGAGTATGCTTCCTTTCAGCTTCCTGAAGTTCCCGAATTTTAGTTGATCGGTGATGTCAAAGCTGGTGTCCAATGTTGTTAGGATTTCGTTCTTCGTCAACGAGTCGTCGGATCTTGTGCTGTGCAGCTCTATCTGTTCTTTCTCTTCAGGGTCATCGAGCTTCTCGTTGGAGGAACCAACGTTATCAAACTCGCAAGTTCGGTTTATAGAATAGCAAGAGACACAACAGTTCGGTAACCAACGCATGGTTAGGTATGTTGGTGGTACTTTCTTCATGGTGTTTCCGTTGCACTTTCGATACTCTTCAACTCATATTTATAAACGTTTGTTTTATTTCCGCGAATTCTATGTTTAAATTGTTTGAATTCTTGGACTAGTGTCGATTAAAATAGAATTTAGATAAGATAATCGTTTTGCGACGTTGTCGGTGCACTTCGATGGATTTTAATTTACATTTTACGGCTTTAATTCGCAGTTCCCGTTTCGGAGGATGGTATTTTAGGTTGTTGCGTATGAAATGTACGATTTAATCATGCAAATTTTATGAAGTGTTCTGATCGAGAAATAGTATTTAAATCTGCAGGTTTATTAGATACAATTTTAATGTACAAAGCTGATTTTTAAGGACATAGCTACAGTTTTTTGATTTAGATATCTGATTTTACTTTTTTAAATAAAGTTTATTTAAATATCAATCAATGTAATAGTTGGGGGCATTATTTTTATACAAGTGGAAAAATAAGATATTATCGATAGCATTATGTGATGTGTGGTCAAAATGTATTGTTTAATAAACGCACTATTTGCCAATGGTAAAGGAAACTACCGAAAGAACGACCGAAAAATTCTACTGTAATACAATCAAGATAGAATATGTTGATTAGAATGATGCTTGCTTTATTAACTATACGATTTAGAAGAAATCGATGTTTGCAGATAATATGGCATAATTTCTCGATAAAGGAGAAACAAACTCTAAATTAATAATTAATGATCATTAATAATTGAGCATCAGTCGAACATCTACACAAGAATCATTATTCGAACATCTATTTATTAGTTTCTTGGCCCCCTGCCACAAGTTTCATAAAAAAGACAAATTTTATTAATTTTAGCAAGTTCCTGAAATCAAGTGTTCCATATTACCAACTCTTACCCTAATTATTACATTTCAACTGCGGATTTTTATGCAAAATAAAAATGTTCTATCTCAAGTGCAATACATGAGCGTTGAATAGAACTTTATTTTTTTCCTTAATAATTTTTACTGTTTCGAAAACAATGTGACAGCACTTTTAATGAGTAAAATCATTAAAAGAATTTAAGAGTACTGTTATGTTATTTTCAAAATAGTAAATAACGAAATAACAAAATAGTAAATGTACTAGAAGAGTGTATGTTTCACTTGCTCACTTCTATCACAAATGCACAATAAAAATGTTCTATCACAATTGCAATAAACGAGGTTGAACAGAAATTTATATTTTTCCTTAATAATTTTACTATTTCGGAAATAACGTGATAGCACTTTTAATTAGTAAAATCATTAAAAGAATTTAAGAGTACTGTTATGTTATTTTCAAAATAGTAAATAACGAAATAAATGTACTAGAAGAATGTATGTTTCACTTGCTCACTTCTATCACAAATGCACAATAATCTACACTCTAATTATAATTGTTTCCGACTTGTCCAAGGTTTTACGTTGTTCACTGCCGAAGAACGTGCAGACGCTGCCGAAAGTATGCGAACCGAGGAAGAACGTTCTTTACACTGTCGACTTCGTCTGTGCTATGCCAGTTTCTGATAATCTGTCAAGTGGAATGAGGGTTACGATAAAGTTGATTTTGGTTGACCTCCTGTCATCCGGTACTCTTTGTGGGAGGACTTTCATGTTCAAGATTCTGCCGGTGCGGAACTGCGATAAGGGATGATATTGCAGCTATGAATAGAAGTTTCATGGCAATACAGTTTTTATAGTTAATATTTTTCTGTTGAAAATTATTCGACGGTGATTGGATTTTATGTATTTATGACAAATATGAGCAGGTGAAACTTAAAACAAACAAAAAGATTAAAAGTCTTTAGGTATATCAATCCATTAGGTTGTTGCATATGAAATGTTCGATTTACAAGAGTAACATTAAACAAACATAATTTTTCCCTAAAAAAAAACTTATTGATTAAAGTAAACACCATTGTAATCATTCAGTCAACAAATGACAAGTTTTTCGATTATAATATGGTAAAAATTAAATATTTTGGTCATCGACCTTTTGTTATTTATTATATTGTCATTTCTATTCTTAAGCTTTTTTATCATTAATTTTACGTTATTTAGTACCACATTTTGACTAAACATTAGAATAATGTTGTCGTCAATATGTTTATTTTTTTATTAATGTGAAAAGTATACAGGACGATCACATCGACTTGAAATAAAATTTTATTTAAAAGTAAAGTTAGATATGTAAATAGTATTGTACCTTCAAATGATATATGATAAACTTGCAGATTATACTATTAATTCTTGATGAAAACACTTCTTAACATTTTCATTTAGAATTCGAACAATGCAACGACCTCATATTATTTACAACTTATTAAAATGACTGAAAAATAATAAAAATTTGTATTTAATTTCTATTTCTTGCAATTAACGTATAAAATTTGTATTTCTTTAATAACATAACAACTATTACATAAAACTTTGCCAATTTAAACGCTGCAATTATTAATTCAAATTTCTCTATCGACACGTTAATTATCTAAATGATCTCTGCTAATACACTATAACTATACGGTAGAGCTATGCAGTAGTGTTTAGTGTTTAAATTGCTTTCAATATTTTCTCGACAACAGTTTTATAAAAATTTGCGATCAGGTTGGATTTATGTTGACAATTTGTATTTAATATGATCTACAACGAGACGTAAGCAAATGTATTAAATATTTGTCTAGGTTCTGTGTAACGTAAATAATCATTTTGATGTATCATTAGTTTATTGGATTGTACCGTGCATGCAACTGTCAATCAAGTTGCGATCTGAATTGCAACCTATGCACGCGTCTCAGTTTCTCGAGGAGATAGTCGATTGCATTCATTAATGCGTCATCCGTAACGGAACACAGTATTCGATTCGACACAACACCACATTGCGAAATTTCTTTCGACTGCGCCTCAGTTCCAACAGAGTAAATTTTCATTTTCTTTTCACCCGAGATATTATTTATATTTTTACATATCTTCACTTCAAAAACGAAAACTGATCAGGCAAGGACATTTGAAGAAATAGCAATTACATTAAACTATTCTTAAAAATTTGCTTCAAAATATCAAAATGCTGAAAACTATATGCAAGGTGTCCCACGCGATTGGAACAGACTGTACATCTAAACGGTTGGAAATAAAAGAAACTGTTACAGCTGAAATGTTACATGCAAATAACTTTATGCACTTTTGTGCATCGGTGCATAAAAGAAATGCAACAGCTCCTTTTCTAAAACGGAAACTTATGTCTCTGACTACACCTATTGATGCATTTTTTTATGCTCAACAGAAAATAAGTATAGACATATTTATGCCCTAAACTTATTCGTTAGAAAATTATTATAGCTGAGATTGTTGTAAATTTGTGAATTAGCTGTATTGTAGCTTCTAGTTACGGTAACTTCTTAACAAATAAGTTTCAGGTGTAAGTATGTTAATACTTTTCTGTAAAGCACAGATAACTGCATCGATCGGCGCAGTTAAAGACGTAAGTTTCCATTTTAAAAAAGGTGGCTGTTGCATTTTTCTGATGCACTGATGCACAAAAGTGCATAAAGTCATTTCTATATTATACACCATCTGATACCATTTAAGTTTGATCTATAACAGTTTCTTCTGTTTCCAATGCGTTTAGGAGGTACAGCCTGTTCCAGTTGCGTGCGACACCCTGTATATAATAAATGATGATACTTCTGCAGATAATTTGGCGAAGGAAATCTGTTTCAATACGTTCAAAGTCGTGTAGAGAGATAGTTGAAAAATATTTCTCATTATATTTCTTGCACATTGTGCCGGCGTGATCATTCTTACAATTACAGAAGATTCCAGTATTGTATTTACGCTTCAGGTGCAATTTCTATGAGCAAGAGTGAGCGAATGTATGTCAAGGTGATCGGTTGTAGGAACTTCCAAAGAGAAAGATGGCTTTCGTAACTCGATTAAGATCGTGTGCTATTGAAATCGAAATACGGCAAAAAAGAAAGAATTTCAGCAGAAATCTTTCGAAATATCAAACGGTATTATGTCGGGTCATTAACATTGCCTTATTACTTTCATCGTGAAAGCAACTTTATTTCTTTATCTTGCGTGTTACGAGCTAATTAATCATTGTGAGGTACTCTTGTTATTTACGTTCACTGTCTCTTCAATAACTTAATAAATAACACAACTTTGTTATATCATATAACAATTATTGTTTTAAATTGTAAAGATCAGAAAAGAAAGTTCTCCGGAAAACTATTTCTAAGATACTTTGTTTCAATAATATCTATCTAGTTAGTTTAGTCCATCGTATTTTCAATAACTTGATAAATAACAATACAAATTTGTTATATTATATATAAATATAGTTGTTTTACATTGTAAATATTAAAATAAAATCAGATTTATCCGAGGACCTATTTCTAAGATACTTTATTTAAATAATATCGGTCTTGTTAGTTTAGTTCATCGTTTTTTCAATAACTTGATAAATAACAATACAACTTTGTTATATTATATATAAATATAGTTGTTTTACATTGTAAATATTAAAATAAAATCAGATTTATCCGAGTACCTATTTCTAAGATACTTTATTTAAATAATATCGGTCTTGTTAGTTTAGTTCATCGTTTTTTTCAATAATCTAATAAATAACAATACATCTTTGTTATACTATATATAAATATGGTTGTTTTACATTGTGAATATCAAAATAAAATCAGATTTATCCGAGGACTTATTTGTAATGTATTTTAGTTGAATAATATCTATCTCTATTTTCAAATTACTTTTTTTGGAACGATATAGTTGACGTGATTATTGGAAAACAGATCTATAAATCAACATCATCAATGATTAAAGAAAGTGATGCTCTCGCTGCAGTATGTGTTAATATTAAATTCCGAATCATGCGCAGGGAAAGAACATGACAAATCTCATCAGCATACAATGTAGAAAACTGTGCAAACGTGTAACCTAACTATTTTCGCCAGTCACAATGCTTCTTTCTGTTACAGCGTATTAGGTCGATTCACATGAAAGATTTGAATAATGCCAGGCGAGAAACACTTATTTACGAACTGGTTTCGATCACATTATTATTGCAGAGTGAATCAGGAGTTCTACATGCCAGTTACTTCCTTTACCAACCGGTAATAATTTATTATTATGCTGAGGAACTTTATGTGCAAATTCTCATGTTCAAATATTTCAAATATTAGTTCAGGAAAGTTGAAGCAAAGTATGAATTTCCTTTTCCAGTCAGAAGATTTCTAGTATTTATATGAATATATGTGCTGTTGCATTTAAACATGTTCTGGATGCCACAAATACGTAAGGATTTCCACGTTTAAAGATTATTTTATTTTTAATACAATTGCATTAAAATTCTCACGCTCAAAGAGGGTTTTATGAAAGCTGAACTGAAGTTAGAATTTCTTTTTCCAATTGGAAGATTCCTTGTGGTAAAAGTGACATAAAAATAGCATTTACTCGTATGAATATATGTACATAAATATACAGTGGCTCACGAAAGTATTCGAACGCCCTTTAAATCAGAATAATTTGTTTAAAATTGCACCACTCAACTTGACATTTTCTCGAGCAATTAGAAGCATTGATCTACTAAATGAAGTACAAAAAAGATTTTGAAAATATTGGTAGGCATTACATAAAAAAATAACAATGGCACTTTTTAAAACTTTTTTATTCCAGCCCGTAAAGAAAATTTAAAATATGCGTCTTGTAGACCCATATTAGTAATACACATGCTGAAAATTTCATCGAAATTGATTAATGTATGCATGAGCTACAAGTGGTTCTCATCAGTGATGCCAGATCGGTTAAATCGAGGGGAATACAGTTTACCACCTCTCTGATGACCAGAGTAATATGTGACATGTTGCGCCGAACGTCACGTGATCAGTGTACGGTCTTAGTGGGGGACGTTGGTGTCTGCTCAGGTAGTGGAATGGGATAGTGGAAGGGGAAAAGGAGGAGAGGAAAAAACAACCAGTTCTGCTGTTTCTGGCATCACTGGTTCTAATCGATAAAAATCGCAGTTTTTCACGACTTTATTTTATTTTAAATTTTCATTGCGTACTGAAATAAAAATGTTATAAAAAGTGCCATTTTTATTTTTTCATGTAACTCCTACTAAGTGTAATTTCTTCAAATTCTTTTTTGCATCCCACTTAGTAAATCAATGCTTGTAGTTGCTAAAGAAAAAATCAAATTACTTAGTGCAATTTTAAAAAAGTTATTCCAACTTAAAGTGCGTTCGAATACCTTCGTGAGCCACCGTAGGTGCTCATGCACTTAAAAATTGTATATATTCTAAAAAATTCATAAAGATTTTCAAATTTAAAGATTATTTTAATCCCATGAAACATGTGTAAAAATTTCCACATTTTGAAATTATTTAATGTAACCTGAAATATAATAATAAAGTTTTGTTTCAAGCAGAAAATCTGCTTGTAATAAAAATGATATAAAAATACCATTAATTTTTATTAATATTTATGTAAGCTTTTGTACTTTTATATTTCAAAATTATCTACATACGACAACTGCATAAAAATCTGCAGAAGATACAATCTTTGTACGAAAAAAGATACGTCATAGTGAATTAAAAAGATGAACAAAATTTTCTTCACCGAATAAATCTATCAAATCTACTAACATAAATAAATATTGTCTTTCACCATTTCGTTTTATTGAAACCCAAAGCGATTAAAACAAAATGGTTGAAATGAAAGTAAAGACAAGAATGAAGATGAAAGCCTTGCAAAACTTTGTTCACCTTTTGCATTATACTGAATAACAATTCTCTTCATTCATGTATGCATTGAATGCATAAAATCCGCAACTAATTATTCAGTAACATCAAAACGTTCATTATTAGATAACTATCGAGGGTGGGTGGTGACATCCAAACGCGCGTTCACGCCTATCGTAATAATTTACATGACATTAGACTAATTAACGGTGTGTATTACAGCGAGTAACAGAACGGGAAAAGAATTCCGTTTGTAGGCAGCGTATTTTTTTTTATATGAATAATGCATTGCAGAGGGTTGTCGAACTGAAGTGAGGTTTTAATAACAGTGCTGGTAAATTCCTGCTCTTTGAACAGTGGTACGAATAAGGAATTGCAAACTGCCGTACGAGCTGAAGTAATTCATGTAATATCTCTCACTCGTCGCCAATGGTTAATGGTTAATGGTTTATTCTTTACTCCATGCACACAGAGATGGCGTTAGAGAGCCGCAGCTCTATTTGCCCAGAGCAAGCTTGTCATTACACTTTACACGTACAGAAATTTTCCTTTCTTACTACGACTTTTTAAAAAAATTTTTAATTGAATTTTTTGGGTCACATTTTAAAATTTTATTGCTTATCTTTTTTTTGGCAAACTTTATTCATGTGATATTGTCGATATTGTCGTCCGATATTTAAATCGCCACTTATTAGATATTTAGTATTCTATCAGGAATGAAATACTTTGTTATAAATATTTTCGTAACACTGTCTAGTTAGAAGTTCGAGTTAGAAGAAAAATTCAAGTGAATTAATGACATGTTTATTATTTAATTACGTGTTCAAACATATCAATAACAAATTCAGAAACATTCAGAAATATCTAAAAAATAATAATGAGTAAAATTATGCATTTATGTTTATATTAATCTGTAGATTTAGAACGCAATACTCAATATTATCATTAAATAATATATTCCTATGTAATCGTGAGTCAGTAATACAGTTTTTGTTAAGACAGTTGCTCTAAGTATGTAATCATGTTCTACTTCATTACGGAGAAAGCAAATCCACTGTTTTTCATTGGTAGAAATCATAATCTCGTATTCAGCGTTGTGATGCATATCGTTGCAATGCGGGTCGTAAAACATTTGAAAGATAAAATAACAGACAGAATGTTCGAAATTTAAAAGATAAAATGCAAGATGCATAACCCAATAGAATTTAATACAGTTTGTAATTATTTCAGAAATGGTATTTTATTTAATCTCGATTTTATAAAATTCCAAAACTAAAGAATTGAACAAATATTTACCGTCTAACGACGCTTTAAAATGTATCTGATTTGAATGAATCTATTTTTAACAATTTCACATTCTTCATCTGGTACATGTATAATTTATTACACTATATTATTAAACTAGTTCCGTGATATCTAGCATTTAAAAAATGAGTTTTGAATACGTGTCGATGTTATTAAAAATTCTTTGTTCGCAGTTGTATATCGTTAATTACAATCTAAAGTCTTTCACGTAATTCAGGTACATTTTAATGTACATCTTAGTTATAGTATATACTGTGTACTATGATTAATCCAAAATTTTTATTTTGGTATATTATATATTTTATATGATATATGTGGGGATATCTATGGTGAGAATGAGAGAGAGAAACATTAATTAATGAAACAAAAGTGTATGAAGTGAATTTGGTTGTATGTTAAAATGAAATGAATGGATCTGAAGAAACGATTTTGTTATAAAAATATGGCTGTGATTTAGAATGGTTGTAATTTAATATGTTGTGGTAAATATATAGATATTTGTTGATATTACATGATAATTTCATTCACTGACTTTACATGGTAATTCCATTCTCTGCCTTTACATGATAATTCCATTCACTGCCTTCACATGATAATTCCATTCACTGCCTGAACAATGTATACAATGTAAATCTGTTATAAATTAATGTTGCATGCAATCAGAACGAGTTCGTATGTTATGATTAAACTTTTATGCAATACAGGAAGATAACCTATCTAATATCAGTAATATTATTAGTATAAGTTCATATACGAAAATTATTATAAAGGGAATGAATATATCAGTTGATATATCGAAATATATATTTGACCTTTATAATGAATATGACTTTCGCGTAAAGTGAATGTGAAATATTCTAGGACAAGCCTATTTTTAGAAACACACAAGACTATACTGGAATGAGAATTACTACTAGATCTTTATCAGATATAACAAGCCAGCAAGAAGTTACATGTTACGATGGTAATACGTAAGAGGCTGGGCATAATGTTTTTTTCGTTTATTTAGAAACATAAACATCTCTATTCATATTTCTGATTGCCCATTTATTTCTTAATTTCCTTAACCAGTTAATTGTGGCGATCTTTTTGCAAAGCGCGCACCACTGTGTGTCGCGATAATCAAGCGATGACGGGTATAGTCGTCAAACACAGAGTATTTTTTTTATTTGCTTGTTTCATTTCGTCTTGACCTCTAAACATTTTAAACATATTAAAATTTACGAATATAATTTAGTTTTCGCCAAAATTACAATTTAAATATCAAATTGTAACATAATTTTACGTATGACGGATATAGTCGTCATGACACAAAATTCTGACACATCTCCATGACGGATATAGTCGTCAAACACACTTAAGTGGTTAACATCCTCTCTTATCAGTAATTGTCAACAAATCTACGAGGATCTATTTCGAAAACTATTTCTTTTGAAAAGTGTCTTTTTCTGTGTCTCTAACAATTCTATTCTGATCCATTTCGAAGAGTATTTCTTTTGAAAGATTTGTCTTTAACAATAATTCAATGAGATATCAACAGAAACATTCTTATTTTCATATTTTTCTTACATTCTTCTTCTCTTGTCATTAATTATCAACAAGCCTACGAAGATTTAGTTTGAAGACTATTTCTTTTAGAAGGTCTGTCTCCAGTAATAATATATTAGATTGTCCCGAAAGTTCCTTTCGTTGCACACAATGTAAATTCAGGCATATTTTTTAAAAAATCAAATGGCATGGTTAAGTAAAAGGAAGTTTAGGAAATAATAAAATATTTGCGAAAAATCATGGTTAACAAACATATTGCTGTTTGATGCTGATGGTATCTAATAACATTAAATGTGCACATTGCGAAAGAAACTTTTGGGACAACCTAATAATTGAATAAAATGTTATAACAAGATGTCATCTTAATATTTCACCTGCATACTTTTTTAAAAAACCATTTTCCCAAGGACTTAAAATATCCTAAGTGGTACGATATAGGCAATTTTCCCCTACTCTAATGTTTAACACTAAACCTACCATCACCGGTAAAATAACCGCTTTCAGATTTTTTATTTTGCAATTATTGAAGTTACAGAGATGTTCCCACTGGAAATGATTATGCATACTTTTGTTATTGAAGTATACATTACAATAAAAATGGCACAATATCTAAATAAATTCAATCGTTCCATTTTTATAAGGGAGCACACATATACTAGTGAAATGTAATGGTCGGTAGGTATACTGTTAATAAAATTTTGTTATTGAAGTCGAATAAAGGTGTACGTTTACCAGTTGTTTCTTCAATTACTACAGCGAGCAATGAATTGTTTTTACGTTTTCCTGTTATTTTTATGTAACATATGTCCACTCTCTATACACGTACGCAATCATTTTCGAAATGGAAGTAGCTTCTCGGACAATGCTTCCTCTAAACTACCAAAAAGACGTTCTAAACGAAATTTCAGTCGGTTTCTCCGAATAATTCGCAACTTGTTAGGTCATTGTTCCCGGATCGTCGAACGCGCGACAACTGCTAAAAAGTCATTTTCATGAAGCGTTGTCGGTGACGTACGAAATTAGCTACAGCTACGCCAACAAGTAGAACGCGGTTTGTTAATGACCACCTTAAAGCGTTCACTAGAGTGTAACAGGTGTAACCGCTTTATTACAACGAGATTTCCCTTCTTTCTTCGTCCCCACCTATGTACCACCGACCTTCTCCGCTGTTCCCTGCGCAGGAAAATCGATAAACCGGCGGTAGTGTTCGGTGAATGCGTACAGAACACTCAATTAATGCTACCCGAATGTACGCAGTAATCGCGAGAATGACATTCGCATCGACTCAAAAAATATTTCCCACTCCGATCAGAAAAACCCAACGAAAATCCACTTTGAGAAATAATTCTTTCGAGTAATTATGAATTTGTTTCATAAGCTGAGGCGAAACCAAGCTGTTTCGAGATTTAATTAAATTAATGATAAACTCTGCAACCGACCTTTTATCGACTACGCGAATTATTTAATTGTTACGTGTGAGTTACAGCACGTGTCATCTTCTTTGACACTGTACCTGCTCACTCGCCTAAAATATGTGTTTTGGATGATTGTCAATTGACAGTCGTTTGTTTTAAGGAAAAGCGCGTTGTTCATTCGCTAATAAACTCTCTAATGTATTACGCCAATTGTTTAACAGTATTCTAGGGAATTTTGTGCGACTGTTTTTTTTTTGTAATTTAGTTTAAAAAGATTGGAAATCAATAGTCGTGTTTTGGTATTTTATTTATTATCATTATATCTATTTATTTCGTAATATTATATAAAAAAAGTAATCCATTTACTCTCAACTTTGATTGCGATTACTTTAAATCATTAACAAAGAAGAAATCTACATTTGTGTAATAAATTATCCTACGGCTTTTATACATGTGTTGCAAAAATTGATAAAAGTGAAATATCAGAACAATTAAAAAGTGCTGTTATATTGTTTCTCGCGTATTAAAATTCTTAACAGAAGATAGACATTTTTATTAATGCCCTGCTTCTCGTAAATGATGAAAAGAATTTCTATTGTGCATGAAGATAGTCTATCTAGTCATAAAGATTATCTAGTAATAAATATCGTCTGTCTACGGCTTGTTTATAACTCCAGGAAGAAAAACTCTCGATTCACATCAGCTTTTCCGTCACTGTTATGGATAATACGATTATAAAATATTCTTAATTGCAACAAGCCGCGTTTGCTCAACAATTACTGCTCCTCAAAGCCTTGTAAATTCAGAATATTCGCCAGCTTTACGCGGCGGAAATTTTCACCACACTTTTCTCGTCGGTGGCTCTCTTAATTGCGTAGGCGACTACATATTCAACAAACAAGAATTGCTGGATTATATTTGCTAGCTGTTTACAACCGGCTACCGTGTAGTTTTAAAACCAAAAATGGACATTCGTGGAAACACTTCTTCAATGGGTGTACTGCTACCATTCCGTAAATCTTTCCCACGACAGTATACTCAGTTACGTTCGATTCAATGACTTCATTTATTATGCAATCATTTACAGGAAACTCTGCTTCATAACGTCTTCTCATCGGTAGATAAGGCGTTATGAATGTTTTCATAGATCCTTCAAAATCTATTAAACCAACCATGTACTACAATTATGCTAATATACCAAAAAATCAGCCAAAATAACATAATCAAATAATTTCATTTACGATTATTATGTTAATAATCCTATTATGTCAAGATTCTTCAAAATCTATTTAAACCAACTATGTACTACTATTATTCTAGTATACCAATAAATCAGCCAAAGTAACATAATCAAATAATTTCATTTACGATTATTATGTTAACACTAGATTTACGGGGCCCGTCAAAATGACGGATTCAAATATTTTTAATTTACGATTATTAAGAGTGTAAGGAGGCATTCGTGAGGAATTATTAAATAGATTTATTTTTTTGTGTACATATTACAATAAAAATCGTTGAAGATCTAAGTAAATACAATTTTATTATTTTTATAAAGCAATGTAAAATAATCAATTTTAGTGCTCCGTAAACCTAGTGTTAAAGAAGAATTTTAAGCTTCCTTTTGGTGCAGCACAATTATTGAGAACCTAGTAATCGACTTCTGATAGATAAAGTGTTAAAATGTTCATACAGCTTTTCAAGGTGAACGATCAAGAACTGACTCTAAATAACAACAACTTGTACAAGTATTACTAACAAGAACAATGAATAAACTTACCGGAGGTGAGAGACATGGCTTGTTGCCTCCTGGACCTGGAGTTGTCCCGTTTTCCAGAAGAAGATTGCGAGCCTGAGATCTGCAGACCAGGAGCACTGACTGCTCGTTTAGGACCACCAATTGCACCAGCCACATTACTGTTCCTGGCGAACCCAGGTGGTCGATACCTGGCCGATTTAACACCAGAATGTTGTGGCAGGAAGTAGTACACGCTGTGCGCCTTGTGCATGTTAGAGGAAGCCTGCGAGGCGGCTGCAGTTAGGCCAGCAGGGGTTGTGGAGGCTGGCAGACGAGGCAAGGAGTTGGTCGCAGCCGTTATTGCTGACTGCATACCACGGGGTAACGTGGTTGCACGGGATTCACCACTGTACTCGAGTTCATCCTCGGTATCTTCATCTCCAGCAGATGTACCTGTGGATGCAGAACATTTGTGAGCTGATTACACCAGGTGAGGAGACAGAGAAATTTTATGTAGTAGGCTCTGAGTACGAAGTAAATGATAATGAGTAGGATGTTTATACAAATGCGTATATTTATAGAAAACTTAACGGAGCCCAGAAATGTTTTGTCATTAGGGGATCGTAAGAAATGCTTTCTCGTTTGCACAATTTTAGTCTAATTGTAGCCACCTAACGAAACAGCTATAGGAGTAATAGAAAATTGATATATGTACCATTTCATTTTAAAAGAATGTGATCATGTCCTGTCTACCCCTTGGAAACTCACCCTTATAAATTCTTATACCCCAAAATTCTTATACCCCAGCTCGACTGATTCTTTTAATGCCTCAAAGCTTCAAGACTATGTAAGACTATTTTCAATGGTTTAATATACCAAATTTGCATACAAATTCGCAATCTAATAACGAGAATTGATCTTGATTGCAAAGGCAGCTCGCTAGAGTAGCAAGAATTATCAGATGTTCCCCTATGTTCTCTGAGTGAAGCAGGCGCTTTACAATACTCTCTACTTCTTGCATAGAGTGTAGATCTTGTAATATTATTGGTTGAACTATAGCTTACCAGATTCCGCCCTGGTGTTGGCATCAGGGACAGAAGACCTCCTCCTGTTGCTCCAGATCCTCTCCTCTACAGATCCCCCGCAGCCACTAGCAGCCCCAGCAGTTCCACCACCGATGGACCCGCAGCTCCTAACTCTATCCAACTGTTCTCTAGAAAAGCTCTTCGGGTTGAACAGTAAATCCCCAGCACTACGACGTTTAGCTGCCATAGCCAAGGCATTGGCACTGGTGTTGGTACCAACACTGACGTCCCCGGAACAAGCCAGCAAGCTGAGCTTGGTCCTGGAATCAGCTGCCATCAACGCTGACTCGAAGCTGCCACGCCAGGAGAACCTTTCGTAATCACTAGCTTCCCTCTCTTCACCTTCCTGTCCTGTAGATGCTACCGGGTGGTTGTTGATCAACAGTAGAGGGTCGTGGGACTTGGATCTTGGGAGTTGTAGATGAGTCGAAGGAGGCGCGTTGGTAGAGTCCGAAGTGGAGTCGTCGTCTTCGGTGGTAGACGCTGAAGACGGGGTTCGATGATGTTGGGAGTACCTTCTCCAGCTAGTAGAGTGATGCTGAACGGCTGGACCACCTTCGGAAACCTCGTGCATCAGTGCTACCAGTCGACTGCCTATGTGATGCATCACTTTAGCGATCAACGGTGGACTGCTATGTGGAGTGGAATTGGCGTCGGAACTGACACCGTCGCCAGCCATCTTCGTGAAGCTCTGGACCAATTTTTGGTAAACGAAGGCGGTGTCCCGACCCAGGTAGTGAGGCTGCATCGCTGCAATTACCGACGCTTTGTCGTCCTTCTCTTTGTCTGAGAGGCAATTATTCGACGCCGTGTCGAATTTGCTGATGATCTGCTGGCAGCTCTGAGAGATCTGCTCCTGCAATGCGGACCGGCGACCGCCAGCTGCCCCTTCAAGATCCGAGCTTGTGTAATCGGAACTGTCGTACGAATCGGACCAGGTGTCCTCGGAGCTCAGGTACTCGACGATTTCTCGTACCTGGTCGTCCCGTATCCCCGGCACCGTTTTCATCAGCCTGGTCAACTCGTTCTCAAAGTACACCAACTGCGGCGGTTTAGTTCTGGTCTGCGAGGAACATAGTCTAGCCTTGGACGAGTAGCCTGATAGTCTAGGACTTGGTGCAGGTGAGGCACCGCTGGAGTTAGCAGCGTTCGTGTTCTGACCGTTCGAGTTGGCGACCATGGTCTTGAAAAATTGCCGCATCTTCGACATCATCAGGTTCGTTTCTTCGTCGCTGGACCAGTTGTTGAAGCTGTCCTTGCGCGACAGAGAGGCGTTCGGCAGATGAGGTAACGTGCTGTGACTTAAGAGATGGTCCATCTTGTTCCCTCCGGTCTTCTCTGCTGCAGAACTCCTTTCAACGGATGCTTGGTTCCCATCGATCTCCCTCTTCTCCTTATTGCCATCTTTCGACTCTTGGTTCATTTCAGCATTGACATGAGCATCGTCAGGTAGCTTCTGGTGCTGCAGGAGGTCGTCACAGCTTCCGACGAAGCCCGAGTCCCTTGACTGCTGTTTGGATCTTTGATTGTAGCTCGATGATTCTCCTGAACTCATCTGGATAGTCCTCGAAGAGTCTACTAGCGACGCGCATGCGGCAGAAGTGTTGGGGGCCATCGTTGGCGAAGACGAAGAGGACAATGTGTTCTCCAGCTGGGGAGTCTTCGCACGCTCCGAGTCTTCCGAGTGGTTCGCTTCGGCCTCGTTCTCTAATACCACTTCACCTACCACGACCATCTCCCTATTAGGCTCTGGGGTCTTGTTCCTATCGTCAGGCACTCGTGGACTTTGCGTGCCCATGTTCCTTGGCTTCTTCTTCTTCCGTTTCACGGTATCAAATTGCCCATCGGTACCAAACGCAGCCGTCTGCCCATCGTCAGCGCCATCCGTCTCCGTAGACGAACCTTCCGATTGACTCTCCTGCGCGTCCTGACTCAGGCTCAAGTCCTGCAGAGAGTTTTGTGAGCTCAGGTTCTGCGAGCTTTGCGCGAGCGCCAGCAGATTGTCTAGCGAGGAACTATGCGATCTACCAGTGCCTCTGGCACGGACTAGTTTCTTCCGCCTTTGTGCTTCCGGACTAGGTCTGCCCTCTGAATCGCTGCCAACGGATCCATCCGAGTCGCGTCTATCTTGATCGAACCCAAGAAACTCCGATAAGAAGTACTTCTCTAGCCTCGAAGAATTAAGAAATCCCTCCCCGGATGTAGATCTCTCTTGACCCTGTCCGGTACCGGAAACCTCATCCTGTCCCAAGGACTCCAGACCCTCGGAATATATAGAAGACGTCTCCGACAGACTGTCCACCTCGCGAGAGCCCATGCTTGAGTTGTTTCCATCTCCTCCGAGACCGAAGAAGAAGTACTTTTCCAGTTCCGACGCCGACGGTGGTCTCTGCTTTTTCGATGGACTACCAGTCGCCAAGCTGGGCTCTGTCTCGCTCTCCTCACAGGACTCTTCGACGATAGTGTGCAAGGTGAAATCGATGGCCTGTCTGTGGTATCCCCTAAGCTCTTCCTCCCGGTCTCCAAGGTTGTTCGCTTCATCTTCAGAGCTTTCTTCTGTGGCTGTGGTGGTACCAGGCTCGTCCTCGTCGTGCGACACCTCCTCCACCCATGAATCGTCATCCGCCAATCCATCCTCCAAGATGACGACCCCACCACCAGCCGAATTCTCGTCGCTGGATTGCGAAAAGGCACGTGGCCGCGCGTTCTCCCGGTGCTCGTTCACCGGCCGCTCCCGCGGCACGCTTTCCTCGTTGTTCTCGAGCCTCCCGGCGATTTTTCCTGGGTTTTTCACCGACACGTCATCGCTTTCACTGGCACTGCCAACGCTGAGCCCGCTGTCCGCTTCCAGCTCCGCGTGACCGGTCGTCGCAGCGGCAGCCAAACGTTTTACCATCAACGGACGTCTCGGTCCCTGACCATTCTTGCGGTGAGGCTGGTCGTTGACGGCTTCCAGCGCCAGCTGGAAGTAACCAGCAAGACCCTGGCCGGCCGTCCTGACCTCGTCCGGCTGCAACAGGGTCGTGGTGTCCGATGTGATCACACTGACCGGCTGGTACGAGGCCTCCTGGGTGATCATCACGAGGCTCCGGTACCGGTTGCCGCCGCTGTTCGTCCCGACACTGTCGCACTGAACCGCGGGGGGAAAGCGCTGCTGCGAGTCTCTGACCACGGGATCCTTCGCCGCAGTAACACCAGGGAATCCATTCTCCTTCCGAGCAGACGGGCGTCGCTCAACTGAGCAAAAATGTGTCGGTATCCCCTCTGCGGTGGTGGTGTCGGTGCTGCCACCAGCCTCCGAATCTCTGTCGACCTCTCCTACCACCTGGCCAACGGCGGAACTCTCACTTCTCACCGACGCGCGCGAGCTACCATCCCTACCGTTGCTACTACCTTCCCAACGTCCGACAGCATCCCCTTCCACCTGGCCGTCGTCGGAACTCTCACCTCGTACGCTGTTGGTCCCGTTACCACCTTCCCAACCTCCTCCGCCGGCGCCCCCCGCCTCCTGGTCAACAGTGGAACTGGTGGAACGATTACCTCTCACCGCGTCTCTGTCTCTCGTAGTCGAAGGATTCTCGACCTCGGTACCAGCCAGGAGTTCAACCTCCTTACGAGCAGACGGGTGTCGCTCGACTGAACGAAACAGCGTCGATATCCCCTCCTCGATGCCTCTACCACCTTCGCAACCTCCGCTAGCCTCCCGTACCACCTGCCCATCGTAGGAACGTTCACCTCTCACCGTGTTCAAGCCGCCGTCATGCGCGCCGCCCGCTGCGCCCACGCCATCATCATCCCCGCACCTCAGCACCGCCCCGATTCGGTTGTTGGTCATGTCTGCCACAGCGCAGCCTGCCGCAGCCAGTTCCATTCGACGATCTGCCCCTGCTGGCTCATTGTTTCCCATTTCATCTTTGATCTCCACCGGCCCAGTCGCATTATTCTCTATCGTTGAATCGATGGTTGCGGAGTTCACGACACCCCCACCGCTAAGACCCTCTAATGGTTGCTTCATAATATTCTCATGCTGACTACCCCATATCGATCGTGTAGCTACTTTAGGGGTAGACTCAGACTCCACGGCCTTGAAACCTTTCGCATCGTCCAGTCTTGAGTACGATCGATCTGGAGGACTATCATCATCGTCGATGACCGACGTTACCTCGTATTCGTGCAGCTCGTCACTGCTCACCTCGCTGCCGGTCGTATTTGTATCGTTGCTCGTAAAGCTTTCAGACCCCGAGCTTGCAGTTACCATGATCTTCAGATTGCCATCGGTCAGTGTGCTGCGGCCCACGTTACCGACTGCCTCGTCGATAATGACCATCGACGACGCATCCGAGTTATCGACGGTAGCTTGACCATTCTCACTCGGTCGATCGAAACGTACGTTTTCTGATATCCGAGGGAGACCATTGCGGGCTTCAACATTGTTTTCGGATAACGAGGTCTCTAAAGAGTCAGGGATAATGTTGGAATCGCAAATACTAGACGAAGGTTCTAGCTGATTCTCCGAATCTGAGAGCTGATCGGTTTCTGAATTGTCGGCTCCATCTTGTGTTACCATATTTTCGCTGATGTCCGTAGACTCTATGCTATCTGGATCCAATGTTTTCACAGATTTCAGCTCGATGTGACTCTCTGTGCATTCGTTGTCGTTTGCGATGTACATTTCCTCGGGCAACGAGCGATGGTGCAGTAACACGGCTGCCTTCTTATTGTTGCACCCTTTGGAACGATCGTCTATCCCAGGGATAGTACTCTTTTTCTTTTTCGAAGTTGCTTTTTTCGAATCGGATCTAGTTCCCGAATTTTCCTCGCTGCTGCTTTCGAATTTCCTCTCGCTCGAACCGTCGAAGGTCGAATCTTCGCTGAAGAACCTCACGTATTGGAGAACGACCGGCTCTTCTTCCGGCAACGACGTCACTCTCTTCAACGTGACGCCGTCTTCGGCGGACTCGGAGGAGTCCGCGTCCTCGTCTTCGTTGTCTTCGATGTCGTTGTCGCTGGGAGTCAGGGAGTCGTCGTTCACTACAAACACCTTGGAGAACCTGTGCGACGATGAATCGTCCTCCAAGTCACTGCTGTCCGCGGATGATCGTCCGGATGAGCTGCCAGAGTCCTCGCTTTGGAACATCCTTTGTTCCCTCCTGTCTTCAAAGGAGACACTTTCCGTGTCCTGTTGGGATTCCTCCTCGCATTCCTTCGTTTTGCTCGTTTGCTCATCGTCTTCTTTGCTCTTCTCGGCACCCGGCTGGTTTCGTTTCGCTCGAATTTTCGCTGAAGATTGCTCGCTGGCTTTGGACTCGTTCCGAGGATTTTGCAAGCTGTCCACGGACTGCGGTACTGCAGCGGCGTTGTCTTTCTCGTCGTGATCGAGCTGCAGGTTGCACAGTCGTTGCTGAAGAGACTCAGCGGTCGTCGGAATGGATGATGAACCGTACAGTCTTGGCGCTAGCAACTGGTCGGGTCTGAAGGTGCAGGTCGCTGGGTCGAAAGCACCTGTCAGTGGATCGAGTCTGGCCCCGTGCAGGGGCTGATTGAAACGAGGGTGCCAGGCGAACCAGGGCGCGGCTGGGTCCCCTCGCAACCTCAGGGTTCCTGCCTCGGTGTCGTTGCCACGACTTATCATCGAGGACGCGGCGACCGCGAAGTCCCCGGTCCAGAGGGCAGCTGGCACCGGGACCGGATACGGAACCGGAACGGGTATCGGGACCGGCACCGGAAGCACGTTCGCACCTCGCGAACCTCCGCAAGCCTACCGAGGGAAAAAGAAGAGTGGAACCATGTGCATTAGCTGCCTAAGACTCTCGCGAATCTTTGCAGTGATTTAATAACCGTGTTACATGAAGGACGACTGTATAGACTTGCGTAGCGTCGCTTAATGATGAGGATACGTTCTGAGACGTACCGCAATGAGCCAGAATCAGCATTTCTACTTTTCAAATGTATTAGGTTGTCCCATAAGTTCGTGCCGCGAATTGAAAAGTATTTTAATGAAAAACCACAGAAATTTTATAGAGACGGTATAATCTCTTTACCAAAAAAGTGGGAAGAGGTTGTAGAAAAGGTGGTTATATTTTTTCGTTGACTTTGAAAGTATGTTTCAAATATTAATTTAAATAGTAAAACAGTAAACGGCACGAACTTATGGGACGACCTAATATTTACCGAAAAATAAAATACAAACAGAAAAGTCTAGGCCTACTTAGGGTCAGGGTCGGTAATATCCTTAAATTCCATACTTTATCCAATTGAAAGATTTTCGGGATTACCTAATAACGATAACAGTAATAATTGTTGTCGTCAAGGGACGCATGACTGTATAAATAAATTGACGAGTGAGGCCTATTGGCCGAAGCATCACCTAACTCTTTGGGGTTGACGATAGATTGTCAGTTTGCTTCTGTATGACCGACGTTATGTGATGTTACAGGTGTTAGAATTATCTCCCGAGGATTTAGACTTTTTAATATTTTCCCTAGTTATCTTTAAATTCTGTAATCAATTTTTAAATATTCTTCAGTGTTAGTACAGCTTACTGACGTAGGGTTCGAGGGGCTAAAGTGGTCAGGAGGGTCCATTTTCGAAGGGTCAAGCGAATTGTCAGAAAAATGGGCTTATTGTAACCGGACTAAATTTAACTTGGTAAGACGGATATCTTGCAAGGAACTTGGCAGCTTACCTGGCAAGAAGCGGTGGATCCTCTACCGGGGCAACAGCTCCAATCCCCTGCGGCGTTGGCGGTGTCCGTGGCGACGTTGCTCTGCCCGACAGGGACCGGCAAAGCGCCGGTCGGGACCGGCAACGTGCCGCTTTCAAAGTAATCCCAGTCGCAATCTTCGATAGACTGAGTAGGTCCAGGTCCACGAGCCAAACCGTTCAGGAAAGAGGAGCTGGAGCAGCTGCTGTCCGCGTCGTCTTCTTCGCGGCCAGAAGAAGAGTCCGAGGAGATGAAAACTAGCCGCCTGTAGTCGATCACAGGCTGATCCTGACTCTGACTATTCCCGGTCGGACTCCGTTGTCTACCACCACGGCCAATCACGTGCAACGTCTGGAAACCCTGGAGCTCCTCTGCGCAACAGCTCCTCGCGTGCGATCGTCCTCTTCGTCGCGAACCTGTTGAATGCAAACGATTCCCCGAGCAGGTTAGATTGTTGCAACTTTTCTTTCTAAAGAAGTCGATAAGATCGTTGAAAAAGAACGGTCCCCGAGCATCGACGATCAACTTATCGCGGAATTATCGGTATCGATCCAGATGTTATCGCTAAAATGATAGCACGCTCGACGATCGCGATTCCTATGGTCGAAGCGAAGTCGATAGTGGCACTGCAGAGTCGTTGTTAAAAGGAATAATGTTTTTGGAATAATTATATTAGGTTGTCCGGAACGTACGTTTCGTTTTTAATTCGTTAAACAGGCAAATGGGGTGGATGAATAAGAAGCTTGAGAAAAAATAAAACACTGATGAACCCATGATCACGTTGTTTTATATGCTCGTGTTATTAGAGTCGCCAGGGACAAATTTCAAAATTTTGCGTAACGTGTTGGTGGTATACATATACAGGGTGTCTCACTAACTTTGTTACAAGAAGACTTTATCATAATACTGCTGCGATATCACGAATGCTAACTGATGCGCGACACTGTTTTCAAAATCGAATTAATAAATGTTTAGAAATCGGCGGAAAGAATTTCGAACATTTATTATACTAAATTCCTTTTCGCGAATATGTCTGTTCTAACTATTTCATTATTTACACGAAGTCCCAAAAATTTGTAAATTCTGCGGATTCAAGAGCACACTAAGGTCATAACATTGGAGGTCATTGGAATCGTCTTGACTTCAACTATCACTTCATGGTAATAAAAATATTTAGTTACATATAAAAAAACATCGATGACCTCAAAATCTCGAAAAAATGACCTTGAGGAAAAATTTATTTACACTATGATATGTGAGCTCTTATACTAAATAATTTGTTCGTTTGACATTTAGTGTAGCAGAAAAAATGTTGGTGATATCGTCTTGCAAGAATGTTAGTGGGACATCCTGTATGTACATATACAGGGTGGTCACTAATTGATGGTAGAACTGAGAAGAAGATTCTACGTAAAAAAATATGTAAAATATATAGATTAACATTTTTTCATATGAGGATTTGGTTTCGAGGAAAACGAGTTTGAAAATCCGCCAAGTTCGCGCGCTCAATATTTATACGTAGATCCGGTAGGTCATGAACAGACGCGTCACATGAGTCCGGTTCAATGGCACGCGTGTTCGCTGAATTTTCTTTCTCGAAAATAAGTCCTCATATGAAAACATTTTATTCTACATTTTCGACTTATTTTTTTTATGTAGAATTTCCCCCTTTCCAGATATACCGCCAGTTACTGGCCATCCTGTATAAATTTTTTCACAAACAAATGTTATCTATGGAAACAATATCAAACGTGCACACTGCGAAAGAAACGTTTGGGTATAACACAATAATTAGGTTGAGAATTTTAGGCGTTTGTGGCAAGAATGAGTAAATCAGATGTGAAACAGTAAAACTTTTTGTGGAATTTGAGAACACTGTTTGTCATTCTGAAATTAATATCTTTTTGCTATTGATTTAGGAGATTTTTATTTTGTATAATGATAAACAGTCTACCCAGAGCAGCTATGATAGCGTTCAATGAAATTTGCAAGGGAGTTGCAGTAAAGGTGCCTCTACCTGAAACAGGTAATAGAAGTAGTGCGCATGCCCAGGTAAGAAACAAGAGAGTGGGGGCTAGCTGCGCTCTTTCTCTGTTTGGACACCTTTCTCTTTCTAATGACAGCACAGCTAGCGTAACAAGAGCTCTCATGCTCGACGGTAACCACTGTGCACCGAGTCAATCCATTCGACATTGACAACTCATAAATTTGGAGCACCCTTTGTTGATCGAATATTTATTACTACATTGCATAGCTGGGAAGGTTTTACACCTTCTTGAGCTCTTCGCAGGAAGTCGTAGAAATTATACTCGAATGCAACGGTGACACTGTTCGCGAGATTGCAGAAAGTCGTCTTCCGCAATGGCGCCTACTTGTTGCGATTGTGTTGTCGCGAGGTTTCGAAATAGTCATTTCGATGAATTAAAAAGATTTTATACTTTTTACGACGAGTATCTACTTAAGATAGACTTTAGTTTCGTTTTGTTATGATGAGTCATGTTGTGTACGATGTATAGATATATGATGAATCCATTAATGAATAATCAAACTTCAGGTCTTAAGACATTATCTACCGATAAATATTTCATAATTTTTCAACGTAATCTGATCATTTCGGTTAAAATTATTATTTATGAAAAGATTTTTAAGCTTCCATTTGGTACAGCACGATTATTGAAAATTATTTTCATAGGATTTCGGTAGATACAGTGTTTTTATAATGAAATCTTAATTTCAAATGACAAATTAACCCTTTGCACTCGGAGCTATTACAACTTAAAAATCAAACATTTCTTCTAACCTAAAATATTTCCATCGTACATAAGTTTTTTTCATTATATGCGTACGAAACTGATACAGTACCTCATACAGTATTTAAATGATTAGTAATTTATTACATATGAACAAATTTAATCATGTAAACAATATTCTGAGTAATGGTGTGGCAATTTGTAGTGGAGCCTCAGAGTCGCCATTCGAGTGCTAAGGGTTAAATACAACGTTTAAATTTAGTTGAAGCCTTTAATAATATTATATACTAATTATTATCAAAATAATGTCCAGAATGAGTATTAGGGTTATGTTGGCTGTTATCTGTTATCGCAAATATAAAATAAGTACGTAATACTCAACTAATCTTTTATAGCCTGTGACGAACAATATTCAGTAGATCATTTTTTTCGTGTCTCAAGAATTCCGCTGTTTAAAGGGTTAACTTATGCAATAAAGTTTGCACGGAATGAGAACCACTTCGAGTGTTCGCCCAACCCTAAAGCCATTTTACTATCACCAGTTTCCGGTATACCTATGTACAATCGTACTGTAGTGTGGGAGGATAGTCTTTGCCAAGTAATTTCCTAATCACGAATGAACGAAATTATTTCAACAAATTGTTGTGTTAGTACAATGTTGATTACGATCTTTACGATGTAAGCAAATTAAAAGGATTATCATTACGATAAATTTTAACGTTTATTCCATTAAATAAATTACTTCGATCCTGTGCTACTTTTATGGTTATTGATATGGTAGCTAGAATGTTAATCAACTAGACGAATAAAAAGCCATATAAATAAAAGGGTCAAATAATATTTTATTGAATAATGCATGAAGAGTGATAGGGAGCAGACAGTAAAGTAGTAGCACATGTCACTATCTAGGACAGACATACGAGCTTTAAGAGTCGCGGTTGCACTAATCGATACCACGAAGATCCCCCAGGATTTCCTCAAAAAAAGATTTCCACATCATTTCCACAGAAAACAAATATCGTAGAATCACTAACCTTTGGATTAATATATTTATAATGATAAGAATTTTATGGATTCGAACATTTTTCTATAAAAATTTGAAGCTTTAATATAAAGTGTTTGCGGAATGATGTTCAATAGTGAATTTAGCTCGCAAAAATAAAAAGAAATCGTGTAAACGTATGTCTAATGTGACCTTGTTCCCCAGTTACAGACATTTTTGTGTCGCACCAGTCGCTCACCTGTACTCGCAGGAACTGTTCGAAGTGAAAACCATCGTCTCATAATAGTTGACAAAGCCGGAACATATAAAAAAGTGTAACAGAGATTCATTTCAGACGGTTCAATTAAACCTATATGCTGAAAACTTGTGTGCTGAATTTATCACTATTATTATACGAAAATAACACAAAACACACTGTACTTATAATTGTTTTATAGATACAAAGTTCATTATTGTATTTCAGCTACCAATAAAGATAGACACATTTAATTTTCAATCATTTGTATGTACTCAGTAGTATTTTATTTTTCGCGAAGTCAAAAATCAACAGTATAAATAAATAAGCAATAATCGTACATTCCATCTTCAAAAATGAAAAACTGTAATAAGATGAGACATGATTCAAATTATCAAATATAAAATAAGATTATAATGTGTAGTGTTGACGTATATCGACGTCAAGGATGGTTTATGGTTAATTATAAACAATCGAGTAACAAATTCAGTTAATTCACATGAATATGATTTCACACTTTTGTGCATAGATCCTACCGCTATATCTAAATAAACCAGAACACATATACAATTATTTCGAAAATAAGAATGTTGCGTCAAGTCCGCGAGCGTGATTGCCGCAGATTACTTGTTCGCTTTAGTAAATGTATTACACTGCATTTTGATAATGAGTAAGTGTATTTAACAAGCTGTATAGTCTTGTCGCGTTGCGCTTCGTTTGAAGTGCTATTATACAGGAGTGTTGTCGAGTTGCGTATCGTTTGAAGTGACCTTTCTAAGTGCGGTTCGGTGTGAGAAATATCCGGTATTTATACCGTTTTGGTGTTCGCATCAGTGTCGCCAGATCGCTGAAATCGAGGGGAATACAATTTACCACCTCTTTGATGACCAGAGTAATATGTAACACGTTGCGTGGCACGTCACGTGACCAGTCTACGGTCTTAGTGGGGGACGTTGGAGTGTGCTCAGGTAGTGGAATGGGATAGTGGAAGGGGAAAATGAGGAGAGGAAAATCAACCCAGTTTTGGGTTGATCTGGCGACACTGGTTCGCATAGCGCACCAATCAGGTGCGACTTCGTTTGGTCGTAGGTAGTTTGTTGGGGGTCGCGCGCGGTCGCTGCATCTTCGGTCGTAGGGTGTGTGTTTGGCGAAAGTTAAATATTGTCGAAAGTATGAAAGATTGTCGGAAAATACCTGTTGTTCGGAGACTGAACAAAGAAGTCTATTAAATTGTAGTTAACAATGAAACAAAAATATTTGTTCCATAATTACTCATTTTTTTATCTACAATCTTCACTGAGATAGAATCTTGTTGGTGATGCAACGTACACGAAAAACAAATAAAGCTAAAATGAGCATCATAAAAATTCTAATTTCACTGATTAACATTTTAACAGTGCTTTCGTTGTTTCCGCTGTCAGTTTTACGTGGCTCGGGTTCGCGCACGGTTACCATGTTGAGGTATCATAATCTAAGGCAGTTTGTTGGTTTCGTGACTATTTTTGTTGCGCTGTTCGTTCAGTTTATTCAAACAACAGACAAAGTCACGAGCGCGGGTCACGCCGGCGCGAGCAACAGGAAGAGTTTGAGCGCGCGTTGTACCTGGTTTTCACACTCTGGTGAATTACCTGGTCAATGGCACGGGCCATCGTTTGGCCAGGTGTATGACTCGTGGGGCGGTGGTCTGTGAATGGTGTTAGCGTTCGGACACCGGATCCGAGTTTACGACATCCCGTGAACAGGAGCAGAACAGAGAGAAACCTGTTAGAGGAAGCGAGACGAGACGAGGAAAGACGCAGTGGGAGAACAAAGGAAACAAGGGCGAGGAGACAAGGGACGAGGAAAGATGGCCGTAGAGAAGAGGAGCAAGGGGGCACGTCAAGGCAGAGAAAGAGAGAGAGAGAGAGAGAGAGAGAGAGAGAGAGAGAGAGAGAGAAATAGAGGGATCAAGGAAAGATGGAAAAGGAACAAAGGAAGCAATATAAAAGAGAGGAAACGGGAGATGATAGGAGAAAAACGAAGGTGGAGAAAAAGATGACAGTAAGCTGCTGCAGAAGAACAAAGGATGCATTGGGTTATTCGGAAAGTAATTTCGTCTTCTTCCCAAGGGAAAACGAAAGATGATTTTTCACTATACATGTATTTATTCGACGATGTAGCAACCATTTTGTTCTACGGATCTTTTGCCTTATTTCTGGCATCCTGGAGATCCCATGTTCGTAGAATTCCTGTCTTAGCAAAAAATTGAGTACTATTATTTTTGACGCGTTCGTTCAAAATGATATTTATACCGCTTAAAAAGTTTTGAAAAAAATTAAATAAATGGTAATCCTTTCTGTAAACAGTACGCAACTTTTCCCTTGCTTGCATCACATTTTTATCCTTGTGGTAACCACAAAAGCAAAATGCGACGGAAATGCTCACTTTGATTTTCCATATTTTATGCGATGACCAAAAAAATGCTTGAAAGGTTGTAAATATACTGTGGACCTTTATGCAAAATAAAAATGTTAAACAATGTTAAAAAATGTTAATAGGAAAAAGAGGAAACGAAAGAAGATACGAGATGCAGGAAAAGAGGGGAGGGACAAAGGAAAAAAGAGCGAGAATACAAATGACTAAACAAGGTGCACGAAAAGAACAAAGAAGAGAGGAGTAAAAGAAAACGTGGGATAAGATAAGAAGATCCAAGAGAGCCGAAAGATCAAGATGGGAGAAATAAAGAAAACAGGAAACAATAAGAAAAACTAGAAACTAGCCAGTATAGAAGATAGAAGATGGTAAAGAAAAAACGAAGTGTTATAAAGATTCGAGAGAACAACAAAGAAAACAAGGACGAGAAGATAAAGTGCAAGGAAAAATTATGAAAAAGAACAAGTTCATAAAGAATGAAAGAACATTATAAGTCGAGTCTGTTTTGGAGGTTTCTGATAAAAGACAAGGAAAGATGAACGAACAAAGTAGGAAGGAAGAAAGGGGGATCAAGGAAATGTAAAAAAGGATAATAAAGGGAACTGAGAAAAATAGAAGAACAAATAAGCAAGAGAAAAAGATGAAGAACAGAAGATTTGAAGAAGGAAGAGAGGAGGATGTAGATGGAAAAGATTACAGAAAACAAAAGGGGGGGGGGGGAAGCACAAAAGGAATAAGGGGACGATGAAACGGAAAGAGGTAAGAGTACAGATAAGAGATAAGGTGGAGAATTCTTTTTTCCCGCAAGTAATAATCCCTTAAACGGAGTCAGTGGGAAAGTGTGCATTACCGAAGTCGAATGCTTAAAGGTTGAGTAACCTTACTACGTGCGCGACACTTCTCGCCGGTGTGGAGATGTAAATGACCGTTTAAGGTGTTTGCGAGCACCTGAGCTAAATTTAGCATCGCGTTTATAGTCCACGGTAAAATACTATTTCGAATGGCAATATTTTTTATCGTGATCTCATGAACGAAATTCAAATGATCCATACGGCATTATAGTGTTTGTAGATTGTTTATATCACGGTTTATCAACTTTCTTCGCGGCATACTGTTCTCTTTCCAAAATTTTCTTTGGTCAGTTCTTTCTTTGATTAAATCAGATTTGTTATTAAAATGTTCCCGTGTAGTTTTTTTAATTGTAAAATGTTGGATTGAAAATAGAGAAACTGAAATATTAAGGTCTCTCAGATCTCCTTAGCAACTATCAGATAGCGGCTACGTTGGGAAACTGTGATTTATAGATATAAATAGAGAAACAGCATGAGTAATTTTAGAGTTCGTGCGAAATATGGCTTTTGGATTAAAATCTAATGTTTTGAAACTATATTTTAGATATTTCCCAACTTGCCAATGTGTGTAAAAATTACACTGTATTCTCATCAACATACGCATTTTATTTTATTGCAGCAATTGTTGTTATAATGATTCTACTTCAGTCTTATTTTTATCTGTAGAAACATATTTTATCGAGTCATTACTCGATTGAGTATGTTATCGATCTTTTAAAAATTAAAATCTAAAGATCTGTGTGATTTTGAGAATGTGTACCAAATGTGGGAGTTTAAGAATGAATATCAAGAACATTTGCATGAATTTTTGTCTTTATAAAAAGGAAAACAAAATAGTAGATTTAAAAATAATGAAATAAGAATAGTGCTTGCCATAGTTGTTTAGAGAATACTAATTTTTCTTTTAGAGTTAAAAATGAAGATTAAAAATCGGCTGTTTTTAGTTTAAAGAAGTGAACTTTGACAACTGCGATGACGAACCTAGTGCCAGATAATTGTAAGAAATGTCAGTTAAATCAACTCAATAAATGCCAAACTAGTCTTGTTACTATAAAAATATTGTCTGAACGGATGCGCTAAAAATTCTTAATCATAGACATTATGTTTTCAATCGTGTGTACATAAAACTTTGATGTAGTTTTCAATAAAGTTTTATATATACATTAACCCATGTAATAATAGTTCATTAAATGTCTTTAATCTAGACTAACAGAATACTGACAAACTTATAAAGAAAATGTTTATCAAGTTAGCAGTGTTTCACTGCCTCTGAAAATACAAATTACCGCAAAAACGGTCAGTTTAACCGTCACGCAAATTAGAGCTTTTCTCCGCGAGGAGAAAACGAAGAAACGGTTTTTGTTTCAAAATCCTCAGGCAAAGTACGTTCACCAACCTGCGAGAATAAGTCGAGTATATCCGTCGCGTTGTGCGTTCGTATGACGGATGTCACTGTCCACGGTCTGCGAAACGGCGATTCACTATCACTTTCCACCGACACCTTCAAGTTCACAAAGAATACGGATCGAAGAAACTTCGAGGCGACAGCTTTGTTGTAGCATCGCCATTGGTTTCCTCTTGGAAAACAGGTAAAAGGCAATGTCCGAGAACGCGAACCTTATTTATTTCGAATAATTGTTCACAGGCAGAGCTAGGTAAAATTTTAAAGGAAAAATATTTTAAATAATCGTTGTTCTACACTTAAAATAAAATACTATCTTAAATAATATTTCCGCGAAATAACATAGTTTTATTTTGGTAATCTAAAACATAAAATATTTGAATTTTGCGTTAAATAATATTTAATATATTCCTCTAAAGAATAGATTGAGATAATATTAAAATGCAAGAAACTATAATATTTTTTAAACTTGACTTTCTCAAAAAAAAAGCGAAGCGCCAAATGAAAAAAAAATTATGCCATATTCTCGATTTATTTTCTCATTTAGTGTCCCCCCTAAAATAAACTTCTTACTATTTTGAAAATCCTTCAAATGAAATACTATTTTAAAAACTGTGTCTAACTTATAAAATATTTTATTTTTAAAAGTGCACGTATGATCTTAAATAATCTATACATATAGTATTTACTATTTGAAATATTTTATTCTTGCTCTGTTCACAGGTTTACACTCTCGATAATATTGTACACTGTCTAGCACGGGCCTTAAAAGGTTCAAAATGCTATTCTAATTAAAAAGAAACGACCAAAAACGCAAACTCTGATGAACGTCTTAATATTGTAATTATCGGTGAATGGATAAATTGCTAATTTTATGCATTTACAGCAGAGTGGATGGAATTTGAAAGAGTAGAAACGTCAGAAGAATTTGACAATGTCGATGTATTATCTTCAACTTATTTAAATTGTTAAGGAAAAATAGTTAGTATTCCATTCCTGCAGTTTGCAATTGGTGTAGAACTTTTTCAATTTGCATAACAAACTGCAGTATCACTGGTGGCTTAATATTACAGTTACCAAGTCAAATAATCGGTTTCACATTTATTATTTTACAATTGTTCAAATTATGAAGACTCTTTCATAGGAAATTAATCTATTCCTTAATTGAGGCGTATATTATAATAAAAGTAAGTAAAAATCTAAATAAATCTTGTCATTCTTATAAAGCAACACATATTAGACAATTTTAGTGCTTGGTAAGTTTACTCATAAAAATCTTTCGATCTTCAAAAATTGCAGAATTTGAAAATCTTAATCAATATTAAAGATTCACGATTACCAGAGGCTTAATTAAAATTAAAGATTAACATTTGTGTGTTTCTTAATCAATTTTCCAATGGCAATTTCGTGAACAAATAGGACGTATTGTTTAAGGGAGTGTACATCATGCTTTTATGCTTATTATTTGAAATAAAATGGTTGAGCTTCTTTTACATATAGCACAGGTATTAAAAAGCCTATTAATAAGCTTCCGGTACGTAAAGTAAAGTGTTAATCGTTTAAATGGCTTGTCTCAGAATTTATCGGCGACTATCATCTTTCATGGATTAGTTACTAGAGATTGGCGTAATAATCAAATTCATTTCCTGGATCAAGAGGTTTACTAACATCGATCTAATATAGAAACTGCGTTAGTGTCTGCTGAGCTTATTGTTTCATGGTGATTTACTCCAAGTGTCGAACTGGTAGTACAATCGAAAAAGCGTGAATCTACAAACACAAAATATATCGTATACGTAGACTGGCATTTTTGAATGAGCAACCTTTTTGACCTAATTTAATTTAATTTAAATTAACCTTTCGGTAAGTTTTCAAAATATGTTTAAAAATCGCACAACTGCATTAACGTATTTGACATAGATTTTGTACTGAAATCAATTTTGTTTGCCAGAATTGTAAACCCTTGACTGAAATAATAACTGTTAAATAATTATTAGACTGCAGATTTTATGCATTTACAACAAAAAATGAGTGGATCAAATGCAAAACAGTAAAAACATTTCAAGAATTCGAATACAGCGGCCCACAAAAGTGTTCGTACGCCCTTTAAATCAGAATAACTTTCTTAAAATTTGACCAAACCACTTGACTTTTTTTAGCAATTAGAAGCATTGATTTAGTAAATCACGTGCAAAAAAGATTTTGAAAAAATTGCAATTAGTAGGAATTACATGAAGAGATAAATATGGCACTTTTTAAAACTTCTTTATTTTAGCCCATAATGAAAATTCAAAATATGCCTTTTGTAGATCTATGTTAGTTATATATATGTCGAAAATTTCATTGAAATCGTTTGACGCATAAAAAAACGACGCACATCGAAAGATGTAAAAAACTAAGGATTTTAAGCAGAAACTGACCAAAAATCGTGAAAAACTACCATTATGGCCACACTCAATCGCATGTAGCTCATGTGTTTGTTAACTGATTTCGATAAAATTTTCAGCATATGTGCGAATAACATAGATCTACAAACTGCATATTTTGAATTTCCATTACGAACTGAACTAATAAAGTTTTAAAAAGTGCCATTTTTATTTTTTCATGTAATTCCTGCTAATTGCAATTTCTTCATAATCTTTTTTGCACATTTTAAAAGTAAATCAATGCTTTTAATTTCTCAAGAAAAATCAAGTGGTTTGGTCAAATTTTAAGAATGTTATTCTGATTTAAAGGTCGTACAAACACTTTTGTGGGCCACTGTATATTGTCATATTATTCCCAGCTTGTTACAATACTTATTAAACAAAGAAACGAACGTCTTTGTAGTTGCTGTAGCTTTGAAACCAATGCAGCAATATTTATTTCGCGCATAAATCCGCAGTCTAATACTTCACTCAAGGGTTGAAAACTCACTGCACGCACGATCTCAACAAGTGGAAACGCTAAACAATGATCAAACTCTTTGGCAGGCCGAATGAAATATCTCACCTGGCTTGCCAAAGACCACAATATTTTCACCAGCAAAGATTCAATAAATTAATTCTCAATTTTTCACTTAGATTCTCAGTAGATTCACCCTACTTGCACCACCAATCGGAAGACACCTTCCATATTCACCATGAATTAACAAATAATAACGATCCGAGACGATTTGTCCTTGAATGAACGTAAATACAATGTAGCGCTGGTTACGTTTGCCATTTAAGTACAAGGATTCTTACATGGAGCAAAACGAGAAATTATCACAGGATGTAGCACAATTTGGTGCACAATTGGATGATTAATTTTGAACCGTTCTTTCCGGTTGATAGATGAAGAATTCACGTGCGTCGCACCGGTCTGTTTTTTCTCGCAGGAGGTGACTGATTCGGCGGAGACTCGCGAAATGATTCACGTTTGCGAGGTTTTTCTAACGCCGACGATTCGCGTGGGCCAACGCGGCTCAACTGAGCACGTCCGTGCCGTGAGGCACACCTGAATCCCACGAGCATCGGTCACTATACCTTCCTCTACGCCGGGACACAACGCGTACCGTGGCGTCGCTACGGCGCGCTCTGACGTGTACACCGGGTGGGACGTGCGAAATGGCGACCGGACTGATAGAAACGAACAAACACGAGATAACAACACTGTACATACTGTCTGCCGTGGATACACGGTGCCCCAGACTCTTGGTCTGCAATACACTGCTCCGCAAAATTTCAAAATCGTTATACCGTGACCGAGAAGTTGTCGATCTTTGAACTCCTGCATGTTCGACACAATTTTTGTTTGTAGCGCAGTAAAATTGTGATGGGAAATCGTAGGTCAAGTTTTGAGGGGTCATTGTGAAGAGGACACTTTCATTTAGAAGATCATATCGGAAAGAACGTATTTTTTAATTTATATTGGACTACAAAATTTCAAAATCTATGAATCGTGACCGCCAAGTTGTCGATCTTTATACTCCTGTAAGTTCGATACACTTTATGTTCGAGGATATAAGAAAATTGTGATGAAAAATTGCAGATCAAGTTTTCAGAGGTCATTGTGAAGAGGACACCTTTGTTAGAAGATCATATCGAAAAGAACGTATTTTTTAATTTATGTTGGACTACAAAATTAAAGAATCGCTAAAGCTTGACTGAAAATTTGTTAATCTTTGTATTCCTGTAAGTTCGATACACTTTATGTTCGAGGATATAATAAAATTATAATGAAAAATTGCAGATCAAGTTTTCAGAGGTCATTGTGGAGAGGATACCTTTATTAGAAGATCATATCGAAAAGAACGTATTTTTTAATTTATATTGGACTACAAAATTTCAAAATCGATAAAAGCATGACTGAAAAATCGATCTTTGTACGTCTGTAAGTTCGGTACACTTTTTGTTCGAGGATATAAGAAAATTGTGATGAGAAATCGCAGATCAAGTTTTGAGTGGCCATTGTGAAGAGGATACCTTTGTTAGAAGATCATATCGAAAAGAACGTATTTTTTAATTTATAAGGTACTACAAAATTAAAGAATCGCTAAAGCCTGACTGAACATTTGTCGATCTTTGTATTCCTGTAAGTTCGCTACACTTTTTATTCGAGGATATAATAAAATTGTGATGAAAAATCACAGATCAAGTTTTGAGAGGTCATTGTAAAGCAGATACTTCCTTTTATAAAACACCTTTATAATTAAAATAAACACATTTTTCAATTTAAAATATTGTACAAAATTAAAGGATAGTTAAATCATAACAGAAATATTGTAGATATCTTAACCTTTGAACTTAGTTTTTAAAGAGATTTTACAATATTTGGTTATGTAACAGAGTATGAAAATAGATGTTATACTTAATTTGAAAATGTGTAAATTTATAGAACTCTACAGAGTCCGTACAACTTTTTTTGTTGAAGTTTCTCCTTTACAATGAGTTCTGAAAAGTTGTTCTGCAATGCTACATTAAAGAAAGTATGAATAAATATTGTTTAAACTCTGTAGATTGAATTTATTATTATTCTATTTGATAACAGAAGAGGATCTCAGAAAAAATGAAATCGTTATTATTCTTCAGAAAAGTCTGTGAAATTGAAGCACGAAAAGTTTTTGAAATTTAAAATAGCAAGAGTTGCCTACTGAATAGAGGAACACATCAAGATATTTACGATTTTTGGAATTAGCAATGTGAACAGCTTTTCTGTAGAACATATTAACCCAGGTCGTGACACTGGGTTATTATTGTAGAGATAAACAGAAGTCAGTCGAAATCTGTGCTGTCATATTAATTCTTATAACCAAAGCACTAAACCTGACACCAAATAAGAGGGTACCTGACAAATAACGAGTTAAACGCTTTATCTGCGCGCATGGCACAACAAGACTCGTTCATTGGCTAATACCCTACTCGCGCTTAAGACGATACAAGTCACAAATCACTTGTCTCCCGGTATATGAAAATTCATGACGTTGTGGGTGATCGAGAGGGGGAGTTGTGACTTTACAACAAGGCAACCGCGCAATGAGATGCGCGAAACAGGTTCCTTCTTATTTGGTGTCAACTATATATGTATGCATGAAAAGTGTTCAACTTTATGAATGAAAGTATGAATGTTACTTCTTTTACAAAATATTTTGAAACAAATTTTTTCTTAAATATTTATACACCAAACTATTTAGTTGAACAATATATATTATATTATAATATTTGACTATTAATTTAGTAATAATAACAGTAGCAATGTAATTGTTAATGTTGGCTAGAAGTATAAAGAAACGTATAACGATGATAAAATATTTTCTGCGCGTGAAGTTGTAAGAAAAATTTACGTTGAACGTCTCCAAGAATCATTTCATTAATTTTAATTAATTTGGAATAAATCTGTTCACTTCCATAGAGAACCTCAGAAATTATATTATTTATATTGAAGAACAATATCCCAAAATGGGAGGTTTCAACTTCAAAGTTGTTCTGAGGGAACTGACTGCCGTTATTTTAAGATTTCTAAGGAACCGTTCGACACGTATATTTATATACCACAAACAAATTAGCTCTTTGCACAATGAGTGATGTGTCTATATACATATAAACGTGTCATTAAGCTATTTTCAATCTGATATATTTAATTATGCAACTTGGCACTTCTTCAACTCTATGCTGGGACACAATGATCGAATACATGTATTCTATGATACGATACAGTTATTAATCGATTACTTCTTTTGTTCAAAATTCAATGCACCAACACTATTACAAAAATTCCATATTATTGTATTAAAAACGATCTTATAAAACGACGCCACATATTTTTATTACGTATAATATAATATACTAATATAATTTTGGTGTATTTTTTTCCATGTTAAAATTTAAACGCATTTTAAATAAATATTTGACTATATTCATAGACAGTCTTCATCTAAAACTTTTTTCTAAAAATGGTTTCAGACCATTATAGTAGTTTGTTGCAATTTAAGTGTTTTAGTTAATAGACTCTGATAATTGCTGGCACAGCTGATCCACGCAGGTAATTAAAGTTTGCACAGTTGTAATTAAACCACTCGTCGCGTGAAAATAAAAGAGAATCAATGCTCTGGCGAGTCGAAAAAAATCAGGACACCGTATATATAAGCGTCGCATGTTGTCGAACCACAAAGCGAAACAGAGAGCGTCGTTACACTATTATTTCCATGCTGTTTCGCTTCGTCTCACCTGCTCGTTCAGCTGCCCCCTCAGCCCCCTTCCCCGTCCACTATGGGACCAAATTCAACATGGCCGCTATAATTAATTACACTATGTATCAGGTGTACCGAGCGATCAGCTATTTTCTTTGAAGACGATAAACATGTGCAATCACCGAGACCAAAATGTCTAATTCGTGGTTTCGTTCCTTGAATAATCAACTCGTAATTTACTTGAGTACCTAACTCGAGATTTCTAATTGACCTTGAAACAGTAGTGACTACATGATTGATTTAATAAACCGAATGGTAAGTAGCGGAGGAACAATGGATACTATTTGCAAAAAAAGAACAGGTGAAGAGAGAACGAACATGAATATTACAGAATAACGCAGTTGAAGATGCATTCTCATTTATCTGCGTAATTCGAAGGTGGATTGTAAAGTTTTTTTTCTGATAAACCATTCGATATAACTTTATGCAACTTGGTAGACTTATTTATATATGTTTGAAGTATGTTCGTAAATTTTTGTATGATCGTATCATGGAAACTGTAATAGTTATTTGCAGAGGAAGTAAAATAACTAGCATTTTTATGATTAACCCCTAACCTATAGAAAACTAATATATATATATTTTTTCTATAGGTTAGGGGTTAATCATAAAACTGCTGGTTATTTTGAGCTTTCAATTTTACACAACTTCATCAAAAGTGATTTCAACCGGCTTGATTCTTGGGCGAATAATCAATATAGTCTTGTTGACTATAGCAATATATAAAAATTCACCAATATACCCTAAATGCATACAAACTAGCTTGAAAAGTTCTACAGGAATGTATGATTTAGTTTACTAAAGAATAATTGTCAAAATATACCGTTAACAACAGGTGTGAGTGGGAGCAGCAAGACTTATGCGAATCTTGCCGCATTCATACAATATGATTAGGCTCGAGGCGTCTCAAACGAACCTCGGAGATAGAATTTACAAGTGACAATGAACTTCCCATGAAGTTGATTAATATTGATGAAGTCCGTTATAAAGACTAATAATCACTTCTATAATAAATAGAAGAATAGAAAAGCACATAGCGTTATAATAAACGTTTATAATTAAATATCTGGGCCATGTTCCGGGAACAAATTTTTTTTTCCATGTTCTATAGAACAATAGCGTTGCTGAACATTATCAAATGATCATTACGTACCTACATAATTTATTCTGATTACCGAAAGTATATCTATAACTATTCAAACGCTTAAACATCGTCAAGATTATAGTAAAAGAAAGTGAAGTAATGACATTTTTTTTTTTGGAATTTCGGTGCAATCTCGATGTTCTCACCTTCGAATTATCCGTGTCTGAATCATTTTACTTTCCAGTCCACAGGAAATAGAGAACAACGGCAAACGCGGCGTAGAAGAGCAAGAAATATACAGACACAAAGACCGTGGCCAGCAGTTCGCATATTCTCCTCACGTCCATATTTGTCTGATAGGATTGAGATATCTAGAAATACGACCTCGCTATTCTGAAACAATGGTCGATTAACCCTTCTGTCGATAACCGGCCGTGTGGGCACCCACTTCCCATTAGCTTCTTAACAGAAGGATAACAAAATTGTTTGTCTGCATTTCGTTGTTTCTGTTCCTCTTAAAAAATCACAATACTATTTTAGATCTTTGTTTTTCATATAATTTTAAATTTCTGGTATACCTTTTCTAGCTTCTTAGCTTTCCTAGTCTTTCCTAGATTCTCGTTACTACTTTTTTTTTTATTTATGCAATTTGAATCTCAAGGAAGAGATTATTTTGTTACTAGTATGTCAGTTACAACTAGCTATAGCTAAACCACGTGACTTCATAGATTCATATATTTTTAGTAGATCAAATCAATAAAAATCGTCAAAAACATAAAAAATTCAACACTCATTCACTTTAGCGTGTCTTCGAATTTTAATAGAGAAATTCAGATTTTGTTTGAAATTCTACAGTTTTTCTTATTGTAATTCTGAAGATGACACAGATAATAGTTACCAACGCGTTGATTGTGATTAAGAAAGTTTAAATGCTGAAAATTGAAAACTGACTGTTTTTTCATGATCATGATTATCAGTGTTCGAGATTAATAAAAAATTTCCCGCCTATAATTTTCAACATAAAGTCCTATGTTCTAAACTACAAATAGTAAACAATATTAATGTTTTACAAACATGGTAACAGTTTAAAGCCGTATTTTTATAAAAAGTCATACATACTTAAATACATTTAACACCACGGTTATTGATTGCCACGGGGACCATTGATTGTCATAAACTTAATGCCACTAAATATCAATTTATTAATCCTAAAATTAATTAGATAATACAATAAGGTAAGAACATCAATATCTAGTAACTAACAATTGTTAATAATAACGCTGATTGCTTTTATGATTGAAATAGTGAAAATTTGTGTGAAATGCATATAGTGGCAGTCAACGTGTTAAAAATTGCTTGAAAAGATTAAAATCCTATAAAATTATAAATGTACAACTTCGAGTATAAGATTATAATATATATTTCATTTTAGTCGACACTGTGGACACCGTTCGTCAAGAAATAATTTAGAAGTTAGTATGGTTGCTCCCGAAACAGCGAAATCGCATTTGTACCGGCGCGTGCGGCGATTGTAAAAAGGGTTCAAGTCTTGTTTCGCGTTTATTTTGCATTGATAAACATCATTTGTTTCCGCATTGACCTATTTATGCTGATTAGGCGTTTCCGACACGTGCACCAACGTGAAACTCTTTTTACAGCGCACTCCTTATCACCGATTTCGTGTTTAAACAATGATACTGTAGCAGCATACTGTGGTCGCGATGCCGATAATACTGTTCCGTTGTTCGCGGGTTTCACAAGGTATACTAACTGGTTTCATGCAGACCAACATCGTACGGGTTTCAGAAATCGATAAGTTTTATCGTCATCGAGAGCCATGTGTCTCTGTTGGTTTTTATACTGTTATACGAGCATAGTTAATAAAACCAAGAGGTCGAAAATATCATAGTATTGGAGCTCTTCAATAGATTCTATTTAAAAAAAGTAAATAGGTTGCATATATAAATGTGCTCTAATTTTAACGATTTAGTTGTCACTCATTGTAGATGAACGTGGTTAAATATAAACTACTCGTCGTCAACGATTTTGTATTTGATTGATTGTAATTCTATATTTTCTTAATAAATGAGAAGAAGGTATTGAAAATAATAAGAACGAGTTTCTATTGCGATTCGATATTTAAGATAAATATTTGTTTAAAACTCTTTTAAATGTGTTTGCTATAACAATTTTGTTTTATCATATCTACCTAAATATGAAATTTAATATGTCTCTATAATGAATATTAAAAAATCATCGAAGTACTATTATTTGGTACCTTATTTAAAGCTCAAGTAAAAATGTATTTTCTATAACAATTTTATGCTTTATTATATCTACGTAAATGTGAAATTTATTATGTCTCTATAATGAATATTAAAAAATCATAGAAGTACTATTTATTTGGTACCTTATTTAAAGCTCAAGTCAAAATTACTAAAAATTCAATACAAAAAATTAGAATAAATTGTTGATATCGAAAAAAAGTTATTCTACATTATGGAAGATTTTATAATACGAAACACAATTTACAATAATCGAACTGATTGAATAAACATACGACAAATAAGAGGCATTGAAATACTCCGAAAATTTGATTATTACTGAACTCAATAAGATGCATTGTAGAGCATAGTAAGAGTATGTTGCAACAAAAGAAATATCATTAAAGTAACAGAAAGCATAAAAACGTTTCCCAAGCTTCTCTGTGGTCTGTGGGAACACTGGAGAAATCTCCGAAGATTCTCAAGTGGCGTGAAATTTGTGGCTCTTGTTCTGGGTGCAGATTAGTTGGTGTAAAGTTGACACATAGGGAAAGATGCGTGAGGAAACTGGGTTCTCTCCGTTTACGCACGTTTTCATCTATGCACGATTTAATTTGGATGCGGCGTTTCTCAAGGTACAGATTCGCGCGTGAAAACGTTGATAACTTTCTCTGTGCACGCCGACACCATTTTAAAACGAGACAAAGAACATGGGCTATATTGAATAAATTGCAAAACTAATATTTAATACATTGCGTTTAATGTCGTTCCAATGTATCCAAATTTTCTAATATGTATATATTTGAATCGTTGTATTTTAGTCTGTATAGTTGTATGATCATTGTGTTAGTTTAACGCGCGTTTCTTTAAAAAGTATGTTTAATTAAGTGTATTCCATTCTAATATGTATATATTTGAATCATTGTATTTTAGTCTTTATAGTTGTATGATCATTGTGTTAGTTTAACGCGCGTTTCTTTATAAAGTATGTTTAATTAAGTGTATTCCATTCTAATATGTATCTATTTGAATCATTGTATTTTAGTCTCTATAGTTGTATGATCATTATGTTAGTTTAACACGCGTTTCTTTAAAAAGTATGTTTAATTAAGTGTATTCCATTCTAATATGTATATATTTGAATCATTGTATTTTAGTCTTTATAGTTGTATGATCATTGTGTTAGTTTAACACGCGTTTCTTTAAAAAGTATGTTTAATTAAGTGTATTCTATTCTAATATGTATATATTTGAATCATTGTATTTTAGTCTCTATAGTTGTATGATCATTGTGTTAGTTTAACGCGCGTTTCTTTAAAAAGTATGTTTAATTAAGTGTATTCCATTCGCTCAATTTAGGCACGTGTAACTCCACCAATCAGAATCAATTGACTAAAACTTTTTTAAAAATTGAATTCCTTAAAAGCAGAGGCTGATAGGAAAACACAGTTTTCAATTTAAAAAAAAAAATAAAATTATCTATTTATGGCTTCCTGGGAGTTGAATTTTGAATGTACATGGATATGTTTATCAAATACGAAATTTAAACAAAAAGTTCGATTGATATATCAAGAGAAGGGATCTATGAATCAATTAACATGCTGAACATCATATTGCATGCAGTTTCGACGCGCTAGCCAGCCAGTGTAACTATAAATTTGCATAAACATCCGCAGTTTAATGCCTAGTATGGATAATCGAACGTGATGCGAAACACACAGGCGCGTGAGTCATTGCACTTGCATGCAACTATGCGAGGGGACTCGCTATACGTGCACTAATGAAGACAACGTGAGCGTAAACCTATTCTGACGTACCTTGAGCATCGAATTGCCGTCGTCTACGTAACATGCTCCTTCCCTGAGAAGAGACAAGACCTATTCTTCCATGATTGTCATTGTGCGGCTCGTCTTCCCCCGCACTTGTTGCACTATCACGTTGCACTATTTCGTCGCTTCCGATTGTCGGCACCGCACCACTTCCGGTCCCGCCGAAGAACTTCACTTTTCTCTCCAGGTCCAAGTACCCGTGAAAACCCGTCTCGCTTAACCTAACCAGGGATAATAAATAATAGAGGATCAATACTCAATAGAAAATACTTGAAAATGTTGAAGCTTTTTTAAAAATATCCTAACGCTACAGTTGTCACTACAATTAACCTCCGAATTTGTTTTCAATTTTGTTCTCAATAATTCCCTACGATCTCAAGCGTTTTATTTAAAATGTATGTACTTCAAAAGACAGATCCTTGTGTGGTACTAATTTTAAACAATTTTTCTGGTAAGCATATAGAATGTAGCTATATGTATATTGTTTATATCTAAATAAAAGAAAAATTGATATTATATAATATATTCCATATTGTAACGTGCAATTTAAAAATGTTGAGACACATTCGGTGTAGGAGTCTCTTGGAATAAAGTTGATATCACATTCGACATGGCAGTGCAGTAAGTCTTTCCAAAAGACTTGCAAAAGTCTTCTTTTAAGTTTTAAATGATTAAGAATTCCAATTTTAAATAGCCAATTGAGGCCACTGCAGCTCTTTTTAAATATATTATGGTGATTATTTAACCTTTATGTCACTATTCGAGTACCCGGAAACTTATTTTCAATTTGTCTCTAAAATTTGTTATACATTCTTGTTAACAAATAGGAAAATTGCTACCGATTTTTACGTTCTTGGATAATTAGAAATTGATGTACATTTGAGACATAAATATAAGCATTAAACTATAAAGTCTAGCGATTACTATGTTATTTAATACTTCAGAAAATTTTGGGTATTGATATAAGGGTTTCTGTGTATTGAAAATTTACTACATATTCGATACTGTAGAGCAGAGATGGGCATTTTTGTCTCAATTGAGACAAAACCGTCCCCACCATAGCGCCCACTGTCCCCCACCAGCATCCGCCGTTACCATAGAGGCCATAGAGGAACGAAGTGCTTCGCCCGTTGTGAGCAGTACGCAGGCCTCGCGTATAAAAGAGAGGTTGGTGGGAGAAGCAGGCGTTTGAGAGGCCCCTACCGTGCCCATGCTGCAGAGTATTGCAGGGTTTGATAGGTACAATATATCAAAATTGTCTGAAGCAGTTGCAACAAACAGAAGTTAAACAAATATTAATTTTGGTTAGTAACTAAACATACAATAGTATTTTCAAATTCTTCTGAAGTCTTTTACCGTTTTACAATTCTTGCGTTCATTTTTCCCATGAATCGATAAAATTCAGAGTCTGGCAATGACGCAGCTCAGAATATTATTTATAGACTGCGGATCTATTATCTTAACATAATATAGTCATTTATGTTAATATAATATAAAAGCATTCTTAGCTTAATCTTCCTAGTATGAATCTTCTAATCAATGAAAGCAATTTTCCTCCCAAAGCAATTTTTAAAAAATCAATTATGTAAATGGGAAAATTTCGTAATGATCCGCAGTATAATTATTTGAGAAACTCGCACCTCACACTCTCGCTGCCGCTGCTTTCGTATCTGGCACTGCTGTTCGATTCTCTTCTGGTTCTTGTAATCGTATCACGTATCCTTTGCGAGGCAAAGCTAGAGTCACCAGTTTTCCGCGGAAGGGCCGGTGTTGGTTCGCTCTCGCTCTCTCGAGGACTATACCTCGACGAGCGTGTGCTTAATGGACTTGCCTCGGGCGACAGGTGCTGCAAGAAATATGTCTGTGTTTACATGATAGACGAGGAAATGTTAAGCTTTACAGGCTGATATAAAATAACAGGGTCACGATAAAACCTAGGCTAAGACAATGTAGCATACGAGGAATTGAATTAATTTCATTTAGCAAAATTTACTTAATTCGTCAATTGAAATCAAAATACTTGTAAAAAAGTGTAAACAGTGAAAATTGAAATTTATTTTAACATATATGTGATCGAATTATCTCATTTGCATGACCCTCTCGCTAGGAATTACTATATCTTCCTGGACAAAGATTGTCAGGGAAAATTTGTTATGTTCCAAAATAAAATATTTATCAGAAATACTTACACTGGAACATCGTTTATTCGCGGTTTCATCCGTGTCGTCAGTATTGGAAAATTCCTCCTTGGAAAATTTACGCCGTATCTGAATCACACAAAGCACCATGCCAATTAAAAAGATATTTATAAAATTTATAAGTTGAGAAAAATATATATATAAAATCTGACTCTGTTAGTTTGTTGCACAGTAAATATTGGCTAAAAATTCTGATATTCCAGTAATTACATATAAATATTGCTAAAGTCAATGAAACTTATTAATCTATAGTGCCCTACAGGATAAATGCAGTTACTATAAACGTATAAATATCCAGAGGCCATTGGTTGCAACAGACAATGTCTGGATGCTGTACCACACGTGATTTAGTATGGCCTCAATGAGTAATCTGTTACTCAACAATTATGAATGCTCTGCTATTATTACTCTTTCATAAATATTAAATTCCCTGACAGTCCTATCAAATACATATCAATGTGAATAAATATATATTTAATGTTATTATATATGTATATATGTTATATAATAATATAACAATTACTTCTGCAATCCTACATTGAATTAACAGATCAATTACTGAACGCCTATTACTAGACTACAGATTTTATGCATATATAAAGCATTTATGAAACAGTAAAAACATTTAGAGAATCTAAAAACGCTATTCTATTACTCTCAATTAATTCAAATCATTAGAAAATTAAATTGACGTCTCTGTATCTGTTAGTAGCTCAATCACGTAGCTCCTGTGTATCTTGTAATTAATGCATACAATATTTATTTTGCAAAAATATCTGCAGCCAGTCTACTAGCATCATTCTCAATGATTGTTTTATATTAAAAAAGGATTTAAAAATTTTCATTGAAAAAAAAATTCCAAAAGAAATAACTAAACTACGTTCTTCAAGGAGACTTGTTAGTTTATGATCAAGGTTGCTATTGCTGTTGATAGAATGTTTTAAGAAATTCTGTGAATCATAAATGCCTAAAATCTATTAATCAGTCACCACTAAGTAATTTGTTAAGAGTCTTTTGAGTACCGGTGATAAACCAAGTACATATCATCTAATCCATTTCTTGAACGTTAAAACACAGAACACACCCAACAATGCCACCAAAAACTTCATAAACTACAAACTAACCACTTGGAACTCTTCAGCTTTCTTCCCCAGTCCAAGATCAGCGGCACTTTTCTTATCATTGTCCCTCAGATCGATGCCATCCGCTTCAGCATGATCGACCTCGGACTCGTCGGTCTCCTTGGTGGATTCCGTGCCTCTGCTCTCTTCTTCGTCCCGATGTTCCAGGTCTATCTGCTCCTCCAGCTCGGCCGGTATCTTCCTCGCCTTTTCGCTCTTCTTAACACCTTGCTTGAGCAGCTTCTCTTCGGCAGCAACGACGTCCAACATTATCTTCTCGTTGGCATCCGCTTCGGATATCGCTCTATCATTTTCCCTCGCGTTTATTACGCACTCCTCGTTCCTCGGCCACTTCTCGTCAAATGTCTCCCTGTCTTCTCTAGCCAGCACCGCTTTAGTCCTGGCCTGTTCTTGTACCGTCGACTTTGGTCTCGGAGAGACACCCACGCGCTCCTCCTCTTTGCCATCTTGCTTTCCTTTTGCAGCGACGCCCGTGGCGTTTCCATTGGAATTCCCCCCGCTGTTCCTGCCCACGTCCTCGCGACTGTTGTCCCGTCGGAACAGTCTAATGCCGTGTTTACAGTCCTCCTTGTTCCCCGGCTGGAACGGGCTGCCTCTCACCTCCTCCTTCGAGTTCCTGCGGCTCAACTTCCCTCCGGAACGGACGTCGTCCTTGCTGTCCTGACGCTTCAGTTTGTCCTCCTTGTTGCGCGGTGACAGCAGTTTAGGGATCAGGCTGGGCACGCTGATGTCCTCTCTGCTACGACGCAGATCGTCCGTGCTACCCCTGTATCTGTAACACATTAGCATCCATTTTTGTTTATTGAAGCTATTCGTACAATGAGCGGCTATGCTGTAACGAACGATCTTACCAAACTTGTACGGACTTGTACACAAAATCCGCTTAACCCTCGGACAGCTGACATTCTTTACAATTTTAAAATTGATATTGGTCAAGTCCAGTCACAGCTGTAATTTGATTAGAATTTTCTTGACATTCCTAATGTAACATTTTACTCGTTTGATTCAATCGACAGAGATACAGTAATTAAATATCAATTTTAATGCTCCGGGTCAAATGGACTCGGGTTCCGCTGTCAGAGGGTTAATACTGAACACTCTTCCTACTGGAAACCTATTAATGGTTTCAGTGTTAATGCTCATAAAAGTCAGACGAAGTTAGAACGAAATTGTTTACGTTTAATAAATTGCTAAAAATTGAAGTAAAATTATGTATAATCGTTAGGCCGCGGATTTTTATGCAAAATAGATATTTCCTGCATCAATTGCACATAATGGGAGTTATAATGAAAATCTATTTCTTCTTGTAATAGTTTCAATAAATTGAAAATAATGTAACAATATTCAATTCATACATTACTACTACAATTGTTTACGTTTAATAAATTGCTAAAAATTGAAGTACAGCAAACTACCGTACGTCATGGTAAAAAAATTGTTTAAGACAACTGTTAATATATGTATCTTCTGTGGCAGTATGTGTACAGTCTTTTTAAACAATCTTTCATACATTTACTGCCACATAAAATACACCTTGTAGGTCCTAATAATTGAACTACGGACTCTATGCATTCAATACAAAAATGAGCTGGTGTAATTTAAAACAGTAAACATATTATAAAAATTTAAAAATATTATTATATTATTTTCAGCGTATTTAACATATTAAAAAAGAAAATAGCTTCCTATTTCACTGCAATTCAGTTGGAACATTTTTATTTTGCACAAAGATCAGCAGTATCTAATAATATTCGGTTTGCTTAATAGATTGTAATAAAAGTTGGTTTTCAAGATTGGTATAAACAATTGTGTAAGTAATGTAAAGACGTGGTTTAGAAAAAATAGTTAGACTATTGATGTGATTACAATCATAATAGTATTAACCCAATGAACATGTTTGTGAGTTGGAAAAGATCCAAAGAATGAAGCAGAATTTGAAAAAAGTCTTGATATTTACAATACAGCCGAGAACGGGGCAATTTTAAAATAAACCTAAAGCGTATGATTGAATATTTTTATATTAAACTGTATTATTGGAAATTTGACTGTCAATATTTATGAAGTATGTCTGTGAATTTACAAACTAACTTCTTTCGAAAATAAAACGGTACACGAAGACAAGTACAAGAAGAGAATGTTTTATTGAATATTTTTAGCCTGTTGTTTACGTAGAATCATCTGTTTTTTATTATACTCTGAATGTTGCGAAAGTGATTAAAACATCTATGGTCACAATAGTTGTCTGCTCCATTTCAATCACACAAATATTATTAAAATATTAGGTATTTTATGCGCTTATAACAGAAATGATATATGAAACAATAAATCATGTTGTTTTTGATGAATTGAAATTATTAAGAGAGGAAATTTTTATTCAATGCCTATTATTCATGCAAAAGATATAAAACGTTTTGTATTTTGTTCAAAAGTCCCCAATCTAGTTATCAAATTGTAGACATGTAGTGTAGACAGTTGCTATGAGCAAAGATTTATGACAGGTCTTCTTTGAAAAATGAATGCAATTGTTATAATAATTTCTTCTTCTTTTCATGTGAACAGTAAATCTAGTTAATTATTTTCTAGCTCTCTCGCTATATTAACTTTGTTTCTTTTGTCTGCTCATTAACCTAATTTTCAATATTCACTGAATTAGTTGAGAAACGACATACAACAGTATCTTGCTTTTTACATTAATAGCAATTTTAACTATGAGGCCATAAGACGATCCAAGTAAGAAACCAATGCACTTATTTCTTCATCAATACTTTCTTAAGTAATAAAGTTTTTAGTTCGTTTCTAACTAAATGCAAAACATTGAGTAATAAATTATTACGTAACATAGTAAATGACATGTTGTAAATTGATTGCAACCTGAATAATTTAATAGAATTTCTCTTTTAAACTCGCTGACGTCGATATTAACCTTTAAGTGAATTAATAGGGCCGATGCGACCCCACTCAAATTTATATTAACAATTATTTAATTTGTTGGTATTAATAATATAACCATTTATGGATTTAGATGAAATTTGACTATCTCACTAACGTTTCTATATACCATTTTGATGGAAATGAATATTAAATACAATTGCATTGAATAATTGCATTTAAAAGTACATTTTGAAGGTTCTCGGAAAAGTTAAAAATCCCCTCAACAACTTTACATATTAAAAAAAGGATTAATCAATTTTTCATGTCGAATATACAGTCTGTCCCACCAGAACGCGTCAGAGATATTACTGTAAATATTTATACATTTATGAAAAAATTCATATGGGTTGAATCTACACTTAAAACATTATTCCGCTTTTACGGCATATTTTCCGAATACTGTCAATCAAAATTCTGAATTTTAATATACATTTTTCTTTACGTTTCTAGTTCATAATAGATGAAAAAATTTTTACGAAATTTGAATCTGGTGACCTGGATAGCCAGTCAATCAAGGAATACGTTCTCTATCGTGCAATTTGGGCATACGCGGCCTCGATGTTCCAAGTCATTATTCTTTTACAAAATCAATTTGCTTCCAGTTTTATTAATCCTGTACCAGAGCGTATTGCTATTTGAAAGTACTGTCGATTCATATTACATTTTTTCCAAATACGTTCATTTTTGCAGAGATATTGCCATCGCAAACAAGTTAAGCAGAATGAAATGAAGGAGACCAAAAAAGGTACCTTTGCGGTATAAGAGAACGTTTCGTTGACTCTTGCGGGCTCTTAATGTCCTCGAACTCTTTCGAACTCCTCCGGAATATGGGTATACTCGATTTTCTCTCGCTGTGCTTCGACTGGCCGAATTTAATTTCCGGTGAGATGAACTTCGAGAGGATTCTCGGCGGTTTGATCAATGAGATTTTCGGCGTGGTTTGCTCCTGACCATTTCCGGAATCCTCCTTCTCGTCAACTTTCGTTTTGCCGGCGTTTGTTGCGACAGATCGTTCGGACTTCTTCGGCTTTATGGCATCGGCGGATGGCACTTCTTCCTCCTGAATGCACGGCGATTTTTCTGCACATTTCGTGCTCGTTCGTTCGTTGGTCTCGACTCGCAGAGCGGATTTTTCCGGAATAATTGCTACGTTCTTTGCGGAACCATAACAGTCCACCTGCTCGATCGCATCGTGCGCAATCGGATCCTCTTGATACGAGTTCAGGAATTCACCGAGTACGGGCCTGGCAATCTCGTTCTCGTCAATGATGTTCCGGTACTCTTGTCGGCGGGACGGTAAACTTCGGTAGATTCGCAGCTCCGATGATTTTCTACCGGCGGACCAGCGTGTGGGTGGACCTGCATACCGTAAATAATTAATATTTTATTCATACAAACGGTCAACTTTCGTTTTTACAAAAATCTATTCGAATTTCTACGTTTTGTTTGACACTGAACTTATCCAGCTTTGTGACTTTTGTACGATTTTTATTATTATGTAATACATCCTTGGATAAATAAATTTATTCAATTTACATAATGTACATTATGTATAATCATTGGGCCGCGGATTTTTATGCAAAATAGATATTTCCTGCATCAATTGCACAAAATAGGAGTTGTAATAAAAATCTATTTCTTCTTGTAATAATTTTAATAAATTGAAAATAATGTAACAATATTCTTAAATTCTTCGGATGTCGTCACCGGTCTATATTTCATTCACCAATTTTTGCCATACGTAAAGACATAAAATCTGCAGTCTAATAATCATCATTTGTATAATTTCAATAATCGTATGAGCATGTACCAAAAGTTTCTTTGCAATGTATATTTACCAAAATTAAAAATTATACGAAATGCAAGCTATTGCCTATGTGTTGTAATTTAAACTAAAAAACATGCATAAATTTAATTTAAGCTAGTTTATCAAAATATATGGCATTATTTTCTTTCCATAGGTACTAATCGGTATGATAGCAGTTAACATTGATAAAAACAATGATTGTAATCAATAATAATAGTCAATAATCGGTATAGTTGTTTGAAACATACCGTTAATAGTCCAAGCACGTCGAATACTGTGCTTCAATAATTCGACAGGGGACACCGAAGTTTTCCCGTTTATGGACCCCTTGCTCACCGCAGTTTCGTACGGCCAATTTCCCGTGGCAGCATTTAGTTCCCTGAAAACAAAAACATTAGAGAATTATAGTGTTATTGCATCTAGATCGCTTGGAAACCTTCTAAAGCGTTAAACGTGGCTCGTGGTGGATTAGGCACGGAGCTGGGACCTCGATCGCGGGGCGGATCTCGACTCTCGAGATCACGAGTTCAAGTTCCGCTTGCCTGAGAGCTGAGACCCTCTTTCTATCTAGGACTCTACGTTAAACGTAGTCCAAACTGATATTCATAGAATAATTCTTCATAATACAATCAATCACCATATAAAAAATACGAATTTCTTTGTTTATTTCTACTTCCTGCTTGCCTGAAACCCTCTTTGTATCTGGGACTCCACATTATATGCTAAATACTGTACATAAATACACTGAACTAATATTCTTAACACTAAACCTACCAAGCACAGAACATATTAAAGTAAAACGCCTTAAATAAGTGAGAAGATTGAATTTGCTTAAACTTTGTACCGTTTCCATTACAATACGTGCTTAAATAAAGAAGTCAATTCAGCTATTTCCTATGAAATCCTTTTTCTAATTTCAATAATTGTGAAATAAAAATCCGGTCATTTTGACCGTGGTAGGTTTAGTGTTAATATTAATAAGTGCTATGCAAACTAGCCCTAATACAGAAACAAATCAGCAATATTTAAGTTTATCACATTTAAATAAGGAGCAGCTGATATTTCACTTCGGAATACTGTTTTTAAAAATACAAGATTCACAAACGATTAAAAGAGAACAGAATTTATTACTGTGCGAAGTTCACTGTTATTTTGATTTATTTTATTCAATGTATCATTGACATTTTGTATCAATTCCTCGCATGATTATTGTATTCACCTTTGAAACACTTCTTCCTCCAAATATTTACATTATCACATTTTCTTTATGAGATTTGCATTAATTATAGGATAACTTGACACTTTAATACAAAAAGATGCTAAGCCTCTTGAAATCAAACTTCTACATACTAAAATTAACTATGTACCTTTAAAACTATTCCAATGCTGCAGAAAAGGAAGCCACTAATCTCCGAATTTCAAGTTCTATTTGAAAACGCATTACACTGAATAGAAACTTATACTACGACGAACAGTGTCTTCACACATTCACAAGTATTGCACTCCGGTCACTTATTGTAAGTTACATATTTGTGTCGTTAAACGGTCAGGAGAATTGCAGTTAAGATTTTGACGACAGTAACAGGATCTCCGCGCTATTGTCCTGCGAAAGTGGTCAACGGATCGGACGGGAGACACCTCGGGTACTTTCATACGGGAAGGGAGTTACTCACGCGATTCCGTAGCAAACGTTGCAGATCCATTCGACGTCTTTGTTATCGGCAAGGCTTCTGACCTCGATACGGCACTGTCTGCAAACTCTTCGGCCGCAGCGTGTACACCTCGCGCCGGTGTTGTAAAATCTTCCGAACGGCGCGCCGCATCTGGTGCATTTGCGTCCTTGGTACGATAGCTCGCCGGACGACTTTAGAAGTCCCCTCCTCCGCAGGAACTGCAGATCCACCTTCAGTCTTCTGCAAAACGCCCGGTTCCTCTTTAGAATATTAGACTTTAGCGATAGACGAGCAGAGTGCAAGTTCTTGAAAACTTTTTTAACAGAAACTCGGTAGAAATTTTCTAGATTTGGTTACATTAGTTATGAAAGTAGGACTGCGGATCGGCCAACAATCTATATAAATTAACTGAAAAATGAAATTAATATTAAATTTTCTTTGAATTTTATATAAATCCCTCCAATTCATATAAATTAAAATCATCTGTGAAACGCCCGGTTCCTCCTTAGAATATTAAACTTTGCTGATAGACGAGAAAAGTGCAAGGGACCCATATTTGGGTCACCCGTTCAGTTTTTGAAAACTTTTTTAACAGACACTCGGTAGAAATTTTCTAGATTTTGTTACATTAGTTACGAAAATAGGACTGGAGATCGGCCATCAATCATCTGTTAACCGCCCGGTTCCTCCTTAGAATATTAGACTTTGCCGATAGACGAGCAGAATGCAAGGGACCCATCTTTGGGTCACCCGTTCAGTTTCTGAAACTTATTTTAACAGAAACTCGGTAGAAATTTTCTAGATTTTGTTACATTAGTTATAAAAATAGGACTGGAGATCGGCCATCAATCATCTGTTAACCGCCCGGTTCCTCCTTAGAATATTAGACTTTGCTGATAGACGAACAGAGTGCAAGGGATTCATCTTTGGGCCACCCGTTCAGTTTTTGAAAACTTTTTTAACAGACACTCGGTAGAAATTTTCTAGATTTTGTTATATTAGTTATGAAAATAGGACTGCAGATCGGCCATCAATCATCTGTCAATCGCCCGATTCCTGCTTAGAATATTAGACTTTAGCGATAGACGAGCAAAGTGCAAGGGACCCATCTTTGGGCCACCCGTTCAGTTTTTGAAAACTTTTTAAACAGAAACTCGGTTGAAATTTCCTAGATTTTGTTACATTAGTTATGAAAATAGGACTGCGGATCGGCCATCAATCATCTGTCAAACGCCCGGTTATTAGGATATTAGACTTTGCCGATAGACGAACAGAGTGCAAAGAGTCGTCTTGGAGTCTTTCATTCACGCACAGGGATTCACATAATTATTCGGACACTCGTAAAAAGGTAACTTTTTAAATATTAGATCCTATTACTTGGATTTTTCTTTTTTGAGAAGCTAGAAAAAAAATTGTAATTTTTAGAAATTGCAGAAAAAATACCAGAACTTGTATTGTGCAACTTTTTTATAGGGGCCTACATTTAAAATTTAAAAAATAGATTTCGTTGATCTGTGTCGGGCATATTTTGAAAATTTCATCAAAATCGGTTGATTCGAGGATTTATTACGGTTACAGCTTGAAAATCTTGGAAACTACAACATACATCATCGCCTTGAACTTTCGGCAATTTATTAAATACGAAGATATTTTGCAATGTAAGAAGCCTTAGAATATGAGATAGAGCTCAACAATTTCCGAAGAAAACGAGCAGAGTGAATGGGATCAATATTTAGGTCACCGATGTAAGTTGGAACTTCTAAATCCATCCTTTTGCAAATCAAATTTACCTTGAGGATTATTCAAGAGTGACATAATGCCAATTTGTCGTGATTGTAGAGGAAGTTAGTCGCATTTCATAGATTTTTCGCGAATTTTTTTCGGAGAAGACTGCGAAAATTGAATGAAAATAATCAGGAGGAAGGGTGGCCGGTTTTAGACAATATAAGCTTTTACAAAAGAAATTTTACTATTTCTAGCACCATACTCTGCAATGATAAATCTCAGAAGAAGTTGTTTCAAAAATTAAATTGTGTACAGGAACTATTTTGTGACGATACTATTTAACTATTAGCCTACAGCTTGTTATAATTATTTACATATAATTAGGTATAAACAAAGAACCATAGTAGATGAAGGTATGTACACTAATAAATAAGTATTTTGTATTTTTTATTACAAACAATAAAATTTTGAAATTCGGAATAATCAATTTTATTTTTATCACAATAATTTAAGGAAACAAATTTATAGAAACACTTAATTCTCAAAAGGATGAACTAGATTTGCAGAAAGGTGAATGAGAATTAGAACCTCTTTGTCCTTAATAATTTTTTAGTATCTTAAAAAAGCGTATAGCGTATAATAAATTAATACTCACACTCACCATTCATTTAATAATAACACAGTGACTATTGAAAATATTCGAACAAAAGTATACTTTAAGTTTCCGTATAAATATCACGAAGCAATGCGATTTCCTTGAAAAAAATGCATACGTATTGCTGAACAATCGCAAGATAATATGCTCAAGTTTTCTCAGAAAATAAAGGTAACAAATACAAGTTTCGAAACGTTTACAACAATTTATCAATGTAATATAACAAAAGAACTCGATTATTGTGTCATAAAGTTTGTTATTTGTCAAATGTTTTGACTCTTGAAGCATAAATGTAAACAATTCAACTTCAGGCTGCTTTTAAGCAATTTTGAGAGCAGGAGAACTGTAAATTTAATGTTATTCTTAGTGGTTTATTCATATTTTTACAAGTTGGATCTAGTTTTACAGGTAACGTTTGTACCTATATCACTTTTACACGCATTTAATTTGTTTTTATACGATTGTTCAAATACTTTTCACTGATGCATATATGGTTTTTTAATAATAGAACTACTGCTCACAAAATGAATGGTTTCTGAGTTTTCCGTTCAAAATTACTGACACTATAAAAATGTTTTCATTAGAAATTGTCCAATGAACTTTTTTATTGAAGCATATATTACAGTAAAAATTGTATGAAGTCTGAACAAATGCAATCTTGTAATTGCAAAGCAATGCATGCAAGTAGCGGACAAAAGTTTGAGACCACCCTTTAAAGAAGAATTACTTTTCTAAAATTGGTCCAAACAAAGAGAGTTTTTTTTAGGATATTAGAAGTATTAGTTTACGCGGGATAACGTGTAAAAAATCTTTTTTGAAAATTGCTATTAGTCGGAGTTACGGAAGAAAGAACTGGAGGTCACGATTTTTAAGGAAGAAAGCAATTAAACTGCGAATTTACATCTGTGTAAATCATTTCACAAAACCTGAACCACAATTAAAACCACAGCAAATTAAAATGTAAAGGCACACTTCAACTGCATTTTAGTAGACGCATTTCAAACTAATGCATCGGCGCATGACACATGCATTTCGATAACAGTAAAAGCGATGACAACGCTTCAGTAAATCAGCGGAAGAAGCCGAACGCGTATCGTATGTGAACGAAACGTTCTCCACCTCTGAAGCAACGCTATAATTCGGCTTCTCGAAAAGCAGAACAATGCGTTTTCCCATCATTAAAATAATTAATCGTTCCACCCCCTCGGTAAGTGCCGAGCAGGAATCTCGTCCTCGTATCATTCAATAAATTTCTGTCCTGGCCTGTGCTTCGCGAAACGTGAAATCATGGTGCACTATCATTCCACGTGCAACATTATACTATGTTTAAGTAATTGTACATGCGATACAAGTCGATGAAAATCAGCACGACAATTTAGCTGGCGGACGCAGCGAAATTTCTCCTCCAATTACCTAGTCGTAACGAATAACGAAAAAGAACATACGGAGAATTTCATTTCAATAATAATAATAGTTATTCGTACTTCTAGCAATTAATAAAATATTAGTTTTTATTTCTGTTTACAGAGCCTCTTATATCTATAGTTGCATGGAAAAACGCCGCATGTCACAATTTCAAAAAATTTGAGTTTATGCATTAATTGGGCTTTATAGTATAGGATTTACGTATTTACCAGAAAAAAGTCATGAAAACAAATTCGAAAGGCTCAAAAAAGTAATGCAATTTAACCGATATCCTATGTCGAAGCATTAATAATCAAAACTTTAAACGGCAATATCTCTAATGTGAAAGTATGTGACATGCGGCGTTCTTCCTGACAACCACAGATATATTCTGTTTTTAGAAATTATTTTCTTTAAGAAGCCAAAGGAGGGAAAATAAAATAATTAGTTACGTACAGGTAAGGTTGAAAATATTATTGAGGTGGAAAAAGTGAGAATTTCAGGTAAATACAAAGCAATAAAGAATAACAGTGGAATTATTGTATAAATTTTACCCTCTAAATACCCTCTAAATACGCATCGATGGAAAAGAAACTAATTCTTAATGCCTTAACATTCTAAAGCAAGCAGTTAATGAAGGGTAAGATACAGCCATATAATTAGGGGGAGAGAATAGAGCTATAGAAGATGAAGATTTGGCAATAAGTGAAAGTGAAGGGCGAACAGTATGGTAAAGAGAACGTGTAGAAGAACTCACGGGATAAAGGACGCAGTATTCAAAACAGAAAGTGGTCCAAAAACAAATTTCAATATTTTAAGGGAATAGAACTGAAGAAAAATAATGTTAAAGTTCAGAAATTATGATATTCTTTCTCTGAGTTCTGATGTTCTCAAAATATTCACATTAATAAACAAAAATTAAACGAATATATAATACACTACCACAGCACTCCAAAAATGCTAAAAATTATAGGAAGGAAACTTTGGGTACCTCCAGTTATTAAAATCTGGAATACTTAAATAATAAAACCTCCAACAGAAGCTGCAATCATCAAATAATTATGTTGACAATCATATCACATTAACAGATTACACGCGGAGCAATTTTATCTCGCCTTCCATTTCACTTGTTTTTTTTAAGTTTAAATACAAAAAAATACAACTCTGTAGACGCAAAAGTCCTGCTACCTCAATTCTGTTTCATTTAAATCTAATAAGACGGTGTGAACATTTTTTAATATCATATAAATTATATATTGTTTTGTAAATTCGATACTGTCAGTCCCACAAGGATTGACATAGCGTTTAACGTGTTAACTGCATGACACGAGAAAATATTCAATATATCAAGTTATAAACCAAATGAGGAAAGGAAAAATTACAGTCTGCTGGGTATTAATTGTACAGGAAGTAGCTAATTTTCTATTCATCAGAAGCTAAGTATAAAGTATTGAATGTATGTATAGACGTCTTGCAACAAAAGGAAAATTTGTGAAAAATTATTATTAATATAAAAACGATGCGAAAATTTCGCAGAGATCGATCACTGGATATTTCTATGTAAGCAATATTGCAGAGGAACTAGCTAATTTTCTATTTATCAGAAGCTAATTGTGTAAAGTATTGAATGTATGTATAGAAGTCTTGCAACAAAAGGAAAATTTGTGAAAAATTATGTTTGAAAAATAGAAGAAAAATATCAAAACGTACATGTATTTTTGCGGAAATATGAATCGAAAGGTTCTGTGACGTTTTACGCACTGGTGATTCGTATTCGAGATATAAATAGTTGAAAATTAAAAGATCGACTTCCGGAGCGTGCAGAGTCTAAACTCCGGTCAGCTGAGCACCTGAGTAAAGGTACACAGATGTGAGTACAGGTAGACACACACAGTCGAAAAACAGAGGACGATGCCCCCGACACGGGCCCCTTTTCCTTGATCATTCTATCGCAACTTATCAATAGTCTTTAACACGTTATTTTCCTTCTTCGATTTATAATAATTAGTAAATATTACTCTTCCTTGCTTCAGCTTCCTGACAAAAAAGAATCTTTTATATAAACACGCAAGGACATTGTGTTGCCCTGGGAAAGTTGACCAGGGAAAGTGTCCTCGGCTCATATGTCCGTCCACGCTGCAACTACACATTTGCAAACTATCTACCAGTGTTGGCAATGCTGACAAAAGATTTTAAACTGGATAGTGTCACCGTCTCCTATAACTCGACCAATCCTGCTTTCTATGGGCCTTAAAACGTGAATATCACGCACTTAAATTATCGTTTCCGGTTGTATCTTAAGGGGGGCTTTTCGTGCAACGACAGTGAAAACAAGTGATTTTTAAGAATTTTTTTCAGAATTACTACTGAATATATGGGAATACACCTTTTGGGGATGTAACCAGACAGTCTTGAGGTATAAGTAGTTATTTTTTAGTTCAATTCTTTCTAATATTTATTGTATAATACGCATGTTTATCGAAACTATGTTTTTTAAACTGGTGTGCACGATAACTAAAAAACTGGTAAAGTGAACAACTTGAGACGAAGTTCATTCATTTCTTTACATATTTCTTCGAGGATTGGGCGTAAAATTTATTTTTGGTTTTTACTTATCATATTTTTTTGAACAATATAAGTTTAACCCTGGAATCCTCAAACCCTGGAATTTTTTCAACTTTTCATATTTCTCTTTCAAAATTGGTGTAATCCCAGCATAAAGTATTTCATTTTAAGAAAATTTCTCTCTTTTTGTGTTTTGATCACTGTAATAGACGTTATATTGCGCGTCAACAATGCTTACACTGCCCAAACTGTTAAGAAGTCTATATTATACAACGAATAATAAAAAGAATTTGACCAACCAAAGAAAATTTGTTTTTCTACACTATCTGTTTACACCCTAAAAAGGCCTAGTCCCAAATATCCAATAATTAATTTGAAAAAAAGATTCATAAATATCACTTGTTTTCACTGCCGTTATACGAGAAACCCCCTTAAATCTCTATGAAGGATTATAACAGCTAACACTTTATTTATCATTATTCAACTGACGATTCTCATGGAAAATAAAAATGATGTGCATTGATTATCAGATACAAGAACTATACATTTATCAATTTTCTTAATAATATTAACGAGTTGATAATAATACAGCAGTACATATTTTTAAACTCTTGAACAGTTTTTACTGTTTTGTGTTTGATATACTTGTTTTTGTCACAAAAGCATCAAATCCACAGTCTAATTACAATCCTTTCCATTCATGAGTACTTTTCATTAATATAATATAGCGAATGGAAAAGGTATGATAATTACATTTTAACATGTAATAATAATGCATTATTGTTTAATGTGTATTCTAAATGATTATATGGCTATTACAGCATTTCGTTTACACTAATTGCCATTAGAAATCGTTGCAAACGTCTAAACTGTAACCTCACAACTGCGGCGTAAACAGTCTACAGTCTACATGGATCAGAATGACCGTGAAGGACCTTGAACGAGGATTCATCAAATCCCATGATTATACTCGTTACGATGATTTCAACAGCTCATCAATCATAATAATCGATCACGCTGTGACCATAGTCAGTTAATAATAATCTTAATCAGTTACTAATAATAATAATAATCGGATATGTTTATCGTTAACCGACTGTACCATACAAGACCACTAAAGATTCAACGAAAATTCATCTTATAAATGAAAAAGTACTTTGATATTAAAAATATTTAATTAATATTTAATTGAAAATCTCGAGAGCTATTTAATATAGACAACATACATGCTACAAGGTAGGAAACGCGATATTCAGGAACGGTTTTTAATGTAAAAAAATTCAAATTGTAGATGACGCTGGTTACACATAATTTCCAAAGAGATTGACATCACAGTGCAGTCATTTTTTGAGAAAAATGGCATTTGAAGACTGTAGATCTACTTCTGAAAGTGGCAACGTGGGATGTGTGCATAGTAATTAATATTAAGAAACGATAAATAATTATTGGAGTTAATAATTGAATAAGCTAGGTCAGTTTTTTGACAGTAAGAAACTCTCGAACGGTCTGCGCATACATGTCCGCCATGGGTCTCAGAAATTGCAACAGCGATCACCGTTTTGCCGTACAGGTATGCACAGACGCCGGAAGTCCCGTTAGTCAACCTTAAGGTTTAAAATTCGTTCCTTCGAGAACCGTTTTGAACCAGTCGTCGTACGATTTCCAATAATAAAAATTCGAATTTCTACTCTCGTTACTTCATATAACGAAATCAAATTGGTCGAGCAACCGACAACAAATCTGGATCACAAATTACACCATTTCGTTTCTATTCAATTCAAGTACACCGATATATTATTTCAATTTATTTATTCAAATAATTATAGAAAAAAAAAAATTTTCTACTGAAATTGTCTCTCTTGCAGTTGATGGAAAAATTTTCTAATTGCACAAAAATCCACCACGGTGAAATCTTTCAATATGGAAAAGACTTTCTATATTTATACTGCTTAGAAAGAGTAATAAATGCTGATCGTTATGCAAAATAAAAATTGTCTGGGTCCATTGCAAGAGAGTGTAGCCAATTAGGCAATTCATTCTTACTTTAATAATTTTGAAAAGCTGAAAATAATAATCATTTTATCCTTTCTACTATTTTAAGTTGCACCTACTCATTTTTGTCATAAATGGCTTGCGATAAGCCATAAATTTTCCATAAATGTATAAAATCCGCCGACCAGCAATGAAATATTTTAATACATACAGTAATTCGTTAGAATAAAAAATTTTGAATAATGTTAGAAAATAACAAACAATTTGGCTAACAAAAAGATAGTATTTACATTCTTTTCAAAATGTTTGCCACGGAATAGCATTGTGCCCCCACGTTATGTGTCCTCATCTTTCATTTATGTAACTTGTATTAAACGGTTTGGTAAAGATTTACATAATTTTTTAACACGTTGATCGTCCATCGAACTGCAGGCTGTAACGTTATAGTTCTTCAATCATGTTAAAGTGTCTCTTTAGATGTACAGGCTTTGTTAATTTACCCTAACAATTTTCATTATGTTCGAACCGAGTGATTTCTCTGATCCTTCTACATAAAACAATAATACTTTTCCACATTCAGTAATTTCTCTCAGATTTTGTTATATGGACGGTGACAGTGCTGTACGAAGAAATTAAATACGTATTCAGTATTTAATTTCTTCTTTTAATTATTAAACCATCGACAGACTTAATAAAACGCCAATTTCATTTCTATATTTTCACAGTAATCACTCTCAGACATGCCATGCAGCTCGACCGTATATTTGTCGGCGATTTAATAGCTTTTCTTGTGACAGCGGAATTTGATGCTTTCCTGAAAGTCACATACTGTTGACGAATTGTTATCTGTCTCGAACGACCTCTGCTTTCTCTTTTTCCGTGTCACTAGACATTTCTTAAAGGATCGAGAATCGTTTCATGATTTTGATATTCCTACACTGCATTTCTTAAAGTATTATGTACATAGTTGTAATTACAAATTGATTCGTAGCAGGCCTCTATGTTGTGAATTTGTTGATTATTTACATGAAATGAAAATACATTTTACTGTAGAAACTAATCCCCATTAGTTGTATGCATTTACTCCATCTAATAAATAATTAATAAATCTTCAATTTGGCGGATACAAAATTTGAATTTGGAATAAAGCTACAACTGATTAACAGCTAGGAGACAACAAAAAGTATTATTGCTTAAATATTGTACAATTAGCGACTTAAGCTTCGTGTGCAGTACAATTTGGAAGGCGTTATTGGACAATAATATTCAAGCCAACTAAACACACAATATGTATGCTTCTGATAACAAATAGAATATCCTCCCCCTTCTCCCCCTTCTTCCACTTTGTTCACTCTCCACTATCGCCTAATTTTTCAGCCTATTTCAGCCTGTTCTGATAACAAATAATATATCCTTTTAAACGAAGAAATTCATAAATTTCGACAATTCAAAGTGGTCAGTTGTAATTTGGTATATTAATAATAATAGCTAATTTGCTGATTATAACCATGCGGTGTGTAAATAGTGTGTTATTATGTTTAAAATATAATCGTATTGATATTGAAATACAATCCCACTAAAATTTAACATATTATTTAAAAAAATTATCATATTAATAGTTTTCCAGTAATATCTATATTATATGCTATTTATACATACATGTTACACTATTTTAGAAACAAAGAAAGAAATGCCAAATGAAAGTGCTGATACATCCAACTTTTTATACAGAACCATTGCAAATCATACAAACTAACTATCCTATTTGTGTAATTTCTTTCTATCGAAATTAATTATATTGATAAATCTGATTTCGGCGCAAGGTTCGATTCTATTGAAAATCAGTAAATTTGCAGTTAGATTATTCTCTCAACGTTTCGATCCTTGTGTGGATCATTTTCAAGAGGTTTTAATGCGTTTGCTGTGCAACGGGTACAATAAAAGAAAAACAAAATATTTTTTAAGAATAAAATATTAGGAGTTACGGCGGAAAGTGGTTTACCCCATGGTGGCAGATACGTAACTAATCAGTCGTTGATGAACAATCACATGAGCGTTCAGTATAAATATGGCTAGTTCCATAAGGACAACTATTCTGACATTCGGCGTGCCTCTCGCGTGTGAAAGCGTCGTACCTCTCTGCTTCGGCGCGTATTATTGCTGCGACACACAGAAAGACGAGACTCACGTTCACACGGAGGGTCACAGCTAGCCTGAGGGAGCAGTCATTGACATTGAGAGAAAAAGAGGGACTGAGAGAGACAGGAGAGAGAGGAGAGAGAGAAAAGAGAGAGAGAGAGGAGAGAGAGAAAAGAGAGAGAGAGAGAGGAGAGAGAAGCTCTCGCTCTCTCGCTCTCTCTCTCTAGAACGAGTCTAATATCGCGCTGCCACCTGTACAAGGAAAGCTTTTCGCATTTTCTATTCAATCGTAGCCACCTGCGGCACCTACGATCGGTGAGTCAAAAGCAAATCACGTTTTCTATTGTTGAGATTTTCCGATCTGCTACTTACAGTAGCGGCCACCCTTAACACGTTAACTGCCACGTCAGTCATATATGAATGACACCATTTGTTTGACTAGATTTCAAAGTTCATTCGTACGACGGTAGGTAGAGTAATTCAAAATTCTGTTAGGACCTGAGAAGTATAAAAAAGTTATAATAGCAGTGACTACAATAAATCTTGAAAATTGATTACATTTCTTCGAACTTTGGTACGTGCTGGCGTGGCACTTAACGTGTTAAGAACACCTTTGAAAAACGAATAACTTTTTTAAAATTGGTCCAAATGACAAGTTTTCTCTTTGAGATGTTAGAAGAATTAAAAATCTTCTATCTAAATATGAATAATGCGATTAATATGACTGGTACGAATAATATGATTAATACGACTAGTAAGAATCATATGACTAGTATACCAAGATTGCGGATCTTTGTGCAGAATAAAAATTATACACGTCGATTGCAACACACAGGAAACAAGCAAGAATTTATTCCTTTCTTTAACCCCCCGACTAGAAATTCAGTTAGGCATGCCTAAAAACGAATGTGGACCTAATGCGGCAAGACTGGGGTACGCTTAAGTTGGGCATTCCTAACAAATGCCACATACGGTCCAAATTCGGATGGCCGGGCGCACGCCTAGATTGGATATTCCTAACAGATGCCACATATGGTCCGAATTCGGATGACCGGGCACATGCCTAGGTTGGATATTCCTAACAGATGCCACATATGGTCCAACTTCGGATGACCCAGCGCTTACCTAGGTTGGATATTCCTAACAGATGCCACATATGGTCCAACTTCGGATGACCCAGCGCTTACCTAGGTTGGATATTCCTAACAGATGCCACATATGGTCCAACTTTGAATGGCCGAGCGCACACCTTAGTTGGACATTCCTAACAGATGCCACATACGGTCCAACTTCGGATGGCCGAGCGCTTGCCTAGGTTGGGTATTCCTAACAGATGCCACATACGGTCCAACTTCGGATGGCCGAGCGCTTGCCTAGGTTGGGTATTCCTAACAGATGCCACATATGGTCCAACTTCGGATGGCCGAGCGCTTGCCTAGGTTGGGTATTCCTAACAGATGCCACATATGGTCCAACTTTGAATGGCCGAGCGCACACCTTAGTTGGACATTCCTAACAGATGCCACATACGGTCCAACTTCGGATGGCCGAGCGCTTGCCTACGTTGGGTATTCCTAACAGATGCCACATATGGTCCAACTTCGGATGGCCGAGCGCTTGCCTAGGTTGGGTATTCCTAACAGATGCCACATATGGTCCAACTTCGGTTGACCCAGCGCTTACCTAGGTTGGATATTCCTAACAGATGCCACATATGCTCTAAATTCGGATGGCCGAGTGCATGCCTAGGTTACAGATTCCTAACAGATGTCACATATGGTCCATCTGTGGATGGTCGAGTGCACGCGACTCGAATAAAAATTGCGAATAATTTTTATTCGTTGCGTTATTCGACTACATTTTTATTCGAATAAAAATGTAGTCGAATAACGCAACGAATAAAAATTTATTCGCAGTTTTCATTCGCTCAGTTATTCAAATGAAATCTTATTCGAATAATGTCCAACTCTGTCTGGCGTCGACCATAATCTATGGTCCATATATTTTTTTTCTTAAGTACTTCCATTGTAGATTAGCATCGAAACACACAATATATTTGCTAAATAAACACAAACATTTTATTGTGAAACAATATATATTGTGGAACAAATATTTTTCCATGATAAACATAAAATATTTCCTGCATATTTAAAAAAAAAATTCTGTTTCTATTATTAAATAAAGATTCGTTTTATAACGACAAAAAAATATTTTTTTCATAATATGACAAATATTATCTGTATGTTAAAAAAAAAATTCTATTTCTAATATTACATAAAGATTCATTTTATAATAAGAAGAAAATATTTTTTTCATAATATGAAATAAATATTATCGGTATATTAGGAAAAGATATTCTATTTCTAATATGAAATAAAGATTCATTTAATATTTAGAAAAAAATATTTTTCTCGTAACATGAAATAGATATTTCTTGCATATTTAAAAACAAATATTTGTTACTTAATATAAAATAAATATTGTATGTATATTTAAATATTAAAAAAAAAGGTTGAATCCCTTTTTAATATAGTATGAATATGTATACAATATTTTGTGCTACTAGGGCGATGAGTAGACTGAAGAATCGGGTAACTCGGAACAGTTTCAAATTTTTCCGAGCGCAACCGAGACTCGACGCCGGGTTACCATGGGGCCATAAAAAAGACAAACAGAGCTAGGCCTAAACGAAGTCGATTATCATTTTCCGTATTTCTTGTCGGATCTTAATGGAAGTACTTTTTCCTAATATTTACCGTGTAACAAAAAAGCGTTGTTTCAAATTATTGGTATAAATTATATTTTCTCTGCAATTCTGACTGATTGCAATTTCTCACATAACTTTCTAACATTTTCAATTCGTTTATGTTCAACTTATAGTTCAATACAATATCTGTACGTATTCAATTGCGGACGCAATAATTAGATAACTATTGGTCTACAGAATCGTTTGCTGCAAAGAGCAATTCAATGTCTTTTATGGTAACTTCACAATATTTGTTTTTAGTTAAAAAATAAGATTTTTCTCAGAGTCCAAAAGCTGTGCGTGTAGGAGAAAAGTGAGGGCAGATTCGGAATCAGCGCAAAAAACTCTATCAGAATCACCGGATAGTAATTGCACAACATAATAAAAGTTAAAATTTAGCAGAAAAATCATCGAGGGGTTTCTTCGCCGACTTCGAATACATCCACGAATACTTTGACGAATACATTGACGAATAAATCCACTAGAAACGGTCCGAATACTATCGCGTTTCGTCTTATTTGAATCGGAAGAACGCCACGAACTGGTTCGTATCACTTCCACGAAAAAATTATGACAATCACAAAAGTTTATCAGTTCACTTGTCAGTGGTGTCATGTCGATATACCTGTCTGGCCCTCGGGTTGTCCACCCGTGTTTATTGCACCGCTTGGCCACAGCTACAGGGGCCTTCGTCGCCTCGACGTTCCGGCAGAATATAATCAAGGAGTACGCCTTGCACATTTTCCAAAATAACAGAGACTAATAGCACCGAATTACCCGTTGTAACAATATTTCCAGAAAGCTGTTACTCTCCGTTAAAACTTTTAGCATTTTATTAACCTATTGTCCACATTTGGTAACCAGATGTCAAACTATCGTCGAGTCCTTTATTTCCGCTTGCTTTATTCGAATCAAGGCGCTTTTCTGGTTTATTGCCTGCTACGGTACTCCCTTGGGACACATTTTTCTTATGAATTTCTAATGAGTTATAAATCATGTAGCAACTGTGCGAATACTTATTGCTCTTACATTTCGGACAATATTTTGTTTTTTCTGGATAACTTTGTAAATTATTCAACCAACTAATACGTACGGTCAGACGGTACGGAGACTCGCCATTAACATATAGTCAGGTATCGTCCCACTCCTCCTTCCGGGTAGGCGTCCTTTAGAGCTACAGGAAGGGGCCTGAACAATCGAAGGTGTCCTGATTGCGAATTGAAAGGTTCGGCAGGAACGAATTAGGGCATTAACGCCCTCTCGTTTTTAGAGGACCTCACGGACATCGCGTTAAGACTGGAAGTCAACATTACTCAGTTCAGTTCCTACACTAGGACCGTGACTACTGTCCAGTTCTTCGCATAGTCTGACTATCTTTCAATCAGTTTCACGCCCTCAGCATTGCGCCTTTCTTGTCCAGCGATCGGGACAAGGCAAGTTGACGAAACGCGATTCTTCGAACACGAAAATACTCGCTAGCGTTCAGTGAACCGGCTACTCAAAATTATTTTGACGGTTTGTTAATACAACAACATTCGCGAGTCGACGCGTCCGCGGTCTAATTTAGACACTAAACTAGATTGTTCTAGTCTAGAACAATCATCCGCGCGTCATTAACGAGTGTATAGACTGAAAAGTGAATTAACATAAATTGTTTTCCGCTACGATGTCGGATGACATGCGAAATTTGAAAACTCGCGAACTCACACGTCTCAGAGTACAACGACTTCGTAAGCGTCGTAAATTATTAAGTGATCAGCAATGCACAGAATTTATAAATTCGGAAGCAGATGCGATAGTGATGTTGGAAAATAGTGAATCAAGAATCTATGCAGAACGTGGGAGCGAAAATTCAGATAGTGTCGTGTCGGATGTTGTACAAGTTTCACAAGTTGATCGTAATACACCACAAGTAATTAATGATGATATTGTGTCGTCAGAGGGAGACGAGACAAGGGAAGATACAGGACATAACAGTGGAAATAATCATACAGAATCTTTTATACATTATCAGAATACAAGCGCTAAGACGACAGAAGTAACTGCAAAGAATTGTCAAGAAAGTGGCTTTAATGACATACGAGATATACGCGAATGGGCTCTCATGGATCCGCCAATACCACATACTCGACTAGAAATATTGATGGACATATTAAGGAGACATTCTTATCCTAATTTACCTAAAACAGCCAAGACATTTCTAGATACAACATCCACAAATTATATCACCGAAAGCTTTAATAACACCAATGATGAGTTTGTATACTTTGGGATAAGTAAAGTTCTGGAGAAATGTGTAAATCCAGAGATGCATAAAAGTAGTGATATACCACTAATGTTCAACGTTGATGGTTTACCATTATTTAAGTCGAGCAGAGTACAGTTTTGGCCAATTTTATGTAAAATTTTTCATGATCCTGACGTTTATCAACCATTTCCTGTTGCCGTTTATTGTGGACATGGAAAGCCAACCAATATGGAACGATATTTGGAACAATTTATAGACGAAATTAACGATCTGCAACGTACTGGCATTGCTATAGATAATAGAACATTTTCTATATCTATCAAAGCTTTTATATGTGACAGACCTGCGCGTTCGGTTGTGAAATGTATTAAGGGTCACGCAGGATATTGGGCCTGTGAAAGATGTACGATACGTGGCAAAAGATATAAAAACCGGATCATTTATCCATTTATAAATGGTAAGAAAAGAAGTGATTTATCATTTAGACATCAAACTAATGCACAACATCATATAGGAATATCTCCTTTGCTTCGCTTATATCCGAAAATTGATATGATCAGTCACTTTTTGTTGGACTCTATGCACTTATTATATTTGGGAATTATGAAAAAACTATTACACTACTGGATAGATGGAAATGTGAAAAGGTTGAAGCTGAGTGATCGTGCTAAGGTGCAATTATCAAATTTACTAAAAAGAATAAAAGTACCTGCTGAATTTCAACGAACGACTAGATCACTAACAGAGTATCATAAATTCAAAGCCACTGAATACCGATTTTTATTGTTATACGCAGCTCCTGTTATCTTCAAAGAAATTTTACCAACTGACATATACAAACATTTATTACTCCTACATACTGGTTGCAGAATCTTATCGTCTAAAGAATTAGCCGTGAATAAATGTAAATATGCTAGATTGTGTTTAACGAAATTTGTGACCAAAGCACCATTTATATATGGAAATGAATTTATGATTGGAAACGTACATAATTTGATCCATCTTGCAGATGATGTTAAAAATATGAACTGTTCTCTGTCCAATATTTCCAGTTTTCCATTCGAAAATGCTCTAGGAAAAATGAAACGACTTCTTCGAAATGGAAATAAGCCTCTCTCTCAATTATGCCGTAGATTGAATGAAATGTCTCATATTTGGAACGAAAGAGCTGATACTCCGCCTACAATCCAAATTACTAGACTATTAAGATCAAAAGAATTAGAGAATAAAATACTAGTTAAACGAGTTCAATATAAAGAGGCACTACTAACCACTACATTTCCCAATAATACAGTTTTATTGAATAGCAATGAAATCGTACAATTAGATAGTATGTGGTTATCCCCAAACGATGACGTAAATCGTATCAAAATTACAGGAAAGATATTGAAGAAGAGAGAGGCACTTTATTCCTATAATGCTTGTAATTCACATCATCTCCAAATATGGAATGTTAGCGGTAGAAATACGAACACTATAATGTGTAAAATTACCGATATTAAAAGCAAAATGGTTCCATTTGATTTCAGTGATGGGGTTAGAGAACAAATTTTGGTAATGCCTCTACTGCATATGTGAAGTGCATACAATATCAAAAGCATAACGTATATTATTAAAAAATATATCTATTACGATGTAATATAATTATTAGTGTTTCAATAATGCTACAGTCAGAATTGGGCATGTTAGAAAAATACTCCCTCAAATAATGACGACTAGGGGTAAACATCGGCAACGACGGGCCCCGACAGCGTGGTGCCGCGACGGTCGTAAATTGTCCCGGGCCCTTGAAGACGTCATCGAGGAAGGGGACTTTTGAAAATTTAAGATATATGTTTTGTAGATCTATGTTAGTTATACGCATGCTGAAAATTGCATCGAAGTCGGCTAACGCAGGAATAAAAGGCACGCATCGAAAGATGTACGATTCTGTGGATTTTAAGCAGAGACTGATCAAAAGTATATTGTGTATATATATATACAAACGCATACAATGTAACCATATATATATATATATATAGTTAGACGTCGACCGATCAAATCGGCCGACTGTGTGGTTACATTGTATGCGTTTCGTTGGTCCGTAGTCGTCCAAAACGGTTAAAATCGGCTGGTGAAATCGGATGGACTCCAGTGAGACCACTTCGGTCTTCTTCGGGCGACTTCGGCCTACATCGAGCTCTTTCCTCCCAATTCCCCTGATCTAGCAACTGTGAAATGGGATAGTGTTCTGGCGACACTGCATCCAGTGTGAAGTGTGACTGCACCATTAGTTCTTTCAAACGCTCTGAAGAAACGAAACGTGTCCGACGAGAGAAAAGTTTACCAGTGAGTGCAACGTGTTTTCAAGAATGGCTGAAATAACAAGAAATGGTCTCAGGCGTAAACATCAGAAAAAAATAGTGGATAACAAAACAAGTAAGATACTTCAATTTTTAATCATTAATTTTTTGCAGTTTTTTTAGAAAGTGTACCTTTTTAATTGTAAATGCCATTATTTTGTTCTGCTATTCAGTGATTATAATTTATCAATCGACGCAATCATTTAAATCGTCAAAAAATAAAACGATGCATTAAAAGTTTTAGATGAGACAGATTCAGAGATGAATTCTGATACTGTAGAAGACGTCGAGTTCAGAAAGGATAAAAAAAGGAGAAAGATACCACGTGGGAAGAAAGTGATGAACACGGGAAAAGTAAAACGGACAGTTGCCTTGACAGAAAGCTCGGATAGCAACTTTGATTGTAATTCACCGCCGCCGACATTCTCAAACTCAGCGCACCAATCCACATCTGTACAGCCGACATGTTCATGTCAAGAAGAAATAAATTCATTGAAAAGTAATTATGCTAAACTATTAGATAAAGAAATTATTTAAAACAATAAATGGTTCGTCCATTCAATAATGCTTTATAGGCATTTTTACAACCATAACATTTAAATTTATTACAGATTACTTTGAAACAAAATTCACGCAACAGAACGAAACAATGGACGCCAATTTTAAATCGCTGGTCGTCCAAGTAAGTCAACTGGGTAGTCAAATGATTGACCTAAAAACAACCCTGAAAGTGCTGACGGAGAAAACGATCGGTAACGGTGACAATTGCGATTTAACGTCCGATTTTGAGGATAATTGGAGATTTCTTCCGTGTCGTACGATGGAAGAGTTCAACAAATTCGACGAAAGGATTAAAGGGGAGATGGATTTTCGTCAAAAATTAGTAAGCTTTTATACTGTTCTATTTTTTCATATTTATTTATTTATTATATGTAAGTAAAACAAGAATTAATTCTATCGTAAAATTTTTTGTAGGCACATAAATTAATCAATATGGTTAACAAACGTGCAACAATCGTGCGGAACGTGGGCGAAATGTTACGGTTCTGCTTATCCCGAGAACTCGCCCTAAAATGCAACCCGGTGAAGCAAGCCGATGGAAAATTATTCGTATTTGTCAATACGAATCTTTACAATGTTGTGAAATGTATGTTTCCATTTTCCATTTATAAGATTTGTATTAATTGAATTATGAAATAATCTAATGAAATTGATTTTTTATTCCAGCTACGCTGCTGTCCACCTTTTCGAACAATACGAATCCATTAAACGAAAGCGACATCATCAAAGTTGTAGCAACCGTCTTACATCATTGTAGAGATTGGGAAGGAGGGCGAGTTAAACGCCAGACGAAAGGTGCTGTAAACATTCAAAACGCGAACGAGGATACTCTACCTTCAGATTATTCATTTATACAGTGAGTGTAAATATAGGTATTCGTACGCCCTTTAGAACAGAATAACTTTTTTATAATTGTACCAAACAACCTGATTTTTATATAACACGGTCCAACAGCCAAAAAGCCTTTTTGGCTGATTCCGAATCTGGCCTTAATTTTTCTCCTAGACGCACAGTTTTTGAGAAATTTGAGTTAAAAAAACATTTTTCGACTTTGAACAAATATTGTGATGTTATTATAAAAGATATTATAGTGTTCATTACAGCAAAGGATTCTCTAGACTTTCCCGAATCCCGTGATGTTCAATAGTAATACATTATGATTGTTTAAACATATTTTTTAATTTATCCGAAAAAATTAGGGCCCTGCCGAAAATCGAATTACACCACGCGATAGAGCAGACTCTTATCTTGAGAAATCACCCTGTCAGGTTTCAATCATCGACGTTTTTACCGAGCCAGTCAGTAAAATATCATCGCGGAACACGAGTCGCCGCCAGTGGTGATCTGCCATTACCGCGGTCGTTCGACGGGATACGGCGCGGCGCGGCGTAACAGCGATGCAGTCGCTTTGACAGAGCACCACTTGCGGCGACTCGTGTTCCGCGATGATATTTTGCTTTCTAGCTCAGTAAAAACGTCGAAGTTCGAAACCTGATTGGCTGGTTTCTCAAAATAAAAGTCTGCTCTATCGCGTGGTGTAGTTCGATTTTCCGCTGGACCCTAATTTTTTCGGATAAATTAAAAAATATCATCAAAGAAGGGTGCAAAAGTGGTGCATCTCCGTCTTTAATGTTTGTTTAAACATGTTTAAACAATCATAATGGATTACTATTGCACATCACTGGATTCGGGAAGTCTAGAGGACTTTTGCTCTAAAGAATATTATAATATCTTTTATAATAACATCACAATCTTTGTTCAAAGTCGAAAAATGTTTTTTTTCAAACTCAAATTTCTCAAAAACTGTGCGTCTAGAAGAAAAATTAAGGCCAGATTCGGAATCAGCGCAGCAAACTCTATAACAATTGTATAGTGAGAATCGAAAGATCAAAAAAAAGTTTGAATTTGTTGGACAGTGTAATCAATTACAAGCAGTGGTTTACGAAGTGATATGCACAAAAAATTTTCCAAAAATTATAATTTACAAGGTTATTAAAAAAAGGCATTTGTTAAAACATTTTTATTTGGGACCATAATGAAAATTTATAAATATGTATGTTTTGTAGATTTATGTTAGTTATACACATACTAAAAATTTCATCGAAATCGGTTGACGCAGGAGAAAACTACCCGCATCGAAAGATATACGATTCTGTGGATTTTAAGCAGAAATTGATCAAAACTCGTGTAAAACTACGATTTTCGCCATCTTTAACCGCTTGTAGCGCGTGTGTATGTTAATTGATTTCGATGAAATTTTCAGCATGTGTATAAGTAACATAGATCTACAAAACACATATATATATATTTTAAATTTTCATTAAGGTCCCAAATAAAAATGTTTTAACAAATGCTTTTTTATTTTTGCATATGACCTTGTAAAGTATAATTTTTGGAAAATTTTTTGTGCATATCACTTCGTGAACCAATGCTTGTAATTTATTATATAAAAATCAGATTGTTTGGTACAATTATAAAAAGGTTATTCTGTTCTAAAAGTCGTGTGAATACATTTTACACTTACTGTATATGTCGTAGATTTAAGCGCATAGTAATTAAGTTAAGCATAGTATAGATTAAACGCGTGTAGGTTAAGCATTTGTTGTTAATTGGAAGTTGGCGGAGTCGGCTGCCGGGTGCTTTTAAATATAATTATATTTCATTTAATTTCATTTATTAATTTTATTTTGATTTATTAATTTAATTTAAATTTAATTTGATTTAAAATATTTTCCAATAGTAAATGAAAAATGTAATAAAGCGAATTAACTAACTGAATACTACCATAGATCTTATTTTCCTCATGAGAAGACTGCGGATTATTATGTAAAATAAAAATATTGTCAGGTCAATTGTAAGAAACGCAGAAGTTATATAAATATATAAATGCACTTCCTCTATTAATATATTTAATACGTCGAGAATAATATAACGACAATATCATTCACTTCTTGTATTGCCTTTATATAGTTTCCTTTTCCACCAATCCTATTTTTGTAAAAATTCGTGAGATTTCATGAATGTCTCACAATGAGGGCCTAATAAGGCTATCCCAATGTTGCCTAATGCGGTCTGCCGAATTAGATAGTCATTGGGAAAACCCAATGTGGCCCCATACGCGGGTTTTCTAATACGAGCCCCATGCGGCTTTCCCAATTAGGCAGTCGCGGATATTCAGCGTTACATGCCGCATGCTTGCCCAATGGGGCAGCCGCATTAGGGCCTAACTGAAACCCTAATGTGCGCCTAATGCGGTTTGCCTCATTGGATAGTCATTGGGAAAACCTAATGCGGCGTTCCCAATTAGGCAGTCAGCGGTACCTAGCGTTACATTGCGCATTCGCGCCTAATGGGGCTGCCTCACTAGGGCCTAATGACCAAATTAGGCTAGCCCAATGCGAGTCTAATGACTGCCTAACTGAAATTTCTAGTCGGGCCCTTACACTATAATATCGAGTCAGACTAGTGATGAAGATTTCGAACAAAATCTACTAAATATGTATAGCATTAATTTCCTTTAAACCCAACCAAACTTCTATTTTGTTGTTTGCGAAATATAGCCATTGGAGACTGCATAAACATACAATAAATATAAACTTCCTTTTCTTCTAACATATTATAAACGACAAAGAAGTTCTAATAGCCGCAATCATAAAATAATTCTTAGTGCAAGGGGTTAATAGTTCGAGAAAGTGATCAGTAATCCATCGATATATACAGGGTGCTCATTCGAAAACTTTCCAGCCGAATATCTCGAAAAGTATAAATGATATTAAAAAAGTGTAAAACATGTGTCCCAGGATTTCGAGGGAAAAGTGGGAGGCAGTATCAGATTTTATTTGGGCGGCCTTTTCAAGGTCATTTGAAGGTCAACTTTGTTTTTTCAAATGGAAACCTAAATTTTTTATTATGGGATCTTATTGTACGTAAAAAGACCAGCAATTTTCGTACGATACTTTTTTTTATCTGCGCACTAATTTCGGAGATATTTAAAGAGAAGTAGAGTGAGGCATGCCCCCCTCTTTCCCTCTCGAAATCCTTGGACACGTGTTTTACACTTCTTTAATATCTTTCATACTTTTCGAGATATTCGGCTGGAAAGTTTTCAATAGAAAACCCTGTATAAAAGTATTTCAATTATTATTTCCAATACGTTTTATTTGAATTGTACCCAGCTCTGGATAAATAAGAATTGTAATAACAAATATTTTGAGATGCGGTAATATGGAGGAACCTCCCCTAATGCACCGAATGAGTACCGGTACGTTCTCGATCGAATCTCCCCTCATTTCGTTGGTGTGAGTTGCGTCGACTTTCTACCCTGCTCGAGGCGATAAACCTCGACGGGCTCAAACCAGCAGAACGATTGTCGAATGTCGAATACTGAACTGTCCGGGTGCCCAACTACCCAGACCCGCTCGCGAGAAACCTGTTTTCGTATTGTCCGGAACTCTTACAGTCAGTTAAAACGCGGTAAATGACTAGTTTGATATACACCATGCTAAAAATAATTATATTATCGCAATGAAATCAAACGACTTCCCCAGCTAATCTGCAACAATTCATCAAAACGCAACCAAATAAGACGCGAAAATTACATAGAGTCTATGTCATGCACCATTAGTAAATAAAACACAATTTTACGTCTGGTTTCGAACCTATAACTCGATCACAAGAATAAATACAAGAAAAATGTGATTACCATATCTTCTTTCATTTTTAGCACTTACTCGCATGTAAAGAACTTGAGAACATTTTTTAGGGCTATTAATTATGGGCTAGAGATACAGACTATGGATATGATGTGTTTATGATTAAAATGAATTGCTGAAACTTCAAATAATAAACTTTATAGAATTGAGAAATATTAATACAATATTTTCAGCTTATGCAAATTCTCGAAGAAAGGCCGAAATATTTATTTGGTTCCTGATCTTTATGATTAAGAAAAAATGTTGTTAATTTGCATAAACCTACGCAGTCTAGTCTAGTAAAAACAATTTCTACCATTACAATTTTGAAGCAAAAGTTCAAAGAAAATTTATGAACACACGATTCAATAATTATGAAGTGTCTTATATTTTTTAAGAATTGTTGTATGCAATTAAAAAGGGAAAATAAAGTAAAAGTAGGATAGTCCAAATGTTTGATATAATTGCTCTTTTGGATGAAGTAATGGGTTAAAATTCCGTAGAATATTGCTTTTCTTAGTGAACTATTTAATGGACCATCGTTGGTTTAAGCTTTAATCTGTTTCAAGGTTGTTCTGATCGGCTGGTCCGGTTATACCCCTTTGTCATTTTTGTTATTTTTCGCTGTTCGATGACTGAGCTGTTCCCTGACGAAACCAACATTTTTATACAAAACACCATCAACCTCGTCAGCCTCTCAACACGTTTTAGAATCGCATGATTGCATTCTTTACGCGATAACACTTTCTGGCGCCAGCGAGGGTATAAATGGACGAGTAGGTTGTTTAAGTGTTTATAGAATACTATCTATGCATTAGTTATTATAAATGGTGATGCATATACTGCGGATTTCACGTGATTGACAAATCCAATCCGTTGAAATTTAAAAGTATAGCGAAATTAGCATATTAAAAATATCATAGAATGAAAGAAATTTTTATTTGACTTTTATGCAATTCATATAAAAAAAGTTTTATTTTGCATAAAAAACGAAGAATATAGAATTATTTTAATAAGCTTGATAATTTTATATTGTAACAATTAATATTTTAATATTTTCATTCTCTGTTATGAACCTGTGGTAAGCATAAACGAAATATGTATAAATAAAAGTCAAGGAGCAAATAAATATGATGGTTATTTAACCATAGAATAGAAAGTTAATAAGTAAATGATACACATTCTTGATCCATTAATTTTCAAATTACTTAAACAGAAAGCAACATTTATTACATTAAATTCACACGTTTTAATAAAAAAAATTAACATAAAAAATTGAACATTTATGGAACGATGTTTTCAAATTAGGCGTTTCTGAAATAGATTATATACATACTATTTACTATACAACTATTTAGAAACAGATGATTATTATTTGCACATTAAATATATTAGCAAACTTGCTAATACAGGAAAACAGACTGACATTTCAACGGAAAGACAGGTTATAGCACTACATATATTTGAAAGGTAAATGTTTTCATGATTCGAAAAACATTCCACTATACAATAGATTAAAAACAAATTTAAATTTCCAGATACACTCCAATATATATCTGGCATAAGAAAGAACAAAACAACAATAAGCCATCATCATTGAAGCCAAAGATTTTATGTCAAAAAATGAACACTGAAAATACGTTCTAATTTGGTTAATAACGAAAATTAGTTACACTTGTATGTTTGATTTTATGATAATAAAACTTTTGTAGAATGGTTTTACATATTCACTTCTGTACGCTCAATTTTGTGTCAGTAAAATATCTGTACTTTTACATGTAATATATAATATATATAATCCATAATATAATTATAATATAATTATAATATAATATAATACAATATAATATAATATAATACAATATATATAATATAATAAATATAATATATATACATTACTTATAATATATTATATATATATATATAATATACATATATATATATAAAATATGTTCTCATTGTTAGTTGTTTTATTAATTGTTCATAAAAACAATGAATGCAATATAGAACAGTACTTTTACTCCAAAACATGTGCATTCGTATGTATTTATTCATCCGATAATTTTCACGTAACGTATAATAATTGTAGTTGATAAAACAAAAATACATTAATAAAGTATAGTTGAATGGACGAGGTCCACCTGTATCCGTCATTATAGCGATCACGAACAATGTTAACGTAGACAGTAATACACACAGTGCTCCAAAAATTACAAATAAACTACTTTCCTTCAAATATTGTTTTCTTTTTATATTCTACTAATTTTACCAATGCTCCTGAATTCAATAAATACGAATTTATCAATTAACGTTGGTATACCAAGGTTAAGGGTTGGCATACACTTACAATACGTATTCGAACGGTTTCAAATGAGAGGCTCTATAAAATGTATTTACATTACAAATTCCATAATGCTTTCATCCCCAGTAGTAACTTGTAAGTTTCGTGATAATACATGTAAACTTTGAAGACCATACACTAACGTCAACAAAAGTTATAAAATATTTCTTGGAAACGATATGAAGGCCACAAAAGTATTCGCACGGCGTAGATCTTCTACATATATATTGCATCTGTAGGACAGATTGTAAACATTAACAGTTTAATATATGTACATATTGGAAACACCTCACCAAAATCCAGACCCCAATCCCCATTGAGCATTCATAGGCAGAAATTGTAAAAGGATTTATCCAAATACATGACAAACTCAAAAGAAGCGTTAAAAAACCAAATTATGGTAATTTGGAATATTGTTGAAATCAATGAAAATTTGGTGAATAGTAACGGCGTCTGCAAGATGTAATCAGTGCTCATGGCGGACCAACAAAGTATTAAAATTTAATGTTTTTATGAAAAACACATCGTCGTTCCAATAGTTTTGTAGCCTTCATATTATCTTCAAAGTTTACATGTATAATCACGACACTTACAAGTTACTATTGTAATGAAAAGATTATGGAATTCGTAATGTAAGTTCATTGTTTTTTTTTAATGGTATTATATATATGGTATAAAATAAATACAGTTTATTGTAGGTCCCCGTCGCGAAATAACCTTAGAAAAGTGTTGAAAACGACGTAAAAATAATCAAAAAAGTTCACTTTTTAAAGTCTCATAAATTGAATTTGAAACCATTCGAATACATTCGTGGTTCACTGATATGTAAACACAACAAGGGCACATGAACCGAGGACCGTGTAAACGATTTCGGAGTACAACTAAAACAAATATGAGACAAAGGAGTGACAGTTTATAGACTGATTCATAAACGTACAAGCACGATTATAGTAATTATCGAAGATTCATGAATATAACATGAGGCCACCATTGAATGAAAGACTACTGTATACGGTAGGAATTGAAGAAGAAAATCTACGCAATCGTTTTCCTATAGATTTGCCTACATTCAACGATTGGAACAATGGAAACAGAACGATAAGGAGAGACATGAAAAAATCTATTGCACGTGCCATTTATTTTACATCCGTCTGCGTCCATAAACTATAGTACGACAGAGTCATATGGGGCGCAGTAAACGTAAGTCCGTATACAAAAACGAAAACAACAACGTTATTACCAAAATAAATCTGTAAGACTGCACTTCGCTCTAAGAAAGAACTTTATGTACGTCATCAGGCATGAAAACAGCCACGAAACCATAGGTCCGCCATGCACGCTCATTCTTGCCGCCTATTTTGCTTGCACGGTCATATGTTTTTAATGCAAGACGAAGCATGTGTGTTGCGCTCAAATCAGCGAACTATGTGTATGTAATGTCAATTGTTTGGCATGAACACAATCACCGCGAGATTGATTTTCCTGTGCGTGTTCCGAGTATTGTCGCTAAAAAAGTAGAAACACGCAAGCCACTTTGTCTTTTTCCATATGAAATAACGGAGTCGACATTGCTATTGCTCAATTCTTTCAGGGAATCCATCGAATTACAGTAGCCTCACGTATAAAGCCATCGAAAAAATTGTTTTATAAGAATATCTTCTGCGGCAGTCACTGTTCTGTGTTTTCAAACAATTTTTTGTGCACATGCTGTGCGCTTCCTGCTACGTAAAATACACAGTCTTACAAACGATATATACAGTATTTTAAAGTAAATGCCATTGAAAAATCTATTTTAAATGGCCTTGCTCATTCGTAAATAACTAAACCAGCCGCTAGTTTCCAACTTCGCTTCATTTGAAAAACAGAAGTGACTTAATTTAACACTTTATAAATAATTCACGATTTTTCAATGTCCGTTAAACCAACAGCTTGCGTAATAGACTCTAGCAATCTCTTTCAAGATTATTGCAGTTGGTGATCTAATAGTCAGAGTTGTTGTACAAAAAATAGTTTTATTATCCATGTCCAGTTAATAATGTTATATATAGTGCTGTTAATATAGTAGGTTATTGTTTTAAGCGTTTTATCTAAAAACTATTTCAAAAGACAGTTCCTTGATTGGTACTAATGTAAAACACTTCCTTTGCTAATTATACTGAAAACAGGTAAATATATATAATGTAATATTAAACAATATAATGCATTTTTAAACTGGTGATTTAATAATGTCAAGGGGTTAATACTTCATAAAATAGTTTGCAGAAATAATAACAATTTAATGTGGCTAGACTTTGGTATCAAAATTCAAACATTTTAAAAATGTCAAGGGGTTAATACTTCATAAAATAGTTTGCAGAAATAATAACAGTTTAATGTGGCTAGACTTTGGTATCAAAATTCACTATATTAATGTAAACATTTTTATGCATTTAAAAGATAATTTTAATGTATTTAAAAGAAAACAACTGAGCTTTTTATAAATATGAGACGTTTCCAGGCCAAATTATTAACCATCTTTTGGATTTTATTATATTTCTCAGCCAACACACACGGTTGTCGCCTAAATTGTTCGATTTAAGATAATTTTACTTAACAAGTATATTAAAAATATACTACTACATTGATTTTCTTTAATCTTTATTTTATGGAGTAAATCGATTTGGTAAATGAGCAGCTTGTAAAGCACAGCCATGAAAAAGCCTATTAACACTGTACCTACAGAGCTCTTAGAATTACTATTCCCCATTATGCTGTAAAAGCAACAAGAATCTATTCAAATTTTTACCGCGTTTTGGTAAGACGTGTATACAAAGAAATAAATCCAGTGAACAATTTCCTACGAGCGCATCTCTTCAATTACAATAATCCTAGATTCAAAAACATTGAACCCATCATTTGAAGTATAACATTCCCATGAAAAAGTCTATTGACTCTTACGGAGCAATAAAAGTGGCAATATCCTATTGCTTCATAAGCACAACAGGAACATATTTATTTACATTTCTAGTCATTTTTACTACAGCATATATCCAAAGAACTAAGTCTCAGGAATAATTTCCCATGATTGCATCTTACAATCTCAATAATGCTACATAAAAAACTATTCAATCCAACATTCAAGATCTACATTTAATAAACATCTTTCAAATACAGCGCAGTGATGAAAAAGTCTAATAACACGAGATCAACGAAGCATTAACACGTTCAGCGCCATGTCACTCATATCTGAGTGACGGAATTATTTATACAGAATTGAAAATTAATTTTTACGTTGGTAGATTGAGGTGTACAAAATTTCCTTACGATCTGGGGAATAGAAGAGGTTTGAAACAGTAATTGATATCACAAAACTAAACTTCTTATTTTTTGTTTTATTAAATATATTGCTTTGATTTTGTGTAATTCGTATGATTGTGGAGTGGGCGCTGAACGTGTTAAAAGTGACTATTTCCTGTTACTCTATAAAAATTACGAGAACGTATTCATAGTTCTAGTAATTTTCATTACAGCACACATTCAAAGCAATAATTTAATAATCTCCTATGAACGCACCTTTATAATCTGAACAATCGTAAATCAGAAACTATATTAGACCCGCCATTCTGGCATAATTCTATATTGTTAACACTAGGTTTACGGAGCACTAAAATTGATTATTTTACATTGCTTTATAAAAATAATAAAATTGTATATACTTAGATCTTCAGTAATTTTTATTGTAATATGTACACAAAAAAATAAATCTATTTAATAATTCCTCAGGAATGCCTCCTTACACTCTTAATAATCGTAAATTAAAAATTTTTGAATTCGTCATTTTGACGGGCCCCGTAAATCTAGTGTTAAAACAAACCAATTGAGCTCATTAAAAAAACACCACAATCACGAAAAATCCCATTGACACTCTTCAAAATACTATCAAAGTGCCTAACCCAGTCACACTCATTCTACCCAACAAAATCCCTCACAGCTGATGTCCGTTTATCAGCCGCGTTCCTTCACGAAACTGATAAGGAACTATAAAAGTTAGCGTAACTCTACATAGTTTCCCGGCGTGCACCACACACCAGTGCAAGTAAAACTGCCGCTCGCACGAATGCTTTATGTATGGCGGCCCATGCAGGCAGAGCGTGCATTCCTGCACACTGTTTCTGTCTCTTATACTTCCACATATCCGCGGTGCTCTGAACTCCTACGACCATCAAACCGTTCTAGATGAGCAGAACTAGTAGAACCAACGTTACCCTTGCTCCTCTTCAGCAGCAGGACCCTGTTGCGCGATGCGAAACACGTCGGTGGTCGACATGGTGGCCAGTTGTCGATTGTGGCCAGTCAGCGTTCGCGATCACATATCGACGTCCTGTTTGGTAACGTTCCTCGGAGGATGTTCGCAGGATCTTAATTCTCTCTGATACGGGTCCACGTGCGAACTAGAGAATTCGCGCACTGGTCACATACGTGGCTGGCGCCTGTCAAGGCTAACACACTGACTGACGTATGCAGGATATCAGATATTGTACAGAGATCAAGCACGTTGCCGAGCGTCTATATCATTTATAAACAGCACAGGGAGAAGGGAACCAGGGCGCTACCTAATCTCTTCTAACCAGGCTTCGTCTAATTGTTTATTCCTCCACAATGGAGATGTTCTTTATGCGAACTTCGTACGTTGCACTTCGTTCGAGAATACAATGGCCTCCAGGATAAAAAGAATTGGTAATTATAGAGAAAAGGTCTGCGTACTCCGATTTCGATGAAATTTTAATATGTTATGGAGCAACACATTCTGAACAACTTTTTCCAATATAGGGGGGTCGCTTTTAGTTTTCGAGATATTTGCAAAAAGCTATCGGTAATGTTAATTTCATAACGAAAACCTTCTTTTTAGAAACACTGGGTGGGTGTGTGTGGTATTGTCGCTTCTCATCTCCACAACGTGTTTACAAACAAAAAATAAACAGATGCGGCCCGAAAATTCAGGAAATGGAATAACAGAAGAAACAAGTAGAATTAACTCCTGTAGATAACTCTGATCATACATAGATAGGCTGAGCTTTCAATTTTCAAAGACATTTCCTGGATTTTCGGGCCGCATGTGTTTATTTTTTGTTTGTAAACACGTTGTGGAGATAAGAAGCGACAATACCACACACTCCCACCCAGTGTTTCACACGCACCCAGTGTTTCTAAAAAGAAGGTTTTCGTTATGAAATTAACATTACCGATAGCTTTTTGCAAATATCTCGAAAACTAAAAGCGACTGCCCTATGTTGGAAAAGGAAAAAGTTGTTCAAAATGTCGAAATCTATAATATATTAAAATTTCATCAAAATCGGAGTACGCAGACCTTTTCTATAGAATTACCAAACATTCAAGCACCGGATAGGACTGAACGTTTCATCTCACGAAACTATCAAAACTGAATTCTTTTAGATTCCGCGCGATCTTTATTACAGTATGTGCTTGAATAAAGAAATTTATCAGAAGCATCTTTGTAATTTCAATAATTGTAAACCAAAAAATATGAGACCGGCGATGGCAGGTTTAGTGATAAAAATACTGTAGCTGAATTGCACGTGGCAGTGCAGTGAATGTAAAATAACTTGTTTAAAAAGAGTAAAGTTATGCTATTAATTAGTGCACTGTAAATTTAAAATTATAGATATGACTGTGCTTTTACTGCCTAATAGTAAACAATTTTTTAATTGATTTATAAGGGAGTCTATATAGCTATATATTAGCCTGTCTCAAAAGATTAATGCATCCGATGCAAATTCAAACTAGTTTTCTAAGAAAGTAAATTGCTACGTAACAGAAGGCTTAACAAATAATAAAATATTAACAAACAGATAATCGCGTGTATATGCTCATGTTATCCAACAATATCAAGCGTGCACGTTGGGAAATTAACTTTTGGGAGAGCCTGATACAGTGGCTGCGACTTCGACTCGATAATGGGGAATGTTATGGGAAATCCTATGCGATTGGATACCTCTTCCCTCGCAAAAATCTTCTATGGAATTACGATTCCGTTTTCGTGCAACGAGCGAGTAACTGGTTTATATCGTTATGTAAGGAATTGTTTGCGATAATACGTTAAAACAGTGGATAGATGCTCGACAACTTACGATCTCTATACAGTAGATACCGGTAGCGCAACAGGTTGCTCGTTGGCCACGGATTTTCCACGAGTCGAACGAAAAAGCGGCGAAGAGCGACGCACACGGCTGCGACCGACTCACTGCGGTCTCGTGTGGTATCACGCCGCGCCGCACCTTCGCCGCCGTTCCTTCTACCTGTGCACGCACACTGTTCCCCCGTTTACCTCTCTTCGGTATGTGCGTGCGAGTCTTACACAGTAGATTCGTTTCTGTGTGCGTACACCGGTCGTCGACGACGAGACGCGTTCCTTCTACCTGGCCCGCTTACTCACACCACTCCTCGGCGGATATTGAGGATCATAGCGTGCCGGCGTCGTCGCACCAGTGTGCGTTTTTTCTGTTTCTGCGACACACACTTAGGCCAATGATTTGCCGTTTCTGCTTTTACTATATTGCGTTCCTTCGATTAGGGGAGACCGGGCCTAGTTGACTAATTTTTAGCATGTCTAATTTTTGTAAATAAATCACTGTTATTCGGTTGAGTTGTTGAATACCAAAAGCTGTCCTTATCTAAGTATACAGGCTTAATTTTGAAAATCGCTTTAATTAAGTATATGCTGAAATTTTTATCACATTGTCTTGATGAGCGCAGTAAGTCAACAAGCCTCGGGTCTGGGGTTAGTTAACTTGAAATTCATTTTAACTACATATTATTTCTTTAATTTATTTTAAGGAATAATTAACTTTCATTTTTTATTTCTTTGACGTATATTTCTTATAATGTTGAATTTTATCTACAAATCAAAGTCACAATTAATGCACAAATAAAACACTTTATTCGAATTGTTGCATTTTTTGTGACTAGAAAGTCTTTAGCGACACTATCAATGCAATAATATCAACTGATATTTTTTACTTCTCAGTTTTTTTTCTATAATTTATCATATTGATACCTGCAACAAATATAGCTAATTGACACAAAAAGCAAAGCAAAATAAAAATGCGACGAAAATAATATCCAGAGTTTACACTGTGTCTACGTCTAGATCTTATTTGACTATTAATCAAATAACCCCGCCAGTACATAGTCAAATGATGGATCATGACAATGATCATATTAGGATCTTATTAGGATCTGAAAAATGCATAATTGGAGTACTCGGTACAATGTATTGCAACTCGTATGTGGATGACGGAATACTTTGTGTATAGAGATTTACACTGCCATGTCAACCATGCATGATTCATGAAATTAGTTGTCTACATTTAAAAATAAATTTTTACGTAGTATATTCATTGTACCCAATTCAGTCACAATCTGGACAATGAAAAAACACTGAAGGATTATTGTACATTGCAAATTCACAGTATCTATGTCATTAAATAAATTAGTTTGATTTTATGGAATAGTAACCCAAGACAATAAATATATTTAATGTTGATAGTTCAATAACAACTTAAATCATTATTTGAAATAACATGAATGGGGTGGACATGTTTAATGACGATCTTAGTCGAATTTTATGGATTTTTCTATATCAATATAATTTAGGACGTTTGAGAATCGTCATGCAAGAGTAAAAAGATATTTTTCAATGAATTTTGTTTTATATGGTAACGGTAGATTGAAATGGTTTAACGACGATTGAGAATTTGGCAATGTACTTTTCCCTTCACGTTTCTCTTCACCGCCGAGGCTTGTCGATTCGTGAGTTGTGTCATAAAACTTCAGGTTTCGCTGCAACTGCACATCTGCATAATTAGTCTATTTAAACATATTATTCGTATCAGCAATACGATCTAGTTTTTCGCTTTCAGGGCTACTGCTTATGACCACTTAAGCTATCCGGGTCGTTGACGATTTTCTCTCTCTAAATCCGTAGGTACAACCTAAACATAGACACATTGTATGACAGTTCGCGTGATTTATCTCTTATGTCCAGTTGTTTGAATAGTTAAATAAAAATACTTGATTATTGGTAACTTATAAAAACGATTAACACATGAAACGCGGAGCAATTTTATCTTGCTTTCCATCTTGCTTTTTATTTAATTTTAAATACAAAAATACGACTGTGCCTATGCAGAAAACTTGCTTACCCCATTTCTGTCTAATCTATTTCAATTAAATTTACTAAGACAGTGTCAAACTTTTTTAACATTACATGAATTATATGTTATATATTGTTTTGTAAATTCGATACCGTCAATCTCCAGCCACTGATATAGTGTTCAACGTGTTAAGAGAAAAAATCAGTGGCCATGCAGCTCCTATTTCTTGCAATCTATGCACAACATTTTTATTTTGCACAAAGTCAGTTGTCAAATATAATGATTTTCCATAAATCAACATTTACGGTGGTTTGAGTGGAAGCACTGAAAGTTGGTTTCAGAAAAACATAGGAAAAGTGTTCCTCAATGATGTAGTCTATTTATCCCCTAGCTAGGGACTCCAACTCGCGAGTAAAGAATGAATTGCACCATTCAGTATAATATTGAACAGTTTGAGCAGGTCTTTCGCAGTTGTGTTACGGTTCTATGCGTAACGTTGATGAGACTGTGTTGCACGACAGGACACGCGTCTCTCATGCACACTCGTTGGCTCAGGTAGCTGCAGTACACCTTTCATTTGCATATTGTCCTCTGTGTGTGAGTGTGCACAGACATCTAAAGAGAAAAAATACTGGATCTTGTCTGTAACCAATTGTTCATCTGTACACTCTGCACCCTACTGTCCCTTTGAAAGATTCTAAACAAAATTTTGAGGAGATACGTACGTCGCGTTGTACGATCTAATAATAAATGAATTGTATTAAAATAATTCGCCAAAATGAATGAATCTGTGAAAATAACCCTCAAAAACACATACTGTTTTACTCTACATTCTAAACAAAATCGTTACACTCTAAATAAAATTTAAAGAGAAACTAAAATGTAGAAATTCTCTTACATTAAATTTTATGATTTAATATATGAATTCGACTTTATGTATTTGCATCTTAACATGAACTTCTGCAACTCCGTTAGTTTATATCTCTCATTAGTTTATATTGTAATTAAAAAGGAATTGTTAAATTTTGATCTTTCTGTTCTCTGTTCTGTTCCACCTTTATAATTTATGACTTAAATAGATCCAACAAATAGTATATTATTGCATGTAATATAACGCGACGAAAGTAATTTTGTACGTCAAATAAAATTAATAAAGTTCGATTATTACAATTACAATTTATCATACTCATAATGAAATCTTTAATCACTAGACTGTGGATTTTATGCATATATGGAAAAAATATGTGGAGAACAACGAGTTAAAGACATTAGAAGAATTTCAGAATACTAAAGAATTACATTTTATTAAATTTGTTGAAAGAAGATAAACATGCCCAAAGTTTCCAATTCTTGCGATCGACTTAGACTAGTATTTTTTAATGGAAAATTCTTATTAAAAATTGCGTATTATGCTACTGCATATTAAATATTACCGCGCTTCGATTCTTTAAAACTTTTCGAATATTCTGTATCCTTCTTTATCCACAGGATGATAGAAAGTGATGGAGATGCTGTAAAGAACTGACAACACTGTCTGTAAGTAGAACCTCGAGGACACTAATATGGAGAGAGCAAAACCAGTAGATCCGATAAAAGTTTTGCTCCTGCAAGGATATTTTGTGGTATCGTTTTTCTGGTTCAAAGAGGACCTTTTTTATTTCTTTTCGCTTTTGTCCTCGTTAACATGTCGTTGCTCTCCTGTTTGCGCAGGAATGTGTTGTCATGTAACCGTAGAATCACGTTCGGACATGTCTCCGTTTGGCTGTGCACACCTTGCACATATTCAGTCCTTTGTACGTCTGTGTAATGATTCATGCATTATCCTGAACTTGAGTAAAGTCGCCGGGAGCTAAAGTACATGCGCGCATCTCAATTCATTGTAGAAGTGTGCTCAAAAACAGGATGGTACTCCAAAACATTACAAACAATAATTTGTCTATCGATACATAAGTGTAGTCGTTTCCACTGACTACAAAGATAACTACACAAAGCGGAGGACATCATTATTATGTCAGTGGCAATGAATCTGAAGGAAAATATGTGAACTAGTATTTGTGGTCATAAAGAGTTAATTGAAATCTTTTTTTTATAGAAAAGGAATATGCGGGAAGAATGTGATCATGATTATTCATAGCACCGATGAGACTGCCTCCGTGTATTCAGTGTCTCCAACAAGTGAGCACTGATGGGTCCTCAAACCGGTCGGTAATGGGTGCGATGGAGCCGCCGGTGGTTTTGTGGAATGGGTAAAGTAGACCTATGAAGTTCCACCACAGACGAGATATAGGATAGATATATCTCTCTGTGGTTCCACCATAGGAATAGACCATAGACTTACGGAAAAGACCTGATACCAAAAGAGAGGATATCTCTGGAAGAAATCAGAGAGGAATGAGAGTGCTAATGGTACTAAAAATTGCTAATGGTACTCGACATGCAGAGTAACTTTTAACACGTGAATATTACCAAAAAATATTATATCAAGTAAATGTAATTAATAAAGTTACTATCTCTGGCTGGTTAATGTTTATAACAATTCCTTTTGCTAATTATGTCTATAAGCACTCCCTGGACTATCTGACCATGTCATTTTTTAATAAAAATATGTAATGGAACTCGAGATATTGAATATCTTCTAACACATGATTATTCGCTCGCATTAATTTATCGAACACAATTCACTGATAAATTTATTATGTCTAGCTGGTTAATATTTGTAACAATTCTTGACCATCTTGCCATCTTAGTTTTTAGGAAAGTAGGCAATAGAACTCGAGATACAAAATAATTTATGATACATGAATATTACTAAACATAAATCAATCGAGAAAATGTAATTAATGAATTTATTATCTCTGCTTGTTTAACGGTTACAACGATTATATAATTGCCTCACCACCTAATTTTTTAGTAAAAATGGCTAATAGTACTCGAGATACAGAGTAACTTTTATGCATGAACATTTGGAGTACACAAGATATTCAATCCTCACTAATATGCACAGTATTTCATTAGGACAAGAGTTACAAAAATTATTTATAACTAATTAACCTCTTCAAGGATCAAACTGAAAACTCTACATGAATGTTGCCGAAGGTAGATTTTATATTCTTCGAGATCTAATATTTATAAAAATTCCCTGATTTACTATTAATCAACAATTTTTGAGGAGATAACTTCCATCTTCTATGCCCGCAATGTGTAAGACAAGGAGAATCCGACTGTGTATCAAGAATAAACAATAAACACACAAATCGTTGTGTCACCTGTCTGGAATACGTAAATAACTAATTAACACTGGAAAGACTGAAACTTAGTATATACCTATATTGCCCAAAAGCAGTCAAAATGACTGCATTGTGAAAGAATAACTAATGTGTAAAGGAAGTTTAAAATTAATTTTTAATATTTTTTATATTATTTACAGTTATATAACAAGTTATTAGTAAATATTAACAAGAAAAAAAATTTACTTTTCCTGGGCATATTGATGACACTTTCATTTTCATCATTGGTGATCGACTCTTCTTCTAGTTGAAATTAAAAAGCAGTCAAAATGACTTCCTTGGGCAATCTAGTGTTAACTAGGCGTCGAATCTACATAAAACTGCAACGGGAATCTAGCTGAGACATCATTCTAGATCCTCCGATCGCAAAAGTGCATAAATTAAATCTCTAAAGTTGGAAGATTATTTCTTATCGGAGATCTGTTAAATTATTTGAGTTTATTTTAGAACAACATTTAGAATAATTGTTTATAACCGTTTAATCAGAAATAATTGCGCTCTTCGCGCCGGGCTGCGCCGGTCCGAAATCGGTGACAATCGTTGATCGTCGGAGGCAATCGTCAAGACAAATTGCCTATTGGTGTCCTATGACACCCCATAACCGTGCCCCTGGCACTCTCCCCACCCGCAGTCCAACAATTTGGCCGCCACTCTTTACAACCAAAACAGTCGAAGTGACCGGACGCGCGTTTCTCTATCTCCGAACCACCCTGTGCCCTTGTAAACCGTGCCGCGTCGTGTGTGTGCTGTTTTTGCTACGCAGATTGTGTACGACGCAAAGAAAGGACCGTTACTTGGTGAGTACCCATTTCCGTGTATTATCATTAATTAGAAATCAAAATTATCAATTTTTATTTTTATTGGAATGAATTCTTTGTTCATCTATTTAAATATATTCTCGAATTGCGTCGCCTCCTCGCAATAATTCACTCTTGTGTCGTGTCGATCAATTAAATTTAAATTCGTGACGTGCGATAGACATCGAGTTTATTTAGTTTCGGTTTTATATTCAGAGTTTGAATTATATATTTTATATTTATTCAGATCTAGTACTTTAAGGGTTGATCGATTGAAATTAAATGAATTTGTTCTTCCTGTCACAGAGAATACTTCACAGATATTCACAATTAAGTTTTGTTATTGGACATTTTTAAAAAGCTAATATGTATAAGGTTAGGTAGATTTATTTCGAAACGTGATAACATATAATCTCATGTGAAACAATGAATTATTTTAAATATTTTGTTTAAAAAAAATTCAAAGTGGGTGGCTGGGTCTCCCTCGCAGCAACCTTCGCGTGGTGAGACCTGGCTAATCGGTGTGATTCTCAATTTATAATATTTTGTTGGGCATGCATATAAAACCCCAATTGCTCTATAAAATATTTAAAATCCACGATCGTATCGAGCTAATAGCTGTGAAAATAAAATTATGAAAGTATAATGCGGCAACATTACACTTTTAAAGTTTTGCATTGCAAAAAATTAATTTTTTGTTTTGATTTGATTTGCAAAATCAAGCCTCCTCGGGTACACACTTTCATTGTTGAACTTTCATTTAGTTTATATGCTGACCATTCCATTTCAGTAGAGTGCGCTATCGTACTAGAGTATTTTCTACAGAGTCGATAATTCAGAACCGTGGACAGAAAAATGCATTACGTATAATGTCTGTAGGTATCTTAAGCCTATGTTCCATATAACTTCTTTTACATCTATGTGCAATAACACATTCGTAGCCGGGGAATAAAAAAATTATGTTATTCCATAATTGCAATGAGTTGCTGGATTTCAAAATTTCTGCTCCACCGGATTCGATCTGTTTTCGGAAGTTTCGTTCCTACGTGCCACTACCATAAAACGCGATCTTCCACCTTTAACTTGAGTCCTCAAGTAGTGAATGGCTTAAATTACAGTACTATATATAATTAACTTAAATGAGGCGTAGACTAAAGATGCGGCACAGACATTGCATGCAATGCATTTTTCTGTCCACGGTTCTGAATTACCGACTCTGTAGAAAATGTCCTAGTACGATAGCGGACTCTATCGAAATGGAGCGGTCAGGTGGTGAACTACATGAGGTTGCAACACATACAGTGTGTGTCTGAGGAGGCTCGATTTTACAGCGTTGTCAGCTTTAAAACGCAATTGTATTCGTACAAAAATACTCCACGTATTGTTCACTTGTGCCGCCTATTTTTTTACAGGACTTTGAACTCCCGGGTAAAAATTTGGCGAACATGATAAAGAAGTTTGTATCCGACAAGGACGAACTTATGCACATTTAAAAAGAGAAAGAAAGATAGTCACAGAGCTGCTGAATACTGTGCACACTCGACAGAAAATTTATCAGTAACGCACTTGTGAGGAATTGTTTACAAATATTTGCAGTTAGGAAATATAGAATAGACCTTCAGCTACTATCACATATAGTTTATCGTCACATTTTATTTCTGACTAAATAGTTATAAACAATTATTCTAAGTCTCGTTCTAAAATAAACTCAAATAATTTAACAAATCTCTGGTAAAAAATAATCTTCCTTGTGATCGGAGGTTCTAGAATGAGGTCTCAGTTACATTTCTGTTACAGTTTTATGTAGATTCGACGCCTAGTTAATTAGTTATTTACGATTTCCAGAGAGGTGACACAACGATTTGTGTGTTTACCTTTGACGAATACTCGGACTCTCCTTGTCTTACTCATTGCGGGCATAGAAGATAGAAGTTACCTCCACAAAAATTGTTGATAAATTACTTCAGGTAATTTTTATAAATATTAGCTCTCGAAGAATATAGAATGGACCTTCGGCAACATTCATGTATAGTTTTCAATTCGATTCTAGAAGAGGTTAATTAGTTATAAATAATTTCTGTTACTCTTGTTCTAATGAAACTGTGCATACTAGTGAGAATTGAATATCTTGTATACTCCAAATGTTCATGCATAAAAGTTAATCTGTATCTCGAGTACTATTAGCTATTTTTACTAAAAAATTGGGTGGTGAGGTAACTAAACATATAATCGTTGTAATCGTTAAACAAACAGAGACAACAAATTCATTAATTACATTTTTTCAATATAATTATGCTTAGTAATATTCATGTATCATAAATTATGCTGGATCTCGAGTTTTATTACTTACTTCTACTAAAAAATTAGATGGCAAGATGGTCAACGGAGTGCTCGTCGACATCATCGACAAAAGGAATTGTTTCAAATATTAACCAGCTAGAGATGATAAATTTATCAGTGAATTATGTTCGATAAATTAATGCACGCTAATACTCATGTGTCAGAAGATATTCAATATCTCGAGTTCCATTACGTATTTTTACTGAAAAATTAGATGGTCAGATAGTCGAGGGAGTGCGTATCGACATAATTAGCAAAAGGAATTGTTATAAACATTAAACAGCCAGATATAGTAACTTTATTAATTACATTTGCTTGATATAATATTGTTTGGTAATATTCATGGTTTAAAAGTTGTTCTGTACCACGAGTACGATTAGCAATTTTAACTAAAAAATTAGTTGGTAGATAGACAAGGGGATGCTTGTCGACATCGTTGGCAAAAGGAATTGTTATAAACATTAAACAGCCAGAAATAATAGATTTATCAATCATTATTATCACGGCAATCGAGATCTACCGAAATTAGTTGGGGTAGGGAGCGTTGCGCTTCGCTGCGCGCTGCGCATCACTGGCTACCTAAGCTCGCGGAGCGCGCTCAGTCAATCAGTCGGGCCGGGCCCTCCGGCAGGAGCGGATGGGCTCCGGGACCAGGAGGGTCTTCCAGCGGTACCCTGGCCTCTCCTGCCTACCTCGGGGATGACCAGTGGTCCTCCAGAGCTGCCCTTGCCTACCTTCAGCTGGCTTAGGGTGGACCAAGGGTTTACCACCAGTGGTCATCCAGAGCTACTCTAGCCTACCCTTGCCTACCCTTGCCTACCCTTGCCTACCCTGAGGCTGACCAGTGGTCCTCCAGAGCTACCCTTGCCTACCTTCAGCTGGCTTAGGGTGGACTAAGGGTCCTCCACGAGTGGTCTACCCTGGGGTTGACCAGTGGTCATCCAGAGCTATTCTGGCCTACCCTCAGAGTGACCAGTGGTCCTCCAGAGCTACCCTTGCCTACCTTCAGCTGGCTTAGGGTGGACCAAGGGTCTTCCAACAGTGGTCTACTCTGTGGTTGACCAGTGGTCATCGAGAGCTACTCTGGCCTACCTGTGCTTACCATGAGGCTGACCAGTGGTCTTCAAGAGCTACCCTTGTCTACCTTCATCTGGCTTAAGCTTGACCAAGGGTCCTTCACCAATGGACTACCATTGTCTACCATGGTCCACCTTTAGCTAGCTTAGGGTAGTCCAAGGGTTATTTAAAACTTCCTTGGCCTACTTTAAGCTAGCTCGAGGGGGGGCATGGACTCTTCAATGCTTCCTTCGTTTACCTTGTGTTCTGAGCCGGTCCATTTTCGGTATCCGGCATGAAGTCATTACCGTGCTGATCGACTCAGAGAGGGCATTCATTGCAACGACTTCGCATCTTCGAGTGAGTAATTTTGTTACTACCTTGTTACTATATTCGTCTGTAGAAGTAGTAGTATACCGTAGCAGTAAAGTGTAAAAGTAGTTAGTTGCATGCATGGGCAGGCCTCGCCGCCCCAACGATCAGCCGAGATGGGAACGTCCGCGATTTGCAGTAGCGTTGCGACAAAACCACGCGTTGCATTTAGTCGATTTTGAATAGAGATTAAAGTTAATGTTACGAAAAATTTTGTTTAGAGCGTAGCGTTGCGAATCACAAATAGTCGCGGTTCAAAATTACATTTCAATTTGATAACTGCGCTTTTAAAGTTCATATTGTTGTTGTTTTACATATAATCTAAATTAATCGTTTTTTGGATCTCTGTTCGTTGAATTAGCGTTGCGCACCAAAAGTTCGCGTTTGCTTTCGAGTCTTTCGACTTTTCAGGATCCCATGCTCGAGCTGCAACGATCAACTGTGAGATGGGCACATCCGCGATTTCAAGTAGTGTTGCGAAACAAATTGTTACACGAGTTGTACTAGTATCAATTTTTAAAGTTGATGAAATGTCTAGTTAATGTTGCAAATAAATAGTCGTAATTTAAAGTAGTTCTAAAGATACCTGTTTAGAATTTTAGACGTTAGAGTTTTAAACTTCTTATTTAAATAGCATTTTAAATTCGATTTGTTGAATTAGCGTTGCGCATCAAAAGAATCGCGTTTGCAATAGAATCTTTCGATATTTCAGGCGCCCATGCTCCAGTTGCAACGATCAACTGTGAGATGGGTACTTCCGCCATATCGAGTAGCGGTGGGAAACAAATTGTCAGGATGGGGCCGAAGGAGCAGACGAGGTTTTTTGCCTAAGATGCCGGACAAACTGTCATTCAAAAGGACAACCACTGCAACGTCTTCGCATCTTCGAGTGAGTCATTTTATCACTACCTTGTCGTTATACTCGTCTGTAGAAATAGAGTTGTAGTAGAATGTAAAAGTAGTTAGTTGCATGCATGGGCAGGCCTCGCCGCCCCAACGATCAGCCGAGATGGGAACGTCCGCGATTTGCACTAGCGTTGCGAAAAAAGTACGCGTTGCGTTAGTCGATTTTGAACAGAGATCAAAGTTAGCCTTTCTTCTAAATATAATAGTAATCTCTGTCAGCGATATAGCTTGTTTAAACTATAGCGTTGCGAAACAAATAGTCGCGATTCGTTTTGCAGAAACTGTAGAGTAATCTTTTTTGGATCTCTGTTCATTGAATTAGCGTTGCGTACCAAAAGTTCGCGTTTGCTTCCGAGTCTTTCGACTTTTCAGGCTCCCATGCTCGAGCTGCAACGATCAGCTGCGAGATGGGCACATCCGCGATTTCGAGTAGTGTTGCGAAACAAATTGTCACACGCGTTGTACTACTATCAATTTTAAAACTTGATTAAATGTGTAGTAAACATTGCGAATAAATAGTTGCGATTTAAAGTAAATCTAGACATACAGATGTACAATTTTGAACGTTGGAATTTTAAATTTCTTATTTAAATAGCAATTTCAATTTCGATTTGTTGAATTAGAGTAATCTTTTTTGGATCTCTGTTCGTTGAATTAGCGTTGCGCACCAAAAGTTCGCGTTTGCTTTCGAGTCTTTCGACATTTCAGGCGCCCATGCTCGAGCTGCAACGATCAACTGTGAGATGGGCTCATCCGCGATTTCGAGTAGCGTTGCGAAACAAATTGTCATACGCGTTGTACTAGTATCAATTTTTAAAGTTGATCAAATGCCTAGTTAATGTTGCGAATAAATAGCCGCGATTTAAAGTAGTTTTAGAAGTACCGATCTAGAATTTTAGACCTTAGACTTTGAAATCTCTTATGTAATTTGTAAGAATGATAATACTTAATTTTGTAAGACTTTCAAAGTTCAACTTTACCAAATTGATTCAATATTTTTGTCTTGAAATTGATATTTATTTCAGGAAATTGTTATTTATTTCAGGAAATTGTTATTTATTTCAGGATATTGTTATTTATTTCAGGAAATTGTTATTTATTTCAGGAAATTGTTATTTATTTCAGGAAATTGTTATTTATTTCAGGAAATTGTTATTTATTTCAGGAAATTGTTATTTATTTCAGGAAATTATTTATTTCAGGAAATTGTTATTTATTTCAGGAAATTGATATTTATTTCAGGAAATTGATATTTATTTCAGAAAATTGATATTTATTTCAGGATATTGTTATTTATTTCAGGAAATTGTTATTTATTTCAGGAAATTGTTATTTATTTCAGGAAATTGTTATTTATTTCAGAAAATTGTTATTTATTTCAGGAAATTGATATTTATTTCAGGAAATTGATACTTATTTTAGGAAATTGATATTCATTTCAGGAAATTGATATTTATTTCAGGAAATTGATATTTATTTCAGGAAATTGATATTTTTGTCTTGAAATCAATATTGTTCGGAAAGGAGTTCCCTCAGGGACTCACTCACGGGATGGGGCCCGTGAGTGGGTACGGGGACTCGCGTCCCCGGGGCCACCCGAATCGCCTATAGATAGTTGCGTCCACAAATCCTTAGATTTGTGCTCGACATGGTTTCGATTCAGTTTCGACTGGTTTTTCATTTGGTGTCGATTTCGTATCAACTGGTTTTCGATTCTGTTTCGATTTTGTTTCATCTGGTTTTCGATTCTGCTTCGATTTTTTTTCAACAGCTTTTCCATTTGGAGTCGATTTTGTTTCCTCTGGTCATCGATTCTGTTTCAGAAAATTCATCTTGCGAAGAATATTCATCTTGCGAAGAACATTCATCTTGCGAAGAAAATTCATCGTACGAAGAAAATTCACCGTACTAAGAAAATTCATCGTACGAAGAAAATTCATCGAACGAAGACTACAGATTATTCTTATGTTAGTTTTAGTGCGAGCGTTAGTTATTAAGGTTGGCAATCGTCGTTGTAATTATGTCGAGTAATTATTGCCGTAACTTGACTTTGCTCGCCTCGTTTTCTGACTCCGACACAGCCTTCTGCTGTGTCGGCCTTGCTTGCAGGTCCTGAGCTGGTCCAGTTTCGGTATCTGGCGTGAAGTCATTGAGAGGGATGTCTAAGAGACTCGTTCACTTGTCTTCTGACGATCCTCTGTGTTAACGTAATCCTGGGCACGCCATGTTCTCATGTCACCCAGTAGCGCCAGAAACCGTTTGAGCGCATCTCTTTGCCATCTTTCTTGGTGATGGAGTGGCGGGTATCGGGATGGTCGGCTCAGAACTTGTAAGCACTGAACGCGTCGCGTCACCCTTGAACCAGAGCCTTCTGCTCCGGTTCGATCTTGTTTGTCTCTTTGAAAGAATCAGAGCCTTTCGCCTGATTCGCCCTTGATCCCTCGTGGATCGGAGACTTCTTCTCCGATTTACACTTTGCCCCGCAATAATTACTCGACATACGCTAAATGGAAAAGAAGTCTTTTCCTTGAAAAAGACTCCTTCTCCATTTAGCGACCTGCGAAACTTAGTTTCTAAGAATCTTCGTTGTAAGAAAGGGAGGCAGAACGAAGGGAGACTTCGTTCTGACTCCCTTTCGGGTCTCTTGTGCAGCAACCTCCTCGTGGTGAGACCTGGGCAATCGATATTATCCACAATGCGCAAGATATTATAACTTATAAATTGTAGTATCTTGCATGTAGTGGATAATATCGAGCTAATAGCTGCACATTTAGAGCTTGCGTAAATATGTATTTTATATTAGAATGTAAGACTTAATAATTTCTTCGTTTTCCTTTGTTCAGGTATTCCAGGTTCAGCATTTTTTTCAATTAATAATAGAAATACGGAATTTCAATTTCAGAATTCATGTACCTTCAACAAACACCTCCATTATTAATTTTTGGATTCGTAATTGGAATGTGCTCCTGAACTTTCAAAGTCCAACCTTCTCAAATTGATATTTTTGTCTTGAAATTGATATTCCTCCGATCGGAGTTCCCTCAGGGGCTCACTCACGGGATGGGGCCCGTGAGTGGGTACGGGGACTCGCGTCCCCGGGGCCACCCGAATCGCCTATAGATCGTTGCGTCCACAAATCCTTAGATTTGGGCTCGACATGGTTTCGATTCAGTTTCGACTGGTTTTTCATTTGGTGTCGATTTCGTATCAACTGGTTTTCGATTCTGTTTCGATTTTGTTTCATCTGGTTTTCGATTCTGCTTCGATTTTTTTTCAACAGCTTTTCCATTTGGAGTCGATTTTGTTTCCTCTGGTCATCGATTCTGTTTCAGAAAATTCATCTTGCGAAGAATATTCATCTTGCGAAGAACATTCATCTTGCGAAGAAAATTCATCGTACGAAGAAAATTCACCGTACTAAGAAAATTCATCGTACGAAGAAAATTCATCGAACGAAGACTACAGATTATTCTTATGTTAGTTTTAGTGCGAGCGTTAGTTATTAAGGTTGGCAATCGTCGTTGTAATTATGTCGAGTAATTATTGCCGTAACTTGACTTTGCTCGCCTCGTTTTCTGACTCCGACACAGCCTTCTGCTGTGTCGGCCTTGCTTGCAGGTCCTGAGCTGGTCCAGTTTCGGTATCCGGCGTGAAGTCATTGAGAGGGATGTCTAAGAGACTCGTTCACTTGTCTTCTGACGATCCTCTGTGTTAACGTAATCCTGGGCACGCCATGTTCTCATGTCACCCAGTAGCGCCAGAAACCGTTTGAGCGCATCTCTTTGCCATCTTTCTTGGTGATGGAGTGGCGGGTATCGGGCTGGTCGGCTCAGAACTTGTAAGCACTGAACGCGTCGCGTCACCCTTGAACCAGAGCCTTCTGCTCCGGTTCGATCTTGTTTGTCTCTTTGAAAGAATCAGAGCCTTTCGCCTGATTCGCCCTTGATCCCTCGTGGATCGGAGACTTCTTCTCCGATTTACACTTTGCCCCGCAATAATTACTCGACATACGCTAAATGGAAAAGAAGTCTTTTCCTTGAAAAAGACTCCTTCTCCATTTAGCGACCTGCGAAACTTAGTTTCTAAGAATCTTCGTTGTAAGAAAGGGAGGCAGAACGAAGGGAGACTTCGTTCTGACTCCCTTTCGGGTCTCTTGTGCAGCAACCTCCTCGTGGTGAGACCTGGGCAATCGATATTATCCACAATGCGCAAGATATTATAACTTATAAATTGTAGTATCTTGCATGTAGTGGATAATATCGAGCTAATAGCTGCACATTTAGAGCTTGCGTAAATATGTATTTTATATTAGAATGTAAGACTTAATAATTTCTTCGTTTTCCTTTGTTCAGGTATTCCAGGTTCAGCATTTTTTTCAATTAATAATAGAAATACGGAATTTCAATTTCAGAATTCATGTACCTTCAACAAACACCTCCATTATTAATTTTTGGATTCGTAATTGGAATGTGCTCCTGAACTTTCAAAGTCCAACCTTCTCAAATTGATATTTTTGTCTTGAAATTGATATTCCTCCGATCGGAGTTCCCTCAGGGGCTCACTCACGGGATGGGGCCCGTGAGTGGGTACGGGGACTCGCGTCCCCGGGGCCACCCGAATCGCCTATAGATCGTTGCGTCCACAAATCCTTAGATTTGGGCTCGACATGGTTTCGATTCAGTTTCGACTGGTTTTTCATTTGGTGTCGATTTCGTATCAACTGGTTTTCGATTCTGTTTCGATTTTGTTTCATCTGGTTTTCGATTCTGCTTCGATTTTTTTTCAACAGCTTTTCCATTTGGAGTCGATTTTGTTTCCTCTGGTCATCGATTCTGTTTCAGAAAATTCATCTTGCGAAGAATATTCATCTTGCGAAGAACATTCATCTTGCGAAGAAAATTCATCGTACGAAGAAAATTCACCGTACTAAGAAAATTCATCGTACGAAGAAAATTCATCGAACGAAGACTACAGATTATTCTTATGTTAGTTTTAGTGCGAGCGTTAGTTATTAAGGTTGGCAATCGTCGTTGTAATTATGTCGAGTAATTATTGCCGTAACTTGACTTTGCTCGCCTCGTTTTCTGACTCCGACACAGCCTTCTGCTGTGTCGGCCTTGCTTGCAGGTCCTGAGCTGGTCCAGTTTCGGTATCCGGCGTGAAGTCATTGAGAGGGATGTCTAAGAGACTCGTTCACTTGTCTTCTGACGATCCTCTGTGTTAACGTAATCCTGGGCACGCCATGTTCTCATGTCACCCAGTAGCGCCAGAAACCGTTTGAGCGCATCTCTTTGCCATCTTTCTTGGTGATGGAGTGGCGGGTATCGGGCTGGTCGGCTCAGAACTTGTAAGCACTGAACGCGTCGCGTCACCCTTGAACCAGAGCCTTCTGCTCCGGTTCGATCTTGTTTGTCTCTTTGAAAGAATCAGAGCCTTTCGCCTGATTCGCCCTTGATCCCTCGTGGATCGGAGACTTCTTCTCCGATTTACACTTTGCCCCGCAATAATTACTCGACATACGCTAAATGGAAAAGAAGTCTTTTCCTTGAAAAAGACTCCTTCTCCATTTAGCGACCTGCGAAACTTAGTTTCTAAGAATCTTCGTTGTAAGAAAGGGAGGCAGAACGAAGGGAGACTTCGTTCTGACTCCCTTTTGGGTCTCTTGTGCAGCAACCTCCTCGTGGTGAGACCTGGGCAATCGATATTATCCACAATGCGCAAGATATTATAACTTATAAATTGTAGTATCTTGCATGTAGTGGATAATATCGAGCTAATAGCTGCACATTTAGAGCTTGCGTAAATATGTATTTCATAGTAGAATGTAAGACTTTTAATACTTTCTTCCTTTTCCTATGTCCCAGCTTCAACAATTATTTTCAATTAATAATCCAAATACAAAGTTTTCGTTTCAGAATACATGTAACTCTTGCTCTCGTGAGCGAGTGTTAAATAGATTTGCACTCCTGCAGTAGAGTGTAGGTTCTGATGTAGTCTAAATATGATGTACGTGCTGAGATGTACGTTACATATCGCATATTATTTCGATATTGAAACATTATTTTATATTCAAATTAAATAATTGGTTGAAACTAGTTCTTATTCAGACTAAAAGTTAGTTCTGATTCATGTGTTAGAGGGAGTAAAAAGATGAGGCAGGATCTGTTCCATGTTGCCGCATTACCATAAAGAAAGTAAACTATTGGTCTAAAGTGTATAAAACTATTATAATATACATTCATTAGTGACACGAGTAATAAAAATAATATTACGTATAGAAACCAAATTAATTTTACTACAATTCGTATTTTTGTAATACATTCTTCATAAATATTATTTTCACCGTTCAAATACATGCGCCGTATGCATTAGTAGCCTCCAAAACACCCGTAGTAAAAATAAAGTATACGGAATATTCAGTTCTTGCTAATACGGCTAAATTCGTGAACTATCGGTAATATTGAGCGCGACACTGAAATGGTACGGGGGCCACTGTGGCCCCCCGAGGCCTAGACAGAAAAGCCCATAAGATGCAATGTCTGTAGTAGTCTTAAGTCTGTGGATGCGGTATGACATTTTGTGATAAGTTTATTCAAATTCGATATATCACAAAATGGTTAGTAGTGTTTATCTGCAATCGGTAAATGAAGTTGCCACACATTACTAACGCCAGGTGTCTCGTATCTTGTGCTTCGACGCGTTTAAATCCGCGTCTTTACTTTCCCTTTAATTGAATCTAACCTCGAAACTTATCGCTTTAATCTCTCTCTACCTCTGTCCTCATTCACCTTCTTATGTTGTCTAGATTCACCATTCTTTTTACTTCATCTCTTCAAATTTTCCTTCAGCCTTTGTACTTTACTCACTTTCTATTTTCTATTCTCTGTTCGTTTTACCAGGTTTACCTGTGTTTGCCAACATAGTCTAACCGGAAGTCCGGTGAAGACAGAATGATTAAGCTTCTACATACGATTCAAAACCTTATTTCGAATGCTAATCTTTAATATCGCTACAGTACTCGACACGAAATGATAGAGTGACCGGCTACACGTTACCAGCTTGCGTTTTATTGCATACTGCCGATGCACACTAGAGATACCAACGAATGACAATATCTCCGACTAAGCGTTTTCTTTCTTGAAATGTCCCGCGAACTTTCACGTCGCGCTACATTCCCTGGATCATTATCTCGTCTCGATCAATTTGACCCGCAATCGGTTCATTTAATACCGGAGAAACCGCTTGGTTTATCGGCGATATTGCAATTCTGGTAACGCCGTTGCCTCCTTCATCTTAGATACTGCTATCATCGCTAATTAAGTAGAACGGACCCGTTAATTATAATGCGCTCTCATTTGCTCTCATTATTAATCCGCCTCCGCGTTTTCATTGCAGACTTCAAGTATCATTAAAATAGTGACGATAGTACTGTAAATTTATTTATTTTATTCGTGATAAAAATCATTCATTACTTTTTGAAGGAAAGGATAGATTGGGAAAGACAATTGATTTATTAAAATAATATAATACGACTTGTTGTAATATAAAATGAAATGAAAAATGCAAGTACAGATTTAATTTAAAAAATATTATCTTACTTATAAGGCATTACTAGTAGCTTATTAAGAATAATATTTGTTTATTTCTTACTTCGTACGACACGCTTGAAATTGGTACGAAGGCTGTTTTTTAACAAAATGCTCATTCTTTTCCTTAATCTATTATATAAATGATTTTATTAAAAATTGTAATGTTGTACAATAGCATAGTTACTTAGTAATTATGTACATCTTAATGTTAGAATACTCAGTTATCATATTTTACTCTCTTGCAGGTAGAAACGAATTTTTCTATAAATATCTAAATGAATAAACAACTTTTTAACAGTCTTGAAGATTATATGTAATATAAATATTTTAGTAAATAAATCTGTGAATATGGACCTGATTTGGACTGTCTTATTTTCGTAACTATTTTAAGGAAAGTGTATGATGTAATTAATTTGTGTCTTTTCACTCCATTTTATAAAACTTTCGTTACAGAACGGTAAAATAGACTGCGCCGTAGAAATAACAGGTGGAGGACCGTTATTGCAACTCGCTTCGAACTTCCGTGGATAATACGTGGAATTGGCCGCGTCCCTAATACTTGAACAGCATGCGATAGAAACGAGTTGACGACGTATTACAGAAATCATTCTACTTACGCTGCATTTGCTCAAAATGTTACAGCAATCTCGAACAGCGAGCCATTTGTTCTTTCTCATGACTCGTTAAACTTCACTGTAACCTCATACGCCGTCAAACACAAATAAACAGAACCTTGTCATAAGTAGGCTGGGTATGGTTGAATCAATTCATTTCAACACTGAATCTACCGAGCATTATGTATTGCTTTACGAGAAAGACAACATTGAGTTTACTTAAAATTTTCGCTTTATTGATTATAATTAATCTGCAGATTTTATGAATTTATGAGGGAATTGAGTACCTGCAACTTGAAACAGTGGACAGGTTAAACGAATTGAATAGTGGCGTTGCATTACTTTCGATCAATTATACTTATCAGAGAAAGAAATTGTTAAATAGCTCCTGGTCCCTGTAACAGATGCAGACAAATTTTGATTTTGCATTCGTACTCGAATTATAATTTACATATGCTTGATTTAAGAAATTTATAATTTGAACAATTCCAAAATGAAAAATCTGGGGCCGCTCATTTGTCTTACGCTGGTAGGCTTAGTATTGATAAATTTTGTTGGAACTTTTTTGCGAGCTATTGTGGCTTGAATAAAAGTTATAGTGTATCTCGGTTGTTCGAGACCATCAGGATCCGTGATCAACCCGATAGCACATATTAACAAAGAAATTTCTAATGGCTAGAAAACAGAAGAAATTATTCATTCGATTTTTCCGTGACGATTTTCACGTGCACAGTTTTCGCTCTCTTCCAGCGACAGATCGGATACGCAGGATCTCTATCGGAGCGTGAAAATAGATGCGATAAGTTCGAGAAAACGGGGTCGAGTTAGATCAACGGCGACGAAGCTTGTACCCGACGATTTATCTCGTCGGCACGTTGCCGGAGAAAGCCCGTGAAATCATCAGGGGGTTAAACCAGTTTTGGCCAGCACAGAAAGTACCGATGATAATAAAAATCGATTTGGAAATGACGATTACGCTTTCGGGGAAGAGGTACAACAGTGTCTCGATGTATGTCCAAAAGATGTGCACGATATTTGTGAAAAAGTAATATCTGCTACTGCAGCTGCAGATTTTATGTATTTATGACAAAAAGATCTATATGAAATTGAAAATACTGTAAATGTTAAAAAGATTTGAGAATACCGATATATTATTTTTAGTTCATTTAAATAATTAAAAGGAAAATGCAGCTTCTGTTTGGCTCTCATTTTTTGCGATTAATGTAGAACATTTTTATTTTGTATAGAGATTCGCAGTCTATTATTTACATAACGCTAATCCAATGATAAAACTCTTCAGTATTTAATTATTTCGTTATTAATCTTCTTCGAACATATTCGTGACAATTTTCTGATTAAAATGAGATCAAACACGATACATCAAACAATCATGAATTACATTTAATCGTTTAATGTACGATTTAATAGAACCTCCATTATCCGAACTGATGATATATCCATTGCTCGAATACATGTTTCACATATAAACAATTCAATCTAGAACGATCATACAAGTCAGAAAAAGTCTAACATTTAAACAACTGTTCTATCATCCGAAAGCTCATGATCCCCAAAGTAGTTGGGATAATCGACGGTTTTATTTCTGTCGTGGATTAGACAAGTAAAAATTATTCAAATCGTATGGTGTTTGATGTCAATTTCAATCAGAAAAATTTCACGAATATGTTTCATACAAAAATGGGTAAAAACAAAGGTAGTTTTATAGCTGGATTAATATTGTTCCACTGACACGCTGTTTTGTCTACTTTATTCTTTTCTCTGTTTAATGCTAGTGGTAGGAGATGATGGAATAGTAATCTCACATATATCGAGACACAACTGTACTATCACTGATAAAGCTACGCATAGATGATGCGAAGGGCATTGTTTTCCTGTGAATCTTTTCCGTAACTATTTCCCTACGGAACGAATTGCGCGATGCGTCTGTGCGAGCGGTGCGCGTAGATCATAGCTATTTGCTTCTAGACTCTTGCAATTAGAAAGTTAAATTACACCTGAGTGTGTATAACATATTGTTTCGCTGTCATGATAAAAAAGAGAGCGTCGAGCGTAGAGTAAATAAGCAACTTTATACATGGTGCCGATAAAATGCGTCATCATTAATAAAACAATACAGGGGGCAGATAGAAAATGTTCAGCACAGAAAGTACCAGTCCAGAAATAATGAAATACGAATAAAGTAAACCTATAATGCGTGTTGCAAAATATAAATCAATTCGAAAATGAATGTGTAATATAAATGTATAATAATTGTTATCCTGTATGCAAATGAATAACAATCCAAAGCTATGGACTTCTAATAAAAGAAGTAATGAAAAATGATGCTGCGTCGGAATTAGGATTAATATATCGAACAGATTATATATTCGATTCTTTGAATCACAATATTCAGAAAAAAATTTATGTGACGGAAAAATGTATGGACTACAACAAGAGACTGGCACGAGTTACTTAACCCCTTTAAAGATTTTCAACAAACTCAAACAAATATGCATTTTATGCGTTTTTTTTTTAGACGAAATAAAATTGTATTTTTTGTACTCAAAATATAAACAGCAAAGCAAACGCAGCCATACGAAAAATAATAATTTTCTTTCATCATCTGTGAAATTCTTGGGGATAAAAATGTTCTAATCACTGTAGCCTTAAAGAAAATGGTACGGCAATGAGTTAATAAAAAGAACAATTATTATTTTCTAACGTTTTACGGAACTAGAAGCAATTTTATTAATTCTTTATTTTTATCACAATGATTAAAACTTCTTTGTGTCTAATGATTTTTTATAAGTAAGAGAAAATTTATAGTTTGTATATTCAGGTTGTCCCGCACAGCGTGGACCATCGATCGAGAAATAAATCTACACGCAAAAGTGAGTCGGAAAGAAAGAATAACATTTTTTAGTTTGTCGTTTCTTTTTCGAGTAAATCGAGTTTGAAATTCAGCGAATACGCGTACTATTAGATAGGAATCGGCTGACTCGTCTGATCATGAGGAACTAAATCGATTTTCTTCATATACTAAAGCACGCGAAACCGATGAATCTTTCAACTCGATTTTCACGAAAACGAAGCGTCAAATGAAAAAAATTTTATTCTTTCTTTTCGACTCACTTTTGCGTGTAGAATTACTTCCCAATCGATTATATTTACTTTAATGCTAAATAACGATGACGGAAAACCAGAAGTTTACTTCGACCTAAGAGAATGAAATAAAACTTATACTCAACCGATTTTGTTTGAAATCTTCATGATGAGTCTGACTTGACATACTGCAAGGGGTTGATTATACTTTTATTGAAAATTTCGCGTAATTCTGTCGGAAATTAGTTTTCAGAATTAAATGGGTTAACGGTACACGACGCCATTTTCTATTTTGCAAGCGGTCTCCAGCGTTTCAAAATACTAGAATGCTAATTAATTAAGTAATTAACGAATCAAAATTACCCAAGAATGACACATAATAGGGTAGGAAAAGGTAGAAATTGTGAGAAAATTATAGTCGCGCGCGCGTATTTACGCGAATAGGGGAACACAATGTGTGCAACCACGTACACGTATCTACCATCTTACTGTTTTGACTTTCCATGAGCATCGAATGCCGCGAGGAATCTCCACAGGTGTTTAAATCGGGGTCACGGTGCTGCTGTTGGCAGTAACACAGCTATCCTATGGGAACACGTTGCATGTGCACGAACAATATGCGTATACTGGGTGTCCGCTTTGCAAATATGCGAAACGATCTATCAAAACAATATTGAACTAGTCAATTTAATGCATCTTCTTCTTACAAACCATACTGAATACTTTCTGCACATTCATTTCGCATGCTTTTCATCATTCCTATACATGCTTGCATGATAAAAGCATAAACAAATTTTTTAAAGCGAGTAATGTAGTTTTGCAAAAAATACCATTTTTTTTGTATATTGATTTTGTATGATCTTCATTTTTCTTACGTGTGTTTGTTTGCTTTAACCAACAAATATTATTTGCGAGAGAAAATATTATGTTGCAAAAAGCGACACTCCTTTTTCTACACATTCATTTTGTGTGTTCTTCCTTGCGCGTGTGTTTGTCGAAAGTAAAACATATTGCTTGCGAGGAAACATGTAATTTTGCAAAAAATTATAGATTATTACTTAATGGTACATAAAATTATTACTCAATGACTGGTTTTAAATTTTCTGTTTTAGAATGATTGATATTGTAATAAGATTTATGTTGGAAATAACTGAATTAGAAATACATGCTCTAAAGAAATGTTGTCTTGTTGTTATTACAAGAATTTTGTATGTGTGTATTCTTACTCATACAAATAAATCTAATCAGTCATATTTCACACATATTTTGGATACCTTTCATCTGATGGGTTTGACATGCAGGAATTTATAAATCTTCATCTATGATTCATGACGTCGCACAATCTAACTGTTCTACGAACTAAACATACAATACAGTTCTGACTTTCTCTTACCAAATGTTATAACAATTTCTTCGTTAAAACATTGCAATAAATATTGGGAGTCAAACAACTAGCATAAACAAAATAGAGAAATGACAACGCGTTCTCTTTTTTAATCTTGTACCTTGATAAAAGTATCTTTTGTTTCGGGTTTCTGAACTTTTGAAGGGTTAGATGTTTCAATTTCATTGAAAGCAATACCATACATGTCACAAGGTTAGTATTTTTCGAAGTAGAAGTATCCAGCAATGGTCAGACGGTCGAGGTGTAATATAATCTCAAATTCAATTACCTTGAAACGTAAATTGCGAAATGCCATCTACTCGGTTTGTTTTTCTATAACGAATCGCATTATATGCAGTTATACCAATATATGGGGTGGCTATAAAAAGGCACAACGTCTTTCAAGTGCAAATGAAGAAAGACAATAGAGGGACGACATTAAAAGGGCGAAGTAATACCTTGACATATAAATGAAATGAAATTAGATGTGACCAAAGATGCTACTCATTTTTTAAGTCATCATTTGTGAAGATTCACAAAAGACGTAATACCCTGACGTACAAATGAAATAAAATTAGTTGTGACCAAAGGTCTTACTCATTTTTTAACTTATTTGTGAAGATTCACAAAAGACATAATACCTTGACGTACAAATGAAATAAAATTAGTTGTGACCAAAGGTGTTACTCATTTTTTAACTTATTCGTGTTGTTCCATCGCAAGGGAACACGCGCACGGGGAGTTCGCGTCAACAGGGTTTATGACACGGACGTAACGAAAAGGCTATTTTTGAGATTAAGACCTTTTTCACATTTGGCGACCACTCGAAGGCTAACTTTCGTTTCCGTCCTTCCTCAATAGCCGTGACGTGTCATACCAATAATTTCCGAAGAGCCGTCCCAGACCGAGTAAACAACGGTACTCGAAGTTACCGAGGGTTACTTCGAGGAATTCCGACGACGCAGTCGAAGGTCCAAAGGACTCCACGGTCTTGCAAGTATCATCCCCACTCTACCCAAGACAACGCACGCTCAGGGCGTAACGGAAGGGTGGTGATGATCCGTAAAGAATGCGCCGATTGGGAAAATGCATCGGCAAGAACCAATTGGCGTATTTCTACTCAGCGACACCGAAAACCTCCCAAAAACAGAGGATCGCCTACAAGTACGAAGGCAGCCTAGGCGCTCCTCAACTTCCGAAAGAACAGACACTCTACATTCAGACAGCAGTCGCAGAACATCGTTCAAAAACGCAATCACAGTCTCACGCAACCATCGCTCTTCACTTCGAATCCAGTCACCCAAAATTAGTTTGGCGGGTGATAAGTCGGTGACCTGCATATCGAAACGCGTCCAATCGGGATCTCGAGATTTACAACCTCGAGTGAGTTTACGGTCGAAAAAACCGCGCGTTAATATAGTTCGGTCGCATCGCAACACGTGTAGATTCACAAAAGACGTAATACCTTGACGTACAAATGAAATAAAATTAGTTGTGATCAAAGGTGTTACTCATTTTTTAACTTATTTGTGAAGATTCACAAAAGACGTAATACCTTGACGTACAAATGAAATAAAATTAGTTGTGATCAAAGGTGTTACTCATTTTTTAACTTATTTGTGAAGATTTACAAAAGACGTAATACCTTGACGTACAAATAAAATAAAATTAGATGTGACCACAGGTGCTATTCATTTTTTAACTCATCATTTGTGAAGATTCGCAAAAGACTATTGTACAAATTCAAAGTAGACATGTTGCTGGGATAATAACTGCGATGATAGACATGTTGTTTGTTGTCTTAACACTAAAACTATCAATCGCTATAAATGATTGATATGTGTTGTGAAAATGACAAGACTGAATTTATTTAGATGTTGCTCAATTTTAATTATGATACGTGCTTGGATAAAAACATTAATTCATTATTGTTTATGGGAGGATTTTTGTATTTTCAATAAATGAAAAAGAAAATACATCAATAAATGAAAAAGAGAATAAATCAATAAATGAAAAAGAAAATACATCAATATAACTGGTGATGGTAGTATTTGGATGATGGTGTTAAACAATAATTTGACATAAGAAACATATAACGTATACGAATATATCTTTGTACGTCAACGGGTGAATATTGATATTGTTGGTTACTAAAATACAATAGAAATATGTCGTCATAACTAGATATTATTGCTACAGAGATTAATCGATACGAAACGTGATGTCACTGCAAGTAGAAAGATTCAGCCCTGCACAGACCGAGTAGCAATTTTACTTGAGATTTTCAGATTCGATATTCTCATCATCTTGCAGAACTTTAATGGATCCAATACAAAACAACTGTTGAAACTAAACCCTTACAGCACAGTTAATAACTGTAACCATGAAATAAATCTTAGTGCAATAATTTAATACACAAAGACCATATTTGAAACACAAAAGAAGCGATTAAAATTTCATGAAGTACCTTTTATGCACAAAAACTAAAAATCCCATTCAAGTGTCGAGTTTAACATTTGGATGATGGAACTTCGGTCCATTTTGACCCAGCATTTCAAAATTGACGTTTAATTTGTATCTAGTGCTAGTTTGTCGGCTTCAATAAGAATATCAATGATGTTAAACGAAATGTTTTTGAAATTATATTTTACAAAATTACAAAGAAATTAGAATACAAAATACTAAAAAACACTTAAAAAATTTAAAGATATACTATTGTACTATTTTCATCACATTAAGATTATTAAGAAAAGAAATAAATGCCTATGATAGATTAACCCAAACAATTTTTCATTTCGCATAAATATCCGCAGTCTACTGGTCAATAACTACCTAAATGGAGTTACGCGTCAGCATCTGAACAACCATCAAAAGCGTCCATCTTTTGAGTGTTAAGAAACGATCATTTTGCTGTAAGTATGGAATATAATACATAATTTGACAACGAGGAGGCGACGGCCAATGGCAAGAGCGTTCATCGACCCGAAATTTCGAGGACGTGGCCGATCGTCGATCGATTCATATGCACAAGAGTAGAGAGACGAATGTCATCGATTTATAGGCATGCCCGAGGACGACGACGACTAACGGAGAAACTTGATTCGGTCGGATTAGACACCTATTCGGTCGATGACCTAGCTTCGGGCACGTTCAGATGAAAAGAGCCTGGATGTATATTCATTGATTCCTCCGAGATACGTAAACGATGACGCAGAGATCGAGAAAAAGGCTCGAGACTTGTTCGAAAGTGTGACATTTTCAGTGATACAACCGGAAGTCGACGGTGAATCTAAAATTACACTGTTTACCTCGAGCGAACTTGAATTTCAAGTGTCGGCAACCACCTGGGAATTACCTGGAGTAAACGAAGAAAGGAGGAACAAATAATACTCGGCTGGAAGAGCCAACGATGACCGTGTCACAATCCCGGAATGTCGTTACCTCATTGATCCTATGTTGCTGCTGCTGCTGCTTGCTAGGTCTTCGTTCAGCATTATTACTATTGTTATTATTCGTCAAACGATGACGCGCTGATGAATGCGCGATCGCATGCGAGTCGTCCCGTTCGCAACGCGGCCATGGTATGTGGGTCAGGAAGTCGACGTTACTGACAAGTGACTCGACACACCGACACCGCTAACTTTCGTCGCACCGAATTTCCGCCTCGACCAAATTCGGCCCTACGCGAATCCCCCGTAACACCGTGACGCCGAAAGTGCCCTAGAAAAATAGAGAAAGGAACCGACAGGTGACCAACAGCCAGACTTTTCACGCAATCGACCGAAAAATTCGTGAGTCAAACGTGCCAGATCATAAGCGTTACCGGTGTGTATGATAATTAGATTGTTATGGGAGTTGAAAGTTTTATGGTCGGTTCATGTGCAACTGGAGTAAAATAGCATTTCAGTGCTTATAAATGAAGATTGGACATATTTTATTTGAAATTTGATAACTAGACTGCGGATGTTTATGCAATTTTCAATTTTAGTAGGCAAATTTTAAGGAAATGGAATCCAATAAAATCTGATTATTTATCAGTGCTAGTAGCCTTTGTAGATCTGAAATAAATAAAAATCGTACCAAATTCTATCGAATATTATATTCTACTATTTTTGAAAATTTTCAAAAGTCATAAATGCATAAATATCGGCAGTGTAATGATAACAAATAGTAATTTTGAAATAATGAATTATTTTAAATAGTTAATTATCTTTTCTTTTACAAATAACATAAAAAAGTGCTTTTCATCAGTCGTTTAAATCAAACAAATTATTTTCAAATAATTTTTTATTACAATTGTATTGTTCAAATAAAATATTAAATAAATTCACCTTGAGGGGAGGTTATTCAAGTAACTGCATTTAATTATTAAATTTAGATATGCTACATAATTTGTGTAGTTTAATAATAAAAGTTTCGCTGCATTCGTTTTTAAAATTATTATTAAAATCTTAATAATTACGATTTTGTAGAGTACGAATTACTTCATGAAATGAAAGATGAAATAAAAAATTATTTGGAGTTCATTTGAGATTCAAATAATTGAATGATTTTAAACAAATTATTTGACCGATCAAATAAACTAACATATGATTATTTCGAATGACATTTAGTCAAATAAGATAATATATTATCTTTAAGCGTTAAGTTTAAAAATTGTTCAAATAATTTATTTCGATAATGTCAAAACCTGATATGAATATATTGCGATCGGGCAGATTTTTAGTGGTTTTTAAAAATTTATCTAGTATCCACCGGCACAATTTTCTTACCAAACTTGAAAATCTGTTCTTACTACCATCTATTACGTAAACCAAATTTTATTAGAATCTACGAGGTGTGAGAATGTTAGAAAAATTATTTATCGTTATGTTCATCGTTATGATAAACCAGATAAGCTAAGTTTTGTTTTGTTTTTGTGTGACTTTTGTGGTAAAAATTACAGAAAATACGGAAATATATCAGAAAATAGCCATTTTTGGAGGATTTAAATTTAAAATAATAAATTATTGAAAATAATAAATTATTGTTCATGACAAATTCACGATGTTTGCTACTTTGCTTTTTTATATTTATTCGTACAGACTTTTGTCGCTGGATAAATGGGGTTTCAGTATACATGTACTAGAACGGGCAGGTGCTATAACGGACGAGGTTCTAGAATCAATTAGTTGATTCTAGCATATCTCACTGAGTGGGACGCTGGCAGCGAGCGTGTTGAGAATAATATATTAAGTGTGCAAATGAATTCAGTGTCATGTTAAAATAAATTTATTTTTTATTTACCGAAAAACGTATATCTTTTTTTACTAAAAATATTCAAAGTTATCTTTAAACTAGGGTCAAATAAAACTGTTAACTTTTGCAAGTAAAAGGTATTTAATATTTATCAAACTTCGAGCAATTAAATCATTTCATTTAATGTCGTTTGTCATAATTCTACTTTAAGAGTACTTTGTGTTTACGTTTGAAGGCCCATATAACTTTTCAGCAAAATATTTAAGGGTACAATGTTAGAAATATTTTTCAGATTAGTATTATTGTGTCAATTTTAAGAAAAATATTATTTACCAAACTCTTCCATTCTTTTCCATTCTTTTCTCGAATATGTTACAATGAGAATTAATTTTTAAACTGAGTGAAAGAATAATATCATCCATGTATGACTGATGTAAAAGTTGAATCTATTAAACAATCGGCTATATTGTACTGATTTCCTAGACTGAATTTCAACAACTTCTAAATTAATGAATATAATGAATATAGGAAAATATTGAATAAAATATGAAAATAGGAAAATATTGAATACAATATGAAAATAGGAAAATATTGAATAAAATATGAAAATAGGAAAATATAGAATAAAATATGAAAATAGGAAAATATTGAATAAAATATGAAAATAGGAAAATATTGAATAAAATATTAAAATAGGAAAATATGGAATAAAATGTGAAAATGGGAAAATAGGAAAATTTTGAATAAAATATGAAAATATTGAATAAAATATGAAAATATTGAATAAAATATGAAAATATTGAATAAAATATGAAAATATTGAATAAAATATGAAAATATTGAATAAAATATGAAAATATTGAATAAAATATGAAAATAGGAAAATGTTGAATAAAATATGAAAATAGAAAAATATTGAATAAAATATTTTCCGATTACATTTTATTTCAGTAGATTCATCGAGGAACGATTGAAGAAGGTTTGAGCATGTCTAAGAATAAGGAAGAAGAATAGGTAGCTCAGCAAGCGAACCGCGACACTTTAAACCGGACTGTCTAATCCTCGATGGCCAGGCTTCCTTGTTTGAGATAATTGTTGTTTCTGGTTCGCTCCAACAATGAAACGTGTTCTCGTACCTTCACCTCGAGCGCCGTTGATTATCGCAGCCGTGAAATATAATAGTCCGCGAGAAAGTGTTTCGGACTCGTGCTACACCACTGTTAACGATACATTTCAGATAATAGTAATTTCAATACCCTCTCGGAAGACATTATCCATGGACTGCTACACAGTAATTAATATTTAAACTGTAGGTTTGTATGCAAAATAAGAATTTATTACACCAATTACAAGATATTAGGACCAAATAAACATTTCTTTCTCTAATAATTGTTAGAAATTGATTATAACAAGACTGCTGATCTTTATGCAAAATAAAAATTATCTTCATCAAGTAGCACTAACCGGTGCCGCATTTTCATTAATGATTTTAGTATATTGATTTGTACACTGTTTTATAGTGAACCTATTTACTTTTATTATAAATGCAATAAAAAATTGCAATCTTATGATAACCTATTAACAAAGAAATTTATATAAAATATTTGCGTTTCATTAATAACTTAGTAATAAGATATTAATGTGTAAATTATTAACTTTAAGTACTTCTCTACTTCTTTGAAAATATTATCAGTAAAAGAAATTATTCCCCAGTCTTTGATTTATAAAATAACCTACTAACAATGAGTATAACCGTCTGCATTCTACTATTGAATTAAATAAGATATTAATGTGTAAATTATTAACTGTAGACTTTTTTTACTGCCTAGAAAATATTATCAATAAAAGTAATTATTTTCCGTTCTGAGGCTTATGAATTATCTTATTAACAAAGAGTATAAACTTTGTATTACATTCTTAGTGAGTATTAACTGCAAAATTATTAGCTTTAGACGCTTTTTCACTAAAGGAACGTTTTATAATTTCAAAAATGAATGAACGTTGTATTAAAAGGTGGCCTAAAAATTGCAACCGGAGGATTGCTAATTTAAGTACTCGTTTTAGCAAAATTTATATGAATTTATTCTATTAAGTTCGGAATTAACGATATTACATCAAATTGAATTGACCCAAATACTGCAGACAAAGTGCACTAATCATCGTTACATACTTTTCATAAAAAGGATTACTCCTGATGCAGGGGAATCACGTGCTTTCCAACGATGTCGCATGATAAATTACCCTACATAATAGAGGAAGAAGCATGCTAACTTCAGTAATCCCCTACATTTTACGATTAGAATGAAACCAGGCTATAATTCATCTTACCTACATATTCTGCCCCTTCTAGAAACGTTAGCTTCAAAGAGAAGATTCTTCATTAGAATATTTTGTAAATTGTACTTCGAATTATTATAAGAATGGAAACTGAAACACGGAAATTTCTCTCAAAATTCAAATTAATGTTGATGCGCAGTAAACCCATAATTTCTCGATCCAACGATGTTGCATGATAAATTACCCTACATAATAGAGGAAGGTGCGTGCTATTAGATAATCAAGAAAGTTGGGACCATTTTATTCAATGCAGACGAATAGAACACAAAATGGCTCGAAACAACACTTCATTCAGGAAGATTTTATTATTATCATCTTGTAACAATTTAGCAAATTTTCTATTCTACTTTTACAAAAGTCTTTGCTTCTGGTATTAATAAATTCTTTTAATTTGTTTATAGTTTGATATAAACGATTTAGTTAAGTAAATAATTATTTTATCTAAATGAGATAATAGTTAAAGAAATGATTGCTTGTTGGTTAAGTTCTGTGTTGCAGAAGCCTTCATTTAAACTGATTTTTAATTGTTACATATAAAGTGTGTGTATATATGTAGTTTAATCATGACCAGATTCTGGATTTTATGCATTTATGGCAAAAATGATACGGTAAAATTTCAAACAGTAGAAAGATCAAATGAATTTATGTATGCCAATGGATTATTTCCAACTTATTGAAATGATTAAAGAAAAATACATTTTCTACTTAGCTCTTGCTTCTTGCAATAGATGCAGAATGGTGGAATAACGCAGTTTCTGACGTTTCTCGGTCTCTATCTGTAGTAAATCTAAAGATTCTTGAATCTTCCTGTGCCTGCCGTTTTTTCAGAATATATTTATAACTGACACGTATATTTACCAAATGCAATTTTTAAATATTTTCTACAATCAAAGACAAATGGTTGAGAATTTCTCAATACACTGTTCGAAAGCGACAACAATTCCATTCATAAATCAACAAATTTTTGAATTACAACAACAACAACGACAACAATAGTAATCATAATAGCGGGAGTTCATGGGAGTACAGTGAAATATAAGGCAGTTTTGTTATCGGAGTGCAGCCTGTTGTTACCAGACCGCATTTTTTACCTATCCCGGCCGTATATTCAACAATAATGTGCTAGCTTCATTTGAAGTTATTATTTAAAAGAATATTGTTGAGCTTCTGTTACGAACAACTCAGACATTGAAAAGCCTAGGTTTCCGGTAGATACAGCGTGAAGAAAGTTGCCTTACGATTTATTTTACGGTTTTCGTGATTAGAATTTCTTTGTAGTTCATAATTTCTTAGGAAAAGGAGAAAATGTATATCTATTGCATGTCTATATGTTCTCCAATGGCTGTACATTAACAACAACAAAATATAATTATATTTCGGTTTAAAGGAAATTAATAACATACATCTTTATTAAACTCTGTTCAGAATCTTCATCACGTCTCTCAGACGATATTGTAAGCGAAGTGGTTAAAAGTGTCCAAATATTACTGTGAGCGACTGTACGTTCAAAGCCATGATCTCTAGCTCGAACGTATTCATTGCTATTATGGATAGTCTTCGCAGGACTATAACACGGGAACATCGCACCAGCGAAGCCGACAACGCTGCGAGTGCCTATCCTCCTCGGACATGCACTTTCAGTGTTGCAGTCTGATGTAGTTCACTGGCTGACCGTTCCATTTCGGCAGAGTCCGCTATCGTCTCCAAGCATTTTGACCATCGTCGGTAATTCAGACCCGTAGACAGAAAAATGAGCACGGTGCCGTTCAACGTCTGCAGGGATCCTGAGCCTCTGGCCTAAATACCGCGATAGCAGCGTACACGGAGGAGTCGTATGGTAGTCAGTCAGTCGCCGAAGTCAGCCTCGTTCTCGCCGGCAACCGGCACATCGGTCGTTACCTGTCTGGGGAGGTGGTAACCGCTATTGGCGGATAAGGGGGGAAGGCGCTAGAACACCTGGACGACTTCCTTCCAGGTATCGAGCACCTCAGTCTTCAGGAGAGATCGTTTCACGTCGGTCACTCTCCGGCCTGATGCATCCTCGAGCCTAACCGCGGCTCCGACACCTTTCTCGAAGGAGGGACAGAGAGAGAGAAAGAGAACAGCGAAAATTCGTTCGCTTAAGAGGACATCCGGTTGGACCTTGGTGACTGTTGGAACTTTTCGGGATCGGTCGCCAAAATGACGTTAGCCCCGTGAAAAATCTCTTGGGACTGCATATAGAGTGCCTCCTTCTACCCATTGTTGGATTAGTACGTTCACGCGGCTGAAAAGTGTTTTACCGGAAGTAATTGTGAATAGACTGACTCGGTTTCCTGTAGAGATCAGTTTTTTGTGGAAAAATGGAGAGTACCGCTGCGCTACTTCTGATCTTCGTTGGTCTAGCACTGAGAGGTTCGTTCTTTTTCATTTTCATTTTTGTTATTGCGCTTCCTCGGATGCTGAGTGATCCGCGGAGTGGAGCATTTAAATGGGAACACCTAAATGTCTCTGGTGTTAATGATTTCGTTTGGACAGTCTTCAAAGCAATGGTTAGCTGTTTTAACCCCTTGCTGTGCAATTTTTTTTTAAACAGCAGCGATGATTAAAATAATCCCAGTCTTTTTGATAAAATTATACAGAAACATTTCTTTTTGTATGAAAATCCGCAAAAGTTCAGTCATGAAACTAGTTTCTTCAATTTTCCCATCCTTTGAGGACCTTAAACAAGTGTACAGCATGGATCATTTAAATAGGAAAACCTAAATGTCTCTGTTATGAATGACTTTGTTGAGTATGTCCTCATGGTAAAATTGAACTGTTTTAACAGGATGATTAAAATAATCCCAGTCTATGATAAATAATATATAGAAACATTTCTTTTTGTACGAAGATTCGCAAAAGTGCGGTCATGAAACTAGTTTCTTCAATTTTCCCATCCTTTGAGGACCTTGAACAAGTGTACAGGATGGATCATTTAAATAGGAAAACCTAAATGTCTCTGTTATGAATGACTTTGTTGAGTATGTCCTCATGGTTCAAATTTGCACGGTTTTAATAGGATGGTTGAAATAATCCCAGTCTTTGATAAATAATATAGAAACATTTCTTTTTGTATGAAGATCCGCAAAAGTTCAATCATGAAACTAGTTTCTTCAATTTTCCCATCCTTTGAGCAAGTGTACAGGATGGATCATTTAAATAGGAACACCTAAATGTCTCTGTTATGAACGACTTTGTTGAGTATGTCCTCATGGTAAAATTGAACTGTTTTAACAGGATGATTAAAATAATCCCAGTCTTTGATAAATAATATAGAAACATTTCTTCTTTTATGAAGATCCGCAAAATTCCTGTCATTAACATCATTTTTTCTATTTTCTTATTCTTTGAAATAAACTTAAATTAGACTATTTAAATGGGACCACCCTACATGTCTCTATTGGTAATGATTTTTGTGATGAATGTTTTCGGAGAAAAGCTGGGATATTTTATTAACCTCTTGCTGTTCGATTCTCCTGAAAGCTAGGACGATTAGAATTTTTCTGGCCTCATTAATTTGTTCCACGAGAGCGAAAATTTATGTTCATTGTGTGTTTACATTTTCTGTAACGCTTTGGCTGGCACGTTAGTTATATGTGGGTGACACAATTTTTATCATGATCTATTAAGAAAGTCAACGTGATAGGATCTAGAAAGTACAAGACGGTAATAAAAGTAATTAATGTGAAAAATCTTGACTTTTCCATTGCTGTATTATAGAAGAAATTGTTCTGATATAGTGTGATTTTGATGGACTCTGATGTGGCAATCAACTTAGTATTAATGACGCTCGTAAATATTGGAAACGGAAGTATCGAATTTTATTTCGCCTTAAAGGGAATAAATGGTATTATACGTGTTTAATAGTCAATGTTAATTACTGTACCTTCATCACGAGTTGAACATGGTTATGGTAAAGGGGTTAAAGAGCACATGCAGCGGTAAAGATATTTTTCTATAGGAGATTTCACAGTCATTAATGCTTTTTAAAATGGGATGGTGTATGTTTCTTTGTATAACTCGATCATGATGTCTTGAAATATTTATTAGGGCCTAAGACACAAGTTTCTTTGTTTATTATCTTCATCATCTTTATTTATTATCATAAATGAAAATCATATTAATTTTTTCTAAGAAAACGAGAACTGTACGCGAACTAATCCAATTTGCGAAATTTCTTTATTTTTCATTATTTTTTTACGAGACTTTCACCAACTCATCTGTGGCATTTTGCTTATTAAAATGACACTAAACATGATATCATTTGAACTATATTCAGTAGTTTAATTGACGATACGTAGAAAGTTTTAGATGTAGAACTCTTTTCATTTTAAAGACTGAAGACTGTTTTCATTTTAATCCTTTTCACATTTAGTCAATGCTCTTAATAATGGAAAAATTAAAATTTGTCCTCCGAGGACTTTTTCCATAAAATTAATAACAAAGATATTTAGATGTTCTCAATTAAATGGTGTTCACCCTGTACACTTGTTCAAAGTCTATCAAAAATGAGAAAGTTGAAAAAGCTAGTTTTAGTGGATCTCCATGCAAAAACGAATGGTTCTATATCATTTTGCAAAGACTGAGATTGAGCGATAATTTATTGCCTTAGATAAGACTTAAGAGAAATCGCCGGTGGAACAGATCAACATCTTCTGAAATCTTCTTTAGTGTGTATCTGTCTTGCTATGTTTCGAATTCTTGCGATAAAATGCTAATAATCTGCCGTATGATCACTTAAAGGAGTATGGGATTATTTCTCTGTGGAAAAATAGAATGCTTTTAGAATTTCAGAGAGAAAACGTTCACGCGATTGTTTTGAAACGTTGCGTGTTTGTTTATCCACGTATTCATATTCAATCCATTATGTCTGAACAGAAAATGTAAATACTTGTTTCACTGGTTGAAGGCAACACATTTTTATAAGTAACTGTGCTTCGTTTAGAAATGTATTTTCATTGTATCTGCAAGTAAAGAATAATTTTACTATGATCTAAGTAGTATAAGGACGTTAAAGGAATAACCACACTATCATCAATTTTCTGTTTCGAGTTTCAACGTGTTTAACTTAATTACTTAAAAATTTTGTAGGATTTTTTCGGGTTCGTAATGAGGCAATCAGTATCAATCAATTAAATCAAGCAATTAATTAATTCGACTGATCTCGGCTGATCTAGGAAGAAAACTATTAAATTCAGAGACAGTGGCAAAATTGGAATGAAAAGGATTCATTTTTTACGGATCTTTGATTCCTAGTGAACATCTTACCTATTACTACCTTGTCCAAGAAGTCCCTATATTTTAGTATTTTATAATGCATCTCCGAAGATAAAAATTTTTGTTTGATACAAATGATTGAAAATCGAGGAACATTCTCGTTCACTATATGAATAATTATTGAAGTTGCAAGTCTTTTCGTTAAGCCATTAACAGCCACAATTCGGTGGAAGCGAAATCGGCTATTTTCTCATTTAGTATATGCTATCTACGTACAAATGAAGATATTTTGTGAGAAAAAATATTAAAAATATTCACACTTACCAAAATAAAGCATGTCCCACTTTTGGGACAAATATTTTTCATGTTATTTAATAAAATTGTTATTTTATGTTACTTTAACCCTTTGCACTCGGAGCTATTTCAACTAAAAAATCAAATATTTCTTCTAACCTAGAATATTTCCATTGTAAATAATTTTTAACATTATATGCGTACAAAACTGATATAGTACCCCATACAATATTTAAATGTTTAGTAATTTATTACATATAAACAAATTTGATCATATGAACAATATTCTGAATAATGGTGTAACAATTTGTAGCGGCGCCTCAGAGTCGCCATTCGAGTGCTAAGGGTTAAAATCGCGTCCCATAAATGGGACAATGGCCGTTAATGGGTTAACAGTTACAAAGACGCCTTACTCATTTTTTACTTAACCCCCTATTTTATTTACTCAGAAGTTTTATCATAGTGATTACTGTTGTAAATCGGTCACTGAATCATGGACTATAAATAAACTAAATAAACCATTCGACTAAAAACTGAGGCTAGGTAAACAGGAACAACTGTTAACGATAACATCTATTCCTAGCAAAAACGAATTTGTAGATCGTGGAAGACAGGTTTCTAAGCATTCGAAAGAAACTTCAACTTATGGCAGCTTCCATGATATTTGAAGAACCATCATCCCCCCACCCTCGGATTGAAAGCAATCATCACTCCGTAAACACAAACGAGGAATAAAAGGCAAATGAAAAAGAGAAGATATTACATGAAATACTTTTTTGTGTAAACTTCTTGACGAAGCTGATCGATAGATCGATAAGTTCGAGTGAACGTACTACAAGAGGCGGCGACAGCTGCCAGTCAATGATCACTGTAATACAATAGCAGTTAATGGGACAGAAGACGAATGAAAAAAGAAAATTCAATTCAATTTTACTTAACTGAAAGGTTAACAGGATCTAAGTGTGGAGTTAAAAGATTTCATTAAAAGAACCTATTTATTTTAATGGCTTTGTATCTCATGCACTAATAATTCATTTGTTACTGACGCGTGCGATAACGACCATATAACTGTTAACCCCTTGTCCCACCCGCTAACTCCCGATTGCTCGGGCTATAATAAACAAGAAGGTCGGTCACGCGTCGAGCCATTTAGCTGTTTAGGCGTGTGCTCGAACATGCGCAAAATGTATGTGTCTTATGACATGTATATTTCGGCGCAACGAAAGGAATCGTGAAATAATAAACACGTTTGGGCACAACTAATACTTTTAAGATGTCTGGGAAGTAATTATGATCAATTCATCGGTGAACAAAAATGATTTATAATTTGAAAGTGGATAATGTATCAGTAACAATTTGTAAATTAATACTTAATTTAAATTAATAATGTCTTGAGAAAACTCGTAGAAAATTAGTAATTTCCGTGTTAGTGTTATATACGTTTGTTACTAATGAATTGCCACGAGCCAAGCTCGCGTTGTTCACGTTTGATCCAAACGAAGTACCACGAGCTACACTCGCGTTGTTTATGTTTGGTCCAAACGAAGTACAACGAGTCAGGATCGTGTTATTTATATTTGGTCCGAACGAAGTACAACAATCCAGGTTCGTGTTGTTTATGTTTGGTCCGAACGAAGTACAACAATCCAGGTTCGTGTTGTATATGTTTGGTCCGAATGAAGTACCACGAGCCAGGCTCGTGTTGTTTACATTTGATCCGAACGAAGTACCACGAGCCACGCTCGCGTTGTTTATGTTTGGTCCAAACGAAGTACAACGAGCCAGGTTCGTGTTATTTATGTTTGGTCCGAACGAAGTACAACAATCCAGGCTCGTGTTGTTTACATTTGATCCGAACGAAGTACCACGAGCCACGCTCGCGTTGTTTATGTTTGGTCCGAACGAAGTACAACGAACCAGGTTCGTATTATTCATGTTTGATCCGAACGAAATACAACGAGCCAAGTTCGTGTTCTTTACGTTTGGTCCGAACGAAGTACCACGAGCCAGGCTCGTGTTGTTCACGTTTGATCCAAACGAAGTACCACGAGCCACGCTCGCGTTGTTTATGTTTGGTCCGGACGAAGTACAACGAGCCAGGTCCGTGTTGTTTACTTTTGGTCCGAACAAAGTACAACGAGTCAGGCTCGTCCTTATTGTTTTTACCCCAAATTTCTTACCACGAGTCTCACTCGTTGCTGTAGGACAAGGGGTTATTACTGTCGTCGTAATTCAAAATTACACGCAACACTAAACATTACATTCAGCATTACAAACTATTCAAATAAGACGGTTTCGATTTATTTATCCTGAGTCAAGATATTTGTTCCAATTTAAAACTTGATCTTCCGTATATTGATAGATTGAGTCACTAAATTTTGTCAAAGTCTTCAAAAAGTAATCACTATACTGTGGCTTTTTATGTTTGTGACAAAAATCGGTAAGTGAACTACAAAACTATGAAAGCATTAGTGAGAATTTAAGACTATCACTATTTACTTCTTTCAGCAGAAACTGAACATTTTTATTTTGTACAAAGATCTGCAGTGTAATAATCACTAAATTGCATTTGCTATACCAAGCTTTGCCTCAGTAAATAAATTATCAAAGATTTATGTAGAATTTTTCTGGTTCATCAGTCGATCTGTTAAGAACACATTTAATTATACTAATTGCCACTGAAATGCAATAAAAACATAACTTGTTATAACACAGCTCATTCAGATAATAGCCTACAACATTTTAAAAAGAATAGATTGGCCGGCGATAATTGCAATATTATGATTAGTAGCAGACCTATTAAACGTGACCTAATTTGCATTAGACTTCATTAAAAAGAAAGCGATTTTCCCGAATGTAGTTTTCCTTTGTTACATGATCGAACACTGTACTGCAAGGCGTTCATTAGATGCCATTAGAAAAGATAAAGCTGGAATCGCAAGTTAAACTGCATTGTAGGCCCGTGTGAAAAACGATCCAGCATGAAAAAAAGTGCCATTTCCACGTGGAGAACGATCTCTCGAGATCCCTTCTCGTAGTGTAAGTTCTCAGTCATTTTCCCACACACTTTTCTGTTACGCGGTTTTCAACCGCTTCCTGAACAACCGTGTTCCCAACTAATTACATTCTTCCGGCCGTATCAATCTTTCGTTTCGCTATCTCCGATCTTCACCGATTTATTCGTTTATTTATGTCTCTTACCCGGACTCCCCGCGATCCGTTTCAAACCGATTTTTCACTTGACTTCAACGAAAGAAAGACCCTCAGGGTGATTTATTACTGTAATAGATCCTTCCGCGTAACAACGCGTGTTTCATACTTTCTTCCAATAATTACATATCTTTTAACTTTCCTTAAATAGCTCATAAGTGAAACATAATTGATTGGAACACGCGAGACTTCTGTCTCACAACTTTAAAGAAATATTGGGTAGTCCAATAAGTATGCGAATTTCGTTTTACATTTTTCAAAAGTGAAATACTAGGAGATAATCGATATCGTTTCTTTGAATTTCATCTTTCTAAATTGCGAAACGTTAGACGTTTTCGTTAATAGTTAGGGGTGTGCGAGAACCCGAAAATATCGGGAATCCGATGGCCGGGACGAGTCGGGTCGGTTCGGGTTCCCGAAAATGTCGAGATTCCCGAAATAATCGGGTTTCCCGCAAATCTCCAGATTCTTGAAAGAACTGGGTTTCCGGAAAATCTCAACATTCCCGAAAGAATCGGGTTTCCTGCAAATCTCCAGATTCTCGAAAGAACTGGGTTTCCGGAAAATCTCAAGATTCCCGAAAGAATCGGGTTCCCCGCAAATCTCCAGTTTCTCGAAAGAACCGTATTTCCGGAAAATCTCAAGATTTCCGAAAGAACCGGGTTTCCAGAAAATCTCAAGATTCTCGAAAAAATCGGTTTTCTGGAAAATCTCCAGATTCTCGAAAGAATCGGTTTTCTGGAAAATCTCCAGATTCTCGAAAGAATCGGTTTTCTGGAAAATCTCCAGATTCTCGAAAGAATCGGGTTTCCGGAAAATCTCACGATTTCCGAAAGAATCGGGTTTCCCGCAAATCTCCAGATTCTCGAAAGAACTGGGTTTCCGGAAAATCTCAACATTCCCGAAAGAATCGGGTTTCCCGCAAATCTCCAGATTCTCGAAAGAACTGGGTTTCCGGAAAATCTCAAGATTCCCGAAAGAATCAGGTTCCCCGCAAATCTCCAGTTTCTCGAAAGAACCGTATTTCCGGAAAATCTCAAGATTCCCGAAAGAACCGGGTTTCCAGAAAATCTCAAGATTCTCGAAAAAATCGGTTTTCTGGAAAATCTCCAGATTCTCGAAAGAATCGGTTTTCTGGAAAATCTCCAGATTCTCGAAAGAATCGGGTTTCCGGAAAATTTCACGATTTCCGAAAGAATCGGGTTTCCAGAAAATCTCAAGATTCTCGAAAAAATCGGTTTTCTGGAAAATCTCCAGATTCTCGAAAGAATCGGGTTTCCGGAAAATCTCACGATTTCCGAAAGAATCGGGTTTCCCGCAAATCTCCAGATTCTCGAAAGAATCGGGTTTCCGGAAAATCTCAAGATTCTCGAAAGAATCGGGTTTCCCGCAAATCTCATGATTCCCGAAACTTACTGTTCGGAATCTTTAAATATTGTTTTTGTTACTCTTATAGCATAGGTAAAAACTAAAAAACAATATTAACCCTTTGCATTCGAGTGGTGACTCTGAGGCACCACTAAAAATTGCTATGTCATTATTCAAAATATTGGTTGCATTATTAAATTGATATTCAATAAATTAGTTACCAAACATTTAAGTATTCTATGAGATATTATATCAGATTCATTTCTTCAAAATGAAAAAAATCATGTAGAATGGAAATATTCTTGATCGAAAAAAAAAGTTTGATTATGGAATTAAAATACTTTCGAGCGCAAAGGGTTAAAAGATTCCGTACAGTATCAGAAATCCTAAAGATTCACGGGAGACCCGATTACTCTATTGAAACCCGAGCATTTTCAAGAATCCCGAAAGTTTCAAGATCCCGTTGTCCGCTACTACGTTCAATTTCTTCAGTGTTGCCAGAATTGTAAGAGTGAGATTATTTAATACATTAATGAGAAGCTTGCAATGTTCTACGTTTGATAAAACTGTATGTTCTTTGAAGAACGTTACTACTAGCTTTTCTCATGGTGCCGTTGGGTTGGTTAATTACTTTTCCGTATTATTACCTTGAACTCTTAATTTTATATTATTCTCAGGCTTTTAACAATTGTAATAATAACATCAAGACAATAAATGCTTAGCGGTAATGGTGCACTTTCTCAGGAGTTTCTGGAAATCACAAGAAGCAACAAATGGGAAGTACTATTTAAATGAATTCAACGAGCACCTTGAACGTTTCAACTTTTAACCCATGAATAGCGGACCTTTTTGACAACTGTACAGCAATAATGTTTAAAACTATTCTTATAGCTGCCTTATAATACTGTGTCAAGTGCGTGAATATTTAATATTAAATTTAATAAACTTACGAACACTCAACCTTTACAGTTAACGTACATACACTTACAATGAATATATGTATTACTTGTTTTCCTGGTAGGAAATAATTTACGACAAAATAGTTCTTGAGAGCATAGAAATTAAATACTCCATAAGATAAGGGGTTAATCAGAAACGTAATGTTCAGTTATGTTTCTTGGCTGTATATGAACCGTTTCATCCCAGACGATATAAATCTGAAAATTCGAAAACATTCTTGTCTTAGTAGTTTTAAGTAACGTGATCTTACAAGAAATGCATAATGTATTTGATAAATAAATAATCACTTTAAATTTTAAATCATACACATTTGTAAGAAGCCGAATTGAACAGAATTAAAGCGAATGTAAAATGAAGTAATAGAAGCTGTCATTTCACTAGTTAGTAGAGAAGCATCCTCCATCGCTCGAGAATGATACAGTTTGAACGACAGCAGACGCCATGATCTCGCAGGAAGGCTCATAGTGAAAGCAGAAATTGCTAACTGCAGCAAACTACTTTTCTAGAAACTAGACAGATAGATGAATGAATGGATATGACAAAAAAACTAAAGAAATGCAATCTTGTCAAAGAAAGTAAATAGCAACGTCAGACATTTCCTCCGACCTAAATAATTCACATTCCACAATTTTTTTATTCATTTTACGCATATGAAATTAATATGATAAATAATCATACCGTTACTATAGTCAGAACTTCTCTATTAGAGAGATATCACAAATTTTTGACTCGTATTAGGTAAAAGAAATTCCCAAAGAATAAATACATAGATTGTGATAGGAAAATATTTAATTAAATATTGCCTTCTGACAATTTTAATAAATTAATATGATAAATAATCATACCGTTATTATAGTCGGAACTTTTATACTAAAGAGATATTACAAACTTGTAACTCGTATTAGCTAAAAGAAAGTCCCAAAAAATAAATAAATAAATTGAGATAGGAAAATATTTAATTAAGTATTATTGCCTTCTGACAATTTTCAAATTCTTGTCCACAGTTTAAAAACCGGTGGGAATTTTTCTAGATGCGTCAGGTGTGACTATAGTATGAAGGGTGGGCGACAGCAGGTGACTCAATTGGAACAGGAAGTTATTTTAGACAGAAGCATAAATCGAAAATGTAGTATCATACAAATGAGTAACAGTTGCTCGTACGATTCTCAGAAACGGAGGATTATTCTAAATTAAGTGAAATTCATCCAACAAACATATTTTCACAAATAACTAGTCAACATAAACATTTTGGGACTTTTTCCAAATTGAGCTAATTTTAATTTGAGCCAGAACAGAGTTCACTGAAAATAAAATGGGATGTCCAATCTATCCAATTTACAATTAGACATTTTCACAAACAATTAAAAATTGAGCTAATTTTAATTTGAATCAGAACAGAGTTCACTGAAAATGAAATGGGATGTCAAATCTATCCAACTTGCAATTAGACATTTTCACTAACAATTAGTCAACATAAACATTTTGGGACTTTCTCCAAATTGAGCTAATTTTAATTTGAGCCAGAACAGAGTTCACGGAAAATAAAATGGGATGTCCAGTCTATCCAACTTGCAATTAGACATTTTCACTAACAATCAGTCAACATAAACATTTTGGGACAAATTAAGCTAATTTTAATTTGAGCCAGAACAGAGTTCACGGAAAATAAAATGGGATGTCCAGTCTATCCAACTTACAATTAGACATTTTCACAAACAATTAGTCAGACATAAACATCTTGGAATTTTTTTCCAAATTGAGCTAATTTGAATTCGTACCGAAACAAAGTTCACGGAAAATAAAATTTGGTGTTCAATTAATTCAACCAAGCAATTTTCACTAACAATTAGTCAACATAAACATCTTGGAACTTTGTTCTAACTTGAGTAAACTGTAATCTGTAACAGAACAGATTTCATGGATGACAAGATAGAAAATAGATGTTAACGAACGCCTATATAATGGTATTTTTTCAACACATCCAAAGCCTGGTTAATAAATATATTATTTCGCTTCGGCGAAAGGAATTAAAATAATGATTTGCCATTCTCTATGCGAGCCACATATTTTCCCCCGATTTGTAGCGCAGGCTACGTACTGGCAACGAACACGTGGTACCGACGATTCGCTCGCATCTCAAAGGAAAAGTGGATAACCAGGGCAGAAGTAGGTGAGAGAAGAGGAAGGTCGAGCACACCACCTTCCTCTTCCTCTTCATCCTTGCCCGCCATGCACTCCCGTTACTTCACGGAGTCGTGGGAAATTAAGAACTGATCCGAGCTGATTAAAACTCGTCGATCCTTTCTTTTCAAGCCAGAAATCGGCGACCGTGATCTGCTGTTTCGTCCACATATAAAGTGGCATTGACAGTCTCACGAATAGTAGTCATTAAATACAGCAACGTCTCGATATTCACGAAACTCGCAGCAATATTAGGACACTTTTGAAAAGACGATAACTTTCTTAAGTTTCGACCAAACGACTTTCATTTTTTTTCGATACGTTAGAAGGCCATGTAGTTTTTGAGATTTTATCTATGCCCAGTGAAAGAAATACGTTTCGAGGATCGTCCTGGAATCGTCATAACTAGACTGCGGATTTTATGCATTTATAACAAAAATGAATAGCTCAAATACAAAATTGGAATGCTATTAGAAGAATTTAAGGATGTCGTTATATTATTTTCGGCTGTTTAACAAACATACCGTTGACTTGGGCAATTGTTTTTTTTGCGTAAAAGTCTAGTGGTTTGTGAAAGTATTTTTAAGGTTCTGTAGTTTTACAAAATGCAAGAAAAGAAATCGATTTTTTTCCTTAATAACCCCCCCGTGGACAACTAGGATCCTTAATATCTGGAGCGAAATTTCACTTTTGAATTTCTTTCTCTTCGATATTTATTTTTTCTATACATTTGACATTTTTTAGATTTTTTTGAAGTCTAGAACAGCAAACAATCTAGTCCGTATCGACGCCTATAATGCTATATTTTCATAAACAGGAGAACGAAATCTACCAGTATGCAAAGTTTCGACAAAATCTAAGACCCGATGACCGCGTCTCCTCCTCGTTAGAAAAGTCACTTGAAACGAAGCACAGCTCCACGATACTGTACAATAGCAATTCAAACGAAACGCAGCACGACGAGATTATACAATTGTTAAATACATTTACTCATTACCAAAACCAGTGTAATACATTTACTAAAGCGAACAAGTAATCCGCGGCAATCTTACTCGCGGACTTGATGACAACAAAGTAGGAATTGCATGTCGAGACGTGCAACCGTATGAACTTCCGTGATCTAGTTTGCGAGGTTCGATTTGAAATTAGCGGATTCCATCTGAAGTAAGATTCCAAACGAAGTACAACGAGTCAGGTTCGCGTTGTTTATGTTTGATCCGGACGAAGTACAACGAGCCACGCTCGCGTTGTTTATGTTCGGTCCAAACGAAGTACAACGAGCCAGGTTCGCGTTGTTTATGTTTGGTCCAAACGAAGTACAACGAGCCAGGTTCGTGTTGTTTACTTTTGGTCCGAACAAAGTACAACGAGTCAGGCTCGTCCTTATTGTTTTTAGCCCAAATTTCTTACCACGAGTATCACTCGTTGTTGTAGGACAAGGGGTTAATACTGTCGTCGTAATTCAACATTACACGCAACACTAAACATTACATTCAACATTACAATCTATTAAAATAAGACGGTTTCGATTTATTTATCCTGAGTCAAAATATTTGTTCCAATTTAAAACTTGATCTTTCGTATATTGATAGATTTAATCACTAAATTTTGTCAGAGTCTTCAAAAAGTAATCACTATACTGTGGCTTTTTATGTGTTTGTGACAAAAATCGGTAAGTGAACTACAAAACTGTGGAAGCATCAGTGAGAATTTAAGACTATCGTTACATTATTTACTTCTTTCAACAGAAACGGAACATATTTATATTGTACAAAGATCCGCATTATACAATTGTTAAATACATTTACTCATTACCAAAACCAGTGTAATACATTTACTAAAGCGAACAAGTTATCCGCAGCAATCATGCTCGCGGACTTGACGCAACAAAGTAGGAATTGCATATCGAGACGTGCAACCGTATGAACTTCCGTGATCTAGTTTGCGAGGTTCAATTTGAAATTAGCGGATTCCATCTGGAGCGTCGCAAAGCCGCGACGAATCGATGATCTTTGGTAGCCAAGCAAGGTGGCCAAGCGAAAAGATAAGCAGAAGAGAAACGCCACGAGGCCGTAACGGAAACGATAATGCAAGCAGCTCGCATCCTGCGGCCATCGCGCAATCATCTAGGAAGTCATTGGCTATGCGTCGTGCGCCAACAACCCGAATCGTGTGTGTCCGAGGAAAATAAACTGCCGAGTCGTGTTCGCGAAATTTCACTTTGTTCCCTTTACGCAACGCCGACGGTTTTTCTTTTTTTTTTTTTCTTTGTGCGTGCTGTCTTCTTTGTTCGACTGTCGTGTCCGACTGCAGTTATCGTCAATCGAAAGAATCGTTGCTTTTTACTGGCCATTTGCATTCCAAGAAACACTCCGCTCGAAAGAATGGAACCAAAGAAGAATTGTGAAAGACTACATTCGAATGAATGTAACAAAAAATAGACACAAAGAGTTCCATAATTTATTAAAACTGACTCATTCAAACAAACGAATGTAGCACAAATAGATGAAGAAAAGAGTATATAATTTATTGACACTGACTCATGGTCCTACATTAATGTTTTTCATAGACGTGGTTCTCATTTGGCAAAACATCATCTCGAGTTTTAGGAAAACTCAGAACACTTTTTCATAAATAATCCTTGTCAATGGAAGGAATTTCATGTGACAATAAAGAAAACTTGTAAAATAACTTAAATTGAAATTTTCAATTCTGAATTGTAGAAAAAATGATTAAAATTGTATTTTTATCGTATCTTCTGTAAGATAGGGTCCTTGAAGATTTACAAATAGAATAAATAAAAAATTTCAACATTTTAAAATTCTTTTAAGTCACTGTTATTATTAAACTGTGGATATTATGAATTTATAACGCGAATGAATTTGTGCAATACAAAACCGTGAAGAATATTGGAAAAAAAATTCAAAAACATTGTTACACTACTTTATCTTTTATTCTGAACACAAACGTCCGTAACATGTCAAGGGATACCATTAATCTTGCAGCCATTCACTTTGCATAGCGCTTTTAAAGCGACGCAGATTTCCCAAGTCACGTGAAGGTTGCTGCAAACGGTGACTCTTACACTATATTAGACGTATCAAAATGTTTAAAAGAATGTATCTTACAAGTGACTTAGAAATTGTTTATTTTGCATACTGATCCACAGCTTAGTTGATACAATCAACATATCGTTCAGGTGAAACTAAAGTTCGCCAAATTTAAATCAAATAATGACCAATGAATTAAAAATGAATGAAATTAATGAATTAACCCTTAGCACTCGAGTGGCGATTACCTGGCGCCATTAAAAATTGCTATGTTATTATTCAAAATGTTTGTTACATTATTAAATTTATTCATACTTAGAAAATTAATAAACATTTAAGTTTTGTATGAATAAATTACATCAGTTTCATATGGAGAAAAAATGAAAAGATCATATAGATGGGAGATATTCTAGGTCGAAAGAAAAGTTTGGCTTTCGAGTTAAAATAATTCCGAGGGCAAAGTGTTAATTAAATACTTAATTATCATTTTCTTGTTAACACGTTCAGCGCCCACTCCACAATCATAAAAGTTACACAAAATCAAAGCAATATATTTAATAAAACAAAAATTAAGAAGTTCAGTTTTGTGATATTAATTACTGTTTCAAACCTCTTCTTCTCCTCAGATCGTAAGGAAATTTTGTACACTCAATCTACCAACGTAAAAATTAATTTTCAATTCTGTATAAATAATTCCGTCACCCAGATGTGGGTGACATGGCGCTGAACGTGTTAAATATGTTTGAACATGCTTGTTAGGAACCTGTATCGATTTTTTGATTAGTCGATATGTAAATAATTTTAATAAATTGTTAAAAGACATCAACATGTTTGATAAAGAGTTTGTAACGCTGTGTCAAAACGGATACCAGTCCCGTTGAAATCGGTTCACGAATGGAATATTCTGGGAAATCATTAACTGTTACCAAACGTGCATCAGCTGCTTAATGTTGCGATAGCTTTAACAAGTGATAGCACTTCGAGCTAACTGTAACTTTGTAAGTCTTCCTGGAAGAATTTCCCAGCCCCTGCTGATTATTATTTCTTTTGTGGCTTGACTAACACGCGACCGAGCGTTGTCATGCACTAATGTGACTTCATGACTTCCTTGATTAATAAATGATATCACTTGTTTTTTTCAATTCATCGCACGACATTAATTGTGAGTCTCCAGGTGCGGTCGTTATGACTGTTTTTAGTCTTCCTTCCTCATTGCCTTGATAATCCTGTTCTTGGTCAATGGTCGATGGCCAACGACTTTTGATAATTTGATCGAGCTATTGTGATCATTAGACTGCGGATTTTAATACAAAATAAATATTGTCTGTATTAACCCTTTGCACTGGAACAGCTACTTTAACTTCAGATCCAAACATTTCTTCCTACTAATGTTAGAGAAGATGTTATCGGCGCAAAGGTTCGATCGTCTTGTCACAAGAAGATCGAACCTTTGCGCCGATAACATCTTCTCTAACATAACTCAAAATTCGATAAATAGAAATCACAATTATTTCTTCCGACCTAGAATATTTTCATTGTACATGATTTCTTTCATTTTATGGTTTGAAACTGATACGATATCTCGTACAATACTTAAATATTTACTAATCTATGAAATGCAAACAAATTTAACAATGCAGAAAATATTTTGAATAATCATACAGAAATTTTTCGTGGCGCCTCAGAGTCGCCACTCGAGTGCTAAGGGTTAACCCTCGAATGGTACCCTGGGGTCTTCGGCAACCCTAGAAAAATGTTGTGTATAATGATTTTCGCCGATGCGTTGCAAAATAATTGCAAATATGCAGTTACTTTAGATTCTTTTGAACGTTTGGATTTGTATCCCTAAACTATACGCTTCGAAGTACAGTCGTAAATTTTTACGGAATTTTTTAGAAGACCTAGCGGTTACGTCGTCCCGGACAAAAAGACAAATTGCCGCCCCTGAAGAGTATATACAGGGTGTTGGAAAAGTCTGGAAACGGTCGAATATCTCAAAAATAAAGCTTCTTAGAGAAAAATGGTTCAGACATGTATTTTATGGTTTCGCAAGGGCTATAAGATGGTGCCATTGGTTTGATCTTGAACAGTCATTTGAAGGTCACGTGAAGGTTACCTCAATTATTTTAAATGGCACCCCCTATTTTTTATTACATATTCTTGTAGCTGATCTCGAGAGCTTTCCAAAACACTATAATCAAATGTTTTTTCATCAATTACTTTCAATTACACCAATCAATTACATTCTTTAAATAAAGGTACATATTTTTATATTGTCAATAAAGATCAAACCATTTTATTTAAATTTTAATAAAAGCACACATTTAGAAAGAAACATATAACATAACATAACATTGATAATCAAGCAGTACAAAACAGTAGAAATTAAGTAAGAAATATCTGTACCTAGCCACAAATTGTTAACCATATAATTTTTTACATTTTTAAATGCTAATAAAAACTTGTATTATTGCACAAACAATCAAAATGCCATCAATTTGAAAATAAAGCAAGGTAACATCAACTACGCTAAAATCACAAAAAACTTTTTTGTTTACTTTCAGTTCATTTTTAGCGAACGAAGAAACCGATATGTGAAATTTTTTATTAATTGGGTATTTAACCAGTTAACTCTGTAGTTCGAACTTGTATGTATACTATTGTATACTATTAAACATTTTTGAAAGCTTTATTTATCATATATTAACCTCTCGTCAATTTCTTTATTTCGTTTCTTTACTTCGACTTTGACTCGAAAAATTCTATAATGTCGACAAATTAATAATGCGTTTTTATTTTCACTACAAATTTTAACATAAATAGCAAGCAATTATTTTTATTCCATGACGAGTATACTCGGCAAAAACAGCTAACTGGTTAACACATCAATATTTTTATCACACTTACAGCCAAAATGGCGCCCCTAAATTTTGGCGCACCGGACAAATGTCCGAGTTGCCCGGACGTACAGCGGGCCCTGGGTAGAACAAAGGGTGGTAAAAAAAGGCGAAAGACAACCGGAGAGTTGGACGCGTGGCGTAGGTCACAGGGCTTGGCCGATCATTGAAATCATCGAGCTCGAGGAACTGGTGACGCCCGGTGAGGCAACGTCCCGCTTCGCAACGGTTCTAACAAATGCGTTTCGCGCGTGATGATGTGAGTTGCGTGTCACTCATGCACCGTGACGTGCGCGCGCGCACCAGCCAATTGCCTACCCGGGCAATAGAATGTTGCATTGTTCGTGTAAATTAGCCGCGAACGGATTGAACCGCGGTTCACTCGGGAGATCAAAGATAATCTGAACCGTAATTGAATCAAGTGTAACTTTCATAATCCGCAAGAAATGAATTCTCTGTATTCATTAGCATTATCTTGCGGACGTTTAGACGCGTTTATAGCAGATTTTATTATGCGTAGCAGAGTAAACCGGTGCTTTCCATCAGGATTAATCAAAATGTTATTGGGTATTAATATTCAACTCTCATATTCTAGATGTCTTGACTTTCTCCGGACCGTTCCCTGTTCCTTGGCTTCTTTCCCAACGTTTCCATCGACTCTCGTTAATCTGGACGCATAATTACGATGATCTTGTTACGTACAGAGAATTCTCTTTGCTCCATTTCGATCAGAGTTTTCTAATCTCTATGCTGAGAACGGAAAACGCCCTCTTCCACCCCTTTGCTTATAGAAGCGATGACTATGCTCCAGCTGGACGTAGACGGAACACAGCATGATTCAGTACAGGGACACGGAAATCTTGAGAACATCCCCACTTAGATTTCACAGTATATAAACCCTCGAATTTTAACCCTCGGAGGCAATGCTTAAAGTACAGACGGGCTATACACGTCGTTACGCTGAATCTCGTTTTAGAGCTGGTTGTATTTAGTGAGATCGGGCCTAGTCACCCTTTCGAATCGAGTAACCTTATATATAATTATTCAACCTCTCTGTGTTCCCCGCATCGTTAATGCGTCATCCAACAGGCAGTAGTACTTAGGTAACTACACGACATTGTTCATACACACTCAATTCTAACTGCGATAGTAACAGTTGTAACAGAGCCAGTTTCCTGTAATATACAATTTAGTTCAAGGTAATTTTGAGTAACAATTGACTTTAACCCACCATTCGATCCAGTGATTCTTAGTTGACCGTTCCCACATGATACAATCTTACCGCTCGGATTGTATCAATTAATTTATAATATAACAGTTACGAGGCCGTTACTAACATATCCTAGGAGCTACCTGATCTTGTATGAAGAACCCAAAAACTGTTATCCAACCTATGCGGTTCCCTGATTTCACATCAGGTTCGTCCGTATGCTACAGCTCCCCGATTTCGCATCGGGTTCGTCTGCGCGTCTTCCAACCTCTCAGCAGCTCCTTGATTTCGCATGGGGTTCGTCTGCGCGTCTTCCAACCTCCCAGCAGCTCCTTGATTTCGCATGGGGTTCGTCTGCGCGTCTTCCAACCTCCCAGTCGCTCCCCGATTTCACATCGGGTTCGTCTGTGCTTTTGTTCAAGCTCCTAGCAGCTCCCCGATTTCTCATCGGGTTCGTCTGTGCTTTTATTCAACCTCCTAGCAGCTCCTCGATTTCGCATGCGGTTCGTCTGCGCGTCTTCCAACCTCCCAGTGGCTCCCCGATTACGCATCGGATTCGTCCACGAAGTCTCTCAATCATCCTAGCAGCTCCGCGATTTCGCATCAGGTCCGTCCGTGCACTTTACTAACAATTAAAAACCATATTCCTCTTTAAACCATAAACCGCTCGCCGGCCACACGCGGTAGCGCTCGGACCAGACTCGTAACAATCGAGTAAACTCCTGAAACTGATCGGTTAATCATTCAATAGATGTTCATTGCAGAATAACACATGTTCTGTATTAATTACGAGGTACTGGAAACAAACGGCAATTTATCAAAATTTATTTTTGTATTTAATAATTTTAACGAATTGGTGAAAACTTATCGATACGCTTAAATTTCTTTTAGTTCTCTATTCTTTTACGTTTCCTCCCACTCATTTTTGTTGTAAACGCATAAAATTCGCAGTTTATTTATTAACCCCGTGCACTGTTATGTTCTTTACGCGTATTATGATTGAAAAGTTACTATTAAGACTTTTTCGTCGTTTATACATATTTTGCTCGATGGAAAAGAAAGTTTATACTGCTTGCATTCCCATATTTTTAGTAATGGTTAAATACGGATAACACGGATATAGATTTGTTAAACAAATGGAAGGTGTTGATTTCAGATAAGAAACATTTTGTTTCGAGGCCCCTTTAGTTGGGTATTAAGCGAAAGTAAAACGAATTGACTTTGTATCACTCACATCCCCGTACGTGTTGTTTTGATTACAGGCTGCAACGGTGCAAGATGCGGTTACCCTGGCGCACCTGCGCACAGCAGTGTCCGCTTCACGGAACCAGGTACTCAGGACGTCATAGACGAAGAGGATGCCCTTCTGAAGGACACCAGTTTCCCCGAGGGCACCATGGCCACGTACATTTGCGATTCCGGCTTCGAATTGCTTGGTCCAGCACGAAGACAGTGCCAGGCTGATGGCTCTTGGGTACCTGAAGGGATACCATTTTGCGGTGAGTCTTCACCTTCATCTTTTAAATGGGGCTTCTCGTGTAACGACAGTGAAAACAAGTTATCTTTAAGAATTTCTTTTAGAATAACTATTGGACATATCGGACTAGATCTTTTTGGGATGTAAACAGACAGTCTCGAAGTACAAGTGTGGTTTTTAGTTCAATTTTTCTCAACACTTATTCATTCGATTCAATTGATAGAAATTGAATAATTAAATATAGATTTTAATACTCTAGATCACATTGGCCCGGGTTTCGCCGTAGTATATTCTAGTATATTCTAGTATATTCTAGTATATTCTAGTATATTCTAGTATATTCTAGTATATTCTAGTATATTCTAGTATATTCTGGTGTATTCTAGTATATTCTAGTAAATTCTAGTAAATTTTAGGAAATTCTAGGAAACTCTAGGAAATTCTATTATGTTCTAGTATATTGAAGTATATTTTGGTGAATTCTGGTGTACTCTAGTATATTATAGTAAATTCTAGTATATTATAGTATATTCTGTCGTATTCTAGTATCCTCTTGAATATTCTTATATATTCTAGTACATTATAGTATATTCTAGTGTATTATAGTATAGTACAGTATATCTAGTGTATTCTAGTGTATGATAGTATGTTGTAGTATATTCTATCGTATTATAGTATATTCTAGTGTATTCTAGTGTATTCTAGTGTATGATAGTATATTATAGTATATTCTAGTGTATTCTAGTGTATTATAGTATATTCTAGTATATTCTAGGGTTAGGAAAGCTTAGAGACATGAATGTACTTTTTTCAACATACTAAGATAAGTGAGGAAATAAAGAATTTTTTAGTTGTCTCCTGTTAATTAAAATTGGTGCATAACATTTTTTGTTTGCATAAAGATCCGCAGTCTAATCGTGAAGCAAAAGGTTAATCACACCTGTGGCCTACTTACAAGGCATGGGTCGTATTGGGTCGTGCCGGTGAGTTTTAATAAAAGCATAAAAACGAAGAAAAGCGTCTGTCGGATTGCATTGGTTGATGAATAAAAATAAGAAATTCGTGTAAGAATCATCAAGGTAAATACGATCGCGGATGTGGGTTTAAGAGAAAGTTCAAGCGTTCCGAGGAAACGTGCTCGCGCTTCCGGTCACGCCTCTATAAAACACTTTAAGGAACAGACGTATTGTAACGCTGAGAAATATAATCGGTGTTGATTCATCACATATGTAGTCAGATGCGGAAATTTAGTAGTGTATACATATACATCGTTTTTAGGGCAGAGTTTTGAAAGTCGACGTCAGCCAGAAAGATTTTATCAAAAGTTTCACCTGAGTCAAGTTAACTTATGAACAGGCGAGAGACATTTACGGAAGAGAATTTTACTGGTACATTTATTTCACGTAATGTGTGCAGTTTATTACACCTTCTGTTACGTTTATGAAAAAGTTGTCTGACAAAAATACTACAAAGAGGTTTTGGTATACGTCGTGTGTCTCGTTTGTCATTTTGTACATTGACAAAATTATTGTTCGATATTAATAGCAAATATTACCAAGAACATGTCTATTATCTTTCCAGGAACATATCTGCTTTCAATTTATACAAAAATTCATTGTTAAGCTCACACATATGATAAATCGAAAAATAAGTGGTAGCTTTGATTACATCGAATTTCATTTAATTTGTATGTCAAGAGGTTGGTGGTTAGCTAGAGACAAAACTTTCTATAAATTTTACAGATATTAGAAATATCAGTCTTTAAATTCTGTATTGTGCAAAAATATGTGTTCATACGAATGATTTTTGTCTGAAGAGTAACTAGATATGCAGACACACTGGTGTTGCAATTTATAGGGGTTCTAAATTGTTTAATTTACTATTACAGAGATTGCGAAGGCACTATTCAATAAACTATTTATTTTTTGGAGATACATTACTAGAAACGTTGTTGAAGACCCGAATAAGTATATTCTTGTCGTTTTCGTGAAGCGATGTAGGATAGTCACTCCTAGTGCTCCATAAATTTATCGTTAATTGTATGTAGGTTATGGCAAACCGAAGCCCACAAATGCTTCGATTGAATACTGAACAATTTTCGGTGGCAAGTGACCTGATTCCGAGTGTCCTTGACCGAAGACAGTGTGTAAGAGCGGAGAAAATAGTGGGGGCAGAACACCGTTAACTCTGAACCTGCTGCTACCTTCTAAGAGCGCCCCCGGCCTTTCAACGTCACTCGCATTCCTGGCATTGGCTCACTGTTTTCTTCTTCTCGGTCCAGGTCAGATTTCTTAAAAAAAAAGAAAAAGAACCAAAAACCACCGGAACCAATCCACATTAAAATAAACTCCATTAAAATACAATCTTTATCATTTTCTTTGCTTGACCTATTTTGTTGTATTAGTTACTTTGCCAAGGACTAATCTTCATAAAATAACAAGACTACAAAATTCTGCGAATTTTTATATTTATCACTGAACCCACCGAGCACAAAAAATGACTCACATATATTGCTTCGTAAGAATACTGCGGATGATATGCATTTATAAGAAAAATGAGTGAGTAGAATTTGAAACAGTAGAAAGATTAAAAGAATTTGAGATTGTCAATATATTATTTTCAATTGATTAAAATGGTTTAATACGTTGACTGCCATGTCACTCATAAGTGGGGGACCGAATTATTTGTCCAGGTTTTATAATTTATTTTTACGTTAATATATTTATTGTACCGATGAAGATTTGGAAAATGCAAGAAATTTTTATTTTATTAAATAACACTTTGATTTTATTACATTTTTATATGACTCTCACTTATTATTTAAGATCCGCAGTCTACTCATAAGAAGGACAAGATTGAATATACATATCTATTCAGCGCATGCGCTCAATAGTCCTACCTCTACCATCCAACGAATATCCAATATGGCGACGCTCTAACCTGTCAAAAATGCTTAAAATTGCTCATGTTTGCACGTGTATAACTTTTCAACCAGTGAACTCCGGTAACCAAAACTTGAATTCCGTGTACTAAAACTTACGCGTCTATCATTTTCTCGTCAAAATGTGTAGCATCACATACAGAAAACTTGAAAATTTTTGGTCCTCTAAAGTGAAGTTCAGCCGAACTTGCTCCTCTTTAAATTCATTGAATATGTTTTTTTGCAAAACGATATTTCCACGTAAAATGTAAAATCAATTCTCCGAAGCAGCAATTCTGTCAGGCAAGAACTGTCGATGCATCGACAGAAAACACGAGAGCAATCGTTCGGAAGTTCGAAAACTTGTCTGCCGATGATTGCTCTGCCGTGTTTCCGTGTCGTCATCGCAAATAAACAACCGGACGGGTTTGCAATTTCTCGCAATTCTGCCACTTGCCCACCTATGCGTGAATTTGGCTCCTCGAAGGTAAACTTGTTAGAGTTAGTCTCACGGCCGGGCGAACGTGTAATCGCGCTTGTACATTGTACATGTACAGTCATTTTCGTGGCAAATAATAAGTTGTTTAGAGCCACTCTAGGTCAACTCGAATAGTCTCGACGAAATGAGATTTTTACGCGGTGATACGTTGCAGCTTCTCCGTGCCAGATCGCAGAATAATTTTCATTCTTATATTTATAACATTAATACGAAAAGAACAGTCACAACTAGACTGTGGAAATTATACGTTCGTGGAGTGTAGTACGGAAAATGTAACATGCACATAACAATGTTTCATGCACGAGTCTTCGTTTGTTACTTTCTTAACTGTTCCAGTACCAAAACAATGAAAATAACGTACAAGATGCGCGTAACATCTTAATCGTAAATACCATAATTTATAACAGCACACTTTTTAAGATTTTATGCGAAATTCAATAATAAATAATTAATCAGTAAACTATTTTATTTGATCATTTTGTTGTTAGTGGGCTGCGAATCATTATGCATTTATAGACTATAAAAATCCCTAAAAGCTTCCAAAATATACATTGCAACGTAATACTGTTCTATTTTTTTTCCACGGAAACAAATATTTAAGAAAATCAGATTTTGTAAAATCTAAAAAATTTTATTATAACGACATAAAAATGACATTCTACAGTCTACTCATTAATAGATCAAGTACGCTCTACAGAGCTGTCTTTGCTGTATGTCATTCACAAACGATTTCACTTTAACATATCTAACAGTGTAAATAATGTGTTAGATTGTGAAAAAAAATAGAAAATACACAATTACCAGTGACTCACTCTTTTCTGTGCAATACTTGACGAATGACGCTGCAATTCAGGTCATAAGTCATTAGATCCTTACATGGGTAAACACAGAACAAAAAACGGATTCCCTTCAACAAATTACCAACTAACAAGACACACAAACACATTCATTGGCTGCTTCTTTTCTACAGAAAACGTAAATTTAGGTGCATTGAAAACAGTGTCAACAGTTTACTTATGTATTATATTTAGTAATTAAATATTATATTATATTTTAGTACATTATACTATATATTATATTGTAGTACATTATACTATATTATATTGTAGTACATTATACTATATTATATTGTAGTATATTATACTATATTATATTGTAGTACATTATACAATATTATATTGTAGCACATTATATTATATTATATTGCAGTACATTATATTATATTATACTATAGTACATTATGTTATATTATACTGTGGTACTTTATATTATATTATACTGTAGTACTTTATATTATATTATACTGTAGTACTTTATATTATATTATATTGTATTGTACTATAATATATAGCTGTAGTATATTGTAATATAATATAATATATTGTAGTACATTATACTACATTATATTGTACTATATTATAGTATATTATAATGTAGTATATTATATTATATTATAGTATATTATAATGTAGTATATTATATTATATTATAGTATATTATAATGTAGTATATTATATTATATTATAGTATATTATAATGTAGTATATTATATTATATTATAGTATATTATAATGTAGTATATTATATTATATTATAGTATATTATATTGTAGTATATTATATTATATTATAGTATATTATAATGTAGTATATTATATTATATTATAGTATATTATAATGTAGTATATTATATTATATTATATTATATTATAATGTAGTATATTATATTATATTATAGTATATTATAATGTAGTATATTATATTATATTATAGTATATTATAATGTAGTATATTATATTATATTATAGTATATTATAATGTAGTATATTATAATGTAGTATATTATATTATATTATGGTATATTATAATGTAGTATATTATAATGTAGTATATTATATTATATTATGGTATATTATAATGTAGTATATTATATTATATTATAGTATATTATAATGTAGTATATTATATTATATTATAGTATATTATAATGTAGTATATTATATTATATTATAGTATATTATAATGTAGTATATTATAATGTAGTATATTATATTATATTATGGTATATTATAATGTAGTATATTATATTATATTATAGTATATTATAATGTAATATATTATATTATATTATAATGTAGTATATTCAAGTACACTATGTTATATTCTGGCATACTAAATTATATTCTGGTATATTATATTTTAGTACACTATATTATATCATATTTTAGTGTATCATGTTATAATATAGTATATTATACTATAAGCAGGAAAACAATTAATAAAAATCGCAATAACGATGCTATATCAATAAAAAGAAGCTTAACAATCTATTTTTTTAAATAATAATTCCAAACGAAATTGTTCGATTGCTTTGCAGAATGTGATTCGTTGATTCTCGAGTAAAATTGCCATTGCCATTGAAAAGTTTATTGAGAAATCCTTAACTACTGAATCATAAATTTTACGATAATATAAAACGATGATATAATAGATAACTGCCGTTTTAAGGGTCTTATAAATTATTTATAATGCTATTCAATCAATTTTTCTGATTTTTATTCTTCACTACCAGTTTCTCTTTGCTATTCAATCTGCGTTCTTAATTTCTTTGATCAACTATGACTATAGTTCCTGATCATGTTAAGCGAGATCTATTGTTAGAAAGTTCAACGACCGTATGCAACAATCAAGACGTGACGAAGCTGCACAAATCAGGTAGCTCAGTTTCTAGTTAGCAAGTAAAATCAAGTTTTCGTATTACACTCTGCAATTTTCCCGACGACTTTCACTTATTCCCCCTGAAATTTTTCCATTCGCAGATGTCCTAATGATCGCGGTCAAACCTTCCCGTGGAACAGAATAAAAGTTATTTAAACGCAGTCATCTTCCAATCACGTTCTTCGATTTCTTTCCCTTGGTTGGACCGTAAAATACCATTAACTTTGTTCGCGAACTGTAGAGATCTCCATTTAGTACTTTCTATTGCGGTAACACTTCTTTTAAACAACGAAGAGAACACGGTTAACGCCAACTTTTGTTATTAGCGAGAATTGTCATGCAAATAGGCAATTTGCGTCTCAGAAGACCGTATGATCAGTAAAAGCAGGTTAAACGAGGAAAATCGAAGAATGAGAAAGAAGAAAACATGGCCTCTAGTTAGATTTTCACCTAAGAGTATACTAAACGAAATATCATTTAATACTAACCGTACCACGACCGGTCAAACAACCGGTTTCACATTTTTTAATTTAATAATTCCATTAGAAATTATTAAATAAATTTCTTCATTCAAGCATACAGTGTTATAAAAAATACGAGGTATCTAAATAAATTCAGTTTCGTAATCTTTATAAACCAACATATACCAGTGACATTTTGTACTTGGTGCGGTTAGTGTTAAAAATATCTTAAACATTAAAGAAGTAGAACTCGTGTTTAACTTAAACATATCCTGCGCATAATATAATGTCCAAACAAAAAAAATAAAAAAAGAGTTTTTATGTAGAAGAGCACAAAATAATTCTAAACTTCTTTCCATGACAATACAACAGTATTTAAAATTTTTTTTTAAACTTTTTATTTGCTTTATACATATTATTGGTTTTATAAACCTATCCAGTTTTATGATAAATACGGGGTGGTGCATTTATCCTGGCCACCTGCAATATCTCAAAAACTGAATTCCGGAGAAAAAATGTTTCAAATAAAAAGTTTATGTCAAGGAGGAGCTGATACAGCAGTCATATCCATTTTTAATTTTCATCATGTTTTCAAGGTCATTCCAAGGTCAACCTTATTTTTTTCAAATGGAAACATATGTTTTTCATTACAGATTCTCAATCTACGACTTGAAACAAATGCTTATGTATACAATATAAAGCCCGTAGTCTAGATATTCTTCATTTTGAATAAAATCAGGTACCAACGTGTTCTCTCGCCATCAAAATTAAAATTGCACGATAAGAATTGAAAAATTGGCGCCTACTAATTGTTTTGAAAGTATAATACAACAATTTCAATCTCATTTGATAGAGTATGCGTATCCACATGAATCTTTTAAATTATCTGTGAAAGGTGTCCATGCGTGGCAGAGGATACAATCGTTTTAATAATACTTTGTTCAAGATTCACTTATTATTCTGTAGCTTTACTTGGAGCATGGATTCAACGACACACACTTGCGTTACTATCGAGAATATGCGTGCCTGCTAACTGGTTGTACGGCTCGCATAATGATAATCGAACTATAGTATTATAACCTGCCTATTATGGTTTAAGAGCTTCAACACTCGTTTAGATGCAAATTATATAGATTTGTATTCTGATCGTTTCGTAAGATATATTTTTAATAACCTACGTTATCTTTATAAAAATAAACAGTAGACGTTATATGTAATTGTTATGGAGACCGAAATTTCTTTACAAATTACTGAAAAAATTAATACATATTTAATCAATCTTCAGAAACTGTTTAATATAAGAATTTAAGTTACTAACGTTAAAATGTTTTGAGTGAAGGAATTTTAAACTTGAATAATTCCAAGAAATATCAAAATCGTCGGATTGTTTTTCTATTTAATTTCACCATACACTTAAGATCTTGACGTGAAAGATAAGAACTTTAATATATTCTTGACCAATTAAAGCAGAGTTTCAGTTTTTTAGATTATAATCTTGGTTGAAATGAAAGAATTTTTCGGCCGTTTAATTGGACATTATTTGAACTATATGTAAAGTTTTGGAGGACTTTGATGTGAGCAGATTTCCTTTAAGCTAGGAGTTAATTTGACAATTTTTAATTATAAGATTGTAAAATAGACACGCTTCTAGGGCTAACCATAAACAGCATAAGAACGAGATGTAATAAGAAACATTACTGTTGCTTAATTAAACTACAACGTCAGTATAAAATACAGTAGGATTACACATGGCTGTGTTACTCGCGCAAAAAGCAAGTTACAACGAGCTGTAATGTGTTTTCTGCAGTATATCAAGTTGATCATGGTCTTCCTACATGGGCTGTCTCCTTCATTAAAATTGTTTATTTTCTTCTACTAGTACTTGGGTTATTACTTTCTTTTCCTAATCAGATACACGATTTAATTACATCATTTTATTTCCTCGCATAGGTTCTTGGAGTATTACTTTCCTTTCCTAAACAGTTTCAAGATTTAATTGAATCAGTATATAATTATCTGCGTGTGTTTAGGTTTACGCTAATACAGTTACTTCAATCAAAACTGCGTATAATTACTGCTCACTTTACCTTACGGTTTAATTGTGCCCCTATTTAATATGTAGTTTATTCTTTGAACTGTTATTAGGTCGTGTCATAAATAATTTCCGTTTTAGTATATTTATTAATTTTTCAATAAAATGGGCTACATTTACATCTTAATCAAATATTCCAAACGAAGTATTCCAAGCGTAAAATAGCTTTGAAATAAAATTGTGTTCTTCTATTGTCAATACTTAACGTATTCACTGGCAGCATTTATTTTAGCAACAACCTTCATAGATACAACATTTTATTAAATTCATCGTATCCTCTTGTGAAATATAAAAAAAGATATTCTCACAGAACAGTCTTATAATTTAAAATAACGATGTCAACAAAATTTATTTTGTCATCTTTGTGATACATAAAATCATGCTTGGCACACATGTGTGATGCTGAAACGCGTTAATGCAAAGTGGATATACAATAATTTTGGCAACACCCTTCATAATTACAATATTTTATTAAATTCATCGTATCCTCTTCTAAAATGTAAAAAAAAAAGATATTCTCACAGAACAGCCTTATAATTTAAAGTAACTATGCTAACAAAATTTATTTAGTAATCTTCATGTGATACATAAAATCATACTTGGCACACATGTGTGATCAGTGATGTCAGAAACACCCAAAACTGTCTGGATTTTCCTCTCCTCCCTTTCCCCTTCCACTATCCCATTCCACTACCTGAGCACACTCCAACGTCCCCCACTAAGACCTTAGACTGGTCACGTGACGTGCCGCGCAACGTGTCACATATCACTGTGGTCATCAGAGAGCTGGTAAACTATATTCCCCTCGATTTAACCGATCTGGCATCACTGTATGTGATCCTGAAACGCGTTAATGCAAAGTAGACATACAATAATTTTGACAACACCCTTTATAATTATAATATTTTATTAAATTCATCGTATCCTTTTGTAAAATGTAAAAAAAAGATATTCTCACAGAACAGCCTTATAATTTGAAACAACGATGTTAGCAAAATTTATTTATTCATTTTTATGTGATACATAAGATCATGCTTGTCATACTTGTGTGATGATGGAACGCGTTAAGTATTAATGCAAAGAAAACATACAATGAATATAAATTTTCTATGCCCACCAGGAAATTATTAAAAACAAATTTCTTCTAATGATATGAGTCTTAGTATCTGGAACCGGAAAATAGTTTGGTCGACAGAGATGAAATCTTCAGTGATAGCTCGCGCGAAGAATATAACTGTAAATAAAGACGTGGCCACGTGTATGTGTGTTAGTCTTGTGGGAACGCGTGTGGTATATAGTAACTCCACGGGACTCGGTATGTAGGTTTAGGTCGAGAACGCATCGATTATCTATGTTCCTCTAACTACACCTGGATGGAATGCCGATCAGCTTCTCTTAGTTCTTAGATCTTGAGCAGAGCTACGACGGCTAACCGGTTTTATGTGATTCATGGGCCGTTTTCGACAACTCTAATACTACTTGTATTCAAAACACCTTGAAACCACCAGAAACGATTTGTTAACCATTATTGTATCTCCCGAGTCATTCTTTGAAAAACTATTTCGATCCTCATCCGTTCCAAATCCATTTAATTCAATAATTTCTTAGTTTTCATTTTAATTTTATCGTTGCTGTTCAATAGATACAATGGTAAACAATTATTATAATGGAAAAATATATATGTAAATAAACTTATATACTCCTTTGTTTTACATGGAGGATTATGGTAAGATTATGGGAAGTTTAACAGCAAATCTAGCGAGCACTAAAAATCACTAGTACGTCTTGCTTTATGAAAATTACAAGATTAGATTTATTTAGGTGCTGCAAGATTTTTATTATAATACTTGCTTGAGAGTAGAAAAATCCATTGAATCATTTCCACTGAAATTATTCTATTTTTTTCAATAATTATATAGTAAAAGATATGAAACCGGTCGTTCCACTGGCAGTGATAGGATTATTATTAAAATGAAATCGTTTGCGTTGGGAGAATAGATCCATGTTTTATTTCTTCAATTCTTTCACTGTACCTTTCACAAATAAGTTTTCTAATAGATCACATTGCTTCTTTTTTACATTGTACACAATTTTAAAGCTCATCGTTTATTGTTTAATGTACTTACTTGAAAATAATTTTTCTGACATTTATTAAACAATAAGATCTGATAGAAAAATAGAAACACAATTTAATGTAAACATAAAATGAAAGAATTCAAGACATAAAGCATGGATCTTATTCTAGTTGCTTTTAAAAATATACAAAAATAAAAGATCGTCTCCAAAATAAAATTAATGAAATGAAAATTGTTTGTTTTATGTAATAATAAATGTAAAAAAATTATAGTGTAAAATAATTGTTCAGCGACTTAGTTTGACTACTTTCTCTCGTCGCGTTGAGTTCGCAGAAACTGCTCGGTATGAATGGCGAGAAGAGTGATTCCGACGAAGCTAATTCTGCGGCGATAATCGACAGGGACACTAATCAATGTAAAAGAGGACTACTAACATCGAGGCAGAGTGCCAGTTAGCGCCGATAAAATTCTCACGTTACGGTACAGCAAAACTACCGCAAGATCGACGCAACTTGTTTCACGAATGTGCAACAGCGGCACACCGCGTATACAAAAGTTTGCGCATCTGCGTGCCGAACGGCTGTTCAACCGTGTGACGTGACTCTTTCTGCGACCTTCTTTTTATTTAATGGGAACGGCAATGAGCCGCCAACATTTTCCCAGGTCCTTCAACAATACGCTCGCGAATGACTACATCGAATCACTGAATAACTTCTTACGTATGCTAATTACTGGACTATGCGCTTTATTATGCATTTATCGCGTCCGAAAATCTAAAAAATGCTGAGACACTTTTAGCGCTTCACTTACAATTTTCTAATAGGCAATTTTCTAATAGGATTTTTGAAATCGAAGATCTAGAGTTGACAATTCATCGATTAATTGTTTTAATGCGGCAGCAATTTAATTTATGATTCAAACGTTTTCACATTTTTTATTTTATCTATCGATATTTTATCATTATTGAAATTAAAAAGATGCTTTCATTAGAAATTATGAAATAAATTTCTTCATTCGAGCACACATTGTTATAAAAAAATGCGAAAAATCTAAATAAATTAGGTTTTGCAATTTTTATAAGACAACATATACCAGTCACATTTTGTGTTCGGAACGGTTAGTGTTAAAGAATTCTTCAAAACCATTTGATTCATGTTAAACTTTTTGCATTTTAAATCAGTTCCACCATAGAATGACAAAAATGAAAAGAATTTTCAAAGAATGAATGCAAATTATTTGATCAATCTTTTTTACTTTTTATATTGTGCAGTCAATCAATTTGACAAATAAGTAGCTCAGTAATTTCATGAAGGGATCTTTTAGTCGATGAATATAATATATAGATAGTAATTTAATTTGTAGGTAGTAATTTCTATCTAATGCCGTGATGGCCACGGTAGGCGCCCCTCAAGCGCCTGCTTCTCCCACCAACCTCTCTTTCATGTGCGAGGCCTGCGCACTGTTCGCAACGGGCGAAGCACTCCCTTCCTCTATGGTAACGGCGGATGCTGGTGGGGGACAGTGGACGCTATGGTGCGGACGGTTTTGTCTCAATTGAAGCCCCGTATGCAAAAACTATATTCCTTATTTTCAACCAGATTTTGTGTGAGTTACAACTTATCGTGCGAATTTGATGCGCTTTTGGCAAAAATGACTATTAGTAATACAAAACTGTACAATCATTAAAAGGATTTAAACATGTGATTTTATTATATCCATCGTACTAAAAGTAATAAACAAAGACATACATTTTTATCTAGCTTTCGTATCTCACAATTGACTGAGAAAATTTGTATTTCACATAAAAATCCACAGTCTAGAAAAACAGACTCGACAGAAAATTGTTCGCAGCTTAACAAAATTCGTTGAACTAAAAATAATTTTACAGCCCGTTGCAGCGTATCTACAAATACATAAAATTCGTATCAAGAACGAAAAGCACGTTCAGAAATCATAATTTTAGTCAGACATATGTTTTTACATATTTTTTCAACCACAGTTTTGAAATCGTCTGAGAAAGGTGAGAAATCTCTTGGATTCTGAATGAAACAGATCTTTTTGTCCTTTTCTGCTGATTTGTATGTCTAATGCAGGTAATAAGTGGGATACAAACAGGAGATAATTGGCGAAGAATTCACCAGTATAAGTAGTTTCGCGTGCTGTTAGAATGATACAAAGTGGTCCCACAGGGAATCGCTTAATTACATATCTTTAGCAGTTACAGTGACACCAAAAATATACGATACGCGCTTTAAATAGCGTCGAAAATGGAATATCCAGTATAGTTTGTAAAATGAGTACAAGAGGAGTTAATGCGACCTAGGATTTGCACATCACGAGCACGTGTCGGGAGTACCGCAATTTGGGCGGGGCAGTTCCAACTGCACAAATAACTAGGAATGCAATGGAAACTAAGAAACTAATTCGTGTTTCTCATCGCTCATTCTGCCGTTCACTTTTTAGTTGCGTGGACGGGGCACACGGGAGAAAGAATGTCATTTGCTTTTGAATCGTAACGGGGTATACAGTTACGCTTCAATTCTGCACTAACCACAGAAGTATTTGAATGAGGGCAAATAAATAACTTCGTTTCTTTGGATAGTTAAAATTCACTTCGTAATTTAAGGTGGGTTTCTGCCGTGTAACGGCAGTGAAAAGAAGTGATTTTTAAGCATTTTTTTTAGTAGTAAGTTATTTTTTTAATAACCATTGGATATCTGGAAGGAGGCCTTCTTGAAAGCAGATGGTCCTGAAGTACAAGTTTTTTCTTTCTTTTAGTTCAATCCCTATTATTATTTATTGTATAATATACAAGACTTCTTAACAGCTTTGGAAGTGTAAACATTGTGTAAGCAATGTAGCGTATCACAGTGATCAAAACACAAAAAGCGAAAAATATTGGACGTATTTTCAAAGAAAAATATAAAAAGTTGAAAAAGTTCTAAGGTTAGTAAGAAAAGTTTACTTTTCTCGGCCGATCAATTAAAATTATATTATTAGAAAAATATATATATATTATAAATAAAAAATCACACTACTAAAGAAGTATGTAAAGAAATGAATGAGCTTCGTCCGAAGTTGATGACTTTAGTATTGTAGTTTACATCAAAAATTGAACTGAAAAAAATCACACTTGTACTTCAAAGCTACCTGTGTACGTCCCAAAACGGCCTAGTGTCATATATTCAATAGTTAATGTGAAAAAAATTCTTAAAAATCACTTGTTTTTTGGTGCGATTAGTGTCATGAAGTTATTAAACACGCTGTTCTATAAAACTTTTTATAAATTATAAATTAACCCTTTGCACTCGAATGGTGACTCTGAGTCACCAGTAAAAATTGCCATATCATTATTTAAAATAGTTTTTGTATTATTAAATTCGTCTGCATTCTGAAAATTCCTAAAAATTCAAATGTTGTATGGTAAGATAGGTTCAATTTCATCTGCATAATGTTAATTTTGGAATTAAAATTTCGTCGAGTGTAAAGGGTTAAAAAATAATAATATTGCTTCAGAAATAAGGAAGATTAAATTAGCTGCGTAATATTGTATAGAATTTCCAGAATGTGTTTCTTGTATTAATGTAAGACATTACTTATCCAGTGACAAAAAGCATTTTTATATCTATTTCTTTATGAAACTTGTATTAACGTATTAGTAATATTTTTGTGATTGAAATGAGCCCAAACATGACACCATCCGAAGTGCATTTGCTTCGTCAGTGGAACATGAATATTAATAGAATAATAAAGCAATTATACCTAGTTATAGTTCTAGATTCAATCTTGACTGATTTGTACAATGAACTATGCTGTACATGGATCGTTTTAGATAGTACTATTTGAGACTGAAGTATGAAATTTAGAAAAACGTATTCATCCGTTCGGATAATAGAGGTTCTACTGAATCGTGTATTAAACGAGTAAATATGATCCAAATTGTTTAGTGTTTAGACACCTTTTTTATCAGCAAAATGCCACGAATGTATTGGTAAAGGTTTCACAAAATAATAATAATATTTTGTGAAAAATAATATAAAATGAATAATAAAAAATGAAAAAGGAACTAAAGGATCTAATCCCGTGTCAATTACACTCGACGATCCACGTTCTGAGATGTGCGCATCTCTTTCGCATATATTGAGACATTACTGTACTGCAATAAACAGGTGATTGATGTTACTACTTCATTTTTCATTACAGTTTTAAATGTTGCTGGAGGCAAAGCACCAATGCAATCTAGCAGCTCAGAGGGTGGAATTCCACAACGAGCAGTAGATGGTAGCAGTGGTCAAATTTACACACCCCAAACCTGCACACTAACCAGGCCAGAACTTAGGCCATGGTGGTACGTGAATTTACTCGAACCATATATGGTTCAGCTCGTCCGTCTGGATTTTGGGAAGCCATGTTGCGGTAAGTAACACTAAAAAGAATTTTTAGCTCCTGCTGTATAATAGAAATCATAAAATCACCTACATGATTGCCATAATCTCTTTTATTATGTTACTTCCCTGTGACCTTCTAATTATTCTTTTACATTTTCTTGTATCTACTATTCAAAAATGTTTTTAAAGTTTTTAAATAACGTACGTCAAAGTTGAAACGATTAGAGATTGATTATTACAAGGCAATTTCGATGCGTTTGTTAAAATATAATGTGTCCTTCCAGATACAAAAAATGGAAATATACAGGGTGGAGCATTTATCCTGGCCACCTGGAATATCTCAAAAACTAAATTCCGGAGAAAAAAATGTTTCAAATAAAAGTTTGAGTCAAGGAGGGACTGATGCGGTAGTCATATCCATTTTTAATTTTCATCATGTTTTCAAGGTCATTCCAAGGTCAAATTTATTTTTTCAAATGGAAACATATATTTTTTATTACAGATTCTTAATCTACGAATTGAAACAAATAACTTTTATTTGAAAGGTTTTTTTTCTCCGCCGATTATTTTGTATAATATTGAATTTTCAAAGAAAAAGTACACAATTTCGTTTTAACGGAGAAAATCATTTTATTCATGATAAATGAAATTAATACTCAATTAAAATAGTATCAAATAAACATGTAATCTAAATGGATAATTAAATAATAGTTAAATATTAAAACAGGCAAAACAATTAGATAAAAGGTAGCAAAGAAATTCAACGCTGAGCGTACACAACCTGTTCATTACGCGCAGGGATACAACAGTTTTTTTACTGTCTTTTCTTTGGAATATGATTATACATTCTCTCGCATGCAATGCAAATAACATTAGAATGTCACTGAATACTTGTTAAATTGATTTTCTTGTAATTAAGTTGCAATTCTCTTGTATTATTATTAATAAAACAATTGCCTTTCAATTTAATTGAGATTATTTTTCCTTAATAAAGTCAATATTATACAAAATAATCGGCGAAGAAAAACACGTTTCAAATAAAAGTTATTTGATTCAAGTCGTAGATTAAGAATCTGTAATGAAAAATATATATTTCCATTTAAAAAAATTAAGTTGACCTTGGAATGACCTTGAAAACATGATGAAAATTAAAAATGGATATGACTACTGCATCAGCCCCTCCTTCACTTAAACTTTTTATTTGAAACATTTCTTCTCCGGAATTTAGTTTTTGAGGTATTCTAGGTGGCTAGGATAAATACCCCACCCTGTATAACGCTCATAAACTATAATTACGTTTCAATACAGCTCGGGAAGGTTCCCCAACAATAAAAAGGATAAAAGATTACATTTTTCCCACATGGTCAATGTAAAATGCAAATTATTTCTTGTCGAAACCACCGCTCACGCTATAAAGTAAACCAACGTCTGATATGCGGAGAGTTATTGATATTAAACAAAATTAATTGCCTTCGCGATTGGTGGCACCGAACTAAAAGCAAAGTGGCACGGTAATAAATCCGGTTACAGTTTATGTAATAATTTTTCAAAGATATTTATATGCTGCGAACACAAAATATGAATATAAAATATACCTACAGCGATCGCAAGTACAAAAACTCAAGAGATACCACGGACGAGTAGTTATGTAGAAAGTAATATAATATCGAAATAAAGGTGAGAACGAATTATTACAAGATCTAAAAATGACTATGGTGTTAGTGTCTGAGGTAGCAAGAAGTACTTTATGATTAATGCTATCCGGAAGAACACGTCAGAATTTGCAAAGTAGCGCATAAATCCATTCATTCCTGGAACAAAATCATTTCCATAAGGGAAAGTATTTAATACAGTTGCTGTGAATCTCAAAGTGTGAAATACAGAAATGTAAAGAAAAGAAAATTTTAACTAAGTGGCATAATCATTTAAATGACAATTAATTTAAATCGCAACTAATGAGGGCTTTATGTATTAATACAATTTATACAGGATGCGGCCGAATAGCATGTACAAGCGGATCTACGATTATTCGACATGTAAAAATAAATCGAAAAGAAGGAATATCGTATTTTCGTTTGGCGCCTCGCTTTCGAGAAAATCCAGTTTGAAAATGCAGCGAATACACGAACTATTACATCGGAACCGTCTGACGCGTCTGATCACAACCAACCAATTCTACTTGCAGCATATGCTAAAGCATGCGAACCCACCGGATCTTGAAAATCGATTATCTCGAAAACGAGGTGTCAAACGAAAAAATGTTATTCCTTTTTTTCGGTTTATTTATACATGTAGAATTATACTCTGCACGCTTGTACATTTTATTCGGTCGCACCATGTATAATAATTGAGAATATTCAAAGGCTTCCTTACAGCTGATAACAATTTCATGAATTTATACAATTTATACAATACTTCAGAATATTTGAAGGCTTCCATACAATTTTTGAATATTGATCCGACACGTACTAATTCATAATTCATAATTTTGAACGGTGAATTCAGAAAAAGCCACACTATCATCGAAAGTAAATCTGAAAGCCACTTTCATGGAAAAAGTATAGATTAATTAGTACCACTGGAAAAGTGCCGTCCAATCTACCATCTAATTTAGTAAATTTTATGCCAAGAATACTTACAGCAACTACAAAACCAAAAGGAAAGTAAATATTAAAATATCAAGCATGTAGTTTCTACTGCATATCCAAATATCAAATAGCTAGTTTCCTTTATTACTTTCTCAAACTTACGTGAACTATTTTTTCAACCATAACTTGTCTATTTATGTCAAAATTATTTTACCATTGCGTTTGTCTTTGTTGCTAACCCATTGACGTCCAAATAAGTCTCGGATACGTCATGTGCTTCTTTTAAAATTGTACTCATTGATGTAAACTATCATCTAATATCAACAACAAATATTACTAATAAAAGGTGTATTATAATTCTAGAAATAGATTTCTTTAGAATTTATACAGAAAAATCGATTGTTAAGTTCATACAAATGATAATTGAAATAATAAATACTACTATCTTTGGTCACATTCAATTTCATTTAATTCGTATGTGGAAGAGTTAACCCCTTGTCCTACCCGCTAACTCCCGATTGCTCGGGCCATAATAAACAAGATGGTCGGTCACGCGTCGAGCCATTTAGTTGTTTAGCCGTATGCTCGAACCTGCGCAAAATGTATGCGTCTTATGACATGTATATTTCGGCGCAACGAAAGGAATCGTGAAATAATAAACACATTTGGGTACAACTAATACTTTTAAGATGTCTGGGAAGTAATTATGATCAATTCATCGGTGAACAAAAATGATTTATAATTTGAAAGTGGATAATGTATCAGTAACAATTTGTAAATTAATACTTAATTTAAATTAATAATGTCTTGAGAAAACTCGTAGAAAATTAGTAATTTTCGTGTTAGTGTTATATACGTTTGTCACTAATGAATTACCACGAGCCAAGCTCGCGTTGTTCACGTTTGATCCAAACGAAGTACCACGAGCTACGCTCGCGTTGTTTATGTTTGGTCCAAACGAAGTACAACGAGTCAGGTTCGTGTTATTTATGTTTGGTCCGAACGAAGTACAACAATCCAGGTTCGTGTTGTTATGTTTGGTCCGAACGAAGTACAACAATCCAGGTTCGTGTTGTTTATGTTTGGTCCAAACCAAGTACAACGAGCCAGGTTCGTGTTGTTTACGTTTGGTCCGAACGAAGGACAACGAGCCAGGTTCTTGTTGTTTATGTTTGATCCGAACGAAGTATAACGAGCCAGGTTCGTGTTATTTATGTTTGGTCCAAACCAAGTACAACGAGCCAGGTTCGTGTTGTTTACGTTTGGTCCGAACGAAGGACAACGAGCCAGGTTCTTGTTGTTTATGTTTGATCCGAACGAAGTACAACGAGACAGGTTCGTGTTGTTTATGTTTGGTCCGAACGAAGTACAACAATCCAGGTTCGTGTTGTTTATGTTTGGTCCAAACGAAGTACAACGAGCCAGGTTCGTGTTATTTATGTTTGGTCCAAACCAAGTATAACGAGACAGGTTCGTGTTGTTTATGTTTGGTCCGAACGAAGTACAAAAATCCAGGTTCGTGTTGTTTATGTTTGGTCCGAATGAAGTACCACGAGCCAGGCTCGAGTTGTTTACGTTTGATCCGAACGAAGTACCACGAGCCACGCTCGCGTTGTTTATGTTTAGTCCAAACGAAGTACAACGAGCCAGGTTCGTGTTGTTTACGTTTGGTCCGAACGAAGTACAACGAGCCAGGTTCTTGTTGTTTATGTTTGGTCCAAACGAAGTACAACGAGTCAGGTTCTTGTTGTTTACGTTTGATCCGAACGAAGTGCCACGAGTCAGGCTCGTCCTTATTGTTTTTGGTCCAAATTTCTTACCACGAGTCTCACTCGTTGTTGTAGGACAAGGGGTTAATCATAATGTTTTCTGCGTTAAATGTGTGAATAGTATTAATGACAGACAATTAGTATGTTAGATTCAACACTTGATTGCAACATATAGCAACAGGTACTTTATATAAAAACTTCCTGAAGCCCCGGAAAATGTTGGCAAATTCAAGTTCCGTGCAGTTTAGCTAACGCCTTCCGGAAAACTGGCAATTAGTAATAAAGCGACACTTTCTATGCGAAAAGTCGGCCATTGCGATTAATGCCTACGACCGAAACGGTAAAAAATATGGCGTCTCTTCAGCGAGCCGTAAAATACGGTCGTAAATTCGCCTGTCGTAGCCATTGTTCGGACGCGAGAAATATTTAGAAACTTTCCAGAACGAAAGTGAGAGTCTTTTCACTTTTGATCGCTGAATAACGATGCATCGCTCTGCACTCCTGCATATTATTACCGGCCGCCTGTCATTTTCTGCCCCGAACTTCCATTCTACTGTCTCGTTGAGAATGCCTTCCTAAATGACCACATTACAGTATACTATTACACAAAGTGCCTCTAGTTCGACTAACTGAGACAATTATATCTTAATCACTTCCGTGCTTCACTGAAGACTCTAACATTCAACTGATTAATTCGATGTAAATAACTACATCAAACTTATTGCTAAACGATGGGTAAAGTATCGTAGATTTTATCTTGATTCAATAAATATACTCATTTATTAATTTCCATTCTTTTAAGGAATTAACAAGCGTTGATTATAATTCAGAAGACGTTCGTTTCGCCTTAAAGATTTTACAACTGCATAAAATTTACGGTCTAGATGTTACGAATTGTTCAACTGGATTTTTCAACCGTTCACTGGATCCAGAGTTCAATTCTGCTGGAATTAAGCTATTATTTCTTTTTACGATGTTCCTCTAAGCCTCTAAGCTATAAATGTATAAAGATCGGCGGAAGTCGGAAAACATCTAAGAGCAACATTTCCTGTAGCAAATTCCTCCAAAAATTATTTATTATTCTATACTTACTTCCATAAACGATGGTTTGCTTTTTTAATAGCGAATAACGCGATTGTAAAACATGAAACAAAATACAATTAACATCAGGCCTATAGAACACTAAAGTGAATTAGTTCACATTACTTTCTAAAAAATTATCCATTATTTCCTCCGATTTTAGACGATTTTTATTATAGCATATGTCCGGAAAAATAAATTTATTGAATAATTTTCTATGTACATATTTTTACCAATTTAATAATCGTACATTAAACAATTTTGAACCTGTAATTTTCATAGGTACGTTAGTTTCAGTGATAAATAGAAAAAACAAGCACAGAAAGAAATTAATTTTGTGAATTTCATAAATTGACGGACTTTGAGTGGACTTTATGCATTTGTTAAAGAAATAAATAGATCAAACGCAATACTGTGAAATCATTTAAAGAAATTAAAAATACTGCTGCGTTATTTTTTGTCAAATCACTAAAACTATTTAAGAAAGAAAGATATGTCTATATAGCACCTGTACCTTGCTAATAACATGCTTGTTGCAGAAATGAATAGATCACATGTGAAATAGTAAAGCATTTAAAATAAATTGAAAATACTGCTGCATTATTTTCTTCATAATTTTGAAACTTTTGAAAAAGAAATACATGTTTCTATAGTTTCCTTATTTTGCAATTAATGCAGGCAATTTTCATTCGTCATACAAATTCGCCATAAACAATTGTAATCGTTTAATGAACTGACAAAAACCTTTTAGATAAGAACTATCTAACAGTTTCATTAAATTCTTCGCAATGGGGAAGTGGATGATTTGAAAATATCTTCGGGAAGGTTTCTTTCACTATCGCGGTGAGATTTGCAAGTGGTTTCACAAGTTCCGGATTCTGTCGCGGTGTCTAGAATAGATTTCCGTGGACAAACGCTGATCAAACAGGGGTAAAACTTTCACCGTTAAGCGAAACATCCGATAATAATAATAGACGTTCGCGTTTACACGGAAATCAAGAGTGAGAGTACTCTGTTGTTCTCGGAAAGGAAACCTATTTTCTATCATTTCACGATACACAACAGCAATTCTAGTATAAAGAAATAATCTTGAACCTTCTATCAACAGTCAACATGCTTTAAACACTAATTTGCAAATTTAATCTCGTGTTTCGTACAATTTCACGAAACACTGCATCAGCTCCTGTATAGAGAAACAATCTTCAAGCATTTAGCTATACAGGGTGGGGCATTTATCCTGGCCACCTGGAATATCTCGAAAAAATGTTTCAAATAAAAAGTTTAAGACAAGGAGGGGCTGATGCAACAGTCATATCCATTTTTAATTTTCATCATGTTTTCAAAGTCATTCCAAGGTCATTCCAAGGTCAAATTTAGTTTTTCAAATGGAAATATATATTTTTCATTACAGATTCTTAATCTACGACTTGAAACAAATATCTTGTATTTCAAATGTCGTTTTAACGGAGAAAATCATTTTATTTATGATAAATGAAATTAATACCCAATTTTTTTCTTCGGAATTTAAAGTTCGTTTGGTGTTCGTTTTAAAGGAGTGAAACTATCCTTCAAAGTTAAATTTCATATTTTCGTTTATTAGACAATCGAAGTTAATGGACTTTGTTTTATTGCATGTTCATTTTTATTGGACATTATATTTTCTATAAACTTTTATTTTAATGATTGTTAACGCTCATTTAAAATAAACTACCCTTAAACTCCTTAACTCCTTAAACTCCATTCGACTCCATAAACGGTTTCTAATTTGTTTTCTTCGATTTCTAATTAAAAAATCAGCGAATCTCCAGCATTTAAACTCGTCCAGAAATGTTTCGCTCAACGAATAAGAAGATTCAACGTTATTATCGTGTCAGTTGAACGTTACTTTCATTACGTTTCCCTAATGCGTTCGAACGTTGCATGTTCTTTTTACTCTTCTTGAAATAAAAACGATCCGATTCTGAATAATACCGCTTTCCTCTGCACAGAATTCAGCTGGCATCCGCGAAAAGATCGCGATCGTGTTTTGCGAACAGACTCACGCATGACGATAGCCGTGATCAGATTGGTTAACCATTTTAAAAGCGTTTCTGCCTCGGCAGGAAAGAACAAGGTGCAACTTTCACGTTGCATCTTGGTCGGTGCGAGTGTGTTTAATTACACAGGAGTTCGGTTTATCGTTTTGCTATCGTGTTTCTTGCGAGATAGCTGCAAAAAAACCTGGATGATGCTCGCGTGCTCGTGACTCGTAGATCATCTGTACTTCACCGACGCCGTTGAAATGATTTCTTAATAACCGTAACAATAGCATTGTTGGATGTGCTGGAGAGCGATCATTCAGTATCTTTCTAATTCTATAACGGTCGAGCTTAGTGGGTCCCCTAAACGATCAATAATATTGTCAATATTCGCATCAATATTAACGCTCTATATTGAAATGCGCATCAATATGCTTCAATATAAACGCATCAATGTTCTCACCAATACTCATTCTGGTCACTTAATACTCATTGGACACTCAATACTCATTGGTCACTCAAAACTGGTCACTCAATACTCATTGATCACTCAATAGTTATTGGTCACTCAATACTCATTCGCAACTGATATTGACGGAAATATTGACAATAAACCTCCCAGACGTTCAAACAGTTCTTCAATATTGACAGAAAATTATATATTTTGTCAATATCCGTCAATATTGACAGGACGCTTCAATACGGTCCTGGACGATCAATAAACTCCTAGATGATCAATACGCTCCTAGACGATCAATATTTCCATCAATATGGTCCTCCGTCAATATTGAAGCGAATATTGACAATATTATTGATCGATTTAGGGGACACATAGGGGGGGAAGACACTTCAGAGCGCTCGGAAATCGGAGATTTTTAGGAATTTTTTTCTTAATAACTACAAAGCGGATCGTTTTCAAACTTTCTTGGTGTCATGTTCTATATTTGAACAATACAAAAATTGATCTCAGTTTGTGTACATTCTACAGCCTACAATATTCATCTGAAACTGAAAAACCAAAGTTTTTCTTCATCCTTCTAGAATTATATCGTCGATGAATTAAAAAAAATTCCGAAAAAAAGCATAAGAATGCAAAAATTTTGAGGTTTAACAAAAAACGTTACGATTTTCGCGAAAAAATTTCGGCTTTGTAATGCAGAAAAAAAAATGAAACTATTTATATATTTTTTTAATTCATCGACGTTTCATGTTTCATCTACTCATTTTTGTCATAAATGCGTAAAATCCGTAGTCTAATGTTCATAGTTTCTATGAAATACTCAACTACTTGACGTTCTTTATTTATGCATGTCTTATATCTCAAGATGTACTTACATCTCTTTTTACCCTCTTTCGATCCGTACCTACGTGTCCAAATGATTCGTCTCGAATAGTAAATGATACGTAGTAATAAAAGAAATACCGAACGATTTCGCTGAATAGAAAATTGTGACCATCGCGTAGGCGATTACAAGGAACGAAAGGTGGAAAGCATGTAATTGGAGTTGATGGTCGTGGACAAAACGACGGCGGCTGTCCATCTGGTCACGCCTGAAGTGCTTTCCAGGACGAAAGATGTAGTACTCGTCGAGCTCCGGATTATTTCAGACGAATTTAGATCTTCGTTCAAATGCTAGGTTTCTCGATCACCGATTATGCCCTGGGCACGCTAATCGAATTCGTCCGTGACAACCGCGTTTTATTCATTCATTGTCAAGAGCCATACTTGGATCGTGCAAGATGTACAGTGGCGTGCAAAAGTATCCGGACACCCACTAAAAACGAATAACTTTTTCAAAATTACTTCAAACGACTTAAGTTTTTTTGAGATGTTAGAAGGATTAGTTTACTCGGTAGCTTGTAAATAATTATTTATACAAATTGCTAATGGTCGAAATTGTGAAGAAAAAAGTAAGTCATGATTTTTAACTTTTTTATCAGTGCCTGTAATGAAAATTTAAAATATACCTTTTGTAGATCTCCATAGGTTATATACATGCGCAAAGTTTCATCGAAGTCGGTTAATGTTGCTATGAGCTACGAACATTGCAAGATGGGTGCTTAACACTAGATTGCCCAAGGAAGTCATTTTGACTGCTTTTTAATTTCAATTAGAAAAACAATTATATATATAATGACACAATTTCTTAGAATTTTGTGACTTTTTGTACAATATATGAATGCGTTTATTAATAATTGTAGTTACCTCTCCCCTCCTCCTGCATAAAGATTCGAATAACAGGTACTAATTTAGCTTATTGAGCAACTGCAACTTATCAAGTATATGCCCAAATCGACAATTTATCATGTACTTGTATGTTATCATGTGACGATAATCGGAAAAAAAATGAAAACTGTTATTTCAATACAGAGCCGAACTGGTCATATAAGAAATTTACTCAATTCAATAATAAGAGTCATCTGATTATTTAAAATTTCCCTTTGGGCAATATAGGTATATACTAAGTTTCAGTCTTTCTAGTGTTAAGGGTGAAAGTCGCAGATTTTCGGTCTTTCCAAGGAATTTTGTCCTCATGTAATCACCTTTAAATGTTTGTAACTCATAACGACAATAACCGATTTCGATGAAACTTTGTACATGTACATAACTTACTTAGACCTATAAAACGCGTCTTTTAAATTTTTGTTACAGGCACAGATTAAAAAGTTAAAAATCTACTATTTTCGTCGCAATTCCGACCAATAGCAATTTTTAGAAAAAATTATTTACACGCTACCTAGTAAACTAATGCGTCTAACATCTCAAAAAACTCAAGCCGTTTCAACTAATTTTGAAAAGGTCTTTCGTTTTTAAAGGGTGTCCGGATACTTTTGCACGCCACTGTAGTTATATGTCTTCCTCAAACTTCTGTTTGATTTTATTTTCGTTCAGTTTATAAAAACAACAAATACATTCTTGTTGTTTCTATAAAATAACATAAAATAATCATTATTGATACTCCATATATCTAGTGTTAGACCTAAAGAAATTTTAGATGCTACAAATCCTAACGAAATCCAGTTTATGCAATATATTGTGAAGGAAATTAATTTTTAAAGTTGGACAAAGATTTGAGTTAACCGGATGTGGACAATGAGAGGGACTACGTGTTGCTAAACATTATTATTGTTATTTAAGGAATGTATTGCTATCGGTTACTCATTCTATGTATTTTGCTGTTACAGGCGACGGGGTACCAGGAACAATTGTTGTTCGTGTCGGTAACAACCGGCCCGACTTGGGAACCAATCCAATTTGCAACCGATTCACCGGGCCCCAAGAAGAAGGACAACCTCTGTTTCTACCTTGTAATCCACCCATGCCTGGAGCTTTCGTGTCTGTGCATCTGGAAGCAAACACACCGACACCTACACCGGTGCAACTTTCCCTCTGCGAGGCTTTCGTTTACACTGACCAGGTATAGTACTTCAAAAAGACCCATCCGTGGACTACTTGTTACTCTTAAATCCGAAGAGCTTTCAAGATCAATGTTTAACGTTCAACTAATAAAAAGCTTATCTGTCATTGTATAGACATTAGCTACAAGATTTTCTAAAATCAACATCTTCAATGCACAATGATCCAGGAAACCGCATTTCGTGGCCAAAATTGTTTTAGCGTTAATTCAAGGCTTGGGGTCATGGTCATTGTTTAAATTTTCATGTGAAATAAGTCCGATAGTTAACACTTTCAAACAATTTTTTAAAACCATTCTCGAAGTTTAAATTGTCATTAACAGTGCGCCATTTATACATAGATTAAATAATGCTTATGAAACAATTAATTAATCAAAATATATCTATCGATGAACATCTAATACAAAGCTGATATTTTATGTTTTGCAATGAGTACCTGAAGAAATTAGTTTCACCTTGAATTGAAGAATTTTGTCTTCAGGATGATGCCGCTGATCAGATAGTCGTACGAATTGACTAATATTTTGGAGTCCGTAGTTTCAAAAGGGTTTTCTGTTCATAGAAAAAAATTGAAGGTTCTGAAGGAGTGAAAGATGAATGGAAAAAAAACATTTTCTCTTTTCGTAGTATTAAATGTAGTAAAATTTTTGGGTACAGGCTCTCCCGATAGAGAGGTGTCCACAATTTAGAGACCAGCCACCAGGATCAACGGCAACCTACAACGGAAAATGCTACATTTTCTACAACCGACAGCCAATGGTGTTCAGAGAAGCATTGGCGTTCTGTCGAGCAAGAGGCGGTACCTTGGTGGACGAAAGTAATCCTGCGTTGCAAGGATTCATATCCTGGGAACTGTGGAGACGCCATAGGTAACAGATTCATTCTTTCGTGACGTAAACTTGAAATAAATTAGTGCTTAAGCTGATTATTATGGACTTCGTAGTGCTGCTGATTATCTTCAAATTAATAATTATTTATTAATTGTAGATGTACCTATTTGTAGATTTATCGGTCCTCTATTATTTTACCAACTCTTTAATATTACAAGGAAAAATTGATTTTCATCCGTCAATTCGATAAAAATCAATATTAAATAAGTAAATGTGAGTTGTTGCAATTTAATCGTTCAATAACATAAAATTCGCGGTATTATCGATATCCTCATTGATTCCCATCATTTATATTGACTAGTATAGTATTAGAACTCACCAGGTTCATTTTTTTTAAATGTTGGGATATTTATCGCAATTTATTTTAATTATTATTAGCAGTATTATTCTCAATTCACTCCAAGGTGAGGCGAAGGTCAACTTTCTTTTTTTAAATGGAATAATATGTTTTCTTATCCGCTATCAAATAATGTGCTTTAAGATGAGTTGAATTACCTATGACTCAAGGTCATTCAAGGTCAAACTTGCAAGGAAATTGCAGGAAAGGTGTGATCGTTTTATTTTTACTTCAGTTTAGTATGTGTTCAAAATGATTACCTCTTACTTCAATGCACTTAACAATTCTTTGTTCAAATGATTCTTTAACTTTGTTCAACATTTCAACATTTATCTTAGCACAAGCTTCGCAAATACTGACGTTCTTGTTTTCACGCGTCGTGGGCTTAATGGACGTTACGCAGGTTTTAAGCACAGAACCTGAGCGGAGAAAACGCTGTTCAAGTCTTTTAAATGCCATATGCGATTTTGATGGACGATCTGGGAAGCGTTGTGCATACAAATTAGCAGGCATTCTGTAATTTTTCTTGCATTCTTCTAGTACCATAAACATATCAAAACAATTTTGATACATTTCCATTTTCACCACTTATTTAAGTGCTATCGTTCAGCGAAGGATACCTTAGCACGAATAGTAATGAAAGTACACCGACTATCTTGCAGAAGAGCACTGGAATACATAAATACGTTTGTTTTCATTTGATTGATAATGACTTTGATGTTGTCCTGAGTAATGCTGATATTGAACACATGATATTGTTTTAGTGTGAAAGTTCGAAGGCACGAACTAAAGTACAAATAAAACGATCACACCTTTTATGCATTTCCCTGCAAGTTTGACCTTGAATGACCTTGAGTCATAGGTAATTGAACTCGTCTTAAAACGCACTATTTGATGGTGGATAAATAAACATAGCATTCCATTTAAAAAAAGGAAGTTGACCTTCACCTCACCTTGGACTGTCCACCGGGAAAAATAAAAGATCCACCACATTTTTGCTTATAATAAATATTTTTGGAGATATTCGTCTGTAACGCTTTATAATTTCCACCCTGTACAGCTTCTACATCTTACAATGAACACAGACAATTTTTATTTTGCATAATTATCCGCAGTCTAGAAATAACTGTTAAATCAGAACATTAACAACAGAGGTAAAGTGTTAATATTCGAAATGAACTTAGAACAGAATAGCCTAACAGTTTTCAGATCGATAAATAATTTTTAATATGCATCAGAAATATATAGAATTTGCTTTCTCCACTGTCGCGCATGTTTATACGTATAAACACGTTTCGTTTTCGCAGGAGCGACACGTCGAGCCAGTATTGGATGGGCGCGATAAGAGATCAGAAAGATCGATCGGTTTGGAGATGGACAGAAAGCGGCGAGGAGGTTTCAGTTTCATTCTGGAGCTTACCTCAAGGCACGGAAGAGGATTGCGCTCGATACGACGGCAGCAGAGGCTGGCTCTGGTCCGATACACCTTGCACAGCTCGATTAAATTTCATCTGTCAGCATCGTGAGTATCAACTTTCGAATCGCACTTTTCCATACATCTTTCTCTTCCGTTTGCTATTAGATCGTATGGGAACACCGCGTCACACTTATTCTGTTCGCGATAAAACTTCTCATTTGACTATTCTGCAAACATATATCAAATAGTAATTGATGGTTCTCTTTGGGGCTTCAGTTTCACTTTATACACTTAACTATTAGTATAATAAAATTGTTAACCATCGGTCGGCGGACCGCTTTCGCAAATTCGTCATTAATGATGTTTAGGACTATGTACTGCTTTATTTATTAATTTTTTGAAACATATTTTGAGCGGTACTTCTCGTAGACACGATAGTCATTCTACTGTTTCTAATGAAACAGCTGTTCATTGAATTGAATCACCACGAACTGAGTAGCTAAATGGCAATTGCGATATTTTGAGTCAAAATAGACCCAGGCTCCGCCGTCGGAAGATTGATAAAGGCACTTCTGCAAATAGTAAATAATTTTTTCTAAAAATTGCTATTTTTCGAATTTGTATGGTCACGATATTTAGCTTTTTCATCTGTGCCTATAATGAGAATTTATGCCTTTTGTAGATTTACTTCACTTATATACATGAACAAAGTTTCATCGAAGTCGGTTAATATTGCCATGAGCTACAAACATTACAAGATGAAAGCTTAAGGGAAACAGTCCCAGATTTTCGGTTGTAATTCATAATAACATTAACCAATATCGATGCAATTTTATACATGTGTATAACTTACTTAGACTTACAAAAGTCGTCCTTTTTATTACAGACACACTTAAACAATTTACAAATTGTGATCTTCACTGATTTCGTCGCAATTCCGACTAATAGCAATTTTTAGAAAAAATTATTTACACGCCACCGAGTAAACGAATTCTTCTAACATCTCAAGACACTGAAGTCGTTTGATCTAATTTTAAAAAAGTCATCCAATTTTTAAAGGTGTACGAAGACTTTTTACACTCACCGTACTAAAAGATTTCTCAAGAAAATATTTCTATAACTTCACTTGTTGAATCGTAAAAGAAAAGGTCAAAGATCCGTCATTTTGACGGGCTCGGTAATTGTGGCGTTAAATCGATTGAAATGTAAAATTATTTAAATGAACAAAAATGTTTAATATACCACGTTTTTAAGACAGACTAAAAAGTATAAAATAATTTTTTCTAGCCCCATACAGACTCCCAACTCCATACAGATAGTCCTGAAAATTTATGATTGTGAATTTTCATAGCTATTCAAAATTCACAATACTTTTTTTATTTAAGATATTTAAAACAAATTTTTTTTTATTTAAAATATTAAAAAAAAAAATTTTTTTTTTATTTAAATAATTTGCATTGTTATCCAGTTTCGAGCTATGTTTAAAGTTTCCAGTCTCTAGCTCATCGGTAAATTAGATTAAAATCAATAGCAAAATTTGTACCGAACAGACAAACAGACAAACAAGAAAGCGAGTTAATAAAAACGTGGTAAAATAGACTTCTGTAGTCTCTCGAAAGAGTACGCTTTAGAGGATCAGTAGGAATGATAATTTTCAGAGCCACGCGCATGCGGTCGTCCGGAACAACCGCCAAATTCCACGATGAGTGTGACCACTTCGACAGACAGGAGTTCTGCGAACGTTTACAACGTTGGGACAACGGTAGAGTACACCTGTGACGCGGGCAGTCTTCTTATAGGACCGTCGACTCGTACCTGCCTCGACACCGGCTTCTACAACGAGTTTCCGCCAGTGTGCAAAAGTAAGAAACCCGCAATGTCAAGCAGAAGTCTCGTCTCGCTGAACCATATACAGTTCACTCGGTCTCAAACTCGAACTTGCTCGTTTCAGGCATCGAGTGTGGCTATCCAGCTAGCATAAAACACGGTGGCTACACACTTATCAACAATACCGTTACTTATCTAAGCCAGGTGCTTTATTCCTGCGATGAAGGATACGAGATGACTGGTAAGAATCCGTTCTGGTTCATCGATATCCGACATCTCCCGATCTCGAATCGGGAGAGAAGAGTGGAATCAATAATTCTAACGTTTCTTGCTTCAAAGCAGCTATATGATGCACTATTACTTAGTTTTGAAATATGTTTTAATGCTTGGAACACTGGCTGATGAAAAGTGTTCATAAAAGTACGGTAAAATTGAAGTAATCTGATCAATGAAATGGGAACTGCTAAGTCATGGTTTGTAATAGTGATTACTACTTTGAACTTCCATGTTGTCCTCGATGTGATGCTGTAGAAATTAATATCTAAATCTGGAAGAAGAATCGTGTCAGATTTATTTGTAACTCAGATGGCAGATGAAATGTCTAGTGGAATTTTTGTTTTTTGGGACCCGTTGAGATGTAATTGTTTGTGGCTTGTGAGTCTATTCAGAATTAGTTATGCTCGTTTTACAATGTTCTTGTACCGTTTACTTTATCTTCAATGCATCGGATTGGTTAGCAACCAGAACGAACAAAATGTAAATATTATACACAAATTACTGTGTTATTGGCTGCAGTTTTATCATGTTTAATTCTTGCAAGGTAGATATTTTTTACAACTGAACAGGCAATTGTAGGAGAATCTATTCAAATTTTTATTTATTTAGTTTTAGACATGCTTCTTTTAAATCTATTCAAATTTTTACTTACTATAGAAATATTGTTCCTTTTTTAAGTCCCAGTTCTCTACTGTCAAACTGAGTACATCATACTGAAAACTTTGATTAAAAAACAATCTAGGCACCGTCATCTCATGATAAAATTTTTTAATGATACATTTTAAATCGTTGAGCACATTTAAAATTTAGTAATGATCTATATGTTAAATGCTTTCGACTGATAAAGGATCCATTCTAAAATGGTAGGTAATATAAGGATGCACCACATTATCACTAGATCTACCAAACGAAAGTAACGTATCAAAATAACTAGTTTTCAATATCTTATAATAATTGCAGGATACACTCACAGGGTGTATCACACAGTAGATCTAAATGGGTCAAATCTTACATTTTACATAAGAAATGAATAATTGTTTCTATCGAAGGCCGCGCAAGACTGACTTGCGACATCGATGAACGTTGGAACGGACCACCACCTCGTTGCGAGCCGATTCTCTGCGATCCTCCAACACCTGTTCCACACAGTTACATTCAAGTAGACGAGACCGACGAGACCGAGACGATATCAGGAAAGGCTGGTTTGAATCGAAGCCTACTCGTAGGCAGCAAGGTCACATACACTTGCGAGAAGAATTACAGACTCACTGGATTTAGGCAGCTACTGTGTTTGCCCACTGGTCTGTACGATCATGTCGCCCCAACGTGTACAGGTAATACGTATACCCTACATATTAATCAATTTTACCTAAACTATCAGTTCTTCCATCACTTTACTCCTTTTATGATAAACGCATTGCATAAAATCGTTTTCATCATAAGGATTCAGTTTCGTCGTAAGGGTAAATCTTCAATTTTTATGATGAAGATAGGTTTGATCTTGTAACACGTTAATGGCATCCAAAAAATCTTGCAACTTGTTAGTACTATTAAACAGAGTAATAAATTCCTAATTAGTTCCTGGGAATTGCAGTTGACAGAAAAAAAATTTTTGCATAAAGATCCGCAGTCTAATGACGACATATTCGAAATAACACAGTAAAATAGGTTTCAATATTTTAAACAGTTTCATCTTAGGCAGAGCCCGCTCTAGGGGCCGGCAACTCGGACATTTGTCCGGGGCGCCAAAATTTAGGGGAACCATTTTGGCTTTATTTAAAAAATATACAGTGTAAGTCACCTAACGTTTGCACCTCAAATATCTTTGTTGTTTCTAAAGATACGTAAAATATGGTAAGGACAAAGTTGAATGGTACAATAGGGCTGACATTATGCCAAAAAAAGAATTTTGTTTTTATGTAATTTTTTTTAGAGATATCAAGGTCACCTTGACTTTTTTAAATGGAACCACCTTTTTTTAAACACCTACAATGATAGTCCATTTCATTACGAATTCAGTGACTATAACTACTCAAGGTCATTCAAGGTCACGGACAGAGTTCAACATTCCTTCAAAGCCCGTTTACAGGCATGTATCGATGTTAAATCTTATACGTTATCTCTGTCCGCGACCTTGAATGACCTAGAGCAGTTATAGTCACCGAATTCGTAATGAAAGGGACTATCATTGTAGGTGTTTAAAAAGGGTGGTTCCATTTAGAAAAGTCAAGGTGACCTTGATATCTCTAAAAAAAGTGACATAAAAACAAAATTTTTTTTGGCATCGTGTCAGCCCCATTGTACCATTCAACTTTGTCCTTACCATATTTTATGTATCTTTAGAAACAACAAAGATATTTGAGGTGCAAACGTTAACTGACACCCTGTATATTGGGGCGGCAATTTATCTTTTTGTACGGGGCAACGTAACTGCTAGAGCGGGCGTTGTCTTAGGATCCAATAGTGTGTTTTCGGTCATAATATCGAAAGTCTAAAATATGAAAAAGATGTCCTCGAGAATATACATTAAGGTCCAGGTCCTTGAAGATGTCTCCTCTAAAATAAATAATTACGTTACAGAGGAACCACGAACAACAGTGACAGCTCCTCCAAGGATAACAGTGCGACCAACAACAGCGAGGACAAGACACACGCTCCTGCCGCCAAAGGTTCGTTCTACCACAACCACGAGTACGACCACTGCCGTTCCATCTCGAAAAGTAGCCACCACAGGCGAATTGCCAGCGACTGTCAGAGAAACTATTCCGAGGAAACCGAGTGTTGGTCTACAAAGGCCAACAGCTCCGCCTCCAGTCGTCAACAACGAAAGCAGCGATCATCCGCAGGACAACGAGATTTCTGGTAGTGGTGTTGACAATGCGCAAGTCGGAATCGGAACAGGCGTTCCAGAGCCATCAGGACCTTACAGAGTTGACAACACTGATCAACCTAGCAACACCCATCAGGCGAAGCTGAATCTGGGTGCTGTGATAGCGCTTGGAGTTTTCGGCGGCTTCGTGTTCCTCGCCGCAGTGATTACAACGGTTGTGATACTCATTCGCAGGTAATTCTGTGTGCAGATCATTCAAGTGAATCGGAGTTTTCGTTTATTGCCACTGTCTTGCAAAGGAAGTACACGAGTGGACAATGTGATTCAAATTGTGAGTTCAATGAGTCACGGTTGGAAAAAGACTGACGCGAAGAAATGAAGCTTCAAGCCTTTGTTAATAATATGTAAATGTTGTTACGTGTTTATACAGGTTTTTCTTTTGTTTGTTCCTGCTTTGCTCATTACTTTAATAGACTTTGTGGAACTACTGCTTCAGTTATTCTTAACGAGTTGATAGATGCTAATAAATATAAATTATTTTAGCGGAGCTACTTTTCCATTTTACAATGGAACTAATGTTTCATCTGCTTTTAAATACATCGTAGAAAATACTTGTAAATATACATTTTTTGGGAAATGATGCGTTATCAATCATTAATTGAAGCTTCGTTTACTCCTGACATTAGTGTACCTCCCTTGCTAGTTTCTGTGATCACGTTGCTGAGGTTGTTCCAAAAGTAACGCCTGTTGTTGCACATTGCCAAAGAAATATTCTGCATGATAATGTTTTAGATTAGATGCTGCTCAAAATCATTAGAGATCAGAATTTTCAAGATAGGTTTACTTGAACCTAATAATGAAAAATGTTAATTCTAAATGCAATGAAAAGTACAAAAATATATTATTGTGATATTGTCGGTATTTTACATGTTAAATATTGTACTACATGAAATTTAGCATATGATACGTGCGTCACATATGGTTGAATATTTTTTTATTTCAACATTTTATATAACATGCGTTATAAATTAAAAGATTCAACATTCGTTTCTATTTAAGTACTTCACTGTTGTATAAATATTGTATAGAGGATGCGAGGTGAATTTTGTTTAAGAGGTGTTATAGTCATTGAGAGAAAATGATCTTCTAATCGTTTAGAGCAGTAACATCTCCTTGAAAGACTGGTTTTCTATATTTATCGCTACCACTGACATTTTTGTGAATATTTCGAACGTAATATAGGTGGAGGTTGCATTATGTTTATCTCAAATTTTCAGAGCATTGCAAAATATTTTGCATTATTAGATTTTTAGTTGTTTCGTATTCTTGTTGAAGACTGTAGCATCATTAATCATCCTAACAGGCATTATTTCTTGGACAAACTATACATAACTAGCTTTTATATACATATTCCGAATATATTTTATCATCGATTCTACGTGTGTATACTGTATTGCTTGCTCTACATTTGTTTAAACTGTTCTCTACACCTTTGTCTGCCTTCTTACTATTTTCATGTCACCTTCTCATGAAATATTGTAATTTATTACATCTGAAGTGTTGTAAGTAATGTAACAAAGTTCACTCGACATTGTGTACAAAATTTAGAATCTCGTCGGAGGAGTATTATTTCGTACTCTAACTAATAGATAGTATCATGAAATTAGTTTCGGTGTGCGCGGTCAAATTTTGCCCTACTTTAAGAAAAACAAATGTCTGCAATGAATTTAAAAAAAATGAAACAAATAATAATATTCTCAATGACAACTGGTACTCTTTAATGTACATTATATACTGGGCAAATGAAGTTGAGCAAAACATAGTATAGGATTCGCATTTACCCTTTCATTGTTGTATCCGCGCAATATAATTTTAATTGAACCTCTGTGAATACTGCAGCTAAAAATGGCACAAACTAAATATATTATAAATTGGTTCGAACTGAACCAGATATCTTCAAAGATACTCTTTTAAATAGACTCAAAAATCTAGGCAAAATCGTTCAAAATTTTTGAACAAACACTATGAGGAATGTAAGAGATACGTATTCAAGTAAAATTGAATCCAGATCGAGTACATTCAAACTGTTACGAGTACTTTTACAAGTACATATACTTGAGTTCGAATTTTCGTACGTTCTGCAAATCAATCAAACATTTCACAGTACCTAGAATTAGAAAATTAGTGACTTCTCACCCTGAGGAAAAGGTCTAATGTAGAACCGAGTCCTAAGTTGTGTCGTACAATTCAGCAATGAAAGGGTTAATTAAGTCATACTTATTCATACTTAAGTATGAAAATGAATAAGAAAAGAAGAGAAGCGAAAAAAAAGTAAAAACGAAATTATTTGGACCAGGGGCACTACACCGATTTCAATACCTTAGACCAGGCATGGGCGACGCTGGCTCAAAAAACACATGTTGCTGCTTCTCCTCTTCGCCTGCTCGGCGAAGCAATCCCCACCACGTCCACTCCGACTCTCCCTTCAGCACGGGCCCCACGATGCTGCATCGGCAGGTAGGTGCAGCATCGTGGGGCCCGTGCTGAAGGGAGAGTCGGAGTGGGCGTGGTGGGGATTGCTTCGCCGAGCAGACGAAGAGGAGAAGCTGCAATATGTGTTTTTTTAGCCAGTGTCGAGATGCCTGCCTTAAACTATGTTGTCGAGGACATAATTTTGAATAAGCTTTCGTTATAAATGTTACCGTCAATTAGCTTTGGTCTCCGAAATATTTTCCAAAATATATTGGACGGTATACATATTAGCATTTTCAATAGTTCTGATATGTTGCTATTGGTTTGGGCTAGGTTTGAGTTAAATACTATCGAGAGCAACTCGCGAGAGTTTTACCTTCAATTGGGCTCCTAGCTTTATAGTGCGAGTACACTAGCAAGAATTGTCCGCGTCTCACGAGAAGAGACTCGGAATGGCACAGGGGCAAGGGGATCAAAGTTCTGGCTCGGTATGATCCTCCGCCTTGACGCTCGCTCGTTCACTCGCTCACATGCTTATTCTGACACATATTGTCATCTTTCTCCGCCACGCGATATTACAGACCTGAAGTAGTAGTTGTAACCTATTCGGCGAATAGCGAAACTACACGTGACACAACTATATCAGTGTGTGTGTGTATCTGACTTGTATTCCTTCCGAGTCTCTTCTCGCGAGACGTGTGCATAATAACTTGCAACATTTTTTGCGAGAGCAACTTGCAGAAACGTGTACACTTGGTTTGCCAATATTATAAATACATTGTTTTCCACTCTAAGAGCAACTATCGCAAGCAGGGATGCCAGACGAGCTTTCCCTCAATATGCTACCCCTTCTATCACTAAATGTGGCTCGATTCGCCTCTAGCGACACTACTCTGCACGATAGCGAATTCTCTTTCATTCTCTTTCGTGCAGAAAGTCGCAAAGGGGGAATTTGATGGCGGAGGAGGGTCGTAAAGACTCTACGCTGGCATCCCTTGTCACGAGAGGAGAATTTGATGGTGAAGAGGGAATCGTGCAACTGCACTCTGGCATCCCTGATCGCAAGTGAGTTCAACTTACCGGCCGCTATATCACTGGTGTTTTACACATGTGACGAGAGTCGGTCTCGCACAAAATTTCACAAGTGACTTGCCAGTGTATTCGTACCTTTAGGAAGGGTAGATTGAACAGAAAAGAAGGGAAGGGAAGTTAATCGATGAAGGATAACAATTAACACTGAGCCCGTTTGCGTTGCGGTGGCTAGCGGCAGTGGCAGCGTCAGAGGAAGGCGCCGCAGGGGGCTTGGTGGGGTTGGTGCGTTGAGGGGTGGCGGTAGTGGTGGCCTTGGAAGAGGTGATACTGGGATGCCCTCGCGTTGGTATACGCTACTGGCGCTGCCCTTCCCCGACCAGCACCTGGGGCGCCGCGATTTGACGGCACGCCGCGGCACCGATCATCCTTATTCCTTCGGTCTCTCGGCTGCTCATCGCGCTGGATACTTCTCCAACCCGTCCCTATAGTATCTTTAAAAACCATACGCCCCCTCTCTCTCTATATATATATACAGCCAACCACCATCGCCCTCCACCCTCCACGCAACCACCGCCCACCACTACATCAACAATCACCACGTACCACTACAACCGCCCAATGCGCCACCCACTAGTCAAGGTAAACGAGCAAGGTTTAATAATGAGCACTGATAGCGATAGCTCGTTCACCACTGTTCACCGATAGAGGCTTCTACATCGCACAGAAACCCATGCACTTCTCCTCGAAGTACCCAAAGCTTCTCTGAATAGGAAAGTCACATGGTAGATGATGGTTTTGGGAAGTGATGGACTTTCAATGAGTTTCAACGGCAGCAATGCTGAGAATAATCGAGTCTACTAATTGTCACCAATGTCCCCTGTTTGCGATAGCCGTGAAGTGTTTCTTGTTATAGTCAGGAAGGTGTTTAACCCTTCAGGGATGGTGACTCGTACTGACTCTAACGAGTATGTCGGAAGTTGTTATACGAGGCCAGATTGTTAGGCACAGGATACACTTTCATCTGTTATTAATTTATTTTAAGAAGTTGAAGACAGATCCCTAGTAGCATTTATGGTTGCCACTTCGTTGGGCCTGCGTTGCAGTATTCGTTGGCCAACCGTTAGAAATGACGCTATTTTTTTCGTTGGGCCAACGATCGCGGCCAACGTAGGGCCAACGATCATACCCAACGTGGAGCCTACGTCGTTATAATACGTTTGTTCTGATCTTCTCCTTTACGGTTGTTTTCACAGAATATAATAAATAATACTTAAACAATGTATCTCCACGGTAAAAATTGGAACAAAGAAAAAAAATTTCGTACCCTCGTCGGACTTGAACCTGAATCCTTTGCGTAGTAAGTTGATACGCTGCCGCCGTAACTATAGACATTTCGTGGTTGCATATGCTATGATTTGGGTTACTAGATACGTCGACAAATGTAAATTATAATACATAAAGGGTTTCGTTACGGTATACGAGCACTAAGACCTCCGCATACTGTCGTTCTAAAAGCGAATGCAACACGCGTACCTTCCCCTTGTCAAATGGAGAAACTTAAAGAAATAAATAAATTCCAAGGCTGCACACAATGAAACTTTGGTGCATCAACTATCGCGCGAAAATAACAAATTGTGAGTATATTTAGAAATATGAAAAAAAATGAATTTGGAATATAACATGTTTTTGGTTGCAGCAACATTACATTTCTGGTGTCTGTTAGACGACGTATTTCAATGTTGGCAGATTTTCGTTGGGCCAATGTAGTATCACCGTCGTAAATTTCACGTTATTTAACCGACCATAATATCTGTAGGCCCAACGTTGGATATTCATTGGCAAATTCACATCATTTTTCGTCATCGGCCCTACGTTGGGGATCTGTAGGCAAAACCACTAACCATATCCCAACTAACTCCCAACCGTTGGCCACCGTTAGCCAACCATAAATGCTACTAGGGATGTGAGACAGATTAAGTCTAATGACAAATTTGAATTGGCATATTATGGAAACATCTTGAACACTAAATAACGTTGATCATACCAGAATCAAGCATCGTCCCTGAAGGTTTAATTAATTTCATCTATGATTGGAATCTTATTATCCTCGTCGTCTACTTTTGAATCTAGTCCAGTCCCAAAAGATACTCGATTCTAGACTTCCCTTGGATACATGAAGGAACTAATTAGCTTGGCAGGAATTAATTTCTTGAACGAGGAAGTTGAAATTACAATGCAAGGGACATAGGCTTCCTATTTGTAAATAGTTTAATGTTCAATATTTGAATAAGTAATACGTATTTCACCGGTAATTGTCCCAAATGTCTCCGATAGAATTGTCCCTGAGATATCCCCACTAGTGCGGGGTGTACCCCCTTGAGGGGCCGTGAAGCTCGAGAGACCTCGGTCGCCGAGAAATATGACACCATGCGGCTCGAGTATATCGGTGAGACCACATTAATCCGAATTTCCAACTTCTTTATTATTCATTATTTTTTTATGGGACTTCGATGACCATATTTGTGGCATATTTTTAATAAAAATAATACCAAATATGATATAATTCCGATGATATTTACTTGTGTAACGCGCGAGCCTTTGAACTGTGCCGCCGACTGCGACTCTCCGCGTCTCTTTCTTTCCAATACGCTATCCTTCCTCGCGCCCGAAACTTTAATCGTCGATTACACAAGTAAATATTATCGGAATTATATCATGTTTGGTATCATGTTTATTAGAAAAATACCACAAATATGATCATCGAAGTCCCATAAAAAAATAGTGATTAATAAAGAAGTTGGAAATTCGGATTAGATATGTTCACATTTCTCGGTGACCGAGGCCTCTCGAGCTCGGCTGCCCTTCTCTACGTTCGGCAAACCTCAAACAATGGTATCCCTCCGGCATAATTGTCCCTCCGCAGACCCGTGTTGTGGACAATTATCGATGAAATACTGTACTTGAATAGAAAAGACATCCAAGAGGATGAAGGTTCTACTTGTAAATGACAAATCACTTCCTACATATTTGTACTACAAATTAATACACCCTAATACAAGTTGTTACAAACAGGACCTAGGGCAGTTGTAGTTTAACTAATTAGTAGATGTGTAAAACAAGAATAGAATTGGTTGTACCTGTATCACTATACACACAGTACAAATAAGTTTTGTATTCTCACTATATTATTAGAAATCTCCAATGTAGAATGCAATAATATTAATAGGGGTCTACTGAACTATTCTAAATTAAACTTTCCAGTTTCCTTTCAAATTATCCATATAATGATTGCGTAGAATAATAACTACAATTATTTAGATAATTTCAGTAAATACATATTTACTTATACGAGTTTAACCATAGAAATATATGCTGAAAAAAATGGCAAGGGATTAACCATATTTCTGTGTTCATATTTGTTGTGCTCCTCATATCTTCTGCTTGGTGATGGATTGTAATATATGCGATAAGTTGTTTAATTTTATGATTCGCTTAATCGATTTGGTTTTTTAGTTCAAACTATATCAACCGATATATTTTTAAACAGTGTTCGATACTTTATGGAAATTCAGAAAAAAATATTAAATTTAAAAACTGAAGATGACCTTTCGTCATACCTCAATAAAAATTTGAAATAGTAAAAAACAAATTATTGCATTACGTAACTTACTTGATATCACGCAATTGTTATTAGAAATGTTCTTTCATACAGATTTTGTTTATAAATTGTACTTCAATATACATAATAATGTTTCGATATTTGTAAAAAATTTATACGAATTCTAGTCGTGTCGCGATTGGTGTCGTTTTAATCATAAAAATTTCACGAGTATATTAGTAAAATACTCAAAAAGAAATAATTAGAAACAAACAAGTTCTAGCATTGGATAAGTGTCTGTACACATTACTGTACTTATAAAGATTATATTATTTTCAAGAAAATTATTAGAAATGTCTGAGCAATGAAGAACCAAATCGAGTTACACAGTGAAACGCACATTGCTTGTCTCCTTTAGAAGACTGATTAATCAACATAGTAGACTGTCGCGTTATTGATTCGAGGACAATGTGCTACTTAATTTTCTCTATTTCATACAGAAATCGTGGCGGAAGCAGCAAACACTATAGGCACCGTGCATCCCCTGATTGCAATACCGTGGCCAGTTTCGGTAGCAGTTCCTCCGAAAGTCGGGGTGGCCTGAACCGATACTACCGACAGGCTTGGGAGAATTTGCATGAAACTGCTGGCCAAAAAGCTGGTCATCCTCCGCTTCGTCGCAAGGAAACCCTGGATGAACCAGGCTACCGGGAGAACTATCGTGGCAATAGCAACAACACCGAGAGAGACGGCTCCGAATTGGTGATCAGCGATGTGGCTACGTACCCATCCAGCAAACACGCGAGTATTTCCGACAAAAAACGTCATCATCATCACCATCATCATCACCATGGTAACTCGACACCCGAGTGGAGGCAGTCTCAATCTCATCACAGATACTGAACACTGGATTTAATTAGATAGAATCCTCGTTAAAAATTCGGTGAATCAATACTCTAGCTAGCGAATCACGATTGGATTACGTGTGGAAGCTTTTACATTAATTTGCTATCCCTGGCGAGGAACTTTTAATCGAACAGTGGCTCGAAATTAACTGAAAGTAATTATACCTTACAATAACATTAATTTTTATGAAATAAATAATAAAATAACGAGAAAGTCTCATATACTAAACGAGAGAACAAAAGCAGAAAAATGTTTAATCAGAAATTGTTTAAAATTGCAATTCTTAAGTGAGTACACAGATATATGTACTTTTTATTTTGTTGCAGAATTTGAAACTGTAATTTCTATCAATAGAAAAGATTTTTATAAGCAACATATTTTGGCCTGTTGCTCAGATTTCTTTAACAAAAGGGAATGTTCGTGGTCTTATTATTTACTTTGTGCAACATATGCGTATAACTATAATAGTTCTTTATACCTCTAAGGTATCGTTACATTTAGGTAATTTTATGTTTCTGTGATTGATTAAAACTTCTTTGCCACAGGTAATATACGAATGAATTCGATAATTGTATTTATAGAGACGTGGTGAATGATGAATTATTGCGTAGAGGAAACTTTCGGTGCGATTTATGGACAAGATATAGAACAAAATCGTCCTACATTTATTGTTCTGTTATACAGTAAATTATTTACAACTACATTGTTATCTAATGTAAATACAGCATATGCAGTAGCATAAGTGAGATGAGGAGAGATGTTCGTGAATGTTGGAGGATCACTAGTTGATCAAAGGACATGCCAAAAAATGAAGATAATTACTAATTACCGATCAAACGATTTTCTAAGAGATATTTATAGGGATTCTTTGTTACAACGACATATCTAATAGTACGATGTTCAGACAAATTTTGAACTTGAGGTAAAGAAAAATCTGATTATGGGCACCTTGGCCTCACCTTAAAGAAGTTGAAATAATTTCTTATAGCAACACAAGATATTTAAGGGATGTGTCGTTAAGGATAGGTCGATGTTGTCAATTTCAGAACCAAAATCTATGTAGCTGTGGTGCTCATTTAATAATATAACAAAATGATTTGTATCAAAGTTAATGATACTGATTTATATATATATATATATATATATATATATATATATATATATATGTATATTATATATATATATATATATATATATATATATATATATACATTGATATATTCTATCTTATCCAGTCCAATATTATTGAAACTATCATTAGGGAATGATATCTTCTTATTCGTTGACTGAAGTAAGATATTCTCGAAATAAGTTTGTACATGTATTTAATATATTCATAATTCACAAAAAATTGTAATAGTGCCATTATGGGCAAACTTGTTTAATATGTTTACACTTACGTACTTGTCATTTAACATAGCACAGGATGACTAACGCTAGTAAACATCTAATGTTAGTTTTAGCCTCGATAATGCACAAAATACGATCGAACAAATATTTATGTAGCCTAATTGTTAACAATGATATTTAAGCTATATAAAGAGAAATAAAAACATGACTTTTTTAATAAAATTCTTGAAATAAACTTAATTATCGTTTCATTAAGGACTAAGAAAAAAAATATCGACATATCGCTAAGCAGTCTCATGTATATCACATTGAAAACTTAAAGTGTATTAATTACCCAATCCAATGAGTAAGCAGTTCTGCAATCTTAACTCTGGCTTTCTGTAAATCAGGTGAATCATTTTCGGATGGAGGATACATGTTTGCACAATGAGCAGTACCTGTAAATTTTAAGAGTAAATAGTTCAATAATTGAATAATTTATATAATTGCATATGTAAAATATTTAATGATCGTGTACCATCAATGAGAATGGCAGGTGCCTGCGGATCCTCTGATTTTGTAATTCCCAACATATGCCAAGGATCCACCGATCCATGTACGAACACTACATTTGTGACTTTTAAATCTAGTGCTCCATACAAAGTATTTGTCCGATCTACTGCCGACTTTAACAAATTAAAGTTGTATCTGTCGGAAAGTAAATTTAAAGTAAAATTAGTATATATAATAGTTAAAAGTACTGATAATATTGTACATGACCACACCTGGGCCCGAAAACGTCGATACACTGTTGTATAAAGAAATCTACTGGAAAAGTGTCACTGAATAAATTCGATTGTGCTGTAGAACTTTGGAAGAATCCAAACTCTGTGCATGTCTGATACATCCATTGACGTCCTGAAAGAATGTAATTAAAATAAAAAACAAAAAAATTAAAATATACTAAAATATAGTATATCTATTGCCAAAGTTAATTACCTCCTTCTGCCTGTTCGCTAGCCCATGTAGAATTTCGAAGTTCTTGAACCATTTTATTATACATATAGTCTAAACACTTCTCCTTTGATGCATTCAATATTTTGTTACTTAAAGTTGCGAGTCTATTAATAGCAATACCCAACGAATTGTTTGTTAAAATATCACATGCACTATCAATAGTCAAATTCGCCATTGCTGAATTATTACGATTATCCTTATTATACTGTACAATACCGGCAAAATTGCTTGCTATCGTTTCATATAAATTCGATATATCTTTGCGTGTTGTGTGTCCAGAATCAATAGGATCGCATAGACTGTAAATAAATGAGACTTTAATGGCATATTCGAAAATCTGAAACAAATATAATTTAATTTCAACTTACGAGAATTTTTTTGATAATCCTTTCTGACCAATGCGGTGTCGTAACATTATATAAAACTGTTTATTCGCCTCTGCTATTGCATCCACACAAGCCTGAGAGTGGTTTCCCAGTGCATTCTCAACAACAATATAGTACTCTGTAAGCATTAGTAATCAATGCAAAACTTTTTCAGTGAACTAATAGCATTCATACATTTACCTTGAAAATCTATTTTAGCTAATAGAGGTCCACTCGCAGAAACTGCACCATACACTAAGTGAGGATACTTAGTACGCATCCAAGCAGCCAAAGATCCAGCATAAGACCCTCCAAACACGATCCATTTAACATTTTTTCCTAATGAATAGTTCTGATTCATGCTTTTTATAAAGTAAGCTAAATCTGCAAGTGCCTGTTCTGATGAAAGGTAGACTAAATTCTTCACACTCAAATCTCTGTAAACATCGAATGCATTAATGTAGTTACTTAAGTGTTTAGACACAGTAAGGAACAATTATTGTTATTTACGGTGTTGGACGGCTTTTTCCATAATAACGATGCTCCACTTGAAAGCAAAGAGCCCGAAATCTTTCAGCATAGTCAATCCATTCGCCTTGTTTCATCCATTTAGCTGTTGCTTCGCCCTCACCTCCAATCAATAAAAACACTGGACCTCCTTCTTTGTAATGGGAAGAATTTACAAAGTATCTCTGTAATGATTAATTAAACGATTTAATTTAATCACAAAATCAGACTTTATAAATATAGTCTTATATTACCTGTTGCCATGTATCTGCACTGGTTGGATTAAAGTGATCTAAATATTGTGTAAACCATAGCTCGTCCTCTAGATTATGTTCTTCTGGCGTATCTGGAGCACCTAAATTACCATATTTGCTTCGACCTCTCATAAATGTTCGCCAACCCAGAGTAATATTTAATAAACTAGCGAATAGTAGGAGGAACACAAATCGTTTCATTTCTCAAAATATTCTGAAAGGAAAAAATAATTAAAGATTCTTATATTATAAGCAACAACTGATATTTGAAATATTATTCTCACTTCTCAGCCATAACTAGACTGTGAAAAATGGAAAATCAAGAATGAATAGAATGGAAAAATGGATAGATCAAATGTAAAACTATGAAAAAATTTAAAGAATTTAAAAGTACTGTGTCTTGTAATTAACACAGATAATTTTTATTTTGCATAAAAATCCGTAGTTCAGTCATGATGTTACAAAAATGATATAATACTCTATAAAAGTAAGATAAATAAACGAAAATGCTAAACAAGTTTCAAAATTAATTTAAAATCTTGGAATTTATGAAATAATAATATCATAAATGTGTACCTTACAGCAAATGTATGCCGAGTTCAGTTGATAAGTTAGCGATTAAAAAAAAGGGGTCAAAGTACAAACACTCTTTTTACAACTTCTATTTTTAATTATTATTACTATTCAAACAGGCTTAAACTCCAAAAAACAAGTTCTTCTACTATTACAAAATAAGGAATTGCTAATTAAAATTAATTATAACAACGTAAGATCAAATTATTAAAAATTAGACTTTTGCTGCTTTGGTAATGACGTCGAACACGAAACAGAAAATACAAAACATCCACTTGTCTATATACATCAATGTAAAATTTATATTGAAAAAAAGGAATGCAAGAGTTTTCAATAATTATTTATCCACTTTCAACTTTATAGAGTAAATAATAGTAAATTATTTTTTATCGTGTTTAAATTAATTTTTCCCGGCGCCACTTACAAATTAAATTTCTGTTATACGATGTGTACAGTCTGTTATACGTACCAGCTCTCACACGTACAGGTATTTACTAGGCACTATGTAGGTACTCTTAGACTGTATACGCATACACGCATACGCAAGCGCGTCCAACGCAGTACTGTATCTATTTACGTCCTCCGTTTTTGGAGAAAGTAGTGGGATACTATTATTGGCGGGAAAGTACCAGAATAGTTCATGCCGAGACTTATTAATATTTTATTGACATACACATGCTATACACTCATTTGTCAAAATCAAATGATAATAAATTATAAAAGATTTTGCGGGTGACTAAGGTACCCCAATTTTCCCCGAACTTTTATCCTACTGATGTTAAATTCGCCGCGCATGCGCGAGAAAACCCGTCCAATATCTCTTCACTGCTTTTCACTGAGTACTGCTTGGTACTGCTGCTGCCACCTGCTGCGTACTGCTGCGTACAGTAAATACATCTACGCGTAAAATTGCATATGAGGGAACCGAGAGTAATCCAAGTTAAAAGATTCTACATAATTACACATACTTTATGAATCTATACTTAAGTTCGTAACAATTTTACCGATGTTAATAATACATTTCGCGATCAGTGCCTGAAGAATGGAAATATCGAACAGCAATCTTTACATTAATTAGAGGTTCACATTGTTTACATTCATATCTGAAACCCGTAATTAATTTTATTTACATCTTATCACCTGGTGTTAATTTCAATTGTTTTTAATTACGAATCATAATTTTCTTGTTTCCATTTATGGTCTTATTAGGTTAATGTCAAGACTATATAGTTTGCAATTCAAAACTATCTATTAAAAAACAACTATATTTTGTTCCCTTTTATCCATTGTATATTTTTCATATTTCTGTTAAATCTTTGTCACTATTAATTTAATTATGTACTTCAACAATTATACTAATAATATTATACTTCATGTTAGGTATGGATCCAGAGTTTCTTTCCAGACTAATTCCACAAAACAAAGATCATATTCGTCCAGCATGTAAAAAGTGTGGATATGCTGGACACCTCACATATCAGTGTCGCAACTTCATTAAAGTTGATCCGAATAAAGAAATTGTGTTGGATGTCAGTAGCACAAGTTCTGATAGCGATGAAAATTATGTAACTCCTTTGACCGAACTAAGAGAGAAGGAATTGAAGAAAAAGCACAAGGAGGCCAAGAAGAAACACAAGGAAAAGAAGAGCAAGAAAAAATCCAAGAAACACGAAAGATCTGAGTCAAGTGACAGCGAATCTGAAACAGAGGATTCCAGCGAAGAGAAAAGGAAACACAAACATAAAAAAAGGAAGAAAAAGTCAAAGCACAAAAAACATAAAAAGCATAAAAAAGACAACAGCTCTGATAGTGATGATAATGACAAAAAGAAATAATTTTTTACAATATAGACTGATAAATCCTGTTTACAATCAATAATGTAAATACTGATCGTATCATGAGCATAGTGTGTATAAATAAAGTTACATAATTTGTAAACATGCATACACATATAAATATGAATAAATTTAATGAAATTTTTATAAAAACGGTGAACATAATAGTTTATTTATTGTTACATCGCATATGTATAACTTAGAAATGAAGCTCATATCTTAATTATTTTTATTTCGTCTTCGTTTTATTTTGTTCTGATAAATATACTCTTAAATTTCACCCAACTTTATTAAACACTTTGTATGCTTGAATTTAAATTTTCATGGGTTTACTTTATTATTAAAGCTTAAAAATTAGTCGATAACTCTACAGTTTATGTATTCTTTCACTTTTCCTATAGATATTGCGTACTTAGTTGTTATTTTTCTGTTCTTTAAAAACAATCTGTCAACAATATAGGTATATATAGCATTTTGTCGATATGTAAAGGCTATTACCTTTTCCTGCATGTTTTCAAAGTAATTTCCAAAGCGCATGTGTATAGAAATTGTGTTCCATGAATATAGCTCCAGAACACCTAGGTAATAAGACTAATTTTTAAATACGGTTTTCTACAATATTGGTTTAAATATTCCCGTGTTTTCCACCGCTCGCAATTATTTGCATACAGTGCCTCCCTCCTTCTTCTTTTATTTAATAATCTAAAGAAACAAATGGAAATATAAAGAAGTGAAAACGCTGCCTGAAAATAGTTCATCAAGGCCCGTCAAGTTGGTGCATCAACAGGACATCAAAAGTCATATGAATATCAAATTTTCCGACAGAAGTTTCCTGTCTTCGGAAGTCCGCAGACTTTCTACTTTATGGTTAACTCCGTCATTCGAATGCTCTGCGTTTATAGGTTGGAAAATCCTAAATTAGTAAACAAAACATGACACGACACGCGAGGAATTGTACGGCTGGTGCAGTTTACACTTATCACGAGAAAAAGAAAGATGCAGCAGCATCGGGTTATGGTACAAATACACAGAGAGTGGGCAAGGACTCCGTGAAAGATTTTGACTGTTGTTGTCTTACATTACAACCCTGTAGAAACCCTGTTATAACGTTCGTATTTCTGGTTTAATTCCCATATATTTTCTCGCCTCGCATTACTGACCTTTTATTTCTAGGAAGGATGGTTATTTGTTCGATAAGGAGGCAATTTTGGAATACTTTTTGACTAAAAAGAAAGAATACACGAGGAAATTGAAAGAATATGAGAAACAGAAACAGCAAAAAGAGGTTAATATAAATAATCATAGTTAATACAAGTAGTCATAGTAATACAAAATATGTTGAATCGAATAGCAAGTACTCATGTGCATATAGGAGATAAAAAGAGCAGGTGCTCATGGTCCTGTATCTACTTTCTCATTCAAGAAAATAGTGAAGTAGAAGGTTCCACAAATATAATCATTTATGGAGCATGCATTTAATTGGTTTAGGTTTTTGTAACAATTAGAGTACTTTTTCCCTATTCTATCTTGCCCTGCTTAGCCCTATGAATTTTTTTTCTAAAGAGTCAATTCATTATATTATAGCTTTAATTCATATAATTTAATATGGATAGAACTTGACATACAATTCCATGATATTTTCAAGGAGCAAAATCATGAAAAAACTGCTAATGAAGAACTACAAAAGCTACAGAACTTCTTGAAGGGGGAGAAAAATATTGTTTCCAGGAGTCAGAGTAGCGTGTACGAGTCAGGCTCATCAGTTTCTAACATGTGCAATGGCAAGGATAAAATACTGCCTAGCTTTTGGATTCCTTCTAAAACACCAGAAGCTAAAGAAACAATATTACAAAAACCAGACAAGACAATTTATTGTCCCATGAGTGGAAAGCCATTGAAAATAAAAGATCTCATACCAGTAAAATTCACAGAAGTAAAAGACCCAGATGATAAACAGTCTCTTATTGTTAAGCAGGCACGATACATGTGTCCTATTACTCATGATATTTTGAGTAACAGTGTTCCATGTGCAGTTATAAGAACAACGTATGGTTAATTATTCCACATATAATTATATTCAAAATATTAATTTTTGAATGATTTTTTATAACTTTTTATTAATTTGTTTCTAGGGGCGATGTAATAACAATGGAATGTGTAGAAAAAATTCTAAAAAAAGACTGGATAAACCCTTTAGATAGTACACAATTATCTGAAGCTGATATTATACAACTTGAAAGGGTAATTGTTAAGAATTTATGTAACAGTAATGGAAATAATAAGAATATTATTCAACAATATTACGTTTCAGGGTGGTACTGGATATGCTGCAGTTAACGATCGTTTAGAAGGTAAACATGAAAGACCAGTATTACAAGCATAAATTGTACAGATATATGAAAATTATTATTAAAATATTTTAAATATAAAAATTATAATAAATTAATTTTATAATGAACGATAAACAGTGTACATATCACGAAGATGTATGATAAATAAAGGCTATTGCTGCGGTGTCGCGCCTAATATTACCGATATTTGATGAATTTAGATGCAGACGAGGTATAGGTGTAGACCATTTTTGGTAAAAATGGCTAATAGTACTTGAGATACAGAGTAACTTTCATGCATGAACATTTAGAGTATACAAGATATTCAATTCTCACTAATATGTCAAGTTTTATTAGGACAAGAGTTACAAAAATTATTTATAACTAATTTACCTCTCCCAGAATTGAACTGAAACCTACATGAATGTTGCTGAAGATCCATTCTATGTTCTCCGACTGCTAATATTTATAAAAATTCCCTGATTAATAATTTACTAACAATTATTCAAGAGGTAACTTCCGTCTTCTATACCCGCATGTACTTTTCTGCACAGACTTAAGACTACTACAGACATTGCATCGTATGGGCTTTTCTGTCTAGGCCTCGGGGGGCCACAGTGGCCCCCGTACCATTTCGGTGTCGCGCTCAATATTACCGATAGTTCACGAATTTGGCCGTATTAGCAAGAACTGAATATTCCGTATACTTTATTTTTACTACGGGTGTTTTCGAGGCTACTAATGCATACGGCGCGTGTATTTGAACAGTGAAAATAATATTTATGAAGAATGTATTACAAAAATACGAATTGTCGTAAAACTAATTTGGTTTCTATACGTAATATTATTTTTATTACTCGTGTCACTAATGAATGTATATTACAATAGTTTTATACACTTTAAACCAATAGTTTACTTTCTTTACACTTAAAATCAATACAAGTTCTATGCAGTTGATGACCAGTGGATGACCAGTGGATGACCACTGGATGACCACTGGATGACCACTGGATGACCACTGGATGACCAGTAGATGACCAGTGGATGACCAGTGGATGACCAGTGGATGACCAGTGGATGACCAGTGGTTGACCAGTGGTTGACCAGTGGTTGACCGGTGGTTGACCAGTGGTTGACCAGTGGTTGACCGGTGGTTGACCAGTGGTTGACCAGTGGTTGACCAGTGGATGACCAGTGGATGACCACTGGATGACCAGTGGATGACCAGTGGATGACCAGTGGTTGACCACTGGATGACCAGTGGTTGACCACTGGATGACCAGTGGTTGACCACTGGATGACCACTGGATGACCAGTGGTTGACCACTGGATGACCAGTGGTTGACCACTGGATGACCACTGGATGACCAGTGGATGACCAGTGGATGACCACTGGATGACCAGTGGATGACCAGTGGATGACCAGTGGATGACCAGTGGATGACCAGTGGATGACCAGTGGATGACCACTGGATGACCAGTGGATGTCCACTGGATGACCAGTGGATGACCACTGGATGACCAGTGGATGACCAGTGGATGACCGGTGGATGACCGGTGGATGACCGGTGGATGACCGGTGGATGACCAGTGGTTGACCACTGGATGACCAGTGGTTGACCACTGGATGACCAGTGGTTGACCACTGGATGACCAGTGGTTGACCACTGGATGACCAGTGGATGACCAGTGGATGACCAGTGGATGATCAGTGGATGACCAGTGGTTGACCACTGGATGACCACTGGATGACCACTGGATGACCAGTGGTTGACCACTGGATGACCACTGGATGACCAGTGGATGACCAGTGGATGACCACTGGATGACCAGTGGATGACCACTGGATGACCAGTGGTTGACCACTGGATGACCACTGGTTGACCACTGGATGACCACTGGTTGACCACTGGTTGACCACTGCATGACCACTGCATGACCACTGCATGACCACTGCATGACCACTGCATGACCACTGCATGACCACTGCATGACCACTGCATGACCACTGGATGACCACTGGATGACCACTGGATGACCACTGGATGACCAGTGGATGACCAGTGGTGGATGACCCTTGGTCCACCCTAAGCCAGCTGAAGGTAGGCAAGGGTAGCTCTGGAGAACCACTGGTCAGCCTCAGGGTAGGCCAGAGTAGCTCTGGATGACCACTGGTGAAGGACCCTTGGTCCACCCTAAGCGAGCTGAAGGTAGGCAAGGGTAGCTCTGGAGGACCACTGGTCATCCCCAAGGAAGGCAGGAGAGGTCAGGGTACCGCTGGAAGACCCTCCTGGTCCCGGAGCCCATCCGCTCCTGCCGGAGGGCCCGGCCTGACTGATTGACTGAGCGCGCTCCGCGAGCTTAGGTAGCCAGTGATGCGCAGCGCGCAGCGAAGCGCAACGCTCCCCACCCCAACTAATTTCGGTAGATCTCGATTGCCGTGATAATAATTATTGATAAATCTATTATTTCTGGTTGTTTAATGTTTATAACAATTCTTTTTGCCAACGATGTCGACAAGCATCCCCTTGTCTATCCACCAACTAATTTTTTAGTAAAAATTGCTAATCGTACTCGAGGTACAGAACAACTTTTAAACCATGAATATTCATCGCATTAATTTCTTCAACACAACTCACTGAAAAATGTATTGTTTCTAGCTAGTTAATATTTATAACCATCTTTTTGCTAATGATGCCGACAAGCATCCTCTTTACTATCTACCATCTTATTTTTAAGTAAAAATTGCTAATAGTACTCGAGATACAGAGTAACTTTTGAGACATAAATATTACCAAACAATATTATATCAAGCAAATGTAATTAATAAAGTTACTATCTCTGGCTGTTTAACGTTTATAACAATTCTTTTTGCTAATTATGTCGATAAGCACTCCCTCGACTATCTGACCATCTAATTTTTCAGTAAAAATATGTAATGGAACTCGAGATATTGAATATCTTCTGACACATGAATATTCGCGTGCATTAATTTATCGAACACAATTCACTCATAAATTTATCATCTCTAGCTGGTTAATGTTTGAAACAATTCCTTTTGTCGATGATGTCGACGAGCACTCCGTTGACCATCTTGCCATCTAATGTTTTAGTAGAAGTAAGTAATAAAACTCGAGATCCAGCATAATTTATGATACATGAATATTACTAAGCATAATTATATTGAAAAAATGTAATTAATGAATTTGTTATCTCTGTTTGTTTAACGATTACAACGATTATATGTTTGGTTACCTCACCACCCAATTTTTTAGTAAAAATAGCTAATAGTACTCGAGATACAGATTAACTTTTATGCATGAACATTTGGAGTGTACAAGATATTCAATTCTCACTAGTATGCACAGTTTCATTAGAACAAGAGTAACAAAAATTATTTATAACTAATTAACCTCTTCTAGAATCGAATTGAAAACTATACATGAATGTTGCCGAAGGTCCATTCTATATTCTTCGTGGAGGTAATTTTCGTGGAGGTAACTTCTATCTTCTATGCCCGCAATGAGTAAGACAAGGAGAGTCCGAGTATTCGTCAAAGGTAAACACACAAATCGTTGTGTCACCTCTCTGGAAATCGTAAATAACTAATTAACGAGGCGTCGAATCTACATAAAACTGCAACAGAAATGTAGTTGAGACATCATTCTAGATCCTCCGATCACAAGGAAGATTATTTTTTAGCAGAGATCTATTAAATTATTTGAGTTTATTTTAGAACGAGACTTAGAATAATTGTTTATAACTATTTAGTCAGAAATAAAATGTGACGATAAACTATATGTGAAAGTAGCTGAAGGTCTATTCTATATTTCCTAACTGCAAATATTTGTAAACAGTTCCTCACAAGTGTGTTACTAATAAATTTTCTGTCGAGTGTGCACAGTGTTCAGCAGCTCTGTGTCTGTATTTCTTTCTCTTCTTAAATGTGCATAAGTTCGTCTTTGTCGGATACAAACTTCTTTATCATGTTCGCCAAATTTTTACCAGGGGGTACGAAGTCCTGTAAAAAAATAGGCGGCACAAGTGAATAATACGTGGAGTATATTTGTACGAGTACAATTGCGTTTTAAAGCTGACAAACGCTGTAAAATCGAGCCTCCTCGGACACACACTTTATGTGTTGCAACCTCATGTAGTTCACCACCTGACCGTTCCATTTCGATAGAGTCCGCTATCGTACTAGGACATTTTCTACAGAGTCGGTAATTCAGAACCGTAGACAGAAAAATGCATTGCATCACCGACGAGATACTGTTAAAGACATCCAGCCCCCGTGTATTCGGTTGCGCCGAAAAGTGGGCTCTGATGGGCTCTCAAACCGGTCGGTAACGGGTCCGATGGCATCGCCGGTGGTTTCGTGGAATGGATAAAGTAGACTTATGAAGTTCCACGGTGCTAAAAGTTCCGCGCTCTCTACCTACATAGAACATTTGCTCGTCAACTGCGCACGACTGCATGAGTGGCGTAGAGGTAAATGGATGTAATACCTTAGGTAATAAATAAATGAAGACTGTCATTATCCATTCTGTGATTTCTTGGAAAATAATTACATATTATTGTATAATTTCATTAAATTCTTATCGCCTACTTATTTTCCTTATTGTTCAGCATTGGAATCACTGTTTTATAATCGATAGCCTGTAACTGTAACCACTTAATTTAATTAATGGGATATTTATAAAATAATTGTTCTTAAAGAAAAAATATTCTGTAATAATTATAGAATAAAAAGGAAGAATAAATACAATCTACAAGAAACGATCAAATTCAATCGTTCTTATCGAGATCCTTAGTAGAAAGCAGAAACGTAATTTTTATTACTTATTTTTCCGATAAAACCACTTCTAATGCTCGACAGCACTGTCTGCAATTATTAAATGCAATTATTTTGATCAGAGAAATATTACATATATGATGGTAAAAGTCTCCTAAAAGATTAACTAAAAATGAAAAAGTGTCATCATTGCATTACCGTTGCCTCACCGATGTTATGTACTTGACCTGTACATAATGACCATACACCTGTATATGATCCGAATTATATCGTGTTTGCTATCATTTTAATCAGAACAATGCCACAAATCTATTAGCAAAAGTCTCATAAAAAAATAAGTAATAATAAAAAAGTTATTCCTTGGTAATACATTGTGAGGACGTGCGAGCCTTTGAACTGTGCCGCCGACTGCGACTCTCCGCGTCTCTTTCTTTTCCATACGCTATCCTTCCTCGCGCCCGAAACTTTAATTGTCTATTACACAAGTAAATATCATCGGAATTATATCACATTTAGTATGATTTTTATTAGAAAAATGCCACAAATATGGTCATCGAAGTTCCATAAAAAAATAATGAAAAATAAAGAAGTTGGAAATTCTCTCTCGAGCTCGGCTATCCTTCTCTACGTTCGGCAAACCTCAGACAATGATATTCCTCGCGTATAAACTAGGTCTGTTACTTTTCCGACTCTTCGAAGCTTCGAAGGATTCGAAGGAACGAAGGGAACTTCGAAGGTGATGAAAATCGAAGTTTCGGACCGTCGAACCTTCGAACCTTTGATTCGTTTCCAGTTAACGGATAAAAGAAATAAATTTTCATAATTTGTTTCTATATTCGCCATCTGAATTATTTCAATAATTTATTGTTTAGATAATATATTTATAATTTGAATTATCTTTTCGATAGCACATTGTTAAAATAATTGTTTAAATAAATAAATTTTATAATTTGTTTCTATGTTCATTATTTGAATTATTTCAATTATTTATTGTTAAAATAATGGTTTAAAAGAATAAATTTTCATATTTTGTTTCTATATACATTATGTGAATTATTTCAATAATTCATTGTTAAAATAATTATTTAAAGAATGTACAAGTATTTACATAACGAATATAGAAACACATTTCTATAGATTATAAAAACTGTATATTATAAATTTTTATACTCTATAGAAACGTGTTCCTATATTAAATATGTAAATACGTGTACATTGTCTAAACAATTATTTGAACAATAAATTATCGAAATAATTCAAATAATGAACATAGAAACAAATTGTAAAAATTTATTTATTTAATCAATTATTTTAACAATAAATAATTGAAATAACAATTCAAATAATGAATATAGAAACAAATTATAAAATTTATTTATTTAAACAATTATTTTAACAATGTGCTATCGAAAGAAAAATTCAAATTATTATACTACAAACGTCCCTGCGCAGATCCGTGTTGTGGACCATTATCGATGAAATACTGTACATGGTAAAGTTGTGTGGCTTCGTGTAAGAATTACAGATGTGAAGACAGATTTCAAATATCACCTGTTGTTGCAAGAATACATTAAATATCATTCATTATTCACACGTTATTGTAATTTTTCAAGCATTTCCAGTGCTCTGACAAAAAATGTTTCTGATAAAAATTACTCGGTAGTCACTCTTCTATAAATTTCAATATAAAAAATTAAATGTAAAACGCCCCGCCCCAGAATTACGACCAGCCTAGGCGTCACGTTGACGCACCAGACCCCGGAAGGCGAAGCTCGAAACAAGGTGGAAGCCGAAGAACTCGGGAGGGCAGAATACTTTGACATTGCTTGCGAAAGCATCGACGAACTCCGAGCGAAATTATTTGTATTGATACGCACTTTTACGGTAGTTTTGGACACGTACGATCTGAGTTCTAAGACATCTGCATGCCTTACATAAAACAACGTCGGGCTGAATTCAACGACTACAATAGTTGTGAACAGCTAATTCTTCGATTCGGACCATTGTGCGACGCGCGACGCGGCGAAAATCGAGCAGTCGAACGCGAAGGTTTAAAAGTAGGACTCTCCGCGTCTCTTTCTTTCCCATACGCTGTCCTTCCTTGCACCCGAACCTTTCGCCGTTCATTACAGGAGTAAATATCATCGGAATTACATCATATTTCGTATCATTTTCATCAGAAAAATGCTACAAGTATGTTTGTGAAAATCCGATAAAAAAATAATGAAAAATAAAGAAGTTTTGTTGTTGGATTAGTAGTGGTCTCACACCGATATACCCGACCCGTATTGTGTTACACTCCTCGGCGACCCAGGCCCTCGAGCTTTACTCCGTCCTTTTCTCGGTTCGGCATGTGATCGCGGAACAGTCTCTCTTGAACGCTGAATGTCTTATTTTATATCTAATCTAATCTTATTTTATTTGTCAAAATTTAACTTCCTATTTAAAATATTTTTTTATAATTAAATTTGGAATATTTTCTCTTTAAAGGACCTACCTAGAGCAGTCCCGTTTTAATGGTTTTCGGCCAATCACCCGTTGTGGCGTACGTGATAGAAGGGAAAGATCCGTTTAGGATACTTTCCCTTTTTCCAGAAAGTATGCACTGCGTGCGGCCGAACTCGAGTGCGGGCAATAAAACTGACGATTGCCAGAGCTTCGGTCGCCGCGGGAACACTTCCTGATCTTACGCGTTTCTTGGAAAGGACTTTCCCACGATGCCTTCGAAATGCGTAGAGTTTTTTCTAGCCTGGTTGTCGTTAGGACGATTTTCGGCGCGTCCACGAAAACAGGCAGAAGCTCTTTGAATGCCGTACTGTTCGTATCGGTCTTCGTTTTTTCAGTAACGTTAGTCGAGCTCGACACTTTTCTTTACGCGTTCTTATTACGCGTAGTTAAGAGTTTTTCTCCGTTTCTTTTATTGTTTGTTGTTTGTTGTTGTTAGTACTTGTTAATGTTATTGTTATACCCGTATTAAAGTTTATCGTGTGTTATACGTGAGTGCTAATTATTTTTACCCGGACAATACTATTCCCACACCCGTATTTAATTGCATGCAAAAATATTGAAAAAATTGCGATTATCGACATATATATTTAAGAATTTTTGCCGATTTTTCGGTTGAAAATCTTATTTACAAAAAAGGAAAACATAAGAATTCGAAAATTTCAGGTTTCTTTGGAAATTGAAAAAGGACATCGAACAAATTTTTACGGTAGCAACATATCCAGAAAGAACTTCGATTTATGAGAGTTCACAGTTTATTCGATCCCTGCTCTGGTTATTGGGCGATACATTGTAACGCGTGTGCCAATCTTTGACTGCTCGGTCTTCGGTATAGCATTCGAACGCGGCTCAGAAAATTATTCGAAGTCGAATAAAACGTCGAATAAAGGTACAGATGAAAATGATAACTTTATTCATCGCTAACGATGAATAAAAAAATTATCTTTATTCGCCGAATCAATTTTCATCGAATAAAACTTTATTCGACGCGTGTCGAATACAGATAACCATAATCATTTCTTTTGTCGCGTGACAAATAATGTTTTTATTTTTTAATCGCTGTTTGCATCGATGCTCCTACAATTATATTATATGTATTATATTAATTTATCCTCGCGAGTCTCTTTCGAACTCTATATTATTCGATATAGTATGTCAAATAAACGTTAATCTGTTTTTCAACATATGTATGTTTCCAGAGATCGATTCTTAGAACAATTATTATTAAAAAGTGTAAGGAAATAATGTTTGTTTATGAAATATTTTTAAATTACAAAATGAGGTATTTCGTATGAATTCAGAGGTAGGAATTATTGAATATTGATTTTCCTAAATACGCTTTCATACTTTCTTACGTACAAAATTTCTAGGATTTTTTGTCTTTGATATTAATTTTACTTTTAGTATTTTAAGCCTTAAAAACCAACACCAAAATGTTTGTTCGAGAATGTAACATCTGATCTCATTGCTGTCTGCCGTCTCACCGTCTCAAGAATCTCCTCAGAGGCCTTCTGCACCGACGAAATATCGTCGGTGGCCTTCTGTTTCTTACTCCAGCCAAAATATATCCTAGAGGGCGTAAGAGAACGCTTGAATTATTCGGGCACACGAACTCCCGTAAGGCTGGCTGTCTTTAACAGTATCTCGTCGGTGATTGCATGCAATGTCTGTAGGTATCTTAAGTCTGTGTTTTCTGTCTGGGCCTTGGGGGGCCACAGTGGCCGTCGTACCATTTCGTTGTCGCTCCCAATATTACCGATAGCTCACGAATTTAGTCGTATTAGCAAGAACTGAATATTCTGTATACTTTATTTGTGCTACTCTTGCTTTAAGTCTGTGGGTACCACGTGGTTCAGATTTTGAGCGCCTGCAGGGATCTTAAGTCTGCGGTTTCCCTCAGAAGGTGCCGCCATCTTAAGGAGTTCGCATTTTTAATGCATTCTGAAATTCCGCCGCTCTGCCGGCAATCTGTAAGGTCGCGTTAGTGTTCGCTGTTCGCGTAGTGCATGCGCGTGTTCGAAACGCTGAGTTTCCCGGGACGGTCTTCTTTTTCGTTCGGTTAACTCGGTTGTCAGTATCATTTCTAAAGTTAATATTATACTTAAACAGTTTCCACGTAGCTAGGAGGTGAGTGTTCTCCGCGTAAGTGTGCGCTTCACCTGCGATTTTGTTAAATGTGCAATGCCACGGCGGTAACACTTTGTACGTCTGGTAAGTCAGTCATTCTAATATACCATAACTCAATGAGCAGGATTATCATTATTTTGGCGCGAAATTGAAAAACTAACTGCATCATCAAACAATAGCAATAATAGAAATAATGTATGTGACAGAATATAGAGAATCTAAAAAGTTTATTTTAATACCAGCTGCAATAATAGGCTTTTTAAAATTAGCATGAACAATATTCACTATTTTAGGATAAAGGAAATCTTTACTAGAATGCACATTTGTGTATTTGTCAGGGATCAGCTTAGACTCAACCAGTTGGTAGTGTATGAGTATTCTTGCGAGTGTTCTACATATCGTTGATATTATAATGTTCTATTGTGTTCAGTATTATCACGCCTTTTATTGTATCTTTGAGACTCGATACAAATTTCGAGCGCAACGTGCGATTGTTCCGAATGACTTCAATAAATAAAGTGTGATATAACGGTCATAAAACGTGTAAGAAAAACGAAACATAAATTAGTAAATGAACAAATGGATGGCGAAAGAATGGACAATATAAATTTAGTTGTAGGATAGTGCAAATATTAGTCGCATGTGCAATTTGCCCGCGGACTTGCGGTGCACGATAAATCCGTAAGTAGGACATGCGAATGCATCGATTGGCGTAGTATCGGGAGCGAGATAATGCGATTGTCGAAACACGAGAGGCTATCGATGGCTTTCTTGCGCGAGCCGCTACTCGCTCAAGCCTGATCCATCTTGCGGCGACCGAAACTGCATCGAGGCGCGAGACTAACTATTTAACCCCGTAGTATTTACTGATACACACACGATACTAGTCACAACGAAAGTATACGACGCTATAAAAATACATGAATGGACACTGGTAATGCACGAGACTACTATCTCCAATCGCTCGTTTTCTCACAGATAGAAAGTGGCCAATTAATTTCCCTTGTCCATTAAGTAACACCGGAACAACTCGCCAGAGCGATGGGTACCGAATTTTTATTTTTACGATTGTAGATAAGTACTGTTATGGGAAATTTATTTAATAAATTTGATTTTTTGGACATATATCATGAATACACTTCGGATCTTTATGCACGAATAAAGACTTTCTGCTTGATTTGCAAGAAATTAGAGCCAGATAGACATTTTAGCCTTTCTATGATAATTTGGACAAGTTGGAAATAGTGCATCAATAATCTTAAATTATTAAACTGTTCTGTTCTGTATAAAATTGCATGTAAACATTTTCGTTATAAGTGCATAAAATCTGCAGTTCAATGATGATTAAAGACGCTCAAAAAGAATATATACATTCTTGTTGAATTTATAAAGTATTGTATAATAGTCACTTTTAGTGTTCCATGCACCTGGTATTAACAAAATGTACTGTCACTATACCAATTAAGTAAAAATGTTTCTAACAAAACAATAAATTCAAGAATCAAACAGTCGAACATCTATAGCAGTTTTCTTAACCATCTCGGTTATTGCTAAATTTGAGTAAATTAGTAATTATGAAACAATTTTGTGATTTTTATCGACAACAGTTTTTTTTATTGAAATCAGAGTTACCTTGCGTTTAAATTACTAGCAAGTGCCATTAAAAAATGAATATAACAATGTATAGAAACATTTTAGCTAACACAATATGGGAAATTGTTTCTCATATTTAAATTTATTTTCCCGCCCTTCAGCGAAGACCAATACCAAGCTCCCTCTTTTATTCAATGTATGCAAATCAGAAAGTGGTGAATTGCGATTTACTGCTTGACAGAAGTCAAACGACAAACAAAATTATCTCACCGACTAACATGTTTAGGAATAGATTTTCAAGTGTTAAGCTCGCCATTCGTACTCTTCGACTTATTAGCGCATGCAAAACGACGCGACGATAGTCGCGTGCACCGTGACGTCTCATTTTTCGCGAGTTTGCGTTTCCCGCGCTTAGCCGTCAGCTTTTAACGCGACACAAGGATACGGACATCGGGAAAATTTATTCGCAAAATAACGTCTACCCCTGGCGAATAAATATGGTCCTGGTTCACTGTATTTTGAGTACAGTAGAATCCAGAATACACTCAAAGATTGTATATACAGTTATTTGCAATAATATTCGGACACTTTTCAAAAGACAATAATTTTTTTAATATTTACTATACGATCTGGATTTTTTTTAGAAATTAGAACAATTAGGCTACTACATGATGTGAACAAGAAATTCTGAAAAATTACAACTAGTCGAAATTGAAGAGAAAATACAAAATTTTTTTTTCAGAATTTTTTTTATCGTGCTACACTAGAGCCTACAGTAGTGTTTATTTATATTAGGGTCACATTCCACATACACACATATCTATATTATGAAACTGTTCACTTAAAGACCATTCACGATAGCGACGTTTTCTTTTTTTTTTAAATTTATAATTTATGTCGCATCAACTACAAGGTTATTAACGACATCATGTGGAACATATACAAGTGGTTTACATTATTTGATTGATCAGTCCGGTTTCCTTAACACGTTCAGCGCCTACTCCACAATCATAAAAATTACACAAAATCAAAGCAATATATTTAATAAAACAAAACCTAAGAAGTTTAGTTTTGTGATATTAATTACTGTTTCAAACCTCTTCTATTCCTCAGATAGTAAGGAAATTTTGTATACTCAATCTACCAACGTAAAAATTAATTTTCAATTCTGTATAAACAATTCCGTCACCCAGATATGGGTGACATAGCGCTGAGCGTGTTAATAAACTCGAGTAAATCCTGTATTTTTCCCTCTTTTGTATTGTCCTTATTTTTTCTTTTCATTGCATTTTTAGTGATATGCAATATATTGTGTTACTTTGATTGTTCACTAGGATTGTCTGCTATTTACATTGGCGAATCTTTTTACTAGTTTCAAGTTTAAAATGCATTGGGTGTGTGAAATTAGGTATTATACGTACAGGAAGTAGAAACGGTGAGCAACGAACGGACGCGTCACCCGATTCGTGTTCTATAACTCGCGAAGGCAACAAATTCGAGAACCTAAGCTCCTGGAAAATGAAACTTCAAATACCAAACACGTTCTTCAATATTTTCGGTTATACATAATATTACATATGCACTTTTATCGTAAATACATGAAATCCGTAATTTACTCGTAAAAATGCCAAGAATGAATTTATTGTAGTACGTTTTTGTAATGTAATGTATTTATTGTAATACGAGCTTGAATAGACAAAATTCAATCATTTGAGGAGAGCTTTCTGAATTTAACTACAGTCACTCCCATTAATATTCGTACACTCTAAAAGGCGATTTCGTTTTTAATATTGGATCATGTGACTTGGATTTTTTTTTTAGAAGATAGAACAATTAGTTTACTACACGTTCAAAAAAAGAAATTTTGAAAAAATTGTAATTGGTCGGAATTACAAATAAAATACTAAAAGTTGTTATTTATAAGTGTTTTATGTGGGTCCATATTGAAAATTCAACAAATACGTTTTGTAGATCTGTGTCAACTGTATACACTCTGAATATTTCACCAAAATCGGAAAATGTTGCAATGAGCTACAACTGTTTGAAGATGGTAAAAATTGCAGCTTTTCACAATTTTCGACCTTAAACTGTAATAAATCGAAGGATTCTTGCGTCATTCGATGCCCGTCGCTGTGTTCCACGTAATCCAAATTGGATGAAAATTTGAAAATGTATACAATTGATACAGATCTACAAAATGGATGTTTTAAATTTTCAATATCAGCCACATAAAAAAATTGTCAAACACAACTTTTAGTATTTTCTCTACAGTACCGATCAATTGCAATTGTTTTAAAATTTCTTTTTCACGACATGTAGTAAACTAATTATTCTAACTTCTCAAAACAGTCCAAGTCGTATGGTCCAATATTAAACAAGTTATCGTCTTTTTAAGAGTGTCCGAATATTAATGGGAGTGACTGTATGTTCAATGTTAAAACCCACTCGTTGAAGCAACAAGGATTAATCGTAATAATTCGATGCAGAGTATTACATAGTGTTCCGGGGTTGAATAATAATGATCGATTCAATTGCGTAAAATAGTTAGGTTGCCTAGTTTGACGAAGGCGTTTGATGAGGGAAAGACGTAATAGTGACGTTGTAACAGTACCGCAAAAAGTGACAAAAAGTTCATGAAACGCTGAACAACATCAGGACACGGTGGGATAAGCACGATTTCTTTACGAAGTATTTCCACGTGTGTTTTTATTACGCGGTGAAACAAGTGGTTCGTTACAGGGTGATTTGCATAATTACTGTTACTCGGTAATTACGATTATATAATTTAAATCTGAGAAACGGATACTGGTAGCGACTTCTCCTCTCGGTGCTGAGATCAGAACCGTAGGAAAACGATTACGCAAAATTGTATTTGAAATATTTTTTCCTCAAATGATTTATCCAGCATTTTTCTCGCCATGATTAATAGCAGAGTGCACCATACTCGCTGAGGCACCCTGTGGAAAAGATATCTGCTTGAACTCGTTGCTGTCCTCGTTTCTATTGTTTCTGTGCGCAGACTTATTAACGTTAAATTGCTCAGCACTTTTTTTCACTAACTTTTGTTACGCGTCGAACAATTAAGACAGCTTGCATGTATACGCAATCGATATTATTGTTTTCCCAATGTTAGCGTGACTATACAGTAGGCGCTCAACAATGACAACGATAGCGATGATATCCGTAAATTACATCATGGCAGTAAACGTTGTCTACTCGAGCGCCGTTTCTCAGGGAGCGGTAATAGCTATATTCGACTGCAGCTATTTATAGAATAAGTCGCAAATAATTCGTTGCAAATAACATCGGATTTTGTTGCACAAGTCGCAAACGTTTAGGGAAAAATTTCTTATCTTCGTGCAACATGTAAATTAATACAGAGGAAATGAAAATATCATCACAACTAATAATCATATTTTCGGCGCAGATAAAGTACAATAATTGATATGGTGGAGAATTTGTGTGATCGATGTATAGAGGTTTTTTTTATGCAAAATAAAAATGTTCTGTATCAGTTGCAAGAGACAGGAACCAATTACACATTTAATTTATTTTTTTAATGATTATAACAAATTGAGAATATTATATCGACATTCTACAATTATTTGAATTGTTTTTACTGTTTTAAATTGCATTTACTCATTCTTGTCATAAATTCATAAAATCTGCAGTCAGAAACATAGAATTTCATTAACGTAGAATTATTTTAAGATTCAGTGTTTGGGATAATTGTACGTTTGTGTTATATCTAAATAAATATAAAGTTCTGTTTGTAATGATAAACCATATAAACAATTATAGTTATTTATTTCTTTTTCCTTGATATATACAATGTGAAGTAGAATTTATTAGTGGTACTGCGATTATTTTTTTAAATTTCATTATATAAAAGAAATTTTCATAGTGCGTGATCTAAGAAACTGGTTCTATTTCAAGTATAGTAAACAGAGGATAAATGTGAGGCTTACAAAATTGTAATTTAATGCAAATGAAATATTACCGAATATTAGCAAATTATTTTTTAATCTGCAGAAAAATTGCTTTTTAAAATTCAACGAACAATTTTCTTATCCCCAGAATCGTCAGGACATAAAGGGAAGTAGAGAACGACGAGATAATATTCGTCCTCCCTTCCAAGCATGTTAATATTTATTGTACCAGATTCAGTGAATATCAGCAAATCATTTTACGATAAGCAGAACAATTAATTTTTGCACAAATAATTCTTTCACTCCTAATAAATGTAATCAAATCGTTTCGCGATCAGCGCAAATATTAATTTTTAAATTTGTACAAATATTTCACCCCTAGAATTCGAAATCGTTAGGAGATAGAGGGAGAGTGACGAGATAACTCGTCCTCCATTTTTAGCAGGTTAATACCCGTCGTATCCGTTCCTGCGAATATCGGTAAATCGTTTAACGACCTGGGTTCGCGGATTAGCGGTCGAGCCGATTTCTATCGCAATTGTATCGCATGACCGAATCGAGCGGGTGAAAGAACTGCAGAAATCCGTCGGCAACACGCTCCGTGGAGGATGATATAACGTCGTGTCGCCGCTTATCGTCAACTCGTGCTGCAGATCGCGCGAGCGCGCCTGCACACACATCCCCGTCCCTGGTCTCGTGTGTGCATACAATCGCCATGAACGCGGGTTATGCATGCACTCCGTATCATGGTCGGCCGACCTAGCTGAACCTTCTATTAAGCTGCGTCCACACCGCTTTGGCTCTTATCGCGCTGACTTTGCGTCGAACCTCCAACGTTGGAGCTACTTGAACAATTTACACAACAAGATTGCTCGAAGAGTCATTCTATTGGGTTGGTAGCGACCATTTTGTTCTATGATCTTTAGCCATACCTCCGGCAACTTAACTATTAAATATTTTTGAGAGAAGAAATAAATGTCTACGCAGCTTCCGTTTTCTACGATCGACGCACAACATTCTTATTTTGTATAAAAATCCACAGTCTAGATATTGAACTGCAGATTCATTCAATTATGACTGTGAGTAGGCAACATACAAAGAATCTAGAAAAAAACTAAAAATATACCTTTCATCTTGATCCACAATCTGGTTACCATCAAACTGCAGATCTTTATGCAAAAGAAAAATGTTCTGCATCAATTGCAAGGAAAAAGAACTAAATGAACGAAAGCTTATTCTTTCTTCAACCACATTAATAGATTAAAAATAATATGTTTTCTTCATGGTTACAGTAATTAGAATTACTAGAAAAGCTAGAAAATAAAATTTGTACTTATATATTGTATTTCCACATTTGCTTTAATGCTTACATATATTCTTTGCGAAAGAATAGAATTTTATTTTGTCTTGAAAAAATAACATTAATGTTTAGTAGACTTTGTTCAATGTGTTCATCGCGAGTCTGGTTTGTAGTTATTAGACTGCGGATCTTTATGCATTTATTGTGGGGATATCTGTGGTGAGAATGAGAGAGAAACATTTATGAATGAAACAAAAGTGTATGAAGTGAATTTGGCTGTATGTTAAAATGAAATGAATGGACATGAAGAAGCGATTTTGTTATTCTAAAAGTATGGCTGTGATGTAGAATGGTTGTCATTAATATGTTATGTAAATATATAGTTATTTGTTGAGATACATAATTCCATTCACTGCCTGAACATTTATAACAATAATTAGTAGGAGAATTTCAATATAGTAAAAGAATTTAAAGAATTTAAGGATATCAATATAGGATTTTCAACTTTTTAAAATTGTTAAAAAAGAAAAGTAATTTCACTCCTGTGTCTTGCAGTTAATGAGGTAAATTTTTATTTTGCATAAAGATCCGCAGTCTAATAATTATACAAGAGATTAAACATCTTAATCTTCTTACTGTTTTAAACTTCACAAATCAAAATTCGTTGTAAATGCATAAAATAGCAGTATGGTTATAGCATGGCGTTACCACTTGCAGGTATATCGATCACATAATCAGAAATAACCGTTCAGAGTGAATTTTCTCAATAAACAGATCCCAGTCTCAAACGATACATCTTTCTCTCTCGACTTCTGCCGTCTCGTGTCCGCTCGTAGAGTCTGCAGGAGAGAAAGTAGTGACTGGTAGTGTGTTCGCTACTGTTCCCGGCTTGTCTGTATTGTTACGGACATGAACTACTGACCCCCGTTCGCAAGAAATTCGCGGACACGCCCGTGTAACCGGCTACGATCATAAATACACCTTTTTACGCTTGTCGTGCGTTTCCCCTCTTTGCTTTTATTCGATGAACGGAGTTTATCTCTGTTCGGACGCGCTCAGTGGAACAGTTTTGCCTATTTACTTTACTAGGATAACTATGGCAGTTCCTTGGATGTTGGTTTGGCTTTATGAGCAGGTATTTTTGTTGCAAAAGAAGCAAAGCTTGTAGAGCCAACGGTTTTGCTACGTTCAATGTAATTCATTGCTCGAATGGTTGACGTTTATGACATGTTTATGAAGCGATTCACGGAAACTGAAGTGAAATAGAAACTCGTACTGACGGATCACTTCGTTAAACAAAGGAGAAAATGTTGTACTTTTTGTAGGAATTTAGGAAATAGAAGGCGCACCGGCCACACCGGAAATCGAACTCCGGGCCTCGTGATTTGTAGCTGATCAGCTTATGCACATAATTTTCTTTTTTTTAAACATGTTTATTGTCGGTAAATTTGTACAATCTTATAATTAGGTATCAACAAATATATTAAAAATACCATTCAATATTGTAGTGTTTAACTAATTGTTCGCTCGCGCGCGAAACTCTTGGTTATACAGTTTTTGAACGGTGGTAGAAATGTGTAACGATTATTTATAATATTAAGTTTGTATTGCTTAACGGGATTTGGAGGGGTCGTGAGAGGGAAAAGTTTTTATTAACACTAGGTTTACGGAGCATTAACAGTAACAATTTTACATTACTTTATGAAAATGACAAGGATGTATTTATTCAAACTTTTAGCGATTTTTATAATAATGTATAACTAAAGAAATAAGTTTACTGAATAGTTTCGTACGAGTGTATCTTTACAATCTTAATATTCGTAAATTAAAAGATTTGTAACCCGTCATTTTGACGGATCGTGTAAACCTAGTGTTAATCAAACCCCTCCCACGGAACCCTCCGACTTTTTTCCAATCTCCATACGGTATTTGGTCGGGGGGGGGGGGGGTCGTGATACCACATTCTTTTTTGTTAACTAATCAATTTACTGATGCATCTTTGACTTCCCGTTTTCGCATATCTCAGAGTGTTTTGATTTTTATATTGCATTGCTGCGAATACGTAAACATTAAAAATATAGTATAATATAAGATAATACAATATTACATTATATGATAATTACTAGGTCAATTACCATGAACTTAGTGTATGCATACAGATTTCTGTATACTCTTACTAGATTTATGGTTTGTTTGAAAAAGCTTCGGAAGTAGATAAGAATGCATTGTGCATAATTACATAAATCTTCAGGGTTGCGTAATACAATAATGTCATCTTGTACGCGTTGCATCTCGCACATTGCGTGTCATCATTAGTCGTCCTTGTATCGTCATTTATATATTTAAATCTCGATCATTTTTCTGTCTCCTTATTTTCTATGTTAATCCAACTTGTGTTATACATTTTGATTGAGTTTTATATATGATGGTTAATTTGTTGAATATCAAAGATAATACGTTTGTTTTACAGTTGCTTGAAGGTTCTCTCAAATAAGCATGACTTGAGCTTTTTCTGAGACGTTAGAAGGATTAGTTCATTAGCTGTTGAGATGTATGCTGTAGGCAACGTTAACTAGTTTTTATAAATTTTCAACGTACACAGAACAAACATGTGTACATGATCGAAACGTATTTGCTAAATCTTCATTATTTATTAGTAGGTTAAAAAGCTGTAGAATCTTCTCTCGTCTTCTATCGTTTTCATGATTCTTGTCAATTATAATATTTACAAAAATATTTTTACACATTGTGTTGTAAACCAATTCTTCTACAGTCAGTGTAAAAAGTATTTGGACACCCTTTAAAAACGAATAACTTTTTAAAAATTGAACGAGACGGTTTTTTTGAAATGTGTAAACAATTCTTTTTTCAAATTGCTATTGATCTCAATAACATTGAAAAAAAAGGAAAAGTCAGAATTTTTAACTTATTTATCTGCGTCTGTAACGAAATTCCGGACTTTATGCAATTATGTCAAAAAACAGGTAGCTTTGATTAACAGCAGTAAAAACATTTAAAAAAATTAAAAAATGCTACAATACTATTTTCCATCTATTAATACTAAACCTACCGAGCACAAAACATATAAAAGTAAAACGCCTTAAAGAAGTGAGTAGATCGAATTTAATTTAAACTTTGTACCGTTTCCATTACAATATGTGCTTAAATAAAGAAGTCAATTCAGACATTTCTTATTAAATCGTTTTCCTAATTTCAATAATTGTAAAATAGACAACCGGTCATTTTGACCGTGGTAGGTTTAGTGTTAACCCCTTCGCTTACAATATCGTGTGAGAGACGTGACGAAGATTCTGAACAGAGTCTAATAAAAATGTATGTTATTAATTTCCTTTAAACCGAAATACAATTCTATTTTGTTGTTGTTAGTGTACAGCCATTGGAGAACATAAATTTTCTCCTTCTAAGATATTATGAACTACAAAGAAATTCTAATCACTAAAACCGTAAAATAAATCGTAAGGCAAGGGGTTAAACACATTAGGACGGAGAATACATTTTCAGTTCACCCCAGTTACTTGCAAATCAGATCAAATATTTATATTTTCCGTTAAAAACTACAGTCTACTTATAAATAACGAACATGAACAACCAGGAAATTCAATTTCCAACGTAATAAAATCAACGAACTTGTAGTTCATTCAACAGAATATGTTGGTTACTCTTACCAGACAAATTGTGTTAAATTATTTGGACAAATGTTATATTTGTTTATCTTTACTGTTTAAAATCCTATCATTTTATATGGAACAAACTGGTAAAAAGTTGAGGTTGTTTGGTGAATTTGAAAAATGTTACTACATTTTGAAGGGTGTACAGAAGCTTAGCTGTAATGCTTGCGTTATCGATGTTTGAGTATAGCGATAACGCATTCCGCAGCGAAAGGGTGAAGCGGAACTGTACCGTATCTCCAGGAAAGAAACAAGTTCACGCATATTTCGAGCGACGGTGGGAAAATGACCGCACCGTGCTCGAGAATTGCTTCGGTATGAGGTAATACGCGGCGCGGAACACGCAAGACACGTTACGTAACTATCCTAGAGTGTGTATGTATGAATGTGTCGGCTAACCTGTACACGGCCATATATTTATTAACTAGCGATTGTAGTCGCGGTTTCCGCTCGGAGGAAATGGTTGCTCGTGACTAGCAGCACGATCGCGGAAATTTTGCGAAACGCTTTACGTCAGAAATGCAGAAAAAGGCAACGAGATATGATCGAGTCCTATCTGCGAGGAGGATACTTCAAACTGTTCAAACTGGCTGATTATTCATCGAGTTTTTGCCTGGGAATCGTTCGAAGGCATTTCAATCTACATATAATACTTATAATTAGCGAATTAAATCACGTAGAATAAGGGATGTCACAACCTCGACGACTTTGCAAAAAATTCGTGGCGCATTGTTTGTTAAAGCTGCAAAGTCTGAACTTTGTGTAATGTTTTATTTGAAAATATTGACAACACTATTTCGTTTTTAATCCTCCGCCGACAGTATGGGTCGTTTAGGGCCAGTCGAAAATTTCTCGTTTAATTCTTGCCTTCGAATTGTTATTTTTATTGTAAAATTGAATCAACTTCTTGTTCAACTAACCATAATAGATTAAATTAGAGACTTTAATGAGTATCCCAGAATTTTTTCAAATTTTTCTGCTACTTGGAATAAGAAACATTTGGGTCCGGGAATGAAAGACCTGTAATACCGACCGGGTTAATAAAATACCATATATTGTTGACGAGGGGTTAAGTAGTTTTTGATAGAATTTTTGCCAACATATTTGTGATATTTTTCTGATTTAAATGAGCCCAAACACGATATTCTTTCGATTATGTTTAGTCTCTTCATTCGACGATTCAGTAGGACCTCGATTATCCGAACCGATATCAGAATTCTCCTTTAATCTAAAACGATATTACATACAACGCGATTTATTGTATAGGTAAACATCTTATCTAATACTGCAGCTAGGTAACTGTTCTATTATCCGAACACTCATGTTTAGACAGCGGATTTTGTGCATTTGTGACAGAATTATGTAACTAGGTGTAATTTCAAACAATAAAAACATGCGAAGAATTAAAAAATGCTGTTATATTATTTTCAATCCGTTAGACGTATTAGGAAAGAAAATAAATTTTTCTTTCACTCCAGATTGTTGTAATTCATGTTGAACATTTTTATTGTGCATAAAGATCCGCTGTCTACTCATGTTCCATTTACTAGTTCGGATCAGTGATGCCAGATCTGTTAAATTGAGGGGAATACAGTTTACCACCTCTCTCATGACCAGAATAATATCTGACACGTTGCGCGGCACGTCACGTGACCAGTGTACGGTCTTAGTGGGGGACGTTGGAGTGTGTTCAGGTAGTGAAATGGGATAGTGGAAGGGGAGAAGGAGGAGAAAAAGAAACAACCAGTGTCACCAGATCGGTTAAATCGAGGGGAATAGAGTTTACCACCCCTCTGATAACCAGAGACCAGAGTAATATGTGACACGTTGCGCGGGATGTCACGTGACCAGTCTACGGTCTTAGTGGGGGACGTTGGAGTGTGCTCAGGTAGTGGAAGGGGAAAAGGAAGAGAAAAAGAAACAACCAGTGTCACCAGACCGGTTAAATCGAGGGGAATACAGTTTACCACCTCTCTGATAACCAGAGACCAGAGTAATATGTGACACGTTGCGCGGCACGTCACGTGACCAGTCTACGTTCTTAGTGGAGGACGTTGGAGTGTGCTCAGGTAGTGGAATGGGATAGTGAAAGGGGAAAAGGAAGAGAAAAAGAAACAACCAGTGTCACCAGACCGGTTAAATCGAGGGGAATACAGTTTACCACCTCTCTGATAACCAGAGACCAGAGTAATATGTGACACGTTGCGCGGCACGTCACGTGACCAGTCTACGTTCTTAGTGGAGGACGTTGGAGTGTGCTCAGGTAGTGGAATGGGATAGTGAAAGGGGAAAAGGAAGAGAAAAAGAAACAACCAGTGTCACCAGATCGGTTAAATCGAGGGGAATACAGTTTACCACCTCTCTGATAACCAGAGACCAGAGTAATATGTGACACGTTGCGCGGCACGTCACGTGACCAGTCTACGTTCTTAGTGGAGGACGTTGGAGTGTGCTCAGGTAGTGGAATGGGATAGTGAAAGGGGAAAAGGAAGAGAAAAAGAAACAACCAGTGTCACCAGACCGGTTAAATCGAGGGGAATACAGTTTACCACCTCTCTGATAACCAGAGACCAGAGTAATATGTGACACGTTGCGCGGCACGTCACGTGACCAGTCTACGTTCTTAGTGGAGGACGTTGGAGTGTGCTCAGGTAGTGGAATGGGATAGTGAAAGGGGAAAAGGAAGAGAAAAAGAAACAACCAGTGTCACCAGATCGGTTAAATCGAGGGGAATACAGTTTACCACCTCTCTGATAACCAGAGACCAGAGTAATATGTGACACGTTGCGCGGGATGTCACGTGACCAGTCTACGGTCTTAGTGGGGGACGTTGGAGTGTGCTCAGGTAGTGGAATGGGATAGTGGAAGGGGAAAAGGAGAAGAGGAAAATCCACCCAGTTTTGGCTGTTTCTGGCATCACTGGTTCGGATAATCGTGATTTTACCGTTATCCCCTTGCCCTGCACATCGTGTGAGACTCGTGACGAAGATCCTGAACAGAGTCTAATAAATATGTACGTTATTAATTTCCTTTAAACCGAAATAAAATTCTATTTTGTTGTTGTTAGTGTACAGCCATTGGAGAACATAAATTTTCTCCTTCTCAGATATTATGAACTACAAAGAAGGTTTAATCACTAAAACCGTAAAATGAATCGTAGGACAAGGGGTTAAACAAGTAAATATAATCAAGATTGTGTCGTGTTTGGTATTACCTCAACCAGAAAAATGTCGTGAATTATCTGTTTCAATTATCTATTGTACTATTTATTATTCTTTTTCCTTTGATGCTATTCTACACCTTTGCTTTCTGAGAAATTGTTTCTTCGTTCGCGACCACGAGTCGCGGAAACGATCCGCACAGATTTGGATTCCGTTGTATTTTTTTTTACGTAACATTGCATTGGTTGAACGGAAATCGGTGGTGAGAGTCGATACGGGTGGAGGAGGGGTAGAAAAGTGAATCATCGATTACACTTGCTAGGCTGCCACATGGCCGATGGCTTCCTCGTTAAACCTTGAATCAGTAATCTGCCTCTGCGGCGACGCGATGCTCCGAAAATTGGTGAAATCGATCTTTTTATCGGATCCGTTGCTCATTGTTTTGAAAAGCCATTTCAGATCGACGCGATGTACGAATCATTGGAATGCTACAGGGAATCATAATGATAATGACTTTTTAACACTAAACCTACCAACCATTAAAAATGACCAGTACGTGCTGCCTTATAAAAATAAGGTATTTATATTTCAACTTTTGCATTTGTGTGTATTAAAAGATTTTTTTCTATTATATTAGGTGTATACAAAAGTTTTAGTATTCTTTATGTTACTTTCAGTAGTTAATCATAATGCCTTAGCTATTCTTTATGTACGTACAAAATATAAATATATAAAGAAATAGGTTTTGGAATAAATACACTCATTTACACTATGATTTTGAAAGTTCAATACCAACCTTACAGACCCACTAAAAAGCGACGGTAAAATAGTTAAATTTAATTGCGTTAAATTTCGCGTTTATTTGCAAGTAAACTGAATCTTCAAGGAAAAGAAACAAACTTTTTAAGTAAAACCCAGATACAGTTTGTTTAATTAATAAAGTGTGCGAAGAGCTTCCTAATAAAGTCCGTAAGATATACGGATCCCGGGCTAGAGGGGTTCAAATAATTTTATTAAGGACTTGAAGTTAAAAAGCTAAGACATTTGCATATACCTAATACAAAAAAATGTTTCGTAAGATATACAATTTTCTAACATGTAATTGCATTATTATTATTTTACTATTTTCTGAGGAATTTGTTCTAAAATGTCTTTTAAACATTTAAATGCTTCACACCATTTTTACCCTGTTCCATGCAACTCCGGGTTAAAACAAATATTTTTGGTGTATTAGAAAATTACTTCTGTCCATCTAGTATAGTACTCGAGGCACTATGCGCTGGCGGACAGTGTGAACCATGCGAATCTCGGCAAACGGAGAGAAAGTGTGCGCCGTGGCAGTGAATGCAACATGCGTGCCGACGTGACCCGTCCAATGTTTTAGGAATTTGATTTGATATTCCCTAGCGCGATGCAAATAATTATCAAACGTAGAACGATGTTACGGTAACCAAACCGGACCCGCGGCACCCGCAATCACTGGCCAGTATTCTGTATGCCCTTACCGCGCGGAGAAATGTTATTTGCATTTGAAACACGCTTTGACCTTTTCGGTACTGTGCGCGAGAGCCGCCGCGTTTCCATGTAGTCGGGTCTCGAGTCGCCGTCGGCGATCTTGACTGGGTCACGCTACCAATGACGATGCTCGAATCATTTCAGAATTCCCGAGGCTGAAGCGAAACTCTTTAATTGGCTTTTTACGGCGGACAACTTGTCGGCTAGAAATCGACCGGAAATTTTGCCAACAAACGATCTGAAAATTACAGTAACGGTGCCGTATATAAGTATCAATTAGGGTATCGGGAGAAGGTTGGGCATTACGTGTGTGCGAGTACTCGAAATTTCGGGTTCGGGTTGGGTTTGGAAAATTTGTTCGGGGCGGGTCGGGAAATTTGTTCGGTATCGGGTCGGGAAATTTATTCGGGATTGGGTCGGGAAATTTGTTCGGAATTGGGTCGGAAAATTTGTTCGGTTTCGGGTCGGCAAATTTATTCGGGATTGGGTCGGGAAATTTGTTCCGGATCGGGTCGGGAAATTTGTTCGGTATCGGGTCGGGAAATTTGTTCGGTATCGGGTTAGGAAATTTGTTTGGGATTGGGTCGGGAAATTTGTTCGGGATCGGGTCGGGAAAGTTGTTCGTGATCGCGTCGGCAATTTTATTCGGGATCGGGTCGGAATCCGGAAAGTTTACAAAGTTCGGGTACTCGCGATTTCGGGTACCCGAAAAGGTAATCCGGATCGGGTCGAGTGAACGTTTGCAATATCGAATACTCGAAGTTAAAGTTGGGGCAAATCTGCGGTCAATTCAGCGATAAATAACTCTGTGCATATGAAGATGTCCAATCATCGGTTGTAATAATATTTCAATTTGTAGGAAACACTGTTTACTAAACAGTGCTCTTATACGAACAGTGTGCAGACGAAGAGTCCTTGTCTTGTAAGAACAGTGTTTACTAGAAACGGAAACATTCTTTACATAAATTATTTTACATAGTGTTTACTAGAAACTGAAACATCCTTTACGCACATTTTTTCACATAATGTATTCTAAAATATTTTTTTCCTCGCGAAGTTTGATAACCGATTACACTAAAAATACAAAAATCATTCTGAACCTGCCAGTGAAAATAAAAGATTGAACTGAAAAATCATAAAACTGCATTATACTTGTATAAAACCAATTTTAACTTCGAGTACCCGAATATTGCAAACTTTCGGGACCCCAATTCGATCCCGAATAAATTTCCGGACCCGACCGGAACCCGAAATTTCGAGTACCAGCACACCCCTAGTGGGCACCGTATAAATTTTCTGAATTTTGTATCTTTTACATAGTAATAATATTGGTCAGTGTTTATATGCATGTGTGTGCGAGTGAAAAGAACGAAAGAATAGTGGAAAGATGAAAATCAGTAGTGAACGAGCAAATCTCTAACGTTTGGTAGAAACACTTTCTAGTCTAATTATCGAAAATGATTAAGAACTTGTACAGGACCATCCTACATTGCGTTCAAGTGATACTGTATAAGGGGGTCTCAACATCTTTTAGGTACTTAAATAAGAATAAGACACTATTAGCTCTTTGACAGCGGAACCTGTCGCCATTATATTAAAATCGATATTTAATTACTGAATTTCTACCGATTGAATCAAGTGAGTAAAATGTTACATTAGGAATGTCAACAAGATTAGTGGGTCTACAAGAAGTACCTTCAAAAATATGTTTTAAAAAATTGATAATCGAACCTGTGAATGGTCTTGAGCAATATCAATTTGATAATTGCGAAGAAGACACGCTGTCCGAGTGCTAATGTCTTATTAGTAGCCTGCGGATCTTCATGCACAATAAATTTTCATTCATTTCTGCATCCTACAATTAACTTGGAACATTTTCATTCCGCATAAAGATCCACATTTTAGTAATCACTATACTGACGAGTAGACTGTGGATCTTAATTCAAAATAAAAATTGTTTCTGTCAATCGTAATCCACAGGAACCAATCAGGGATTTATTACTCGCTTTAACTATCCGAACAAGTTGCAAATAATGTCTCGATATTCTCAAATTCTTTCGATCTTTATATTGTTTGAAGTTACACCACCTATTTCTATCATAAATGCATAAAATCCGCAGTCTACTGATCAGGTTACAAAACTTGGACATTCCGCGCGCGCATAAATTTCGAAAAAATTACAGCGGAGAGATGTCTACCAACTGAAGGTTAAGAAATACTACTTTTTCTGCAACAGTCTGACAACCGCTTAACATCGTCATAATATCGGAGTAGACGAAGTCGCGAGTTATCGAGGAGCTCGTTTCGCAAATATTCGAGATGGCCTTGCGCGTCGCGCGAGTTCCTACAACTCATACATCACAGGTCAAGCAGACACGCGTGCACACACATGCATGGGGGGGGGGGGGGGGGGGGAGGAAAGCAGCGGAATCGCAGTATCGTTGCACCGCACTTTGCTGCAGATTACGTAATGTAACGTTGATAAGGAAATAAGCCGGTCGCCTTGACATTGCCGGCTGGTAAATAGAAGCCCCCGTTGTTCTTGCCCGATGATTCTTGCGTCGTCGTCGAAATGAGTGTACAGAACCTATACGCTCCACAGAAATGATTCAGCTGCACGTTTTGCATAGTTCACTGGGGCGATCTATTTCCCCAGACACGTTTAGAAACATCTTATCTTTGTTAGTCATAGGTATTCATTGCAAACAGGCTTCGAGAGTTTCCTGTATACATAGAATGTAATTAAAAATTGCAAGAATGTCTCGATGTATGTCTACCATAAATATTTGGACGCACTTAAAAAGTCAAAAACTTTTTTTAATATTGGACACAACGACTTGAATTTTTTTGAGAGGTTAGGACAAATCAGCTTACTGCATGATGTGAAATAAAAATTTTGAATAAATTGTAATTGGTCGGAAGTTCCAAGAAAATACTAAAAGTTGTATTTCACAAATTTTCCATGTGGGCCTATATTGAAAATTGAAAGGGCAGGTTTTGTAAATCTGTGTCGATTATATATATTTTGAAAATTTTATCAAGATCGGCGAACGTTGTAATGCGCTACAAATTTTTAAAGTTGGTAAAAAAAATCGAGATCTTCAGCCTATGACTCTAATTAATCTGACTTTTTGATGAAAATTTCAGAGTATGTATAGTTGACACAGATCTACAAAACATGTTCTTTTAATTTTCAATATAGGCCCCCATAAAAATAGTTATGAAATACATCTTTTAGTATTTTCCCTGCAATTCCGACCAATTGCAATTTTTTCAAATTTTTCTTTCACATTATGTAGTAATATAATTGTTCTAAATTCTGAAAAAGATCCAAGTCGTAGGGTCCAATATTATTATCCACTTAATTTTTATCCATTTTTGATAAAAAGGAGTAAGTGTAATTTAAAACATTAAAAACAATAGATGAATTTAAAAATATTGTTATATTATATTCGACTTATTAAGCATATTACGAAAGAAAAAAAATTTCTATTTCACTCCAGTTCGTTGCAATTTAGGTAGAAAATTTTTATTTTGTACAAAAATCCGCTGGCTAACTATTGTCTTTTTAAGAGTGTCCGATTATTTATGGGAGTCACCGTATGTGAAAATTTCGAGACAGAAATTTACTTTCCTCTACACCCACACTATAGCTTGAACTCTTACCGCTAGCATCAAATTTAGAAAAGGATAGCGAGTGAATAAAACGTCGACACCGGTATCGATGAGATAATACTGATTTGTTGATAAAACTCTTTTGTTTCGAATTATTATTTTATAAATGTTTTAGCAACATATTCGTGGCACTTTCCTGATTAAAATGATACCAAACACGACACAGTTTGGATTAGATTTACGTCTTTAATCCACGATGTAATAAAGCCTCGATTATCCGAACTAATTAGAGAAATGAGTGTTCGGATAATACAATAGTTTCATAACTGCAGAACTAGATTTTACAATTAATCGTGTTGGGTATCGATTGTTTTCGATTAAACTGTTCACACTCGGATAAAGGAGAATTCAGACATCATCGGTTCGGATAGTCGAGGTTCTATTAAATCGTGAATTGAACGAGCAAATATGCTCTGAATTATATCATGTTTGAGCTCATTTTAATCCGGAAAATTTCACAAATATACTGGTAAAGGTTTTACAAGATAATTAAAATAAAATAGTTTTGTCATTAAATTAGTATTGTCTCATTGATAGTAGAGAGCTTCTAGCTTCTTTAGTTCTTCTACACACCTCGAAACTTTCATAAAAATTAAAAGAAGGAAAGATTGCATAAAATGTCCAGTTAGGCCGTCATTGCAACGTATTTAAAGAAACACATGTCTTTCTCAAGTAATTACATTCACGATGCAACAGCCGGAGATCATTAATTAGAATATCCTGAGATTGCCTTGCGAAACCGAACGTAAAACATATTGGGGCGGAACCACAGGAAATCGAAAGTGGGGATTAGAAAAAGTTAATTGAAAGCGAGATATGAATAACTGTTGAAAGTAACCAATGAGAATTGGTAGGAGGAGCTGTAGTATAGCGATGAGAGGTAAAAATCGTTCGCAGGAAGTTCTATTCACTATATTGCGTTGATTAATAATGCCTAGACTGCGGGGATCTTTATGCAAAATAAAAATTGTCTATCACAAGTTTAACCAATTCGTGTACATTAGAAATTAACTTCCCACTTCTTAACAAGTCTGATAGGTTGAAAAAAATATGACAATACTTTTAAATTCTTCTAATGTCTTTACCGTTTCCTTTTCCGCCATCGCGTTTTTGTCATAAATGTATAAAATCCGCAGTCTAATAATGACTAAGATGCCACAGTTAAATGTAAGCACTGCTGAAAAGATTTTCCACACAACGGAAAATTTAAATTAGCCCTCGTTTTTATTTATTTTGTGGTAATTGGTAATGCTGCGTGGGCATGGTGCGTGCCAACGTTTACGAGCGCTGTAATGTTAGGTTGGTGAGAGAGTTATGTACGTTTTATGGGTACATAAATAAATCAGTTTACTGTAATGTCATTATTATGTTTAACCGGTTTCGTATAATTTCCGAGTAACGAGTTCGTTCAACAAGTTCTTCTAATAACAATTTCTGTGATGAAAAAGGTGTGTCCAAATGCGATAAAATATTTTTATTGTTTTTGTCTGTCTTTCGTTGATTATATTTCTATTTAAAAATGAAAGTACACTTTCCTAACAGGAAATATATCATTGATTTTTTTAATGTTTCTATTTGGAAATATCGATTACTTTTCATTTATTACGATGATTTTTATAATCGATTGAAAGCACTGCCTTCTAAATTGATTTCATACCATATTCGCTTGTTATTATAGTGTGTAAAAACAAGAGTGTAAAAATAACAGGAATTAGCACTATCAATATAATAAAAACACCTAACATCCGAAAAATTGGCGGAGAGAAGAATTTTTGAAGATATTATTAACCCCATGCGGTATAATATTTTTCACATCTACAATGTTTAAGCCTCCTTTATCGTTACTATTTTCTTAGAAAAAAATATGTTTATTTTCCATTTATTATTTATTACCGCTTTGCTTCTCGACTTTGGCGAGGACTCCTCTCTTCAGTCTTATACAATTGTATATAGCACAATACAGCATAACATGAAATATAATTTTGTGCTTTTTAACATACTAACGATAAACTATTCAGTAATTTTAAACAAAACTTAACTTAACTCGAAGAGATCTCTGATTGTTCGTGTATTGATATGCCGTGTGTCGCAATCAGTCTTGTTCTTCCGTTTCTTTAGGATTCTTGGAAAAGAAAATTTGTATTTATTGCACGTGTACCTTTAATGTAATGTTTATATGACAATATCAGAGGAACAAAATTTTATTTCGATGTAAAACATAATAACATTTATATTTAAAATCCTCGTGACGAGTCTGACTCGGTATTGCATGATAGAAGATTCTATGTAAACCGAAGTTAACAAAAATGTGTTTTGCGCAAACGCGGACGATCGATTCGAAGAGATCGAAGATCGAGAACCGCATAAACCACCGTGAACTGCATCGCGGCTGAAATCGTCGGGAGACTTTGTTATGTAACAACGTTAACACGAGCCGTAAACTTACGTCGATGGTGGATTGTGCATAGAAGTTACGATGATTTTATAATAGTCGAATAGCGTATCGCGATTGAACGTATTATAGTATTATATCATAGATACCCGCATGACAAGATGCGCGCGCGCGTAATAAGTTTATCGGTTCTGTTGATTACGTTGCATTACATTACGACGTGGTGCGCAACACTTTATTGCACACGGTTTTTGCGTTTCCCGTTACGTGAAGGAATGTTTTCTCCCAGTGAGAATTTCGAAACGTGTCTTTTCCAGTTTCTTTATGGGTTATTGTTCATGATTGGCCGCAGTATCTATGACGTATCAGCTGTACAATAATTTTGTGGTTATAACTGTGGTTGCGCAGAGAAATGCCGCATGTCACAATTTCAAAAAAAATTGAGTTTATTGTATAGGATTTACGTATTTACCAGAAAAAAGTCATAAAAACAAATTCGAAAGGCTCAAAAAAATAATTGCAATTTAACCGATGTCCTATGTCAAAGCATTATTGATCAAAACTATAAACGGCAATGAACTCGAAAGTAAAAGTATGCGACATGCGGCGTTCTTCCTGACAACGACAGATAAATGCATCTCCGACTGGGCTACTTTAGTGTCATTTTGGAATTTTTTATGTGACAATTATTTGGTTTTGTTCGGAAAGCAATCTCGTTTTTCCAAGGAAAAATGAAAGATAATTGTTCTCTATTTATTTATTTATTCGGTGATGTATCGACCATTTTGTTCTACGATTTTTTATGCTATACCGTCTTTCTGGCAACTTCGAGATCCTGTGTTCATAGAATTCCTGTTTTTTATTAGCAAAAAGTGTTGAGTTATATTACATTTGACGCGTTCGTTTAAAATGATATTTATACCGCTTAAAAACTGTTGAAGAGAACGAAATAAATTGTAATCCGACGGTACATCCTCTCTGTAAAGAGCACACAACTTTTTTTTTGCTTGCGTTGCATTTTTACCTTTGCGGTAATAAGAAAGCAAAGTGTAACGGAAACGCTCATTTTTATTTTCCATTATTGATGCGACGACAAGAAAAAATACTTGAAAAGTTGCAGAGCACTACAAGGACGAAATGACGTTCGAAATGTCAGCACTCAAGATGTACAATGATTTTGCGATTTAGAATAAGGTTAATAATAAATAGAGGCCATGCCATCTCTACACGAAAAATGAATTAGTTTTCGAACAACCCAATACAGGGTGTCCAAAAAATGTTCGAGTTCACTGAAAGGGGTGATTCCTGTGGTTAATCTTTACAAGCTTTTTCCTTTGCGAAAATGTCTTACGTCAAGTTATTAACGAAAAACACAGTCTAACCTGAGCCTACTGAGCGGTAGTGATGTTGTCGCGCCGTGCTCGAATCGTGAACAAGAGGAGTAAGAATTTATTTAAATGAAACTCCTACACGGCAATACCGAACAATAATTGCACGCATGCTGACTCCATTGTGTTACTCACGATTCGAGTTTTTAATGGTGTCTACATTTTTAATAATGTTTAAATTCATTTAAACATTCATTCAAAATTGAAATTCAAATTCATATTTCATCTACAAAACGTATTTTTTAAATTTTCAACATCAAAAAGTATAATTTTCAACATCAAAGGTAACATCAACGCATCAAAAAGTTGTAAAATGCAACTTTTAGTATTTCCTCTGCAATTTCGACCAATTTCGAATTTTTTCAAAATTCTTTTTCTACAAAAAGATACAAGTCGTAGGTTTTAATATTCGAAAAGATATCGTCTTTTTAATAGTGTCTGAATATTTATGCGACTCACTGTATGTATCTTTGCACCGATCGCGTAATACCATGCGCGAACTCTATCGCATATTGTACTCTTCAGAGTTACGTTAATGATTTGCCACAAAAAAAAAGTCGGACTCCGGATTCGTCGCGCGTGCACTGCCGCAGAGCATCGAATATTCTTCTCGGGCAGTGAACAATGCGAATCTTCTTATACAGTTGTCCCGTTTCGTTGTCAATGTGTAACATAATAGAGACTGCACAGCTGTCGAGTGTCAAATGGGAAGATTCTAACGAGCCTCTATTGCCACCTGACACACTCGAACGCGCTCGCGCGACCATAATTCTATAGTAAACAACAGAAATTCACAGTAAAGGTCAAACTGTATTGTTAAAATTGTGAATACTTATACGAGCGTGAACGAAGGTGCGTAAATATTGACTACGAACATATTTATGCAAATTTTACATTTTTACAATGTAATTGCCGGAAACAGGAACTAATTAGAAGATTAGCATATGTAATGACTAGGTTACGGATCTTTATGCGAAATAAACATTTTCTCACTCCTAGCAATAATTAATTTGATCACACATATTATTTTTTATTTCGTGTACACACCCAGTAATATTTTTGATTAGTGGACTGCAAATTCTACGCATTTATGCATAATGGGTTGGTGCAAGTTAAAACAGGAGAATAAACTAAACTAATTGAAAAATTACGATAAACTATTTTCGACGTGTTAACATTATTCAAGAAAGAATTAAATGCGTACCTGGCTCCCATCTCTTGCAATCCATGCAGACAATTTTTATTTAGTATGAAGATAGTTATTATTCATTAGTTACATCGTCAATTAATCATTTTCCACAGGAATACGAGTGATTCCGTATAATAAAATTAACAGATAATATGTAATATAATTTTTAGTTCGAAGCTTTGTTATTACGAAAATCGGTAGTAAGTATTCGTCGTTATCAACTGACGAAAATGAAACATGGTAATTTGTTCACAGGCACGTTAGCTGATAATTAATGAACGACACGTGTAATGGAATTTTCAAACGTTACCTTCAAATGTCTTTCAGAAGAGTTATTTTTGAAAAAGCATAATTTAAAATACGAACGTGATATACAAACTTACCTTATTCAAGTAGGTTTCCATTAACATAAATTGTGAAACATTTGAGGAATAATTCTTCCATATCACAGATCGTAGAACTTGATTTTTCATTAGATATAACTTATACAAATCGACGTACATCATACCATTTAAAAAAAACCAACAATGACCTTGAAATTTTGGGAAAATATGACCATGAGGGAAAAATCTCTTCCATTGGAATAATTGCACTTTTGAATCAAACATTTTCTTCCTTATACACGATGTTTGGTACTGATGGTACAAGGGGGTGATTCTACATGAAAAAATAAGTCGAAAATATACAATAAAATTGTTTCATGTGTAGGCGTTAGCCGGCTCGGGCGATGCGGCGAGTTACATTGTGTGTTCATAAGAAGGCGCCGTGGAGTCGCCGCGCCGTTGAGAAGGGAAGGAGAGTTTTTCGGGACAGTCAGTCCCGTCGAAGCCACAGTAGAGGAACGAGCACATTTTAAATCTATACGGCCTATAGTTATTTTTGTGATCCTGGCTTATTACAAAGGTGAGGCTCTGTTTTCGAGAAAATCGAGTGTGAAAATTCAGCGAATACGCGTCGTGTCTAATCATGACCAACCAATTCTACCCTGTGCATATACTTGATATAAATTAGATTAGACTCGTTCCCCTCGAAGGTTCTGGGGTAAGTGCTGAGCAGTCTAACATTAGCCCTCTTACCAGAAGACACCCCCGCCTTCCCCACTCCGTGGCCAGCTCCTCCAGGACATAGTCCCAATGTTTGTGCAACGCACTAGTCACTATCTCTCTCATGAAGTCATTCCAACCTTTCACTCATCTATTTGTCACAAACATCCCTGCGACGGCCGATAGCCGGAAGTCCCAGCGCGATCGCCTGCCATCGTCCATCGACGGTTCTGTTTAGTCTCAAGCATCCCTCTTTAAGACCTCACGCAGGCCAAGACTCTGCCATAAATCCTTCCAGGCCTAAGAGTCGCCTCGATACGAGCCCTTGACCTGGCTTTAAACACGTTGACGCTAACATACTAATGCACGCGATACCGACGAATCTTTAACTTCGATTTTCTCGAATACAAAGCCTCACATGAAAAAATATTATTCTATATTGTTACGGCGGCGTGAATATTGAGAAGCCGCCGTAATGTCGTGATGAACAACCCCTAAGGGAATAGTTGAAGAGAGGGGTTGTCAACGAACGGTTGGCCGTGGAATGTTTATCTGCAAATATTAAACTTCGTCGTGGCAGACGACGCGAAATGGCAAAAGACGCAATAATATTTTAGATTTATTTTTTCATGTAGAATCACCCCATTTTCGCTTGTACCACCAGTTACCGAACACCCTGTATATGAATATTTTAGAATATTTGCGTTAATTTTTATAGCAGAGTATTTAAATATTCTATTTATGAGAGTTTTAATTACAATCATATTTTTAGGGTTTCATTGATTAAGATTTAAATTTATTATGGGTATTATTTTTCATGTTTTATTTGTAATCTGAATTCGAGGGGTTAAATATTTTCCCGTATCGCTGTAAACAAAGGAGATATTCTAGGTGAAAATGTTAGGTGATTCACCCTGTATATGCAATTTTTCGAGAATCGAGTATTAGTATTCAAATACTTCTTGGATCTACTGTATTTCTCAAGTGTTGTTATTGTTGTTGCACACTGCTGGCCAGCTGTTCCTTTAGCTGGAGTCTGGATACGCTCCAGATGTTATTCGCTTTTGTTCGGGTGGACGTAAAGGGCCGTTTTTATGATCCGCCGACGCGACACGATAGGGGATGTCGTCGACAAGACGTAATCTGTCAGTCGCACGCCCAATGACGTTTATATAATCAAGTGGTGAAATTGTTGTACTGTTGTCGGATCTGGTTATGTAACCGGAATTCAACAGCATTCTCGCGACGAAAATGTGTACCTGTTACAATAATGCACGCGTCGTTTTGTTGTGCGATAATTAAATACTAGCTTGCGGATTATATGCATTTGTAAGACACTGCGTGTCTCTAAACCGCGCCATGAAGAACCGTAGCAATATTTTGCTTCTTATTTACAATCCGGCAAAAACCATCCGTGTTCTGTCTTATTAATTATTTATCTCTAGACTGCGGATTTTTATGCAAAATAGAAATGGTCTAGATTTGTTACAACATACAGAATCTACAGTGAGAGTATCCGAACGCTAAAAATTATTTCAAACCGCTTGAATGTTTTTGAGATGTTAGAAGAATTAGTTTACTATGTAATTTATAAAACAAATTAATCAAAAATTACCATTGGTCGAAATTGCAAAGAAAAGAGTAATAATCGTTATTTTTAACCTTTTTTATCTGCGCTTATAATGGAAATTTAAAATATGCTGTTTTTTTAGATCTAAGTAAGTTATAGAGAAGCACAAAGTTTCATTGAAATCGGTATATAGAACATTCATTTGAAAACTTTCCAGCCGAATATCTCGAAAGGGGGTGGCAGTATCAGTTTTTTATTTGGGTGGCGTTTTCAAGGTCATTTGAAGGCCAACTTTGTTTTTTCAAATGGAAACCTAAATTTTTTATTATGGGATCTTATTGTACGTAAAAAGACCAGCAATTTTCGTACGATACTTTTTTTATCTGCGCACTAGTTTCAGAGATATTTAAAGAGAAGTCGAGCGAGTCATACTTATACTGCGAGAAAGTTTGTAATTTCTTTATAACAATAACAAATTTTCAAAATGTTCTCCGTAGTTTTCTAAACAATAATACAGGCGATTCGCAAATTCTGAACGAACATTTTTCAAGGTATCTGTTGGAATAGCTCTACATTTCTTTACAAAATCTCAACTTCTCTTTAAATATCTCTGAAACTAGTGCGCAGATAAAAAAAGTATCGTACGAAAATTGCTGGTCTTTTTACGTACAATAAGATCCCATAATAAAAAATTTAGGTTTCCATTTGAAAAAACAAAGTTGTCCTTCAAATGACTTTGAAAACGCCACCCAAGTAAAAAAGTTTCAGAGATATTTAAAGAGAAGTCGAGCGTTTATAATGAAATGTAGAGCTATTCCAACAGATACCTTAAAAAATGTTCGTTCAGAATTTGAGAATCGCCTGTAATATTGTTTAGAAAACAACGGAGAACATTTTGAAAATTTGTTATAGTTATAAAGAAATTACAAACTTTCTCGCAGTATAAGTATGACTCGTTCTACTTCTCTTTAAATATCTCTGAAACTAGTGCGCAGATAAAAAAAAGTATCCTACGAAAATTGCTGGTCTTTTTACGTACAATAAGATCCCATAATAAAAAATATAGGTTTCCATGTGAAAAAACAAAGTTGACCTTCAAATGACCTTGAAAACGCCACCCAAATAAAAAACTGATACTGCTACCCTCTTTCCCCCTCGAAATCCTTGGACACGTGTTTTACACTTTTTTAATATCTTTCATACTTTTCGAGATATTAGACTGCAAAATTTTCAAATGAGCACCCTGTATATGCATAAAATGAATCTGTGTTTGGGCTTGATTTAAATCGCAGTTTCTCACAATTTTGGTCATTTGGAATTATTTATTGCTCATAGTAAGCTTAATTGATTTTCATGAAATCTTGTTCATGTATGTTACTTACTTAGACCAACAAAAGGCATACTTTAAATTTTCATTATAGGCGAAGATAAGAAAGTTAAAAATCAAAAGAACTCATACCGTTTGAATCAATTTTAAGAAACAGTTGTTCTTTTTAAAAATGGTGTCCGGATACTTTTGCACGCCGTTTTATATAGACTTTTTTACTTGTTCCATTAATAATTTGAATGGGTTGGAAAAAATGCAACAGTCCCTTTAAATTCTTTATGTTCACTGAATATTATCGTTTTGCATTCATTCTACTAATTTTTAACATAAGTGCATACAATCTACAGTCATTTGCTTGCTGTCCAATGCGATTGATCTCCTAGTCCACGATAAAAACGATTCTAATTCAATTTGAAATATATTATAAACACTTTGCACTACACGAAAAATACTAAGTGAGTTGATAGAAAGCAGTAACTAAAATATTAAGCAATATTACGTTTCACAATCAGTCGTATAGATATTTAGTTATCGTTGAAAGACAAATGTCTAAATTATTAATAAACGACAAGCATACATTATTGAAAAGAGGATACAACAATAGGACAAAGTAGAATAAAAATTGTGTTGAGCATATTTCTTGAAATCTACGTTCTAAGTGTGCAAATTTAACACACTTAAATGAGCACATTAATGTTCATCTCATCGACTATAATGCTTACCGTTCACCGAGTAGGTACAGTTTATTTCCCTGTTGATTTATTAGCTGTCACTCATTCCAGCGCGAAAAAGAACGCCTCCTCGTCTTCTTTCACAGCTGAATGAACTATGCGTCGCTTAATTAACAAGTTCCCCGGGGCCAATTATAAAAATGTACAATGACCGAAAGAAAATGGGATTCGTTAATTTGTCTCGCGATTCTTCGACGAATATCAGGTGCGCTGAAATTCAATAAATTGTTTCTCCTGGTGGTAAACTGTTCTCAATCAGTCCTAATAATAATAATATCTTAATATCTGAAATGATTGCAGTGAGTATGTTTAACACGTTGGCTGCCATGTTACCCATATATGGGTGGCGGAATTATTTCTTCAGATTTCAAAATAAATTTTTACGTAAATATATTGATTGTACCAAATTTAATTAATTTTCAGAAAATGCAAGGAATTTGAAGGACTGCTCAGTGTCATACATTTAACTCTTCCAATTTTTATTTCATCAAATAAATCACTTCGATTTTATGAAATTTTTGGGATTGCTGGATTGGCACTCAACGTGTTAACTACACAACTATGGGAATTTTACATCTTGTAATTATTGCAAACATTTTTTGTTTTGCATAAAAAGCCACAGCCTAATGACAATCACTAAATTTTATGCATTCGTAGGAAAAAAGGGTGGGTGTGATTTCGAACAGCACACAGATTAAAAGAATTTAAGAAAATCAACACATTTCTTACAAGTTGATGAAACCATTGAAAAACAAGAAATAAATTCCTATTTGCTTTCTACATCTTGCAGTTAATGCAGATAATTTTTATTTTGCATAAAAATCCGAAGCCCACTGATAATCATTTTTTGATTTATCAAAACGTCTTTCAATAAAACAGGAACAGCATCTTTGTTAGTGAATGATATACATAAATATATTATGTGTATATTTAAAATGTAATAATTAGACTGCAGTCTTTTATACATTTATGAAGAAATTTGCAAAGTGAAATATGAAACAGTAAATGATTAGAAAAATCTAAGAATATTCGTATGTTGTTTCCGAATGTATCAAAATTGTAAACGGATGAAAACAATTTTTATTTAATTCCTCCGTCCTAGAATCGATGCAGAACATTTTTGTTTTGCGTAAAGATCCGCACTCTAGTAATAATACTTGCATATTTTGGTTACAGAAAAATGGGTCATGGCTCCAAATGAGTGGAGAGATGGTACTGCTCGATGTAGATTTCAGGGTAAGTGAATAAATTGTTATCCCATTTAGAAACAACGGGGTAGGGTTACACTTATTAAAAATGCGCAGTCCATCAATAATTTAAACGTACAAAGTTTCAAGAAATAAGGGTGAAATATTGATTGATTGAGAGTGTAATATATCGTTCTTGCGGAATGATCAATTTTTAATTTCAAATTGTTCAATTTATTGAACCATGAAATTCTTAACACGACTGTTTTTATCCCTATATATGAAATAAGTATATAGTGGTTGGTATTCAAACTTTACTCATTACAAGAGGGCAGCTTTAGGGGATAGAGGGTTATTATGGGTGGCAGTGTTATGTTACAGAAGGTTGACCAGTGTTATCTTACCAATCAACCGGAGGAAAAAACATGTGGGAAGCTGTATCATTCAAGGATCTAATAAATGCACATACTTCAGATATCAAATAATGTAATTAAAACACATTGATTGCAAGAAACGTTATTCCACGAACTTATATCCGTTATTTAATTGTAATTTCATTATAAGATATAGTTCGTTTGTAGGGTCGACTGATGTATCATCAATATACAACTGACGAAGTATTGTAATCATATATATATAAAGCTATATTGATTCCCCTGAGAGTTACAATTCCGTTACATCCACCTCTTTTCTCCTCCTTTCCTTCCTCCTTAGCCTAACCTTACTTACTAACTTAACTTACTTTACCTTATCTACTACTTTAAGCCTAACTATAACTAGAACTATGAACTATTTAGAGAGAGAGAGAGAGAGAGAGAGAGAAAAAAGGCTATATACAACAAGATACCTTAGAACTACATAACCTTACAAACTACTCCGTACCCTTCCCTATCCGAGGACCCCCCCCCCTTCCGGTCGCTCATCATTCCTCACATATCGTCCTGCTTCATTCTCCCTCCCCTCCTCACCTATTCCCCCACCATTCGCACTTTCCTTCCACTCCTCCACCCTCCTCATCCACTCACGAAGTATTGTAATCATAAACCATTAGCAAATACGATTACAATTGTAATTGGCTACGATGTGGATGTATTAAATATTTAAAGTAAGATAGAGTGAAGTAATGTGCTTGTATTTTGTTTTGAATTTAATGCAATTTTTAATACAAGAATTATACGTTGATGAAAATGAGGTTTGTAACGAAATTTTTAATTTGTTAACGGAGACGCTTTAACCAATCTAACTCTAAATACATTTTTATTTAAAATTTCATGATCTTTCGAACGTAACCATAAACAACGCATTATACTTCTTCTAATTCTAAACTTACCTTCGTCGATTAATACATCCTAGTTATTCTTTATTTTCTAATAAGACACATGTCAAATACAATACGAAAATAATACCAGATAATTATGAACAGAGAAAAATTCATTTTGCATTCAATTTAAAAAAACGAAATTCAATCAATAGCATGGAATAACAAACTTGTTTACATAAGACTTCCAGCCATCATAAACTTTTTGTAAGAAATCGAATATAAATATGCTGTAACTGCTGATCTGCCAACCTATATGCAAAATAAGGGACTAAATAGGAATTTATTTCTCTAACCTAAAATTTTAATGGGTTGTAAATAATGTATCGATATTCTAAAATTCCTTTAGTCTGTCTACTGTTTGAATTTATAATGGAATTGTGGATTTATGATAGACATAGGTGGGTGCAATTTAAAACAGGAGAAAAATTTAAAAAATTGAAGAATAAAGATATACTATTTTCAACGTATTAAAATGATTGAAGCAAGAATTAAATGTGTATCCGGCTCTCTTGCAATTGATGCAGAACATTTTTAATTTGCATAAAGATCCGCAGTCTAGTAATAACATATGCTATATGTCTGTCTATTGTTCACCCTTTCTACTTATTTCATCGTTCTCAACTTTTGACTTGCTCTCACACAAAAAAATTCAATTCTGACAGCATTATAATCCAGAAAACAGAAACTTGGACATTTCTAGCAAGCATAAATTTTGAAAAAATTTCAGCGGAGAAATGTCTATTCACTAAAAGTTATAATACAATATAAAACCGTAAAGACATTGGAAGAATTTAAGAATATTGTTATATTATATTCGACATGTTGAATTTATTAAAAGAAGAATTAAATTTTCATTCAAATTCTGCTTCTTTGACTTGGAACATTTATATTGTTCGTAGAGGTCGTAGTCAATTAATAATATATGTTATGTGTCTGTGTATCGTTCACCTTTTCTACTTATTTCATCGTTCTCAATTTTTGACTTGCTCTCACACAAGAAATTCAATTCTGATAGCATTATAATTCAAAAAACAACCTGCACAATTTTTGCATGTTTACTGTGCATGGTCTCGCTGCAGAAAATTCGTGATCAATCCTTATCGATCGGATCCAAGGATCGATGAAGGCTGTCGAAACGTTTCCATCGATTTAACAGGACAAACAGAGGTCAAGCACCACTAATTCGAAACGCTACGTTATCGCAATAAATAATTGGATAAGCTATGTCGCAGAGATAGGGGTAGGGGGTGTTTGGGAGGGAGAGGGTGGGGGCAGAGTGCGAAATCACAGTAAATTAATCGATTCAGACTGATCCTCCGGTTACCGAAAAATCACTGCTAATGAGTATCGAGGGACAGGGATTTAGGGGGACGAATCGCGAAAGACCACTCTCCTGTGGTCACTTCAAACGATCGACGTCGATCATATATCGCTGAGAGGGGAGGGGGAGAGGGTTACCGGTTCCACCGATGAGAGAACAATTATCGCGTTCCGTTGGAAACGGGATTAATTCGCGCGTGATTTACGCTAATTAATGCGCTGCTCCCCAGAATCCGTGCGTCGATAGGATCAACAGATCTCGCGGACGTCTTTGCTGCTCGCGTCATACGGTGTGTAAACAAGCAAAATCTTGTGGGAAATTCTGCACGGTGATCCTAACAATACGACAATGCGAAAATGTCTTTATTTTCTTGCACTATTACAAACGGAGAAATACTCGAATTAGAAGCATCGAGTGATTCGAACAATTTGATTTCTCTTTACGTGCAACTTCAGTGATTCTAACTCTACGAGATCTACGAGATCTAGGAGATCTATCTTAACCTCTTGCTGTACCACTTTCTTTGCAGCTACAACGATTAGAACGTGTTTATCGATATTTCATATCGTTATTTTAGAACGATGGGAGAATAAGAAGAAGATTATGAGTAGACTGCGAATTTGATGTATTTATGACAGAAATGTGTAGGAGAAACACAAAGCTGTAAAACAGGAATTGGCATGGTAGGGGCTCCTCAAACGCCTGCTTCTCCCACCAACCTCTCTTTCATGCGCGAGGCGTGCGCACAGTTCGCAACGGACGAAGTACTTCCTCTATGGTAACGGCGGATGTTGGTGGGGACGGTTTTGTCTCAATTGAGACAAAAATGCCCATCCCTGCTGTAAAACATTAGAACAATTTAAAAATACTGTTATATTATTTGCAGCTCGTTAAGCCAGCAAACAAATGTCTACCTTACTTCAATTTGTTACAATTGAGGTGGGAAATTTTTATTTTGTATAAAAATCTGCAGGCTAATTATGAGTTATGAATAGACTGCAAAAATTAGAAGAGAATGTGTTTCTTGTTTTAATAGCAAGTACATTGCTACCGAAGATATTAAACTGTTTTAGAAAGATAATAATTCTATGTGTGTCTTTCATAAAGATTTTAAGCAATTCACAACAAAATTGTGATTTTACAGAAAATATGATCAGCCTTTTGTTGTTAGATTGTTAAATATGAAATGTTCGATTTCAAAATGCAAATGTAATGAAGTGTTTTAATCAAGAAATACTATTATAATCTATAGCTTTATAAAAATTGTCCGAATTAATTGCAAGATACAGGAGCTGCATAGACATTAATTTTAGTGGACCCGAAATAATACAACCGTATGTTTAAATAGTTTAAACATTTTTACTATTTTGTGTGTCATCTACTACTTTTTCTCACAAATGCATAAAAGCTGCAGTCTAGTCAATTGTCGTGTATTCTTTTCATATAAGTGAGAAATTGAACATGTTTAATACAACATTATGTGATGTTTAGTCACAATGAGGTAGTGAACGAAGACACTGTTAGTCACAATGACAGAGAAAGCTCAAAAATAGGGATGACAATCGAATGAATAGACAGCTGATCTTTATGCATTTAAGGATTCTGACAATTTTCAAAAAATACTAGTGTATGAACTTTGACAGAGTTTAATATGTTTTTTATTTATTTCACACCAACAAAGGTTACTACTAATGAAAATAAGATTTCATTCGATTCCACTTTTTTAAAATTCGTCAACAAAAATTGCAAATTGCGTAAAAGTCCGCAGTTTATTAATGAATGAAAAAGATCGACGGCCAAAAAATTCAATTTTTACCCTAAATTAATCGGAAAACTTGTCATTTTTATTATAGAATATGATGATTAAAATAGTGCATATTTCAATCAATAAGTTTTATTTAAAGAAAATTATGTTCGTTCAAACTAACTATTATGAATCGGACATTTCATATACAACAACCTAATAAAAGGAAATATGAAATGATTAACAAAATAATATAAATCTGACAGAACAGAGCAAACAAGAAGCAAGGTAAAAGTCGCGTGTAAATAAGAGTTAGGTATTGACCATTAAAGGGGAAACTTTTTCCATAAAACATCCGTTGCTGTCGCGTATACATATTGTCGATCGATCTCCTCGTGTTTACAGAGCCAGTACAAGATGTCCTTCAAACGTCATTTGACGTCTTTTTCATCGCGTCCACTTGTTTACGGTCTATCTTCCAAATACTTAACACAGTCTCTTTATAAATAACATTATTAGATCGCAGAATTTCCAACAAATTCACTAAGATTCCAGCACTGAACTAAAATTTAATTCTTAAATGCAGAGCTTTTAAACCATCACATCGAAAACAATTTAGTGTACCTCCTACATTTGTGATGTATCTAAACCTTGAGAATATCTAATTTTACGATGTAATACCACTTTATTGGCATCTTGTGTTTGTTTTGCGGAAACGCTGCGAACCTTGCAAACATTGCAAACTGGATTTTCCAGTCTGCCAAGATATTATAATTTTTAAACGAATGTCTACTAATTTATGTGTGTGATTGTCTTTATTGTGTGTGTGTGAGTGTGTGATGTGTCGTTGCGAAAAAGAATGAAGAAAGATTCAGAAAGAATGATTGGATGCTAGAGAGAGGAAGAGAATAGTATGAGAATAAGAAAGAAAGAATAGGAAAGGAGTGGGGAGAGAGCGGTGGTGGGATTGTGAGTATTACGGGGAGCGAGCGAAAGAGTGCACGTGTTAAATTGTTATCATTAGACTGTGGATTTTATGCATTTATGACAAAAATGGGTGAATATAATTTAAAGCAGTGAACATATTAAATAGATTTAACACGTTGATCGCCCACTTGACAATCATAAAAATTACACAAAATCAAAGCAATATATTTGTCAAAACAAAAACTAAGAAGTTTAGTTTTGTAATATTAACACTAGAAAGACTGAAACTTAGTATATACCTATATTGCCCAAAAGCAGTCAAAATTACTGCATTGTGAAAGAATAACCAATGTGTAAAGAAAGTTTAAAATTAATTTTTAATATTTTTTATATTATTTACAGTTATATAACAAGTTATTAGTAAATATTAACAAGAAAAAAAATTTACTTTTCCTGGGCAGATTGATGACACTTTCATTTTCATCATTGGTGATCGACTCTTCTTCTAATTGAAATTAAAAAGCAGTCAAAATGACTTCCTTGGGCAATCTAGTGTTAATTACTGTTTCGAACCTCTTCTAATCCTCAGATCGTAAGGAAATTTTGTACACTCGATCTACCAACGTAAAAATTAATGATCAATTCTGTATAAATAATTCCGTCACCCAGATATGGGTGACATGGCGATCAAAGTGTTAAGGACATCGTTGTACTAGTTTCAACTTAATAAGATAGTTAAAAAAAGAAAGAAATTTCTATTTGACTCCTGTGTCCCGCGATTAATACAAACACTTTTTATTTTGCCTAAAGATCCGCAGTCTAGTTATCATATAAGCATTTATTCCTAATATATTAGCGTTTTCAATAGAAGAGTGGTTGCACATTTACTTCCTCTCGATATCCAACTCGATTTTTTAATAGAAAATCTACAGTGCCTTTCGCAGTGAAAAATTTCAGAGTATATTTGTACGTATTTCAGTATCGTTTCTAATTTTCTTTGTCGAAAAAACACTAAAAATTGTTGGCATTTCGTGCTCCCATGTGCAGTCGCTTATAAACAAAAGCGTTCTGCTTATTTAAAATAAAAAATACCATGAAGATTCTTAATCAGGATGAGTTTGGCTAAAGCAGAAACTAAAACGAAAGAAAAAAGTCAATAATTAAAAATTAAGATTGAATTATCGACTCTTCCTTGTTTTACCAAAATTCAGAGGTTCAAAAAAAGATTTTGAAATTATTTTATTTCTACAAATAACGTTTTAAGCAGGTCAAGTAGATTCTGAAATATCAGGGATATCGTTTTAAAAAGTATTGGCCTCAGAAAGACGTGTTTAAAGATTCAACTATCAATATCTTGCAAACGCGAGTTGCAATCTTCAAACGGCTATAACTACATTAATTTTATGAATTCAAATAAATCCTCCGGCGCACATTTTTTGCAACATTTATACGTAAGGAGAATGCAAAAAACAAAAAATTAGAAATTAGAACAACCCCTTATGGACTTATGTATGTACTTCAGTAACGCAATTCTTCGTTGCAAGTTCCAGGCAATCGAATGTTTGTTTATTTCTGTTTCTCGTCGCTAGTTTCAGGAAATTCCCGCTTGATTTTATACGCTCGATGAATAAAGTGTTTCCCGGTTTCCTTATCGAACTTCGTACACACACGACAAGTATTATCCCCTGTCGGGTTCCGAACAATTCGCAGTTCGCTGGCTTCCGGTGCCAGATACCGCGAGAACAATTTCCCTTGAAACGCTCGCCTACCAGGTGATCAAGTTCCTGGATTCGTAGAATGATTCGTCACTTGGAAAATTCAAACTCTGAATTTAGTCTTTTGCACTCTGAATTTTCTTCTAATTTTATTCCCAACAACTATGATAGTTAAGTATATTATTTAAAATGCTCACGAAAAGACAATTTCTTGATTGATACTAATATGTCAACCGTTTCACTGGGTGACTTTTCAATTATGAACGAAGACGCAACGAGAGACAAGTAAAATTGAGATGACAAAAATTTCATCATTGATCATTCATGATTCAAATGCAATGCAGGTTATATCTATGTGGTGAATAAAATGAAAGAGTTATTCGTTGCATTGAGGAGAAAATGAAAAGTTTCTATTCTGGAACGAGTACAACAACTCATTGAGGCCACAGGAAGATGTATTGTTTATTAACAAATCCTTGTGCAATTTAAAGAAATCCATCTCAGACTGATTTCATGAATGATAAAGTATATCTTCTAATGTATAATCGTTAGACCGCGGATTTGTATGCAAAGTAAAAATCGTTTGCTTCAATTACAAGTAAGAGGAGACAAGTAGAAAATCCCATTCTTCTTTCAATAATGTTAACAAATTGAAACCGATACATTAATATATTCTTAAATACTTTTACCACTGCTTCAAATTGCACCTACGCATTCATGTCATAAACATGTGTTCAAATTAATTCGTCACCCTTTCTTCATAAATGTATTATTTATTCACAAACGATCAAGGAACATTGAAGTCTAGAAAATAATCTTTTCGTTTTCGATACATTTACTCTAACCTACAGATAACTAATGAATGTTCTGTATCGAACAAAAGTTTCAGACAACCCTTCAGAAATGAATAACTTTTTTTAAAATTGGTCTCGTTCGTTAAAATTGATAATTGACTTTAGTTTTTTGAAATTTTAAAAGCATTAGTTTACTAGATAATGTGGAAGAAAACTTGTATACGATTGCTATTCGTCGGAGATGTGAAGAAAAATTGTGAAGATCACGATTTTGATCTTTTTTATCTGTGCTTGCAATGAAAATTATTTTCATCCCTACTTTATAAGCAGTGCAGTGACTGCATAAATGACACCACAATAGGAAACGCAACAAACACATTCCGTTGCATATTGAAAGAATGTAATAACTAAGGACAAAAAGTTTTTTTTTATAATATATATATTTTAAGAAAAATAATTTCTAAATATCATCTTTATTTTTAAAGATTTGACGGGGAAGTCCCCTTAATTCGTACACCCAACAATTCGACCGGTACTGGTATCATCGACTGACATACTCCGTTTAATACCGGGTCCGAAAACTGGAGCTATATTTTAAGAAAAAGACTTCCTAAATATCATCTTTATTTTTAAAGATTTGATGAGGAAGTCCCCTTAACTTTTACACCCAACAATTCGACCGGTATTTACTGCATCAGCGATTAACATTCTCGGTTTAATACCGGGTCTGAAAAATGGAGCGTGCATTTATAAAATGTATATTTTAAGAAAGACTTCCTAAATATCATCTTTATTTTTAACGATTTGATGAGATAGTCCCCTTAATTCGTATACGTAACAATTCGACCGGTACTGTATCATCGATTGACATACTCGGTTTAATACCGGGTCTGAAAAATGGAGCGTGCATTTATAAAATGTATATTTTAAGAAAAAGAATTTCTAAATATCATCTTTATTTTTAACGATTTGATGAGATAGTCCCCTTAATTCGTATACCTAACAATTCAACCGGTACTGTATCATCGATTGACATACTCGGATTAATACCGGATCTGAAAAATGGAGTGTGCATTCATAAAATGTATATTTTCAGAAAAAGTCTTCCTAAATATCATCTTTATTTTTAAAGATTTGATGAGGAAGTCCCCTTAATTCGTACACCCAATAATTCGACCGGTACTGTATCATCGATTGACATACTCGATTTAATACCGGGTCCGAAAAATGGAGCGTGCATACAACCCTTGAACTGCTTTATTCAGAGTTTCGCAGGGGGTAGGGAGCCCTTGTGCTCGAAGGGGAAGAAACTGTTAGGGGCGAGTGGCTCATTGTTCCCAGTCCCGTCCAAATTCGAGCTGACAGAATCGCGGGTGCTTCTTTTCTCCTTCCTTTTCCTAACGACTTGTATTACGTCACTTTGCATAGTCGATTCACACAATCGACGAGCACACACTGACGTAAATGCGGAAGCGATCGAGAACTAACGTATTTAATTGTTAACACGTTGGCAGCAGCGCGACGACGCGCAACAAATGGAAAAAGAGTAGCTGACTGAAACTTGGTCGTGAAATTCGTTTTGGATCAGGCTTCGAAAAAGATCGGAAACTTTTTAAGAAGTTCTATTTGAAACGTGCAATCGTGGAACCTTCGAAAAATGTTCTAACATTAGGAATGTCGATGGCAGCAGATAAACACAAGTTCTTGAAAGTAAAAGTTTTTGTTCGAACAGAATATAAAATATAATAAACAGTTTTCTACAACAGGAAGACGTATTCTGTTCAGCAATATTAAAAGAGTTCTCAATCATTGCAACAACTACTGAATACTATTTAATGAATAGTACTACAACAATATTAAATAATGACTACAGCAAAAATGATATTCTGTATACGTTATTAATACGTAATTATTAAACACGTAATTAAATTATTATTAAAATTCGTAATTATTAACATTCATGTAATTAATTCATAGCTTAAATATTATTTGTGTGTCACTAGTTTTTCACGATTTTCGTGTTATAACTGCATGTTTCCCCACTTTTAATCGTTTATAACTAGACTGCGGAACTTTATGCAAAATAAAAACTTTTTACCTGAATTGCAATAAACTGAAGTGAAATAAAAATTTAATTTCTTTCTTACTATGTTTAATGGGCTGAAAATAATGTAAATGTGTCTTCAAATCCTTCTAATGATTTTACTGTTTTAAATTACACCTTCTCATTTTTGTCATAAATGCATACAATCCGCAGTCTATTTATAACTCATAAACTAATTAACCAATATCGATGAAACTTTCAGCATGTATATAATTTATCTGTACGATATATTTTTTAAAATTTTCAATACAGACCCAGATCAAAGAATTGTTAAAAATAATCTTTTACTATTTTCTTCATGATTCCAACCAATTGCAATTGTTTCAAAAAAATTGTTCACACCTCGTCTTATAAACTAATCCTTCGAACATTTCAAGAACACTAAAGTCATGCTCGAATTTTAAAAAAGGTTGTGCTGACTTTTACTATTTTCTTCGTGATTCCAACCAATTGCAATTGTTTCAAAAAAATTGTACACACCTCGTCTTATAAACTAATCCTTCGAACACTCAAAAACACTCAAGTCATGCTCTAATTTTAAAAAAAGGTTATGCTGTCTTAAATGGTGATGATTCATTCTTGCTCTTCACTGTAGATCGCGACGACAAGGAAATTAATCTCTTGCAAGTCGATTACTGTCGTATCAATGATAACACTCTTGGAATTAAGAAACATCGACGTTGCGATACAAGTTGCATCGTGTAGTGCGCAGTTTTCGATTCGTTCCTCGGGACTGTTATCACAATTACATTCATGTGTTTAAACATGATTGAATAAGAGGAACTTAGGAGTCGTGAGAAGATAAGTTCGTCCCTGATAAATATGAAAGCATCGATTACCATAAGCATACCAAAAAATGAAGCGAGACACAGTGATGCTTTCATGGCAGTAGCATTATACTTCATTCAGAAGTTTTATGTTCGTGTTTTGAAAAGAATCGAGTCCGATTTCCAATTGTAATATTTTTAAATTTCAAATATATGAGACATAAAGATATTCAAAATTAAATTTCACTATAGCAATTTGTAGTAATTTTTTTAGTAAACTTCTCTATTTGTAATAGCTTATATTTCATGGTTGTTACCAGGGCATCCAAGGCATGTTATAACAAAGAACATACGAGTAGTACCTCGCAGAATGAAAAACCGACCAACACGTAACTCTGATTTAATAAATTATATTTTTATAAAGCCCTACATAATGAAGTACATATTTAAACAAAAATTGTACGAAATCTGAATAAATGCAATCTTGTCGTTATTATAATGCAATATACGCCAGTCGCGTTTAATGCTCGGTAGTTCTAGTGTAATAGACTGCTTCCACATCTTATTGTCTTTCTTAAATAAATATAATCTGTGCGTATAAAGAAAAATTGTAAAACTTTAGTTTTGTTTGTTTTTGTTCTATGTACGTCTGTTCTGTTTATTTGTAATGTTGTAATAAAGCTGTTAGGAGAGTTCCTCAATAAAAAAAATAGTGTCCGGATATTTTCAGAGCGCGGTTGCCTGTCAAGCTTTCAGAAATATCGGTCATCGAGGTGCCAGTAAACGATCCACTTTTCACGGGGATGGAAATAGGAAAAAAAAGGTGGAAAGTTGTCGGGGCATAACAGCGCGCCGAGCGAGACACGAGGATGCGGACCACGTGGTTTTCCGTCGCCGCCGGAAGTGGGAGTGACTAAATCCGCCCTACACCTACGCGGTGCACGCCGCCAACGGTGCTGGGACAATAGTACGCAGGTCTAACCCCTTGGGAAGGTTGACGAGTACACCAATGAGCGTGCAACGATTCCTCCTCTTTTAGGAACTACTCGAAACTTGATCCATGACGCGTGCATCCGTCGGTTTCTGATCTGGATTATTTTCTCGAGGAGAGCTACTCGAGCATTGTCAAACTAGCAGTAGAAGTAGTAGATGATTTCGGGCTTCTTTAGAGTTGATTGATACTAATATGTCAACCGTTTCACTGGGTGACTTTTCAATTATGAACGAAGGCGCAATGAGAGACAAGTAAAATTGAGATGACAAAAATTTCATCATTGATCATGCATGATTCAAATGCAATACAGATTATATCTATGTGGTGAATGAAATGAAAGAATTATTCGTTGCATTGAGGAGAAAATGAAAAGTTTCTATTCTGGAACGAGTACAAAAACTCGTTGAGGCCACAGGAAGACGTATTGTTTATTAACAAATCCATGTGCAATTTAAAGAAATCCATCTCAGACTGATTTCATGAATGATTAAGTATATTTTCTAATTTATAATCGTTAGACTGCGAACTTGTATGCAAAGTAAAAATTATTTGCTGGAACAATAGTACGCAGGTCTAACCCCTTGGGAAGGTTGACGAGGAGACCAATGAGCGTGCAACGATTCCTCCGATTTTAGGAACTACTCGAAACTTAATCCGTGACGCGTGCATCCGTCGGTTTCTGATCTGGATTATTTTCTCGAGGAGAGCTACTCGAGTTTTGTCAAACTAGCAGTAGAAGTAGTAGATGATTTCGGGCTTCTTCAGAGTTGAGATTGATTGGGCTTGCAGTCCTGCTCAACCGTTTATTCATTTAAGTATACTTTGTATGATCGTTGACAATTATACATAAAGTGTGTCCCACGCAATAATAATAAGTAGACAGCGGATGTGTACGTACTTAAAATATGTAAAATATATTAGTTATACCAGCGCCCGCTCTAGCGTCTACGTCGCCCCGGACAAAAAGACAAATTGCCGCCCTCTTAAGAATGTATATATTTTTTAAATAAAGCCAAAATGGCACCCCTAAATTTAGGCACCCCGGACAAATGTCCGAGGTGCCCGCCCCTAGAGCGGGCCCTGGTTATACATATATACAGTGACCATATTTTTGAGAGCGAAATAGGGAACAACAAAAGAGTAGACGTTATTACAATACACATACAGTAAAAAGTAAGAAAACTTTTGTATCATAGGATTTAATATATTATTTGTTTTAAGGAACAAATAACCATTATTTTCTGACACTAAATATTAAAATGAAAGGCACAAGTACGATTTCCGCCCCCTCCACGACCTAACCACAACTCATTCTATTCACATGATTTTTCCATTTCTAGTTCAAATTCTGGATGACAGCTACAATGCAAAGATTATGCGAATAACATTTCATTTTCTACAAAAAAGGTCTTGATATTTTGCCATATTTCGCATAGTTACCGAGATATTTGCAAATTTATAAAAAACAGGAATCTACTTTACCGGCTAAACCAGGCCAATTTGACATCATGTTATATATACATTTTTTTCTTGAAATAACCCCAAGAACACAAATATAACCTCAAAACGAGGGACCACGAAAATCGTACTCTCCCCAAATGAAGAATAGGTAGCGTCATATTCTATGAGTCTGTGAACTCTTCTACAATTCTCTACTCTTATGTAAGAAATAGCTTAACGTACAACTAAAATAATATATCCGATAGAAAATTTAAAGATATACAGGGTGCGACCGAATAACATGTACATTGCTCCATTATCAAAGCTATATAATTTAAACGACACGACATAATGTGATTCGGTGAGCTGAGGCTCTAATTGATGGGCGATAACGTTGTGTAACTATTACATTATAACGTTGCATCTCTTTAGCGCTGCGGAGTCGTATCACTGAAGCGTGGTCAAGTCGTAACGATGTGCAATGATGTAACTGAGATGTTATGATACAGTAGTATGAAAATGCAAAACTGGATGGACTTGCGGTGGTATATAACACCTTCCACCATAAGACTGTCAACGCGAGTAATAATTGACTAGAAGGTAATCATTACGTGCGTCTAATGGTACGTGACCATTTGAGATTTTCTTTCGATAATTACTCTCGAGAGTACTCTCAAATTGTGTGTTCATTTGAGAGTACTTCCGCAATTTTTTTCTCTCTGAGATTGACGAGAAAGTCAATTCTCGGAAAGTCCTCTCAGGTATATGTCCATTTTGGATTTCATGCGTGTAACTCTCACAATTTCGATACCCATAAGATGTGTCAAAGGTTCAAGGAATAATTATACTGTGGCGGGTACTTCCTATGCTCGTCAACAGAGGGACATTACGACAACACCTTTCCCGCTACTACCTGAATCTTCCTCTGTTTGTATATATACCGTCTGGAAACGCTTCCTTCTCCTTTTTCCATCTTTTCATAATTCGACTGCCGCCTTAATACAATTTCCCAAAGAGATGTGGCGGGGAATTCAAAGAATATTTTTTTCGAAACCACTTGGCGAACTTGTATGACAATACATGTATATTGTACAGTAATAATAAAATAAGGTAATTATTGCGGAAAGGTTATTATACTCCGATTTTGATGAAATTTAAATATGTCATAGATTTCGTCATTTTAAACAACTTTTTCCTTTTCCAATATAGGGGGGTCGCTTTTTGTTTTCGAGATATTTGCAAAAAACTATTGTTAATACTGTATTGAGTTTAACGTATTGTTGCACGCTCCATGTCAACGTAAGGCTGCTCCGGTGCGGCGTCTGTTTACTTTTTTTTTGTAAATACGTTTTGGAAATGAGAGAAAAACATGGTTTATCTCTATATAGGGTGAGCTTTCAATTTTGAAAGACTACTCCTGAACTTTCGTATGCGTGGTCGTGCCGGCTTGACGGCCGCCCCTTTGCGCCCCCTCCGCGACCTAACCACACTCATCCTATTCGCATGATTTTTCCATTACTAGATCAAAATCTGGATGACAGCTACAATGCAAAGATTATGCGAATAGAATGAGTTGTGGTTAGGTGTCAAGTAGGCGACAAATAAATAGTGAGACCCTGTTTTCTCTCTCATCTCCACAGCGTGTTAACAAAACAAAAGTAAACAGACGCCGCGCAGGAGCAGCCTTACGTTGCCACGGAGCGTGCGAGAATACGGGAAATTCAATACAGTATTAGCAACAGTTTTTTGCAAATATCTCGAAAACTAAAAGCGACCCCCCTATATTGGAAAAGGAAAAAGTTGTTCAAAATGTGTTGCTACATAACATATTTAAATTTTTTCAAAATCGAAGTATAAAGACTACAGAATATTCAATACAGTATTAGCAACAGTTTTTTGCAAATATCTCGAAAACTAAAAGCGACCCCCTTTATTGGAAGAGGAAAAAGTTGTTCAAAATGTGTTGCTACATAACATATTTAAATTTTTTCAAAATCGAAGTATAAAGAATACAGAAAATTCAATACAGTATTAGCAACAGTTTTTTGCAAATATCTCGAAAACTAAAAGCGACCCCCCTATATTGGAAAAGGAAAAAGCTGTCCAAAATGTGTTGCTACATAACATATTTAAATTTCATCAAAATCGGAGTATAATGATCTTTTCACAATAATTACCTAAAATAATACTGTATAAAATATATGTATGGCACACGTAACGTGTTAATGAAATCATAAACTGTCATACAAGGCTGACTTCTATTCTAACAATTAAAACCCGAAATCAGCTGAAAACCGTGAAAAAATAATTCTGCCCAGCCAGCGCCAAGAGTAATCGAAACACTGTGCCACTGCGCGTTAGCCAAGTGGCGAGGGAGGTGCAGTTCCAGTCGCGTCCACCTGTACGGCAAGGGAGCACGTGGCGAACTCCTCTCCGAGTCGCCTAACTCCTCCACCACTATGAAACGGTATCGCCACCACCGCCACTGCCGCCGACAGCCAACCACCCCCACTCGTTGTTCGTTGGCCGGTCAGGTGAAGAGTGCGCGCTGGCAGCCTCGGCGAAGTGGCTCGTTACCACCACCACCACGCTCGCACGGACAGTAGCGGCACGGTAAACGATCGCGAAGGTTGCCGGACGCGTTGCTCTTACGTGTTACCGCGTTTCCGCCCTCCCGCTTGTTTCTTCTTCCTCTTCTCTCGTGGCCAGAGTCTGCAGCACACGTGCCCCGCCGGCTCTCTCACGATATCTACTCGGCCCGGTGAGCCGCGGGCGGCACGACCTCGTCGTCGTCGAACGGGCGCCCTCGAGGCACGAGGGCATCGGCCGAGAGGAGGGAAGGCGACAGGCCTTCCGCGCTCTTTGAGGATGCCGCCGCTTCCTCGTCGTCGACGGCGACGTGGATGTACACGATTCTCGGTAAGACTTAGATCCCAAACATCTCCTACACCATGGGGCACCAGACCTCCATCGCAAGACCACTTGGTTGCAACACGCGTACCCAACGACTCGGCCTCGACTAGCTAGGATCGGCGATGTTCTCGTGGTTGCAACGCGCGAACAAACGATTCGTCGTCGGCTCATCAGGATCGACAATGTTCACTCGTGGTTGCAACGCGCGAATTTGACGGCTCGACCTTATCTCATCAGCATCTACAATGTTCACGTGGTTGCAACACTACTACACCTCAATACATTAGGATCGGCAATGTTCACGTGTATCGTCGCGCGAACCTGAGAACTCGATTTCAACTCATCAGGATCGACATTGTTCGCGTGTATCACCGCGCGTACCTGAAGACTCGATCTCAACTCATTAGGATCGGCAATGATCGTGTGTGTTAAACGTTACGCGACAGTGATGAATGCCGTGGAGAAGGCTCAGAACTAGAACCCCGCCAGAGCAAGGCAGATCCTGGTGTCTTGAAAGTCTAGTTGATCATGACAGTGATAAGATTGCTTCATAGCGAAGCTTCATGCTTCGGTGATAGTGTCGTGCACCTGTGACGAGTGTGTTGATCCTTTCAATGCTATCTACAGCTGATCAGTACATGTACGCACTTGTCGGTAATACTTTTCTTGAGAATCAGTCTTGTGACAGTGTCCTCCTCAGTCGGTGACGTGTGTTTGCGTATTCTTGCCTTGGCCCGATCTGTGCTTCAAACTCTGAAGACTTTGTTACAGTCTGTTATCTGCACCTCTGCCTTGTGTTCTCCGTTGGTTCCATTCATTATGCGTCGGTTACGAGTGTCTATACGTAACTTAATCCTAACTAGCTGAGATGTTCAAAGTAGAGCTCAATGTTGATTGTCCCGTTTGCCTCGGCGCGTTGGAACCTCGCGTCGTTGACGACGATAAGTGTTCACGAAGTGAACTCGACCCAAATCTGACGGAGCTAAACTCGGTTGCCGACGGAACAGAAGCGTCCTCCTGGAGGATCCTAGAGATTGACCATTTTGGATAAAGTTTTGGATCGAATTGACCATCATGGTTTTGCATCGAACTAACCATCATGGTTGGATTGAATTGCCGATCACGATTGAACATGTTTGATCTTTGGTGACGCCAAGAGTTGTATTCAAATTGTTCTCCATGCCTATTGATCGAAGTCGAAAGAATCGATCCTTTCTCAGTGTTTCCATGTGCATCGGTACTTCGGGTCTTCTTTCTTAAAGTACCAATGGCTAAAACTCGTTAAATTGCAACGGAAGGTGGCAGTGTGAGGTTTTCGTCGGATTCTGTCGGTTACTTAGTGAAGATACAGTGATAGATATGTGGGAGATAAGTGATCGATCGCGAGGCTTGACGATCAGTGAATAAATCGGTGAATGATCCGCAGAGTCGTGTCGATGAAATCGTGCATCGTTTCTCTAGGATAGATCTGCGTGCCTGTGGACCGGTTCGGCGAGCATTTAAGGTACTTCTTCCTAAGTTCTTCATTGATTCAGGATTTAGTTGTCGAAACTGAGAGAAAGTGTCGAGAGATTGGCCAAACTGACCGGATAGTAACACGATCGTAATTTGAATCGTTTATGGAGATGAATCGGCTACTGTTTCGAATAGAGGATTAGCATTCCGCAGCGATCTTAAATTGTTGATAGTTCTATTCGAATTGGTAGATCATTTGGAACTTTCATCTCTTCTGCTCTTCAGTTTGCTCTATCAATATTCACTTCTTGTTAGAAAGCAACGAATATTAAATGATTTTTGTTGAGACTTATCCAAATCGATGGATTATTTGGAATCTTTTCTGCCCTTCAGTTTGCTATATGAATCTTCGTTTTTTATTCGAAAAATAACGAATACTACATAATGTTTGTCATTGTTTGCCCCTCTTGGTAACGGTCTGCTTTTTTCCTATTCGTGAAGAATATTCTTTCGGTCTTCTCGCCTTTCGTCTTCTTCCATTTTCTTATTCTCGTTATTATACATTTGTTAAATACTTTCTTTCTTTTCTCATTGCACTTCTGTCAGAAGTATACTACTCTGCTCTTCTTCTTCTTCGTCCTCCTCCTCTATCTCCTTGTCTCGGTAAGATAATCGTTCAGCCGTTCCCCTGCAACCACGATAATGGTCTTTGATCGTTCACTTCTGGTTTCATACGTGCTGACGTCATCTTCTTATCAGACTATTGTACTCCAGCTATCAGTGCTAGTTTTTCTCAACCATCCAAGGTGAATCGCGTGAAAATGGCTCTTAGCGCGAATTTTTATGACAAGTTCGAGTGCTGTGACATTAGCGAACACATGACAAGCAAGAAGTGTCTTTTATGTTTCGTTGTTGCGAGCTGATGACGGCTCTAATGTTGATTTCAACGATGAACGACGTCGACGAATTGACTCGTCATCGGTACTCGTCTCCATCTTCCGGTGATTGTTCGTTTTTCTATTCATTGACCTACATTTAGTTGCCGCTGCGGTATCGACATCTCTCACAACTGAACACTCGATAAGTCACTCGTGCGAAGATAATGAACGACGATAAAATTCGCTGCAATTTTAGATTGCAATTCGAGTTTGTTCGAACGTGTTTGCCAATCCTCTGGCATTAGAATGCGACTGGAGGCAGAATTAACACATTACCTACCGTTGAAAATTAGATAATTTTTAAAAGTCTTTGGTCTATAGTTTAAAAGGCTTTTGAATGGATCCTTCAACAGTTGTAACAATTTCAATTGTCAATCAGCAAATCATCCCCAGTAACGTCATCTAATAGTTTCCTTTGGCATTATAATGTAAAAGAATATTTTTGAGCCTCTTTTTGATAGAATACAATTATTGAAAATCCTACTAATAGGCTTTCGGTAAGTAAAGTGTTAACATAAATGAACATGTTGCGAACAACGCGACACTGAGTAAAACAAAACATCTCCAAAATAAATTGCATTATTAAGGGTGTGCGGGTACTCGAAATTTCGGGTTTATAAACGAAAGTTTTCCAGGTACCCGAAATGATAGTCGGGTCGGGTCGGGTCGAGGTCCCGAAAGTTTGCAATATTCGGGTACTCGAAGTTAAAGTTGTATTTATATAAGCATAATGCTGTTTTATGATTTTTCAGTTCAATCTTTTATTTTCAATGGCAGGTTCAGAATGATTTTTGTATTTTTAGTGTAATCGTTTATCAAACTTCGCGAGGAAAAAAATATTTTAGAATAAATTATGTGAAAGAATGTACGTAAAGGACGTTTCTGTTTCTAGTAAACACTATGTGAAATAATTTACGTAAAGAATGTTTCTGTATCTAGTGAACACTGTTCTTACAAGACAAAGACTCTTCGTCCGCACACTGTTTCGTAAACAGTGTTTACTACAAATCGAAATATTATTACAACCGATGATTGGACGTCTTAATATGCACAGAGTCACAGAGTTATTTATTGCTGATTTGACCACAGACTTGCCCCAACTTTAACTTCGAGAACCCGAATATTGCAAACTTTCGGGACCCCGACCCGACCCGACTACCTTTTCGGATACCAGAAATCGCGGGTACCTGAAGTTTATAAACTTTCGGGATCCCGACCCGATCCGAACCCGAAATTTCGAGTACTCGTACACCCCTATGCATTATCTATCTTTTTTGCAGAAGGTAATAGTCATGATTGAAGTTTGATGAAGCATTCATATAGCCATAGTTCCAAAGGGTCTATTCTACGTAATCAAAAGTTTATCTATTAATGTATCAATTAATTTCAATTTACGACGTTACTTTCTGCAAACAACCTTAACCCCTTGCGTCGGCTGACAGTCGCCCAAGCAATTTTACCGTTCTGCGACTGCGACTAATTTTTATAGAAATTATTACTCTCAAAAAATATGAAACAAATTTTCACTGAACACAACCCGATTCCCCTTTATTTAATTCATACACTTAACTCTTCAGTATGCAATTTTGTTTCACAAGGAAAATTTAACCCAGACCCATCAAGAAGTATGCTAAAAATAATTCCCGTCCGCTAAGGGTTAAATTACCTGATCATGTGTTTTATGACAGATTACAGAGTAGTTTCTTTAGTAATAATTACAATAGGAATTTTATACATTTATGGCAAAAATGAGTAGATGAAGCTTAAATCAGTAGAGATAATAAAATGATTTAAGTATACCAATTTATTATTTTCAGCTTGTTAAAATTATTTAAATATGAATGAAATGCCTATTTGGCTTCAGTCTCTTGCAAATTGTCGCAACCTAATATATTCCTACCTAATATATAATAATATTGCTACCTAATATATAATTATATTGCTACCTAATATATAATAATATTTCTACCTAATATATTATAATATTGCTACCAACATAAACGTATGACAATTTTGTTTTTTACCTAAAGATCGCAGTCTAATAATAATAATTTATCTGGTCATTGCATTCTGTTTTTTAAATACTGCGAAAATGAAGAAAAATTCTCGAGTTGTGAGTATTGCGAGGAGAAGTGAAAGAGTTTTATGCATTCAGAGTCTATGGTCGGGTAATAATAATTACGAGCACGTTGCATTAGAATGTTGTCAAGTTATAAATTACGATAGATAAATTATTGGAATTTTTTTGCATGCCGATCACTAGTATCTCTGACTCTCAAGTCTAATTTGCGATTACAAGGCGTGCGACGGAACGCAAGAAGAAGTTGCTGCTAGTTAATGATCTTTGCGCAAGGGAAAAGTCAAGTGAAATGTTTTTCCCAGCAACGGAAGATAGTCATTACAAAATTGTAATCGATAATGTTACAACATCGCCGGTGATCGTAGTTAGCGCGCAATTCTGCTACTTTGCAATTCGTCGTATCACATAAATGATGCATTAGTTAGTTGATTACTAGGTTGCAGATTGTAAGCATTTCAAATTATGTAGTAGGTACACGACCTTAACAGAGCTTTCTAACCTTTTTCTTCGAAGAAGATGTATCGTGTCGGTATCTTTTAAAGTTGGAGTGAAAGGCGCCAATTTTCTTACCAACAACCTCTGTTATATTAATTGTATACAAGTTTTGTGAAAACTTGGAGCATCAATGCCAATATTAAAAATCTTAAAAGCATAAATATCGAAGAAATCGTTTCAAATTCTTATTTGAGAATTTACAAAAATTGTTAACAATCTACAAATTCAGAGATTCTCAATTCTGCAACTTTACAATTCGTCGTATCACATAAGTGATGCATTAGTTAGTTGATTAGTGGGTTGCAGACTGTAAGCATTTCAAATTGTGTAGTAGGTACACGACCTTAACAGAGCTTTCTAACCTTTTTCTTCGAAAAGGATGTATCGTGTCGGTATCTTTTAAAGTTGGAGTGAAAGGCGCCAATTTTCTTACCAACAACATCCGCAATATTAATTGTTTACAAGTTTTGTGAACGCATCAATGCCAATATTAAAGATCTCAAAAGCTTAAATATCGAAGACATCGTTCCAAATTCTTATTTGGAAATTTTCAAAAATTGTAAAAAGCATAAAAATGCAATAATTTCGAGGTCCAACAAAAAAATTACGATTTTCGCGGAAAAATTTCGGCTTTGTAATGCAGAAAAAAACGGAAAAATGAAACTATTTTAATTTAATAATTTTATAAGGATTAAGAAAAACTTTGGTTTTTCTGTTTTATATGAAAATTGTAGGCTGTAGAATGTACACAAACTGAAGTGAAGTTAAATAAATATTTCGACAAGAAATATAGTAATCGTTAATGTAGATAAATTTTTGTATTGTTTAAATATAGAACATGACATCAAGAAAGTTTGAAAAAGATCCGCTTTGTAGTTATTAAGAAAAAATTCCTAAAAATCACCGATTTTCGAGCGCTCTAAAGTGTCTTCCCCCCTTAATCGAAGAGTGTTAACTTCGCACTTCAGGTCCCATGTGTTAACCCTTAGCACTCGAATGGCGACTCTGAGGCGCCACTACAAATTGCTATGCCATTATTCAAAATATTGTTTACATTATTAAATTTGTTTATATTTGATAAATTACTAAACATTTAAATATGGTACGAGGTACTATATCAGTTTCATACGTATAAAATGAAAAAAATTATGTACAAGGGAAATATTCTAGATCAAAAGAACTGTTTGATTTTTAAGTTGAAATAGCTCCGAGTGCAAAGGGTTAACCACTGCAACACCGTATGTACAATCAACGATCGTGTTCGATGAACAGCGTGCAGTTTCGAGCGATCCGCGAATTATTCGTCGATAACGATGCACGATCCCCTTTTTGCATGATCAACGCAACGCAACGCAACGCAACCTAATCGGTTCCAAACTGATTGTCCCGACGATACTTTATTTTTCGTTTACGTAATCGTGAACAACCGCTTTCCTTGGCGAGCGTGGAAAATTTCGCGATTCCTGGACACATTTTCGGTTGCATAACGGCGTCGAATTCGACACATTTTCGAACGACATCCGCGCTAAATTATTTATAAAGCCTAGCGCGCAATAGAACCAAAGTTCGTGTTGAATTTTCCTTAACAATGCATATTGTATATTCTGAGATTAGCGAAATGTTGAATTTCAAATTGACGACCGCGGGCCCGCGTACACGTAACATCAAACGATGACTAAAAATTAAGTAGAAATGCATATCCTGCATGACTTCCTTATACTCATAATGGTATGTAAATGGTATTAAGCTATTGTAATTCGAGCAGTTGTAAAAATGGCAACAGTCGCGACATGTCCTGTTTTTGCCATCCGAGATTAGTCGTCCGGTCGTTTACCCTATTTTAAGTTTTTAAGTAGGTATTCTACATTTTACGTAACACCTAACTTGTTTCTCGCATATCAGAATATGCAGTTTATGAATGAAGTTGTACACTTAGCCCTGCACAGGCAAGGATTTTTAAACCATTAAAGATATTTCTTTCGGAGAACCAGATTATGTATAGAAGTCTTAAATGAAAATGGAAAAAGAAAAATGTGTGGCAACTTTGTGTTATTTGTAATAATTCAATCATTTGTTTGCGACTTTGGAAATTAGATACATGAGCCTAATGTCGCTAACGTGTCGACATTAAACCCAGTGTCGCCAGAAACATCCAAAACTGGGTGGATTTACCTCTCCTCCTTTTCCCCTTCCACTATCCCATTCCATTACCATGAGCACACTCCAACGTCCCCCACTAAGACCGTAGACTGGTCACGTGACGTGCCGCGCAACGTGCCGCGCAACGTGTTAGAGAGGTGGTAAACTGTAGTCCCCTCGATTTAACCGATCTGGCGACACTGATTAAACCCACAAGACTTAACCCTTTCGCTTCGAGCGCCGCTTATACGCGGCATCCATGAGATGAGCTGTGGGTACGAGCGCCGACTATAGTCGGCATCCATGTGATGACCTGTGGATACAAGCGCCGTCTATAGTCGGCACGCAAGGACCTGTGTATACGAGAGCCGACTTGCAATGTGCACACTTTTCGGCGTGGTGCCCCATTCAGGGGCATTATTGCGGCGGAGCGGACTGCCGTAGCGAAAGGGTTAAACAAGCATTATATTTTTGACAAATTAATATGTTCTTCGTTTCAATTGATGTTCGAACTAAACTTATGTCAGGCATACGATACGGTCGTATAAAGTATAGCGGTGCCTCTCTTATCGGAACTAATGAGGTTTCATAACTGTTCGCATAACAGAATTTATGATGCCCGAGCATTTTTTATTCCCAAACTTCATATAATTCAATTAAATAATGCAAAGGGACAGTAAAATCTATTTATAATAACATAACGCCATTTAAACTTTGGTAAACAAATATGAATCGTTTTGAAGTTGCATTTCGTTTTTCGTATTGCTGAACAAAATGATAAGGAATAATACCCAAATAGTAATTTCTGAGAATTTTCATTGGCAATAATGGCATCCAAAGAATCAGCATTCTGTCAAAAAATATTAACTGATCATTTTCTAATCTTTTACAATCAAGCGTCGGCTTTGTAACATATTTTTGCAGCAAGTTCGTTGCACACGCGCCATTTCTCACTTCTCAATCACTTCAATCAATTATTACAGTTCTCTGAACGCATTCAATGTAAATGTCATACTGAAATATTGTGAGAAGATTTCGTTTCAGTGGTGGTATACATAGAAGGATATAAATACTGCATACAGTTTACAGATAATAGGACAGTCCAGTGATAAGACATTTGCTTAATATAGTATCTAGACGTTTTAATAATAAGACAGTCCAGTGATAAGACATTTGCATAATGAAGCATCTAGACGTTCCAATAATGAAGTTCTACTGCTCCATTTTCATCAGCCTGTTTATTCTACATTTCTGAAGACAATAATACCATCAACAATTACTAAATACATGCTTCAAGTATCTTGAAAATAAATCAATTATAATAAAACAGTTGCCTCAAGTATCTTTTCCTATGACATTTGCATTATGATTTACATAGCAATATAAAAATTAGTTTTAAAGAATTATAACGATGATCATTTGGCAAGCAATTCATACACTTCTTTTATCTGAGTATATACAGGGTGTTTGCGAAATCGTGGTACAACCGGCTAGGGGATGATTCCTTACATAAAATTTAGTCGAAAATAAGGAATATAGTTTTTTCATACGGAGCTTCATTTTCGAGAAAATCGAGCTTAAAGATTCGTCGAATTCGCGTGCATTAGTATATGCACAGAGTAGAAATAGTTGGTCATGATCAGACGCGACAGCCGATTTCTATCTATTGCCGCGATGGGCACGGTAGGGGCCCCTCAAGCGCCTGCTTCTTGGTGGGGGAAGCAAGCGTTTGAGGAGCCCCAACCGTGCACAGCCCTGCTCTATGGTAACGGCGGATGCTAGTGGGGGATAGTGGGCGCTATGGTGGGGACGGTTTTGTCACAATTGAGACAAAAATGCTCATCCCTGATCTAATGGTACGCGCATTCGCTGAATTTTCCAACTCGATTTTCTCGATAATGAAGCCCCGAATGAAAAAACTATATTCCTTATTTTCGACTAGATTTTATGTGAGGAATCATCCCTTTGCCGATTGTATCACGATTTCGCAAACACCCTGCATTATTATAAAAATTGAGCGAAATTGAAATAAGTGTAGTCTTATTATTTTTATAAAATATTAAGAGTCATTCTAACGTTTATAAGAAAATCGTTTTATTAACTTGGGAACATTTAGAATTGCAAATAAAAAAAGGAGTAAGAAAAATTAAGAAACAAACACGATAAAATTGTAATATTGGAAAAAATACAACATGCATATAGACATACTATAAAATATAAAACAGATCTATTATGAAAAAGTCAAAATTTTTATTCCATTACAATTTTTAGTTAAAAAAATAGCAAAAGCGCATAAACAATTGTAATACAGTGGTAATTCCATAAAAATGACGTTTTTACTTATTAAAACTGGCTAAATAATAAGTACTATAAACTAGTAAATAAAATGAAATAAAAATTTACTAAAACTGAGTTCTAGCTTTTTTGGTGGACGTGCATAATACCAGCAACAATTACCCTAATCACAATAAGTTACATGAGCTCGTCGGGACACTCTTCCGCGAACGGCCGGCTAAAATATAAAATAGATCTACTATGAAAAAGTGAACATTTTTATACCATTACAATTTTTATTTTAAAAAATAGCAATTGCGCATAAACAATTGCAATACAGTGGTAATTCCATAAAATTGACGTTTTTACTTATTAAAACTGACTAAATAATAAGTAATATAAACTAGTAAATAAAATGAAATAATAAATTACTAAAACTGAGTTCCAGCTTTTTTGGTGGACGTGCATAATACCAGCAACAATTACCCTAATCGCAATAAGTTACATGAGCTCGTCGAAACACTCTTCCGCGAACGGCCGGCTAAATGTCATAAAAATATGAAATTATCTGTCAGTCCGTTCACGGTTCGCCATAGATCACTTTGATCGGCCATTCTTTCCTTGTCAATTTGTCAGCCGGCTGCCAACGGGCAAGTGATTGCGACTGTCGTGTAGTTGTCTCTTCGTAACCACGTGCCCGCATTGTCTCTTTGAAAATTTAATTGCCTTTAGGCTTTATCTGCCTTAACTACACGAGCTTGGTTTACTTAAACGTACCGAAGAATTTATTTTTCCTATAAAGTTATTGCAACCGGCAGCTAATAAGATTTCACGCGTGTCTAGCTGTGATCGTGCAGCTTCAACCGACGATTATGTTTACAGACAAAGCAAATTATATTTAACGAGATTCATATTGTTTCCAAAGACTCATCAATCTGTGATTTACACTACTGTAGTCTGCCATGTAATTACTGTTTGTCTACCGAATTTATACTAGTAAATGGTAAACTAAACAAATTTAAATTGTAGACGCTAATTAAAATTACAAACTCAACGTATAAGAAAACATGCTGTCAATGTTTCCTAGTAAACAAGGTAACACCTACTGGTACGAGATAATAATGCAACAACTAATTATACAAGAAATAGTAATTATTAATTCTATGAGGATATTATGTAACGTTTTTTTTTTGCTTAATGCGTCACGTGAAGAATATTGTATTGTAAAATAATCTGCTTGAAAGCTAAAATTACCTAATAAGAATGAAAATAATTGCAGTTGGTGGTTCTAGAAAATTATTAACTACCGGTTGTTAAACGTCGAATTGTTGGATTCACCGGACAACGAAGTTTGATTTAGTTTTGGATAGTCGTGGATATAGTGCAAATTGATTAGGCTATACCCATAATCTCGGACGTTTATTCCACTGCATGTTTATAGACTGAATCGCAGCAGTAATATAAATCAAATGATACCGACGATAAACCGATGACGATTCATAACCTCACTATTAACAAAATTTTTCGTTTCATATTTTTGAAGACACTTCCAAACTTCACAAATGAGAACTCAATACTTTTAATCTGTTTTAATTACAGCTTGGAACTGACAAAATAAACGAACAATTTGTAATAAGTGTCTCGATATGCGCGCATCATGTCAGATTTATTTCATATTTTTTTGCATTTTATTAATTCGTGAAAGTGGAAGAAGATCAAATAATGATCGACCTGATTAAGGTGAAAGCATAAAATAATTTTCCTTTATCATCATCAAAAGGTCCATTGTCAATTTAATTTGTTGCAAGGTCATATAAGGTCGTATTTTCCATAATATGTTAAAGAAGTGACTTAAAGGGGGCTTCTCGTTTAACGACACTGAAAAAAGTGATTTTTACGAGCTATTTTTAGAATAACTATTGTATATCAAGGACCACACCCTCTTGAGATGTTAATAGATAATCTTGAAGTACAAGTGTTATTTCTTTAGTTAAATTCGTCTTATTAACTAATGTACATTATAATAGGTATGCATATTTCTTGAAACTATGTTTTTCAAAATGGCGTGCACGATGACTAAAAAGCTAGTAAAGTATATAACTTCAGACGAAGTTCATTCATTTCTTTACATATTTATGGATTGGATCTAATATTTATATTAGATTTTTTAGATAATATAAAAGCTAATCGGCTGAAAAAAGTAAACTTTTCGTCCCAACCCTAAAAGTAGGTTCAATCCTAGAATAAACTATATCTAACTTCAAAGCAATTTCTCACTTCTTGTGGTTCAATCACTTTGACAGACGTTCCACTGCTAGAATGCCTACACTACCGAAGCTGTTAAGAAGTCTTGTATATTATACAATAAATAATAAAAAGAATTGGACTAAAAAATAGCGCTTGTACTTCAAGACTATCTGTTAACATTCCAAAAAGGTCTAGTCCCATATCTCCAATAGTTACTCTAAAAAAATATTCTGAAAAATCCCTTGTTTTCACTGCCGTTACATGACAAGTTCCCCTTTATATGGACAGGTGAATTAAGTATGCTAAACAAATTCGATACAAATGTGTTCTTAAGTAGCACCCATTTGATTGACCGGATCATAGTATAACTAGAGTAATTTGTTAGTGTAATTTGTTGTAATCGTCCCGGTGTGATCGTGTCGCGGCGGTGAATAAATGAGACCGACGCACAAAGGGAGCGTTTATCCGGACCCGATGACAATCAGCAGCCCGTTCAAATACGAGGTCACCGATTTAGAAAGTCGTGTTTTACATCAACGCAGCCCGCGATGAATAATTACACGACCACTTACGTAATCTGCTAACTAGAATCTTATCAAAGTCTATAGTACGCGAAATCTGTGCGCATCGTTTAGTGCCAGAAAAACGTTCAACATGATTCTCAGATTGAGAATGGCAATGGCCTCATCAACAACGCTATTTCTTCAGTCTAAGTTGTGCAGTGTCGCCAGAAACACCCAGAACTAGGTGGACTTACCTCTCCTCCTTTTTCCCTTCCACTACCATGAGCACACTCCAACGTCCCCCACTAAGACCGTAGACTGGTCACGTGACGTGCCGCACAACGTGTTATTTACATATTACTCTGGTCATCAGAGAGGTGGTAAACTGTATTCCCCTCGATTTAACCGATCTGGCGACACTGGCAGGGAGTGATTTCTCCTCGTACGGCGTTGTGCAAGAAGCCTCGGCCTATCTTCTTTTGGTAATCGCGCAATCGATCTCGCCAACGGACGATTCGCGCCCGCTGATCGCGTGATTCCTGGGGGGGGGGCCAACACACACATACGCAAACGTTCATTCTTACGGTGAGTCTGTCGATCGTCTTTTCCACAATTGTCACGTTGATTCCGCTAATGGACATTCGCGGGACCCAATGGACACATACACACACGCACACATACATCCTCGCCTCTATCCTAAACTTGATTTAGACCCATGATGGGCACGGTAGGGGCCCCTCAAACGTCTGCTTCTCCCACTACCCTCTCTTTTATGCGCGAGGCCTGCACACTATTCACGACGGGCGAAGCACTTCCTTCCTCTATAGTAACGGCGGATGGTGGTGGGGGACAGTGGGCGCTATGGTGGGGACGGCTTAGTCTCAATTGAGACAAAAATGCCCATCCCTAAATGTAGACTAATCCCTCTAACGAGAAATGAATGTATGAGCTTTGGTAATTTTGTTCTTTATTTTATTGTTTATTTTATAAATTTTTTGAAATTGTGACATGCGGCGTTTTTCCTTGTAACCACAAGAACATCTTCGGACACCTGAGTACCCGAAATTCAATTGGGACCGGATACTCGCTCGTGACCCGCTATTTGATTCGAAACATAATTTCTTAAAATAATCTTCTAATTTAAAAGCATTTTATTTCCGTGCCGCGCGTTTGTTGCAATAATGAATCAAATTGCAATCATTACTGAATAATAAGTGATTAATATTTTATATTTTTTAAATCTACATGAATTTTGTATGTATTAGAAAAAAATGTTCAACTTTTAAAACCCAGCTCTGGACACTGTTACAAGAGCCATGGAGGATTATACCAGATGAAAATATAAAAGAATGAATACGACGAATGCAACAATTAACGAAAGATATAATAACTGCCAAAGGAGGATTATTCTTCGAAAAGAATATTTAGATTTAAGAGTTATTAATTTGTTTCTGTTTCTATATTATTTAATTATTTATGCATAATTCGTTAATTTTATACTTATAAAATGAAACACTGATTAAAAATAAAATTATTTTGCGTTGAGCAATTTCTGTACTTATTTTTTCGATTAATTTTCAAGTTTCTATAATTCCATGTGCGGTAGTGTAGATATTTGGTTTAGTACTGATTCCAGCAGAAATCCCGAATTGAATCGCTCTGATCCAAATATTGGTCCTGACCATGATCTACATCTTAAAATTAGTGTTTATCCTGACTGTGGTCCTAGTCTAGCGTTGGTCTTGATTATAGAATAATTTTTTAAATTTTGGTCCTAATCATCTGTTTTCCGTTTTGATGTTGGTCGTCACCAGAAATCAGACTTCAAATTCTTTGCACCCAAACATGTGGATGGGCCAAATCATTAAAGAACTTGCAACTTGAAAATTATAGAAACCTTGCTTCTGATTAAGGTACTGGTCCTAGCTTGCGTCTTGTTTTAAATCTTTATTTTAGCCCTGGATCTAGTTGAAACGCTCTGATCTTGCTAAAGATCCCGATCCAATCTCGTTGGTTTCGTGTTTGACTCTAGTCTCAGTGTTAGTTCTGATTTTGATCTTGGTCCTAATCTTTGTGTTGGCGCTGATATTGGTTGCAATCATCTTGCTCCCCGATATGCAAATGGTCAAAAACAGTCACAAAATTTTCACTTGGAAAAGACAGGGACTTTGCCCTTAAGTAAGGTTTTAATCTCAACTCGATTCATCGTCTTTCTCTTGGTGTTACCCTTAGTTCTAAAAGAAGTCTGGAATTGAATCAGCCCAATCTTGGTAGTATCTCCGATCCAAATACTGATCCTAGTCTAGAATTGACTCTAGTCTCTATGTCGGTCCTGATGTTGGTTGCCACCAGTAATTAAGACTCAACAAGCTTGCACCGTAACATGTAAATGGGCCAAACCACTCAAGAATTGTTTACTTGAAGGGACGGGGACGTTTCGATCTCAGCTCGATTCTTCGTGTTTCTCTTGGTGTTACCCTTAGTTTTAATAGAAGTCGAGGATTGAATCCGCCTAATCTTGGTCGCGTCTCTGATCCAAATACTGATCATAGTCTCTATGTCGATCCTGATGTTGGTTGCCACCAGTAATTGAGGCTCAACAAGCTTGCACCGTAACATGTAAATCAGCCAAACCACTCAAGAATTGTTTACTTGAAGGGACAGGGACTTTTCTCCTAAGTTTTTGATCTCAGCTCGATTCTTCGTGTTTCTCTTGGTGTTACCCTTAGTTTTGATAGAAGTCGAGGATTGAATCCGCCTAATCTTGGTCGCGTCTCTGATCCAAATACTGATCGTAGTCTCTGTGTCGATCCTGATGTTGCTCGTCCGCGTGTTGCAACCACGTGGTCCCGAAAATCGGTGTCGGAATAAAGGAACAGCTATTTGCGGGTCCCCAGACGAGGGTGGATTACTGCCAGATAGCGGCGGTGTCGTGGAGAATGACGTTGTGGTCGGCGATGGCGCCGGCGTGAATAGCTGCGAGGTGCCTCAACATCATCAGCAACGTCTCCAGCGTCACCGCTACTATCGGGAACAGACGCAGCTCGAGGACCATCGCCAGCAATACCAGCAGCGGCAGGAAGAGGAGCTGGAGGACTTGCTTTGCTTTCGTGGACCATCGGACCAGGAGATGGTGGCCCAAGAAATGGCACAGAGTTACACCCAGCTCCTCCATCCGGGTCAGGAGCCGCAGGAGTTCATCTCGTTGGAGGAGCTACAGCCGAGGATCCATCAGGAACATCATAGCAACCGGGGCCAAGTGATCACCGGTATGTCCTCGACCGGGACCCAGCTCTATCAGCATCATCAGCACCATCCCCCGCGCTGTTATTATAATCTCTCGGCTATACACGAGTAAGTGGAAATCCATGCGTTGTTGTCGTGTTTTATGGGTTCGTGTCAATGGCCTAGGCTCTCCGAGTCGAAGCAAGTGGAAGCCCGCTGAGTGTACATATGTGTGATCATTAGACTGCGGATTTTATGCTTTTCATGACAAAAATGAGTAGCTGTAGTTAGGGTGATTAAAGGAATTGAAGAGTTTCAATGTATATTGTTTCTGAGCTAGTGAAATTGTTAACCCTTTGCACTCGGAGCTATTTCAACTAAAAAACCGAACATATCTTCTAACCTAGAATATTTCCAACGTACATAAGTTTTTTTCATTATATGCGCACGAAACTGATATACTACCTCATACAATATTTAAATGTTTAGTAATTTATTACATATAAACAAATTTAATCATATAAACAATATTCTGAATAATGGTGTAGCAATTTCTAGTGACACCTCAGAGTCGCCATTCGAGTGCTAAGGGTTAATACGTTAAACGCTATGTCAGTCCCTGGGGGCTGACGGTATTGAATTTACAGAACAATATACAGTGTATTCACGCTATCACTAGCCATCGTTTTTCTTGCAAATGATAAGTATTAGAAAAAAATGATAGAGGAAAACGTAATACTGTTTTTGGAAAGTAGCATAATGGCGTATGTCATTTTCTTGTAGTTGCACTATTTTCTTAGAAATGAAGGTGACCTTCAATTTTTTAAATGAAATGCTACATATTTTTTTATATCGTATGAAAGCGTGTATCGAGACAAATTTATTCGTATACAACACAACGACCTTCAAGGTCATACAAGGTCAGAAATGGCAGGAAAATTTTGAATATTTCGTACGTAATATTTCGTAAAGATATCGTTCACGATACACAACGCCCAGAAATGTAAACGACTTGCAAAGGAAACTAACGCAATCGTGTGCATTAATATTTTGGACAACGTTAGAAGAAGCTAACAAGAGTGTAATTAATAGAGCCGAAATATGTAGTCGTGCACAATGAAGTTATATTGAACATTTACTATAGCCTCGTCAAAAAAGTATACTTGTAAACGCATTAGTACGAAATATTCAAAATGTTTCTTTCATTTCTGACCTAGCACGATCTTTTGAAGGTCAGTTTTCCTCTTTCATTTTTTTCTAATATTTATTATTTGCAAGAAAAACGCTGGTTAGTAATAGCGTGAACACCCTGTATAATGGAGGGGAGAGTTGCCGAATATGGACCGTCGCCTAGATTGGACCATCACCGTATGTGTCCCGTTTAACACGTGACCGCTTTGATGTCTTCAATACTGCTGCATTCAATTGTAAAGCTAAGCATTTTGTTTATATTACGGGCATGTATGTGTTAAACGGGACATATACAGTGATGGTCCAATCTAAGCGACGGTCCAAATTCGGCAACTCTCCCCTATAATTCATATAATATTAAAAATGTTCGCATTGTTAATAAATTTAATAGATACAGATTAAACAAGAATGCAGTGAGCACGTATTTTGCTTATACACAATCGTATTTTTTTATTGAAACTAAAATAGAAAGTGAAGGAAAAAAGAAATCCGTAAGTAATCCCTGTTCCTTGCAACAGATGTAGACAATTTTTATTCTGATAAAATAAAGATCCGCAGTCTAGTTGGCTTAGAGTTGCTCAATTGGTGTTTTAAATAATTCTGTCGTCGTGTATCACTGTAATTTCTCGAAAAAATCGATCTATTGACAGAACAGATGTTGTAAGTTAAAATAATAAAAGTGAAATTACTATAAACATTTTTAATCGCTATTTTATTAACATATACATGGAGATGACACTATAGTTGATACGTACAGGCGATCAATGTGTTCGATTCTTAAATGCACGCAATTTCCATAGCTTCCTAAACACGTTACACGTTATTAATAAAAACTACAGTCACAGGAAAACAATGCGGAATAATGTGATTGTTGTTAGTAGTCGATACATTTCAAGATTATTGTTTGAAAATTATAAACAAAATTAGATTTATTAACCGAGAGATTCACTCAATTGGAAATGGTACAATAGTTGATTAATGGTTGTGTAGATTTATGTCGTCTAAATGTTTATTGTCGTTAATGTGTTAAGTGGTACAAAAAGAATGCTAATAGAATTCAATGAAATTTGTTACTTCACTTTTATCACATTAAATGGTCGTAACAAATTAATACAGTTAGTTAATTTTATGATGAATCTTTAAGAAACAAACGTACAATCCCATGGCGTCTCCGCCGCGACAATATGGCAGCCGGCTATGTACAATCCGTGATTTCAATGAATGCATGATCGAGAATTATCCTATTCAGTGTTTTTAAATGCAACTTACAAAATAAGACCATAGTCACGTTTTATTTTCATTTATTTTAAATTGCATACATTATAATGATTTAATCACATAGATTATCTAAGTGTTAAAAGTTAAATCTCAACGGCAGTCGTGTTATGCGTTTAAGTTTATGTTACAGACAATTTGTTCGGACAAAACATGTTCAGAGTTTTATTATAAATACAAGGTATATGAAACCAGCCGACTAGTATTTCAGTAACTCTATCGTTACACGACGAGCGACGTGCTATCAATTACTGAAGTATCTATAGGTATCTTTTATCGATATCTATCTTTTGTATATTTCAATCAAACGTAGAAGATGGAAACGTCTGCAATCACATGGATAATCATTAGACTGCGGATATTCATGTAATTTTCAATATCAACAGACAAATTTTAAGAAATTGGAATGAAATAAAATCCTGTTTTTAATAGTAACAGACCTTGAAGATCCAAAACAAATAAAAATCGTACTAAATTTTGTCGTTTTTTTGAAAATTTTCATAAGCTATTAATGCATAAAGATTCGCAGTCTAATAAACATATTGTATATATTTCATTAGTGTACATTTTATTAATTTTTTGTAATGATTTACTATTGATGACCATGACAGTAGCATGAAGTGGCAATTTTGTATGTATGGTTTTGGTATCATTTATTATATCTATAAAAGTGTTTACTATTAAGTAGAGTGTTTCATGCAGACATACTTTTCACATCCGAACAGGTTTCGGATATTAGTTCGGTTAATCGAGATTCTGTGATCTATGATATCGTTTCGATCAGAAAAGTATTACGAACATCTATGTTAGCAAAAGTTTCATAAAAAAATAGTATAGTCCCACCGCTATTTTTTTCTACGTTCGGAATTAGAAACAAGAGATCAAGAAATCGTATCTGTACACGGTACAGAGTCAGGCATGAGAAAAATGCAACAGCCCTTTTTCTTAAATGGAAACCTATGTTTTTGACTACGCCGATTGACGCAGTTTTCTGTGCTTCGCACAAGAGTATTAACATACTTATCTCCTAAACTCATTTGTTTGAAAGTTATTGTAGCTAAGATTGTTGTAGATTTGTGAATTACTTCAATCTGTCGACAAGTGTCCTGGATTATCTACACGATGCTCTATTACAATGTTTGTAACTTTTATGAAATCGGTGAGGACCCTCCTATTCCGAATAATTATCGAGATTTTGCTACGTAATAAAATTTGCTATTCTGTTTACTGTGCTGTGTACAGTGAAGGTTAAAAGTCAGACATTCCTCCAGCCGCATCAGCTGGCAACGAATGTGGTAACAGTGAGAACTGTAACGCCATTTCCTAATTACATGTAGTACGACAACAAAATCGTTCTCCAACCGACCGACCGACCGACCGACCGACACGACAAGAAACAAACAAAACACATTTCATGCCTTGTCCTCATCAGATGTCGTACGACGACAAAATCGTTGTTGTCGAACTGACCGACCAACACGACAAGAAAGAAACAAAACACATCTTATAGTCGCGTCCAAATTGACGATGCGTTCGATACGGCAACGTCGCGCATTTGTCGGTCGGATTGTCTGAATTTGAAATTAGTATGTTTTCTGTCGGATCGCACGCCAAACGCCTCTATGAGCTATTGATTTCCGAAGTGCAAAAAAGGGTTATTTTATGGAACAAACCGATGGAAAACTATAAAAGTCGTATATTAGTGGACAAGGAATGGGAAAAAGTGGCAAAAACGTTTAAAGAAAACAATAAATTGGTAGTTCTGTGGGTCCACTTTTCTGGTATTGCTTCAAGAACACAGTCAAAACTATATCAAGCCATTCTAGTATACTGATAAACTAAGTTGTCATTTTCTCATAGTTTACAGTGAAGTAATTGTGATTTCTATCGATCGAATTTTGAATTATGTTAGAGAAGATGTTATTGGCGCATGGTTCGATCTTTTATAGTGAAGGTGATGAAATTCGCCGAATTTTATTCTATCCTTGTATATTATGGAATAATGATAAAATTAGTAATTGTAAATTATATATATATATATATATATATATATATTAATAAATATATATATATATATATTAATAAATAATATTAAAGAATTTGGCAAAAATTATATCCACCTGTTTGACAAAAACATGTCTTTTTGTGTATTAATTTAAAGTCATCTCTGCTCCATGCTATTTTAAATAGCTGCAGTATAGTGACTGTACAAAGGTAGCATAATCATTTGTCTTTTAATTGAGGGCTGGAATGAAAGAGTTCATGAGATATAAGCTGTTTCAATATTAATTAATAAATTATAGTATATATCTTACATAACATTTTTCAGTAAAAAAAGCAAGTTGGACTGCGACAAAGACACCTTGAAAACTGACAGACTCGATCTTAAATAACATTCGATAGTCCGCTGTATATGGACACTGTCGCATTGTTGTACGACCGACCGAAATCGGTCGGCTGGACGACAGCAATTTTGTTGACGCACGACATCTAATTAGACAAAGCGTAAGACGGTTCCAGTTCGAACGGACCGTATACCCCACGGCGACGGCTGGCGTGTGTCTGATCGATCGAAACGCGATTTATTGTTTCAGAAACACCTGTTCCACGGTTTACTTCGGCGACATAGGCGCGGCCTCTGGCGTGGGCGAGGTATCGACGGTCCCGGCGGGGGGTGGCGATGGTCTCAGCCTGACTCCAACCCCCGCCACCAACGACACAACCGCCGCTACCACCACCACCAGCTCGAACACGACCTGCGCTACCACCGTTACCATCACCACTACCAGCACCACTGCACCAGCCACTGGGAACGATAACAGCAACCAGGGGGTCGTAACGGGGGCTGAACCGCCCCAGCCTATGGAGAAACCCCCCACCATGGTACCCGACCAGGCACCCGCCTCCGGCCATCATCACTACCATCACCGTCATCATCACCATCATCACCATCATCATCGACACAATCAACAGCGAAGCGCGTCCACCACACCGAGCCTCGGCCAAGCCAACACCGACACGTCCGATGAGTTCACGCCGGTGCCGAGGAAAAGGAAACTATCATGCCAGTAAGACGATCACTTTACTAATTAACACGTTGAATTAAATTAACCCTAAATAATTAACCGTCGAATATATTCTCATCAATGAAATTTAGTTAATGACAGAGAAACTGGAAAAATCAAAATTGATCACAGTGGGTATTACTGTGTATACAGGGTGGTCCTTTCAAATAAGACCACCTAAATATCTCTTCAATTTGTTGTGATGCAAAAAATATTTTTTACGTAATGTGCATAGTGTCAAAGGACCAATATCTGGCAAGAATTTTCCCTAAGGTCATTTTTTTCAGAGTTGTCTAGGTCATCCATGTTGTTTTTTACGCATAACTACATTTTTTTTATTATTGCATCGTGTAGCTGAAAAATACATTCGGATATGTATAATAACATAACCCTGAAATGACCTTGATCTTCGAAAATTAAAGTTTTACGTAAAACTGATATCTATCGAGATCACAAGCTATGACCAAGACTCGACAATCCAGAGCGTGAATGTAAATAAACATGTTTACTACCGTAATACCGATGGTATCTAATGGTTTGAAATCTTGATCAGTTTCAATTTATCAGTGAATCGATATACTGTTTGAACTAGAACTAGAATCAAATAGTTTATCATGAACGACCAACTATACCAGAGTACATGAAAAACCGAATAATTAGATCTTGTGATGATATTAATTCCGAAACAAGTAGAAGATCTGCACAGTCGGTCGTTGCACGTTTCAGGAAATGTATCACCGTAGGAGGACACCATTTTGAACATCTCCGAAGATGATAACTTAGGAGAAAGTGAGTGTTGTCTTAACACATCTCATGATCGATATTTTGAGTGTGATAAAAAATATTTTCTTTGCAATCACAGGTTCAGGAGTCTTGGCCAAAGATATTCGACATAAGTTTTACGTTAAACTTTAATTTTCGAAGATCAAGGTCATTTCAAGGTCATGTTATTATACACTATCCAAATGTGTTTTCCGTTCGGCTACACGATGCAATAATAAAAAAGAATGTAGTTATGTGTCAAAAAACACCGATGACCTTCATAACTCCGAAAAGAGACGACCTTGGGGAAAAAAAATTCTTACCAGATATTGGTCCTTTGACACCATGCACATTACGTAAAAAATATTTATTGCATCACAGTAGGATGAAGAGATATTTACGTGGCCTTACTTAAAAGGACCACCCTGTATATGTATGGATTAGTTTATTGGTTTCTCTTCGGGATTGCAAGATGGTTCTGTTTCTGCGTTTCGCTTAGTCACTATCTTATTTAATTCTCATTAACTCTGCTTCTTAAAATATAATATAAAATAACATCGTATAGACAACACTCTATACAACACATACCTAAATCTAACCTAAAATAAAATGGAATAATACAAGATATAATAACAGCTATAATATAAATATTCTTTTAGTAATAAATAAAGTACTTCTGTTCTCTCACAGTGGCTATTATATTTGAATAATATTCAGTTCATTTAAATGTACACTGAATCCTCTCATAACACGGTACTCAAGAAATATTGTGCATAAATTGCGACAGTCCTCCTATAACACGGTATGCTTATTTAGTCTGCGAATTTTATGTATTTATTTAAACAAGTTGGTGCAGTTTAAAACAGTACAAACATTAAATGAATTTAAAGATGTCAATATTGTCAGTCGGTCGTCTTCAACTTACTGAGATTGTCAAGGGATTATTAATTTTAAAATACATGAACTACATCTCTCATGAAAGACATTGATCTCTTTTCTCTTAATAATTTTAATGAGTTAGAAATAATACAACAGTGTTTCTAAATTCTATAAACAAACACATAAAAAACGCAGTCTATTAACCTCTTGCCGTGTTATTTTCTTCATAGCAATCCTTAAAACTTCTTTGTACTTAATAATTCCCTAGTAGAAAATGAATAACAGAGAATAAAATTGTATTTCGATTGAAAAGAAATGAACGCCATTCATATTTAGTAGACCTTGTTTGAAATCTTCTTTAAGTTATTCTGATTCGTTATTATAAGACAAAGCGTTAATAATCATCCTCAATCGAACTCGTTATAAAATTAGAGACTCATGAACTTGTTGAAACAAATTGATAAAGTCGTCCATTTTTATGGGGCAGGTATCCTCGAAACCTCGACAGGTGAAAATATAGTACTTTCTTCTTTTATCCATCGTGTTCTTAACATAGTTGGTTCGACGGGACGTGTGAGCGGAAGTCGTACAGTAGTCGGTGTATTACACACTAACTCGTGCACAAGTGTAGAGAACACGTCGGAAACGAAGCCTCCCAAATGTATTCAAGACTGACATTTCCATCCACAAACATCTTTTCACCCTTTATCCCCTCCGTTGCCATTCCCGCGACGTTTCCCGTTAAACGGCCACAACTCCCAAGTAATTACCGATCAAGGTGTCGGTTACCGGCTCAAAGGGTTAACTTAATCATTAACAGAACACCGAAGATTTGCGTTCCCTCGGGATACCGGGTCTCTCGAAATTGCGTTCGGTAATTGGCGGAAACTGGTCCCGTTTGCCACCTTGTCCGCAATATCGAGGGTAGTTAACAACACAGTCGAAAATATTAGCTCATTTTTCAACACATTAACATTCCGAATATCACCCCCCCCCCCCCCAAAATTCTTGCAAGATCAAAGCAATGTAATTAATACAAATGGAAAGTTAAAAATGAATCGTAGTGGATGCCGCTTTAAATCTTCTGCATTCTAAAAATTTTAAGAGAATCAGGATATATAAATAAATATATTACCGATGTGGCGGGGTATCTGTTAATATATTTTTCTTTGCAACCTATTCTTTCTGTCTATCACTAATTTTTACGCTAATTGGCATTGGAGAGTAAATTACTTTCTTTACTGTGGATTCATATTTATGCTACATTCTTAGTTTATGCATTTTTATTAATTCCATTCAAAAGTATTTCCATGCTTATAAACAATTGTGGCATTAAAAAGATAAAATTATGCAAAGCTTTATGAAATGATTAAACGCAAACGTTGCTAAAATTGCTTTAACAAAATATATAGCTTAATAGTAGTGGTAGTAACTTTATTGGTTCCCCTAAGGGTTACAATCCTTTATAGTTTTGTCTTCTCCCGCTTTACCTCATCATCCCGCTCCTAAAACTAGTCTTATAACTATCTTATATCCTACTTTAATTCTAAACTTATACTAAATAGAGAGATAGGAAAACCAATTTACAAAAGTCGCTATTTACACTATTTACATTACTCCATATTAAACTATCGCCCTTCCTCCTTATACCCCTAATCATTGCCCCCTTCCCTAGCATCGGACTCCCTCTTCCGGTCGCTTATCGCCCTTCCTAACCTAACTCTTTCCTTTCTTACCCTCTCTCCACTCTTCCACCCTTCCCCACCCCCCTCGTCTTGCAGCACCTCCCATACCCTCTAATATATTATAGCTTAGTTGAAACGTGTTTAATTCATTTTTATTAACAAGATTCTGTTAAGCAGATACAATTAAGTAAAGGTTAAAAAGGTGATCGAGCAAAAATATTACTAGAATCACTTTGATAAAGTACATAGTGTACATAACAAGTATTTAAATCATTTCTATTAACACCATTCAAATTTCTATGGTTGTAGACAACGTTTAATAAATTACAATTAAGCAAACGATCAAAAATTATTCACATATAGAACGTTATGAAAATTTCCAGTTTTATAGAACGTCATACAAAAAGTGGAATAACGGAACCATTTCTTTCACCGATTAAAAAATTAGTAGCGTACAAGGCAAATTAATAATATTAATTTGCTTTAGACTAATGTACACGTTTCCTTTTATTTTAGACATATTTACACATGCCACAATGTGCAAAGATCAGCAATCTAATTTACAATGAAATTAGCCAAGTGTCAATCAAATCATCAAGTACTTAAAAAGTAAAGCATCGTACAGAAAAATATTCTTCAACGTTTTCGACCGAGTTCGTCATGCGGATTGATCTTTTCCCGAGTTACGTCACCAGTTACAAGACACCTCGCGTATTCAAATGATGTTTTATCGCGTACGCGTTAACAATCTTGGCTGAATGTTTCTCGTCCGAGGAAATAGTCGTGGTTCGCGAAACTTCGAAGAGCAATGAAAGCCTCGTGGAAGCTTTACGCGATCAAAACTTGGCGAAATTGTGCATCAAAAGGTGTGTGTCGCGCCCTCGAAAGGGTTGTACCTCGAAGAAATTGTTTCGCTTCTACGCACGCTTGGTTTCTCTGTGTTTCGACGTTTCGGAGCGCGAGTATGTAGGTCTTCATCAATTATTCCGCGGTTCCGCATTATTTCCTTCATGGCGACTAGAGTTACAATGAAACCAGTCTATAAGGATGCATACAGAAGAAAGAATCAATATCATTCTAATTTAAAAGCGTAAAATATATGAATTATTTCTGGCGATATATATGATAATAATAAAATGAAAATATTCTCATTCACGATCGTATGTTTATTATCGAACTGTGTGATCACTAGACAGCGGATCTTTATGCGAAATAAAAATTGTTTCCATTGATTATGATGAACAAGACCCAAACAGAAATTTCTTTCTTACTTTAATGATTTCAATAAGCTGAAACTAATACATTGGAGCTCCTAAATTCTTTTAATCTGTTTGCTGTTTTAAATCGCACCTACTCATCATTTTTATCATGAATGCATAAAATCCGCTGTTTGGTGATCACGTTATGAAGAATCCCCAATCAACATTTAGGATGAAGTGTCTTAGGCATTTAATTAATATGAACTGTTTTTGGTAAGACTAGAATGAGAGATACAGAAACAAAATTCCAGTAACATAAATATAAAGAATAACAAATTTTCTAATGAATGCAAATGGGTCAATCAAGTGGGCACGAGGTCGAATACATTTGTTATTGTTTAATTTCGTTGTAAGAATTAATTTCACATTCGATATCTGACCTGAACCAAACAAGTAAAAATTCCCACAGAATATCAATAATTAATCCTTATGTATGGAATTAAAATGTATAAGTAAGTTTCAAACTTCAATAATTAAAATAGTAGTCCGTCTTTCCTAAATCTGTTCAAGAAAATATAAAAATGGCTACCTACAGGCACTCCCATTAATATTCGCTCTTAAAAAGACGGTAATCTTTTGAATACCGGATCATACGACTTGGACATTTTCAGATGTTGGAACACGACGTGAAGAAGAAATTTTGAAACAATTGCAATTGGTCGGTATTGCAGAGAAAATACTAACAGTTGTTTTTTACCATTTTCTTTTATGTGAACCTGTATTGAACTGTTAGAGTTAGCTTCAAAATGTTCTTACACATTAACCAGAATATACAGGACGCACATCGCATCAAACACGTGCACACTATAAAGAGGCAAACCAAGGAACACACGAAGACGCGGGAGATACAAAAACAACGCGATTCCAACCACACAACAGAATCGCCAAAACAACACGACGTGCGAATTTCAATCATTCCAACACTAACTTTTAGTATTTTCTTTGCAATGCCAATCATTTGCAATTTTTTTTAAATTTCTTTTTTGCGTCATGCAGTAAACTGATTATTCTAATCCCCTCCCCCCCAAATCCAAGACATATGGTACAATATGAAAAATGTTCTCGTCTTTTTAGGAGTATCCTAATATTAACCAGTTAAGTGTGTTTGACGACTATATCCGTCACGGAGATGTGGCAGAATTTTGTGTCATGGCGACTATACCCATCATGCGTAAAATTTTGTTACAATTTGATATTTAAATTGTAATTTTGGCGAAAACTAAATTATATTCGTAAATTTTATTATGTTTAAAATGTTTAGAGGTCATAACGAAATGAAACAAGCAAATAAAAAAAATACTCTGTGTTTGACGACTATACCCGTCGTCGCTTAATTATCGCGACACACACTGGTGCGCGCTTTGCAAAAAGATCGCCACAGGTAACTGGTTAATAAAAGTAATTGTAAGTACCCAGCTGTTCATATGAGAATTATCGTCAGATGAAGATATCTGTAGTCAGTGAAAGGGTCCTTTGTTTTACACCATTTTACAATGAAATGCCTAAATAATCGTTGCCTCATTTTTGTTTCAGTGACGGCAGTGATTTATTAGACGACACGGGGGACGATGCCAAATCAGTTCGCACAAACGACGACAGTAAGAAGTGAGTAAAATTATGTTCTAAGATTAATCAACTTTTAGGGGCAGATTTAGTGGAACTATTTATTCTGCTAAAGTACATCCAGGTTGTTTTCGAAATCGAGGTACAACCAGAAAGGGGGTGAATCGTTAGAAAAGAAAGTATGTTAGAGAACAGACGAAGAAAGCGTTTGGTATAGGACTCCGTTTTTCAGAATATCGAAATCAAATGTTCGTTGGGTGCGTGTGCCATTGAATAGAACTCTGATGGCGCTCTGCATCGCTCGACTTTACTACTTCCTGTAAGTACGAACGTATGCGTAACATTTAGTATGATTTCGGCTGTGTAGCAGCCGTTCGAGCACCGCAAAGTTTCTCTCGTATCTCCACTGCAAAGTGAAAGGGCACAAACCACACAATCTAGCGTGGGCGAGCCTAATAAATTGCAACTTCGTGTGTTTAACGATGCTCTATCTTGAACTTTATCGTTGAGAATAAGGATGATTGTTGTTAGACACTTTTGGGCTTAGGTTGACCCATTAACGAGACTATAATCGACAGCTGTTTCTGATTATACAAGAAAATAGTTAGGAAAAAAGTATTCTTTTTAAAGGGATGAATATGATCAGGATAGAATGGATTATTCAAGATTGTTTTGTAATATCATTTTCAAGTCGCCGAAGTTTATTTTTAAAATAAAATCTTTGTAAAGCTGATAGGATAGATATTTTATAATAACATTTCGAAACTGTCGATGTTTATACTGGGTGGGGCACTATAAACAGGTCACCTGAATAACTCGCTTGCTTTTGAAGATAGAAGAAAATGCATGAGACGAAACTTACTTGATATCGAGGCGCTCGTAATCTGATGTCATTAATTTTTTTTATAGGTAGAGACGTCAAGGAGATATGAAGGTCAACTCTGTTTTTTTAAATGAAACGGTATGGTTTTTTATTTACATTCTGATAGTGTGTTTCAAGACGAATACAATGACCTATTATGAAAGTCATTCAAGGTCACGCAAGCTCAACTGCAATAGAAAATAAAGTGTCTGAATTAAGTGTCTATTCGTCTTGAAACACACTATCAGAATGTAAATAAAAAACCATACCGTTTCATTAAAAAAAAAAAACAGAGTTGACCTTCATATCTCGACGTCTCCACCTATAAAAAAAATTAATGACATCAGATTACGAGCGCTTCGATATCAAGTAAGTTTGGTCTGATGCATTTTCTTCTATCTTCAAAAGCAAGCGAGTTATTCAGGTGACCTGTTTATAGTGCTCCACCCAGTATAAACATCGACAGATTCGAAATGTTATTATAAAATATCTAACCTGTATACGAAATAAATTTTTTTGCGGTATTTATCGCCAAGAAGAAGATAATTTATTTTTAATATCTATTAGAAGTCTACATTTAGAGTAAGAAATTAATATTTAATAATCGTCTATAAAGAAACTGCAGACTAAGTGCCGCATCACGTGTTTATGGGATATTGTAATTAAAATAGACTTTTAACTAATGGTATTTGGAAGTAAATAGTTTTGTACTTTTGTTACAGCGAATTATAAGCTACATATCAACTAGTCTAAACTGACTAATGAGCTAAATATCACGTTATGTATGACAAAATTAATGCTCCATCATTTCGAAGGGTATGATCTTGAAAACAAGTAGAAGATCTTTTAACACTAGGTTTACGGAGCACTAAAATTGATTCTTTTACATTGCTTTATAAAAATAATAAAATTGTATTTACTTAGATCTTCAGCGATTTTTATTGTAATATGTGCACAAAAAAATAAATCTATTTAATAATTCCTCACGAATAGCTCTTTACACTCTTAATAATCGTAAATTAAAAAAATTTTGAATCCGTCATTTTGACGGGCTCCGTAAATCTAGTGTTAAACTCTAACCTTGGTTAACTTTATATGAAAAAATATCATAGTTTCGACTGACGTGTATAGTATGTGCGTGAAATAGCCCACTGTTTTCCAATTGTACCACGATTTCGTCAAAACAATAGGTTTATGAAATAATTTATTTTGATATTGTGTGACTTTTATGGACATTAGTATGACACAGTTAACGCGTTAAAAATAAAATGAAAAGTTTCTGAAAAATGACAGTGAACTCGAATGACGAATTAAATTGTCATCTCCAGTTGACGTTTTGCAATTTTATGTCGAGTCACACTCTACATCAGGGATGGGCATTTTTGTCTCAATTGAGTGTTGGTTCCGAACCACTTTCTGCCAACAACACGCGGCGTATACCTAGGACGTCATCCCCGGGCTTAATGGTATGAAAACTAATATTTTATTAAAAAATTTTGGCGCCTCTCTTGGCAATAGTCCGCGCTTCTCTTAGGAGGCGCACCTCCCAGGTTGGAAACCACTGCTCTATGGTGGACAGGCGAGGATTAAACCCACGAGATTCACGGTTAGTCGATTACATAAAAGAAGATGCACGTGCATTTGAAATAATCGGAGGGTGATGGACACACCAGTCACAGCCGCGTTCCCGTCGTATCAAAAAACCGCATTACACAAGTGATGCTTAAATCCTAGTTAGCGGTTACGTATTATTATGTCATGTGCGGGCAAAGTAACTGCCACCTTGACCTACCTTGATTTCTTTGCTCTGGCTTCACCGGCCACGTCATTAATCGGATTCGTGTCGCCGTGTCCGTGGTCACGATCGTGAAAAACGCGACACGTGTCGTTCAAGTACACTAAACCACCTCCGGTATCCCTATTAACCTATTAAACGAACAACACAAAGAAAACACGATATCTTTATTCACCGAAGTTGCTTTTCTGGCTGGCATAGTTCCAACAAGCTTTTCAAATAATTGCGCCATTTGCCGGATGTTCTTCAGGATCGTCTTCGATTTATAATGATTCGACGAGACAAAAATGTATTTTTAAATGGTCATTTAACTGAATTCAATGTCTGCTAAAAAGGGGACGTAAAAAATTATAGTAAACGATGATGACGTCGAAAACTATAAGGGAAAAAAGTGAATACAACTTTATAGACTTTATAGATTATGAAATGTACTCCGTTTTTGCAAATTTTCTTCCGGTAAACCGAACCAACGAATATTAACACTGGGTTTACGGAGCAGTAAAAGTGACTATTTCACATGGTCATTTAACTAGATTCAATGTCTGCTAAAAAGCGCACGTAAAAAATTATAGTAAACGATTATGACGTCGAAAACTACAAGGGAAAAAAGTGAATACAACTTTATAGACTTTATAGATTATGAAATGTACTCCGTTTTTGCAAATTTTCTTCCGGTAATTCGAACCAACGAATATTAACACTGGGTGTATAGAGCACTGAGAGTGACTATTTCATATTATTTTATAAAAATAACGAGAATGTGTCTATCCAAATTTTTAGCCATTTTTTTAATAAACATTTATAGCATCGAACTCTGTGCAGCGTATTAGAGATTCATTAACTCTACTTGTAAGATGAAATAATTGGACAGAAATTGGTGGAGATTATCTCAGAGAGTATAATGGCCTCTCTAAAATACTAATTTGTTGAACTAATTTGTACACCTAATAATAACAATTTTTGCCCGTATATTTATGAATGCGCGTAGAACAACATCATAGGAAAAAGAAATGGAAAACTGACTTAATAGATCACAATATCTCATTTACTTGTTTTAATCACACTGATTGACATTTTAAGACATAAATAGTGATAATAACTTTAGGTTTGGGTTGTCCAATGTAAAGAAAAAATGTAATGCTAGCAAGTTTTATTTCTTTGTTATAGAAATTTGAGTTTGTCTTTTCTATAACAAAGATCCGAGTTCATTTTAACAATTAGGAGGGAGAAGAGATCGTGGTCCATTCACAAATCGAAACTAGAGTTTTCTCGAAGCGACCTTCTACAGTTCAGTTCGTCGACGGGCTGCCGGGCTACTGAATGCGAATCTGCACTGACAAAAGCGCCGTTTGTTAACTGATTCGTCTTTCATAATTGATTGACGACGCTGCCGGCCGCCGCGTTGTCGAGCGAGTTGTCTGAACCGACGGCAAAACGACAGCGTGAAATTTGACCTGTTAATTGGCGGGGACATGGTAGCTCATCATTTGTAGTTGATAATATATACCGACGATTCGCAATTCACTCTAATCGCACTCACATTCAACCGTTTTGAAATACGTGTATTGTGGATTTTCAAACACACAGAAATATGAAAAGTGAAATTATATTGAGAACCTTCTCTCATGTTAAAATGTAGTATTAAATATTTTATATAATGTACATTAAACGTACATGTTCGGAAATTTATAAACTTATTTCCAACTGTTTTGATATACGTGTATTGTGGATTCGCAAACAGACAGAAATATGAAAAGTGAAATTATATTGAAAACTTTTATCTCACGTTAAAATGTAGTACTAAATATTTGATGGTACATGTTCGGAAATTTATAAACTTATTTCCAACTGTTTTGATATATTGTGGATTCGCAAACACACAGAAATATGAAATGTGAAATTATATTGAAAACTATTGTCTCACGTTAAAATGTAGTATTAAATATTTGATGTAATGTACATTAAACGTACATGTTCGGATATTTATAAACTTATTTCCAACTGTTTTGATATATTGTGGATTCGCAAACACACAGAAATATGAAATGTGAAATTATATTGAGAACCTTTTCTCATGTTAAAATGTAGTATTAAATATTTTATGTAATGCACATTAAACGTACATGTTCGGAAATTTATGAAGATAGTGTTGAATCAACCTGGTTATAACAAGAAACTAATATGAGAACGAAAGAGGTGTTTATAACACTTGCTATATTAAATAATTAATTCACCAAGGTTGCCTTGATAATTACTACATTGGAGATTTGTATGGTATATTAAAAATAACTCCACCAATTTCAAGACATAGGAGCTAAACAGAAATTTTCTTCTTCCTATAGTTATAGTTATTTTAAGAACTCTAATTCTTTTAATTTGTCTACTGCTGCAAATTTATTTGACTCATTTGTCTCACAAATGCATTAACTCTGCAGTCTAGTAATTAGTCACAGATATTCACATATAACATATAAAAACGCAATGTTTAATAATATTGATTCGACTACTAAATGTAAAATAATTTTTTTTTACTTTAAATAAACTGCACATTTCCAAGGTATCAAGACCGTCACTGCTAAACCTAACAACTTCTGCGATAACAGCATTGAACATAAGAAATTCGAGTAAATTCCTTAGAGTATACCATTTTGGCCTTAAGTTACAAAATTTGCTGGTTAATTTACGCAGCAACAAAATAGAGCATTTTATATCTTGAAGACAAAAACACGATTCCACGAAAACAAAGAACAATCAAATGGTTCCAGAAGAATAAAGTTTGAAGAAATTTGCTGCAGTTGTTAACGCGACTTTACTATAATAGGTAAACTAAAATTAATAACTAACCAAGCATTACTTTCCAATCAATCATTTAGAAATACCACTGTTAAAGATATTTCTGCATTATCTACTGTACCCATGTCGTAATATACATTCGTCGAAGTGGAAATAACGAGTAATGGTCAGACGTGCGAATTAAGTGTTACAAGATAACTGCGAATATTATGTATCACACGATTGTCTAAGGTTCAGTACAATATTATGAAGAATTGAATAAAGTTTAACGAATGTTTCATTTCTCTTGGAACATCATAATATCCTCGATGGATTAAAGAAATCTCCGATTGGTTCCAATCACTTTAAAGTAGTCCTAAATGATCTATACTCGCATCGTCATTCGCAGTTTAGTTATGAGGCAACGTGTGTACGCATATGTGATTGAAAACAAAAATGTTTGCACACGATATACAGTGGTGTGCAAAAGTATTCGGACAACCTTTACAAACGAATAACTTTTTTAAAATTGGTTCGGCAAGTAAAAATTACCATCGGTTCAAATTACGAAGAAAAGAATAATGGTCATGATTTCTAACTTTTTTATCTGCGCCTGTAATGAAGATTGAAAATATGCTTTTTGTAGATCTAGGGAAGTTATGCACATGCGCAAAGTTTCATCGAAATCGGTTGACGCATCAAAAATCTAAAGGCATTGAAAGACGTAAGAATCTTTGAATTTTGGGCTACGGTTGCTCTAAATCGCAGTTTCTCACAATTTTTGCCATTTTTAATCATGCATAGCTTAAATTTTCATTATAGCCGCAGGAAAAAGTGTTAAAAATCATGAGCATTACTTTTTTCTTCGCAATTTGGACTGATGGTAATTTTACGTTATTGTAGATTATCTGGTAAATTAATCGCTCTAACATCTGAAAATAACGCAAGACGTATGAACCATTCTTAGAAAAGTTTTTCGCTTTTAAACGGTTGCCCTGATACTTTTTGCACGTCACAGTAGGTAACATTTCGATCCCGAAGTTTTCATTATACAGTATTTCATCGATAATTGTCCACAACACGGGTCTGCGGAGGGACAATTATGCGCGAGGGGATATCATTGCTTGAGGTTTGCCGAACGTAGAGAAGGACACCCGAGCTCGAGAGGCCTCGGTCACCGAGAAATGTAAACATACCTAATCCGAATTTCCAACTTCTTTATTATTCATTATTCTTTTATGGGACTTCGATGACCATATTTGTGGCATTTTTCTAATAAAAATGATACCAAATATGATATAATTCCGATGATATTTACTTGTGTAATCGACGATTAAAGTTTCGGGCGCGAGGAAGGATAGCGTATGGGAAAGAAAGAGACGCGGAGAGTCGCAGTCGGCGGCACAGTTCAAAGGCTCGCGCGTCCTCACAATGTATTACCAAGGAATAACTTTTTTATTATTACTTGCAGAGAAGAGAAAACCTAAGAAAATCCGGAAAAACCAATGTCGAGGTTTTACGGTCACGGATTTACATTTTGGATTTAGGAACGTAGATGCAATTTGCAACGGAAGGCCGACAACTGTAGTACGGTGAATTTATGGGATCGGACATATTTTGCAATTGTTCGTATTATCCAATATATTTTCAACGAGACGATGCGACTTGCAGTGTCCCTTTCTTTACTATTTACTCTCTTTGTCTGTCACCAAAACTTAATCCATCGTCAATTAAAAAAATAAATATGTATGTATAATCAGAAAAATTTTGATCAGAGAGATATTACAAATATGATGGTAAAAGTCTCCTAAAAGATTAATTAAAAATGAAAAAGTGTCGTCATTGCATTACTGTTGCCTCACTGATGTTATGTACCTGACCTATACATAATGACCATACACCTGTATATGATCCGTCACAAATCTAATAGAAAAAGTCTCATAAAAAAATAAGTAATAATAAAAAAGTTATTCCTTGGTAATACATTGTGAGGACGCGCGAGCCTTTGAACTGTGCCGCCGATTGCGACTTTCCGCGTCTCTACATCATCGGAATTATATCATATTCGGTATCATTTTTATTAGAAAAATGCCACAAATATGGTCATCGAAGTCCCATAAAAAAATAATGATTAATAAAGAAGTTGGAAATTCGGATTAGTGTGGTCTCACCGATATACCCGAGCCGCATGGTGTCATATTTCTCGGCGACCGAGGCCTCTCGAGCTTCACGGCCCCTGAAGGGGGTACACCCCGCACTAGTGGGGATATCTCAGGGACAATTATGTCGGAGACATTTGGGACAATTACCGATGAAATACTGTACATATGGACCGTTTATTTTGAAAGTGGTGTGTCCATTTTTTGGAAAAAATGGAGAAATCATAAAATAAACAAATAATTTAGAATTAACTTTTTATTTATAAACGATTCACACTTAGTATTATAAAATATCCATGTGTTTTGATCAATTTAAAATTCATCAGTAAATGAAATTGCCTAACGGTTGGTTATGAAAGTGGTGTAAGTCCATTGACGACCCAGAAATAATATATTATTTTAGTTAAATTCACATATAAGTAATTTATGTAATCAATCGAAATATTTCTAAATTCATAGGAACATTGCCAAACTTAGTACACTTTATTTATATTTTTGAATTGAATAAAATGCAAGCCTTCAATATCTCAAAAGAAGAAAAAAAGGGGTTACACCATTTTCAGAATAACTAGTAAATATATCAAGACATTACTGCAATTTCAATTTTCATATGGAATAATCATGGTTACAGAAAAGATTATTTTAGTCAATTCAGTTAATACGAAAGTCAATTACAAACTTAAATGAACATTCGAATGTCCTTTGCAAATAATTTAAAGTTTCCCTTTTCAATGTGTTACAGACAGAATCACAGTGAGATCGAGAAGAGGAGGAGGGATAAGATGAACACCTACATCACGGAGCTGTCGGCGATGATACCGATGTGTCACGCGATGTCTCGTAAACTGGACAAGCTCACTGTCCTTAGGATGGCTGTTCAGCATCTGAAAACTATCCTTGGGGCTGTCACTTCCTATACAGAAGGTCATTATAAACCGGCGTTCCTCAGTGATCAGGAATTGAAAACGCTGATACTTCAGGTGAGTCGAATACAGGAACAATCGAAACGTAACTACCTATTAAAAAAGTTAATGTTAATACGTTTAGTTTTAATTGTCGAAGTATTGACCATCACATTCGATGATCTGCCATCTTTCACCTAACATCTTAACCCCTTGTCGTACCCGCTAACTCCCAATTGCTCGAGCCATAATAAACAAGAAGGTCGGTCACGCGACGAGCCATTTAGCTGTTTAGCCGTGTGCTCGAGCTTGCGCAAAATGTATGCGTCTTATGACATGTATATTTCGGTGCAACGAAAGGGATTGTGAAATAATAAACACGTTTGGGCACAACTAATACTTTCAAGATGTCTGGGAAGTAATTATGATCAATTCATTGGTGAAAAAAAATGATTTATAATTTGAAAGTGGATAATGTATCAGTAACAATTTGTAAATTAATACTTAATTTAAATTAATAATGGTTTGAGAAAACTCGTAGAAAATTAGTAATCTTCGCGTTAGTGTTGTTTACGTTTGTCACGAATGAAGTACCACGAGCCAGGCTCGCGTTGTTTACGTTTGGTCCGAACGAAATACAACGAACCAGGCTCGTGTTGTTTACGTTTGGTCGAAGCGAAGTACAACGAGCCATGCTCGCGTTGTTTACGTTTGGTCGGAACGAAATACAATGAGCCAGGCTCGTGTTGTTTACGTTTGGTCCGAACAAAGTACCGCGAGTCAGGCTCATGTTGTTTACGTTTGGTCGGAACGAAGTACAACGAGCCAGGCTCGTGTTGTTTACGTATGGTCCGAACAAAGTACCGCGAGTCAGGCTCATGTTGTTTACGTTTGGTCGGAACGAAGTACAACGAGCCAGGCTCGTGTTGTTTACGTTTGGTCGGAACGAATTACAACGAGCCAGGCTCCTGTTGTTTACGTTTGGTCCGAACGAAGTACCGCGAGTCAACTTCGTCCTTATTGTTTTTGGCCCAAATTTCTTACCACGAGTCTCACTCGTTGTTGGTGGCCAAGGTGTTAGTGCCATTCTCGAAACATACGGTGGGTGTACAAAGTATTCGTACACCTTTGAAAATCGAATAACTTTTTTAAAATTATATCAAACGACTTAACAATTATTTTGAGATGTCAGACGCATAAGTTCTACTAGGTAACGTGTAAATAATTTTTCTCCAAAAATTGCTATTGGTCAGAATTGCGACGAAAACAGTAATGATCATAATTTTTAACTTTTTTATAAGGGGAGAGATAGTAAACATTTTGCAGTATCTTGAAACAGATTTACGTATAAGGTTAATAAACTAGAAACTTAACAATCGTAATTTATAATGCCACCAGCATCTGTTGTTTCGTTTTTCACCTTCTTTATCATGAAGATTTATTAAATGCAACCTACTTCTTCTATAAAATATTAAAACAATCGTAATTTATCACAAGGATTCCTATTTTGAATACTAAAGCGATCGCTACCAGCATTTGTTTCGTTGCTTACCTTCTTTATCATAAAGATTTATTAAATGCAACCTACCTCTTCTATAAGACATTAAAACAATAGTAATTTATCACAAGAATTCCTATTTTGAATACTAAAACGATCGTTACCAGCATTCGTTTCGTTACGTACTTTCTTTATCATAAAAATTGATCGAAATTCAACCTACCTCTTCTATAAAATATTAAGACAATTTAGCAAAAGTAACACACGGGATTCTCAATAAAATACATAAAATTAATTATGAATCACGTATCGCGAATCAGTAATTGTGGTAGCAAACGAGTTAGCTTACCGATGGAACAAGAAGTTAACGAAGCATTAATATAGACTCCAAACGAGTTTGTTTGAAATGTTAGCATAGGATCACGAAAGTGTCATTGATCGAGACACCCGTTGATCCGAAAAGGAGCTTGCGACTCCCCGTCAGTTCGCTGCTCGTTTCCTCCGAGGTTTCCCATGCGTTCAGTGAAATCGCCGATCCGCTAATTGGAAGCAACGCGAGAGAAAAGTTTTTCTTCGCTCCGCGCGCTGTTTGTAAAAGGCAGTCCGCGTGTCTTTCGCAATCGTTTTATACATAGCGGACCGAGACTGTGGTTAACAGTCGCTACGAACCGAACCTTTCTCCGGCGTGCTACACATTTTTCACGAGGATCGATCTCGTGACGAGTGAAAGAGAATGGGCTCGAAGCGTGTAGATCTGCAATTAGACGCCGACACCGGCACGATCTCGATAATGCTTGCGGTACTTGACTCGCGCGCGCGCTTTTGATCGTCGATTATCGAAGCTTTTAACAATATTTCAGTCAATACACATAGTCCAGAATTCATGGAGGGAAAGAAACAATAATAGGAAAGAGGATTCAAAAGATTGGTGGCTTCTCGTTTAACGGCACCGAAAACAAGTGATTTTTAAGAATTTTTTCCAGAATAACTATTGGACATATGGGACTAACCCTTCTGGGGATGTAATCAGATACTCTGGAAGTACAAGTGGTTTTTTCTAGTTCAATTCTTCTTACTATTTATTATGTAATACGCATCTTTCTCGAAACTATGTTTTCTACACTGCCGTTCACGATAACTAAAAAACCAGTAATGTAATCAACTTTGGACGCAGCTCATTCATTTTTTTACATATTTCTTTAGGGATTGGACCTGAAATTTATATTTGATGTTTTATTTACAATATTTTTTTGAACATTATAAATTGAACTAACCGGCCGAAAAAAATTAAACTTTTCTTGCGAATCGTAGAACTTTTCCAACTTTACATATTTTTCTTTCAAAATAGGTTCAATTCCAGTGTAAAGTACCTAAGTTTCAGAAAATGTATCACTTTTTGTGTTTTCATCACTGTGACAGACAATACGTTGCACGCCATCAATGCTATTACACTGCCGATGCTGTTAAGAAGTTTTCTATATTATACAATAAATAATAAGAAGAATTGATCTGAAAAAAGCACTTGTCCTTCAAGACTATCTGTTAAATTGAAGAGGCATTTCCCCTTTTAATACTTTGAACCCATTGTACCCGAAACAATTTAAATTTTAAAATCAAGATATTTTTTTGAACCCAGAACGTTTTTATTAAAACGTTTTTATAAAACAATTTAACGGAAGAAAACTTCTAGCGATGATCATCGTGATATGTACACAATTGCAACAAACTGGAATGAAATAGAAATTTATTTTGTTCCCTAATATGTTTACCAGGTTGAAAATGATATAACAGTATTTTGAAATTCTTCTAATATTTTTGTTGCTTTAAATTACACCTACTCGTGTTTGTCATAAATGCATAAAATCCGCTGTCACAACTCATTGTAAACGTTCATAATTTTGATTGGAAACGAGCTACTTGAAAGTTAAGAATTATACAAATGGTTGAATATAAATATATACTTTATCAGTAATTAAATAAATAAAGATGCTGCACATAACCGGACATATTCATGTTACGACCCAGTGCATATGTTACGGTAAATGTGATTAATCCGGTGATTATGTATAATTACCGGTTTTTATATATAATTGTTACGGGTAATGTAATGAATCGGAGATTATGCATAATTTTTGGTCTTAAATTTGGTCCGGGTTAGGTAAAGAATTGGTCAATGTAATTAATTCTTGAGTATTTAGGACCTAAAGAACCTTTGCGCCGATAGCATTTTCTTTAACATAATTCAAAATTCGATCGATAGAAATCACATTTATATCAAGATCGAACCTTTGCGCCGATAGCATTTTCTTTAACACAATTCAAAATCCGATCGATAGAAATCACAATTATATCAAGATCGAACCTTTGCGCCGATAGCATTTTCTTTAACACAATTCAAAATTCGATCGATAGAAATCACAATTATATTTAGGACCTATCCCAGAACTAACCTAGACCAAACTTAGGGGTGATTATATATAATAACCTGTAATTATACACAATCACCGGCAATTGTACATAATCACCGGATTAATCACATTTAATGTAACGCATGCAAACGAATAAATTGAATAAATTTCCCGGAAATATATCTTTGCAATCTCAACACTAGAAACTTTAAAAAATGTGAAACCCGGTCGTTTAGCCAGGTCTACAGTGTAGTGTTAACAGATGGCAGCCCTACCCACATACAACACAACAATCATATGTCGCAATAAGTGCAATAAAGTATAGAAATCTTGTTTAAAAAGAAAAAAGGAAAACGACGCGGCTAGAGTGCGTTTCTCGCGTTTCGAATGCTTACGAACTATAATAAAATGGAACGGCCGGAGTTCCCTTACACAATAGATTCCGTCACGCGACCGGCGTAGCGCGGCCGTGTTGGTTGTGTGACCACCATTTTTCATTGTCGCGCACGTACCGTGGATATGTTTTATCTTTTATCGAGACTTTGGTACCCGCTCCGCTCCGGTACCCGGCCACTGTCGGGCAAAATATCCGAGAACGGGTGACCACGCCCGGCATACCAGCTCTCGGATCGGCATCGGCTCCATTATTACCGCGGAAACTTTCATTGTCGATCGGCCGAGCGCCGAGTTTATTACTCCCGATACACTCGGCCGGTATCCGGCTCCGCTCGCTGATAAATTAACAATTCCATCGCGCGACGAACGTGCTAACTGTAAACTCGGAATCCTTGATCACAGCCACCGATACGACAAAGCCGGACGCGTGGTGTTTGATTTTTTTTTTCCTTACCATACTTTTTCGCGTTATGGAAGAAGGAGTTTCTTGGCGCAACGAGATCGGACGTACTGCGAAGTACATATTTACTGCTAATATATGGAGCAACTTATTGTGTTGCTCTATCGCGGATCAGGACGCCTTGGTTTTTCAGTCAACAGCGATGATTTAAAACCGGTACGATTTTGATACCGATATTGCACTAACGAGGCTGTACCGAAACCGATGTTATATCCATTGCTTCGGAATCGGAGTCGGTGTCGGAGTCGGAGTATGGGAGTAATTGCTGATCACTGGAGTCGGAATTTGGGAGTAATTGCTGATCACTGGAGTCTGAGCCGGAGCAAGATAAAGCTATATATCGACTCCTGGAGTCGGAGTCAGAGTCGGAAAAAATATATCGACTCCTGGAGTCGGAGTCAGAGTCGGAAAAAATATATCGACTCCGATATCAACTCTGGTTCCGGCTCATTTGTTTATAAATCATTCAAAGCAACAAGTGTCCCTATGAAATATTAGAGATTATATTAATTTTCGAAAATGGAAACTTTACCGTTAGTATTTGTCAAATTGACACGTATTTTCTAAGCATTTCCTGAAAGTGAGCAAGTAACAGTCGTGTTGTGTTGTATCAAAGTTATCTGTTCCATATTCTTAGACTTAATACAACATCTCAACTATTTATTCAGTTCTATTACGACTTTTAATTACTTTGAGTACATATTTTTTCAATTTTGAGAGTCGGAGTCGGAATCGTAGTCGGATTCGGATTCGGAGTCGGTGTCGAAATCGGCGTCGGAGTCGGATTCGGATTCGAAGTCGGAGGTAAAAGAAAAGAGGAGTTCGAGTCGGAGTTAATTTTGTCTACCGACTCTGCGCTCTGGTAATACCGAAATCGTTAGAGTAGCGAGATGTACGAATACCGAAATCGATATACTACAGAAACTGAAGTAGATATGGGTTTTTCTGTTCCATCCAGATGAGGCCGCGAGGAAGATCGGTATTAATATCACAATATCGTATTCATGTCGATCATTATTTGGTTAGATCTTTCAATATACACTCTAGCTTTAGCTATTTTAGCTGTTAAAATAGACTGTTCTTTGCTAAATTATTTCTTATATTTTAGAAACGACGGTCTTATAAAGTTCAAGCAGTTCACTTCACATACTTCATTTCAAAGTGTGGAAACGGAACAACAATCTTTCACAATAATCAAAATATTATTAGCTACGCGGTGGAAAAATTGGAGATTCCATAACGTTACTTTTCATTAACACCTGTTTGAACACCGTAAGTTTATACTGTAATTAACACTTGTTAACACTGTAAGCTGCTATAAGCCAAGCCTAGCCAAGCTTAGAGTATTTCTACTTTTCGGCAGCAGATGGCGCCACTCAAAATGTCAGATCCCAATATAAAAATGTGAAAAAACTTCGATAAGTATCTGAAAAATATGCTTACTAGAATAGCAAGCATTTAGATTACTTCAATAGCTGTTTTCGTCAATTATTCCTTCACGCTTGCATTTGCATAATAATTCGCAGTCCAGCAGCTCTATAAAGCAAATATTACAACTAATTATGATATTGCCGATCACCGATGTCCTTCGTCGTGTTACGGCCTTCACAGGAACGGTCACTGGTGGTTCCACTTGTAAGACAAGTTTCGGCGCCACTGACAACACGACTGATGTCATTGGTCACTATTGCGATAAGATATATCGGTCAAATACCCGCAATCGTTGACCTCGACAGTGTCACTAGCAAATCGAATACCGGTCACCTGTGACCCCCACGCTGACAGCTTAGTCGAACCTGTATCATAAACTGTACCATAAATCACTGCAGATATTTATGCAAATTCAGACTTTTATGTATACATTTAACGTAACTAACGTCCCATAAATCTCAATATCTTATAAATAGACTGCGGATCTTTATACTAAATAAAAATGTTCTGCATCGATTGTTGAAAGCAGAAATTAAATAAAAATTGATTTGATCACTTAATGACATTGTTACGCCAACAAGAATATTACAATATTCTTAAATTTTTCGAATCTTTCGCTGTTTTATATTTCACCCAGCTAATTTCTTTATGAATGCATACAAATCCTTAGTCTACTTATAATATTGATTTCTGAAGACTAAAAACGATTCGAAGTTGTCTAAAAATTTATTGCGTTCACGTCTTCGTTCTTTTCCATTTTTATATATTACACGACAAGGTTGTAGATTTGTATGCATATTTTGATTTTGCAAATTGGATAAACGGCAAAAAACATTTTGAAACTGTTTTACGCGTATTGGCAATTTCATAAGTGACAATCTACTAAAATGATACAGTATCTGCAAGAACTGCGCGATGCCAATAGCAATAACAATAATTCATCTCTACTAGAGCCAGAATCTACTAAAAACATAATTTGTCGCTACGGAACATAACATTAATCATAGAATTTCAGTTTTTAGCTTCGGGATATACTATCCCACAGCTCTCTACTTTCACCGACTTCACTCCTCAATCACGTTCAATCAACAGTGACTAATAGTTTGCCGATAACGTAACAGATCGAAAGAAAACATACCATCGGAAAAATGATTACGGAAACATTCCCGCACAGACGATGTAAATTCGTAACGAGTGCATGATTTTACAATGTAAAAATCAGCTGGAAACGTTTATTCGTACGCTCGAGCACACAGGATATTTTCCCCTCGGTATGCAACGCTGTACTATTATATTGCAAAAATCGAATATATTATAAAATAGTAGAATATACTAGAATATACAAGAATATACTGAAATATACTAGAATATACTCGGATATATTAGAATATACTAGAATACACTCGAATATACTAGAATATACTCGAATATAGTAGGATATACTCGAATATACTCGAATATAGTCGAATATACTAGAATATACTAGAATATACTCGAATATACTCGAATATACTAGAATATACTAGAATATACTAGAATATACTGGAATATACTAGAATATACTAGAATATACTAGAATATACTAGAATATAGTAGGATATACTGGAATATACTCGAATAAACTATTATTGTATACTAGAATGTACTCGAATATACTAGAATGTATTATGATATAGTAGAATATATTATGATAGAGTAGAATATACTAGAATATACTCAAATATTCTCGAATATACTCGAATATATTAGAATGTACAAGAATATACTGGAATATACTAGAATATACTCGAATATACTAGAATATACTGGAATATACTAGAATATACTAGAATATACTAGAATATATTATGATAGTAGAATATATTATGATAGAGTAGAATATACTAGAATATACTCGAATATAGTAGGATATACTCGAATATATTAGAATGTACAAGAATATACTAAAATATACTGGAATATACTCGAATATGCTAGAATATACTGGAATATACTAGAATATACTAGAATATACTAGAATATACTAGAATATATTATGATATACTAAAATATACTGGAATATACTCGAATATACTAGAGGTATATCAGGGCGCGAGTGTCCTGTGTGCCTGGTACTAAGGCGGTCCTGGTCCGGCGTGTCCTAATAAGAATTCGGAGGAATGTTGAAAGCAAAAGTGTCCAAGGCTGGCGAATGTCATAATGCGATTCTGAATGCACGGTGCAGCGCTTCGTTCCCGAATACATCGGATCTTGGATCCGTCGGATCCTGGGTCCGTCGGATCCTTGGATCGTGATAGCGCGATCAACGACGGCGTGTCAGTCTCGTGTACACATGTATCGTCGATCTCGTACCAGGTAAAACAGCTAAGTGCGTCGCAGTTGCATAATCGGCATCCGCGAACCCCGCGGCGATATATCTTCGATCGTATACAACATTCATTAATGTCACTATGTACTTCTACGTGCAGGCGGCTCTTTAATTCGCCGGCACGAGAAAGATTTACGCTCGATCGAATTTGGCGATCGAGCCTTCAATCGCGGAACCGACATCGCAGAATTTTCAACAATATATAGGCTGGTTCATAAACTGGTTCTAATATTTATATCGACGAAGGAAAATTGGTTATTAGGTTGGCAAGGGAAGTGGTTCCGCGTTCTTGACCATGTTAGGATATGCTCTTATTAATTACTAATTAAGAATTGGAAAGTTTGAGAAGATCGATGTAATGGGATCGCAGAAAATGGTAAATATGATGTAACTGATCAATCGATGCAATAACCTTTTTTGTTTAATCGAATTCTCTGCTATTTACAGAGAAAGTGAATTGTTTGATTATGGAATTCCTTTCGTTAATACAGTGGTTATGTCTTCATTATGAAAAATTCTGAAATGAAGCCGAGGTAATGGATTGCTATTAGCATGGTTATTCAATGAAAAATCGAGTTTCTTGTGCCGTGCAATGTATTCTGTATAGTTATTACATCAGTGAACGGTTTCAGTAGAGAGCAACGTCTGTTCTACACGGTTGCGGTTGCAGTTTATGTATAAAGCCTGCAGTTTACTAGCAGTGCTGGCAAAACATCTTTAGTATTGCAGTCAAGTGCGATTTCCATGAAACAATTCTAATAATGTTCACGTTACTGAAAATCCTGGAAAACTTGTTACAAATATCTTTTAATAAATATCTCTTATAAAGTAAAACTATGATCCATCAAATATGATCGAGAGTCATTTTCATTAATCATTTTGACAATGTAACTAACACTAAACAGAAATGACAAGATTATTGTAAAATTAAAAAATTGTTATAATATCAATAATTGTGGAATAAAATATATCAAATTGGTTATTTGCCCAGTGATGGTAGATTTAATGTTAAAAGCTGAAAAACATAATTTTGGTTTTTCAGGCAGCTCACCAAGTCGATAATGTATCGATAAATTTTGACAAATTACTATCGATTGGATAGAATACGGCTGATCGAACAAGTCTGATTTTGTTTCATGTTTTTGGAAGATTCAGTATCCTGTTTATTTAAAAAACATCCGATACGTCTTTTCCAAGCTTCAGTAATTGAAACGCTGTTGATCCATGGTTGATGACGATGTTTACTATTGCAACAACCTGTTACGTAATAGCAATTAATATTTGATCCTGGTGACGTAATCAAAGGCGGCTTCTCCTGTTTCAGGCCGCAGAGGGTTTTGTCTTCGTGGTGGGCTGTGATCGCGGGAGGATACTCTACGTGTCCGAGTCCGTTCTCCAGACACTCAATTATTCTCAGGTAACCGGTCACACGTTTCCTTCTCGTATACTCTAATATTATCCTGACCATTTCTTTATTTCATGTACAGAGTGTCCCGCATAACGTGGACAATCGACTCGGAAGTAATTCTACACAGAAAAGTGAGTCGAAAAGAAAGAACATCATTTTTTCGTTTGTCATCTTCGTTTTCCAGAAAGTCGAGTTTAAAGATCCGTCGGGTTCGCGTGCTTTAGTATATGCAGAAAGTAGAATTGGTTGGTCATGATCAGACACACCAATCGACTCGCATCTAATGGCGCGCGTATTCGCTGAATTTTCAAATTTGATTTACTCGAAAAACAAACGTTAATCGAAAAAATGTTTAATTCTTTCTTTCGGACACACTTTGGCGTGTAGAATTACTTCCCAATCGATTGTCCATGACATACCCGTATACGCGACGCCCTATATAAACCACTGGTTATGTGAAAAGTGAGAGAAATTATGAAAGTCTACTCAACTTCATTTTTCAAACATCCTTCTTTTCTTTGGTCTCCGAGTGTATTGTTTGCTATATTTAACTCGAATGATTTTGATTTCTTTATTTTGAACCGCTATTTTATTAGAAAGGTGAGATAAATTGTTAGATTTATCCAACATTATTTTTCAAAGATTTTTCATTTCTTTTTTCTCTCTCTGTATTTTTTTTATATTTAACTTGGAAGTTTCTCAGTAATGGAATTTATTAAGGACTCATATAAATTGTATAACAATCAAGCTATTTATTTAACCACCGCGTTACTCTTAAAATTAATTGCACAACAGATTGTTTGATTATTGGACAGCGGATCTTTATGCAAAATAAAAACTTTCTACCTAAATTGCAACAAACTCAGGTGAAACAGAAATTTATTTTCTTTCTTAATATGTTTAAGAAGTCGAAAATAATGTGACAAAATAATCGGTGGAGAAAAGAACGTTTTATATAAAAGTTATTTGTTTCAAGTCGTAGATTAAGAATCTGTAATGAAAAATATATGTTTCCATTTGAAAAAATACAGTTAACCTTGCAATGACCTTGAAAACATGATGAAAATTAAAAATGGATATGACTGCTGCATCAGCCCCTCCTTAACTTAAACTTTTTATTTGAAACATTTTTTCTCCAGAATTTAGTTTTTGAGATATTCCAGGTGGCCAGAATAAATGCTCCACCCTGTATAAATAAAAATTGTGATTGGTTTCACAACAAATACGAGGAAATAATCGAGTGAAATCTGTTTTATGTCGCAGGGCGATCTGTTGGGTCAAAGCTGGTTCGATATCCTGCATCCAAAAGACGTCGCCAAAGTGAAGGAGCAATTATCCTCCTCCGATCTCAGCCCACGTGAACGACTGATAGACGCAAAAAGTACGTATCAATGTGAAAACATTTCATTTTCAACATTCTTTAGAGTAAATGAAAATTCATTTCTTTGCTCTACAAATTACCAATAAACACACCTGGCCCACTAATAATCTCTATGATTTTAATCGAAACAATTAGAAATTTCATCCGTCCATTTATTCAATAGAAAAATTCGCTTCTTAGAAAGAGTAGTCAATTATTTCTTGGTATACCTAATGTATTTCCGTTAAAAAAACATATAGCCTGTACCACAAGAGCGTGACGGCGATATTTCTGTAAATATTTATATATTTGTAAAAAAAACTGTATACAGGTCAAATCTACACTTAAAACACTAATAATCATTTTGGTCCATCTTGAGATACCATTGGTCCAAATTAGGAACCAGTTTCTTTGATTAACCGATAAAAATAAATGAAATTTTTGGATACTTTAAATTGTGTTTATTAAGAAACAAAATGTATTACTTTAAAGATTAGAATAGTAACAATCTTTTTAGAGAGAGAGAGAGACAGAGAGAGAGAGAGAGAGTTGGAAATAATTTGAATAAAAACGAAATAGTGAAAAAGATTGTTACTATTCTAATCTTAAAAGTAATACATTTTGTTTCTTAATAAACACAATTTAAAGTACCCAAAAATTAAATTTATAAATATATATATATATATAAATATATATATATATATATACATATATATATATAAATATATATATATATATACATATATATATATATAAATTTAATTTATAAATATATACATATATATATATAAATTTAATTTATGAATATATACATATATATATATATATACATATATATATATATATATATATATATATATATGTATATATTCATAAATTAAATTTATATATATATGTATATATTTATAAATTAAATTTATATATATATATATATATATATATATATATATATATATATACAATCAAAAACTGTTTAGAGGATCCAAATTCGGCAACTCTCCCCTACTTTTCTTTATTCAGTATTTTCTCTCATAATAATTTATAAAGGTATGCGTTTTTTATTTAATAGAGATACAATATAGTGCAGCACTTTAATTCCAGCCATGTAGTACAGTAAGGTCAATGCAGAAAGATGTTCTCCTAAACAGACAGACGCGACATTTCATTGGCTGGCCGCTCGCTGCAGTCAACCAAACGCTAAAAATTAACTTCATCGCGGTTTACGGCTGGCTTCATCGACTTTCTACCTGAGAATCCATTAATTATGACACCTTTCGACATTCTCCGGTCCGGTTTGCTGTGGCTAGTGATTCTGCGGTGCATTTTATATCTGATAAATGTCAGTGGTATGGCAGCGTTTGCCTGTCGATAAACATCTTCGGATTAGCCCCTAGAGATTCGAAAAATTACGATGGAAACCTGTTATCTGCGACAACGGAGAGATCCGCGGGATCAATAACTCGCGTCTTGAAACATAATTGTAGATTTAACACGTTCAGCGCCATGTCACCCATATCTGGGTGATGGAATTATTTATACAGAATTGAAAATTAATTTTTACGTTGGTAGATTGAGTGTGCAAAATTTCCTTACGATCTGAGAAATAAAAGAGGTTTAAAACAGTAATTAATATCACAAAACTAAACTTCTTAGTTTTTGTTCTATTAAATATATTGCTTTGATTTTGTGTAATTTTTATGATTGTGGAGTGGGCGCTGAACGTGTTAAAACATTTAAACGCAAAACATAAAGTCTCAAGAATTTTAAATTTTAAATAATAGAGTATTAAACAGTAGTCACTGTTCATTTCTACCTTAATTGTTAAATGAAATGCAACATTTCGTACACACACATATATACATTTAAAATAATTATGTGATTTTTATAAGGATGTAAAATACATTACATCTGTGAATTGAATGTGTTTGACGGGAAAAAGCATTTTTAAAAACATTTATAAGAATTTTTCGAAGTTTAGAAATGTTCATAGTTTAAAAACTATGTATTGCCATTTTTTATTTAATTATGTTTGTAATTTTTCATGCAATTATTGTTGGAATAATTTTACGCATGAACAAAAACTCTTGATTAGAACCGTAATATTATACTATCTAGACACAGACAAACCCTCCCATGTTTAATCAGACGTCGGGAACTATTTAGTATTTTGCGAGGATTGGATGATTATTCTCATATGTACTATGAGATTTGACACGTGCCAATTGAATTGTTAACATTCACAAGACAGCCTTTGAGACATTGGGATCGGCCATGTCCCGAAAACTTCCCGACGTTTCTTATTTCCGTTAACGCTGATTTCGCCGGAAAAATGCGACACGCGCTCAATTCCTCCGAGGAATCTCACGAAACATTGCACTACAGCACGCTCCGAAGTCGATACGCATAATCGTGGGAAAATAAAATGACAAGCGGAAGTATCCTGCCTAACGTTTCCTGAAAATTGTTATTACACTTAAGAGGGGCCGAGGCTAGATGACTAAATATATTTAATTATTACAATGTATAGTAAACAGTGCTTCTATTCGCAATATTGAAAAGAGTCCAATAAATAAAATCAAAAGAATAGTTATAGTTGTAACAGTTCGAAACGACTCCGGCAGCTCGGCTATCAGAGGCGAAACTTTAAACAATAATTATGTTCGAATTTAACTTTAAACGCATGCCTAACAAGATTGCATTTCTTATAACAAAACCTTCTTTTAGTTCACATCTCAATTTTTTAGCTATGAACCAAAAGAAAGCACGTTTCTCCATCGTCAATAATTTTAACTTGAAAACAAAGCCAGAACACAAATGTAGACACTCATATACTGCGGATGTTTATGCAATTTTCAATATCCTGTTTTTAATAGGAACAATTCTTGTAAGTCAATTTTATTGAATCTTATATTCTAGCATGTTTTGAAAATTTTCTTAAGCCATTATTGCATAAAGATCTGCAGTCCAGTGATTAATTTGACCTGTTTGTCTCACCTGTGTTCGAATACCTTGTGCATGAAGAATGCCTAAATATAACGAAAGAAATTTTAAATAACTATTTTTACAGATGATGTATTAACAATTGCTTTTTATCTTTTCAGCAATGTTACCGGTGAAAACAGACGTGCCGCAAGGTGTTTCAAGACTCTGCCCGGGTGCGCGGCGATCCTTTTTCTGTAGAATGAAGCGAAAAGTGGAAAGTGCTCGTTGCGGCGATCTACAGGTGAAAGAAGAAGCAGACACTACCAGCGGTTGTCATCGGCGAAAAAAACAGCAAAATGTCGGTGAGGGTTGAATCAATTGATTCTTAAATAGTCATAAATTAGGAGTAGGGACCTTTATGCAAAATAAAAATTGTCTTCGTCACTCATGGGAAGCAAAGACTCCATAAAAATGTATTTCCTCGCCTAATAATTGTAATAAGTTAAAAAGAACGGAACAGCATTCCTGAATCGCTCTAAAATATTCAATATTTTATATTCCATCCACTAATTGTTGTCAGAAATGCATAAAATCCGCAATCGAGTTATAATCAATATCTCTCATTCCAAATATCTCAGAATTCTTAGTGTAAACAAATTTCAAACATTATTACAAAATTGTAAATATCTGAACCTTAAAAATATCGAATATATAACACTAGAATATTGAACAGGATTTTTTAATTTCTGTTTAGTGAGATTGTAAGCTCACATTTATGAGAACTTGTTCGATTAATTCAGTACAGTATTTAATCGATAAAAGTCGCAACCACGGGTCCGGCCAGCGACACTTCGTGTTCAAGTATACTATTCTTTGACTTGTGCCGAACGTAGAAAAAGACAGCGAATTTATCGTCCATTACACAAGTAAATATCATCACAATTATATCTTATTTGGTATCATTTTCATTGGAAAAATGCCACGAATATGTTGGTGAAAGTTCCATAAAAAAATAATAAGAAATAAAGAAGTTTTGTAATTGGATTAGTAGTGGTCTCACCGATATACTCGACCCGTATTATGTTACAATTCTCGGCGGCCGAGGCCTCACGAGCTTCACGGCCCCTCACGGGGTATAACCCGCGGAAGTGGGGATTGTTTTGCGACACTTCTTGTTCAGAATTTGACGACACTTATCGATTAAATAATGCATATAGAAAGAAATTGCACAAAATCTAAATAAATATGGTCTTCTCAATTTTATGAAATAATATTACTGCCATTGTAGCTTTAATATATATGTACAGAATCGCCATATGGATGACTCAGGCAAAAGACGATAAGAGTGACCAAATTTAAATTTTAAAAATACCGTGAACAAAATTAGGCTTATATAGAATCCTCTATTGTGCAAACAGTCTGCGCTAATGAATTCCTCGATATATTTATAAAGAAAATATTCTACATTCCAAAACTGTCCTAGCTTTTTAGTGAGTGAGCACAGAGTTAACCGAAGAAAGATGAAATAAAAGATTAAAAACTGGACATAGATAAGACGATTCTTTTATCGGTTACCGAAACGCAGTCCACTTTACGTGTTTGACGATTCACGCGGCAAAATATTCGCGTCGAGATCTGAGAAATCGCAGGAATAAAGAACATCTCAGGAAAGGAGGAAAAGAATCAATGACACACGAATTCTTTTGAAAGAGATTCTGGAGCTCCCTCGCATTTTTCATTTCAAAAGATTTCTATTTTTCAAGAACCTGATACTCAGAAAGAAAATTTATTCCAGCTTCATACATAGTCCAGCGAAAATATTGTGACTATTAAAACATTAGAATTCTAGTATTCTATTATGCAAACAGAATAACATTGGATCGTCTTGATTCCGATTTTTTTCTTCACAAATACTGAAATCAACTCGAAAAGAACTATTTTCTTGAGAAATTTTTAAACAAATTTTTTTATTATAGCTTGTATATGGTGAATATTGCGGCAAAATTTAAACGAATTCAATCTGGTAATTATTATAATGTAGCCATGTATTAGTTGCGTTTAGTTTTCGATGATTGGAGTGTTAAACAATTTCTATAGTCATATTGACTCAAATAGAGTTATAATATACAGTCAATCACATAATTGATGGCACACACTTGAAATCAGTTTTCTGCCAAAATAGGTGAATTAATTTACTAGATGATACGTAATGAAAAAATGCGTTTAATCTGAATTATGAAAAAGTCACTATCCACAACTTTTTTATTTAGGCTGGTGGGAAAGTGGGAAAAATTGGAATTATAAGTCGAAAATCGTGGGAAATAATTTTTCCACCATTTCAATCATTTTTCCGACTTGTAATCGTTCAGGTATAACTGATAAACCAATTAACCAATATCAATGAAATTTTTAGCATGTATATAATTTATTTGCGTCTATAAAACACATTTTTTATATTTTCAACACAGGTCCAGATAAAAAAAGTTGCAAAATTCAACCTTTACTATTTTCTTCGCAATTCAGAGCATTTGCAATATAAATTGCAATTTTTCCAAATTTTCATACACCTCATCTAATAAACTACAATTCTTCCAACATCTCAAAAACACTTGAGCAATTCAGTCTAATTTTAAAACAAGTTATTCCGTATGAAGTGGTGTTGATTCACTTGTGCTCTTCACTGTACAACTGCACATACGTCACTAATAACCTGAGAAGGGGCATCTAACCTGAAAAATTCAATTAAAAGACAAAAACGGTTAGCATAAAGTAGAAGTAAGTGAGAACACGTTTTGTTCCCAGATTGGAAGTACTGTGTGATCCAGTGCACCGGGTACCTGAAATCATGGGCGCCCGCGAAAATCGACCTCGAGGAAAGCGAAGGCGATGGCGACGGGGACGCATGCAATTTATCATGTTTAGTAGCAGTCGGCAGACTGCAGTCCACGATACCTACATCCTTGCCGAAGAAGCCACGATTGAGGCCCATCAAGTTTGTCTCTCGGCACGCGATGGATGGAAAATTTCTTTTCGTCGACCAAAGGTTAGCGTCCGCACGAACTTTATTATTCAATTCAAAAACTGCGAATTGTTACCCATTCATTAACACTAAACTTACCAGCGCTAGTCAAATAACCGTTTTCAGAATTTTTATTCGACAGTTATTGAAGTTATGAAGATGCTTATAATGGAAATGATTATGCACATTTTTTTATTCAAGTATACGTTATAGTAAAAATAGCAGAAAATCTAAATAAATTAAATTGTGCCATTTATATAAAAGGGAGCACATGGTAGACAGTTTTAATGGTCGATAGGTTTAGTGTTAACACATTTTTATTTCATCATGTACATTACTTTGATTTCATGGAATCTTTTAAGTAGCTAGTCAGTCAATTTGTCAATGTTTGTTTGTAGATTATAAATAGACTGCGGATCTTTGTGCAAAATAAAAATTGTCAGCATCAATTACAAGAAACAGTAACCATATATATATATATATATATATATATATACGCTTTCCCTTTCTTCTTTCACAATCTTAACAAACTGGCGACAATATATTGTCATTCTTAAATTCTTTTAATATCTTCTACCATTTTTGGCTTCTTAGAGGCCTTTTAGAGGCTTCTTTATTTTAGGCTACTATTAGAGGTCTCTCGAGCATCATGAACCCTCACGGGGTATACCCCGCGGGAGGAGGGATAGTTTTGCGACGATTATTGTTCAGAACTTCACGACAATTAACGATGAAATACTGTATAATGTAGTGGATGTCGGACTGTTATTTAAGAATATAATATATTTCCAGGGCAACATTGGTGCTGGGTTTTCTACCGCAAGAATTGCTAGGTACAAGCATGTACGAATATTATCACCACGATGATATTCCCCATCTCGCTGAATCTCATAAAGCCGCCCTTCAGGCCTCGGAGTGCGTAACCACGCAAGTGAGTATCACTTTACCCACTCTCTGAAGGGTATTTAACTCTAGCATACTTATCTTCGTCGAATCTTCAAGGAGGAAGCTCTGATTTTTCCTTTCTAGGCAAAGAGAAAAATGACAGTGCTGATGATTTTTGAGAGAACTTAGTTTTATAAAAGTAGTATCTCTGCATCATTATGTAAATATACTAATATGCGATAAGTCGAACTTCAGACACCAAAAACTGAAATAACCCCTTATTAAATACTAATTGTATTATCTATTATGTAAATAAAGTAATTGCTTGTTAAAATTGCATAGTCGAAAGGAAATATAGGTGTTTCATTTTACATAGTCTATTTAAGATATCAGAAAAAAGTCGAGTCTTTTCGAGTTTAGAATTTCTTTAAATTCTTTAAGACTTTAAGATACATAAGTAATGGGAACTAGGACTTAAAATTAGATTTCAAGAAACAGTATGTTCTTTAAATGCACAATAATAACGATGTTATTTGAATTTTCTGTGTCTTTTGAATTGCAAAGATGCATTGACTAAAACTAAATATAGTCAATGTTGCAACTTCTAAGAAATATGTGAAGTGTGTAAATTCTCGATGCATTTGCACAAAAATATTTAATGGGTAGAAAATGAAAATTGATGGCGTTAGAAAATTCACTTCCAAGATTAGGATTATAAAGATATTTATTTCGCTTATTGATAATTTGGTTGATGGTTTCCTAAGAGATGCAAGTAAATGTACTTCTACTTGCAAATTGCAATTGTTATAAATTAAATTTTACAATTTCATAAATAAAAGAAATATACTCGTATTCTTATCCATTCTTATTGAAACACACATATCTCATTTCTAAACAGCTAAACCCACTAATATAAAATATTAATCTTAACTGTATGTACTGTCAAAGACTACCAATCATTTCACTGCGTTCAAGAAAGATTTAATAATTAAATTATTGTAATTTTTTCTATTGAACGATTTCTAAAAGATTGAACAATAAGGGTAATTTGATGATTTTGTTGCATTATTAACATGAAAAAATAAAAAAATGTATAAAGCCGGGATCATGTGTATTACACATTTTATAACGTTGTTAACCGGGATTGGATTAAAATATTTCCAATATTTGCTAACTTTGGAATTTTGGAAGAAAATTGCAAATATAACTAGTTATCAATTTGTTTATTTAGATATACAGGTTCAGGACCAAGGATACAAGCTTCGTAAGGCTACAGTCCGAGTGGAAGTCCTTCCGAAATCCGTGGACCAAAGACATCGAGTATCTTATAGCTAAGAATTCAGTTGCTTCGTAAGTAAATATGAATTATTTTTCTAGTGCACAAAACACAATTATTACATAGCAAATTATTTTACACAGCTGTGACTCTCGATCAGCCACAAATAGTGGTGCCAGGTCCGAGGACTCCAGCATTCAGGGGAATTATGACTATTTCACGCAAAGTAAGCATAATCCGAATTAAAATGTTTTTAGAAAATCGATATTTTTAACTCGCACAATACGAAACCCATTTTAATTATTAATTACTGAAATTAAAGTTGATCTTCAATTGCTTCTACTATAAAAGTTGTTAAAAGTTTTGTTCTTTTCAGGTAATGGTGGATTAGAAAGATTGATCTCAAGTCACATAGAGGTAAGTAAAATCGGACGGCAAATAGCTGAAGAGGTTCTTGATCTTCAAAGGCGTGGCGAGGACTCTTCTTCTGGTAGTAGTCCTGGCCCGGGACCAGAACCATCTTTATTGAACACCGAGGTAGTTCCATCTAAACTAATTATCCTCCCTGTATTTTGATTTATATCACTAGATCTATTCTATTCATAAATCCCTATCTACAAGGAAACTACGGATATCTATTAAGCACGCTTTTCACTGTAGAAAGTTAAACTATAAAAATACTACAAAAACATATAGTATTCCGTCTGTTAACTGCTCAAAGTAATGATCAAATGGTAGAGCATTTTGTGTCCGCAAAATGTAGTTCTGCCTCTTATTTACATGTTGACTGAATAATAATTTAGATGAAATTATTACTAAAAAAAATAGTGATATTAACACACATCCGTCCTTCATTTTTGCAACTTAATGTGTCCCTCGTGTATCAAATTGACACAATGTTAACCCCTTGCCGTACCTTTTTCCTTCCGGTTACAGTCTTCATCCTCAAAAATGTCACAGAAGAGAATAGAAAATTGATATTTTTTGTATGTCTACATTTACTACAATGCTTAAATATTGATTACGAAAGAATAAAATTTAATTTCGTCTAAAAAGGAAGGTGCAGACTTCATATTTGTTAGACTTTGTATAAAATCTTCATCACGAGTCTGACTCGTTAAAATACGGCAAGGGGTTAAAACATCGTATGAAATGAAACGATAAATGTTTAACTTTGCTAATTATTTTATTGAGAATAAAGTAATGAATATTTACATAATATGTTGCTCGCATATTCGCATTTCTCGATTTTGTTCGCGCGTGTTCGACTTCGCTTTGTTTCGATCTTAAGTTCCAGATCAATTGTTTTACAAATGACGGACTAACATCATCGTTTACGTGAAAAATATGTCAAATTGGCACGAAGGACCGGTTGAGGGTTAAACAATACGCAATTTCTTCAGAATTTTACCGAAATTGATTAGTAACAAAAGCGTGCAAAATACGACATAGTGTGAAAAAACGTGTCCCTCCCTAGTCTCTATTAGCGCAATGGATAAACTCTTAATATTTTGTCCGTCTTACAACAATAAATTCTTCTTTTAAGTCACAGATAACAACAACGGCATCGCCCGAGAGATTTCAGGATGTGGCGCAAGTAACTAGAATCAGCAGCAACAGCAGCAGCAGCAATCCAACACCAACGTACAACCACATAGCAAACAACTTGCAGCTGAACAGCATCGCGAACGACCAAGGTCATAGCTATTACTGTCTCTAAGGAGTCGTTTCTTGGTGTGTAGTGTGATCGCCGGATTTATGAAAAAAAAAATGATTAGTTCGCTCGGAGAAAATTTTTAATTCTCTTAAACCCGACGCACTTCTTGTTCTCTTTGAGCTAGCAAAGCTGAAGAAAAATTTATGTTCCGTTATATGGGAAACCACCGAAGTTTCTTTCCAAAATCTTGCTATACATATTACCCCTGGCAAAAAGTATTTGAAAGATAAATACGCCGAGCGCCTGTCCGAAAAATTATAAATAAAATGTTGATATACAAATCAATATCTTTGTTTATTTACGAAATACAGAACAAGTAAATTGAACACTGATTTGGAAAAGTGTTCAATTAGTTGTGGGCTTTGAAGACATTTTTCGACATTCCCCAGTTTCACTTCCTACATTTAATTAATATTTGGCACGACAAGATTTTCCATTTTCCACATACATCATATACTATTCTCCATCATCATTTGAATAATTTTAGTTGAACGCTTTCTACCATGGGTAATACAATATTATATACTTTGTTTCTCGGACAACATAGATAGTAAACCTTTCGAACCTAGACTGATCATCCGAAGGATTAAACAACTAGTAATCAAGTCCACACACGATACTGGTTTGTTAGAGCATTGTCGTTTAAAGAAGTCTTGATATAGGCTTTGGACAAGGTGCAACACAGTTAGTTGCTCATTTTAACAACGATGTTAAGATAAACTGTATTTAGTATCGAATCAATTTTGAAAACTATATCTTGTCCAGGGGTTACAGACTACATTAATTGGCAAAGCAGAGTAGATAGTTTCATGAATCAATCAGTCTCATAATTGACCCCAGTGCAAACCAATAAGCAAACCAAGCACGTGCTTAGGATATCAGGAGAGGGGGGGCACCATAGAAATTTCTTGAAATTTACATCTTCTACATAGTAATAATATTTTTAAGTTTTTAATGTGCATGTGTGTGCGAGTGGAAAGAACCAAAAAATATTTAAATTAGTAATTTATTAACAGTAAAATTGTATAGAATGAAAATTTTTATTTAGAAATTTAGTGGGTTATTTAGATAAAAATTAGATTATTATAAAATTTTGATGTGTGCGAGTGGAAAGAACGAAAAAATATTGAAAAGATGAAAATCATTAGCGAGCGAACAAAACTCTAACTTTTGTTAACACGTTCACGGTGTAGACGTTCCGTTTACGCCGTATTGGCCTATGGGGACTGGCTGCAGACTTTTCGTTTATGCTACACCGCTGCGTCGGCTTTTGTCTACGGGCGTCATCTCCCCATTTGACGGAACAATGCGGCGTAAACGAAAGGACAATGAAAATAGACGTGGCGTTTAACCTGTTAAAAACACCTTGTAGTCTTATCGAAAATTCCTAAGAAATTGTACAGGTTCACTCTAAGTTGCGTTGAAGTGATCCTGTAAAAGGTGAAGTCAAAATCATTTAAGTGCTTAGGCCCTTTATAGGTCATTATCCGGCAGTTACTGACCCACATAATCTCTCATCTTATGATTAACTTCTCCTTTCCCACGTCAACGAATCCTTTCTGGAACCATCTACTTTGCTCTGTCAGGCTAAATTACATCGATGCATTAACGACTGTAGCGCATAACATAACATCTTCCACCTTGCAGGAGCCTCACCGGACGAAGACATGATGGACATGATCGGTGGTACGACCATAACGGAATCACCGAACCCAGTCCCTTCGGATGGCAATGACGAGGCAGCGATGGCAGTGATAATGAGCCTCCTAGAAGCTGACGCCGGCTTGGGTGGTCCGGTGGATTTTTCTGGCTTGCCCTGGCCACTACCATAGTACATTCCAATTCCGGGCATGAACAGTGAACTCTTCTGTGCCTGAAATGTGTTTCTCGCATCGACTCTTCTAGATGCTGAACCCACGTGTTCATATATATATATATAGCATTGGTCGAGGACCAAGCTAGGCGTGAACATTTATTTGTAATGTTCACACTTCCTGGAAACTGGTGTGACCAGATCGTTTCCTTTGACTTTGCTTTTTAAAACGTGATTGGTGCTATATTGGTACTATAACGGTGCTGTTTCGAAGTTGTGTTTGCAGTGAACTGTTTTGTTCCATGAACGAATCGTTTGTGTGATGACGGAAGGATGTTGATATTATTGGAAGTCGAAAAGAAGTCCCTTGGAAGGAATGTGGGTCAAAGCCTAAACCAGTATCCACACATCAATGTTGCCAGATTAAGACTTGTCTCTCACTCTACCTTATCCCTTCTACGACGCCATTCCCCCCTTCCCCGGCGGCGAACATCCCCACAATTCCAGCACAAACGGGTCACGCGATGTGATGCGCGCACCCAATTCGCGTTGCGTCTGCGCCTGCGTCCTGACTAACCCGCCAATAGCAGAGAGAGGGTAACTCTACTCCCCTGAATTTCCCCTATCTGACGACACTGACCCGAACATTGTGCCGTCTCAGGAGACTTCTATTTAGCTCCCAATAATTTTAAAACCACCAAGCAAATGAAATGTCCAGTCTGTAATTTTATAAACTGTTCATGTCAAATTCTTTTAGCGAAAATTCAGAGCCTGGAATGAAAACTTTCAACTGTTTTTGATACAATGTATCTTTCGATGAATAAAAGAAAGTTCTGGACTCTGGCTTTGTTTATGTACGGACTGAAGATAGAAGTTTGCGCAAAAATCTACAGTGAATGAATTTATTTAACACTAGATTTACGGGGCCCGTCAAAATGACGGATTCAAAAATTGTTAATTTACGATTATTAAGAGTGTAAGGAGGCATTCGTGAGGAATTATTATATAGATTTATTTCTTTTGTGTACATATTACAATAAAATCGCTGAAGATCTAAATAAATACAACTTTATTATTTTTATAAAGCAATGTAAAATAATCAATTTTAGTGCTCCGTAAACCTAGTGTTAAGAAATTCCATCGAAGTAATCGTTGATATTTGAACAGTTGTGAGATGGGGAATTTGGAATTAGTCATTTTGATTTGTCTGGTAGTTCCAGTGTTAGACGTGTGCCGACAGTTGGCGAATGTTTGATCTTTGGTTCTGAATGAGAAAAGGAATCTAACCCTGGTAAAAAGAATTTGATCGAACAAAGAAGACATCAGTATTAATAGTTTACGCATTAAGTAGAAAAAGGTAATCTGATGTGGATACGAATAAAATATTATTGTAAATGTGAATATTTTGTTTCTTTGGGGAGCCAAAATTTTTGAATAGCTAACGGCCGTTATTATGGAATCTTCTACAATTTTTACATTTGTGGTCTATTAAATTAATAGAACTCTGAATAAGGCACAAAATATTCATTATTGTGATAATAATTTCTTGGGGTACAATCGATTCTTCTACTGTATTCCTTTAATAAATAATGTTTCCCCCCTGTTAATGTTATTTTCTACATTGTATAGTATGGTAAGTAGTTTTTACAGGGATCGTGTCAAAACAATTGATTGGATACTATTTGCCAGGGCTAGTGCCTTTTCAATATATCGTGTACAAAGTTATTATAAGGTTTTCTTTGCAAGCTGTTACGAAAGGTTTGCTTCCTTAAACATATTTCTAGTTTAATTCTAGATAATTTTATGAAGTAGTTAAAACGTTTGTTCAGAGGTGTCAATTTGAACGTTTCGCTCAAGACCTTTGCGTGAACACGGGTCTCCTACCTCAATTTGTGTTTCATCGTAAGCCATCAATCTTAATTAATTTTCGATGTGCAGGGTGGTTTAATTAACATTTACCTCGTATAAGTACATCGATAAACGGTAACATTGCAAACAAATTCTGGTGAAAAAAGCGTACTATGTCTCGTCAAACCAATATTTTCTTAATCGTGATATAAAATATTATATTATATTATAAAATATATTTTGAGTCTAAAAAAGGCTCGTAACGATCGTACGAGTGTTAATAGATATTATAATGCTAAAGCAGAGTCTGTAACAATATTGATTCCTTCTCAGAATAATTCTCCGCTGACTTCATTGAACTATACGGTTTTTAAACATTTAGAAACTTAATCATCCTGTATCTACATAAACAATTATATGGACATTTTGTATTTACAAGATGATTAAATAGGAATAGCACATTTTGAGAAATTTATTACTAATTTAATACTTATTTCTCAGGACATTAAAAACCAATCCCGTTTTAATAATATATACTACTTCTTTTTCACGTTAAAAAGGATTCCTCCAAGTCCAAAATGAAATATGGGAATACTCGTTGATACATCTCATTTTATTTATAAAATTTATTATTTAAACTATAAAACACCAACCAAAATTGTATCACAACATTAGAGTACCAAATCAAGATTATTATCATCTATTTATATTTTTACATTAAAAAATCTGCAATCTAGAACATAATACATAATTAATCGACATAATCTACATGCTTTTTGAATCACTCTGTACGTATAGTTAATCTCCAAAGTATATGGATGCTTGTAATCTACGTATAATACTGCGTATTATATGAAACATAATATTTATTCCTTTACAATCTAAGAAGTTTGATTAGTATCATTATACCTACTACATTTTCTTCGTTTTAGAATTAAATTTTTCAAACAATTTTACACGAAAATCTTCTTTTCAGAGGTATGCGAGAACCCGAAAATGTCGCGCACACCTCCGGTTCTATATTTTCTAATCAACATAATTCATAGTGGTACTTCTATAAAAATTTAAAAATTTGTTGATAACATATCAGCACAATTTTACATATAATTTTACACGTGTTTTTTAGAAGACATCCATTTTATTTCAATCACAATCATATTTCGAGAACTCAAACTTAAAATACGCAGTTCATTGAATAGCAATATAGATTGCAAGCATTAAAACACTTTCACCAACAACTCTATGTATAATCGTTGTAAAGCTAACACTGTATATATTTATCCTAAACATATTTTACATAGTTCTAAATGTATATGTGTTGTACTGTATAGAACTGGAAGGTGATACACCGGCTGGACACACACTTCCGCGCTCATTGGTGACAGATTATGTGTAAATATGTATTTGATAGAATGCGTGATACAACGCTGATCGTACCTAATTATATTGTAAGGATTGACAGCAAAAATGCCATACGTTATTTTAAGATGTTAAGATCCTGTCAATGATTGAGTAACACGATCTTATTGTCGACCTTAGCGAGTAGAGCACAACTGATGCCATCTGCGTACTGTGATGGATTGTTAAGTGACAGAATGCTATGATAACAGGATATCTTGTGATAAAGCTGGTCACAAAACAATGTCGAGACATATAGGACAACCGGGAAAACAACAGCAAAACACTATTATAATTTTTACAGTTTGAGACAAAATTTAGTGGACACCCCCTAAAAACTGATAAAATTTTTAAAATTGAATCAAACGACTTGAGTTTTCTTTGAGATGTTAGAAGGATTAGTTTACTAGGTAATGTACAAAAAGAAATGAATTAAAAACTGCTATTGGTTGACGTTGCAAAGAAATAAGTAAAGGTCGATTTTTAACTTTTTTATCCGTGTTATATATTCATGCACAAAGTATCATCAAAGTCAATTGAGGTTGCTATGAGCCATAAATAATTAAAAATGGCAACAATTGTTTGAAACTACAATTTAGAGAAATCGTAAGCCCAAAATCCAAAGATTTTTATATATTTTTCAATGTATATAACTTTTATGCGTCAACCGCGATTTCGATGAAACTTTATGCTCGTATATAACTTACTTAGATCTACATAAGGCATATTTTATATTTTCATTATAGGCAAAGATAAAAAGGTTAAAAATCGTGACCCTCAGTTTTTTCTTCAAAATTTCGAGCAATAGCAATTTTAAACACTTTTTTTACACATTAACTAGTAAACTAATCCATCTAATCCATCTGGATGTCTCAAACAAACTGAAATAGTTTGGTCCAATTTTAAAGCAGTTATTAGTTGTTAAAATGTGTCCATTTAATTTTGTCGCGGGCTGCATATGTGTAGAGGAAGCTCTTTCTTGGGGGGGGGGGGGGGGGAAATTAAACAGTGCCATTTTTAATCTGTAGGCAAGATGAGATTACTTTTCAGAATAAAGTTTAGTGTTTATATGCAATCTAGAAGGTTCTTTGCAAACTGAATTATTATTCGAAGAACACAGAATTCTGGATTAGATTTATTCTTACGATTCTTTAAAAGTCCTACTGCATTTACGCCGTTGGACGAAGACACAAGTTGCCATATTCATATTGTAACTTGTTATACCCTATTGCAGCTGCAACTTCTACTCTTTTGTATTAGCTATAAAAATTACTAAAAACATTAATGGTGAAAATGTCCTATATAACTTAACATTGTGATTTGTCCGTCGTGTTTATTTATAAATGCTAATAATTAGACTGCGGAAAGATTGTATTAGATGGTTAACTTTTTAAAATTATATACAAAATTAAAATCATATTGTATTTCACACATCCTAATATGCAACGAATGCATAATGTCCACAATCTACTAATGAGCCTTGCAAAACTGGTTATTTAATTCGGTCGTTGGTTCCAAGGGTGATAAATCTTTAGTTTTGGATGCTGTTATCTCTGGAAAAAAAACACTATACTTAAAACAAACATCAACGCAGATTTGCATGCAGTCTGTATAAACATTCCAATGGAACCGTTCGACTCACTGTTTCTTTACCAATTTCATTTGTAAAATGGCATTTGTTTGAAAGAAAATAATGAAGCCACTTCAATATACAGTTTAATCAATTGGAAAACTAATTTTACATATGTTATATATACATTTAATGTACATAAAGCGTGTATATGTAAATAAATATACATATATGATCATAACACAAATGGCACTTTAGAGAAAACGTTGTTACATAGGAAAAAAGTATGTATACACTAAATGATTGTACAAAAATCCTTGATAGTCATAATTGTTTTTATATACAATTTTTCATTGTATGTCATTCGAAATAAACAAGTTATTGCTATTATAAAAATATGTTAATATAAATGAACTATATGAATGTGAAATTTTATCATTTCTAATATTGATAGTGATAAAGCACTATTGAAAGCTGCTTTGAAAGTAAATTCGTACATCATCGAAGTCCGAAAAAATATTTCATTTATACAGAATACGGCAAGAACAACTACCGAATATCGTCTAGCTATTGTTCCGTTGCCAATGACACGAGGTGGGCGGTAGTAAGGTCTTTCAATAGCATATACAGTGGCATGAAAAAGTATCCGAACACATTGTAAAAATGAATAACATTTTTAACCTTGGTTCAAACGGCTTGAATTTTTTTAGATGTTGGGAGGACTTGTTTACTAGGTAATTTGTAAAAAAAATTGTGAGAAAGTAATATTCATGTTTTTTAACTTTTTTCATTAGGCGTCTATGAAATTTTAAATTATGCCTTTTGTAGATCTACGTAAGTTATGTACATGCACACAGTTTCATCGAAATCGGTTTTCGCGTGAAAATGCTATGGGCATTGAAAGACGTAAAAATCTGAATTTTGTGCGTGCGATTTTTCTAAATCTCACTTTCTCATAATTCTTGCCATTTCAATCTTCTATAGCCCGTAGTAACTTTAACCGATTTTGATGAAACGTTGTGCACGTGTACAACCCACTTAGATCTACAATAAAGACATATTTTAAATTTTCTTTACAGGCGCAGACAAAAAAGTTAAAAATCAAAACCAATACTTTGTTCTTCGCAATTTCGATCAATGAATTTCTTTCGATCACTAATTTTTAGTTAATCTTTTTATGAATTACCTACTAAACTATTTCATTTCTTCTAACATCTCAAATAAACCCAACTCTTTAGAATAAATTTTAAAAATGTTATATCCTTTTAAAGCGTGTGCTGATACCTTTGCACTCCACTGTATTTTACCATTTTTCAGTTTTTACCATGTCTTAGGCGGGTACCCATCGTGCATTACTTATTGAGGCGTTTCTTAAAAACAACGAATCTGTGATCGCGACAAGAAGAGCTTTTCGTATCAATTTCAGGCTCGATCGAAATGCTACGTCTCGATCGCAGATTCGTTTGATTTTAATAAACTACTGAAAATGATAAAATGTATGCTATCGAAAGACCCCACTATCACCCACCTCGTCCCATTCGCAACGGAACAATAGCTATTTAAACGAAATTCGTGAGATCTTGTCACCGTTCCCTGTATCAAAGTTAATCAATTATTATCAAAATTATAACGTCATAAAAATGTTTACAAAAGTCAGGACAGCAGCCAGATAAAGCTCATTAATCTACAGTGTAGAAATGACAGAGGTTGTTCTCTAACGTGTTCGTAGAACTGTGTAAATACAAAAAATTGCTGCAAATTGTTTTATGCAGGCAGATGTCTTTTAAGTAATTTGTTACTTAGAGTATATAGAAAACTGGAAAGTATTACGTACACTATATGTTGTAAGAAATTGAATATGAATTTGTCGTACATATGTATGTGAAATATATCAAGCATATCGTGTTACACTAGTTTGTATGTATATACCAAACAAAAAGATAGCACGTGTGTGCTATCTTTAATTTCTCATGTTATAATTATGGTAGTGTGAAAACTCTGAATGGTATGTGAAGACTATCTTATACGAACATGTAAAGACTATCTTGTACGAATATGTAAAAATGTAAACATATAGCTTACATTAGCATGATATCAATGAATTCTCTTGGTACTTTAAACACACAAATGGACACACAGAAAATGATGGTGGACTTCAAATATGTTTACATTTTCTGGAGTTCTGACGAAACTTTAAGCAAGTAATGCGGTCAATTAGTAATTACTAATTTTTAAAATTGATATTTTACCTGTATATCTGTTATTAGAGATATGCAGACGAAAGTGATTGAGAACCACAGAGGCTTTACACATTATTAACCCTTATGTAGGCAACCGGGTATCCAGGTGACCATTTACTATATTTCTTTAGACAATCTTTTAATGTTCTTCTAAAAATTATACAAAACCGTATTGAATATCCTTTCTTTGTTCACTATTATATAGATTTACACGTTCAAAGTAAAAATTTATGAAGAAAATGTTAAACACAAATGATTTAAAATTATCTAGACGCACGTTTTGATTACCCACAGAAGGATTAAGAATTACATTATTTATTTGTGTATTTATAATTTATGTAATAACTTACGCTATCATTACTTTGCTACCAATAGAACTCATTGATGTAATGACAATCTAACTTTTTTTTACATAATCGTAGATAACTTAGTCTGCACATATCAAGCAGACTTTTCCTACTACCATAATTATATCATGATAAATTAAAGATAGCATGCGTATATTATCTTTTTGTTCGGAAGTGTAAATGGTGTCAACATTGTTAAGTACAAAATCATATATAAGTGTTTTGAAAGGTAGTATGTTCTTGGAAATTGAAATTGAATTTCTCCAGAATTTTCATTGAAATCCTATGTCTTCAGTAATTAACTGTACAATAAAAATTGCCATGGAAACCTAAACTCACAGGACGTGCAATAATTGTGATGTAAAGTGGTAAATCTGTATGTACTAATAAATATGTTTTTACATTTCTCAACTTCAACTGTTACTGGTTCCATGTATATTTAAAAACCTTGACGTGCATGAACTGAAACGTTTCGTACATATAAGACGTAAGAAGAAAGTATCTACTTACCTGTGGTGCATAGATGCAAACTATTTATGTAGTGAGTTATGTTTGAAGTGGGTAAACTTCAGTATAAATAAAATTGTCAAACATTTTTTTAACCCGCACTTATACCAATACAGTCATTTTTAATTTAGTTATAACTTATAACAGACATTTCGTATACACAGTCTCACATACGGAGTTGTGCATCCCTATCCTTAGTTTTGAAGTTCCCGCAACAAGACACCAATACTAACGCATGCGATGCCACGGAGCGTCAGTATATGTAGGTCCTGCATCAGAATCTACAATTTACATCGCGCACACGACTGAAAATCTAACGCCCGCTAACGAGAGCAAAGCTATAACCCCGCTAACCAACAAGAGTAAGATGAAGAACCCAAACTCAAACAAAGGCGAAACCAAGTCGAAACCAAATCAAACTCGAATCCACTAAATTGTGCATGCAATGACCTATAAGCGACTCGGGTCACCCCGGGGACGCTACACCCCGTACTCAATCACGGGCCCCATCCCGTGAGTGAGCCCCTGAGGAATCTCCGATCGGAGAAATATCAATTTCAAAACAAAAATATCAATTTCCAGACAAATATATCAATTTCAAGACAAAAATATCAATTTCCAGACAAAAATATCAATTTCAAGACAAAAATATCAATTTTAAGACAAAAATATCAATTTCAAGACAAAAATATCAATTTCAAGACAAAAATATCAATTTCAAGACAAAAATACCAATTTCAAGACAAAAATATCAATTTCAAGACAAAAATATCAATTTCAAGACAAAAATATCAATTTCAAGACAAAAATATCAATTTCAAGACAAAAATATCAATTTCAAGACAAAAATATCAATTTCAAAACAAAAATATCAATTTCAGGACAAAAATATCAATTTCAAGACAAAAATATCAATTTCCAGACAAAAATATCAATTTCCAGACAAATATATCAATTCTTAGACAAAAATATCAATTTCAAGACAAAAATATCAATTTCAAGACAAAAATATCAATTTCAAGACAAAAATATCAGTTTCAAGACAAATATATCAATTTCAAGACAAAAATATGAATTTGGGAAATTTGAACTTTGAAAGTCCAAGACCATATCTCAATTACAAATGAATATTAAAGGTACGTGTATTCTGAAATAGAAACTCTGCATTTGAATTTGAAACCTCCACGTGGTGAGACTTCGATAATCGGTGTGATTCTCGATTTATAATATTGTGTTGGGCAAACATATAAAACACTAATTGCTCTATAAAATATTTAAAATCGGCAATTATATCGAGCTAATAGCTGTGAAACTAAATGTTGTGGTTAAATGAAACAATTACGCACCGATCTATATCGGTTCACTTCAAATAATTTTCATGTTGCCAATTTTAAAATATCCGCGTTTTTTTTAAAAAACGGTTCCGGAGAGGGGACATTTGCGGCTGTACTCTAATCTCTTCCAAATTTTTCAATTTTCCGCTACAGTGAAAACATTTTCATTAGATGCTCTTGTATTTTGTTAGTTCAACCGTTATAATTTAATGAACGTAGTTTGACACTTTATTTTCCGTATCTGTGGAACCACAATTTTTAAAATTTCGAAAAATTCTTTGTAACACTTTCATACGATTTGTTCGAATGATAATTTATTCGTTTAAAGTGTATAAACTATTGTAATATACGTTCATTAATGACACGAGTAATAAAAACAATGCTACGTATGGAAAACAAATTAATTTTATTACAATTCGTATTTTTGTAATACATTCTTCATAAATATTATTTTCACCATTCAAATACAAGCGCCGTATGCATTTGTAGCCACCAAATCATATTACACACCTGTGTGGTAAAAATAAAGTATACGGAATATTCAGTTCTCGCTAATACGTCTAAATTCGTGAACTATCGGTAATATTGAGCGCGACACCGAAATGGTACGGGGCCCACTGTAGCCTCCCGGGGCCTAGACAGAAAAGTCCATAAGATGCAATGTCTGTAGTAGTCTTAAGTTTGCGTGCAATGTCTGTCTTAAGTCTGTGTCACGTCTGTGCAATTTTCAAATTTGATTTTCTCGAAAACGAAACCTTAAACTTACCATACATTAACTGAAATGTTTCAAACTCGTAGGAAACACTTCCACTTTAGGAGCAGGTGCAGAAAACTAGGCTTTCAAGTAATTTAAGGTAAATAAATATTAAATTATCAACCATTGAAGTAGTATATTAAAAAAATCTTTTATTACATAGTATTCAAGTCATATTTTTACTCTGATTTGTCGAATATGCACTATGTGTCAAAGTAATACATCATAATGTATAAATGAATGTCATCGGTGTATGACAAAGCCAATTATACATAGAAGTCAGTATTCGGAAAAGTATTACTTACTACAATTTATTGACAATGTATGTATATTATGTACAATTTCAATGCTAGCATAGAAAAGTAATGTCTTCATCCATATTTGTACGTGTGTGTATGTTAGTGTAAATATATACACGTGTCGTAGAATGTAAATTGAATAAAATATTCTCAAATATTTCAACATCTTAGCCATGAGTCGATTTTTCAATCTTAACTTTAACTCTGCTAAGATCAACTTCAGATTCGCTTGATTCTTTTCTTGGGGAATTCTTATTGTGTTTTTTCGCGATCTTAACATTTTGGTCGTGTGTATCAATCTGATCTTCAGCGGATGCAACATGTGTTACAAAGTTTTCTTTCTTTGGTTTTACTTTGTCTACCTTGACCACTTCCAGGTCTTCATCTGATACAGAGTATGCAACCGATTTTTCCTTTTTTACTTTTACTTTGTGTGTCTTTAACTCTTGCTTTTCTTCATCCGATATAGTGTTTGACAGAGATTTTTCCTTCTTAATTTTGGTTTTGTGTACCTTTAATTCTTTGTTTACAGAGTCTCTATTCTTCGAACGATTTGTGTGAATATCATGATCTACTGGTTCTCCAATTGTTTTATTAGGAGAATCCATATCATCAGGTTCCTCTATTTTAATTACGTCTTCAAATGTAGGCTCGACTTTGATTTCACTAATATCTAGGACAACCTTTTTCGAATGTTTCTTTCGTTTCTTTTTACCTGTATTATCTTCATTCTCTTCGTCCATGTCGTAGCTATTCTGTGCAGAATCCTCTTCTTTAATATTTTTAATATTTTTCTGTTTCTTATGATTCTTCTTACTAGGAGATTCTACTACATCAACGCTCTCACTAGAAGAGTGACTATTCAATGGTTCCACTTTAACATTACTAAGTACTTCGTTAGTATTTGTATCCAATACGTTACATTTTTTGATAGTTTTTTTACTGGAATTCCTTATGTATTTATCCGCAGTGAAATCGTCTGCCGAATTATCGGTTTCATCCAAGTGTTTTCGCTTTGCAGAACTTTTCTTCGATTTACTTCCACTTTCTGATACAATTTCTTCCTTAATTTGTTTTCTATTAATATTTTCTGAGATCTCTGCTTTAATCTTCCTAAATTCATTCTCAGGTTCCACACTGGAGAATCTTTTCGGTAATTTTTTTGGTGACTTCTCGGACCTAACATCAACATGTTCATCAATACTGCTTTGAGAACTATAACCCTTTGATTTCTTTTTTGATTTAGATTCTTTAACTTTCTTAATATTCTTCTTATCTTCGTTATCTTCATTATATTCAATCACTTCGTCTTGCTCAAATGACTTTCTTCTGTTTTGTTTAGGAGTTTCTTTCTTAACTTGCACTGCATCTTCATCAGAACTGTCTTCTGAATCGAAGAATGCATGTTGCTTCTTCTGTTTAACGATATGTTCATTTTTTACATTATTCTTAACAACGTCTCCATGTTGTGTCTTATGATTAAATGTCTTCTCCATTAATTTACATCCTTGTAGATAATTACTGAAACAGGAGTAATAATTAATACTGTGCCAGTGCTAATTACACTAATTTAATAATTAATTGATGATAGCAGATTGCAATTTATTACTTACTCTGGATCTAAAGTACCACGAATGAACGGCAATTTACTATCAATATCAAGAAGAGTCACTACAAATTTTACTTCTTGGCCAATCTCAAGATTGTCGCCTAACCAGTTTTCATCGTCATCCGGCTTCGGAATAGATACATTGAATGCTTTATGTACAAGAACTCCAATGTGGTCAACTCCTTTCTTATTTACAATACCTATAAATCCGTACTTGTTAATAATATATTATATACTTGAAAGAGACATAACAAGTTAACATTTTACCTTTTATGCAAGATCCAACTTCTGGTCTAAATACATAAAATTCTACTTCTACATCAATATGAATGAAACATGTATCATAAAAGATTTCACCCAATGGTGTCAAGAGTTTAGGGTTTTGATAAGCCAACAGAAACCCTTTCAATCTGCAACCATTATAAGAAAAAATATTATGAAAAATTAACAACATGGAAATTTGGAGTATGTGATACTTTATGGCTGTGATGTATATGTTTGTGAATATACAGTTAAAATCAGATCAATTATGTACGTACTCAGGATCATAAGAATTCAAATTCGAACTTAATATCTCGTTCAGTGAGGCATTGAGATTGGTCAAATGGAACGGATGCAGACCAAAATGCTTTTTGAATTTCTCGAAATAAACGCAAGATTCCTCGTCCTCAAGCAGACCCGTGAGTTCCAGTAAGGACCAAGTGATTCCCGTATATGTTTTGAACTTCATTTTAATATATTAAAACGTAGTAAACGATATATCTAGCACGAATCACATGTAGCGTAAACATTAAAACGTGTAGAGGTTAAGCCCATGTTTTGCCGGTAATATAGACAAATGATAAAGTTCACGCTGACAATGATAAGGTTTACGCTGACGGACGTAATTCGAGAATGACTCCAAAGCGCGAGAAAAAATATTGATTCAAACATGATTTATCAGCAATAAATTAAAATACTATAGATGTCAGTGACTTTCAAGGAGTTAAAGTTAAATTGAAATGTGGAGGATCACATATTATGATAGGAGCACTTAGAAACATCGACACAGAATAACTTAAATATCTCGGAAACTAGTTGATGAAACGTAATGTTCTTGAATTCAAAATATTTCAATTGACCGCAAGTTTGACCCATGTAACTATTAATTATAAATATTTATAATTTTTTTAAAAATAATCTTTCAATCGTTATTACAGATTGGACGAGCAAATGACAGTGGCGCCACCTGTGGCAAAACATTGAAGTTTATTATTAATCAGTTTTAAAGTCTATCACTAGATGACACTAATATTAAAATACGGGACTTTAGCATAAGCGACCCATAGTTATCAACATGCAGTTGACTATCGGTAACATTTATCTACCAGTTTGAGTATTTTGCTATTACACAAATTGGAACCGTATGTACATTTGAATAGAGCAAATGATTCTTTCCGAAATTTAGGTTGTGGCTTATGGGAAAAGAGGCAAGAATCATTTACACTAGATTTCTATCACATTTGATAAAAATTTGCATAATTAAGCAGTTTAATTAGTTTGAAAAATATTTCACCGCTGGGTAGCGATAACGTGAAAGACTATTTTGACTACAAAGACTATATTGAAAGACTATTTTGAAAAAAGTATAATATATTAATATGCAATTATTAAATTGTGGTTTTGTTAAATATTTATTTACTAAGCAAGCATAAATATTCATATGCATTGATAAAACGAATAGATTGAATTTGATTGCCGTCAGATGATATGGTTGAAAACGAATTAAACTTTCATCTCAGTTTAAAATTAAAAGTTCGATGTCTTGAATGAATACGGATGGACGAATATTTAAAATAATAAGCGCGCCAGTAACAGCAATGGAAAACCATGTTGTATAGAAAGAAATCTTTTTATTACAACATTATAAAATCTACATTTACAGAATCCATGATAAAATACAATACACCCACGAAACAAAGCGTTGTTTTAATTTTCATAATAGTGTCCGAAATGGCGTCGCCAACGACGATTTTTTGCAAAAGATACATCAACGCGAAATACATTCGATATAAAATAAATACATGTTCATGTCATACTTAGTAAATACACATATCGATGTGCTATAAATGAGAATGTCTTATATCGTAATTTAGATTCTATTATGTCGCTAACATGTCTACCCTAACACAATACGTAATAAGACTTTCGCTATTCTACACTGCGATTAATCTAATTCGGAATTCCCTTAATCGACAGTCACATAAATTATTCACGCTTCGTCGCGCGTAGTTGGACATTCATTAATACAACATCGATTTCACATTATTATTTTTTTTGCCACTTTAAATCGTTTTATAATGAAATAATATGAAAAAGTTTTAATCACTACAAAAAGAACGAGAGACTTTATTGTGAGTTCATGGTCCTCAGAGTTTCATGTGCAGCGACTCAATATAAGAGTTTCAAAGGGAGAAAAATATTCAAAAGTGAATTTCGTACACGTTTTCACTACCAGAGCATTCTGCGATATTCAGTTTTGTAAATTATGTCTATACGAGTGCCTACAACGGTATTTCTATAAAGTTACTCAGATATTCATTATTTAGATCCATATATTTATATATATTTGTTATTATCTAGTCATTTGTGAAATGTCATACCCAGATAGCACTCGGACGTCCAATGTACGTCCGTACCGGACATACGTACGTCCCTGGGACGTACGATATGTCCGAGATATGTCCGATTTATGTCCCAGGTATGTCCGACAGAGGTCCCAGTTACATCCCAGTACGTACATAGGACGTCCCGCGCGGACGTTAATTGGACGTTTGTCGGACATATAAAAGCGTGTTTGCACCTTAAAAAATTTTCTAAATATGTACATATTGGTTTAAAAGAATTCTACAAAAATACCATTGACTATCACATAGCTAGAAAAAGAGGAATTGATCAAATAAAAAAGAGTGGACTTATGCCGGGCGCGAACCTAATATAAGCATATTAATAGTCGAGCACCTAACGCTCTGACCCAACCGAGTTCTTGGTAATACTATTAATATTTTCAGATACTATGCGCGCTGATGTACGAGGTAATCGTAATACTAATCAAGTTAATTTCATTTTTCAACTATTTCTGTGAAATGTTCAAGTTTATCAGTGTCCAATAGACTTACAGAATAAATAAAATCTAACAATTTGAAGATTAGCTCATTTTTTCACGGAAGAAACGTCGAAAAAATTAGTTTTTTTCAAACAACGGCGTCGTGAACTTAAAAGTCTGAAAAAATTCATAAACTATATTTTGAGTATAATAATAGAAACACAATATAGCATCCGAAAACGTATGAAATAATCTAAGTCCCACGTCCGTGGTACGTCCGAAATTTATGTCCGAGGGATGTCCCACGGACGTAAAAAACGGATGTCCATGGGACGTCCGAAATTTTGATCCAAGGGACGTCCCACGGACGTACACGACGGACATTGGACGTATCGGACGTAAAACGGACGTCCCATGGACGTACGGTGCTATCTGGGTAGTGACGATACTGTTAATCGTTCAACAAAGTTTCGCGATTTACAGAAAGTATGAAGTTCCCTAGATGAAAGTTAGAGGAACAAAATTTTCTATATGAAACAAAAATGATTCGTTAACTATTCGAGCAATATATTAGATTTATCGGAGAAATTTAGCAGAGAATGACTTCAATCACGAGTGCTTTTACACGACTTACTACATGTATTGGTGCATTGTTACTTAATTACAATGTTAGTCTCATTAGTTTCAAACGTTTACTATGATTTTAGGCGGATGTCGATGTTTTTGTTCTGTAGATCAATGAAGTTGAAATTCTAGGTCAGGAATTTCAATTATTAGGCGTCCTAGATGGTACCAAATATATTTAACATTGTTGTTATTCAGTCTGCAATAGAATGTTATAACTGTCCTGAAAGTTTGAATAATATGAAAAACATTATCCGAATGTTCATAATGAGGTCTATAAAATAACGAATTAGTCTCCGCAAGTATCACGTGTAGAATGATAAAATTGTTTACGCATAATTATTAACAATTCTTCAATTTCTGAGTCAAGCTTTGTACGTTTCTATTGGATTTAGTTATAAATAGCGTTGTTCTGACACAACCGCTGAAAATAATTAGATGTAGGTTTGCTTCTAATTTTAAATTCATATAATGAACCAATTAAAACCGTAAGGCAACAATTTATGGCAAGAGCTAGCCAGAAGCTAGCATTCAAATCAAACAATGCAGATCTTATATTAATGTCGCCTCTCTTCCAAAATAGAAAACAATGCATGTAAACAGGCCTTAATCGCATCTGCACATACCTCGTCTGTGTTTGCTAGAGTTGTAACAATAAAAATGCTTAAACTATAATAATTACTTCGCTCAAGATTGAGAACGCTTGACAAATTACTGTTAACTCGAAAATGTCCTCTACACTTCGTTTGGTAAAGTTGTAACTATAGAAATGTTTGAATTGCAATCATTACTTCGCTCATTGGCAGAAAATGTTTGAAAAACTAATGACTACTCCAAAGTGTTTCCTCGAGTTCCTTTGGTAAAGTCGTAACAATAAAAATTGCTTCGTTCAGCAGTGACAAAAATTGTTTGAAAAATTAGTGTCAACTTCAAAGTGTTTTCTCGAGTGCCTTTGGCAAAGTTGTAACAATAAAAACGCTTGGACCATAACAATTGTTTCGCTCAGTCGCAGAAAATGTTTGAAAAATTAATGTCAACTCCAAAGGGTCCTCTCTACTTCGTTTGGCAGAGTTGTAACAATAAAAACACTTGAATTACAATAATTGCTTCGCTCAATGACTGATAATATAATTGTGATTTCTATCGATCGAATTTTGAATTATGTTAAAGAAAATGCTATGAACACATTACCCCTTCAGAATGATCCACACCTGGATCGAAACGTTGGGTGATTAATAATATTGCAAATTTGCTGTAAAATTTGGAAGAAGATCGAACCTTTGCGCCGATAGCATTTTCTTTAACATAATTCAAAATTCGATCGATAGAAATCACAATTATATCATGGATGGCGAAATCACAGCAAACGCATTAACCCTTGAGAATGATCCACACCTGGACCGAAACGTTGGGTGATTAATAATATTGCAAATTTGCTGTAAAATTTGGAAGAAGATCGAACCTTTGCGCCGATAACATTTTCTTTAACATAATTCAAAATTCGATCGATAGAAATCACAATTATATCATGGATGGTGAAACCACAGCAAACACATTAACCCTTAAGAATGATCCACACCTGGACCGAAACGTTGGGTGATTAATAATATTGCAAATTTGCTGTAAAATTTTGAAGAAGATCGAACCTTTGCGCCGATAGCATTTTCTTTAACATAATTCAAAATTCGATCGATAGAAATCACAATTATATCATGGATGGCGAAATCACAGCAAACGCATTAACCCTTGAGAATGATCCACACCTGGACCGAAACGTTGGGTGATTAATAATATTGCAAATTTGCTGTAAAATTTGGAAGAAGATCGAACCTTTGCGCCGATAACATTTTCTTTAAAATGACTGATAATGTTTGCTAAAGTGTCTCCTATCAATTTCGAGTACGAGTACAACACGGGAACAATAAATAATAAATACCGCTCCGTATATAATCTCGTAATGTAAAGGACGCAGAAGGCTTTCGTTAGAATAAAGATGACGAGGGAAAGCCATTGGGAATGTTACTGTGATTCAAAAACTGCGGAACTTCGATGGAATATGTAACTTATAATTTTACACCGTTTACGAGGGAATATATGTTTTAGAAATGTAGCAGTTTGGAGTTTGTATAATTAACAGGAAGATCCGCAGTCCGGTTATTTATAAGACACACCTAGGTATATATACCTTAGCTATAATTCTATCGTCGTTCACGACTAAGCTACGCGAAATAGATTAATTGGTTCCGCACTTTGTTAATCCGTACGTATGTTCGGCGGTTTATAGAAAGTAGCACCATACAATCATAGTGGCAATCTGTTTGCTGTCCGGTTTTCGGAAAACGGTCCAAGGGACAGGATAATCGGCCCATGCAAACTCCGTTGCGCTTATTTATCGTGCTATAGGTTTACCGAGCGAAGTTGGAGTTTATGGGAGGAGCCAAGGGGATTTGTAGTCTGCGCGCCGAGAGAGAGGGAATCGACGAATGAAACTAAGGAGAATTGATGGGGGAAAATAAGAAGAAGTATTGGAAACTAATGGTGACTAACAGCGATCTTCTATCTGCCAGCCCTCCTCCCCTCTCTCGCTCAACTTCACTCGGTAAAACTGTACATTGTTTACTAGATTCGATATAATTTCATTATTTACCAGTTACCAGAACAATCTTTATGCATTAGCTTCTCCATACTGAAGGCAAAGTGCCGGGTCAATACAAAACGAAAAATATCGGATACTTAATAAATAAATACACGTTTGTGTAATCAATTGTACATGGGGTTGTGCGAATGGTGGACTGCGGATCTTATGCAAAATAAAAATTTTCTCTGTCAATTACTAAAAAAAATAGAAGGTACATAAAAATTCACCTCTCTTAGTAAATTATGATGTGTACAAAATAATATAACGATAATCTCAAATACTTCTGATATTTTTACTCTGCTGTATTTCATTTACCCATTGTTCTTATAAATGCATGAAATCCGCAGTCTAATCATAATTCGACATATTTTGTCTAGATTAATATGTTTCAGTGGATCAAGCGTAATATTGATACTATTTTTCTATAATATCTTTTTGGGTTCTCAACCCATTTTGTCAATTTTGTTTATTATCTTGTTGTTACTATTTTGTTTATATAATTGCAACTATATGGTAGCGCCAATGTCTTCTGACATCAGAATACAAATCAAAATTATGAATGAAGGGAGGAAAAATTGTAAGCAAAAATGAATCATGAACAGCGTGTGTTCTCGTTGAATGAATGCATATAAATTCCGGCTTGTGTCTACTAATTAAAAAGCACATTCGAAACGCTGCATGTGCGATTTAGTTATTATATCCGCTCCAACTGCTTTTTTTCGCAATGTAATTAGCTCTGTTAACACAGTTAATTACGGGCTACCTCGTATAATGAAATCGAGTGTTTTTAACCTTCCGTCGCGTTGAGCGTAATGTAAAAGTATGTACATCGTTGAGTGTAATATATTAAAATGATCATGGTGAACAAATTGGATACAAAAATAGTAATATTTCTGTTAAATATTTGTAATTCTTCAGAATATTTTAAACTTGATTAGTAAACTGAGGAATAAGTGAGGACGTAATGGGTGATTAAGTAATTGTGAACAGATAAAAAATGCCATGTTTTGTGATTCTGATGTATTTTTTTTACATACAAATAGAGAGGTTAACAATATGATAAAAATTCAAGTTCTATCGTGGCCTGGAAGTTCATAAACCGTGAATCTGATAGAAAATCTGTGGAAATTATTGATTATTATTGAAAACATCATATCAGTATTACATCACGATCCAGAAATACAAAAAGAACTGTCAAAAACATATTCAAACTATGATATAATATCCAAATATTGATATACAGATATGTTTGTTTAAAACCTCTAAAAGATTAAAAACCGTTGTCATATATTAGTACAAAGTTTCATCGTGCATCTCATACAATAATAAAAAAAAGGTAACATTATAAGAGCATTTCTAATTTCATTCTTGGTCGAACATGAAATAAGTAGCAATTTCGAAATATTCTTAATAATTTTATCATGATTACCCATTGCAATTAAATAGAGAAATGTGACCTCATCCGATGGAAGATAATTAATTTACATTGCGGTTAATAATACTAGTCTCGTCAAAGTATGTTTCTACAAAATAAGGGTTGCCATTTCGCGAGTATACTGTTCAACAAATACTGCACAATCGTGAATGGGATTACAGACAAACTACACAACGTAGATTACAAAGGATATGCATACAATTTTTTGCTACAAGCGATATGAACACGCGTGCAGTGTCTGTCAGTATACCCAACCATGGTTGCTTTGTTAACCCTCGGATGCCAAGGATTGCGTTTCATCTTGACTCGAAGTTATGAACGTCCCATACAAATCCTAATTTTTTAGCAACTACTTTAGCACTAGGTTTACGGAGCACTAAAATTGATTATTTTAGATTGCTTTATGAAAATAATAAAATTGTATTTACTTAGATCTTCAGCGATTTTTATTGTAATATCTACACAAAAAAATAAATCTATTTAATAATTCCTCACGGATGCCTCCTTGCACTCTTAATAATCGTAAATTAAACAATTTTGAATCCGTCATTTCGACGGGCCCCGTAAATCTAGTGTTAAGTCATTAACTATTCCAAGCAGTGTCGCCGGAAACACCCAAAACTGGGTGGATTTTCCTCTCCTCCTTTTCCCCTTTCAGTATCTCATTACCATGAGCACACTCCAACGTCCCCCACTAAGACCGTAGACTGGTCACCTGACGTGCCGCGCAACGTATCACATATTACTCTGATCATTAGAGAGGTGGTAAACTGTATTCCCCTCGATTTAACCGATCTGGCGACACCGATTCCGAGTTTAATAATTGATCTGAAAGAGACGTGTTAACCCTTTGCACTCGGAGTTATTTCAACTAAAAAACCAAACATTTCTTCTAGCCTAGAATATTTCCATTGTACATAATTTATTTTCATTATATGCGTAAGAAACTGATATAGTACCTCATACAATATTTAAATGTTTAGTAATTTATTACATATAAACAAATTTAATCACGTAAAAAATATTCCGAATAATGGTGTAACAATTTGTAGTGGCGCCTCAGAGTCGCCATTCGAGTGCTAAGGGTTAAAAAATTTATACGTAAGGATTTGAATTTTAAGTATGACTTCCATAACATTACCAAAACGTATTCTATCCAAGGGTTAAACATTCTCTGCCTACAAGTACGGCAGTGTGCCTCGAAGCGTGCTGCCAATTTGTTAATTTTTGGAAATGATCGATAACAGATGACCTTCTTGCTGTTCCGACAGCATGCTTACAAAAAAAGTATAGCATGACTTTCATTGACTATCCCGTCCAGTCCAACCACAATGAATGCACGAAACGCTAACATAAATCAAATAAGTACACGAACAGAAAAAAAAGGGAAAAAAAGAAAAACATTTTCCATCACTTCTCCGAGACAGAAATACTTGCGATATAATTCGATCGAAGGTATTATGCTGCAAATAATGCAATAATCGAGTACAATCCGAGAAACATGACGTCACGCGTTGCTACCGCTACAGCGGCCATCGTTAAACGCGAATTAATGTTTACATTTATAGACGGAATACGAGTTCTACAGGTTAGTCATTTCACATTATGTAACACTATATTATCCACGGTGTAGAATATACAATACTGTACGATAGATTTCCTCAATTCGCTTATTACATAACAAACGAGATAAATATGTGAGTATTCGTAATGGAGTGGATATTCCAAAATATAATAATTGGCTATTACGCGTCGCAAACACATTTAAGACTAGCGAAGGAATCATCAAAGTGATCTATGATTTTAATCAGTGTTTCATTCCGTGTATTTGTTATAAATGCTCAGTTACATTAATATTTTGTTATACGTCTTGTGCACGTAGGGCGACGATGATAGTGGGCCAAATTCGTATAAGCAAGATTTCGTGCGATAAATTTTCTTTTTCATTCTCAAGAAAACAGAAAATAAACATTTGTAACACGATACAATTGTACAGCAAGACGTTCGAGAACAGAGGAGGCTGTTCTGTCCTCGTTGTCGTTGGCTGATTCACAAAATGGTGGGGATGGGAAACACTATTATAGTGATACTCTGCGTAGGAAATGCACCATTTGTTAATGTGTCTGACCATTGCTCGGTGATTCTACTTTAAAAGAGAAAAGCAAGTAGTGTAATCCACTTTTCAGCAATTTTACTAAACTATAAGCAGAGTTTTGAGTACTATGCTATACTCATAGTTTCAGAGGACTCGAGGTTTGCAGGAAAATGTTGAAACACGTGTTGTAGATTTAAATTCAATTTTCTTAAGAACGAAATATTTGCATGAAAATTTTACTATGCAATGATAATTTGTTTTCGCATGAAACATCAACTAATTCATATTTTGCACCACTTCTACGTCGCACACTATTATAATTCTTTGTTTCATGTGAGATATTCTATGTATATACGCACATTTACGAGTACGTTAAACAGTTACACGACTAGAATATTTTCTTTACCTAGATAACACAGAACTTTCACGACCGCCGCACGTCTGCGACCGAAGGAATTAATTATACAAATACTTGGTTTCCAGAGTGGTCCAAAATTGCAAATACAATACTGTCAGTAGATATCGCATTTTTATGTGGAATAAAAATCATCTGTATTAATTTCAAGATAAAGGAGCTACATATAGATATTTATTTCTTCTCTTAATAATTTTAATAAGTTAGAAATAATCCAACAGCATTCTTAAATTCTTTAAATCTTTTTAAATAGTTCTACATTTGATCATGTTTATCATAAATGCAAAAAATCTGCAGTCTAATTATGAATTTTCATATGGGATTCTAAATCTAATTTCGATATTCTTTTTTTCAATGGACGAAATTGTAAAAATGTTCTATCTTTACTATCGTGTTGAATATTAATTGTTTCATGCATTACAGTGGATGTAAAATGTAAATACAAATGAAAAAAAGTAAATTTTTAAATGATTGATCCAAAAGATTGGTCATATAGAATTTCCTAATTTATACAATAAATTTTACCAAAATTAAACTTTTGTTGTACACTTAATGGTAACCATATAGTCTCGTGTCAAAATTTTGCACTTGAATTTAACAACTAAGAAATTCTTGACTGTAAAAATTTGATTATTCTGAGGTGTACTTAGTTATAGTTTACTATATATTAATTTAAGATAACTCGATTAAAGGTCCACAAAACATTCCAGTAGATATGTGACAATTTGTAACCACTCCAAAATTTTGGTCCACAAACAGTTAAAGGATACTAAAGCTCATGAATCAACAATGATCTTCATCGAATTGCTATGATTTGGGAACGCTTGCGCAATTTATTTTTTATATAAACAATTTCCCCACATTTCGATGTACAGTATTTCATCACCGATAAGTGGTCGCATCGATATACTCGACCCGTATTATGCTACGTTCGGCACAAGTCAAAGAATAGTATTATCTGTACATTAACTGTCGCCGGCCAGACCCGCGGTGGCGATGATTATCGATGAAATACTGTACTAGTAATAGATAATAGTACTCGTCGAGCTGAGTGTACCAGTACTCTTTGACAAATGACTAGACTGCGGATTTTTATGCAAAATAGAAATCGTTTGGATTAGTTGCAAGATATTCGGCCTACATACGTACAGTCACTCCCATTAATATTCGTACACTCTAAAAGACGATCACGTGTTTTATATTGGATCATGTGACTTGGATTTTTTTTTGAGAAGTTAGAACAATTAGTTCACTACACGTTGAAAAACAGAAACTTTGAAAACATTGTAATTGGTCGGAATTACAAAGAAAATACTAAAAGTTGTTATTTATAACTGTTTTATGTGGGTCCATATTGAAAATTCACCAAAATCGGCAAACTGTTATGAGCTACAACTGTTTGAAGATGGTAAAAATTGCAGCTTTTCACAATTTTCGGCCTTAAACTGTAATAAATCGAAGGATTCTTACGTCATTCGATGCCTGTCGCTGTTTTCCACGTAATCCAAACTGGATGAAAATTTGAAAATGTATACAATTGATACAGATCTACAAAATGGATGTTTTAAATTTTCAATATAAGCCACATAAAAAAATTGTAAAACACAACTTTTAGTATTTACTCTGCAATACCGACCAATTGCAATTGTTTTAAAATTTCTTTTTCACGTCATGTAGTAAACTAATTATTCTAACTTTTCAAAAAAGGCCAAGTCGTATGGTCCAATATTAAACAAGTTATCGTCTTTTTAAGAGTGTGATCTTTTTAAGAGTGAATATTAATGGGAATGACTGTATGTATTTGTGATTTTAATCATGTGGAAGAGTTGAAAATAATACAACAGTATCTTGAAATTATTTCTTAAATGTTTTCACTGTTTTGCATTTGATGTCATGCATCGACGATGTTCTTCGTCGCATTGCCATGATTTGGGACCACTCGCGCAATATATGATTTATATAAATCATTTCCCCTCTAGAACGGCGAAACCGAATGACAGGCTGACCGGCTTGAAAGTTGCGACAGTCGCAGAACAAGAAAAACTGTATAATAAAAATGTAGCCGGGAAAATACGGTTACGACAAACTTTTTCCTGGTCCCATTTCTCAAGCACTATCGTGTTATCGGCGTTTCTCATCATTCAAATTTCCTGCCCTCTTGCCTTAGTTAGAACAACCACCGTTCCTTTAGAATTTCCCGACACGTTCGAACCATAGCCCGAGATTTTTGTACTCGCGTTTGAGTGATCCGTTTTGTTGCAACTTTTAACAAAGTTTTCGTCGTTTCGACGTCAGCCTCAAATTTTGCACGAGACCGGCGTGGAAATTTACTTAACCCCATTAGAATTGCAACACCGAGGAAAAGAAACGTTATAACGAGATTATGGACGTTTATGCTTACATCTTAAACAAGTTTAGAAAAGTTAGGCTTAAATAAGTATTCTCGGCTAACCATTGGTATATCAAGCTGAAACAATCAATGTTTTTGAAACTTCATAAAGATCTTTAAATTGTTTCATAAATCATTTTGATCAACTTTATTAATTTGTATTTTCTAGAATTGATAATCTGGAAGATAAAAAAATGTATTTGCAAATAATGCATTTCTAACAATCGTTTAATTTTGTAAGCTAACGGTTAACATTCCATGTGATTTTTAATATACTTTGTAAATTATAGTAGATTTTAGTACAGTACTTAAGCTTTTGTAGTACAAAGATTTTTAGTAGCTTTAAATGTAACAGTCACAGCGATGAAACAAAAACTTTAGAAAATCAGTCTAGTTGATGAAATCGATAATTACAATCGCTATTTGGTAATTGCAATTTAGACTATTCATCGAGTTAAATAAAATATTGATTAATTTACTGTTTTCATGGTGTCGCAATTCTTACACAGAGTAGTAATAAAAGTGATAATTTATTCTTCGTGTTATTGTCGAGTAGATCGGTCACGTTGTAAACATATTCACTGCTTCTTGCAGTTGGAATATCGTGTTCTAGCACCGCGTTTCTTAAACTTCCTTACCATTACAGAAATATTATTAAAATGTTCTATTACAAGTGTTACTACACAAGATAGAAATAGTCATAATGTAAAAATCTATGTTCGAGATCATTTTAGCAATTTCTGCAACTCTATAAAGTCATCAGGATATAACAATGCTTATAGCTGACAATGTGTTATAGTTCCTTGTCTCTTGAAAATGATTATAAGGTTTAAACTGTTCGTTTTCGAATTCCTTTAAGTACTAATAAATTAAGTACCATTTAATGTTAATAGATAAACTTTTTAGATCAAATAGGTTATACCAATGTCCTATAATTTTAAAACAAAATAATGTTTGTTGAAGAGCCATTTCACACTGAATCCATCATTTTCGTATTTATTTCCTGTCAATTGTAATATGTTAAATTGTGAATTTCAAATTTCACTAATTTGTCTGTTTCAAAATTGTTTAAAAAATACCGAACTTCAAAGATGACAATTCTCACTGATTTTATTAAAACAGATTTTCTTTCTGCAACTATTGAACTTTCGAACTTCCTTTTTTTCCTTTCAACTAAGGAATTGTCATTTTATATTTAATTCTGTATTTGAAAAGTTATCGTTGCAACATAAAAATATTGGAAACATTTTTATTTTATAAATCTGACTGCTGGTTTATGATATTTTCCAATCGTAGAGACCACCATAGAAAATAATTGAATTAGTGCAGGATTGCAAGTACAAAAATGATCAATTCATGGAACGATTTATCAAAACGAATATGATCACCAAGCCTGTGCAAAATTTAAGATTGCAATGTGCATTATGCCGCATTACTGAACAATCATACCTAAAAGTGTGATCACAGATGGACAGAAGGCATGTGTAGCTGCCGTGAAATGAATTGAGCCAAAGAGACCGTATGCAATCTATTGTTTCGAACAAATGGCGGCGTAGAGGTTCTCTTAAGCCATTTGTCTTTCATATGCCAGCCGGCCCTAGACGCCTTCTCGTTTGGATCAATTCATTACGAGAGATCTATCACATACAATATATTTATACACACAGTCAGGTGATACGTAGCTGCGATAACTAATTAATTAATAAATAGGCATCATGAGACCAACTATATGTATACAAGTTGCTATCGTGTATTTACAATGATTGCGTTCCCCTTTTTGTTCTTTTAATGCTCCTCGCGCGGTGGAACGAGGAAACTACTTTTTATTTCTTTTCACAAACAATTTTTCGTTTTCCAGGAATAGGCGAGTCTGAGTGTAATTTGTTTGTTGTTAGCCGGTAGACAATTGATGAGAATCTTTTTTTATTTTTCGTAACTTGATTTTACTAAACTACAGTAAAACTAGAATTTGATGTTTCTGAATTCGAATTTTTTAATTCGATTTCGCTACAATGTTTGATAAACTACACTGTCATCGTTTGATAAAGAAGACTTATTCTTGCCATTGGTAAAATATTTAAACATTACTTTAACATTGTTGCATTGTAAGCAAAAGTAACTGATTGTTTAAATATTCAACATAGACATACTGATTCTGAATATGGAAATAATTGTTTTTGCTTCCTAGAATTATATTTGACAATTGAGGAAAAATTTGATAATAAGTTATGTTGAAAAATAGAAAAGTTTGCCTTTTCCAGTTACGTTAACGTCGCGAGTAAGATTATTTTTAGCGAATGTATGAACAGTGATGTCAGAAACAACTAGAACTGGTCGTTTTTTTCCTCTCCTACCTTTCCCCTTCCACTATCCCATTCCACTACCTGTGCATACTCCAACGTCCCCCACTAACACCGTAGACTGGTCACGTGACGTGCCGCGCAACGTATCACACATTACTCTGGTCATCAGGGAGGTGGTAAACTGTATTCCCCTCGATTTAACCGATCTGGCATCACTCTGCATAAATAATGTCGACGGATCAGCCATCTCTTGTAAAAATTAATATTGAAAATTGTTTAATTATAGATACAATATGTTGAATTTCAGTCGCATCTTCTTCGCTAAACAGCAGTTTTTATTTTTACGTGTCAACGTTTACATTTACCTTCACAGGCTTTCTACACTCGATTAATATTTTGTATAATTCCACCTTGGCTTTCATTTTTTCGCCAATAATTGTAAATTTAGAAGAACTACAACACATTAATATTTAACGACTAGAAAACCTGAAAGATTACTATAACATTACTAAAAAATTAATAAATATATATGTTAATAGATATTGCTGAATTGAACAAGCACATGAGGCTCATCTCCATATTTTTTCGTTCTCATTGACACAATAATAATAATAACATTAAAACCGTAGAAAATTCTTATTTATATGCAAAATGGTAAATTAAAAAATAATAATACACACGCGTAATTCTAAGTAACGATAGTTATACTGAATTATACATATGAATTGGTATTCCTATTCTCATAGTTTCTTTGATTTCATTAAATTTTATATATTATTTATCTCCATGATTGGGTTCGCAAACATTTTTTTTCCATTTGTGATGATTTCACTTCCTGACTGCTCATTGTTATTAATTTTCATTTTACATTAAATAGTATTTTCAAATTGCATAGTCAAAATGAATTTGAATGCTAAGCTTTGCAATAAAGTCGCTAAAAGCTAATAGCAATAATTTTACATTGTAATTAAGATATTAACGAAATTGTGCGATATGCATATCTTCTTATAGTTAACAACTTTTCGTATTCTTCTTCACATTTTTTGCCGAAACATGTGCTAACGTCTTTTCGTAATAACTCTTTTACATGGAGCTAGTCGAAATCATCACCGGAAAACTTTACGCAAAATTATCATGATGACGATTATCAACGTTATTATAAACATCTTACCTCTTGTTCATTATTAGCTCCGTATAGTATATGTTTTTAGTCATGATTTCAGTCACATCTATAGATTTGATCCTATCCGCTAAATAATATATTATTATTCTTCAAATATTCATTGTGTTATGAAAGTTGTGGTTAGATCAATCATGGACTGTTCGAATGCGCTCACGAACCTGTGCAGGTTTGAGTCTCTCACTGCTTGTATTCTTTCAGTCTTCAAAACTTTAGCTTCAACTGTTTTTCACAGAGCAGGCTTCAAAGTGAGAATTTGAATACATATATATTTTCTTTAAAAAATGAGTCCTGTGAGCCAACTTGCTGCAGTAAGGAATAAATAGAGCTTTTTAATAAAATAGAAAACACTCTATAAGAAAATAGAAATATCATTCTGCAATCTCACCTATGAAATTAAAGAACTGTATAGTGATTCTCTTTTTTTTTCGAAATCGATTCGGAGGAATTCTGTTGTGATATCATTTGTATAATATATAAAACAGTCGACTCATGGAAGAATGAAGTTGGAAGAATATACATATAATATATGTGATAAGAAACAATGGAAGGATTTCCTTGACCGTCGTGCACTGTTTAGGCTAGCTTCAGCCAATTGCAAACCTTAGTTCTTTTTATTTATATGTAGTATCGCATAATAATGAATTGCAAACAATTTAATCAAAGTAGTAATAAAATTTCCTGAACCAAGTTGTGTCTAATGAAAATAATTATCAGTATACCAATTGTCATAAATTGTTAAATAAAATCAAAAAATTATTGACATTCCAAGGTGAGGTGAAGGTCAACTTTATTTTCTTAAATGGAATGATATGTTTTTTATCCACCATCAAATAATGCGTTTTAAGATGTGTTCAATTACCTATGACTCAAGGTCATTCAAGGTCAAACTTGCAGGGAAATGCAGAAAAGGTGTGATCGTTTTATTTGTACTTCAGTTTCGTATGTGTTCAAAATGATTACCACTTACTTCAATGCACTTAACAATTCTTTGTTTAAATGATCCTTAAACTTTGCTCAACATTTCAACATTTATCTTAGCACAAACTTCGCACATTCTGACTTTCTTGTTTTCACGCGTCGCAGGCTTAATGAACATTACGCAGTTTTTAAGCACAGAATCTGAACTGAGAAAACGCTGTTCTAGTCGTTTAAATGCCATATGCGATTTTAATAGTCAATTTGGGTAGCGTTGTGCATACAAATTAGCAGGCATTCTGTAATTTTTCCTGCATTCTCCTAGTACCATAAACATATCAAAACAATTTTTATACCTTTCCATTTTCAGTACTTATTTAAGTACTACCGTTCAGCGAAGGATGCCTTAGCACGAATAGTAATGAAACTGAACTGACTATCTTGCAGAAGAGCACAGTAATACATAAATACGTTTGTTTTCATTTCATTGATAATGACTTTGCTGTTGTCCTGAATAATGCTGATATTGAACACATGTTATTGTTTTGGTATGAAAGTTCGAAGGCACGAACTAAAGTACAAATAAAACGATCACGCCGTTTCTGCATTTCTCTGCAAGCTTGACCTTGAATGACCTTGAGTCATAGGTAATTGAACTCATCTTGAAACGCGCTATTTGATCGTGGATAAAAAAACATATCATTCCATTTAGAAATAGAAAGTTGACCTTCACATCATTGTATAATAGTTTAAATGAAGTGATAAAAGGAATACCTTACAAAATGTGCAGAATACATATAACGCGTTTATAAAATGTATTGCGTACACACTCTGTACAGTACTGTACACTCATTGTAGTACTCGTAGTATTACGACGTCCAATACTTTCAGAAACAGTATTAACCCATTTAGGCCTATCATACCATATACGGTACATTAAAAATTATTTACTGACATACTCGCTTAAGTTTCATATTACTAATTTACCTTGGCGTCGAGTGGAAGAGATAAATAATACGATAAAAATAGTTGATCGTGCTGGGGAATGCACGAAAGAGTGAATACGAACACCTTAATTATATTTATAACGAAAATTCTATAAAATTTTGACTGAATTAGCTTCAGGATTAAATGGGTCAAGGAATGTACAATAACATTGTTGGCTGTGAAGAAAAATTGTCAATTGTACGAATGTTGATGCACGCCTAAACAATGCACGCAGGTTGAACATCAGAGCGTGAGCAGAGTAAAGTTTTGAATGGACGGCGATTGTTTGTTTCGGTGTTGATCACAATCTCCTAAATGTTTCCTTTTCGCAATTGAATGTGGCTCTGAGCGCGAGCTCGCTCCATCTGTAGTCTATTATAGTCAGCAATTAGGACACTCTCGACTTGATAGTGAAACAGTGAGTGATGCGATTTCTTACAATAAATGACAGCAACAGGGTCACTGATTCGGTGGAGACTTCTTGTGGGCGATCACGAAACAATAATAAGCAGATAAATATCCGAGCGTTTGCACAAATGCGTATCGTTCGTAAAGACAACCATTGTCAACGCTCCGATGCGGCTTCAGGAAACTTGCTTGCGAGAAGCTTCCCAAGTTACGCTGACTTTCTGATGAACTATTAACACGTAGACTGCCGTGTCACCCATATATGGGTGACAGAATTATTTGTCCATACTTAAAAATGAATTATTACGCTAATATAATTATTGTACCAAATTTGGTTAATATCTGGGAAATGCAAGAAGGTTAAAGAACTACTCGGTGTCCTAAATTTTAATTTTCCAATAGTTTTTTCATTAAAAAAATTACTTCGATTTTATGAAATGTTTGAGGCCATTGCTTTGGCAGTCAAAGTGTTAATAGACAATAGTACTCGTCGAGCTGAGAATTCCAGCATTATTTGGCAAATGTCTAGACTGCGGATTTTTATGTAAAACAGAAATTCTCCGGGTTAATTGCAAGATATTGGGCCTACATACACATTTATTTCTATTCTTAATCATGTTAATGCTCTGAAAATAATACAACAGTATCGTGAAATTCCTTAAATGTTTTCACTATTTTGCATTTCATCTACCAATTTTGATTACAAATGCAAAAATTCGCAGTCTAGAAATGACTATAGACACAACTGACTGTATCATGTTTTCAAAAGAAATGTCCGACACTAGAATCTAGATATATTACAGCCTCGACTATCCGAACTAATCGTGGGAACCTGAGTGTTCAGATAATAGAACAGTTATCAATGGTGTTAGACGAAATCTTTACAAATTCGTATAAGAAATCCGTGTTGTTTATAAATCATTTTTTATTGAAATAGGAATACAGGATAATAGAGGACTATGATATCATCGGTTTGGATAATCGAGGTTCTACTGTATCGTAGATTGACCGAGTAAATACGATCCAATTTGTGGCATGTTATGTCTCATTTTAACACTAGAACTACCGGACCAGTCAAAATGACTGGTTCCTAATTTTTTCTTTCGCTGTTACTGAAATTATAAAAATGATTTCATCGGAAGTTGTCGAATGAACTTCTTTATTGAAGCACTATACGGGGTGTCCCAAAAATGTCTCGCTTCCTTCAAAGGGGAGGTTCCTGAGGCCATTTGAAGCGACATTTTCCTTTGCAAAAATGGACGTTTCGGTTTTGTTAAGGAGTTATTAACGAAAAACACGGACCAATCAGAGCGCTACCTAGATACACCGCGGTCGAAAGCAAGGAACAAACAAGGAGCCGCTCGCCTCCGTAATATCGCGGTGCAGCGTTCGCTTTAAATAATTTTAATTCCGTCAGTTTTAAAGCGCCTGCCTTTTCAGAAATAGGTCCGTAAAGAGGAGACTTGGAGCTGTCATCATGTTTTTTTCGAATTTTTAAAAAAGTCCCGGCTATAGGAAAATTGCATTTGTTTAAAACATTTTCAAAATAATTGGTGAAAAAAACCATTTTTTCCAAATCAAAATATTTTCAATAGATGCTCTTCTGTGTTCACTATAAGCTCCTAAAAACTCATTTTCCTCGGTACGTTAGCTCTAGTGTTATAATTTAATGAAAAAAAGTTCTTTACACGTCTGTAAAACTAACATTTTTTAAGATTTCGAAAAATCTTTCGAGATTCCTTCATAGGTTACTAAAGACTACAACATATTCAAATTTGAACTATCCGACAGGGGACTCGAAAAATTTTCTTCTCTTGTGTTCCATGCTTTCGACCGCGGTGTATCACCATCGTTCGACTTCTGTCGCGCGCGGCCGTCTCTGCCAATACGCCTCTAGGTCGCGCTCTGATTGGTCCGTGTTTTTCGTTAATAACTCCTTAACAAAGCCGAAACGGCCATTTTTGCAAAGGAAAATGTCGCTTCAAATGGCCTCAGGAACCTCCCCTTTGAAGGAAGCGAGACATTTTTGGGACACCCTGTATTGCAATAAAAATAATATTACTCGGTAGTTCTAGTGTTAATAAGAAAAATCTTACAAATATGTCGATCATAGTTTTATTAAAAAATAGTTAAAACCGAACAAGTTTGGTCATTGGATTAGTATTGTCTCGGTGATATTACAGTAGAACCTCGCTCGTTACACAAAACGGGGAACGTAAGAGGTAGGCAATCATAGAGATTGTATGACTCTACGTAGCCATTAGAATCCCCACCACGAGTTGTTCGAAGGAATTCATGGTGGGGATCGCCGGTATGCAAGGAACAAGGATTCTATGCAATTAACAAGGTTGCAACGAGCGAGGTTCTGCTGGAATCCCATATCATGTTACACTTCTCGACGACCGAGTTTCTGGGCTCCTCGAGGGATCAATTTCTCACAAGTATCGTGCACATCTCTTTCGTATATACAGCCTTGTTCCAATATAAGTGATCAAGTAATTATGAACACTTCGAAACTATTAGGTTGTTGCAAATGCCCGATCTTAGAATGCAAATTTTATGAAGTGTTTAGATCAAGAAATGCTATTACAATCTGCAGGTTTATTATATAAAGTCTTGAAATAAGGCGACGGTATTTGTTCCGAAATAGTCTTCATCTTTTGAAGTTGTTCGCTCGACATCGCTTAGTGCCAGAACGAGAGAGTATGGTCATGTTCTATCTTTTTCCAAGGAAAGATATCCATGCTCAGCCGACTACTTTATAGTCTGCAGCTACCACACGCCTCTCGCTCATTCTCCGTGTTTTCGAGAACAAAACCAAGCTGGAAGCCTACTCCGATGTACGGCGAAAGCCGGCCCAGAACCTTCGCCTTATATCGGAACAAGACTGTATCGAGACTGTACTTGGTAGATTCTGTTCGAAATCTTTATCACGAGTAGACCACGTATCCTTCATGCAAATAAAAATTGTGTAAATCAATTGCAAGAAACTGATACCAAGTAGAAAATTCTTTCCTTCTTCGATAACTTCAAAAAAGTGAAAATAATCATCTCAATTTTTCTCCTCAATGTACACCTATCCATTTTTGTCATAAATTCATAAAATTCACAATCTAATCATGTATCAGACTCGACAAGACTGAGTTAATCTACACAACGACCGGAAGCTCTAAAAGCATCATCAAGAAGTCGGCGTGAAAGGGAGCGGATCTCGCTGGGCAAAACGCAACGGTATTCGGCATAAACGAGCTGCGAGTCAGACTCAGAAGCGCTTCAGATGAGGCAGCAAAAAAGAAGAATTGTTGAATTGGACGGCGATCGGTTCGCGTCGCGGAGGACGCTCCCGTGAGTATCCCGTTTCCGGCTTTAGAGCTCGTAGACGTCTCGGCCGTTGGGTCTGCCCAGTTCCCTGGTGGACCTGCAGGACGCCGGGCTGGTGTACGAGTGGATGATGTGGACCCTGAAACGAACGTCGCTGGTGTTCCTCGAAGGATCGCCGCGTGTTCTTCTCGAGAAGCTGACCGTGGTCTTGCAGCAGCAATAGTGGAACAGCTTGACGTACGCGCTGCGAAAGTGCCTGTCGGCCACGCAATAGAGGAGGTTGTTGAAGCAGGACTTGGAAACTGCGAACCACGCGAGGTTGTAGAGGACGCGAGCGCTGATCGGCCAGTACGAGTTCAGGCAAACAGCCACGCCGAAAGGTAGCCAAAACGTCAGGAACATAACGTAGCTGTACATGTTCGCTTTGGATAGCTCGTAGTCCCATGAGAACGCGACCGGTGGCTTATACGAACCCCTGGTGGCGTGTCGAACACGGATCACCAATTTGATGTAGTTGATGGTGGTTGTTAACGTCGGCACGCCTAACAACAGACTTGCCACGATTACCTGCGCTATCGTTAACCCGCTGAAGCGGCGACGACAGAAGTCGGGCCCAACGTCCAGCAACGACTGCAGCACCACTACTATCACTGATCCCAGCCAGACAGCTATGATCATACTTGTCACACGACTACGCGTCAGGGTTGCGTATCTGGAAACGAGAGTTTGGAAATGTAATAAATAGCAAGGAAAATGTGATTTTTGATTTAGTGATTGATAATGGTTGACTTAGTTGAGTTGTTGATACAATCAATTTTATAGTCATCCCTATTTACTACATTTTGCTCCTGAACATTCTACAGTTGAACAAAGAACGGTTCTACCGTTGAACAAATAACAGTTCTACAGTTGAACAAAGAACAGTTCTACAGTTGAACAAAGAACAGTTCTACAGTTGAACAAAGAACAGTTCTACAGTTGAACAAAGAACAGTTCTACAGTTGAACAAAGAACAGTTCTACAGTTGAACAAAGAACACTTCTACAGTTAAACCAAGAACAGTTCTGCAGTTGAACAAAGAACGGTTCTACCGTTGAACAAAGAACAGTTCTACAGTTGAACAAAGAACAGTTCTACAGTTGAACAAAGAGCAGTTCTACAGTTGAACAAAGAACAGTTCCACAGTTGAACAAAGAACAGTTCTACAGTTGACCCAAGAACAGTTCTACAGTTGAACAAAGAACAATTCTACAGTTGAACAAAGAACAGTTCTACAGTTGAACAAAGAACAGTTCTACAGTTGAACAGTTGATCATTTGAACATACTACATGTCGAAAATCAGACACGAACTATTGCAATCATCCAATATAATTTTCACAAAGAACGTTCTTACGTAACGAACAGAAGGTGAGAGTTTGTGTAATGGTCCTAAGAATTCCTGGCTCATGGATCGTTTTAAATCATGGTTCAAACATGATTCGTCATGCCGAGGATTGAGGCGTGTACCACACATGTCCGAGCCAAGGAAGTGGAAACGTTCCACTCTGTCCGCTATTCAATGTGGTTAAACTTCACTTTGAGGGACCAAAAATTTTGCTATTGGCGCAAGACCAATGTTATTTTTGTCGGAAAAATGTTCCACAGGATATTTACGATCATCCGCGATACTTAAATCATCAAGGTAACGAAACTGGTCGAACTTCCAGCAAACGTTTAGTGTTCGTCGGCACTTTACTTTAAATTCTCCTCCGTAAATTCTTTCCCTCGCCAGCTTCCCAGTTGCACGGGTTCCCAATAATTCTCCTTAGCGTCCGCCACTAATTTTCTCTAGCATTTCTTACCAATTCCGTCTAGCACCTCCCATAAATTCCTCGTGGGTCTTCCATATCATGCCTCATTGACCCACCCCACTAATTTGCCTTGGCTCTACCCACCAAATTCGAAATCGCTCGGCAAACCTATACGTACATACATAGCCGGTCGTTCGATTGTCGTCTCGCAAAATGTCTAATGTGCGAGGAATATACATAACCACAAATTCGATCGATCGATAAACGAAACATTTTAGAACCTTCGAAAAGATTGTAAGACTCAGAAGAAACGTTTTACAGGCTACGAGAAAATTGTAGGACTCGGAAGGAATGTTGGAAAAATCACCAAAAAATTGCGGGACCTAGAAGAAACGTTTTACAACCTTCGAAAAAATTGTACGATCTACATGAACATTTTTAAACATTCGAAAGAATTGTAGGGTTTACAGACGCATTTTAGAATGTTTGAAAACTTGTAGAACCTAGAAGAAACGTTTCAGAAATTCCCAAAAAAAATGTAGGACTCGGAAGGAATGTTGGAAAACTCACTAAAAAATTGCGGCACTTGGAAGAAACTTTTTACAACATTCGAAAAAATTGTACGATCTACATGAACATTTTTAAAACTTCGAAGGAATTGTAGGGTTTACAGATGCATTTTAGAATGTTTGTAAAACTTGTACGACATAGAAGAAACGTTTCAGAACTTCCGAAAAAATTATGGGACTCGGTAGGAATGTTGGAAAAGTCACCAAAAAAATGCGGGACCTAGAAGAAACGTTTTACAACCTTCGAAAAAATTGTACGATCTACATGAACATTTTTAAACCTTTGAAAGAATTGTAGGGTTTACAGGCGCATTTTAGAATCTTTGAAAAAGTTGTAGGACCCAGAAGAAACGTTTCAGATCTTCCGAAAAAATTGTGGGACTCGGAAGGAATGTTGAAAAAATCACCAAAAAATTGTGGGACCTAGAAGAAACGTTTTACAACCTTCGAAAAAATTGTACGATTTACATGAACATTTTTAAACCTTCGAAAAATTTGTATGGTTTACAGGCGAATTTTAGAATGTTTGAAAAACTTGTAGGACCTAGAAGAAACGCTGCAGAACTTACGAAAAAAATTTAAAGATCTACTGGAACATTTTAGAACCCATAAAAAATTGGTAGGAACTGCAGAAACTCTATATAAATCCTTATCAAATCAGATGCTTGAAGTAACAGAAAATAAGTGGAATAATATGGAACTTTCTTTTTTGTGAAAATATATGTATAGTCTGCTATCATTTCGCCTCCGGGATTTCTGTTTTTCTTCTGCTTGCTCAGAAATTCAGCGAGGCAAACAATTAGCAACAATTACGACACTGTTTGATTCATTCAGAAATTCTATCTAGAGAGGCTCACGAAAATATTCGAACGCCCTTTAAATCAGAATAATTTGTTTAAAAGTGCACCGAAGGACTTGACTTTTTTAATGTAATTAGAAACATTAATTTACTAAATGAGGCGCAAAAAAGATTTTCAAATAATGTCAATAGATAAGAATTACATGAAAGAAATAAAAATGGCACTTCTTCAAAACGTTTTTATTTGAGCTCGTAATGAAAATGTAAAATATGTAAAATATGCTTCTTGTAGACTTATGCTAGTTATACGCATGCTGAAAATTTCATCAAAATCGGGTGATGGGGAAAAAGACGACACGCATCGAAAGATGCAAGAATCAGTGGATTTTAAGCAAAAGCTGATCAAAAGTCGTGGAAAAACTGCGATTTTCACCACTTTCAACGACTAGTAGCACTCATGTGCTACATACATAGCTATGCAGGAGTGTACATGGCCGAGCGTTTGGCTGTCGCCCCGCGATTTTTGTTATGTTCGAGAAATACGGGCAGAAACTCGATCGAGCTGTAAACAACGCGATTGTACTATGCGGAATCTATGCGAGTTGCAATCGCCGAGTTGGTTGGCTTCGTTAACGCACCAATGCAGAATTTAATGAGCTCCGGCGACTCTGAATTGGTTCGTAAACGCACTATTGTTTTCGGCTCTGGTGAAACGGAGTGCTCACCGCCAGGGATTCGGATCGTTATTGCTCCCAGACGACGAATTACAAAGATCGATTCCCCCGCGTGCCCGAGCAAAAAGAATCTCTACATATTGCCCAATAATTTATGGCGATTAATCCACCGTCCCTGACGCTATCATCATTAATTTTTATGATTTTCTATACAATAAAGCGAAACTGCATTATCTGCGATATCAAACTACATTACGATGATTTACTGAAATTGTACGCTCGCTATAATTCTGTCGCAAGATAATCGCATATATGAGAGCATGAATATTTTCTGTATACGAGTATCCACTACGGAATTACAGTGAACAAGTGTGACGAGTATAGGAAAGACAATTGTATTAAAAAAATCAATTTTAAAAAGAAATTACACGCTCGACGAGCTATTATAGTAATTTATTAAAATCAGAAAAAAATGAAATTGTTCACGGTAATTTCTGAAGAAAATATGGTAATTATATAGAAAAGGTCTGCGTACTCCGATTTTGATGAAATTTTAATATGTTATGGCGCAACACATTCTGAACAACTTTTTCCTTTTCCAATATAGAGTGGTCGGTTTTAGTTTTCGAGATATTTGCAAAAAACTATCGGTAATGTTAATTTCATAACGAAAACATTCTTTTTAGAAACACTGGGTGCGTGTGAAAGACTGGGTGGGTGTGTGTGGTATTGTCGCTTCTCATCTCCACAACGTGTTTACAAAACAAAAAATAAACAGATGCGGCCCGAAAATCCAGGAAATGGAATAACAGAAGAAACAAGCAGAATTAACTCCTGTAGATAACTCTGATCATACATACAGTCACTCCCATTAATATTCGTACACTCTTAAAAAGACGATAACTTGTTTAATATTAGACCATACGACTTGGACTTTTTTGAAAAGTTAGAATAATTAGTTTACTACATGACGTGAAAAAGAAATTTTAAAACAATTGCAATTGGTCGGTAATGCAGAGAAAATACTAAAAGTTGTGTTTTACAATTTTTTTATGTGGCTTATATTGAAAATTTAAAACATCCATTTTGTAGATCTGTATCAATTGTATACATTTTCAAATGTTCATCCAATTTGGATTACGTGGAAACCAGCGAAAGGCATCGAATGACGTAAGAATCCTTCGATTTATTACAGGTTAAGGCCGAAAATTGTGAAAAGCTGCAATTTTTACCATCTTCAAACAGTTGTTCAAATATTCAGAGTGTATACAGTTGACACAGATCTACAAAACGTATCTGTTGAATTTTCAATATGGACCCACATAGAACAGTTATAAATAACAACTTTTAGTATTTTCTTTGTAATTCCGACCAATTACAATTTTTTCAAAATTTCTTTTTCTCAACGTGTAGTAAATTAATTGTTCTAACTCCTCAAAAAAAAATCCAAGTCACATGATCCAATATTAAACACGTGATCGTCTTTTAGAGTGTACGAATATTAATGGGAGTGACTGTAGATAGGCTGAGCTTTCAATTTTCAAAGACATTTCCTGGATTTTCGGGCGGCATCTGTTTATTTTCTGTTTGTAAACACGTTGTGGAGATGAGAAGCGACAATACCACACACACCCACCCATTGTTTCACACGCACCCAGTGTTTCTAAAAAGAAGGTTTCCGTTATGAAATTAACATTACCGATAGCTTTTTGCAAATATCTCGAAAACTAAAAGCGACCCCCCTATATTGGAAAAAGAAAAAGTTGTTCAATATGTCGAAATCTATAATATATTAAAATTTCATCAAAATCGGAGTACGCAGACCTTTTCTATATAATTACCGAAAATATTCTATTATGTCGTACATGGATGCAAGTAGGTTCAATCGCGATTTCCTGAAAATTAGCATTTTCGAACTTTATGCGTTTCTTTCTCGAGACTCGTTTATTCGTAACATATTTGTTTTTCATTAAAATTTTATTTTAAGAATGGAATCATGTATGTTTTAGAAGTTATGTGTAGCGTGTAAATGTAAATTAAAGGATTAAGAAGGCGTTGGAAAACGGTGTAAGAAATGTCTAGAACGGTTCCTGAGGGAAAGGTATCGTAGGAAATTTAATATGGAAAGGTACGCCTTTCCGTGTTCCCTTACACTTCGCTCGGGAAGCCCCGTAATCTGTCCCTATTGCCATGGGCAACAATAACGGTTGAAGTCACGACATCGCCTCTGTTAATGTTCGCCGAAGCAAACGGCGAAGCGGACCAGCTAACAATCGATGCGAAGCTTCTCTCTGACCTAACAATTTTCTCTGAAAAGCTAGCCGTCCCTTTGAGGACCAAGATATTCCAATCAGGGCAGGGTCGTCATATTCACTGGACACCTTAGGCCTTAGGTCAACGTCCACAACCGAGAAAAAATCTTAAGGTCTACAAAAACATTTTAGAAAGCACGAAGAGGATGTAGGATCCGCTGAAATGGCTTCGAACCAATGAAAAAAATGTTACCATCTATAGGAACATTTCAGAACTTACAGGAAAGATGTTGGATCTATAAAAACGTTCCAGGACGTATGAAGAATTTGTAGGATCTACTTTGCTACTTTAGAACCTGTGAAAAATATTGTGCACGCCACAGAAACATTTCAGAATATTCGAAAACATTGTAAGGTGTGCAGAATCATTTTAGAAATTATCGGTAAACATTGTGGAATCTAAAAGAAACATTTTAGAACCTATGAAAAATATGGCAAAACCTACGCAAACATTTTATAACGCACGAAGAAGTTGTAGGATTTATACGATCGCTTCAGAACTTTCGAAAAAATTGTAGGATCACCAGGAACATTTTAGAAGCTTCGAAAAAATTGTGGGATCTACAGGAACGTTTAAGGAGCTTCGAAAAAATTGTGGGATCTAAAAGAAACATTTTAGAACCTATGAAAAATATGGCAAAACCTACGCAAACATTTTATAACGCACGAAGAAGTTGTAGGATTTATACGATCGCTTCAGAACTTTCGAAAAAATTGTAGGATCACCAGGAACATTTTAGAAGCTTCGAAAAAATTGTGGGATCTACAGGAACGTTTAAGAAGCTTCGAAAAAATTGTGGGATCTAAAAGAAACAATTTAGAACGTATGAAATCATTTTAGGACACACGAAAGGATTGTAGGATTTATACGATCGTTTCAGAACTTTCGAAAAAATTGTAGGATCAACAGGAACGTTTTAAAAGCTTCGATTAAATTGTGGGATCTAAAAGAAACAATTTAGAACGTATAAAAATATTGTGGGATTTAGTCAAAAATTGGAGGATTTATAGAAACATTTCAGAACCTTCGTAAAAATTGTAGGATCTAGGAGAAACGTTTCAAAATCTACGAAAAAGTATAGGATCTAGATGAAACATTTTAGAAGCATTGAAAATATTCTACGAAATTCTAGCACGATCGAAAACAGGGCTGAATGAGAAAAGAAGTTTGTTAATTCCTGTAATAAATGAAGAAGTGGAAGAAGTGTTTAGGGCCAACGAACGACGTGATAGACCTGATACCTATACCACGTTCTTTGACGCGAAGGTATTGCTTTTTCCATCGCTCATTCTTTCAATTTCTACTCGTTAAGGTTAAAGTATGTATAATAGGTTGAAGTTCAATTTCGTTCCTTGAAAGGCCTGTTTCTACCAGGGAAATCAGAATTCATCTCTGTTGCTGCTCAAAGCAGCGTTCGTTATCAACTAAACAGACTGTGATTGGATCATAAGCTAATCGGATTAATGAATAATCGGGATGCAACACGATTCCACCGGAGCTTGTTACTGACGTATAATCCCAGCTTCGTGCGTCCTTTGATATGCATAAAATGCGCGTTTTTTTTTCAAATTGTGCAGCTTCGCGGACACTTTCGCATCGGTGAGAACCAAAGAGAGGGAAAAATTGTTTGGACTTCCGTGAATTACGCACCGTAAACTGTTGTCGATGAATTTAAAACGATTCAAAATTTTACACGATTTATACAAAATTGTTCTGAATAAAGGTAGCATGATTTCGCCAACGAAATTAAACAGAGTTATGTTTCAACTCCATTTTCAGTATACTTCGCAGGGAAACGAAAATATTTTGAAATTCGTTTTTACTGTTTCTACATCAGTAGCATAAAACATTATTTTTAAATATGATTTTATAGACTTGCTACAGGAAATGGAATCTATTATTTGTAAAGTTATGGACTCGATTTCACATAAAGTAGTAATAAAGTACTATTTATTATTTCAAATATTTTACCAACCGCTGTTACCCAGTCTACCGGAGAAGAGCGGTCAACCGAACAACCTGTCTACCTGAATCATCGTTCACTGCAGCCTTTGTCGGCCTGTTCTGCACACAATTCTGCTCTCCACGAATTAAAAAAGCGCAATTTAAGGGGGAGAGGTCCGAGATTGTAATTATATGTTTTCAAAAATTTTTTAAACTCGGTCTAGCAAGATATCCACATCTATAATCCTCAACTGAAGCTTCAAAAGTGAACTTTTAAAGAGCAACACTTAATTTATTTAGTGTCGATCATTATCCATTTGGAAAATGGCAATAAATTTTGCTTTGCTGTATTAGAAACACTGCCAGATAATAGAGGATCACCTAAAAGTACAAATAGTTGTAAGGATATTAAATACTAATTATTAGTTCAAGGATGCTTAAGACAGTCAAGGCTCTATTTTTGATTAAAAAAATGACTTTGGAATACTTCATAAGAAATTCGTTTGTTTCCATGTTGACATTATTGATATTTTGTAATTATTACAGTTTCTTTCCCCATTCTTGTAATTTCGATTTCAAAAAAACTACAACTCTACAAATTTTGGTTTATTGAATTCGAAACATTGAGAGTTATTATTTATTATCTATAATTATTATGTCAAGGATGCATACCACAGTGGAGGCTACAATTGTCTCTATAAAGATTAAAATTAACATGATGACATTGAAATATTTAATAAGCAATAAGTTTCCCTGCTAAACAATTTCCATGAAATTGCTTCATTAAAATTAGTGCTATTTCGTAATTATTATAACCAGGTTACTGTAGATTATTATACAAAATAAATATGTGCATCAATTGTAAAAAATCAGAGTTAAATAGAAAATTTCCTTTTCTAATGATTGTAATACGTCAAGGCTAATATAACAGTATTTATAAGTATAATATATTTATTATTATATTTTATAATATAATTATATAATATAACATAATAATTTATAATATAAAATAATTATAGAATATAATATAATAATTTATAATATAAAATAATAATATAATATAATAATTTATAACATAAAATAATTATATAATATAATTATAATATTATATTCTTTTAATGTTTGTACTGTTTCGTATTTTATCTACTCAGTTATGCTAAAAATTCATAAAATTCGTGGAATAATAATTCCACACGAACAAACAGTTGTTGAAATCTTTTCAATATTTTTATTGCACCAGCAGCATGTTAGCATAATTCGATGAGGTTGTTTGTTTTATAGGATGATAAAATAAAACTAAGAATAAGAGAAAACCGATAGATAGAAACATGAATTCGCAGATACTAAAACTGTCCTTACTTTTCCGGTGGTAAACAAAGACGAGTGTAATTTTCGGAGGCGATCCTTGCCAACGTCAACACCGTGACCAAAGCGCAGAGAGCCACGAGAGTCCATTCGAATCGGCATGTACTCAATGACTCTTCATGTCCTGCCAGGATCACGATCACTGACACCGGTATCACGAGGCCGGTTACCAATAAGTCTGCCAATGCAACGTTCACCAGAAACGCATTCCCTGGAAACCGAATATTCATCCATTATAGCAAACTGCCTGAACATCACCATAATCTATTTTCCAATAGTGAAACCACCATTATGAATAAATTATCACCAGTTTGAAGTTGATACACTGCCAGTGTATCTTAGACAACAAAAAGGAATGGATTAAATTATTCAGAACTAAATAACGGATTTTATCCATTCATAAGAAAAATAGTCGTAAATAGCGTAAAAATAGCGTAAATATTTACAGGAATATACCACTCTCTGATTTCGATGATTTTTGAATGTGTTATCAATAACTGATGATTAAAATCTTCATAACAGTACTCATGGTCTACAAAGCGGATTTTATGCATCTATGACAAAAATGAGTAGCTGTAATTTAAAACAGTAAAATCATTAGAAGAATTTAAGAATACTGTTATGTCATTTTCTACCGATTAAACGTATTAAGAAAGTAAATGTTTAATTTACTTCAGTTTGTTGCAAATCAGGTAAAAAAATTTTTAGTTTGCATAAGAATCCGCTATTTAGTGATGACTTTGACAATATATTAAAACATTGTCAAGACCTGAGAGTGGTATCTTTTAATAAATAATTGCGTAATATAAAACTATGATAATATAGTATTTCCGCTTTATTAAAATTACGAAGTAACATTGGCAGAATTTAAAAATGTCGTTTCATTATTGTCGCTCTATTAAAATGATGAAGAAACAAAATAAAATGTTATTCAACTTCTGTTTATCGCAGTCGATGCAGAATGTTAAGATTAAAAATTATATATTTGAGTTTACATAGCAGCATCTCTTTTAAAAATTGATTTTCTTATCTAATTCAATGTAAGATTGAAATGTGTACTAAAATGGCTGCCACGATCTTCGACTTTAAGATGTTTAAGATGGTTATCTGAATTTTTCAGCGAATAAACGTACTCATTGATTTTTTAATTCATAAACGTACTCATTGATTTTTTAATTGATAAACGTACTTATTGATTTTTTAATTCATAAACCTACTCATTGATATTTTTAATTGGTAAACGTACTCATTGATTTTTAATCATCATGTCATGCATAAAAAATGGTTGAACTTCCCTCATTCTTCAACCATTCGAAGGTATGCGACTCTTTAGTACAAAATGGCTAACAGAAAGTTTCTCAAGCAATGCGATATATGTATACATAGTTTGCGTCTCCCCATTTATCAGTGACTGTGACGGACAACGAGTGACGCATGACTGTGAATACAGCGATACCAGTAGATTCGCTAAAGGATGGAATTACAATCGGCGAACCTCGTTTCTTCAGCTGATCCTCCACCACCACCGCGGAAATCATGAAGACGTTCCCAACACTGCCACCAACGGCCATTGAAGACAACAATAGTAGTCTCGCCACTCTGGACCAGGCCGAGGACAATGTCACCGGTGAGATATCAAGGTCGTTATCCAGCCCATTCTCGATTTTATCTGTTCTTACATCAGACTCGAAGCCCATAATTTCAGCTAAAGTGCTCGTCGCGCTCGTGTATGTTACCGTCGCGTTCATCCTGAGACTGGAAAACAAAGACTGTCCGCATAATTGCATTTTGAATTGATGCTCGATTAAATCACAGCGATTTCCTGCAAAATTATACCTTCAAAACTGGTAGCCTTCATGTTTTAGACAAACCGCGCAATGGAAGACACAGAAATAAAAATTTAGAAAATTGTCAAAATTGTCGAAGATTAATCTCTATATAGCTTTGTATTGTGAAATTGATGCACACAATTTTAGTTTGCATAAAAATCCGCAGCCTTATAATAATATCTACTAGACTGCGGATTTTATGCATTTATAAGAAAAATGAATAGAGGCGAAATAAAAACTAATATCTTCTTATCATCTTCCTTATTGAAAAAAGAAAGAAATTCCTAAGTGGTTCCTGTGTCTTGCAAATTAATTTTTATTTTCCATAAAAATCCAAAGTCCAAAGTAAACACATTGGTATGAAATTTTCAAAATGTTTCTTCCATTTCTGACCTTGCATGACCTTGAAGGTCACTGTGCAGTATACGGATGAAAATTCGTCTAGATACACGCTTTCATGTAATATAAAAAAATATACAGCATTCCATTTAAAAAATTGAAGATCACTTTCATATCTAACAAAATAGTATAAACACCAAAAAATTACATACACCATTGTGTTGCGCATAAAAAACGGCACTACTTTTTCCTCTTTCATTTTTTTTCTAATATTTACTATTTACAAGAAAAACGCTGGCTAGTGATAGCGCGAGCAATCTGTATAATTTTCAACTTCTTGAAACCATTAACAACAAGGCAGAAAAATGTAGCTACTGTTTCTTGCAACTGAAGCAGACAATATTTCTTTTACATAAAGATCCACAGACTAATGATCAGATTGCGGATTTTATCAAATAATGATCAAATGCGGATGAATGAAATACAGAAAAGTGAAATTATCAGAACAATTAACGAGCACTGTTATGTTGTTTTACACCTGTTAAAATAATTAATGAAGAAAATACATTTTTATCGAATCCCTGTTTCTCATAATTGATGAAGACAATTTTACAGTCTACTACTGATGAACCACTAATTCAATATTCTTGCTGCTACAATGCCTAACTCTAATGAGCTAAATATAAAAAATGGTACGCCTGGAAAAGTGGAACAAGGAACAGGGGAACGAGAGCGAGAGGAATGAAAATAAAAGAAACGGAAAAAGAGGGGGCATAACTCGTTCATCATACCATTAATGGAAATGGTTAAGTTTAAAAGGACGTAAAGCACATTTGAAGGCGGACAAGGACGACAAAGAACGGTAAAAGGAATTAATGTAATGGATGAATACAAAGGGCAAGGATTCTACGTATTTTATGGAACGATGACTGTGTACAGCTAAATCACAAAAACGTTTGGCAGACCGTGCTCCTCCTGGATGCAGCGAAAGAATAGTACGCAGTAAATCAACAGACAGAAAGATGGTAAAAAGAAAGAAGGAGTCCTAAATGGTAACTTAGAAGAGACATGCGCCTAAGTAAGGAGAGTTTCTTGTGTATGTGGCAGTGAAAACAAGTGATTTTGAAGAATTTTCTTTAAAATAACTATTGGATTCTGGGGACTTTCTGGGGCGTAAACAGATAGTCTTGAAATACACATTTTTTTACTTATTGTCTATTGTATAATATACAAGTGTAAGCATTGTTGACGTGCAACGTAGCATCTACCACAGTGATCAAAACACAAAAAGTGAGAAACTTTCTTAAAGTCAGATACTTTATGCTGCTAATGAACCGATTTTAACACTTTGCCGTCCGCACGTCTTGTAAAAATTTCTTCGCTTGGCGCCGACCGTTCTTGAGGTTGTCGGGTGATTATAAATTTTCAAGTTTTACTAATGTCATCGTTAGCTCTCATGAGAGCAGCAGACACTTTCAATAAAAAATCATGAAATCGGAGACTCTTGCGTTCTGTATTGAAACGTTGATATGTCTTGAATGCATTAAATAACGTGCAATTAACACTATGCCGTCCTTTGTGCGCGACACCACTGTGGCGTCGCCGGACAGCAAAGTGTTAAAAAGAAAAATATGAAAAGTTGGAAAACTTCTATGGCAGGGATAGGCATTTTTGTCTCAATTGAGACAAAACCGTCCCCACCATAGCGCCCACTGTCCCCCACCAGCATCCGCCGTTACCATAGAACAGGCATGTCCAGGAATAGCGCACTTGGACGCGTTTTCGAAGGAGACGCCTACTTTTTCCGACCGCGCGTCTCGCACCCCGTGGTGGCCGTAGTTCTCCGAGCTCCTCAGGCTCGTACCTACCGCTTGCGGTATGTATTGCGTGTGGCGCTTTGGGGCGACTCTCAAACCCATAGGTTTCCACATCACCCATGAGGTACTATGGTCAATGCGTTTTTTTTTGTCAGTGGTATCCCCTATAGGCCTATTCCACTGCGTCGCACGATAATTTCGAAAAAATAAATTTGGAAAATAGTTTTTATTATACTGTCAAAATTTTACTAACAATTAGGAAAGCATGCAATATCCGCATCAAAGACGATAGCGAGAAATCGCTCAGCAGTGTACGTTGCTCTGTTTTAATGCTACGCATTTTTGAAAACGAACATTCGCACAAATAAGTCGATCCGAACATTGAGAAAATTCGGATGGCAAAATTTCTTAAAGTGGAATACTTCGATTCACTTAAAGTTTTGAAAAACTCGGCTCCTTTGCCTTCCCATTTTAAGAAATTTTGCCATCCGAATTTTCTCAATGTTCGGATCGACTTATTTGTGCGAATGTTCGTTTTCAAAAATGCGTAGCATTAAAACAGAGCAACGTACACTGCTGAGCGATTCCTCGCTATCGTCTTTGATGCGGATATCTACGTCCAATCTCCCCTTCGACATTTCGGATTTGCCAAGCAGTTCTAGTGAAAATGTGTAATAGTCAACCTTTGAATAGAGCAATAAGCATGCTTTCCTAATTGTCAGTAAAATTTTGACAGTATAATAAAAACTATTTTCCAAATTTATTTTTTCGAAATTATCATGCGACGCAGTGGAATAGGCCTATAGGGGATACCACTGACAAAAAAAAAACGCATTGACTATAGTACCTCATGGGTGATGTGGTAACCTATGGGTATGAGAGTCGCCCCAAAGCGCCACACGCAATACATACCGCAAGCGGTAGGTACGAGCCTGAGGAGCTCGGAGAACTACGGCCGCCACGGGGAGCGAGACGCGCGGTCGGGAAAAGTAGGCGTCTCCCTCGAAAACGCGTCCAGGTGAGCTATTCCTGGACATGTCTGCCATAGAGGAAGGAAGTGCTTCGCCCGTTGCGAACAATGCGCAGGCTTCGCGCATGAAAAAGAGGTTGGTGGGAGAAGCAAGCGTTTGAGAGGCCCCTACCGTACCCATCACGGTTCTATGATTCGCAAGAAAAAGTATACTTTTTCCGGCCGATTAGTTAAATTTATATTATTCCAAAAAATATTATGAATAAACAATCAATTTCAGATCCAATCCCTGGAGGAATATGTAAAGAAATGAATGAGCTGAAGTTGTTTACTTCACTGGTGTTTCAAGTATCGAGTACGCCACTTTGAAAAACATAGTTTCGAGAAATATGCGTATTATACAATGAGTGATAGGAAGAAGTGAACTATAAAAAACACTTATACTTCAAGACTATCTGTTTACATCTCCAAAAGGTCTAGTCCCGTATGTGCAATAGTTATTCTGAAAAAAATTCTTAAAAATCACTTGTTATCGCTGCCATTAAACGCGATCCCGCTTAAATATAAAAGATGACAACTGGCAGTACAACCGAAAGGGGGCGATTCTACACAAAAAAATAAATCGAAAATGTGGACTAACATTTTTTCATATGAGGTTTTGTTTTCGAGAAAATTGACAATTACAATGTAGCAATTGTAACAAATAGAATCGGTAGATCGTGTTCAGACACGTCAGATTTTTCAAACTCGACTTTCTCGAAAACAAAGCCTCATATGAAAAAATTTTATTCTACATGTTCGACTTATTTTTTTACGTAAAATCACCCCTTTCTCGTTGGTACCGTCTAGTTACTGATCACTAGACTGCGGAGTTTATGAATTTATGGCCGTGATGTGCACGGTGGGGGCCCCTCAAACGTCTGCTTCTCCCACCAATCTCTCTTTCATGCGCGGGACCTGCGCACTGCTCGCGACAGGCGAAGCACTTCCTTCCTCTATGGTAACGGCGGATGCTGATGGGGGACAGTGGGCGCTATGATGGGGACGGTTTCGTATCAAATCAGACAAAAATGCCAATTCCTGATTTATGGCAACAATAAATAGTAGAAACACAAAATAGAAGAAACATGAAATGAATTTAATATTACTGTCACATTATGTGCAATCTATTAAAATTGTTACGAAGAGATATTAATTTTTTCCGCAACTCCCGTTTGTTGTAAATGATACAGACAATTTTTATTTTGCACAAAGACCCGCATATTATTATTACTCTCAATTTCACAATACGTAAGCCAAACAGATAAAACGATCTGTGTTCGTAAATTATTGTACATAAATAGAGGATGGCTGTGGACCTTTCATAATGAATGAGGTTGAAAACTTACGTTTTCGAGCTGCATGTATTTCAGCGTCCCGGTTTCTGTAACAGAAAACTCAACGTTAATATTGCAAATGCACTTTATATTTATTAGTCTGGCGGAGTTATTATTATAGACACGAAATAATTCGTTGAACTTCCTTCGAAAGCTTTTCAGCTTCCCGCACGTCTACCTGGTTGTTTCACCATTAGTTTATCCCACTAATTACATTTATCTCCAACCGCCAATTTTCCATAACCCCCCCTATACTTTGAGTTTGCTTGATAACCCTGTAGATGGTCCGATTTCGAAATTCCTCTGTTTTCCTGGCAAGACCATTATACAGGATGGTTTAACAAATTATGTGTACATATATGTTTTACAAATTATAATGTTAATTCTTCTGAAAGAAAATAAACGCTAATGTTAGTAGCAAACATTGTCAAAAAGCAGAATCAACCATAGGCAGTAATAACTTATCGTAACATACGACGGCGCAGATATTTGTTTGTAAAACTGAAAATTATATTTATTACATTGAATCCGAATGTAATATAAATTTTTATTCTCCATTGATACATTCTAAATATCGAAAATACAATGAAACTTCGTAAAATTGTAACAAACCTTGTATTTTACCATTTTTTAAGACTTTTATAGAGGTATTATATGCGAGTAGGCTTCCTACGTTTCAAAATAATAAAAATATACAGTTTTTATAATATACATTCATATAAATTTTATTTACCTTGTCGATACATACAGAATATCAAAAATACAATGCAACTGCGTTAAATTCCATTATATACTGTATTTTACAAGTTTTTGCAAATTTTTTATAAAGGTATTTTATGCGAGTAGGTCTTTCAGGTCCCAAGATAGTAAAGATATACACTTTCAATATTTTATGCAACTTTAACATATGTTTGATTTAATATTTTGTAATATTTCTAATAGGTGCATATTTTCCAAATACAATTGAAATTAAGTTCCATTCTAGACTTTACAAAAGAATACATTTCGTAAGACATTAGTAAAGTTAATATATAATATAAAATTATCTAACATTTTCCATCCACATCTTCTACGTCTTAATCAATTTTATCATAAATTGAATTTAGTATTTCATAAGTAATTTCTAAAGGTTGCACATTTTTGAAAATTAATTGAAATTAAGGTTAGTTGGCAGGCTTAATATTTTACATAATTTTATCAGATATTGAATTTAATATTTCATAATTAATTTCTAAAGGCTACATCATTTTTGATAATTAATTGAAATTAAAGAACATTTCCTTTCCATATTTCACAAGCAGCATTTAGTAAAACCATAAAGGCTGTTGCCAAACACCGACAGGTAGTGAACACGTTAACAAAAGTCGAACGATCTCGAATGTAGAAGAACCGAGCGTTTTACGTTAATTATATTTTAACTTGTGTGTCGAGTACACATGAAGTGTATTGTCTGCAAACTCAAAGTTACTTGTTACCTGCCGTGAAAGGATTTAGTGAAATGGTTCCGAAATTGTTTCTCTGGTGTCGGCGTGAAGCAAAGTTACAAAATATTGAAGGGCGTCGAAATGAAATTCATTTGCAAGGTGAAATTAACGATGTATTACTGCTCTGCTCGAAACATTCGTAGAATGATATTTTATCTGATATCTCGTTACTGCCGTAACAATCTGCTCAAATAAGATATATTGTCTATAGTTTTGTCTATATATTTTGCAGACATTTTTATTTGGCTCCAGTAATTTGCAATTGTTGTAGACCATTTTTATTTAGTTCTAGTAGCTTGTAATTGATGCAGACACTTTTTGTTTGGCTCCGGTACGTTGTATTTTTTGCAGACAATTTTTGTTTGGTTTCAGTAACTTATAACTGATGCAGATTTTTCTTTGGTTCCAGTAGCTTGTAATTAACGCAGAGAACTTTTATTTTGCATAACAATCCGCAATCTATTCTATACAAAAAGTCCAGTCTATGGAGCAATTGATCCCTAGAAAATATTTTCAGTATTACTTCTTTGCAATGAAAGAAAACTACCCTTGTAAAATGCGTTTCAAAAGTATGGAGCTTTGCTGGTTAAGTTAAGAATGTGATTATACGCAATTAATGTCTTATACGCATACTCTTAGAACGCAATAATTCGAGTGATTGCCAATAAAACATATAATGATTGCGATTTTGATGTCAGGATGTTGGAAAAGACCACTAATTTTGTCGAAGCGATTCAAGAACTTTTTGAACGGACTAGCAGTTCGGTTGTTGTTTCGAATTTTACGTTTCATAACACTTCCAGGCAAGCATGAGCTGCGCTAGCTTATTAGTCGAACCAACGCACCGTAACTTCGTCTCGGCGACTGTTCCTCGGGCTACAAACAATCTCGCCGGTAAACTTCGCGAGGCAGACACACGTGTCCAGTGTGTGCTCGGTTCACGCTTCGCGATCCGTGCGAAATAGACGTTGCGTGGCAATTTCAAAGCTGAACCGCGGAGCCAATATATACACGCGGTACCTGCATATCAGGTGGATGAAACGCATCTTTGGCGATGCAACGCCTACCGCGATTCTAATAAAGTCCAGATCCCAGCTTTCGGCTGACTCGCGAGTCAACATTCCCAGCCGGCACACACCAATTTTGATGAAATTCGCTGGGTAGATAGCACTCGGAAAAATGTTTCATCTAATCTCTCTTCTCATCGACTATCGTTCGTCTTCGAGGGAGCGGTAGGCCATCAGTGTTATTACAAGACTGCAGACTTTAGGTATTTCTCAGGTTGTTGCATAGGGAATGTCCGATTTGTAATGATAACGTTAAATAAACATAACGTGATCAAAGTAAGCACCATTGTAATCAACATATTCTGTTAACGAATTGCAAGTTTCTCGATTGTCTTAGATCGTTAATTAAGTTCTACGGGTCGCTTGTAAATGGCGGTAGTTTCTCTTATATTGGTCATTGTGCTGTGATAAAATGCGTATAAAAGTTCAATCCTGCAGCCATAAACGTTTGTTTCTATACATCTAAAATGATATCCGGAAAAGAGCACATCTGTCATTGAATTTTGTTCTTATTAAGCATCTGAAGTCTCGTGGAAAACTCATTTCTGCTATACACAAAATATTTGGTACCATGATGTCAATTATACAGGGTGGGGGAATAACTATGTCCACTTGAATATCTCCGTTATTTGGAATAATATGGAAAAATGTTATGAACAGAATTTGCACAGTACAGACGGGGGGAGATTTCAAGGTCATCTCTATCTTTTTTAATGGAATGCTATGTTTTTTTATCGCGATGTGATAGCCGGTGTTGAGACGACTTCAGCGAGCTATCATTGAAGGTCATGCAAGGTCAAATATGGTAGTACAATAAACTTTTCTCACATTACACTCGAAGTAGTGGCCGTTTGCGTCAATGCAAAGTTGCAATCTTCGTACTGCTACATCACGTGCATGTCTTATTGTCAAAAAAATGTCATGTTGTTAAAAAAAATAAAAACCGATTTTTTCGCCATTTTTTCCGTGAAAAACGAAGCTAACCTTCAAATTGTAACATTTTATTGATTCGGTGAGCCTATTGGATACTGATAAACTTTAACAACGGCGCAAGAAACCGAAAAATGTGAAAAAATTCATATATGATACTTATAATAATATATCGGTACTGTAAAACTATAAAGTTAGTCACTCTAGAACTTCCATGTGAAATCTGCATTTTTTCAATTTTTTTGAGGTTTTTGATGTTTTACAAGCAGGATTTTCAATTTGAAAATCTAAAACGAATTGCAGAATATGTATTCGGGTGTTTGACATGTTTCGGATTTTTTTCAGAATTTCTAAACTCCGTTAACTAAGGCAAATAGGCTAAAAACTGATTTTTCAATTTTACCCCATAACTACCCTCCCGATCAAGATATAGGGTTAAAATTTTACACAGTATGGTTTTTTTGGATGACCTATCGAATGACCCATCCGCGATATCATTCGGCTCAAGGGCAGTTTTGACCATCTTATCCGGCTATACCCTTTCATCAAAATCGGAGTACGCAGACCTTTTCTATATAATTACCAAAAAATCTAACGTGGTTAAATCTGGAGAGCGAGCTGGACAAGAAACTAATCCTCCACGACCTATCCATTTATTTGGGTGAAGTTCGTTCAGTACATCTCTTACTCTCCGAGCATAATGTGCTGGACACCCGTCGTGCAAGTTCAGAAACGATAAGACATGCACGTGATGCAGCGATACGAAGATTGCAACTTTACATTGACGCAAACGGTAACCACTTCGAGCATCTCCTGTAATGTACGAAACTTTGTTGTACTACCACATTTGACCTAGCATGACCTTCAATGATAGCTCGCTGAAGTCGTCCCAACACCGGCTATCACATTGCGATAAAAAAGCATAGCATTCCGTTAAAAAAAACAGAGATGACCTTGAAATCACCTCTATGCCCCCACCCACGCAGAAAATGTTTGGGTAATTATTGCGAAAGGGTCACTATACTCTGATTCTGATGAAATTTAGATATGTTATGGATTTCGATATTTTTAACAACTTTTTCCTTTTCCATCTTTTAGTTCTCGAGATATTTGCAAAAAACTATTGCTAATACTGTATTGAGTTTTCCGTATTGTGTCACGCTCCGTGGCAACGTAAAGCTACTCCGGTGCGGCTCGAGTATACTTAGAGATATCGGTAGATCGGTGGTCGAGAAAGTTTTGGTTTCGTGGAATCGGGTAAGATTTTAGGGAAACTCGGACGTACGTGTAGTTTTGGAAAATTGCGTATGATTGATTCTAGAGTGTGTCGGAAAAAGTGATGAAAATGGCGAAAAATTAGAGTAGGGATGAAGAAAACTGAGTAGGCGTGGAGTACGCAGGGTTACAAGAAGCATAATTGTAAATTATCTTCCCAGGTGTCTTAACCTACTGCACAATAGTACATCCGATATTTTCTGGACAAGAGCTATGTTGTTTATGACGTTTATGGTCGATCCCTTCGCACGGAGAGTTTCGCGACGGAACTAGATCATTGAATCTAGTGGGCATTATTTCGATTGAAAAAATAATTGTAACAATACTATTTTAGCAAATATTTTTAATTAGAAAGTGAACGTTTTGGTTGCTCAAGTTCTTCATTAACAAGACTTGTCACATCCAGTCTCGAGTTCTCTTTACCATCGACGAATACTGTACTAATTAACCATCACATATTGATCAAGCGTCGTACAGTGTTATCGTCAATATATTTATATTTCTTGCAGATGACGTTGAAATAAACTTTATTTAAAAGTAAAATCAAATATATCTGTGGGATTAGGACCACCCAGACCACAAATACTGTAGGAAATTAGGAAGAAGGGGGGAGGGTTCCGTAGGTGAGCGCGTTAGTCGATCGGCTACCAACACGAGGGCCCGGGTTCGATTCCCGGCACGGTGCCTTCCTTTTTCCTGAGATCCTACATATCTATATAAGAACTGTAGGTAGGATTTTGAAGATCAGCTTTGTATCTGAAAATGTAAATTAATAAATCTGCAGGCTATAATAATATGTATTGATTAAACTGCTTCACAACAATCGCATTCTAAAATCGATACTTTTCATGTGCAACGACCTAATATAATAAAAATGAGTAGATTAACCCGTAAGTGGACCTTCGAAATATACTTTAAAAGTGCAATGATTCAATTAAACTATATCTAATCTGATATTTATTTTTAATATCCATCTTTAGCGAAATGGTAAATAGAAACGTAGTCAGATAGTAAAATTCCATCTAAATCCACAAATAGCTATATTATTAGTAGTTACAAATTCTTGGTAAACTTTTTTCAAAATTGAATAATATTACTTTCTATTAAATTATATTATTGTAAATTTTAGAGAAGTGAGATTTATATTCGGATTAAGTATTTATACATTTATATATTATTAATTTGGAGATTATGAATTATGGTTTATAGAATGGGGTATATGAAAACTTTTTTAACTGAATTAAGTAAATTATTGTAGTATAATAGTTGTAATTTAGAGAGACATGTAGAACGAAGTTTGTAGATCATAATCGGTTATTCATTCGCTAATTGTGATAATTGAAATGCCCTTGAAATATTCTAATGCGGCATGTGTATTTTTATTCTTTTTGGCAAATTTCTTATAAAACTTCAAGCTTTTTCCTACGCAATGACTTGCCTTTAAAGGGGACTACAAATTTTTTGCTGATAAATAATTAAATTTTACCTAATTTCCGATTTTAACCGATTCTGCTTATCTGAACTAAAAAGATTCAATCGATTCTTATTAAGTACGACTTTGGTTATGTTCGATACCAAAAAAAAGAAAAATATTCAAAATTAACAAAATGGCGTCACGTTCACAAATTACAAAAATATATATTTTACCATGGCCGTGATACCGAAAACATACGCAAAATTTGAGTTCAATTGCTACAGTATTTTTGGCACCGATAAAAGGTCGTTTAAACACACAGCAAATAAATCTGCTATTTTTTAATATTTTATTCGGAGAAAAATGGGGAATAAAGTTGAGGATTATTGGTGGTTCGGAACCCACCGTAATAAACAGTAGGTCCCGCTGAAAAGTAGGCTGAAAAAGTAGGCGATAGTGTAGAGAGGGGACAAAGTGGAAGAAGGGGGAGAGTGGAAGAGAGGGGAGAATGGTAAAATGGATTTGAAACCCTGAGGGGACCAAATATCCTAAGTTAAGGGTTATAGTAATATCATTGTAAGAAATCCGGAAATATTCATTTATTAATTATATCCATAGAAGAAAATTCCAAAAACATAGCACGTCATAAATTAGTCAAGATGGTGTACCTCCTCGATTCGAGGAGCTCCTCAAGCTCGTGAGCTACATAGTGTCTATGTCCGGACTTTGGAGAGCGTTCATCTTCTACTGTTGACTTACTTTGCCATGAAGAAACGTTAACAGCAGTAATGGAATGGTGTCTACGCGACCTGACGGGTGGCCTGTTTTTGCCGTTTCGGCAACGCCTGGAAACAACTCGCATGGAAATCGATGTTACGCGAGTTAGATAGGACCGACTGAACGTAAATAACAGGAGCCAGGGCTGTTTATATCGAAGTTTTTCACCTCTGCCGGTGACTTTGGAGTCAAGTTTCAAAGGGTCGCACGATTCACTTGGCTCGCGGCAGATGCGTCAAATATGGACAGTAAATGCCGGCAATAAATTGATTTAATGTTTGCAATTTGTATACAGCCAATAAGTTTCCTAATTTAACATGTTCGCTGCCTTGCTGGGGTAATTACACTGGATCCAAAAATTATTTAACCACTATGTTTTCAATTCTCGAAAAAATTGTCGACATTTCAATTATGATAATTTTGTAAAAACGAACAGTACAACCATAAGCCCGGACTCACGTTAAAGCTTGAAGCCTCTACTTGCGAGTAAGCCTCTAAGCAATGTTCATTTTCCTCAAAGATATTTTTACATGATGTAGCAAGTAGGACACGGAAGAATCATTATTCTTTAAAAATGCTATAAATTCTTCTCGTAGTAAAAAAAATTTTTCTCGTAAATGAACCTGCCATAAATTTGAAGATTGAAGCCTTCTCTTTACAACGTTTCGTTAAAAATTGATGTACGATTTTTTTTCACTGTTTTGTGGAACGAAAACGAGGAACTACTGCAAAGTTGGCGGCACACCTCTCATTCGAAGCTCGATAAAACGACTAAAAAAAATTGTACATCAATTTTTCATGCGTCATTACAAAGAGAAAGCTTCCATCTTTAAATCTATGGTGGTTCCAGACATGAAAAAAATTTCTCAAAGTTCTCACAGATGTTTGAATGTATAGCATTTACGAGAAACAACGCGGTTTCAGTTTCTCGCCCGCTACTTACATTAGTAAAAAACGATCTTAGGATAAAATAAATAATAGATCACTAAACTAGAGGCTTCTACAAGTTGTAGCTTTAAAATGAGTCCAAATTAATTGTCGTACGATCATGTTTTACGAATTTATCGCAGTTTAAATAATTTATTATCACAAATTAAATGTAAAACGACCTTGGGATAAAATAAATAATAGATTACTAAACTAGAGGCTTCTACAAGTTGTAGCTTTAAAATGAATCCAAATTAATTGTCGTACAATCATGTTTTTCGAATTTATCGCAGTTTAAATAATTTATTATCAGAAATTAAATGTAAAACGATCTTAGGATAAAATAAATAATAGATTACTAAACTAGAGGCTTCTACACGTTGTAGCTTTAAAATGAGTCCAAATGAATTGTCGTACGATCATGTTTTACGAATTTATCGCAGTTTAAATAATTTATTATCACAAATTAAATAAATGAAATACTTCTCGGATCCCCTGTATTTACCCGAGCTTGAAAATTACAAAATTTAATTGATAATTACAAAATTTAATTGACAATTTCAATTATTGATAATTAATGAACGGTGGATCCTTATGAAAAATAAAAATTTTATAAATCAATTGTGAGAAACAGAATTAATAAGTCGAATAAAGTGCAACAATACTCCTAAACTCTTCTAATGTTACAGTCTGGTATTTTACCCAGTCATTTTTGTCATAAGTACATAAAATCTGCAGTCCAGTTATAAGTTTGAATAACGACGCTCATGAAACAGAAAATCATGGTCGCCGCACATACGGTGTGTAACATCTGGTAGCGAATGTGTTAATTTTAATAAGATGAGGAGAGTGTAACTGTATTCCTAAAGTCTTCCAAAGGTTTTTACTATTTTGTATTCCATAAACTCATTTTTATCGAAAAATGCTTCAAATCTGCAAACTAATTATAACCAGTTGCAGTTTTTCAGTGTTGTTTTCCACAGAGTAATTAATTCATTCATATATACGATGGGATTTTATGGTTGACGGTTCGGCAGTAAACGCGCGTTAATGAAACAAAGTAATTTGAGGCATGAACACTGTATGTATAATGAACACACCGCGTTAAAAGATACACGAATAATTAAAAGGTCAAAAAATGAATATACATACAATGAATATATGTAAAATGTATATACTGAAAATAACGGGACATAATGAAGCTAGTATAAGCAAATTATCTAAGAAGCACTGGATATCGATATGTGTTTTGCAACGGAGCGTTTAAGTAAATCAAATGAGTGCAGATAAAATCTGCGATGCTAGGAATAGCATTAGCGAAAGTGCAAACCCGAGTATGTAATAAGATCCTTTAGCAATATGCTTATTCTGAAAAAGCTTGACCCAAAAAAGGATGGATATAATAATCTACGAATGGCGTTTCAGAGTTCGAAAGTTCAAAACTTTTAGAGATAATGTCAGGGACATCTAGCAGTTTTTTTTTTTACGAGTCATTTGATCAGATAGTACAACCAGTGTCGCCAGATCGGTTAAATCGAGGGGAATACAGTTTACCACCTCTATAATGACCAGAGTAATATGTAACAAGTTGCGCGGCACGTCACGTGTCTAGTCTACTGTCTTAGTGGGGGATGCTGGAGTGTGCTCATGGTAGTGGAAGGGGAAAAGGAGAAGAGGAAAATCCACCCAGTTTTGGGTGTTTCTGGCGACACTGAATACAACCCCTGGCAAAAAGTATTTGATCACATTTAAAAATCGCATAATTTTCTTAAAATTGAACCAAAGGAGTTGAGATTTATTGACATATTGGAAGAATTAATTTACTAAGTAACAGGTGAGCGAAATTTCGAAACAACTGCTATAGGTCGGAATTGCAAAGAAAATAGTAAAAGCCGGTTTTTTAACATTTTTATCTGAGCCTGTAGTGAAATTTCAATCAACGCATTTTGTAGACTTATGTCAATTATATACACGGTGAAAATTTCATCGAAATTAGTTAACATTGCTATTAGCAACAAACATTTAAATGTGATCACATAACGGCGGAATTCCCTGCTAATCTCGAAAATCTGCGACTTTCACCCTTAGCTCTTATCCTGAAATATTTGTTGCTCATAGCAACGTTAACCGACTTTGATGAAATTTTCACCGTGTGTATAATTGGCATAGGTCTACAAAACGCATTGATTGAAATTTTACTTCAGGTAAAAGTTTTAGCTCAGATAAAAAAATTACAAAACCGGCTTTTACTTTTTTTTCGCAATTCCGACCAATGGCAATTTTTTCGGAACTTGGTTTACCCGTTACTTGGTAAACTATATCTTCTAACGTGTCAACAAATCTCAATCATTTGGTTTTATTTTAAGAAAATTATGCGATTTTTAAATTGACCGAAGACTTTTTGACAGCGGTTGTAATCTACGTGTTAGGTTAACAGACAGGGATGGGCATTTTTGTCTCAATTGAGACAAAACCGACCCCACCATGGCGCCCACTGTCCCCCACCAGCAACCGCCGTTACCATAGTGGAAGGAAGTGCTTCGCCTGGGGCGAACAATGCGCAGGCCTCGCGCATGGAAGAGAGGTTGGTGGAAGAAGCACGGAAGGGGCCCCTACCGTGACCATCACGGGGTTAACACGTTCGATCTCTTTAAAAATATGACTATGTTTGTACGAATTACTATCCATGGAGTAATTTTTTCTGTATGGGACTGAACGTAAAACTTTTTGCCAATCTCGTTTAGTAGAAAATAAAAGAATTTATTCATTGAACGACCATGTGACACATCTTCAAATTTCAAATGTAATGAAACTAAAACATAGTAAAGTCGTTATATTGCAACGAATGTGGCACTGTAGTGCATTCAATTTTTAATGCATTTATTCATGAATTTTAAGCCTCTGCTGGATAATTTATTGTGTTTGACGAAATATAAAGAGGTCCCAATAGTAATTCAAACATGATTAAATGGAATTCAAATTATATTAATTTTCTAAATTATCAGCATAACTAACACGCAAAATATATTTATAAAATGAAAAATTATGTGTAGAATCTAAAATTGGAATGGTAAACGAGTTGAAAATTCATGAAGCGATACTAAAACGTAGCTGATTGTACGGCACGACATTATGGTGAACATTGGCAAATAGCCAGTAGATAAATTAGAGTGCAATCAAGAATATTTACAACAATTGCCTATAGTCGACGGTATACTCGAATTTAAGATCTGCGCAGAACCTTGATAAAACGTAGTAGACTTTAATGAAAAAATTAATGTAGTTATATAAAAGTACATATAAAAGAAGAATCATTTTAATCTTCAATCATTTGAACATAGTTTCATAAAAAGGAACAATCAAAAAACGTAACAATATAGGAATTCTCAGTTCTAAAATGTTTCAAAAATTTGCTAAATATCCACTTGAACAAATTGAATAGATAACCAAATAAATAGTATGCACCCTCGATAAAATAAACTGTTACAAATCGTTTAAAGACGCGTGTATAATGTTAAACTAAGTAATAAAAATGTGAAACTGAGTAAGAAAGAAGTCATTAAAAAATACGTTAATTAATAACTAGACTGCAAGCTTTATGCAGTTATGATCAAATCAGTGAAAAGCTTAATGTTACAATAATATTATGTTATTTACAACTTCTTGAGACTACAGAAAAAGGAAATATCTCTTGAACCACCGCTTGTTTCAATGTAGGTAGATCATTTTTATTTTGGAGAAATAAATTCGCAGTTTCCTAATAACCGGCTTGAGAACCACTGAAATCACCAAATATAGGGTCTACTTATTCTTTTTGATAGATGTCCTCAAATATTGATTGTTTGATGCCTGTCTATCGTGTTACCTTCAGTCAAACACAATATTTCCCCACAAAAGCCATAAACATATAGAACAGGGACTTCAGTGTGTGAATTAACAGAGAAATAAGAGAATTTTTAGACAATAAATAATTCTGTTTTAAAAATTGACAGTTAATAGCAATATCTATAGACTATTCTTGTTGAATACCATATTTGGAAATTTCGTTTGAGCGAGTAATCTGTTCCTGGAATACGCTGTGTTCGCGTAATAGAATACCATGCGTACATTGGAGTATTTCGGATAATGGGTGTTCGGATGCGGAGACTCGACTGTAATTGTCTCACGAGAATAGCATGGTCAAATGCGTCTGAAACTTTCACGGAATCCATTTATAGTGCGCCAACTTGCGAGAAGTTATCCGAGCCATTTGCAACGAAATTTTTTAACCACGATGAAGTTTGTTGCAATTTATTTCTGTACAATAAAGACTCCCTTGAAGATGGTTCTTAATATGAATATTTAATTTCTAATCGAGATAACAAGCTTCAAACTCTGCAGGCTTGATGAACACAGTCAGAAACGTTAGATTACATCCTTTAATTAATTTAAAGAGTGAAACCACCATTTAAAGTTGAACACCTTAAATGTACAGTATGGATTGCAAATAAAAATAAAGTTGTTATAATTGAACCTAAATAGTTTCTAATATATTAAGATAAAGTGATGAAGTAAACGAAAAATGGTTTAAGTAATTGTGTTTCATTTAATATTTAAAATATTTGAGCAATGAACGTTGCAAAAACTTAAAAAAAACAGAAACTATAAACACAAGTTTGTAATTTAGTACAAGTAAAATTACTATTTAAAAAATATACAGTACCATAGATATTATTTAAAAATTACAGGAATTTAGTTTGTCATAAAAATAAGAAATATATAATCATTTTAAGTTCTTTATTTATTAGTATTTGGGAATCTTCTGTCGTGGTAATATTAAGTTTACAAATGTTTCATGTATTTTATATTACATTCGACGTTACAATGGCACGATAATTGTAAATTTAGCTACCGGAGGAAAATGGATTGAAAGCAAATCGCATGTAAATTAAATATGTATTAGATCGTTATAGCTTAAGGTGCACGGAAGTAGATAATCTTACGTAATCCGGTTACAATTAATGAAAGCTTGGAATACCTTAATGTGATTACAGATGTTTCGTTTCAATGCTACGAATACATGTGCTCTTTAGGAAGATGTTTCCCTTTATAATTTCGATGACCTAATTTCTGCAAATTCGTGGTAGCGCGAAGCCTTTTAAAAATCATCTGGCAGATTTTTACGGTAATAATAGTACCAGCTCTTGGAACAGATTGCTTGATCACAGGATACAGAATTTTAGATAGAACGTTCCGTCAACAAGGATCATGTCAGTCACTGATCCCGCCAGCCTCAATCAATGCTACTCAAGTCTTGATTGATTAGCTCATAATCCTAGTCTCTAACACTATATCTCATAGCTTTCATAGGGTTATATCGTATAAAATATGATTTTAATATTGAATTAAAAATATGACGGTAATTTACGCAAACAATGAAACTAATAAGGGACGAGACATTTGAAATTGAACTAGTGATAATCCTAGTCTCTAACACCATAGCTCATAGCTTTCATAGGGTTATATTATATGAAATATAATTTTAATATCGAATTAAAAATATAACGGTAATTTACGCAAACAATGAAACTAATAAGGAACGGGACATTTGAAATTGAACTAATAATAGTTCGTTAAACTTGTAGTTCGTTGAACTTGTAGTTCGTTTAGTTAAACTTTTAGTAATAGTTTGCGATATTTACGATGTCCGTCCACTTTGAAAACCAAACGCTATCGATTGGTGTCACTGAAATATATAGCAGTCGATAAAACAGTAAAATTTTTGGTACTTCGTGTAAAATGAATGAGAAACATGAGAAATGTAGACATCAACGTGCAAAAGGTATATTCGGTTTTGAAAGTGTTAATTCTTTATCATAATTTAATATTAGCGTATCTAACTGTTGTTTTTACAAAACTATGTTTTTTTATATTATATTTAAATAATATTTGTTTATAACTCTACACAATACTGAGTTGCAGAGAATTTACAATTTCTTCGAAATTTTCTTAAATTTTTTTATTATTATTGCAAACAGGCTTAAACATTTGACTAAAATAACACTTGCACATTAAATTGGAGACTACAATAGGTACCTAAGAAATTGTTCAGATTTTCCAAAAGCTCAGAACAACAAGAAATCCGACCTGGGAGTAAAAGATCGATTACGTAGACTACGTTAATGAAAAGCCGCAACGCCGGCGAAAGGTAAATTATTTTCTTATGACACTTTTACCAACATATTCGTGACATTTTTCTGATTAAAATGGAACCAAACACGATGCAATTTAAATCATAGTTACCTGTTTAATTCGCGATTTAGTAGGACCTCGATTATTCAAACCGAAAATATTTGAAGTCTCCATACCTTTAATAGATGTTTCACATGTAAACAGTTTAATCTAAAGCACACCACGATAAATTTTGTTAAATACTTATTAAATACTCATATTCCACTGACTAGTTCGGATAATCGAGGTTCTACAGTATCGTGAATTAGACAAGTAAATATGGTCCAAATCGTGTCGTGTTTGCTATCATTTCAAACAGAAAAATGTCACGAACGTGTTAATCAAAGTTCCATACAAAAATAATTAAAAACAAAAAAAATTATACCACTGATTTAATATTGTCTCTGTAGTATCTATTGCTCGCTATTCTCCCTTGAATGCAACGAACGCGAGATCAAACAATACTCTCCATATACAATATACAGTCAGTGTAACAAGTATTCGTACACCATTTGAAAACGAATAACTTATTTAAAAATTGGACCGAAAGACTTGAGTTTTTTTTAAGATATTAGAAAACTTACTAGATAATGTGTAAATAATGTTTTTTAAATATCAATGATCGTCATTGCGAAGAAAAAAGTAAGGACCACGATGTTTAAATTTTTTATTTGTGGCTACAACGAAAATTTAAAATATGCCTTGTGTACACCTCAGTATGTTATATACGTGCACAAAGTTCCATCGAAATGGTTAGACAAATAAGAAAGCTATCGAATTTTTGCAATTTTTAATTATTTATAGCTCCTAAATTTTGGACTAGTATATAACTTGCTTAGATCTACAAAAGGCATCTTCTAAATTTTCGTTACAGTCACAGACACGATTAAAAATGGTGACCTTTACGTTTTTCGTTCACAATTGTGACCAATAGCGATAAAAAAAAAGATGATTTGCGTAGTACTTAGTATATTAACACGTTTCGGCTGCCATATCGCCCATACATAGATGACGGAATTATTTGTACAAATATAAAAATTAAATTTTCCACCGATACATTCACTGTACCAAATTTGCTTAGCGTGTGCAAAACGCAAGAAGGTTGGCAGAGTTACTCAGTACTATATATCTTAACTTTTCAATTTATATTTCCTTAAATAAATTACATTGATTTTATAAAATTTCTGATATTTCTGGGTTGGCAGTCAAACTGTTAATCCTTGTAACATCTCAAGAAAAACCTCAAGTTGTTTGGTCCAATTTTAAAAAAGTTATTCGTTTTGAAACCGGTGTACAAATACTTCTTACACTGACTGTAAACAACCTTTCGGTCCCATAGTTTTCACATGTGTCAGGACATTACTCAGTAACGAGTTCCCCATTAACACTATGTTTACGGGACCCGTCAAAATGACGGGTTGTAATATTTTTAATTTACGATTATCGAGATTGAAAAGACGCACCCATAAGGAATTATTCAATACATTTATTTTTTGAGGGTACATATTATAAAAAGAATGCCTAAAAATTTAGATATACACATTTTTGTTATTTTTACACGATAATGTAAAATAGTCACTTTTAGTGCTCCGTAAACCTAGTGTTAATTGCGCAATGTGACAAACAAACAGAACGTCCCGGACGAACGTACTCCCAATGCGCCATACTTTCGAATAGTGAGTAATCCAGGCTATAATCGAGTGGTAAACTTGGAAATGGTACACCCTGTATATCGACAGCGTATGGTTCTGTCCCTGTTATTGGTACACGGTGTTTTATAGTAAGATATTCGATTTACGCGGTTTCCCACCAATGCAGAACATACCCTTCGCGTAAATCTTGTCCGGCCACTGTATACATGCAACCATATTGGATCTGGAGCGTCTAACAGGTAGTATGGCACCACCACACCCAGACTGCGTGGCAGAAGGAGGGAGGGTTGTACGTGAACGGAAGCTGTATCGATTGGAAGGTTCGCTGGGCAACTACCGGCGGCTTCTCCGCTGTCAGCCGTTTTTCGAAGCCGGCAAATTTTACACCACGTGCTCCTTCAACCATAACTGAAAGCCTGACAAACCAGAGCAAATAGTTTTAAGGTGAAGTTACCACAGGTCGCGCGGGATGTGGAGGTGGAACGGTGAAGAATCTTCGTCGAAGATGGTCAATGGCGGGGAACAGTATACGAGTAGGGAAGGGAAAGTAACAAAAGGTATACAAGGATGAAGAGAGAGGGACATGTAGAAAGAGAGTCATCGAGAAGAGGGGACAAGCTGCATGGGCTAGGGAGAGAAACGTATCTATGTGGCTTAGGAAAGGGTATTTTCTCGACAAGAGATAGCGTGCCCTGCATTTTTGCATATGTTGCAAAATTAACGGGATAGCGTCTTGAGTCACCTCTTCTGAGGTGCGAGGAGGTGGCATTTGGTTCTTGCACGTCACGATTTTTAACAGAGACTTTTAACAAACGTGATTTCTGTACAACATTTTTTTTTTTACTCTTCAGAGTATGGATCGGGTCTGTGGGATTCGTGATAAATTTGATTGGACCCTTATGCGTCGTTACCCTTGTATCATGAGCACCATTGTAATGAAGTTGTTCGTTTGCCAAATAACTACAAACACATATACAATAGAGAACATCGGAGAAGTGGTACACTCATTTAAAAGCTTTTTTTTCAATTTGTCTTAATCACCGGTATGAACTCGTTGCCGTACCATTTTCCTTGCGATCACAGTGATTAGAACGTCTTTATCTCTAAAAATGTCGCAGAAGAGAAAAGAAAATTAATATTTTTTTGTATGGCTACATTTACTTCAATGCTTATATATTGATTACAAAATAATACAATGTTATTCCGTCTAAAAAGGAAGGTGCAAACTTCATATTTGTTATACTTTGTTTATAATCTTCATCATGAGTCTGACTCGTTAAAATATGGCAATGAGTTAACACTATTTCTACCGCGGTTTTGTTATTAATACTTTTTTGGATTGTACCACCAGTTTTATCGATCATGCTGTATATACAATGAAATAGATTTATTGAATAATTTCCCTTTAATGCATCTGTGCAGTTTCAATAAATTTTTATTTGAAAGTTTGAAAGATGTCTTTGGACAGCATTGATAGAAATAGTGTTAAGCCTCATTATTAAGGAAATTTATTTCAAGTCGGGGAAGTTCGTCTCAAAGATTAAATTCTGAGTTTCAGAATTAAATTGGATATTTTTTGTATAACAACTTAATATTTAAATTTAACACAGAATGTAACATAAATTAAAGTAAAATAAATAGGATGAATGATAATACCATTTAAATGATTACGGATAAAATAAAGAATGCTGAAATATTTTGGAGCAATGTAACATATAAGAATTTGGTATGTCAGGGATGGACACGGTAGGGGTTTCTCAAACGCCTGCTTCTCCCACCAGCCTCTCTTTCATGCGCGAGGCCTGTTCGCAACGGGCGAAGCACTTCCTTCATCTATGGTAACGACGGCTGCTGGTGGGGGACAATGGACGCTATGGTGGGGACGGATTTGTCTCAATTGTGACAAAACTGCCCATCCCTGCTATAAGTTATCAATAAAACGTTTCATGACATTCACATTATAAAATTGGACAGCCTCGTATTTAATTTTCGCATAGTGCGAGAGTAACAGCTGAACAACAATGTTAAAAATCGTATAAAAGAATGTGTGAATATTTTGAAGCAATGTAACCACGCGGTAACTTGCTGTAAATTTAAGAAAAAAATGAACTTTTTCCTGTTGCCCATAAAATGCCCGAAGTAATCGTTTTTAACTCAATATCTGATGGTCTCATTTTTCGAGAAGTACTAACGTAGCTTCTGTAACGTCATAAAAGTCTCTCTTCACGAATTTTTGCAAATTTGATTTGGCACAGTACTATGGCTTGGCAAGTTATTAAAATCACTGTACAGAACTTTGAGGTTTATAATTGGTGCATAACGAGTTGGATGTCAGAAAACGAGAAATAATTGTTCATATTTAGGGAATGTTGTTTCATGAAACTCGTGGCAGCGTCCGTCTACTAAAATGTTTCATATCGGAGAGAAAATTCTCTCCTTTGTACGTCGAGCAACGCTTTTGTTGAATGCAATTAGAACAGTTCCAAGTCAAACTTATTAATAAATAAACAATCAACAATAATATACAAAATTACCATCTTGCTACCAAATAACAAGTCATATATAAAATATCAACAAATGTCCATTCTTATTTCCATAAAAACATTTTTGTTGTATCAACGTTGAAAATTATTTTTTGAAAATTAATACTCCATGGAGTATAATGCATTATGTTACACACTATAATAGAATTCTTCTAATTTCTAGACAAAATCATTATTGTAGAAGTAATATAGAAAACAAAGATGTGACAATAACTAGACTGCGGATTTTTATGCAAAATAAAAATCATCTGCATGAATTTCAAGACACAGAAGCTACATTAACGTTTACTAATTTTTTCTTCTTAATAATTTTAGTGAGCTAGAAATAATACTCATTTTTTTCCATAGATGCATAAAATCTACAGTGGAAAGAAGTACTGAATGCAGATTTTTATGCAATATGGGAAGTTCATGAAGCAATTTAAAAATGCAGGAGTCAGATGGCAGTTTGTCATCTTGTCTTTCCAAAAATTTCGGTAAGTTAAAAATAAAATAACAATATCCTTAAATTCTTTTGATATATTTTCTATTTCATGTTTCGCACAGTTGTATTTCAAGTGCATAAAATCCATAGTTTAGGCGATTACGAAAAGTTGCAGGGTTCAAGGGAATCTGCGTTTAAGTAAAATTTGCAGCAATCGATATAGTAGAAGTTTCAGGCTTTTCAGACTTAGGGTATTTTCCGAGCAATTTCGACACGGCCAAAGTGACCTAAGCCTCCCCTTTATTTTCAGGTGGATTACAAGGCATGTAGCCCGGCAATCGATGCGCACGATCCAGGTCATTCTCATCGCTTTAAGCGGTGGAGATGATCCATAAATTGCGTTTCAGGCTGACGCCGCCGAAAAATAACAAGCCAATATTGCAAACTCAATTAGCAAACTGTTTGTACACTTTGCATATCATGAGAGCGATGTAACAAAAGAAGCAGCCGCATAACATCAATAGGAATTGAATATACACGCTAATTTTATTTAGTGCCTACTCAACTCGTTGACAGACGTTTGATTGATCGATAAAATGTAAATCTATGTAAATGCCGCACTCGGTCGAGTAATTGCATCAGGATTTCGATGGCCGGGGCCCTCGAGTAGAAATGTATGAAACAGACACGGCGATCGGTACGCTCTATCGAAACTCGAAGGAATTAGGTCCGATTTACGCTGGCAGTTTAGTCGGAGCACGATCGTGTGGCGTGGAAACAGACATTCAACGCGTTCGAACGTGATTTGCACGCAAACGTTGATTCGCGTTCGGTTTGTTTGAGTAGCGTTTAATAATATTCCGAACCGTGATTGGACCTACTATGCAGATTAAGACTCAATCGCGTTGCGACGTTTCGACGTTTGAATATCGACGCCTCTGTGAACTACAGGCTGAATTAGCGACGGGACGGCTCCATACAAACTGACCTAACAGGATTGTCCACCGATTTTTAGGGAATTCAATTTCCCGTGTCGAACCTTCCGTCTTCATCAGCTTCCTAAGTTAACCGCTTGCACTGTACATAACACCGAGCCAGACTCTTGAGGAAAATTTCAGAAGGGATCTACTAATTACGTGTATGCTATTAATTTCCTTTAAACCAACATGAAATTCTATTTCATTGTTGTCAATATACAGAGTGTTCACGCCATTATTAACCAGCGTTTTTCTTGCAAATAATAAATATTAGAAAAAATGATAGAGGAAAAAGTTATACCGTTTTCTGGAAGCAACGTAATGGCGTATGTAATTTTTTTGTAATTGCACTATTTTCATGAAAATGTCGGTGACCTCCAATTTTTGTAAATGGAATGCTATATATTTTTTCATACCATATGAAAGCGTGTATCAAGACAAATTCATTCGTATACGACACGATGACCTTCAAGGAACATACAAGGTCAAAAATGGAAGAATCATTTTGAACATTTCGTACTAATGCGTTTACAAGTATACTTTATTGACGAGGCTATAGTAAATGTTCAATATAACTTCCTTGTGCATGACTACATATTTCGGCTCTATTAATTACATTCTTGTTAGCTTCTTCTAACGTTGTCCGAAATATTAATGCACATTATTGCGTTAGTTTCCTTTGCAAGTCGTTTACATTTCTGAGCGTTATGTATCGTGAGTGATATCTTTCCGAAATATTACGTACAAAATATTCAAAATTTTCCTGCCATTTCTGACCTTGTATGACCTTGAAGATCCTTGTGTTGTATACGAATAAATTTGTCTTAACCCACGCTTTCATATAATGTAAGAAAATATATAGCATTTCATTTAAAAAATTGATGGTCACCTTCATTTCTGAGAAAATAGTGCAAACACAAGAAAATTACATACGCCATTATGTTACTTACCAAAAACAGTCTTACTTTTTCCTCTATCATTTTTTTCTAATATTTATTATTTGCAAGAAAAACGCTGACTAGTGATATCGTGAACACACTGTATATTGTTCTGTAAATTCAACACCGTCAGTCTCCAGGGACTGACATAGCGTTTAACGTATTAATAATTTCACTATCTCAGAAATAATATACATTGAAACTCCTCAATTCCTTGAGGAAAGACGCTGGCTAGTGATAGCGTGAACACCCTGTATAACCATGGAAGAATACATAGACATACAATAAGTATGAACTTCCTGCAGTCTACCACTTACAGGAAATAATTTAAAAATGTACAAAATTAGACGATCCACGAGGGAGATTCAAAATTTCTAAAGAATTTAGTAAAAAAAACTCCACACGAACTGACCTAACAGGAATGTCCATCGATTCCGAGTGGAACATTACTTATTCCGATATTTCTGATCTATCGAAGTTGTGTTGACATTTGCATCGACTAGAAAATTCTTTGTGGTAAACATAAAATAGTAATATAATTAATTCTTATAAATGTGTACGTATTTTTATATTTTACGTACTATAGTTTACTAAGTTTGCACGTACTATAAATACATAAAGATCCACAGCTTAATCATGATTATGATTAACAGATTTCATAAAAATAGATTTTTATACGAGAATGCAATGAATATTAAAATCCCCACGGAAATGGGAAAAATAGATCAGTTACGATGCAAAATGTCACTGAAACATTTAAGACTGTCGGCTGTTATGATGTCGGTAAATGGAGATCGCCCTTTTCAACAATTCCGTTAATGGACAAGTTAACGGACAGATTAATGGATATTCTCAGTCATCTCGAACTTAACATCGGAATTAGAGGTCCAGCAGCCAATTTATTACGCTGTCTGGTCGCGGAAATTAGAAGCTGTCCGATGGATTTTGTAGATTGTTTTTGACTGTTTATTGTGGGCGATTTCGTCACGCCAACACTTCGGACAGCCAGTAGCCAGACGCGTCAAAGTGACCATCGATACATTTGGTGTTTTCCCATTAGCTGCGGGTTACGGTCGCCACCCTGCTGCAAACAGAAGCTAGCGGATGTGTTTCCCCGTACCACCAGTATTTGCAGATTTAGCAGTCAAAAATCATGAAAAGTTAAACAACAAATCTAGTTTACTCCTGCAAAGATGTCTCTGATAACGTCGTGCGTACACCGGATCTATATTGAAAATTTAAAATATTCTTTCGGAATATATGAGCTTCAAATTGTTAAATATTATGAAAATCACAGATTTTCTCAATTCTTATACAGAGTCTTCGTAAACAATTTTGTACGGTAGTCTGCTATGTAAGGCAAACCATTATAGGTAAAAATTTATCCATGAGGAATTCAACAAACTTATTTCTTTGAGTAAATGGCTAAAATGAAATAGCTTCTTGTTATATTTCTATAGAGTGATGCAAAACAGTAACTTTTAGTGCCTCGTCAATCTGGTGCTTTAAGGGGATATTCACATTCAGAGGGGAATTATGTTATTATAGGTCGTGTTTCAAAATGTTATGGTTCGATCACTGTGACAGACGCACCACTGCACGCCATTAATGCTTACACTACCGAAGCTGTTAAGAAGTAGCTTTACAATAAATAATAAGAAGAATTGAACGAAAAAAAAACACTTGTACTTCAAGGCTGTAATTTTACATCCCAGAAAGGCCTAATTCCATATATTCAATAGGTATTCTAAAAAGTAATTCTTAAAAATCATTTATTTTCGAGCTTGCATGACAAATACTTAGATTAAGGAAGCCACCTCCGATTTCGATCATCATTCGATTCGAAAAATCAATTTTTCATTAAAATAGTCATATTTTAATATTATTGATATCGTAATCATACTTATGTACACACTATACATTTAATTTTTATCATAAAATAATGGAGTATACAAATATTTTTGAAGCAACAAGGAGAAAATAAATGAAATATATACAATTTGCAATATAATCAAACATAAATAAATAACAAGAAAACAAAACAATTGGTAACAAATAATATTTCAATAGTTTATTATAATTCTAGTCATCGGCCACAGAGTAGGACTTGGTCGAGGTTCTATGCTTATCCATTCATCCCTCCACACTGTTACATGCTTTACCCCTCTTCGCATACTCATATACTCTTCTTATATTAACCAAACCTTATATAAAACAAAACAAACTCTAAACCACACATAAATACAAATATGAAATTTTAGAAATCGATTTTTTCACTTTTGTACGCGAACCGTCAAACACCAATGTCGGCACCCTTAATTTTCATTTTCGTCTTGCAGAATTAACCCCCTAAACGTATGACTACGCGCAGTCGACACCCTATGTGTATTGCGTATATACCGTACATATACATACATATATTACAAGGAAGTACATATGTTGAGTGGACCAAAGACTGGGTGGCTCGCTCACGATCAAGATTTGCATCTCAAGCAGGCTCGAAACGATTGTTAGGCAGTCATGGAGCACCACGTAACGATGCTTCTCAATCGATTGGTAACGATAAGCCAATCTGCGACAGTCTGTTCTTAGCAAGTAGTCTACTCTAACTACGTCCCCTCCATTTTCCGCAATACGAGGACATTACGGCGGAAATTGCACGTATCGGAAAGCTTAGTATGTTTTACTTCAGATTAAGCTCTAACTCGTGCGTAAGTTAATATAGATTACGGTAGCTCAATGCTGAAAACGCTTACTATTGAATGCTCGGCTGTGACCAATTAACAGCGACGATTTGTGCAACCGATTAGCCTAAACGATAATCACTGCTAGACTACGAATATTTTTGCAAACTTCTATTTTCCTAGACTGTTTTATAAACAACAGAATTGAGGAAGAAAACCATTCCAATTATTACATTATTAATATACCGAATGAAGAGGAAAGAAGTTTAACTTCGTTTCTTATAGAAGAAACGTTGGAAAAATTGATTTTTCATTTTTCTAACTACGACACAGCCCACCGAAAAACCTAAAAAACTTCGGGGACTATATGTTGCTACTATGAAAATATGAACGATAGCGACTTCAGTTAGGATTTCGACTTCAATGAAATATGGCGTTTGATAACTGCAATATATCAGTTTTTTTCCGTTTGCATAGACTGTTTTGTAAAAACTAGAGTGAGGAAGAAAATATTACAATTTTACCAACTGGACGTAAAAGTAAAGTAGAATTATCGTTAATTTATGTTAATGTAAACTGTGTCATGTAATTCAAAAATTTATAAATGTCATAAGTGCATAAAGATTCATAATGTATGTGCAAATTTCGGAAATCTGCGATTCACAGTCAGTTTCTAGATTCATGAATGTAACCGAGTAAAGGATTTATTCAAGAATGCGTATTTTGTCAATAAACATGTAGAAAATGGACAACTTATATATTGTGCATTCTACGTTATATTGTAAAAAATTTCTAACAAGTCGATTTGATTCTGGCAAAATTTTAAACGTTCAGTAGTAAAGTGTTTCACATAATTTTAGTATTATATACAGGGTGTCCCATTTAAATCGATCCAGTAGAATACCTCCGAAACTGTTGATGATACTAACAAATATTTTAGACAAAAGTAAAACGGTATCTGGGGCCACATTTTCTGATGTAGGTATCTTTTTTCTAGGTGGACGCGTAGAGGACATATGAAGATCAACTTTGCTTTTTTAAATAGAAACGTATATTTTTTAAAATCATTAGTTTAGAACCATCCTACTGGAACCACACTCACTATCCCGTTGCTAGATCGCCGTGATGCAGAAATTCCCATACCCCATGAATCAAAATATCTTCTAAACTAATGACTTTTCGTCATAAGTGATCTCATACTTTTATGTAGCAAATAACAAGTAGCATCGAGTAGTGCATTTAAAAATATACGATTCTATTTAAAAATGCAAAGTTGACCTTCATATGTCCTCTACGCGTCTACCTAGAGAAAAGATACCTACATCCAGTGTCGCCAGATCAGCCCAAAACTGGCTTGATTTTCCTCTCCTCCTTTTCCCCTTCCACTGTCCCATTCCACTCCTGAGCACACTCCAACGACCCCCACTAAGACCGTAAACTGGTCACGTAACGTGCCGCGCAACGTGTTATTTACATATTACTCTGGTCATCAGAGAGGTGGTAAATTGTATTCTCCTCGATTTCAGCGATCTGGCAACGCTGCCTACATCAGAAAGTATGCCCCCTGATACCGTTTACCTTTTGTCTCAAACATTTGTTAGTATCATCAACGGTTTCGGAGATATTCTAGTGGATCGATTTAAATAGGACAATTTGTATAATTTTTTTACTATTATTATATATCTCTATTATTACATAACGATAATTTTATATTATATTATTTTATATTTCATAATCACAAACATTTCATTTCGTGGACATGTATAACAGCTGTATTCGTAAATCATACAATTTCAATGCTAAAGTCAAGATTGATTAATATCATATAGCAAACACTGTTGTATTTATTTGTTAAAATCTAGTCCCCATCGTAGTCGTTTACAAATTGCCATCGCACCTCTGATTTATACTACAAAATGAAATTTACTATTATTGTCCTGTTTAATTTGTGAGGAACAAGCAGTCACAAATACCAGCCGATGCAAAATAAAACCCTCGAGAGAATGTGATCACATAAATCGAAAGAACCCGATGGACCAGGCTATAGCTTATTTTTATATGTACAATATTGTTTTGGTAGCTGCCGATGCCCGATTGGAATCCAAAACAGAATCTGCTGAGGATGCTTGCACGTTAATCATCGATGTACATATAATTGAGCTCGGTTTGCAATTTTCGTCTGAATTATGAGCCAGTTATTGCTGTGCTAGCGAGATTTGTACTAATTGTGTTCCTCGTGACGGAAGAGCGCACAATTTCAGAAAAATATTGCTCCCTGCATACGAAAATTTAAATTTCCACCTTTTTAAACTCAAATCAACGAAAACTGATCACTGAAATTCGTCATTTCACTGCCTATCACCAACAATCGTGTTTTTGCAACATTTGTGTTTTCTAGTAAATATATGACTCTAGCTTCTTTAAATCAAAAAACATTCCTGTTTGTACATATCTTTATAGCTTTTTAAGAAATTTTAAGCTTAAAATTTAGAATACTTTTTAAAAAATTGTAAGCTTGAAATTCAGAATTCTTTTTAAAAAATTGTAAGCTTAAAATTTAGAATACTTTTTAAAAAATTGTAAGCTTGAAATTCAGAATTCTTTTAAAAAATTGTAAGCTTAAAATTTAGAATAACTACCAAAAAATAGATATAAGTACAACTGTAACTGTAATAATATCACTGTAACAAATATTTCTGTATAGCAGAAATAAGTCTCGCATGAGACTTTAAATGATTAATAAGGAGTATAAAGATTAATAGAGAAAAAGTGTAGGATGGATATGTGTTGAATTGTGGTCATCTTATTTTATTTTGTCTTAAGCATCGCATATTAGGTGTACAAATAAACACGCGTAGCACTCACAGATAATCAATTTTAGCTTTAACTTGAATCCAAATCTTGCAACCATCATATTAGAGATTCATAAATTATTTTGAAGATAGAGTGAAGGTATAGAAAATGATGGACATTATTTTGGAAAGTATTATGTATTTTAGTTGTTCCTAAATAATCAATAAATTCGCGAGAAAGAGACTACGAATTATTTTGTACATCAATTACAATCTCAGTGTTAAATGCTTTTTGTTCTATTATATGAATATGCTCTTATATCAGAGTTGGGCAATTTTGCCTCAATTGAGGCAAGACCGTCCCCACTGTGCGTCAACTGTCCCCTTCCAGCAAGCGTCGCACGGTAGGGGCAACGAAGACACGAGATATCAGTGAACGCGACGAACGTGTGCGCTGTATGAAAAAGAGGTTGGTGGGGGAAGCAAGCGTTTGAGGAGCTCCAACCGTACCCAGGTCTGTCTTATATGAACACTACAACTGATTCAGAAAATTCATATTTTATAAAGATTTATTACAATATAGACATCCACAGAATAATAATAAAATATATTATACATATATTAACCCTTTCGCTACGGCAGTCCGCTCCACCGCAATAATGCCCCTGAACGGGGCAGCACGCCGAAAAGTGTGCACATTGCACGTCGGCTCTCGTATATGCAGGTCGTCACGTGGATGCCGACTATACTCGGCGCTCGAAGCGAAAGGGTTAAGCTGTGAAGAAGTGAAGACATCTTTACTTATCACATTACGAAGTAGGAATTATATCATAATTTTTTCAGTTGTATGGTCCACGATCAAGGATTTTAAAATAGATCTATCAACAGCAATAGCAATCAAGAACTCGTTCGAGTGAATTTCGTTTGGTATTGTGATGTAAAAAGATATTTCAAAGCTTCCTTTTGGTACAGCAAAATTATCGAGGATCCCATAAACAGACTCCCAGCAAATAAAGCGGCTCAAGAAATTGTTTCGGTGTCGTTAAAATATTATTCCCAGCAGATAGGTCTGTTTGGGGCCGAGGCTCAACCTTTCAAAGGTTAATGTAACGTCGCAAATTATTTTCGAAGTAGCTTCGAACGAGACGACAGTTTCCAAGAAGCGAGTTGAATTAAACGCTAATGTGTCCTGCGAATTAACGTGCCGGAAAATTGAATGGTTGATTTGAACTTCGTCTGGGAAACATTCAGTAGTAGAAGACATTGCGAAGCGAAGCGAAGGTCGTTTCCCTTAGATGAACCGTTTGTTCAACATTCTATGTATCGATGTGTGAACTGCGTGTCTGAGGTTATTATACTCATTAGCGAATCATGACCGGCTACACACCAAAGCCTTGGGTGTTAAAAACGTCAGAAGCATGTTTGCATTTGCATTAACGCATCCAGTGCAGCACAGAATTCACGCGACTCAGCGATTCTACCCGCTTAGCGCACGTAGATCTCGAGGTCTTATTGCGAATGCTATCGCAGAAAGTGGTTTACCAGGTGTTGCTGTTTTCTTCTATTACGTTCGCCGCCTAATCTTTTGTTGAACCTTCCGATGAGGATTTCCCAGGATCCTATTATTATTCCAGACCCTTTTCTACTTGGTTGTCCCAAAAGTTTCTTTCGCAATGTGCGCGTTTACTATTGTTAAATAACACAAGCACATAAATGTTCGTCGCCCATAAATGTTCAGACATTCTTAAAAAAAAACGATAACATTTTCAATGTTGGACCCTACGACTTGGATTTTTTTTGTTTTGAGAAATTAGAATAAAATTAGTTCACTACATGACATGTGAAAGAAATTTTGAAAAAATTGCAATTGGTCGGAATTGCAATGGAAATATTAAAAGTTGTATTTTAAAACTTTCTGTAAAATACAACTTTAGTGTCAAGTTATAATTTGGTATAAAGTATATCAAATATACGTTTTGGGTACGTTTGGGGAATTTTTTAGGTCAACCTAATTTTATACCTGCACGACATTTTCGAGATAACTGTTTTAGCCTGATCAAACACGTAACCTTATCAAAGTTTTCTCAAGCATACAGTCGCAAACTTTTTTTAATCAATTTTCCTGTGTTCTAGGTTGTACACTGACGTGCAAAATTAAAGCAGCTCTATTTTCGACGAAAAAGGAGTGATTTTTGAACTGTTATATCCAGAATACGATTTTATACACTTATGACAAAAATGAGTAGGTGCAATTTGAAAAAATAAAAAGATTAAAGCGATTTTTAAACATGCATATATTTTTTCGAACTTATTAAAATTATTAGAGAAAGGAGGGCATTTCTGCTTCGTTCCTGTTTCTTGCAATTAATACAGATCATTTTTCTTTTGCATAAATGTCCGCTGTCTACTTATGACAAAAATGGGTAACTAAACAGAGACAATATCAGAAGAAATAACGAGTACCGTTTTGTTATGTTCAACTTATTAAAATTATTTAGAAAGAAGATAAATGTCGATGCACTTCCTGTTGCGCATTTATGATAAAAATGAGTAAGTGAAATGCTAAATAGAAAACATATCAAATGAACTTAATATTGTAATATTAAAAATTGTAATTTTTGTGTAACACCCTTTTGATGTGATTGACAATTTCGAAATCTTAACCCCTTGTGATATAACGATCGAGTCAGGCTCAGTGATGCCAGATCCACCCAAAACTGTGTTGATTTTCCTCTCCTCCTTTTCCCCTTCCACTATCCCATTCCACTACCTGAGCACACTCCAACGTCCCCCACTAAGACCGCAGACTGGTCACGTGACGTGCCGCGCAACGTATCACATATTACTCTGGTCATCAGAGAGGTGGTAAACTGTATTCCCCTCGATTCAATCGTTCTGGCATCACTGGTCAGACTCGTGGTGAAGATTCCGAGCAGAGTATAATAAATATTTGTGTTATTAATTATCTTTAAACTGAAATAAAATTTTATTTCGCTATAGTTAATCTACAGCCACTATAGAACGTATAGTACATGTAACAGATATCAATTTTCTTCTTCTTCAGGAAATTATGAATTAAAAAAGTTCTAATCACTGCAACCATAAAACAAATCGTAACACATGGGGTTAATCTGATTGAAAGTTACTGACAAAAATCAAGTACCTATTTCATATGTAAGCACTAACAATTTTTGTGAGCTTGACGTTCTGCAAAAATTCTCGTTGTAATATCGAAAAATCGTCAGGTTCGCCGCAAAAGTTCCGCCGACTCACAAGTGAGATGTGTTTACAATGTTCCTCATACTTATTCATGAACAATAATGGCAACTTGTATACGCCAGACGAATTTATACAGAACGCAACGGTCATCTCTGTTCATTTTCTCTTTCTCCGTTCGCTTCGACGCGAATCCTTCTCTATGGAGCCGTGTTTTCCGTGGAACACTTCCAAAATAAACTCGATCCATTTATATTGTACAAATCTGCTTAGGTAATGTCTTGTTCGACTAGTGTTCAGGCTAAATTGCGCGCGAGGTTGTTTCCCAGGGTTCCATTTGCGTCTGCTATTTCACCTTGAATTTTCGCAGGGCGTATATCATACTCGTTCTCGAAACGTCACAGCCAGCGGTGCGTTGCGGTAGAATTTGAAGGACCGCCAAACACTTCATAGCAATTCTTTTGCCTTCTCGCGCAGGAGATTATTTTTCATTGAATTTTTTCATAAACTTCTCCATAAAAATTTACCTCTACTGGCAGAAGCTAGTCGATCAAACACGTCAACTGTCTATTATTGCAACTATTCGCATTTTCAATGTAGAACATCTTTCCATTAAAGTAAATGCAGTAATAAAATTGACAAATGGTGTTAACGAATTCTTAACATTAAACGTACCGACCACAAAACACGACTGGTATACACATTGTTTTATAAAAATTGCAAGATTGAATTTATTAATATATATTAATATATATATTATTATATAATATATATATATTAATTTTAATAACAATATATGTGCTTGAATGAAGAAATTTATTTAATAATTTCAAATGGAAGCTGTATAATTTCAATACGTATAAAATAAAAAATGTGAAACCGGTCAATTTGACTGATTGTGATAGAGTTGTTAAAATCTTCTAATATTTTCACTGTTTTGTGTTTCGGCTAATTTGTTTCTGTCGTAAATGCATAAAATTGGCAGTCTATTTATTAATTTAAGCATCTGTTTCCAAAGTTTCGCCAATAAATTGTGAATTTTTAATATTTGTGAAATACAAAATTGTTCAATTCGGTCGATTTTTATTTTATTCATTATTTTCGTTATGTTTTATGAGACTTTCGTCTTCATTTTCGAATTTCTTGTGCCATCGATGAGTATTTGCAATTACTTATCATATTTCAGTCAAACACAACATTAACGTTTTATGTAGTTGCTGCAAATGCTAAAAATAATATTATCTAAATCATTTAGACTCCCAGAATTAACATCTAGATGATGCAAAATTAAAATTGAACCTGAATAAACAGATTTTAAGCTTACGATAATATTTGCACAATAAAACCACAAATTCAAAAGTATGTTTTAGTAAAACCGCTGCACAAGATAAACATGATTAAAGTGAGATGCAAGCAACAATCAAATGCATCGTTGAAGGAAAAATGATCTTAAACATTGACAACTGCAAAGACATAAAGTCCATGTAGAACTCGACGATGGTTGCATGAAGCTCTGTTTTTTATCACCCATCATCCACCTAATGTAACATGGTGTCATCTCAAAATGCAAAAACTCATTTCAGTGTAGATTACATCCTCCTGTATGTTGCACATTTAATCTCTTTTTTTATTTAGTTCTTTTATATTCATGTTTCCCCTTTCATACCGTATATTTTTTTATATGTCCTTCCATATGACGAAAGATTAATGCAATGTGTAGATATACCGTAAATTGCAATGTTACAGATGCATACGTATCCCAATAATTGAAGTTTCGAATAAAGTAACGTTGAAATATGTTTATAATTCCTGGAGGCAATTTCTGAATCTTGCATTTCCGTCCTGGCAATATCACTGGACAGGATTCGGAAAATAGTGTAGACACAGAATTTGTAAATGTTCAAAATATTTTTAAATCCAGCTATTATTTGTTTATGATCATAATTATTTCGTAAAGTATTTTTATTTAAGATTCTTCCGATATTATTAATAATATTTCACGATAAATGTCAGCAATTCACGAACATTAGTAACTTAATAGTATGTACTAAAATATTTGTAGATTCAACTATTATTTTTTTAACACTAGGTTTACGGAGCACTAAAATTGATTATTTTACATTGCTTTATAAAAATAATAAAATTGTATTTACTTAGATCTTTAGCGATTTTTATTGTAATATGTAAACAAAAATAAATCTATTTAATAATTCCTCACGAATGCCTCCTTACACTCTTAATAATCGTAAATTAAAAATGTTTGAATCCGTCATTTTGACAGGCCCCGTAAATCTAGTGTTAAAATCATAGTCATTTTGGAAAATATTTTTATTCATGATTATATTATTAATAATATGTTACGGTGATTAGCAGCAATTTACTATATCTAATATCTATTTTATATTATATTTTTATATATATATATATATATATATATATATATGTATTTAAGATGCTTCATTATATAAAATTATTTCAGGAAGCGATTCAAAAAGTCAACGAAAGGAGAAAATCAAAGAGAATACTAACCTGACTCACGTGCGCCAATATTAGCAGATCGCTATATGTAGTTCGACAAACTTTTAACGTCTGCGAACTTGGATATGAAATCTCCATCTCAATTTTATCGTTCTCTAATATATATTGTTGTGTCTAGTAATTAATTTACATTATGTTAACACTTTACCTACCGCTAGAAACTTAACAGTTTTTCATAAATTAAAGATAAATAATTCACGATCTATTAATAAATTGTTCAATAGTAACAGCAATTTCACTCGTGCATCATACGTACAAAAATAAAAGAAATTGTTTTATGCATATGGTTAATTAAAATTATAATACATATATAAGAATTACTATTTTATATCTTCAGTAAAAAAGAATTAAATTCATTTCAAAATGAATTCAGAAATCAAATTAACTGTATGCAGGTTATTTAAAAATATAACACATGTGTGACAATAACTACTTTATACTTTAAGCAAAGAAATTCAAATAAATTTTATGCACGTTGTAATAAATTATAATTAGACTCTGAATTTTATTAATTTGTGATACAAATAAGTAGGTGATATATAAAACAGTAAAAAAAGATAAAAAGCATTTATCGACGTTATACGTACGTCGACAAGTTATCAACAACTTACTAAAATTATTATAGGAAGAAACAAACTTTTATTCAGTTTCAGTACCTTGCAAACGATGCAGAACAATTTTATTTTCCATAAAGATCTGCAGTCTAATTACAATACACAGTGTACAATTTTCGACAAAAATGACTTAATCTATGATAATATTGTTTCTCCTATTTTACAATGGGATTCGTTACATGTAGTAAAATAGCTATGAAAACCGTTGCCGAAATGAACCGCGGGTAACGAACGTGTCAAAAAATCAGTTTGATATTCTCCCTTGTTCCGTTCATTGATCAAAACGGATGGTTTTCGCATGAATACTCTGGAAACATGAACGTGGATAATGGGTTCAAGAATGTGAGGCACTATAAACGAGAAGTGACGTGAAATAGAGAGTGGGAGAGCAGGATGACAAGAGCCCCGTGATTCAGAATAAAAAGGGAAAAGGAGTTAAGTGAAATTGAGTTATTCAAGTATACGTTTACACAGCTTGCATAGATCATATGTCTATAGTCCTTTGTGTTACGTCTCGACGTTTGAATGCGGGTCACCGCAAAAAGATATAAAAAAAGACGATCCCGTAAGACACAACGAGATCAGAAATTCTATACTTGAACACATTCCGAATACATGTGAAATCTTACCTCAGTAAAATTACTTGACACCTTTGAGAAACACTATATTATAATTTCTTGACGTATATAGACGTCTTTAAACTGTGAAATTTATTGATGTAACATAAATAAAACATAAATTTAATTACAGATGGAATGTACAACTGTGTCAACATTATCTGAGACAAAAAAATAATCATTCGTTTCTTAAGCTGAAATAAATCTAAAAACATTCGCTTCTTAAGATTTAATAAATACATATATAATGATTCTCTGATAAAATGGTGTCTATTGGTTCAATTTCGTTCCTCTCTGTATACTATACTATAATTAATTAATGTGTCCTTAAATGTTTCTTTAAATAGTATAATTTGTGTTATGAATTTTTTCAATTAACTCCGCAGCTCTGATTTAATTGGCATTACAAAAATGGAAGAAAAATGTAATTTCTACCATATTAAATTATCCGAGACAAAAAAAAATCATTCGTTTCTTAACCTGAAATAAATCTAAAATTATTCGATTCTTAAGTTTTAATAAATACATAAATAATGATCCTCTGATAAAATGGTATCCATTGGTTCAATTTCGTTCCTCTCTGTATACTATACTATAATTCATTAATGTGTCTTTAAATGTTTCTTTAAATTATACAATTTATGTGTATGAGGAAAATGGAAGACAAATTTAATTTCACGTCGGGTATACTACCATATTAAATTACTATCCGCGGGCGAAAGGTGCAATGTCAGTACTAGACAGGGTGAAATAATTGTTCTCATATGAGGAACGTTAACGTGACATTCAACGTAAAGACGTGCACTTCTCTTGCTTTGTCTCGCAGCAGGAGAGACAGTTACTATTTTCGGTGTTGGAATGACGTTACATGCGAGTAATAACCCATTTCCATTTAATACACGATGCTCGTTGCATATGTATGACCCTGTAGGAACGATGGGACTTGTGCAGCGGAAAAGATAGGTGCAGTATATTCAAATATATTCTGATTTTCCGTAGCGATTCCCGCAACGAACGTACGAATTACGGAAAAAATTCATTAACATTTTCGCGTTCGTTATCTCCCGTAGGTTCTACGAGATTGCCCCGCGTGTTCATACGGCTCCGGGGTGTGTACAGTGATCACGCGGAGCATATTGCAGAAAATGCTGATTCAGCATACTCGTAGGAAAAGGGTTTTAAGCGAGAATGAGTTGCTATTATGATGTCTATCCTGGGGGAGTCGGTCTACCACGGAATCGGGAATTAAATATTGGCACAGCGAAGTAATTCTCGACAAAAATCCAGCAATTACGCTGGAACCATAATCTCTTGCAATTTTCACTTTGGTCCAGATTTATTTAATTATTTTAATAACATGGTATTCATTGTATTTAATACTTCTCCGTTCGTGAAAAACGAACGCGGAGAATGAACGCGAATGAATTACTTGGAATTAATTTAGCGTGGCTTTTTGAGAGGGGAGAACATTATTTGACAATCTCTTTGTGTTATATCCAAACAATTGTATGCTTGTATGTTACGTGTAGTTTGTAGATATGTAAAGTATTGAAATTGGAAGATAATAGTAATAAAATAGCACTTCGAGGGTAAATCTTAAAATGGTATTTTTGCACATAGGTCTGAAGTATTTGGAAGTGGAAAACATTATGTGCTAATTCTTTGTGCTAAATTCAAACAATTATATGCTTTCATGTTACGTGTGGTTCGTAGAGAATTAAATTGTTGAAAATGTAGAAAAGTGACCATTAAATGAGACTCCTTCTAGGCTAAGTTTTAAAATGACAGTTTTGCACGTAAGTCTGTAGTTTTTATCGAAGTGAGGAACCGTAGATCAGATTAAGTCTTGGTAGAAAAGCTACAATAAAGGTGCAGAGGACAAGAATGTGCTTTCATGACGTTTATTACTATCGTTCGTGCCAGAATTTTAAACGTAAAGCTTCTTTTTTGTGCAGCAGCTGTGCAAGTTATTTTAACAATGTCTCCAATAATAAATTGCGAACAAGAAACAGCAAATAATAATTTAAAAGAATAAACGAGTTTTTTAAGACAGAACAAAATACTATCACGGAACTATCCAAGCAGTAACGTAATGGATTAAACAAAATAATTGTGTTGGTGGTTATGCAAGCGGTATAAGTCAAAATTCTATACAAATTGATTCTTTTGCTTATTATGTATTACGTCGTTTGATTTTACTAATAATTATATGATGGAGTGAAGAATTATATGTATATTATAAAGTGTGTCTCACAAACTCTGTCCACTTAAATATCTTGGTGATAAACAAAACGCGAAAATGTTTTAAATAAACGTTATAGAACTTAAAGCGATTAATAGTATAATAATAGCAGCTTTTAGATAAGTGGACGCGTAAAGGAGATCTGAAGTTCATTTGAACGATTTGCTTTTTATGATTGTTTTCGATAGTATGGTAAATTCTAAATGAAAAAGTATTAAGGTACATTTGTTCTAAATCATATAATTTCTTCGATAATTTAACTTTATCCATCCTATTACTTTCCTTATGAAATTATACTGAATAATCTAGTACAGTACAGGCAACTGCCAAAAAAACTATAGTAATAGGATGAATACAGTTAAATAATCTCAGAAACAGTAAGTTTAAGGACAAATGTACATACCTTAATACTTGTTTTATTTACTATTCTGTCAAAATCCAGCATAAACAATAAATCATTCAATTTAAAAAAGCGAAAATGACCTTAAAATCTCCTTGACGCGTCCACTTATCAAAAAGCTGCGTAACATTTTCGCATATTGTTTAAAATAACCGAAATATTTAAGATATTAAGAATTCGTGAGCCACACTGTATATTACACATTATGTATTACATGTTATCATGGTAAAATAATTTTTTACCAAATCAATCGCGAAAATTTAAATATCTCGAAGAAAGAAGACATGACTTACTTCACTTTCATAATCACCAGCAAATTATATATTTATGTTTGTTAGATGGACAAAGTGACATTCCATTGGCGTCTCATATTCAAATATTCGTGTATTCTTGGCCTACTTCGATAACAGATAAATATTAACATTGAACCGAAAATTTCTAAAATTAGATCGTAGGTACGCGAAAGTTTCGCGGTGAAAGCCACCAATGATACTTCCCGTCGATTTAATCGCAAAAACCGATTCAAAACGATTGAACTGCAATCGAGACTAGAAAACAACTTTGGAGCGGTCATCGAACCGGTTTCCCCTACCACCGTCGAGGCGAGAGAAACTTACGTTTCAAAAAAATCCATGGCAACTTTTCTGCCCGAGATCATTCGTTGCATCGTTGAAAATAAGGAGAAACCGGATATGTCTACGTATTCTCAGTAATCCATGTGTTAAAAATCAACACTTTCTGCGGTGTTCAATAAAATTCTAGTTGCTCTAGTTGATAGTTTGCACGTTTTTATGCTTCAGGCGTAAATTAATCTGTAAAAAATAAATCAAGAGAGGTCGTCAAACTGGTTGAAATGCTAGGATAAATGAAATAAAGATAGAAGTAGGTGTATGTCAAGTATCGATAAAAACGTATGCAAGTACGAGTATGTGAGCGGTATGAAAATGAGTAGGATAAATTGTAAATCAAGTCTATTTCTGTGCTCCGAAGCCAACAGGGGATCTTTATGCAAAATTGAAAAATTTTCAGGTCAATCATAGGCAACAGCAATTAAATGAAAATCTGTTTCTTTGTTTGATTATTCTAATAAACCGAAAATAATGTAATAATTAGACTGTGCATTTTATGCGCATATAAGACAATTCAACAAGTTTAAACATGTGAATATTTTATTTTTCATCTATTCAAATTATTAAGGGAAGAAATAATATTCTATTTAATTTATATTTCTTGCAATCGATACAAACAATTTTTATTTTGCATAAAGATACGCAGTCTAACTAACAACCTTTTATTTATTAATTTAAGATCCACATATTCTCAACTCCCTTTCTACAATTTTGAATAAGATCGATTATATTAGCTATCAATTGGATTTTAGAGCACACCGATCTTTCGTTTAAACAATAGAATGTTCGGATTAGTATCAAAATAAAACGTTTAAGCAAATTTGGTTGGCAGATTAAGATAAGAAGCATTAGTATAATTTTATTTGTAATAAATACTGCAGTGCCACCGTATCCACGGGTAATATGTTTCAGGATCCAGCGCGGTTACGTGAAACCGCAGATAATAGCGAACGCCATAGTATGTGCGTACTGCGATATTCACGTAACATACGTAAACAAAGTTAAATTGATAAATTGTATGCAGTAAAACATTGTCAATATTTAATACGACAACAATAAACTATACCGTACACTTTGTCGTATATTTGCACTGCATTCTTTTCCCCTCTATGTACAGTATTGTGCAAGGCGAGTTACCTAATATTTTTACCTAAAATAACTCCGTTATTTTTAGCGATGTTTATTATAATAGAAGTGATTTTTTTTCTCAAGGTTATATTTTCCGAAATTTCAAGGTTATCGTTGTTTTCTCGGTAGGATGATGTATTTTGCTTGGTACAATGTCAAAGCTAATAAATTAACGAATTCAGCAATGTATAATGTATTGACCTTCAAATGACCTTCAGTGGCGTTATTCTTCAAAAAGTTGCGTCGATGTAAACTCTAAAATATTTGAAAAGTAATTCTTCTTATAGTCATTTGAAATTCAGCAAATTATATATGGTTATACATATACATGATATACATGATTCATTAGCTACAACATTATATCAATCAAAGCATATAGCTACAATTAAAAAATCAACAATGACCTTCAAATTTCAGAAAATATAACCATGAGAAAAAATTCCTTTTACTAAAATAACTTCCCCTTTCAACGAAACATTTTCTCGTACCATTACAAGCAACAGAGATATTGAGCTTGTGAAAATCTTAGGTAACTCACCCTGTATACAAGAGGGTGATTATGATGCTTTATCTTTATCCTCGAGAGAAGATAAACCAGGTAAAAATACAATATCTGATACATACAACTTCTAAGAACTGCAGAATAATAAATTACAATAAAAATAGAGGTAAGGTAGCCCAGGAAACATAGTCAATCTTTATCATTCATTAATATTGTTACGTTGTAATTTTTATTCAAAGCTAAGCAAATATTCGAGAACGGTGTACAACAATTTTGTCAAATTACTCATTGGCAGAACGTTTAATTTAATTGTTCCAATAAAAGGTTTGCGAAATATTAAATTGGTGTTCTTTCATCCAAATTTTATTGTTAGAAATTTTATATTAAAAATAAAGAGAAAGTTTCCAAGGCAACATAGTCATTATTAGTTAATATTATTTCGTTGAAGGTTTTTATCCACAACAGCAAATATTCGAGAATACTGTATAAAACACTTTTGTCTTTGTAATTGACAGAACATCCAATTTATTTACGAGTCCGTGTGAAAATTCATCTGACACGTTACAAATATACAGAATTACACGCATTATACGTTACTAATTAATTTCCAGTCTCCTTGAACATTGGTTAACTGTATTTGACCGTACAACACGCGCGATTCACTGTACGAATGCAAACATGCACGAGACACAATTAATTTTGCAATTTCCCTAGAGTGTGCAGCATGCATGGAGTAGGTTCTCGCTCCAATGAATATTCTTACTAATGGAATTGGCAATGCAAGAGAGGAATACGCAAAAAATCAGTAGAGAAGATCGAAATCAATGCAGACGATTTATCCGAACCGGTAACCGCATGCGCAAAAGATTTAAAAATGTTAATTATAAAATTCGGCCTTGTATACGCGACTGCTACAACGCTTTTTTGTGAATGCTGCTGACACGCGTGAAATTCATGCTATGGTTCAGCTGATCCTGCTTTTTGTGCAATTACTATTTTAATATTCTCATCACTTCTCGTTAATTCCTTCCTGCTACATGGATCCGTATCATGATGCAGTATTGTCGACGCTTTATTGCCATCCTATAACTTTTGTTAATTGATCATATCCTAACTCAGATTGTTAAACATTCATTTTTATGTAATCTCTACATCTCACAATTGACTTAGAACATTATTATTTTGTTCAAAAATTCCCAGTCTATTTATTAGAGTTATCATTAGATTTTTGAGATAGCAGTTGCAAAAAGATGTCACGACAATAAACGTGCAGATGTATTCATCTGAAAACATCAATACAGAAATCGTATATTTTAACATTTTTAAACACCGTGCGATTTACAAAATTAGGTAGCGATGATAGAGGTATTTTTTAATGAATTCACACGATTGTATAGGGTATGATAGAACGTAAGGAAATAATCGGTTTTCCGTCAAGGATGCTTTAAATACAATTAACGCTTTTCAATCCGATCCGGACGACTAGACTGTGGATGGTTACGTATTTACGATTCGGTCGGTTTCTAGAATTCAGTCCAATAAAAAATTCTATAAAGTTTAACGAGGATATTTATGCCTGGCCGTTTCCACTACGTGTGAATTGGCCCATACAAATTCGTACAGACTTTTGCAGCTTCATAATGAATAATAAATAGTCTTTTGATTTTTGTTTGCTGGCGAGCTAACAAAATCTCATATAAAGACATTTATAGACATTAATACATATAGATCAGTATATTATTGTCGATATTCAACTGTAAATAATTTTCTGCACATTTTTCAACCGAATGTTATTCGTTTCTTTTATGTTAAAATAAAATCCTATTATTTTGTTATCGATGTTTTGTCACTAGAGTATAGATAGGCACACGATGAGTGAGCACTTTATATTTCCTGTAGGATAGTATTAACGACAAAGAAGTTAGAAACAACGCAGCTGTGCAAAATCGTAAGGTAAGGCGTTGAAGATGGAAAATGATATTACATTACATATATTCGGCAAATAGAACATGACAGTTAACGATGTTTCGAAACAATATCAGTGGAAGGATAAATGGTATTTTCTTTTTACTAAATATAAAATAATACAACGCCACGTGAAAAATAAAAATATTTAAATAGCGAGACAAAGCATTGGACCACTTTCACATATTCGAACAATGAATTTGACGATAGTGGCTGAAATTCAAATAATTTTTCGTTTTATCTTTCATTTGATGAAAAAATTCCTACTCTCCGAAATTCTATTCATTTCGTGTACCAAAGAACAATATTAAAAGCGAATGCAGGCTAAACTTTGATCATTAAACTACAAAAATTAGCGTATCCAAATTTAATAATTAATTTAGTTGCTTCGATAACCTCTTCTTGGGGTGAAATTATTCATTACTTTATTTGAACAATGATTACAGTTTATTTAATTTAAACGCCAAATGAGAATGAATTTATTATGTTAACTGTAAAATGCAAATGATAAAATGTTTTAAATGATTCATTATTACAAATGATTATTTGTTATCTTATTTCAAATTAAATATGTGCACAAACCTATTTCAAAATACTATGGCTATCATAATATCGTTTTCTTTATGCAAAATACTAGAAACATTTCGGATGAGCAAACTAGATAAACAAATTTATCACCGAGGTTGGTATTTGCATGTTTTAGTTTTATCAGTTCAGTGGATGGTACCTGAGAAATCTGATGAAACAATATGGAGGAAAGATAAGCAGTACTCACCACGCGGTTGCCATACAGAAGAGAACTCTCCTCAGGGCCGATAATATTTGAACAAACGGTCAGCGTCCATGGATTCGTTCGGATTTCCCGGCGGCACGTGGAATTCCCACGGATCCGTGAATTTTGGCCTCCTCCGTTGCGATCTTTCTATCGTAAAAGACGATGTAAGCGGTTTAATAACGCAACACACTCGTGTCGATATTGAAAATAAATACCATGGAGTCGGGCAGATTTACATCTCCATCGTGCATTCTCATTACTCCGCTTACAGAACGTATACTATAATTAAATCGCTAATGAAAATGGAATTTTATTGATAGACTAGGAATTGCGGCGTTTATAGCATATTTTATGCAAAATGATGAAAAATGTTTGCATTAATCTACGTTCTAACTGTCTTTTCTTATCCATTCATATTCCCATTTCATTTTTATTTTATCACTAGCATTGCGTAATTTTTTTCGGAATTAATCAAGTCCGCATTTTGGTAAACGTAATCTTATATTTTAGGAAAATGCTATCACAGAAATTAATGATGTATTTGCTTAATTTATCATGATAAACCAAAATTAAAATTTGTGTACTATAAGAGAAAATGATTTACGAAATAATAGCAACCGAGATGGATCAGCATGAAAGGCTAAGAACTATCAAAACTGTCTATAGTACTCGCAATATTTACTGAGACAGCACGAAAAGGGTACTCGAATGGGAAACTGTTCAAAGTTCTAATTAAATTGGCGCGAGTGGTTTGCAGTTACCATTGATATGAAGTATACCTATAATTAATTTACTACTTCTGATAACGATTTGAAATGTATTGAAATAATTATAGGAAAGTATTTACTGTTATAAAATCGCGGGGAATTAATTAGGAGTGCGTCAGATATGCTCGATTTTAATCTCATCTATTTATTACTAAATACAGCCGAATACATAAACTAATGCAATACCTCATCAACAAAACCCATTGTTCCCTAAACAAAATCCATATTTGCTATACTCTTGACTACAAAATACTTTTATAAATTATCCACGTCCAAATAAAAGAAGCTGAAGTACAGCTTCCATTTGGAAAAAAAGATTAATAATTGTTTCTACATAGGCTATCACACAATAAATGTTTATTAGAATTTACATGGAATATCTCCGTAACTTATAACTGGATAAAGAAATAAAAAATGCTCTTAAACTAAATTGAGCATGCTATAAATCATTCGATAAGTGACTAAGAGGATACGATTTATATCATGACACAACCCTATATCTTGATCGGGAGGGTAGTGATATGAAAAAAAAAATAGACTAACACTTGTTTCTTATTTAATTTAAAAAGTAGCTACACTGTTGTTATTGAGATTCGTGTCAGGGAATTTATTTCGATTGTATGGTTGAAAATTGTAATTGTATAAAAGGAGAAGTGCTAAAAAATCCTTAATCAAACGAATTCTTTATTCATGTTTCTAAATGAACATATTTATATTTTTACAATAACAGCATCTTGACATAACAATTACCCTATAGTTCTTTTAAAATTTTTTTTTATAAACCATTCAACAATTGAAAAACTAAGAGATTGAAAGATTATTTTCAATACTTTTTTCGGTTTTTCCATGAAAACGCAACTTCTACTTTGGATCTTGAACATTGTTGCATTAGAAAAATAATGTGCGAATCTCAAAGATTGAATTAATCCATCAAATTAGTATCATACTGTGTAATGTGTATTATCCTTCATGTCGTACCGTATACCTAAGAGAATTCTTAGCAAGGCGAATAAGCATCAGACTTCGTTATTGATATACAATTTTTAGTCGTGTTTTAAATTTTCCCCTCATCCTATTTGTTTTTCACTATACCATACAATTATATATTTTTTTTAATTTCCAACTAAGTTTGCTTACTTCATTCACTTAAATACATTTTAAAAATATATCAGCAATTTTTTAATTTAAAAAATATACTTATGAGAAAAGATATTCTAAAATGTTTCATCAGAAACGTCATTAAACGACCTTCAGCCGTAAGTCATTTTAAAAATATTTCGGCAATTTTATAATTTAAATAACATATTTATAAGGAAAGATATTCTAATATGTTTAATCTTAATCGACATTGAACGACCTTCAGCCATGTCATTTTAAAAATATTTCAGCAATTTTTTAATTTAAAACACATACTTATGAGAGAAGTTATTCTAATATGTTTAATCTTAATCGACATTGAACGACCTTCAGCCATGTCATTTTAAAAATATTTCAGCAATTTTTTAATTTGAGAAACGTACTTATGAGAAAAGATATTCTAATGTTTAATCTTAAACGACATTGAACGACCTTCAGCCATAAGTCATTGAACGTATCTTGCAAGTGTTCATTAAACGAAATTTCATCGAAAAGGATATCTCATAAAAAAAAGGAAATTGAACTCCACATGTACTGTGCATCTCTGCTTACAAAAAAATATTGCCATCAAATTGGCATTTTCCTGTCACCAAGAGCAGTCGATTTACTCAATTTGCCAGATTCAAATACCACACCCTATATATACAAGAAGTTCCACGCATCTGGGTCAAGTCATAGCTTTAAAGAGGTAGACGATAGAAAAAATTTCATTACAGAAAATTAAATGACTACAAATAGTGCATCAAGTGGCGCGTACACATTTACTGCGACAGCGGATGGAACGAAAAGCAAATTATACATTCCCCCTGATATCACCTTGACGACTAAGATGAATATACAAAAAATTTTTTCTTAACAATTTATCGAATGATCCATACAATCCAATCTAGTTTAAGAACATTATCAACCTTCTTATTTAGCTATGGCATACGTACTATGCCTTTTTGTGGTACAGCTCGAACAACATCCAACGTGAAAGAAAGTGTTGAACATTTCAAACAACATATCATCTTAACAACAATAACAATAATACAATTTTATTACATACTGCAGACACAAACAAATGTAACAACATCCTTGCAACACCTTCCCTTTGTTACTGGTATATTTTTTCATCTGTTCAACATGACAATTACATCAAACAACTAAATGTGTATTAGATCGTCCCATAAGTTCGTGCCGCGGATATGTTTATACTATTCACGGTGGTTTTATTTTTTCATGAAAAATCACAGAAACTTTATAGTGATGGTATAATGTCTTTGCCAAAAATGTGGAAAGAGGTTGAGGAACGAGATTGTGGTTACATTTTTCCGTAAACTTTAAAGGTATATTTCAAATATTAATTTAACACATTGACTGCCATGTTACTCATATATGGGTGACGGAATTATTTGTCCAGATTGAAAAATGAATGTTTACACTAATATATTCAGTATAACAAATTTGAATAAGATCTAAAAAATCCAAGAAGATGGAAGAACTACTGTGTACTAGATTTTATGAAATTTTTCAGATTACTGCTTTAGCAATCAAAGTGTTAAATAGTAGAACAGTAAATAGCACGAACTTATGGAACGACTTAATAAATAAGTTCGCGCACAAACGTACAAGAGAAGCTGCGTTGCCGGTGGAGTTCGACGTAGTACAATGATTTCCAAACAAAAAGAAATATTCGCCATTAGTTTCCGACTGTGTAGAGGCGGTTCTCGTAGAGTACATAGACGTAGGATGCAAATCGTGAATGGTATCGCGTGACGTAGACGAGTATATTATGTACAACACCGAAATACGTTCACAAGATAACAGTCACGGGCGTGCATGCCGCGGATTGATAGCATCGGGGGGCAATGGGTAAATTATTAAGCGTGCATGCTTCGCGCAACGACAAGCGTATTCACCGTAGAATCAACAGGTCAAACCTGAAATCAAATCCTTAGTTCCCATTGTACCGCGGATGTCGGGCACAGTGCGTGCTTCAAAGCACAATGCGAGGCAGAAAGAGGAAACGAGCAAGACAAAGAAAGAAATGAAATGAAAGTCGGACCCCGCTCCCGCCCTCGGGCAGAAGTCCTGAATCGAGCAATTCATCGAACGCTGCTTTTTCCAGCAAATCCTTTATCCGTATGCATTGGTGTACGAAGCCTCCGAGTACAAAAATAATATTCAAGCTCGTCAAACGGAGAGAATAAAAAGAAAATCGTGAAATCAAAATCACGCGTCCGGTCGAACAATTGAAAAAAGTTTTCTAGCCATCATTTTCAGTTTTCTTTAACATGTTACATCGGCAGTCTTTATTCAAACGTGCTGTACGCCCCCTCTCTTTCTCTCTCTCTCTCTCCTGTCGGTCACTCTCATTGCTTGCACACACTATACATTACTCCCCCCCCCCTCTCTCTCTCTCTCTCTCTCTTCCGTTCCATCAATTTTTTTCCGGCTTTCAGGGAGACAGAAAGAGAGAGCAACAGCAAAAAAAGTAGAAAAGCAACACGTTCGAACGAGGTAACGAAAGAACCAACGATCTTTTTGTTCTTCGTTTCTTACATGGGGGTGAGAACACAAGGGGCTGTCGCATGTAAAGCTGGGTTCACACTCGTGTAACACGACCTCGACGCTAATTTATTTATCATGTGCGCTGCGGGTTAGCAACCTATCAATCTCTCGAGTATAGTCACCTGCTTGAACATGCTTCGAAATAAGAAACGACTGGAGGTGCAAATACGCTAACAAGTAGACATTTCTCGCGTGAGAGACTCTCTTGTCGTGTGTAAATGCAGATCTAGTCGATCTGGCACATTATTTTAACCATGTCTACACACGCCACGGGAATCGCTCGCGAATGAAACATTTCGAGTTACTTGCATCTCGAGACTGATCGAAACGGAGACACTATCCGGCCGGATGAATGGAGAGACTCATCAGCCCCGGTCAACAGGTTGATCTCAATATCTATGTGGTACGAGACGATGAATAGCAACCGGCGAGCAAACGTGGTGAGCACAATCGACGTGGCCCACGGTTGTACGCGGGCGTTTTAGCCGCGTCATGAATCCGCCCCCGAACACTGTGTGCGTCGCTTTACGTCGCGTCGCGTCCAGGTACGTTGTTACGCGCGCGTGTGAACCCTGCTTAATGTACCCTTCGGCCGTGTTATGTCATGCTCCTTCCGGGCGGATGGCTCGTCAACGATCGTTTCTCCTCGACCACGGTAATCCCTTTTTTCTTTCTGGCTTCTCGTAGGCCTCCTCCTGTGCGACGAGAGCGAGTGGCCTGAACTGGTCGAGGAGAGACAGACACTAAGGGTGGAGAGACGCGTGAATGTTTTACGGGGGATACGTAAATCACCGGTCTCTATGCAAAGGACAAAACAGCGGGGGAACGTGGACACACGGTGTCAAGCGGTGAAACGTGCGAATGTCCAGATAGAGGAAGACGAAGTTCATCAAGGGAAAGGGGGTGGTTTTCGGTGAAAGAGAGGGGCCGGGTGGAAGAGGAAGGTGAACATGCACGCGCCTTTCTCTCTCTCTCTCTCTCTCTCTCTATTCATCGCCCTTTCCTCCCTCTCCTCTCTCTCTCTCTCTCTCTCTCTCTTTCCCTCTCCCTCTCCCAAGACACCCTTTCGATACACATCAAACCGATCGGCGATGTGTAGCCGCGTGCGCCGCGCCACGATGGCCGATCGGGGATGGATGAACGAGAAGAACGAGTGGCGAGTAAGTAAGCGACGACAATGTAAAACAACAACAGTTAAACAACAACGACGACGACAGACGACGGAGAAAAATGAAAACAACAAAAGCGTGGCCTCTTGTCAAACCCACGTCGACGATGCTCGACGTGTCGGGGCTGCTCTGGGCGTCGCGGCGCTCACACATCGGCTCACTGAGCCCGAGGTGGGCGACACGGCCGGAACACGGAGGATCGCGGCTACGGCCGACAAAGACCGAGAGAATCAGCCGAGAGCCTTCCTGATAACGGTGCGCAAGCGCCCACCCGACAGCTTGCACGCCGCTCTTGAAATTACCATTGGATTTCGGATCGATTGCTTTTCACCTTACCGACAACCCCGCCGCTTTTGTTTGTTTTCTTCGAATTCGCCGAGATACCGACCCCCGGGAACCATCCGAAATGTTAGGCGTTAGGGGCAATGCGGGCACCTCGGGACAGGTCGGGATCCCGAAAGTTTATAGTTTTGATTCCCAAAACTACAAGTCGGGCCCAGTCGGGTCGGTGTCTCGAAAGTTTGCAATATTAGGCTACTCGAAAAGTTGAAATACAAAATTATATTGAAAAGTCACGATAAAGCGTCATACTCGTGTAATTACTAATTTTTGGGATTTTCAGACTCCACCCGATTGCAGCTTCCGGTATCCGTAATTGTAGTTGAATCGGGTCCGTGTTTCGAAAGTTCGCAATATTCAAGTACCCGAAAATTTAAAATACAAAATTAGATTGAAAGGTCATCAATAGACGTTGCGTATTTTTATGCAAAATAAAAATTGTCTGCATCGATCGCAAGGAATAGAAGCCACTTGGGAATTTCTTCCTTTTTTTAATAATTTGTGTTGCATTTATTTGAGTGATTCAATGAAAATGTGGTGTAAGTAAATTTGTCTGTTTGGCTTGAAACCATATCTCAAGAGTTCAACCGTCATTAAATAAAATAATTGCAATATAATTTTAGCTAGATTAGCGTAAGACAAACGTAACATCCTTCAATAGTTCGATCATTAATGATCGAACCTGTGCGCCGAAATTCAAAACACAATCAATCAAAAATTTTCGATCGATAAACACATTTAATTTATCCTTCAATAGTGTTGTGTTTTATAGAACTTTTACTTAATCCCTCTTTGCCCAATGATTAACTGTTTTGATTTGCACCATTTTTGTATTAAACGCGATTCATTTACATAGAAACTTTTTCCTGCAAAGCGTAGAACTGCGTAATACGAACTTATTATAATGGGACTATACATTTTGAAATTTTGGTGATGTTACCACAGAAAAATGACTGTGTATTTGAAGAATTCAATGCCGGCTGATAAGACGCATATCAAGCACTTTTTGCTTTTTGCATTCTACTTGAAAACAGGTGCGAGTGAGGCTAAGGAAATTATTTGTACGACATTAGAGCGTGATGTTCCATATCACATTGTTTGAAAAGCGGTGTAGGTCAGAAAGGTTGATTACTGGACACTTACAATAAAAATAAACTGCAACTCCTCGAGCACAGAGTATCATGTTGAAGTAAAAAGTCGATTTTTCTAGCAGATTGAATTCAATTTCGAAAATTGCTTATAAATCAAGTACCGTTTATCTTTCTACGAAAATATAAAATCAATGAAGTAAATTGACTTATACCGCTTTTCTATTAAACGGTTCAATTCGTATGCACAAAGGCCGAGAATTAATTTGTACGTGTAATACGGACGCCGACGCTCCACGAAAATTGAAATTCGACGGACGTTGCTCGCGGTTTACGCTCGATAGGTGCGACACCCATTGCTCGACGGTTATGCTGTCGATTTTTGTTCTGTTTTCGGAGATTTTTACCGACGAACATGCTAGACGTGTTTTCAACATTGATTTTTACGACAGTTTCTGTAAACAAACACGGCTGTTTAACCCTTCCTCAGCAGATGTTGCGACGAAAAGCAAAGATTCGAGCGTTCTGAACGATCGTTTAGCTTTCCTCATCAGGGGACCCAGGAAGGGAAAGCGACACTTGAGGGTGTCGTAAATTAGGCCCTGCCCTGTAGGTCGGAGGGCTGTTTTGCGATCATGGCACAGGAAGCGTCCGTTCATTGTGAAATTGTCGACGGGGACGTTGGAAATCATCCAGTAGATTTAAAACGGCCAATAAAGTTGTACAACGTTCGAACGGTACACGCTGGTACTCTGGTACTTTCTGCTTTCTGTCCTCAGTTTAGTTACTAGTGGTGGATTTTATGCGTTTCGAACAGAAATGAGTAGAAGGAATCTAAAACAACAGAAAGATTAATCCTCGGACGGCAGAGTAAGTAATGACGTTTAGACGAACTGCATTATTTATTAATTTTTTTAAACTTCTATATCTTCTCTCGACAATCTGAATAAATTGAACGTGATAAAAAAGATTTAATTGAATAACAGTTGTAATCCCAAATTCTCTTGATGCTACACTGAGCGTACTTCTTGGCAATTCAAGTGAGATTTAACCTCACCGGAAGAAGTTGAGAAATTGGAGGAAGCTTTGAAAAACCTAGAATGAGCCCAGACACCGCTTGTTTCAGGGTCGAGTGGCACTTTAGGCAGAATTGGTTTCTTGTAAGCGGAATAGGCAATGTGGGAAATGTAGGAAATGTGCGATCAGAATAGACAGATGTAATTCCTTCTTTTCTTTTTGTCATTCCAGCGGAAAAAGACAATGCGATATTCAGTTTGTTCAATTTTATTTCGTGATGAACAATTAAATTCTTATGAAAGCCGCTATGGGGGCGTGGGTACAGGTGTACGCGTGTATGCACTGACAAGTTTCTACCCATTACTTAATTATTCAATCCTGATTGGGGCTCCATTTGGACGAACAGAGTTCCATTGGTTGAATTATTTGGAAAGCCGGCGGATCAACTGTTCGTTTTTAAAGTCTCGCACGCTTTCCACCCCTGAAAAATTGCTACTGTTTTTCTTTTTGCATTTATATATTCAATCGAATTTGTCCACCGATTCATTAATTTTTATATAATTCATTAATATAAACGCTATTCGCTGGTGAAAATGTGAAGCAGTTTAACAACAGAAATATGAACAAGAAGTCTTTCGATATCAGCACATTTTATTTTCCATTATTGTAGTAATTTTATATTTTTTCAAAAAATTAATTCATCGTAGAAACGGTAAATGCGTATTTGTTATAAAGGACAATGTGACATATCTTGATATACAGTATTTAACAAGGTTTCACGTTGGCTGCCACGCACCTAACTTGATATAGCTGCCATACTCAGCATGTGTAACCGTAATGTGGTCATCCCTTTGGGGGGTTGATTCCATAAATTAAAATTAGACAAAATTAAGAGCGACGAAAATGTCGACCTTCTATTTGATCATAGACTACAGATAGTTTATTTTCCATCTTCCAACTATTCTTAACCCTTCAGATGGTTAAACAGCTACGTGGGAGGCCAGTACAGGGTCGGTTATGACCTGCACTAAATTTGTTCACAATAACATGTGCTTTGGAGTTTCTTAGGAGTCTGTTGATTTATCTACCAAAACATAATTCAGAGTATTTGAAATGTATAAATTAATAAACAGTACAAAAAGTAATTAACAAAATGTTTAAACATATTAAGATTGCCAGGGACATATCTGTAAACTTCACACTGTAATTATTATTTTACGAAACCCGATAAGAGTAAACGTGATTTTAAATGACAACACCATTCTCTGTATGATTGATAATATTAAAGAATAATATTTCAAAAGCAGATATGCGTAATTCATGTGAATGATTTTATACAGAAATGGTTTCTAGGAAAAATAACTCCAACATTCTGCTAACAGATCAGCGCAATTTGTTATAAAATTGAATGTATCATTTACTCATATTGTACCTCAAACTTTGCAATTATTCTTCTGTGGAATATAAGGGAATAATTTGAAAAAAATGGATGTTCCGTTATTCCACAATGCCCGGTATCCAGACAGTCGTTGCTTCCTATTGTGTATTTCGACTGGCGGAGGTTCCACTATATATTAAAATTGCAACGGTAGGTAGAAATGGCCTGGCATTGTGGCATTTGCCGAGCGGGTCACTGTTAGAATATCCACCGCTCGATGGTTAAATCAAGTTACAATATTTCATATTAACTAGTGTACCAATTAATTTCCGAATAGAAAATGTAACGGCAAGACATTTAACACTAGGTTTACGGAGCACTAAAATTGATTATTTTAGATTGCTTTATAAAAATAATAAAATTGTATTTACTTAGATCTTCAACGATTTTTATTGTAATATGTACACAAAAAAATAAATCTATTTAATAATTCCTCACGAATGCCTTCTTACACTCTTAATAATCGTTAATTAAAAATTTTTGAATCCGTCTTTTTAACGGGCCCCGTAAATCTAGTGTTAATAATACTTATCAGTAACAGCGGATGTACAATTTTGCCGCTTGTTTACATTTAAATGGGCGCTGAATTAGTTTTAGTAATTCTAATATGTAGTCATTTCAATAGGAACGATATAAATTCATTTCCTATTTTTACTGCGAGAAAAATTGACCAACGCGGGCTTCAGCCATTTGATAAAGCCCCTTACAAGAGGAAATATTACAAAGTTGGCACCCAAATAAATTCATCAGTTTGAATAAAGCTTCGCAGTTTAATTATTACATAAGGCTGACACGGAAATAAATGATTCAAAGACAAATATAAAATAAGAAATGCAACTGTAACTAGAGTGTAATATTATTTTATTTACTTTAATACTATTGTTTAGTAATATTCATTCATATAGTATTTCGATGCTGTTGATGAAGACTGTTCGTTGTAGCATATCCGGCATAATAGAAAATAGCGTAGAACGATGTGACAAAGATCTTATTCTATTCCAGTGTTAATAAAGGTCTTAATAAAAGAAGCAAAGTTGGTATTTCCAGGTCACGCAGATCTGTCTGTGAAAATCTATTTACAGGTAACCCCCGTATAACACGGCACTCCTACAACTCGGTTTCGCTCTATATAACACGGTTCGAGAATTAGGGACAAACCCCGTACAATACGGTTTCATTAAATTAGGGAAATCCGCGAACAACGTACAAAGTTCAGAGTATAAGTGTATGCTGTCAAAAAGAAAACGCCCTCGGTTAATGATGCTTAGTAGTGATGACGAAGAAAACATTATATTAATTAAATATACCTAACCCAGACCTAACCCAAACCTCCTCCCCACAATTTAAAAAATTTTTCAAAAGCGAGCCATTCTAAGCCAAAATTAAAAAAATTCAACTCATTTTTAGGAAAAGCCGCAGTACTGAAGTTTTACCAAATATAATAGACTCTGTTTCTCTAATTTTTGGAACCTAACTCCTTTTTTTGCACTAGTTCTTTGTTTAGTGTAACACGACATTTTTTAGGAACGTAACAACCGTGTTATACGGGGGTTACCTGTATTTGCATAAAAATACGCAGTCTAGTGATACGATATAGGCAACCCTCTCCCCTAATAAGTTACAAGAGCTTGGTAACAGTAGGGACGCGCTCTTGCGGCGGCTGCATCAAACCCCATTGTCAATATGGCCGTTGACGAGAGATCGCAGTGTGTAGTGAGACGCGGTCGCGATAGCCTGTTCGTCAGTCTCTGAATATGAAGTACGCCGCAGCGGAGAGAAACATTTGTACGTAATACGTAACAATTTATTTGTGAATCCGACCAAAATGAAAGGTGTTCTCGGAGAACAGAGGAATCACACGCAGGGTGAGAATGCTCCGATGCAAGGTACGTGACTATATATTCTTACGCTTATACGTGTGCTCTCCCGGAAAACGTTCATCCGGACTGTTTACGAATGTTTCGTGGTAGAACCACGCTATTTAGCCATCGCACGCAGCTTTCTCTTGAGCCTCGTTCGATCGATTTCTTCCTACATTTATTGGCATTGACATTCGGATAATGCCTGTCGAACCCATAAAAATGTAAATCAGACCTTGCGAATGATATACGATGCATCTTTTACGCAAATTTTCCATGAGAAATCGACTTTCCGTTTACTTGAATTTCTCCTTTTCGGTAGACCGATGCTTCAACCCTCAGCCGACCGAGGGTAATTTTTCTCTCGGACTTTACACAGTTATGTTTATTACACAGTCGAACAATCTATCCTACAACAAGCCAAATTTTTCTGAAATCGAAACACATAGTCGCATTTCATTGTTCTTTGTTTGAAATTCCACAGATAGTGTATTGCAGAAAAAAGTTTGTATGGAAAATCCATTTCGTGTTTTCTTGTAACTATACTTTATATCAGTATCATTTGAATTAATCCATTAATGATGTAATATCATTTAAGCAAAGAAAATGTTTTCGAAATATGTATCTATGTATTACCGTAATTTTAGCATGGGTCGTTACAGACCCGGCGTCGGTCTCCCGCGTTACTCTCTGATGGTTAACCATTTAGGAGTTAATTTATAACGTACAAGTTTCTAACGATTGGCGGGAATTCAATTTATTAGTACTTACGCTTTTCTCTTTCTATTTTATTGGGTTTTGTGTTATTCGGGAATATATGGTATTTTTAGGGTGGTTTAACATGTAGTACTTACTTTACGTGTGTATCGTGTAAAAGCTCGGAAAACTTTAGATTTAAATACATATTACTTTATATTAATGTTAATTGCTTCGTATGAAACGATGATAAAAGTGTACGAAGTGAGATTTATTTATTTAAAAAGATATACGACTCAAAATCCGGCGCATAAAAATAAGCAATACAAATTAGAAATGGAGTGTGTGGACGAGCGAATTTGTAGTAATAATTAAGACGAATTAATTGTTAGTGACAGGAAATACTTATCGGTTATCGAGTTTTATTTCATTAATATCTGATATTTGTCAGTGTCGACATTTTTATGGAAGAATATAACGTAAATTGATTCATTCTGCAAGGATTGTTTTCTAATTTGTGTTTGTTTAGTTTGTATTAGTTCCTTACTATTACAATTTTTTAAATATTCTACTACCACAAATGAATTTAAGAATGAACTGAAAAAATAAATTAAATTAATTTAAACAACGTATACTTTATATTCTAAAATATAGAATAATATATCATTAATTATGTTATTTGTAATAATATGCGAATATAGCAAACAAACTAATTATGTGTTAATATTTTTTAACATGTACTTTTATAGGAATAAATTGTGTTTGCTTTCTATGTGTTTCATTCATAATATTTTTATATGTTTCTTCAGAATATATTCTTACATGATAAATATATTTATCATTATACAGATACCAAAAAGGAAATGGGTTATATTGATGGGAGGCTCAAATTGAACAATGATGAATCGAAGTCATTGATTACTGATTTATTTCCTTGGATGTTAGAATTTAAAAGGATGTGCAGATGTATAAGTACAGAGAAAAGTATGGCATCATTAACAGAACTTATGCAATTTTATGCAAGGTAACGTTTATTATTATATATATATGTATATATATATATACATATACATATTTATTTGGTTGATTTAATATTTAGTTCACCAGTAACACTGTCCTTGGGGACTGGTGTAGTGAAGAGGGTAATGAAAGACACACATTTCAGTTACATTCTAGAGTTCATTGTATTAATCACAATTATATTCAAACTATGTTCAAGAATAATATCTATATGTGTGTGTACCAACTTTAAAATTAAAAACTTGATACATATTACCAAACAGTATATAAAAATAGTAAATATTGTAGTTATTTAGTGATAGTTACACATAAATTTGTTACACGTATTTAATAGCCTAATAGTATTTTTAAGTGATTATGTTTATTTATCGTTACAGTATACATTTGTAATAATTCTTAGGTTCATGAATAATTTAATTAAAGAAATCATTTAAAATTTTTTGTTTTATTAATATATTTATAATTTCAACACGAACCAGTGCTCGCAGTTTTCATGCAAATATTTTAAACTGAATATTAATGTATAAATTCATTATGTAACAGTAAATTGTTTACATTTAATTTTTGTCAATTTTTACAAATATCTGATATAAATCACTTTCATGGAAAATTTTCTTACAGAAATGTAAGTATTAGTGTAAGTGAATGTTATACAAGGCCTTTGAGAGCTGCAAAATTGAAGGATTCTATTAGTGAGACATTACTGTTATTTATGTATATATATCGCGAGGTTTCTGAGGTAAGTAGTATTTTTTTTTAGTCTATACAAATTTCTTATGCATTCATGTGTTAATAAAATTTCATTTTCTAGGATTGCAATAGATCTATTTATTTCAATAATATGTCAGATTTATTAGCACTGTACATAGATATGGAACTAAAAGCATCAAAAAAAAGTAAAGAGGAGTACGACAAAATTTCCGCAAGGCTCATTTCTTGCCTTTACATTTACCTAGGTATGATTATACATACACAATTGTACTGTAATTAAACTACCTATGTGTAAGACGCTGTGTGTGTGTACAAAGAAGCTAATATTATTTTGTTTAAAAAATATGTTTCTTTCAGAACACTCCACGCAACATTTATTAGACACATTAATGAAAATACAATCTATGTGTCGTAATTACCATCATATTTTAGATCCGATAATAATGTAAGTACTAAAATATGTATTTGAATAAATCATTGTTTCTGTTTTTCTAGTATATTTTTTGTAGTAACATCACCAGAAAGTTGTATTGATCATTCATTACGTACATTGTTCTTTCTTAGGAAAATTATGAAGAATATTCCCACACCTCCAGAATCCAGCACTATGTATCTTCGTTACTTTCTTGTTTATCGTTTATGGAGGAAAATAAATGATGATGTAACTGTGAGAAATCGGATAACTGCTGCTGCGATTGCATCTCTAGGACCAGTGCCGTCTACATTCTCACCATGTACATTAGAAGATGTATTGCCAAAAGTGCCAAAGTGTCAACCAAATTCTACGAAAACTCTGCTACAGCATAAATTCGACATTAGAAGACATTGTGAATTCTTTGTACGATATTGCAAAGAGAAGGAAGGAAGTGTATGCCAGAAGAAGGACAGGCCTGCGACTCCCATTGATTCGTCCAATAGAATTAATTCACAAACGGTATCTATTTCTTTATTTTTCCATACTCCTATAATGCATTACTAATTCGATCACATCATTATTTATTATTATTCAAGCATAAATTGTTTTGTAAACAATCTTACATTAGCCATCTCATTATTTCGTCTATGTATAAATAATATAAATAATAATAAACCTTTTATTAGACTATAGGTTTATATGTATATCCATATTTTTATAAAATAATTACTACATGCAAGAAATGTCAAAATTTTAATTGAGTTTTTATTGTGATGTATTAGGTCATCTCGTAGGTAATGTCGTTTTTTAATCTATTTTTCAACATGAAAGTTAATGTATTTTTCGAGAATTGCGCAAAAAAGTTAGTTGAGAGATGGGAAAAGGTCATAGAAAATGATGGTCAATACATCGACAATTGAAAATGAATGTAAGTATAATAATTTTCTTGTTGAAAACTAGATTTAAAAAATGGCATTACTTAAAGGACGATCCAATATTTTTAAAATATTAATAATATTTTTGTTGCTTGCATGAAGCAACTATCATTCTGTAACAACAGAATTAATGAGTTTGTTTCTCCTCAGCCAGAAGATAATGCTTGTAAAGATACAGAGTATATAGAAAGTAACGTAAATTCAATTATATCAGATAAAAATAAGCACAATGAGTCTATTTCTTTGCTAAAATCTTTTAAATCTATAAATTTGGAAGAACAAAGTAGTTTTAAATGTTTAGGAACTTTTTCGAATAATATTTCTACAAAGCTTGCTATCCCTAAAACAATTAAATTGAATAAGAATCGTTCGCGAAGGAATTGTAGAAAATCCAATGAAATTGTAATAATCGATTTGACTAGTGATATAGTACTTGAGAAATGCATAAAGAGGAGGACATCTAGAAAATTACCATGGTTGAAAGAAGCCAAGAAAAGGATCGACTTGAAGATTGCGAGATCATCACAGAAAACTAAAGATCAGAAGAAGGAAGAGCAGGCGAGTACCAATTGTACACATTCACCAAGCAATTCAAGAACAATCAATCAACATTTGGAAGATACATCACAGTTGACACAGGCACAAGAAGACATCAGTTCAAGACCTAATCCCAGTACATGCTGCACAGTTGATACTAAAAATACCGAGAATAAAATGGAAATCGATAACAAATTAGTAGATCATATGGAAAGTGTAAGGAATTGGAAGGAAACGAATATTCAAACGTCTTGCACGACGCCATTTATTGCAAGACTCACTAAATTACCCTTGAGCGAGATTTCTCTCTCAACGGAAGAAGCGTCGAGTTCCACTAGCAATGGCAATTCCACGACTGACTGCATAGACACGAGAATAAAAAGCGACGAGGAGGAAGGTGATAGAAGTAACAAACAAACTGTGATCAAGCGACTGACAGAAACAGATGTTTTCTCAGAGCCTGATACACACGAAAGAGCTGAAAGTTTCAAAACAGTCTGTGATTTAGGAACAGAATGCCCAAGTGTAAATAATAATGCGATATGTATTCCGTATGATTCCAAAGATAATGCTATTAATTCTAGTTGTTCTAATCTTCATCTAAGTAACGGTAGAGTAACTGAAAGGGTAACATCGTCAATAATAATAGCGGAATCCACCTCGGAGAATAAAACGTTAAATAAAGAAACTTGTATATCTAACTATTCTGATAATATTATTAACTCCAAAGAACAAAGCGAAGAATTGGTTACATCTGAAGAAACTGCTAAATACGATACAATTTGTACCAAAGAGACAGTGGATGTTGCCAAGACCTTAATTGTTACAGATGTTTCGCCGCAAAAAGAACAAGAATCATTACGAACACCCATACAGAATCCAGGTATACAAGAGAAATTTGAATCGGGAGTTGAAGTAAAGTCACCAAAATGTACAAATGAGGTGGGCAATAGGGAAAAAGATGAATTTTCTGAACGAGCAGAATTAGAAATTTGTGATTATGATGAAGCGAGATGTATAAGAGAAAATAAGGGAGGCGTCGTTAATATCAGAGAATCTATTTTCGGATCTTATTCTACGGATAAGAAAAATATTTCTAATAAAGTTAACGTAACGTGCCCGAATGAAAACTTTAGCAAGGCTATAGAGAGTGTAACAAACGACAAGTGCAATCTTAATCTTGACAAGACAGACGCTTCTTGCGAAACCCACTTATCATTAAACGTAACACCTAAAAAAGAGTCTGATACGTTATACAAAAGAATAGAGGATAAAGAGAAATGCGGTGGTGTCGAAAATGAATATGCTATCCAAGACTCTGATCTGCAAGATAATATCGACGGTCTCTCGTTGTTGGCAAGTGTTTCGCAACATATACCGCATTTGAAGCCAGAATCGGAAGTAAAATGTGACCAAATCAAGGTGAAGGATTATGCTTCGTTGAGGTACACGTGCTGCGGTCAGGCCACCGACGACGAAGCTGAGAACGATTCATTGAACATAGTTTCTCAATTGCTTGAAAATCCATCTGCAGAGATCATTAACAGAATCGTGGGTATTTATCCCGACGATGCGTTGAATAAAGTAGCGTTTCACGTGGAAGTGACCTCGAACGACTCTGAGAGCGCAAACAAAGGATTGTATAACAGTTTAACATCTGCTGAGAGCAACGTCCAAGCTACAAAAGAGAACACCAACGTTATATTGAGTGGGGAAACTGTGATGTTGCTGCAAAAATCACCGAATAGCAATTTGTATATCATAAACAAAGCCGTGGAGAATTTGAAAGATCACAGCGACGAAGAAATGGACAGACTGAAGGAGAAGAATTGGGTGCCATCCGGAGAGGAATGCGGTTCGTTCGAGGCAGTTACTTCTGTGAATCATATGTCGTATAATTTAGAATCAACTTTGTGTAACAAAGAGTTACCGTACCAGGAGAGCAAGTGTTCAGTAGGACGAGGAATCAAGGTGGAAATGGAAGAAAGCACTTTCACGGACAGCAAACTATATACTAAGAAGGTACCTGCAGACCTGATCTCCGTCAATTCGTCAATGTTTCAGGACATAGCCAGCAAACCAATAGAAAAACTGAAATCTTCGAAATCGAGTCTGCCGTTCCGGCAAAATATTAAACACGAGTTGAACAGTATTTCTCATCATTGTGCCATTTCAGGGTGTAACAGTATTCATTCGCATTCTCACGAAGTGGATGGTTCACAGTTGCATATCCCGGTAACGCATCCGACGACTTTGCCGACTATCTATGGAAACTGTGCCGGCAGTGGTGACCTGTGCATGTCGTACCATAAACATTGCAACTCGGTATCATGCAGTTTGCAGATGAACGCCAACGGTTCTCTCCATTCGCACACGAAATCGAGCAGCCCGTGCGGACGATCGCGTTGCTCCTGTCTGAATTGTACGTACGACATTGTTGCGCATTATAGGCAGTGCATCCATCCGACCACGGACACCCATGTATCATGCATTGAAAGTAGCCCATATTTTCTGCCGACACATTCACCGGTTCAAAACCCCGCCGTCCAGGAGCACAACAGAGCGAAAAACGAAGTAGTTATGAATAAATTGTACGATGATCAATTGTTCTGTAAAATAGAGAAGAGCCTTTCGCAGAGTACCCAGTTGGAGAAACTAGAGGTGCAATGCGACCCAGAGAAAGTGTTCAAGAAGGGCTCGGACAACATGTTACCTTTGAAGAAGAGATTAAAGGCGCACGCGATGGCGTACGCGGAAATGTCGATCAAAGCCGAGAAGGTAGACAATTATCCGGCCATACCAATGATGTCAATAGCCGCTTTGGAAGCACTGGACAGCACGCAGAAACGGTCCGTTCAAATGGTCAAATCCGAGTACGAACTATCGCTTGGAAAGAAAGATCCTCACGACGGATATTGCAACTCGAACTTGGTGCGCAGGGATTACTATAAGGACATACACGTGTCCAGTACACATCAAAGTCTTGCGAAAGAGAGCATGAGAAAGCTGGGACGTCAATTCCGATCAAACCATGATCAGTCCGATGCAGTGTATCAAGATTCTTGCCTTCAGAGATCGTTCAAAACACCGGCGCAACGGAAAGAAATTAACATGCTGAGCGGCATGCCATTGAAGAGATTGAATTCGGAGTCGATAGAACGGGAGAAGGAGACATTGAAAAAAGTTAAGAAAACGCAGTCGTCTCTACGGCAAACAAGAAGCTCAACAAGAAACGTTCCTAAAGTAAATTATTCTTACACCGATGTTGATCCAGAATGGAATCCGTCCGGTGAAGCGAAACGCAAGCGTAAGAAGACTAGTCGATGATCGATACCATTTCATTGTAAGAATTCACTGTCGTAGGGAGTGTTTTGAACATAAACAAGGAAATATACATTAATCTGTAAAACTGTGGCATTGTACAAAATGTAAATAGCTTATGAGTGGGATTCATCATGATTTTGAAGATTCTGGATACTGGTGATTTCTAGCCCCAGTACACAACCTGAAGATCAACATCAGTGAAGATTTTCTGAAGAATTTCAGAACATACACACCGAGAAGATATTAGACATATTTTATTAGTTTTAGAGAGCTCAACGCGACAAACGAAAGACAATTCTTCACAGACTATTCTATATAGAACTATGCAGTATTATATGAAATGTTGTTTTATTTCTATTAGTATTTAACTCCGATATAGACGCAGCTACTTTTATTTAACTAATTAATTTGTAATAATTTGCAAAAACATTTCACAAGTTTTTTTTATCCATCACGGCATAAAAAATACTTTTGTATATACCTATGTACATAAAATATCATAATATTACACACTGAAGCTATTACTATGTTACTCTTATATTGAAGGTAAGACGATTTATTTTTTGAACAGTAGGATATGGAAATGAAAGATGTAACTTGTGTCAGTCAGAAGAAGACAAAGTTTATTCATCATAAATATTACATGTAGAAACTGTAAAACGTAATTCATTATTAAATTAGCAAACGTCATTGTTATAGTGCACGAGCATAGATAAATTTAATTTACTTTAGTTCCATAATAATTTAAATCAATTATCTTGAAATTAAAAAAATTTTTGCTTTCAGTTTACAGGAAAAAAATTACGCAAATTCAGAGAAATAAGAAGACCAGGTTGAAGATAAAATTGAATCTACTAACAGAAGATATGTAAGCAAAATTTAGTAATTGAATCAAGAGTTTGTTACTCGCTTATGTAAATTAATATTAATTAATTATTTACAGTCGGGGACAAAAGTAAATGGCCATCCTTTGCAAACTAATAACCTTTTTTCAAAAATGGACCAAACAACTTGAATTTTTTTAGGTGTTAGAAGGATTAGCTTATTAGATAACGTGTAAATAATTTTCTTTTTAATTGCTATTTCTCGGACTTCCGAAGAAAATAGTAAAAGTCACGATTTTTAACTTTTTTATCTGTGCAATTTTATTAAATTTTTAAAAAGTTTTTCAAGAGTATCCATTTAATTTTTTCCCCAACTGTACATGCAAACGATATAGTAAGAGAAAATGTATGAGAACTCTGTTAACAACATTTTATGTTACAGACTATTTCCACAACTTGAATGCCTCGGGTGAACGTTTAACTCTGGAGAGTGATATCAATAAATTTGCCAAATCACATAAGAGTAACTAAGTCGTTATAGTACAGCAGAAGTAACAGGAAACACCAACTGCATTTCAATTTTATAAAGTTCCCTTTACGTATAGCAGTACGAGTTGTTATAAATATACTTATAGATATCAAAAGGCAGGTAGTATAAACTAATTGTTGGTTTTTACTTTAAACTGAGACTTTTACTTTAATCAAGAGAAAGGAACACAGCTGAATAATATGTATCTGTAGATGAACTTCAGATAAAAAATTCGAAAAAAACCATAACTTAGATTTAGAGTACCTACTTTAGAATTTGTATAGATATCAAAACGATAGAGCTTCGTCCCAAAAAAAGTCATTTGATACGACACCCGAATTTATAGCGCCTTTGCATAATTTATGCTTCAAAAGTTGGACATATATTTTTAAAAATGATTTACTTGTTTTCCAAACATGGAAATGGAGTATGCCTCACTGTACAAATTCTAAGCGAAAAGAGAATAGACATAACCTTTTTAAAATCTTTGTGAACTAATCGTAAACTAAAAGTTGAGCTACTGCTCAAAGAAATCAATGACTTAATTTTCATTCACTGCAATCATTCATTGTAAGTAAAAATAATTTTAAGTAATAAATAATATTGAATTCTATCATATTCACAGCGAAGTAGTGTTCTCATTCAAATATAATAGTTATGGTTTAGTCATTATGAAATATAGAACAGTTTACGTATCTTTAGTGCCATATATTACTGTTACATGATATTTCGTCTGTGATTATTAAGTAACATTAAACTTATACTTAAACATATTCGTCATTACTTACATATGATTATGTTTTGTTGTGTAAAGAAAAGAACTCTGTTTAGCTGACTGCTTCATGGTAAACATGAAATATACATTGTTTTCACATGTCATAAAAAGTATTTTTAAAAAATTGTTACAAAAAAATTATTTTGCTTCGTGGTAATTTCATTTTCATACAAATATTATGTACATTAAGAAATTATTTATTGATTTTCATGCAAATAAGTCTCATAGTTTTAAGTTCAATATAAATCAATTTATAATTTAATGTAGTCGATGATCAAAAAAATTGCCAAATATTTCCATGTTCCTTCACGGAACAGATATAGAGTGGTTAGCGGACAAAATTGTACTATACAATTTGTTAAGGAAAGTCTCGTATGAGCCGTTGTTTTTGAAAATGGTGTAGGTCCATTTGTGTTTTAAGCAATGGATTATTATCCGCTGCAAAGACATTAAGGGCAGTGCACACTGAAGTAATTTTAATTAATAATTAATGCGATTAAAAAGTTGTTTCAATTATTATTATTATGATTTGACTTTATTCAATTCCAACAAAAACATTCCTGCAATAACATTTTACAGTTCAACTCTTTTTGATTAATTTATGCGGATATTGTACATTGTACACCATTGGCTGTGTTATGAAAAAAGAGGATATCTTTATCTAACTAAAACTACCATTAACTTATTTTTTCCGAAAAGTGGGCTTTATACCTCTTTCATAAACGACGGGACATATCTGAAATTTTTAATTCAATGTAATAACATTGCATCCGTTATCCCGTTCATTCGTGTTCATGAAAAGAAAAATTGAGTACTGTGTATGTGTAGAACGTTTTTGTCATAATGACGAATAAACCTGTATTTACCTATATTTGTAAATTACATGCATCTTGTGATGCGTTAATTGGATTAATTGAGAAAAAAACGACATTACATATAAACATTTACCTCAAGTTTACGTCCCCAGCGTAAATATTTTACGTTTACGGTAGGGTTAGACGTATTTTCTAACAGGGTAATTACTCCAATATTTTTTTATAATATAATATACACTTTTTATATTTAATTTGTTTTTGTTTATTTCCGTATTTGAACTAGCGTATTTTAATTTAATTTATGATAATATCTGACTGTACCGTTCAATGCATTGTGTAAAATGTATTTCTAATATACTTATTATTTTTAAATATTTTATACATTCATCAGAATATACTGGTATAATTTCCTATCAATCAATTTGTTTCCTTTTGATAGTATTGCCCAAGCTTTATAAATAGTATAATTTCATAGTGTGAAATATACTGTTGAAACTCACAAAAGTATAGAAATTATATAATTGTGTTTTTTGTGTATGCATTAAAAATATTTTTATGCAGGCTTGTATAAAACGAAGTAGACTTACGACTAATAAAATAGTTTTACATTTTAGGATGTATAGGAATATATATATGACATTCTGTGTATAATAATTGTAAATATACTTACATTTATGTGCATTCCATTAAATGAATAACAATTTATAAATACTAATTTCTTAGAATACTCATGAAGATGTATATAACACTTGATACACTACAGAGGGAAGAGAAAACTACACAACCATGGTTTCATAAAAAGAGGAATTTTATTCTCTTGTTCAGTCTCTGCATTGTACATTATGAGTTACCTAATGTAATTTTACATTTTACAGCAGTTACAAAATCATGTAAAATTACGAACTTTTTAACTGACATTCAGTGTATACAAACTAATAATATGAGTAATAATATCTACGTTTTCTTTCACACATAGTGAAAAATAATCAAATATAATGGCACATACCGCATTCCTCGTATATAACTCATGTTGTTATGCTATCGAATTTGTATTTACATATACTTATATTATTCTTTGGAAAATTAATGGTTACAGAATTCATTCGGTTCAAGTAAAATATATTTCAGCATGTATATCATTCCTTAACTATGTATAGTTCAACGTATACTTTTAAGCGCTTCGGTTATACAATTCTATAAACATTTTATATTGTAAAACGAGTTCAATAACTTAAATACATATGTACGAATATTTTACCAAGTAACTGACCGAATTAAATATCTCGCCAGTGAACTATTTTCATTCAGAATGGTGTTGATTAATTGTAGTATGGAAATTTTTGTTTATCACAAAATCGTTTTGAACAATTTGTACAGTAAATATGCAGCATTGTAAAAAGGAAGAATATAGTCGCGTTGGAAAGTAAGTCAACGCCTCTTCAAATTGTCATCTATTATTATTATTATTATTATTATTATTATTATTGCAAATTTCCAATTTTTATTTGTTGTGACATATAGTACATATTGAAACTTCTGTAAATCTTACTTATGTATTTATACAGAAACTGTAGTAATGTTTTTATTATTTTTTAAAAACAGTCTAATGGAAACATTAACTCACTTCCTGCAGCAACCGTGTACAATGATTGATTAATGAAATGCTTGTTCTTCTATTTTTGTGCATACTAGCCTAATAATTTTATATTAATTATGATTTTTCTAAGCATTAGTATTATTTTAGGAATTTTCAATTACTGATTTTTTAGTAACATATAATAACAAAAAAGTAAAAAATTACAAATGGAAAATGTGCGTATAATAAATCAATGCTACATCTAATTGCTACTTGAACAATTATTATTTCAGTGTGTTTATAATCAAATTAAAAAAGAGACTTATATAAATTATAATGATAAAACATTAGTATTTAAGCCTACTGCTATCAGCTAAAATACTGTTTGTACATACAACATTAAAATTATCAAATATAACATATAGCTTCCTTTTCAGTGATAATTGTCCCAGGCACTAATGGGTTAGTTCTGTCAGAGAAAATGTGTTATTACGTATTGAAATTTCTCGTATACTGTTTCACCGTGACAACTTCCCAGCAATAAAATTTAAAAAAAATGTCAAGAGAAGAACAGATTTTCGTACATATTGTACTTATTCGAACTCTATTATCTCGCTTAAATTAAGTGCCGGTTCATAAATAAATTTTCGTTTGTGCAACATAAATAAGTCTTACTTCTATATGCAATGTATAGATGTAATGACCTTCTAAGTGCGCGGGTCCATTTTTTTTTAACAAGCAATTTTCATGCGCATACAAGACTTGTTTAGATTCGGTTTATAAATACTTTAACGAGAATACAGCTCTCTACAAAATACAAATGACTGTTCATTTTACTATACTTATGTCGCTGTTTATTGATCTCAAGATATAAAATAGTGTTTTTTAATACGTTTCTATATGAATAAGAGAGATGAACAACATTTTCCTGGTTGGATTTCAAATTAATGCTATCTATCTTTACGGGACCCTATTATAATATTAAACCTTGAAGGGTACATACGAACATACATGATCGACCTGATTTCATAACTTGTAAATTGTAATACAAAAGTAATAATCTCATTAAATGGCTATAATTTAATCTATAAAATAGTTGAGACTAAGAAAAACTTACATTAAAAGATACTACGATAATCGAGTGGAATGTCTGTTGTCTAAAATTGACTACTATTAAAGATAAATAGATCAATAAAGTTGTCAATGATAAACGAATTTTGATCAAATATCATCCACACAATTGTAAAGCATTTTCTACTCCACTCAAAACTTAAGTAGTATTTACAAACACAAGGTACACGTTTTCATTTTATCGCTTTCCTTAAACGCTACAGAAACAAAATATTTCGTTCTAGCATCACTATGAAATTATACACTATATTATATTTCGTTATTAAGTTGAAAACAATGTTGACGGTATAATGATTTATTTTAATAAATACATTTGTTAGAAAAAAACTTGTTATTTGAGAAAAAAAGAGGTTTGAGTAATCTTTGTTTTAGAAAATAGAATAACAATTCCATTGGTAATATATATTTTTCTATATTATTCGTTTAACTTATATCTCTTTTAAAATTTAGTGCATAGTTTCACAAGCTTTTACCAAATATTTTCTAAAACGTAATACTTTTTTCTTTTTGTTTGTTACTGTTACATTATTACTTACAAAAAGTAAACTAAAAGATGGTGAGGATTGCTCTGGAAAGTAGTAGCCATTTCAAATTGAATAAAAAATTATTTGTTTAACGTAATCAAGTAAAATTATTTTTTGCTTAATTAAATATGGTGATGTTATTGCATATTATTATACGTATAGTAAAGGTAACCCCGAGTTTTTGGAGAAAGTAACTTCTAAACATAAGAAGGTAACATAAAGCAAAATCTAATTCATTTTAAAAGTAGATTTGCGAATTATTTTCGATCTTGTAATCAATAATCTAATCGTTGAACATATAATAGGTAGTACTTATTGAGCAAATCCATAAACATATAAAGTAATAATTTTAAACTTAGAACCACAGACTATTCGCTTAATACTTAACAGTTCAGTGCTCTTTTTCCACTTCGTTATGCATTTCAAATCAACCTTAGGAAGATAATTTGAACAAAAAACGTCTAGTGTTTTAATACGTATCATTATCATTACAAAAATACTGTGCTATATTCAGTCTACAATAAATGTGCATAATGGAAAACAGACTTTTTATAAATCTATAAGAAAACAATAATTCGGATGCTTAAAAATTGGGTACAGTTCCATAATTGGCACTTTTTCAAATCTAATAATGATCACACAAAATATAAATGAAACAATAACAACTAAAACTATGTAATAAGAATACAATTAAGAAGTATTCTATCGAGATCATTAATGTGTTTTCTTATATAAACTTTACGTTCAAAAGCATCGTTTCTGTTATTTACATCTATATACACTTCTAAATGATTATTTTAGAAAAAATCGAAAAATTCGAAACGATCAGGTATACGATATGTAGATAATTGTTCTACCTGTTCAAGAATTTTACCCTGGAAAGTAAAGTTCTTAAGTGCACATGCATATTTACAATATGTATTTTCCTTTGCACTAAAAATAGAGTATTTTTGCAAAAGCAATAATCTGTTTGTTAAACATTCTTTGGAAGTAATACAATACCAGAGGACATGTTAATACTTTTAAGTATAATCTATAGTATAGTCGCATGAACACTTTTATTTTCAACTTCAACAAAACACATATTTTTACGTATTTTTTTCCTTCAGGTATACTGAATCAAAATTTTAAAAGACATAATTCCGTGGTTTTAACAAATCTAACCCACGTATTAATTTATGACTTTTAAAAATAATAATTAATACGAAATATATTAAAACAATATTTCTAATATGTGCAGAATGTCTACCTGTGCAATTGTCTAAAAACTATTAGTTACTTACAAAAACATTCAGATAGAACTTACTTTTTCAGACATGCCTTATGATGGTTTCGACGATCCATCATAATATGTATTTCTCAAAACAAAGTAACAATTAAAAATTGTTTCAAATAACAAATAGTTTAGAAGATAATTTTGTCGGTAAATTAACACTCTCGAAACGGCTCTAACAGCTCAATCTAAGCCTCGAAATAAGGAAATTCGGAAATAAAATTTTTAGATTCTACGAAAAAAATAAATTTGAATAGTATGGTATGATAGATATTTATATATAATCAGAAATATTTTTCCTCTTTAAAATCTGTTTTATATACATGTATATGTATATGCACTGAATACCCATTGAAATTGAAAAGATAAAGTCTCACAATCACAATATCACCATTAAAAATATGATCATGATTGTAAATCTTTCATTTGATTTATCCTGCAAATGATAACTTCAAGGACCTGAACTAGACACATTACTATTCTGAAAAGGCTATTTTCTGACAACAATAAAAATATGTTAAAACAGTGTTTATGAATAGATAATTTTAAGTAGTCGAGATTTATCATATAAAACAGTACTGTCCACAAAAGAACATAGTGCATGTATGGCTTTGTGCATAAATGACTGTATGGCTGAGCAGTACTGGTTTAAAATGTTATCACATATATTATATATGATCACTGCACTAGTAACAGCGATCCTTAAAATCTTTGGAAACCAAAAATTTATCTTAGAATGTGGAAACAGCGCATAGACTTATGCAATGTTTCTTTTGCAATAACTGTCATTTCTATAAAGTTCATAAATCTCCATAGAAATTTATTTGCAAATATATCTAAAACACTTATTTACGTTAACAAGTGTGTAAGGCTTATTTTAGAAATATTGTACACGTTTTAAGTTCACTCACCTACCATACTTTTCCTTCTATTTGTACATATTAAACCTGCAAACAAAAATATTATTAGTTTAAAATCCTTACGTTACATTTCAAAAGATTGCTTTATTGCAAATGGTAATAGTTCTATTTTCAAAAATCATATGCAAACGTTAACATATATCATCACAAGTTCGTTTAAACTATAAACCAAAAATAATATATTTTTATATTTTCCAATATGGCTAAAAATAACACATTGACCGCCACGTGAATTTTGTGCGTTTCACACAAGCCTTGTCTATTTCACTCGTATAAACGATTAGTGTTATTAATAATTATTACTAGTTACTTGATAGTGAAATTTGCATCTTACACTATAATTTAGTGTTTTTCCGAACGAATAAATCAACGTGTTCAAATGTCTATGTACAGACATGACAAACTTACCTAATAAAATTTATTTTTCAAAGTAATGTTTTTTTTGTATCACATTTAAAATATGCATGGTATTTGACTGCAGGCGAGCTATATTATATTAAAGAACGATTTGACTTGGATCATTAAAGAAACGAACAATGACCCATTATGTAAAAAATAAAGACATTGCCTATCCTACTTAATAATTTGTTAAAGAATGGGCACAAATCGTTGCACAACTTTCATTAAATACTTTATATAAATGAATATTAATTTGTGATTTGTGCATTTAAATATATGTAAATATCAGTCTTAAACTGCAGATTTATAAAATAGTTATAAGGCACTTAAAATAATAAGATGATATCTTCCAGTTGATGTGATAGAACCTATCTGGCGATGATCTTCCATGTAAATATTGGGAACTATCAACCACTTTGTTACGTTGCATATATTACATTGAAACTATGAAATTAAATATTGTAAATGGAGAACTTTAAATAAGCACCACTTCGTGTTTGAGGCAAAACGAAGTGGACACGATCAAAATGAATTTACCTTTCTTCATTGATGCATAATGTTTTTTTTGTACTCCTTCCTGATTCGCGGAACAAACAGTAGCAGTTGTTAATAAGCTCGAGGAATGATTAGAAGTTAATTTCTTTCTCTTCAGAGGCGTTTCTTCATCAACCGTTGCAATGATTTGTTGCGTGATCAATTTCGACGGCTGTGCATCTATATTCTGCAACGTCCATTTAATACCAGACTTAACGAGAATATTATTCGAAATATCAGTTATATGTTTGTCTGTTACAAGATTTACTTTGGTAACGTCTGCATCGAGCTTCACATCTGTTTTAGAGAGTTTGAAGTGTATTTTGTTTCCTGGTTGATGTGGTTTCTCCATAGACCTGAACAATACAGTTGGATCTTCCCAGATGTTATCTTCCATGTTACGTTGAGAATCCTCCAACTTGGAATCTTCTTTGATGGTAGCACTTGTTGTAGAGTCTCCTTGATAGTTCAATAAGACTTGTTGTCTTCGCGGAGACATGTTTCTCAACTGTTGGATACCTACACACTTTAATTGTTTGTATATGTTTCTAGATGTACATAAAGTTTGCGCTGATTTCTGATGATATGATATGTCAAATGGTGATAATGGCAGTTTGCACGTGCTCTGAGCCTCCTGATGAGTCGTAGGACTAATAACATTAATTTGCGAATATTTTAAGTTCAATTCATCCTGTTTCGGTTGGACAGTAAATAAATCTAATCCTTCTTCTTCCTTTTTGTCTTTCTTCATTTTCTTCCTATAGTTTAACTTTCGTTTAGACGACCTGGATTGTACACTAACTTCTATTTTATGCTGTAGAATATTATTTTGCTTTTCTTTGCAACTGTTCTGCGTATCCTTTTGAGTGTTCCTCTTTTTTAGAATCTGTGAATCTGTGTTATTATTGGATGGTATTAAATCTGTGGGAGACAATAATTCACGCTCTGAAGATTTCTTTACTAAGAAAATGCTTCTTTCATGTTCCACGCAGCCATCTTTATGCAATGACGAGGAATCGTCCTGTTGACTTTCACAAGTTAGTAATGCAATCGATGTAGTTTCATTGGGGACGCACATTTTAGGCGAAACATATTTTATTGTGTCGCTGAATGGTTGGACTTGATTAGTAATATCATCCTTTTCGTAGATAGAACCCTTTTCTGCTACAGTATTAATACTAAACTTATCTGTAGGACTAGAAAAATTGTATTTAGTGAACGACTCTCTTAAATCTAAAAATATGTTATCCGAATTGACTGAAATATTCGACTGACTCATGGTACAGGATTCATTTTCCTTTTGTGATACCATATCTTCTTCATCACTTTTGCCGACTACAATCACTTCTTCTAGTTGGGTATTTGCTTCACACGTGCTAATGGTTTCCGACAGATTTTCTTTTTCAAAGCTCTTCTTAATTAATTGCGGATTAACTGCCTGTACATTCGAATACATCAAATCGTTAGGCAAAGAACTCATGTTTGTTAATTCAAAGTCCAATAGAGAATTCAATATTCCAGTAGTTCCAAGACTACCTTCAGGTAATGGAGTCACGGAATTTTTTGTAACCGGAATAACATATTTATCTTCTTTATCGTTTCCATATGTGTCTTCGGCCTGTAAGAAAAATTCTGTGATACAGTTCAATACGTTATTCGAGTTATCGTAACTGATAGGTGACATTAACGAAGACTGCGACTCTTCTAACATCTCTTGCTCATCTTCCATAGTTATGTCGCCGTTTAGAATACTGTCTAAAATATCGATGTTCTCAAATTCCTCCACTGACTGTGCTTTGGTTGTATCATTTTTTTGCAGCAGACTTTGTAACACGGACTCGCAGTGAACGTTTTTATTAAGAGTCTCGGTGGCCTTTAGATCGTAAGGAAAATATTCATTGGCATGTGCTTCGCTATTCACTGCCACAGGGAGTTTACGTTCATTTGCTTTTTCTGATTGATTCGTTGCAGATTCGAAAATTTCAACGTTCTCTTCTTTCACGAGCTGTTCAAATTCTGACTTCACGTGGCTAGAAACAAAACTGTCCGATAGATTGTTTCCAGACATAGTAGCATGAGTCTTCTCACGATAATATACATCCTTTGGCTGAGACATTGAAATCAGGAATTTTTTACAGTAGTCCGACTCACTCTTTAATTGATTCAAGACTGTATTAGTCTCTTGATTATCCCATCTATGAGAGTCTTTACAGTTGCACGCGTTTAGAAGTTCCTTTTTCCCATACAATTCTAGAATTTTACTCAATTTTTCTGAGTTCGACAAATTGGTATTCTGTGCCCAGCCTAATGATGATTTTACACTCTGATCCCTGGAAACTGTAGTTGAAACAGCGCACACGTCGGTTTTGTCTGAACATTCTAGCCGTTGTTTCTCTGCATGCACAGTGACAATATGTTCGCTGATTCGATTCAGGACGTCCATACATTTATCCAGATCGCTCAGCATGCAGATAATATTTTTGTCACAGATCGATGATTTCTTGTCAGTGGAATTATCGTCAATTGCGGTCTGCACCGTGTCTTCGCTCTTTGCGTTATTGACTATATTGTAATTATGACTGGTAAAGGGTTTCACATCAATATTCTTAATAGGACACGCACATTCGTGACTATCGCAAAGCTTTTGCTTTATAGTTTCCGAAATTTGGGAACAAATGCTTGATGCTCTGAAGTCGTGAGAGTAACGATCATTTTGTACGCAAACTGATTTATTTTGGCAGTAAGTATTGTCAGCTTCTGTCACATTACAATCTGTGCTCGTTGGCAACTCTTGTTTTATGGATTGCGAGTTCATGATTCTTTCTTGGCACTCTTTTAAATGTTCGGAACTATTTGGCTGAGAAAATGTTTCCTCCTGAATATTTATTTCACGAGATTCATTCGTAGTACTTTTACAAACAATCGTATGTTGAGAAGACACTGTACTTTGTTCTCTATTTTCTTGAAATAAATTCAATATGGCATTTGGTTCTTTAACATTCTGACCTACAGCATTTAAAAATTTCAATAAAAATAAAATCCTGTTGTGTTGTATGTCATTTTGTTTCAGCAAAAAAGTGCAGATGTCACATTGATTATGTTGAAACGCGCATTTTAGTTCTTTAGTTCTTGTATCGGAAATGTAATCATGCATACATTGAGAATTCACATGAGTGTGATCTTGGAACGATTCTTCGTCCACTATAGTATAGCTTTCATTACTTTCGCTAACTTTATTGTCTGAAATTGGTAAATATTCTAAGTGGCTTTTGTCTACAAAACTTTTAGAATTTTCTGTGCTGTGGGCATCTGCAATTTCTACCTCGTTTCTGCATTTGATTTCAACAACTGGCTTTTGTACTTTATATTTCTTCCTCATTATTTTTAACCATTCTAATTTTCTTTTACATTTTTTCTTCTTTTTCTTGTCTTTATCTACTTCCAAAGACTCATTATCCTCAGTTAAATCGATCAATATAATTTCATCAGATTTTAATTTCGATGTTTTCCTAAATTTTTTAAATTTGTTTCTTCTTTTTGTGGAAAGAACCTGATCAACGCGTTTACTATAATCTATAATGGCATTTTTAAGCTTATTCGTCTCACATTTCTTAAATTCAAAATTCATATTATGTTCTGTAACAGCATTTGTACCACATGATGAAATGATCTAGAAATATAAAAAACGAAATATATTTAAAGCATAAGATTGTCTACCAATATACAGTCGGGGAAAAAATTAAAGGGACATCCTTTAAAAACGAATAACTTTTTTCAAATTGGACCAAACAACTCAAGTTTTTTTTTTCGAGATATTAAAATGATTAGTTTACTAGGTAATGTGTAAAATAAATTTTTTTGAAATTGCTATTGCTCGGAAAATCGAAGAAAAAAGTGAAGGTGACAATTTTTAACTTTATTGTCAGTGCTCGTGACAAAAATTTAAAACATGGCCTTTACTTGCTTCTTTGCAATTTCGACCAAAAGTAATTTTTATTTAATTTCTTTATTCATTACCTAGTAAACTAATCCTTCTAACATCTCAAAGAAATTCAAGTCATTTGGTCTAATTTTAAAAAAGTTATTACTCTTTAAGAGGTGTCCACTTACTCCTGTCTCCGACTCTATGTTTCAAAATTATTATTAGAGAATTACCTGTGATTGTTGAAAGATGTTTGAATCAGAATATTTTATTAAATAAGAGCTGTTCGACTGAATATATACCGAGTCTTCAAATGCTAAAAAATTACTGCATGCTTTTTTTAGGTCGAATACATTTGGCTGTAACAACCAAAGTGTTTTATTTTCATGTCCCACAGGAGGTTTTGGTATGATCTTTAATAGTTCATCACGCATCTCTGGTACATGTGGACCTAAGATCGCCAAGGCCATCTTATTTACTTCTTTAATCTCTTTGAGACTTTCCTTCATTCTTTTCCATATTTTTAACATAAGCAGATATCTAACATACTCTATGTCTGTCCACATTGTTTCCACATCTCTTCTCATGCATTTAAAACTTTTCCTAATATAAGAAAATAATAGTATAAAAATATCGTGAAGGACATATTTTGTGTAAATGATTTTGAATAGAAAAAAAGTTATTTACATACATGATTATAGGCTCACATATTTTTATAGATTTTTTAGTACAATACTTAAGTTTAAGTAGCACTCGAAAGATATGCTTCTCTGAATTATCTAAAATGAAATTTAATCAAATGTTAGGTAATTTTCATGTGTTTTTTTCATGATATCATAATAAAGCTTTCATTACATTATAATTGATATTATAAAATAATGGTCTTGCTAGCTTATTTTGTTTTTTTTGTGCTTAAAAATCTTATCCACTTACTTAAATATATCCACAGTGCAGAAAAAAGTTTTGCAACTAATGAAGTTGAATCTATTGTGTGTCTAGAAGTTTTCAGCTCCATGTCTATGTATATACCTAACAACACTGACATTGCGTTTAGGTATGACTCATAATCATCTACAAGCTATAAAATATTCTGTTAATACATTTTCAGTAACTTGTTATATATTGCACTTGTAATAATATTGCAAGTGTAATTTCTTTGGTTGTTGAAGTGTTGAAATAGTAAACTTTCTCTAATACCTCTTTAATATCATGCCAGTAAAGATGAAAATATGTTAAGGTACTACTTATATGGCTTTTTAATTTGATCATGTCTAGTGCTTTCCCATTGTATCTATTTATGCTGGTTCTAATGTTGCTGAAATATGTAATTAGCATTTATTTACTTTCAAATTTAAAATAATTTAGGTTTTCTTTATCATTTAATTAGAAATTTTAATTAATCAGAAAGAAGTAACTAATCAACTCACTGTGTATAAAGGGATATTAGATGTTCTAACAGCTGAGAACTTCTGCATCCCACAGAGGAAGACATCACTTTATTGAATTTAATAAGCCATGGAAATACATCATCTGAATATTTGATCTCTGGAGATGAACTATCCAGAAATTCTTGATTTTTATAATGTTTTGGTACATCCATAAAACCATTGTGTATTTGTTGCAAGTTCACTCTGTTTTCATCACTCATTGTCATTTCTTTACTGTGAGATGTTTCTATAAAATATGTTGAAATTAGAAATATATCTAATAATAGTGCTACTATATAATTACAATTTATAATTACAATATTTTAAGATCAGAATATATTACTTGAATCGTTTATGTTATCAGATAGATATGTAGTTTTTCTTCTATATGATATATTAGTTAGTTCAGTGATTTAACATAATATTTTTGTTCATTATTTTGTATTGTAATTAACATTCATGTTGAATTATGCATAAGCTATAGATTTTGTTAGCTTATTTAATCATTAATATTGCAAAGTGAACATCGAGTGTCTTTCTGTCTATAAATAAATTATTACTGTTTTTATCGACAAATTTAACTGTGGTTGTAAAAATGTATAATTGTCAATTATTAATTATTGTTCCATCACATAATTTAATTGTTTTCCATATAATTTCAATTTTCAAACGGATTAGTGACAGAATTTAGGACGTCTTTCCTACAACCTAAACCGCTATATTACAATTACGCAGAAAGTCTGTAAGGAGTAGACCACCAAAACAGATTTTACCTACTTTTACGGTCATTACATATGCGATACAAATATTAGTTTTGTTTCAACAATTGTGTTACGGGAATGTGTTTGTTTAAAGCTGCATGTGTAAAACACTACCATACGGGAGGGGAGAAAGATAGAGGGGGACAGACGGGGAGAGAGAGAGAGAGAGAGAGAGAGAGAGAGAGAGAGAGAGAGAGAGAGAGAGAGAGAGAGAGCGCAAGGAATCATTACCTACTCTTCGTCGAACAAATCCAGTGTAGCGCACCATTCGCGCAAAAAACAACAAAATCAGATCAAACGAACGACAATCATATTCATACTGGCATAGCATTTAAGCGGAGACAGCTTATTTATATTGCGCGTGTCAGTACACGAAAGTACGTCATGCAGAAAATCTGAAGGGATGACAGTCAACAACGAGAGTGCGCAAGTTTCCCTCAGTTTGAGCTTGTTTTCTGAGCGTGTCGAGAGAGCGCAGAGCAGGGTTGCCAACTTTTTTCGGAAAAATATATTTTACGGCGAAATGTGATCAAAAATATAGTATACAGTGAAAAAATATAGTACTTTTCAAAGGAAAGTGGTACAAAATAAAACTACAATGAAACAACGATATCTAATTTTTAGACGTATATTTTTCGTTTAAATTAATATACTGTTCGTTTAAATTAATATGTATAAGTAGCTCATTTTTGATGAGACAAACAGGCTCTGTTTCTCTCTTCCCGCCACTTTATATTCATTATAGAAAAAATTCTATCTGGGAAAGCTGAAGCAGAGAGCTGGCTGAAATGTCTTGTATTGTTGTCTTGTATTTCTATTTGTAAAGTTAATAGAGTTTTTAACTTCCTTGAAAATATTGTTTACTATGGTTAGCTCAGAATATAAGTCGTCCATTCTGATATTTAATTTTTCTTGCAAGCCTAATTTTTTAATAAGTGACTCACAATTTTTGAATTTCAGCTCATGTTCTAAACTAAAAGTTTGAAGTAAATGTAACCAATTAGTCTTGCTAAAATCAAACTATTTCTCAAGATATAATAAAGTGTTTTCTAAAAAATTTTATCAATGTATCAGAAATATAGTATTTTTGTGTACTATATATTTTTCCAACAGTATATAGTACACTAAATAGAAATAGCGTACAATACTATACATTATAGTACGGTTGGCAACCCTAGCGTAGAGCAGAGGCAGCGAACTGCCATCCCCCTCCACTTTCGTGCGTCTCTTTATGCTTGTGTTGTGTATTACTACTACATACCAGCCAACAAAACGAAACGAAACGAGCGTGACCATCAACCCACTTTTTCAAATTACCGTTTTCATCGCTTTGGTTTTTCTCGGGTTCGTAATAGCGCACAAACGGCACAATTATTTCACTGCGGGCTGCGCCGTCTGCTGTCGGTGCACTTGAAACTTACGCGACAATTCACTTCCAAGATCGAGACAAACGCAGTGTCTCGCGTTAACGCTACGCGAACGCCGCCGTGAACATAGCGTTTCGAGCCGAGTTGCGGATGTGCGGTCACAGGTGTGACCCCCGTCTTTTGAGAACCCCTACCTTGCTGCGAAGGGAAGATGGAGGAATTTTAAGAAATCTTTACAAATAACACCGTTGTTATAGAACAAAAATCAAAAATACATGCAAAATGCAAAAAATCTAAAATGTTATACCATATTATAAAAAATTATGCCAGATTTAGCTGCCTCTTAATTTTTAACCATTTTTTATGTAAGCGACGACCTATTACGAATAAATCTACTTCCGATATACGGTTTTCAAACAAAGAAGAAAAACTCGAAAGTTCTTTGAAATCTTGAACTTTCGCTAACTGTTCACAGAAGAAAGTTACAAGGCATAGAGGAGAATAGTGTAGTGCAAAGTTCAATTGAACAACTTCGCGACGTACACTGCATAAAGCTAATGTCGGCGCATAAACTTTGGACGTTTATATCTCGAAGATAGTTTATGCAAAAACAAAAGTATTAATAACGAAAGAAAAATTTTTAATTGTAAACTCTACAGAACTTTTCAAGATTAGTGCAATATCAAACGAATACAATCATCATGTACTCTCTTCTATATCCTGCAACTTTCGTCTGAAACATTTTTTCGTATCACCTATAGTTTTCAAGTAATGTAATTTTGTCCAGAAAATAGGCTTTTCAACGCGCTGTTCTCTCTGCGGAACCAGTCGCCGACACTGAATCCGTCCACTGTAACCGCACTTTGATTGGTTTGTGTTTTTCGTAACTCCACAGAGAACATTTTTGCAAAAGAAAAAGTTACTTCAAGTGACCCCAGCAACCTACCCTTTCAAGGAAGTACATGTATTGTTGAACATTTTCTAACTTCATTTCACTTGCCAACAGATTGAACTTACAGATAAAACAAAGGTCTGTACTGATCGACGGCTGATTGGTCGGTATAGATAATGGAAAATTGTAAACCTGGGGCTGATATAGTGTACATAATTGAACAATATCATTTACTTACCCGAGAATCAAAATATCAATATCAGCAACAATAATGGAATAAACAATATGGCTACGAAATTCATTACACAGAATTGCTATATTCAATTGTTTAGTTAAATATAATGCCGCCATATAACCGGGAAAATACAAAAGTAATTTTGGTCGGTATTGCACGCCGGTCGGTATTTACTGTATGACTCTCCCCTACGCATGCAAGTATAAAGTCGTAAGTATTTACATACATAAGTGTATTTATGTATTTATGATATAACTGTATTTACTCCGTATGCCTTACCCAATTTATGCGATTGGCGATGCGCTAGAGAGATGCGCAGAAGATCATCAACTAATGCATGGATTTCTAACGAACTGCTAATGCTGTGCGAAATAGATACTACCAGCTGATACTACATAGGTAGCAAAGGTCGTGTTAAATTTTCCACTAAATAAAAATTTGATTGTGTCATTTTCCTTTATGAGAAACGTTGTTAAAAAAAACAGCATGTAGACGTAAAGAATCGGAAATTGAACTCGACTTTTCCAGGTGACTTTTTTAACCAAATAACATGAACTGTCAGTATAGTCTTTCCTCTTCCAATTCATACAATCACCCAACATAAACACACGGTATGATTGCCAGCGTAATCAACCGCTTACAATTATACATTTAATCGCGTAACTCTCCGTAACCAATGATATTTAAAAATATTCTGCACAAACAAAGTCTAATGTTTGATTTTTTAATATACATACGTGTTTAATCCCATAATCATATTAACTATGGTCAATAAAAAATCGAACTTTTTTTTATCAATAAGTTACTTAGGGAAAAGGTGAAGACTCGAAGTGCAAGTTAAACGAATGTGTTTTATTTAAATATTGTATATTTTGACATGATGACGTCTACTACGTTTCTCCGATCGGTGACGTGTGAACAACTAATTATTATCGAAAAAAATATTTTAATGGATTTCAGTTCACTAGTTTGTTTAGATTGTTAAAGTATATAATACCGTGTTACAAATATATAGAGTGTAAAACAAAAACTATAGGCTAACTACTATAATTAGGTGCGAGTTCTGTAAACTACCCAGGAGGTTTCTACAAAGTAAAATAATCTAAATTGTATTTTGAGTGTTTGGTATTTGCAACCTAATGTAGGCTGTCGTCATTGGCTTATTTGACTATTCTTCGTTAACTAAAATATTGTTAATATCAGTAACATTAATTAAAAATTCGTGCGAGACATCTCACGGTTTATACGCAAATCTGCAGTGTCGTTAAATATGATTGCGTGAGGGAATACAATATTCGTAGATGGGGTTATGTGTGATGGTCGGACCACTCACAAGTCAATCACTGTGTTTCAGTGGCCCCGACATTAGTATGTACACTCCTGTGGAGAGAAGTTGCACACTGAAGCGCAGACGTGGCTCGAACTGTTCGGCTACGTTGACAGCGGCAGCGGCCGATCGCGTATGTGACATGGCGTCCGGGTAGAAAGAGAAGTTGACTGTTAAATAAGCGTTAATGTTGTTTTTATGACATTGACCGACCGAAAAGGGAACATCCGAGGCCGCGAATTTCCCACAGACACCGGCATTGATGGTAATGCATGCGAGGAAACCGCAACGGATCAGCGATGGGTAGGGTACCGCCGTCAAATATCCAATCCTGACACAACCAACCTCTCATCCACCCGTACTTCGTCCATTCGACCCGTTCGACATTACTGCTACCCGCCATTCGTACTAGAAATTTTCCCGATTAAAATTTTATTCTTCGCTCTCGTTGCAAACTTATTCATTCGTCGCTTTTTCTGATTTCAGGTACTTCGAAAAGCACCAGGCCCATCCCTATCAGGTAAATATCATTCTAGCAATTGATGTGTCGGGGGTATTCGGAGGGGGGTAAATTTCGTCTACGGTGCAATTGCACCAGAGCTAGCTCAATTTTGAGATAAATGCATTCAAACCGCTATCCCTGGCAGAAAGTGTTGAATCGGAATTGTTGACGCGATCAGTATGAAAATCCTTTGCATACATATCAATACGGAAAATAGCGTCGTGTATATAAAAAATCATCATCTGTATATAGGTATACATATGCATATACACTATACACATATACACACACACATGCATATCTGTATATATATAAATATATATATATATATATACATATATATATATATATATATATATATATATATATACACATACGTATAAAATGTGTGTATATTGTATATATGTACACATTACATATACAAAATATATATTACATTATATACTATATACAAAGATATAGGAAAGTTAATAATATTTTATTAAACATGTTAATGAAACAATAAATATTTTTGTTTTTTTATCAAACAGAAAGTTATGTACTATTCAGTAGAATATAAAAATGAAAAAGAAACTATAGAAACAGCATGACAAAGTGATGTGACATTTTTAATATTCAAAACAAAGAAGATGACAATAGAATGTATCTGGAAATTTTGTTCAATACCTAAAGATTATTAAATGCCAGATGATTAATAGTGATATTTTGTTTATATTGCAACAATTGTTTCATTCTATTTGTATTGTTATTAATGAAAACATTCTCAACATATTTGTACGTATATTGTAATCAATGTTTACATTGTTAGGTTCTATATTTTTTGCCAGGGTTGGTGTTATTTTCAATAGCAGAAATTAAGATAATAAATTGGGCTCCTCTTCTTTTACTTCCAATTGTTTAATACAGAATTCCGTTTTCTGTAATTTTTAATCGTAAATTTTATTGTGGTAATAACACTAAAATAATTTGTGAACACAAGAATAAGATTTTAAATCGAATTTAGTTGAAATTTAGAATAAAAATTATTTGATGAACTTAAAGCTGTGTTTAAACTATTAATGTGTATTAAAAACTTTAATAATAACTACGAACTACCACAGTTCAAAATGGCAGGTCTTAGAATTTTCTAATAAAGAGAATAGCTAATTGTCTTGTACAATATTGAAGTTTATGCAAAAGTAACTTTTTCATGGCTTGTAAACATCATCTAATAAAATGATCATAAATAATTCTTTACACTATTGTGTCCTATGTTAACATTATTAAATATTGTAGGTCTATAAAAACTCACATATATTTCATTGTTGTTACTTATATATTGTTAATGAATCTTCTACTTTCCATTTATTGGCAATACTATATGATTTGTTTATCGTTTCATACTCAAAGATCATCTAGATATACAGTATTTATATTAAATATTCAAACTGCAGTACATTTATTTAAAATAAACATGCATTGTAATCCTCTTAGCAATGTAAATAATATTCATATATGTTTTCTTACTTGCGTGTTATTGTTTTTAATTACAAGTTTACAGTGTCTTATTTTCTTGTGAACGTAAAGGTTGTTATGATTATTTTTAGTTTCTTTTTATTTTGGAAAACTGTGTCTACGTAACATAACTTTTAGGTTACTATTAAATTTATCACATTGTTATTTTCTATTAATCATATTACAATTGGAAGCATATTACCTATTTGAGGACATTATGACTCTTTTTATTAACATTGTTTGCCATATTTTTTATATAATCCTCAGCATGTCGAATGCTAGAATAATTTTCTTAACATAATTACTTTGCACAAAGCAAAGAATAAAAAGAATATGTTAAACATCGTAAAAGGAGTATTATATTCCTTTTTCCATAAGCAATTGATAAATTCATAAAATCATATGCGTCATTATAAATATGCAGCTGGATTTAATTGTTATTTATTTTTGATACTTCAGGGATTGTATCATAAATGTGAAATATCATGTAGATATTTGACAATACATTTGTATTGAATGTTGACAACTAAGATTATGTGTAGGGAAGCTACTAATATATTATTTTGTTTCCAATTTTGACTTGTAAATATTGAAACAAAAGTGATCAAACTATTTGTATGTTATGCAGACATTTGATTAATAGTGACATTGATTATAACAAGAAACAATAGCATGTATTATGATTGAATATTAAATTATATCTATTTTAATTTTAAAAAATTCGAAGGAAAAATAAATAAATGTAGATCAGCAGAAAAATGAAAACTAATATTGACTTGATGAACACATTCGATTAGTTATTCTTGGAAATGAAGATTAACTGCGCTTATTTCTCATTACGTTGTTTGTAATATATAGAACCTCATAAAATAATTCGTTTGCGAGGTAAAAACCTACTTATTCTTGTAAACATAACCTCACTTTCAGAAAATCAATAATTCATTCCTTTATGTTATGTCGATTACTAACAGTACATGGCAATTGTTATGTTAATACATTCTCATATACTTTGTTCGTAATAGTTTTCATATAAAAATCATAATGTTAAAGAAAAATGTATTGTGCTCCATACATTAAGTTTTGATCTACATGTTTGTCATAAAATTCATTATGTCAAGTTATTTTTAATCAACAATTATATATTTAAGTAGTGTTTGTATAAAAGATACTTGATATGAACATGTTAAAAAATTTATTTTATATGAGCATGGACAGAATATGTCTACAAACAGAATCTTCAGATGTACTATAGACAAAAGTTTCTTTTGGATATCTAAGCAAGCTAAGGCTCTGAGGCTTAGGGCTATCTTTAATATTTGCAAAATTTTTAGAATTTGTTTAAATAGGAAACTAATATAATGAAAGCTTTCTTTTTAATAGTTTAGTATAGCATGATAAATAAATTTCTATATACTTATTGATAAATTCAAAATACATACAATCAATCTGTTTTATCAAAGTTTGTATTTTATGAATTGTAGAGGATGTTCGTAAACTGTGAATGGTTAAAGTTTTATAGAATTTTATATAGTTTGAAGAATTGTAATTATCCAAAAATGATGAGATATGTTTTATTCATTGAAGACAAAGACAACTTTAGTTGTATTTAATTCTTAATTTGTTTATTCGCAGAACGCGAAGTATAGCAGTTCTAAGGGTGGCTACTCCTCATCGACGGCGTCGTCAGATAGTCGTTACGAAGGACGTATGCGGGATTCCCCAAATGGCAACTCTTACAGTCCAGCAACGGGCTTGGGTATGGGCATGGGAACGGACAGGGATAGTCCTCGGAGCTACACATCCAAGCCCCTATATAAGAAGGAGAGAGAAAATAGAGACTATAAGTTATCCTCCTCTAGGGACAAGTATTCTGGTAATAAACTTTTATATTTTTTTCAAGATAACTAACACAATAGAAGATTAACAAAAATTAAATATCAGCAGTAGGGAGTATTTCAAATGAGTTAGTGGAATACATTCATAAATAAATAGAGTAATACATTCAATAAAATTATAGTATTCGATACATACAGGAATACATAAAACTAAGTAGTGTTTCAAAGCATCTCAGCTATAAAAATATGTATAGAAAATATAGATTTCAAAGGAAACATCTTAAGTAAATGCTTGCAAAACTTCTTCTGGTCTCTGTAACATTCTTCAATTTCTGTCAGAAATATGTTTCTGTGACCTTCATATTTTATTACATTATATATTTGCCAGACAACTTTGCGTATTTCATTCAATATATTTATTTATATACAGATTAGAGTGTCCCAGCTGAAGTAGAATGTCTACATAGCATATTTAATAATATCAGAAATGTTTAAAGCATTATTTGAGAATTTTTGAAGTAAGAATATCGTAGAATGAAAATTTTTGGCCATATGCACTTAAATATGCCTAAAAGACGATTTTGTACTGGAATTTTATAAAGAAAAATACTGATAATCTTTACAAACTCAAGAAAAATTATTGTTAAAAAGATGTAAATATGATATTTCTTTTTTAAAACAATTCATGTTGTGCTTTAAGCATTTTTCATATTATTAGAACAATAAAAATACTTGTGTATTCTCTTCCAGTTGGAACATCTTGTATATTAGATATATAATGTATAAAATTTATATTATATATTTAACAAGATATCTACTGTATGTAGTAGAGTAAAAGTTTAGCAAATACGATTATTATGTGACTAAAAATGGTACAGTTATTTCTGCTACAACACAATAATATTATGTCAGAAGTAGAAGGAAATATTTAACAAGATCATTAGAAGGAAACTATTGCACTTGTTTAAGAAAACTAGAATGGAATGTTTGAATTAATATAAATTTTCTGTTAGCTTTGAAAGAGCAAAAGGCTGATCATTAAAATATTTACAGTGCAGTGTAAATAATGTATAGTCAAATGTAAATAATGTAGAAGTTAAATAACTTGTGGGTACAGATATAAAAAAGCTAAGAGAAGAAGAAAAATTACATGTAGTCGAATGAGTTTATGTATGATGTACAACACAAATTATTATAAGAAAATGATGGTGTTTTCATCTTTTCCGGTAGAATTTTCATCTTTAAAATGAAACTGTGTTATGGCAAAGTAAACTGTACAACTTATCTTTTGCTTTGAGAATTAAAGTTCTAAATCTTCTTCCTTCAGTATAAAAACAGGGTTGTGTCTTAACATTTTCAGCTGTAACATGCTTGCTTGCATATGTGTAGATTGTGCACGATCCCCAAAAGACAAGAGAAGCCGCGAGAGCAGAGATTCAGAACACAGGACCAACCACGATAGGAGTAGTGGAGAGGTAAGGCACTGGGTTAAATATTATGTATGTATATTTCTTTCTTTTTAAAATGTGATTCGAATATTTGTGGTTAATGGCAAAAATTCATAACATTTGCATGTACAGGGTGTCTGAATGCATGTGGTGGACTTTTTAAGAAGTGAAAACAATAATTTCATCATTCTTCGCTTTCGTTTCATTTAACTTTGCAGAATCACTCATTTAAAAAAATATTCAAGTATACTTTTCAGACATACCGATGCACAAAAATGGGTAAACTTAAGTTTAAAATACCTTCATCTCGAACTATTTCAATTTTAGACAAACCTAATTTTTCTACCCTAATCGTTTTAAAAGCACAACTTATCCCAATTGTGTAGAACACCCTGTATATGATTTCAATACATGAAACTGCATTGTAATTATTACGTTTATATAACTGAAAATTCCTGGAAAATCTTACTACATTGCAATAGATTTCCTTATAATACTTGAAGTGTGTGAGAATCCGAAAATGTCGGGTCGGGACGGGTCGAGAATTTTATTCTGGAAAGGGTTGTCGCACACCTTCTTATTACATATATGTTATAAATGCATATCTAAAAGTTTGTAAACTTTAAACGTAGAATCTACGTGTTGGCTGCTGAACATTTTAAACGTAATATTTAAATTAAATTCGTTTAACTGTCTTCGAAATTTATTTCTTTTGTATATTTATTGACTGTAGAATAATTTACACATGGTCACAGCCCTCTTCGAATGGTTTGTCTGTTGTTTAAAGCATGTTGCTGAAATGATTTCCATGTTTACAGATTTTACATCCAATAAAGTTATCATCAAATTCGTCAAGAGAGTCTTCATCTCAGAGGAAACCATCTCATAATTCCTGTCAGGTCAGTATGAAGTATCTTTTAATATATAGTAATGGAAGATAATGTATTTATGAAATCCAAAAATATTTTTCCACTTACACACTTCCCATTGGCAAGTTAAATATATAATTGCAGTAACATCGCTTCTACAATACTGAAGCAATTGAAATGATTATATAAACTCGTACTAAATACTTCATAACTTGTAGAATATTTTTGGAGTATTGATTCTGCATATCAAAGTAGTGAAAACACTTGCTACACAAGCATATTCAATGAGGTTTAATTTTTCACAAAAATTTGCTTGAAGAACTTACCTTTGTCACTGTTATATTTCTATTTTATATATTTTTTATTCATAATATTGTTTTTTAAATTAATATTACACAATATTTTAGTAGATCCATATTTATACAGACAGAGGTGTGCTTCAAAAACTTATTGTAGAGAAAGATGAGGTTCTCAAGGCATTTATTGTGTTTATTGAGTGTATCTTTGTCTTTTTGTTTGTCCTGCATATTATAAAACACTTTGTATATCCATTAACCCCTTGCCATGTAATATTGAGTTAAATTCGTGATGAAGATTTTAAACAGATTCTATTAAATACGAATGTTATTCTTTTCTTTTAAATCTATTCTTCTTACATCAGTGTACAGTCATTAAAGTAAACGTTCAACACTGTCTAACTTTGTAAAGGCATTAGTCTAGAATGCCGTATTTAATACGCGAGAAATATGTAACACGTTTTTTTTTTATAAAAATCTTAAGAGATTCCAAAGAATTGTAATATTTGATAGGTGAATGGGAGACCGGCAAAGGGGACAAATGTAGTTTCAACTTTTCGACACGAGTTTTGGAATTTCTATAAATATTTCTTTCCATTCATGCAGTCGTTTCCGGACATTTTAGAACAGTCTGTTTAGGATAAACGCGGTGATGAACGAGGAGGTACAATGGAACGTTCGGCCAGGTTCGGTGATTGGTCTGAGCACATGAGTTCTTCGGGCAAGAAGTATTATTACAACTGTAAAACGGAGGTCTCTCAGTGGGAAAAGCCACGGGAATGGATCAGTCGAACAGATAATCGACAGCGTCAGTCCAATGATTATTCTTCTAGGTCAAGTACGTCTAATCATATATCACTAAATAATTTTCACGAGAAAGACAACATTATGTTAGTACAGCAAAACATATACAATGGCGGTAATATAAATAGGGAAATGTGAATTCGTCGATTTACTGTAGTGTAATAATACAAATTCTAAATCGCATAATGTTTATTCATTTTGATATACAGTTGCATGTGTGTATCCAAATATACAAAAATGATGAGTGTTTTTCGCGAGCATATAAATAGGGAAGTAGTATCTGAACCAATTTTGATTTGTTTCTGGCATTAAAAAGAGTTACATCTTAGCAAGTTGACAATATTTATACATATGTGTACAATGTTGTGATTCGTATAGTGGTTTGTGTATACAAACCGAGAAGTAAAAAAACATGACACAACAGCATAGATCATGGAAAGTACATTATTCTTATTATATGTGATAGGAAATTTTTCTAGATTCAAATTTGTACTATTACATTCAAATTAATCTACGACTTCACATTTCCCTAGTTACATATTCTCCACTGTACATTGTATAAAGTAATCAAAAGACGTTTAAGTACCTCTATAATATTTGCTATTAAATTTACATGGATACACATGTGGATACATGTACTGCCCGTGCCTGGGAAGAAGTCTCCTGAGGAGACCCAAGGGCAAAGGGGTCATTCGCTCGCAGCAAGCCCCCTGGTTGGCTAAGTGGCAGGGGCTCGATTCGAATTGTCGGTTCTAGCCGACAGTCTAAAGCGTGTGACGCGAAAGCCTAACCATTGGGTGCGAGCAAGGACCCTCTTTGCCCCTATAACGTCTCAAGAGACTTCTTTTGAGGCACGGATAATATGTATGAAAAAAGATATCTGTTATACAAATTTCTGTCTTTAATCAGTTAATTCACACTACGTATAGGCACATTAATACTTCTAATCTCTAAAAACCAGCATAATAGAGAACTCGTTAAACAGAAGTAGCAGCGTGATTTAGTATACAAAATATTATTTTTCGATTCTCTCTACTTTCAGGTCACGATAAACATTCCAACTCGCGATCAAATAGCAGTAGCAGTGTGCGAGATGGTAAATCGTCGCGTCAGTCTGACAAACGGGAGTACTGGAGTTCGTGCAGCGGAAGCGGCGGTGGTAGCAGTAGAGAAGAAGTTTCGGTTAGAGAAAGAGAAAGAGAAAAGGAACGGGAGAGGGAACGGGAACGAGAAAGAGATCGGGAACAATGTAGAGAAGATGCAGGAGTGGAGCGTCAAGCCCAGGATATGGACATTTCACCAGGTGATTCTACACCGACCTCCGAACCTCTGACAACTTGTACTCACGATCCACTGCCGCAAGGCCCTGTTTTGTTGGCCACTGGTACGTTCAAGTTCGAGCGTTACTACAAACATCTACATTTTTATAAACGCGTTTATAAAAATGGTAGAATCGATGACAAATTTGTTTTTTTTCTGAGAAAAGGTGTTTTATTCAATTTTGTTGGACAATAAAATTGTATTTTAAAGTATTGTTGATACGAAAAATTTAAGAACATTAACTTAAATTGATTCGCTTCAGTCTAGCTGTGAAATAAACAAATTTGATAACGAATGGATGAATGGTTACAGCATTACCTCGATTAACATCACATCCCCCATCTACACCACAAACACCTGGTAAGCTGAGTTCCCCAACGCAACAACAGCAAGGGAACAGCAATGCTCCAGGAACACCGGTTTCATTAGCAAATCTACCAAGATTATTATCTCAAATCACAGGCAACAAGGAACAGCCTGACATTACACCACAGAAGGCTTTGCAAACACTCCAAACAGCTGCCATCTTGTTGTCTCGGCAGGTAATTAACAATACAGTCAGATTTCTAAAGAGTCGCAGATATTATTCTTGCTTTTGTGAACACTCCCATTAATAGAAAGCGATCAATGAGACTTGTTAACGTGATTATTGAAAGAGTTATTGGGCTCATATATTAAGAAAGAAAATAGTATCACCTGTAGAACTTTAGTACACGTTCTAGATTGTCATCAATGTTTTCTATTCGAGTAGATTTTGTATATAATATTATTAACTTGAACCAAATGTGACTATAAGCATTTTTTGAGTTCATGATTTTTTTTTAGCAATCGACAAGTGGTGACCGGAATAATAGTGGAAATGATGTAATGGTGCCGCTTAAAGTTGATACAAGCGGCATCGTTACAAGCGAGGGACCACCTACTCCTACACATTCGGAGACCCAGGACTGCATCGATGCTCGAAAGTGTAAGTCGGCAAAAAATAACAAGTTTATGCCATTAAGATAAATTAAATGATATTTTTACTGATTTATTGACAGACTGCAGATTTTATGCATTTATAGCAAAAACGAGTAGGTGCAATTTATGATATTTAAGATATTAAAAGAACTTGAAAATGTCAATACAGTATTTTCTCCGTAACTGTCTAAATTTTATCCACGCTCGATGACCTGAGCCAGCGAGGGGTCGAGTATCTACGAGAATCACACTAATGCAATTAAAGTAAAAGATTGCAACTTTTCTAATTTTTGATTTTTTTTATGGAACTTTTACTGTCGCTTTTGTCTTTATTTTTTGATTAAAATGACATCAAACACGATATAATTATGATGATAAATACTCGTGTAATAACCGATTAAAGTTTCGGGCGTGAAAGAAGACGGCGAACGGAAAAGAAAGAGAGGCCAAAAGTCGAAGCGTCGAACCTCAGTCTATCTTTGTTTTTCAATCGCTATACTTCTCTACGTTCGGCACACTACAAAGAATGTAGTACCTCTTCTATAACTGTGGCTCAGCAAACCCGAGGATTCGACAGTTACGGTGAGAATACTGTACATCATTTTCAACTTACCAAGATTATTAGAGAATTTACCAGAAAAAGGCTGCTGTTTCTTACAATTGATGCTGACAATTTATATTTTGCATAAAGATTCGCGGTCTGTTTCTTAGTGTCATTTTATAAAAATTTAACCCTAGAACGACATTCTGGAGCTAGCAGTGACCCCATGAAATTTCAATTTTATCTACAAACGTGAAAATAAGTTTTCAATAGCATCACTTATTTATTCTTTTTTTAAATACTATGGTTTTTATTTGGGTATCCTGCAACCTCACAGTGTTTCGAATGTCGAGAAATGAAAGGGTGTCATACTAGGGTTAATATATCATAGATGCATGTTTCATCTAATACGTGTATGTTTTTGTTTCTTTTCCATAGTAACAAGTCCTGGGGGGACGAATACTGGAGTACAAGGTTTAAGCTCGTTGCAAAGTCTTAGCACACTAGGTACCCTTGGAAATTTAAATAATACAGGTTTACAGGCATTATCTAGAGTACAGCCTCCCCTAACACCTTCTTTAACACCGTCACTTGCTAATCACTATCGGGAAGATTTAACGCAACACGTGCGTGCCTTTCCTGCCGATATCCTTGAGAAACAGGTAATTACACTGTAATATTGAAAACAATATCTATCATGTATTGATAGAGTAATAACTCTATCGTGTACTGGCATAAATGACGCTATGAAAAAATGTCTTTTGCAATTATGATCTACAGGCACAGAAACTTAGCGAGGAAGCACATACAATGGGAAGTTTGCAGTGTACAAGAGTGTCGGCAGAATTGAAAACGGCACGGTCGATAGTGAGGCTGACAGAAATTCAGGCAACGCTACAGGAACAAAGGTATTGCAAGTGATGTTTTGTTTGTATCGGCTGCGTTAACAGTTTGTTTGTGAAATAATCAGCTTGTACTGTTGCTCTGTGAGATCGAAGACGATAAACTGTTCTTCTTTGGCATTCTAGGATATTATTTCTCCGTCAACAAATTCAAACACTGGAGGAACTAAAATCCCAAAATTCCTTCATGTCTGATGATTCTTAGTGTAAGGAAACTTTATAAAGTAATTATAATTACGATCTATAATTAATTCATGCAAAAAAATAAAACATAATTATTAATATTCTCATTAATATTGAATAATTAAGATTGTACCTAAATTATAATATCATGATAGAAGTGATAAAATAGTAATGGAGTATGGGCTACCCAGAGAGGATCGGCTGTTCCATTTATCAGCCAACAAGTCCTGATATTGATTTGGAAAATCCCGCCTCTCTGGGAAGCACACGAGGCCTATCCAACACGCAGACACAACACTAAATAAATAGAAAAATGAATCTATTCTATCAGTTCATTGCAAACTATTGAATTGTCCACATCGTCTTGTATTACCTATGTTATATACGTGTCAATGTTTCATATCCCAGGTTTAAGCGGCATTTCAACTAGTTGAAAACATTTTTGTTGTAAATCTCGGAATAAAATTCGTGCCAGAAGTTTTAATTCAGTTCTTTACCGTCAATGTCATACCTAACTCCCACAAGATGTTCAATTGTAAATCGTTTCTCATTTGTATAGACATCATTATCATCTCCACGAGTAATAATGTTTCATGCATGTGAACATGCTTTCGTATAATGGAATTCTTTAGGAATCCAAGCTATCGATTGTATAAAATTTTGTAAATAACTTTAGGGATCTACAATATTTACTTTAATCCAATGTACAGGATATTAATTCTAAATGTTTTTGATTGGAACATTAACGTTAACCGTAAATAGAAAGTAATCTGTACAGATCGTGTCAAATTTAGATAAATAAATCGAACACTTTAGTGTATCATAATCATAGATAATCTTTATTTTTTTGCATAACTCCTCGTACAGCTGTGCAACATAAGAAAATTACGTTGTATTATTGTATAGCTATTGTAAGCGAAAATCAAATACATGGTTCTCGCCGTTAGATGTTGCGACACTTCACAATGTAATGGAATTTTTAATTCATAATTAATTAAGGACTCACTCGTGCTGAATAAAAGCCCTTGTCAACCATATGTTTGAACAATATTCTTAAAAGTCACGAAACAAAATCCATTCCAATTACGTTCAAGATGCTAAAAAAAAAACGATCAGAGTTTCTTTGCCTGTTTAAAATAAAATATTTTTAATAGTAGCATGTAGAACGATTGTACCATATATATTGATCAGTCACGAACAAAACCACGAGCATTACAGTAGAATATAGTATGGATTTCTTACTTCGTATTATTTCTTTGAGGAACTGTTAAGGAGTGAGCTCGACACTTACAGAAATAAAAAGACAACGTGAAAACGTAATCGTAAAACAAATACATTCGATCGAAGAGTTCGAGTTTACTTTCCGAATGCGAACCAAAGGGTTCTTATTTAATTTACTAATTTTAGGGAGTTCAAAGTACAATTAAACATTATAATTGTACCGCAATTGAAACTCCTTGATTCGCATTGCTAGTATTATTATTATTATTATTATTATTATCTAAATGCCCTCCTAAAATCGTTACTTTATTAGCTACGAAATAAAATAATAACCAAAAAATTAAACATTGTTCTCGAATCGATATTTTCGTATATCCTAATATCGTATAATATAAGTATTATAGGGTACAGAGGATAGTATTCAGAATAATGGTAATATTGTTAACGTGAATGTTGTATAATCCTATTTACGGTGTTTCTCAACGCGCAGAGCTTAATAGCCCTCGTCATCACAAAACTGTTTACCGCCGTTTAAGCAACGTCGCATATTACTCAATAAATTATACAATATATGAGGCTATCAAGGATTCCGTTCGCTATGATTACATTATTACATAGATTTCCGTTCCTAGTTTAATATACAATAATTATTTCCACCCCTTTCGGCTTGTCTCATTATTCGCGTATTTTTTGGGGAGGAAAAAATAAACAGCTGTGGCCATACCTTCCTAAATAAAATCACTTACAACCTCTTCTTCCCGAAAGAACATTCGATTATCGGATTAAGCGTATATTCTTTTCTTATTTCGTTTGTGCGAATGAAGATTATTGGAAATCGTGTGAGTGGTTTATCGGGTTGAGAAACACCGATACTCCCATTACACAAGGTTACTTAAAGTTACATCATGTCATGGGAATGCTGATAACATTCCCATAAGCACCTGAAGCATACAGTGAACATTCTCTCACGTACATTGTATTTAATTACAGAGTCAGTCATTGGACTTATTTCATAACACAAATTCTCTCTCGTGTTGTGAACATTACCAGAAGTTAACGATTAATGCAGCAGGAGAAAAAAGGATACGTACACCGTCGCGTCACTTTCGATCAACTATAAAATTTCTACGTTAGGAATTATTTATCATAAACAATCCGATGCAAATCATTTTCAATCTAGAGTCACGTTTAGAAACAATATTAAGTGCAGAAAGCGAACATCAGCGGTGTACGAATACCGATCTTTCCATCATTGGACATTCTCAATAGAATTGTTATGGATATCCGTGTCAATTTAATACAATAAATTTTCATGGACTAAGATTATAATATAAGGCCTCAGAACATTTGACTCGCCTTTGGGCATCTCATAACTCGCAGGATCCTTGGTACATGCCATGTTGTTTAATATCTTGACGATTGCCCATTTTTGTAAACGTAAATTTTCAATTAAATTTCTTTCGTCAATAATGTATGCAGTCAAGAATTGTTACGAACTAAATAATAAATGCTTAATTCGATAATTGCAGATAGTTTTCTCCATGACGATTACAGTACACCAAAGAAATGGAAATAAATGTTCTACAAGTCATGAGACGTTATGTATCAATTATTGAATGGTTTTAAGAGATGATCCTTCTGAAATATTTTTTCTGCAAACATATTGCAACGGAGAGTACGAACTGCTATAAAACAATTCCAATATGATTTGCTTTACAATTTGTTAATACATCTACGTCATACGCTCATTATGTATCATTTTTTAAGGCCATATACGAGATTTAATACAAAGGTGCTACTCCTTTAGGTCAGCGTTTGATATATTGATGTAATTTAGAAATTTGTCTAGGGGTAGACAAACGGACGACACAGCCTTGACAGAGAATGTTCACGGTGTAAGACAGCAGCGTAGACATATCTCAGCGCAGCCTCACTTTATCATTAGTTAGTATTTCAGCTAATAATTATTTATACAAAGTTACAGTTTCTTTTGAATTTCTACCATAACTAGGTGCGGAAGAACCCTTCGTAGACAAAATTGTTTCTTTCTTTTTTTTTGTACAAAGAATAACATTAGGAGACGTTACAACTATTTAACTTCAATTATAGGGTCGATAGAGATCTCGATTCTACATTTTATGGACAAACATGGTAACTTTAATTACACAAAGAAGTAAACGTACACCTTTTTTCCATGTGATTTGCGTAATACTATTGTAACATATCAAATACAGACTACGAAGGGTGTTTGCAAAGTAATTTGTGAATTATTAACAGAAAATCAAGACTTGTTTGAATTTCTTTCTTCTCTTGATTATTAATGTATGCAAAAACTAAAAAATGCCTTAAAATCTACAATGTAAATACTACACAACGAACAGAGTGTAACAATATGTAACAGTTTTCTTCTACTCTTTTCCTTTTTTTTTTTTAAATACGTATGCATCTATTATGGCAAAAGTTGGGCCTTGTGCCGAGTTATTCTTGGCTACTGTCAATTTTTAAGCCAACATTACAGATAACTATCCTAATCTTAAATAAAACGTGTACGATTCAATGTTAATTCAATAATCGTTAATACGTCGACTAACTACTTTCTGCTTTTAGGGACTTCTAAAAAGGATGTCTGTTACATTGATTGCTACAACAATTGTATTCTAATTACATTTACAGAAGCTAATATCACTCTCGGTAAAATTGCACTCGTTGTAAAAGAACACGCGATTCTTTGATCTTGTAAAATCGTTAGTATGTAAAAATGTTACAAATGTGAAGGGGACAACAAATTATAAGCATCTTATCGGAAAGAAAAAGCGTGATCTAAAAATAAAAAAGACTACAGACAACTTTATTCCTCGTAGAGAACACTTTTTAAAATATTTTCTTGTTCTTTTGGTTTTTAATTTTTTACCGTCGGCTTGTTATAATTTTTCTATCTCATTACTTTTACTCTAATATTCCGAGTTACGTGGGATGATAGAGTGATACGTTCTCATAAAATGAGACTCAAAGACACGTTCGGTTCTATAATTAAATTAAAAAACTCGAAAAGAAAGAAAGTAACCCTTTAGAAGTCCCGTAATAATTTATTCTCATTCAGCGCTCTTCTCGTTCCGTATCTTTCCCATTCACGCTACGATAAAACACGCAACATTACTGTATGATTTAAGTCTATTAAAATGGCATTCAGTATTTCACTTACATGGTTAATTCCTTCAATATATAAAAAAAATATACAATTTTCGACTACTCGATGCGAGTCGTTCAATAATCGTTGAGTTTGTACTATCCGAATGCCATTTTCCGTGTATGATACACAACTTTTTCCTAGAGCAGCGCTACAAGGACTGTAGTACTACCCGCGAAAAAAACCTAATTAAACTATAATTAATGTCTAGATGGGACTCCATTGATATTCGGTCGTTTCACAATACTCGTGTTAACATGTATCGCCATTTACAAAACGAAACAGAAAATGGACAAATAAAGTAATCCCGTCAGATATTTGTCTCTTTAATACACCTGACCAGCTAACATTCTGAAAATTTATTAAAAGTGCCTAGTCAGACGAGAATGGTTGTTTCTTTCTAAGATAAAATATTAGATAACGTAAGAATAAAATTCATCTTACTTCTTTCTTTGCAACATCTCGTCATTAGAAAATAAGAAAACACCCATTTTTAACTAATGCGTTTAGTTATGAGAAACGTTGTCACGAGTTGCGAACGACTTATACTTACCTTACGATTAGCCTCGATAAATTGCACGTATTCAGTGCTCGTTAAGTTTCGTTATCGAGGTTTTCTTGTTTCAGCTTAGTAGTCTTTTTTATCGTTTTTTTTTGCATGTCACGTCAGTATATATATATATATTTTTTTTTCATAGCGTCTCGATTGGGCAAGGTATTGGTAGTGCTGTCACATTACCATTCTGTCTTATTCGTAAAAATGGCTTCATGCCAACGTGTCAAATGTCCATTCGTTATTATTGTATAATTTAAATAATTTATAATTTACAGATCCTGCAGAACACAAGTGGTTGCACGCAAGCATATCCCATCAGCAGACTTGTATATATTACATAAAGTGCTTGGTATACCACCCACGTTAATGTGACCAGTCGTTATATGATATTTCTCATTGTACCATACTGTAACTTTTGGCATACACACTCAAAACCATACTCCTCGCATACACCGTTGCATAGAATAGATGTAAAAGTGCAAGCCAATTGTATGCGCGATTAGAGTCACATGTTATTTGTCTTCTACCGCACTCTTCTGAATGCTTTCCTAATTTTTCTTTGCTGTACCGCTTGAGGTGTGCCACTGAAAACAAAAACACATACAAAGTTGGCGTAAACGTTTCCCAGAATTATTTTCATTTTATATTTACCTGAACATAACAGGTGCATTTCCACCGGTGAAGTTAAACGATGGCGGAGTGTTGGGATCAAATGTTAGGGTAGTACTGGGAGCATTGAAGTTAAATCCTCCTGTAGATGATGCAGGAGCTGGTGCCTAAATAAATGTTGAGATATAAATTAAAATATAAACACTATACTTTAATACACTTTAAAATAATTTGTTTTATTTGTATACAGGCTGAGTCTCGTAACATGACTCGTAACATCATCGCGCTACGAGACTCAGCCTGTATGTACTGCCTGTTCCTGTAAAGAACTGTACCGTGTACCTTATAAGTAGATTGCGGATTTTATGCATTTATGATAAAAATGAGTAAATGATACATAAAACAGTAGAAAAATGAAAAGAAATTAAAAATATCGTGGTTTTACTTTCAACTTATTAAAATTATTGACAGAAGAAAGAGATTTATATTTGACCCCTGTGCCCTGTAACTAATTTAGAAAATTGTTATTTTGCATAAAGATCCGCAGTCTACTTATAACCAATCAGATCTCTATTCTTTCTGTTAAAGAAAATGTTATCGGTGCAAAGGTTCGATCTTCTTGAAATTCTACAGCAAATTTGCAATTTTATTAATCACCCAACGTTTCGATCCAGGTGTGGATCATTATCAAGGGATAATGCGTCTGAAAAATTATATTATTATAATGAAAATACATCGGGATGTTAATATTCAGTCACCATCATGTAGAAAACCAATAATGGAAAAGAAATTGCTTATTTGTTTTCTACATGATGGTGACTGAATATTAACATCCCGATGTATTTGCATTATAATAATATAATTTTTCAGATGCATTATCCCTTGATCCACACCTGGATCGAAACGTTGGATGATTAATAAAATAGTAAATTTGCTGTAGAATTTCAAGAAGATCGAACCTTTGCGCCGATAGCATTTTCTTTAACATAATTCAAAATTCGATCGATAGAGATCACAATTCTATTCTTTCTGACTGTCTTCTTCACAGCAACGGACAGTTGTAAAATAGTTGAATATGCATAAAACAAGAGGTTCTCTACTTACAACTGCACCGAAATTGAAACCTCCAGATGCTGTGGCGGGTGCTGTAGATCCGAAATTAAATCCTGTATTCGAGTTGGGTGTAAATGACGTTGACGGTTGAGTTTGAGACGCTGGTTGAGGTACTCCGAAAATTGGGTTTGAAACTGCAGGCTGGCCGAACGCCGGTATTTCCGGTTTAGGTGCGTTGAACGCAAAACCGGAAGAAGTATTTGCAGCGGGATTATTAAATGTACTTCCAAAAACATTGCTACTCTGCGGCGTAGTTGTGTTACTGCCAAATGTGAATAACGGTTCCTGTGGTGTACTCTCGGGATTAGCACTCGCAGAGAAGTTGAATCCAGTTGCTGGCTTTGCTACCGGCTGCGCAGGAGTAGCGTTGAATGTAAACAGATTTGAACTTGGTGTGTTGGTTTCACCTGGTTTCGGTTTTGATCCAAATATATTAGGTTTCGCATCATTGTTGAACGTTGTGGAAGTACCGCTTCCAAAAACGGGAGTCGCAGGAGGTGCTCCGAAGGGAGACGGTGTAGCCGATGTTGCATTAAACGCTGGCGGAGGTGTTGCTGTTGGAACTTGTGGAGTTGGATTAAACAAAGGCGTTGGTTTGTTCTCCGCACTTCCAAATACAGGCAATTTAGTATCGGTCGATCCAAAAATTGAAGTTGTAGGTTTACTCTCTGTGCTCCCAAAGGCTGGTATTTTGTTGTCTGTTATTCCAAAAGCTGGTGGTTTACTAGCGTTCGCCACGAAGGTGGGTTGCTGCTTGTTCTCTTCCGTACCAAATGATGGTATAGCTTTTGCATCTGTGTTTCCAAATAATGATGGCGTACTCGTAACATTAGAGAATATCGAACTTGCGGTGGAGTCATTTGGTAGCGCCCCAAACGTTTTGGTTGCTAAACTTCCTTCTGTAGTTTTGTTATCGCCAAAAGTGAAGGTACTAGATGTAGTAGAAGCCGGCGTTGATGTTACTATTTGACCAAAAGTGGGCAAAGATGTTTGCACTGGTTTTGTTTCGGAGAATACAAAGGAAGGTTGAGTAGATGATGGAAGACTTGTCACTATGTTTGTAGAGATACTGCTGCTGGCTACGGTTGTGGCGCTTGGTACGCTGAATGTAAACACAGCAGTTGGTTTAATTTCTTGCGAAGTAGTCTGAGAAGTCGTAGTTAAGGTACTGGCGTTTGTAACAATACAAGATGCGATAGTTTCTGTCGTTGATTTGGTAACCGGTGCTATTGGACTTCCAAATAACAAACTCGGTTTGACTTCTTCTGTAGCCGACGGTTTGGTTTCAGGTTTTGGTACACCAAATGTGAATGTAGATGGAATTGTCGTAGACGATGATATACTAGCAGGTTGTTTAGCATTTCCTATAGCATTTTCTGGTTTTGGTATGCCGAACGAGAATGTCGACATTGGTTTTTCGGCCGGTTTCTCGGGATCCTGCTTTGCAACAGCTTTTTCACTACTTTTTACTTCTGCCTGGAATCCAAAACAATTGCTTACCGCTGGGACAACAGTACTGCTCTCAGGTTTCAGTACTTCACTTATTGGTTTTGTCTCTTCTTTCTGGATGCCAAACGTAAACTGGCCGACTTGACTGTTCGGTTGGCTCTCGCCGAATTTAAAGCCGGTTGTAGGTGTTACATTGTCAGTTTTTTGTTGATCAGCTTTATCTATTCCAAATTTGAAGTTAGCGGCTGTGGATGGGAATCCAAAACCAAATTGTAAATTGGAACTAGTGCTTGCAGTGGTATTATCCGGCTTTTTTGCTCCAGGCTTCAAACCGCCGCAACAAACACATTCGGTAATTTTCGCCTCATTCTGCACCATACACGAGTCACAAGTCCATGCACCTTCTGGTTTCTTAAATTTGTCTCCAAATCCATTTGCCACCAGTGGTGTTGCAGGGATTTTGCTTGTACCTCCAGTGTTAGGTTTGGTTGTATTGCAGCAAGGGCAAGTATCAACCGAAGCATTGTTCCGAACCATACAACAAGGGCATTCCCAGGTATCCTTGCTCGGTTTAAATTGATCCATAATCTCACTTTTCGTATCTGTTGAAGTATTCAATGGTGTACTAGTCGACGTACCAGTCTTCTTGTCACATGACTTGACAAAATACTTATTGTCCTTATTATCATCGACAGCATTTTCCTCTTTTTTAGAACTTGGTTTTGACAAATTTGATTTAGATGCTTCACAAGACAAGCACATAGTTGAACCTGAAGCGATTTTTAATTTACAATTGGAACATTCTCCAGTTATTTCGGAGCTTTTAACAATGTCTTTGTTATAATTTGGTAATTTTTCTGCCTTTGACTTCGAGTCATGTTTGGAGTCAGGTTTACGTGTATTACACGCGGGACATGCATTATCTGTTTCTTTGTTCCTCAGGAGACAAGAACTGCACTCCCATTGACTGTTTGAAAGTTTAAACTGAGATCCAAAATCATTATTGACTGTAGTTTTTGATTCACTGACACTGGAAGGTGTCGGCGACGATTCGGAGGTCTTGTCCTTAACATTTGGTTTGGCAGCTTTGCAAGCAAAGCATTGGGTTTCAATATCGTTGTTTTTGATCAAACAATCAGAACATTCCCACATGCTTGAACTCTCTTGCAGTACTTTAGCTTTCGAACTTGTAGTTTTATCCTCTTTGCTTTTCTCTAATTCGGTTTCAGTGTTGTTTGATTCTTCAATCTCCATCTTCTTGGATTTAGATTCGAAAACATCTGTAACATTTCCGAACTTTAAATGCAGAGGAGAAATACATTTGTCTGCACTCTTTGTTTTGTCCTTCGGTCTTGGTGCTGTAGATGAGCCAGACCAGATGAAATTTTGCTCTACAGAAGGTACACAATTACTAGACGACACTGTGGATTTAATATTACTTCTTTTCGAAGGCGAATTTAAGTTGCTAGACTGTTCGATCGATTGTTTGTCAGCACTGATTGGGCTGCTAAACGTAAAGTTATTGATAGATTTCAAATTTTTTGTGACGTTCGTTATTTTTATAGGACTCGCGAAGGTAAAAGTTTCATCCTTGGCTACAAAACTTTTATCTACCGACTTTGAGGTACCTGATGGTGTAAAGTTGAAGTTAGGTAAAGAAGATATGGGCAAAGGTATATTTGGTAAATTCAGTGGTTGAACAGTCTCTTGTGCAAGATCTCTCGGATCTGACCAGATCCGAGATTTACCTTTGAGTTTTCTATCATGTTTCGAATCCTCCTCGTCTTGTGTTCTGTAAAAGTATCATTTGTATAAATAAATATTTTTGTACAACGTATTAGGTTGTTGCATATAAAATGTCCAACTTTGAATCGTACCGTTAAACAATCACAACTTTTATCTAAATAGATTTATCGATACAAGCAAGCACCATTCTAATCAACGTATTCCATCAATAAACTTCGTCTTTATTGTATTACGGTAAAAATTGAATTTTCTTTTTTTAATGTTGTTTCTCCATGCATATAAAACGAATGCATGATAATCACATTGATGTTGAAATAAAATTTATTTAAAAGTAAAATTAGGATAGTAAGGATCTGCTTTATAGCTCGAAGTGATCTATAATAAACTTGTAGATTGTAATAGTATTTCTTGATCGAAACGCTTTATAACATTTGCATTCTAAAATAGGACATTTCACTTGCAACAATGTAATATGTAGTTCTAGCATGTATTTACCTGAGTTGGTATTCTTGCGGAGGTGGTGGTTCGCTTCGGGCAGAAACAATTTTTCTAGCCGCGAGTGTAGTGTCCTGTATTTTCTGACGCCGTCTCAATTTCAATATATCGGGTACGGTAGGTACAGTTAATTCGCGCGTTAAGTGACGCAACCCGACTTTAGTTGTCGGCGAAGTCTCTTCTCTAGTCCTTTTCTTATTCATCGATGTATTATTTAACATTTTCAATGGAATTTTCTTAGCGTCCGTTATCGGCGATGAGAAGTGTTCTAAAGCTTCTAATATTTTCTTAGCAGTTTGACTCATGCCAGATGAATCAACCACGCTTGTGTTAGACGGTTTTACTTCAACACATGTCCTTCTTGGAACTTTAAGTTGAATCTATAAATGAAAATTTCTTCATATAACTTGTTCGAATAAATTAACTTGTTGCGGATCGCAACAACGAGGAACGGCGCGTGCCGAAACGCCCGTACAGCGGCTTAGGCCGCGCGATTTACAACTCGACAGCAGACGCAGAAACCCTACAGACTGGTACCGAATTTTCATACTTTACAGCTTTTTAGGGCCACCGAGACCCTACCATAAAACAGCCGGACACCACGTGCGACAGGACAGAAACAGCGACGAACGCAACCATAAATTTAGACATCGACGAGACGAGACAAGCTTCCTGACAGTTTCCCACTCCGATTTCCAAACTTCCCAAGACACACCCACGACCAATTAAAAAACGCAACATTCCACCATCTACATCGACAACCGACCAATGACGACACAGCCGAGGTGACGTTAGACGAAACGTAACGAGACGCATCAGATCCTCTTAAAATCTCGAGAAAAACATTTTGAAACCGCTACCTAGAAATCGCTAACCTCGCTCAATACAAGACAGTACCGAATTCGCTACGCACTCTGTAATATATTGAACTTTAAATAAATTGTAATTAGTGTACATAGTACACCGTGTATACAAGTCAATCGAACAAGGTGCTCAGTGACTAATACTCATTGAGAGAAGGCGCAGTCATCAGAATCCTGCTTCCTTCGTATACATAACTATTATAATAATAATATTTATATAAATATGAGGCAGTACTCATCGCACTGATATTTAATGAAACATACCTCATTCGAAGTGTTAAATAAACCGCGACTTCGTCCGTAAAGACTAGCTGTGTTTGCTCCACCAAAAGTAGTATTTCCACTGTAAAATGGAGATGATAACGGCGATGCACGATCCGGCGTGTTTGTCATTACTGACGCGTTAAAACTTGGTCTGCGACTGCTTAAAGTATCTCGAGTACTATCTAAAAATAAAGACCTCGGAGGTTGTGTATGATTGGCTATGATAAAAAGGAAACATTTTTGTTAAAATACATGTTAAAGATTTGTTTTAGTATGATAATAATACTGTATCGAAGAAACGAAATATTACTTACTGAAATTTAATTTTTCATTATTAAATCTTTCTCTTTTGGAAAATGGAGAGCTATAGGATACATTCGACCCAGCCTCTTGCCTAATTGTTTGTGGTATAAGAGAGCTACAACCGCTAGTGCTCTCGCTGGATTCAGAATTATCGTCTGTACCATTTGCATTTCCATTATTTGTGGCAGTAACTAGTGAATTTAACTCAGATCTCTGAGGAACTATATTCCTAATATCCGATTGTATCGCAGGTGTGGAAGATACTAAACAGCTAATCCCACTTGGGCCAGCCATTGCAGGTTCACAAAAATCATCAGACTGTAAGTAACGATCAAGTAAGAAATTGTTTTACAACAGCCATTCCTTAGAAAAAATTATATTTACCGTTATATCATGAGCTGAATATTGTTGTTTAGATGGACTGGCTTTACTCAACGGAGTTTTAGCTCTTGTTTGAATTGTAAAGGTACCAGGTGGATGAGTTACATCCATGCGAATACATGGTCGTTTCAGAGGTGGAGGTTTTTGAATTTCTTCTTCGGACTCGACCTCTTCGGGGTTCTCAATGTTGTCTAATATATCTTCTTCATTTTGAGAAGAATTGAACCACTTACTAATCCATGATCTTTGCGGTATAAGATCAGTTACCTTTGTTGCTACCTTTTTCACAAATGACTAGAAAGAAGGAGTACAATTGATCTTTTATCTTTTGTTATACATAATTCGAAATAAATAATTACAAATAATTGTATAACAGTGTTAAGCAATATCAATACATATTGGTAAAAAGTATCAAATCAATGAATTACAAACAAGAACATAAATGAGGATCAACATTACTCTTATCTAATAAAAATGAAATTTTTTCTAACAATTTTATAATTATTACCATTTTTCAAGAAAACAATCTGTGAAGACAGTTACATGGTATTGCACAAGCTTGTGCAAAACTTAATTTCTTAATATGACAAGGAAGTTTATTCGGATACTTGCTCTATATGAATTAATTTAGAATGTTACAATAAAACGAAAATAGCACTGAATTTTTATATTATCAAATATTAATCTTCTCAATATCTCAAAAACTTAGTAACACTTAAATTAATTATTATAATCTACTTTCTGTATACTCTAGAATTTGAACTACATTATTTACAATGACCATAAAACATCATGTCAAAAAGTCTAAATGAAAGTGTCATTACAATAGAATATTAAGTGATAGGTTAGGTGAACTGTAAACTTCAAAATACGAATAAATGAAAATATTCTTCCCATAAATTCCGTACTATCCAAATTAAGTGCCGTTTTTGAGAACCAACATCATTTTGTAAACTTAAGTGCAACCCAATAGAAAACAGGTACAAATAGATAGCATATACATTTATATTTAATAAAATCTCATACGCTGTTGTTTAAAAAGTTCGAGTCAACTTTTGAGTAAAAATAGTATGTTTAAAATTGATTTCGAATTACTATCTTCTACCGAATTCTATATTATTCAAGTAATATTCAATTTTTTCGAATCAATATCTAAACATCAACTTATATGTGTCAGACATGAAAATATGTCAACGATAAATATTTTTGCAACGTAACAAAAATATCATACGTTCACATTTAAATAATTTCAAATAAGTTCGAAATATATTTTAATCTAAAATTTATTAGACGTACATCTATATTTTGAACGAACGATCGTTCAAGAAAGTTGAAACCCTGATAAGTCTGCTATTTAATAAGGATCAAGAGTCGCATCGAGGAATTTCTGAAGATTTTTCTCTCGGGAGGGAATCCCGTTTCAAGGTTAGACGTTGTAAGTGCATTCAATAGGTATATAGGAAAAGATTGAGGTTATCGAGAGCATACTCGCATAACCGTGACATCGTATGCGTCCAACGGAGATAGGTTTTCGGGGAAAAAGCAGTTTGAACGATATTCGATGCGCGTGTCGAATTCGTCGGTGGATTTGGTTAGGATGATGAGAGCGGGAAGAACCGTTGGACTAGGAACAGGTTCGTTTCTGTCGTAAAATGAGACTCATGAGTGGCTACTCACATTGTTTGCGTCGTAGGGCTTCGCATTGCGTGACGACGACCGTCTTCCGCTTGAATTGTTGTTTCCCTTGGCCATGATCGGACGTCGATCACTCCTATTTACGTGTGGAGAATACGAACGAAATGAACTTTACAGGTCGCATCCCAGAAATTGTCAGCGAATCACCAGCTTCGTGCACCGGGAACCCACGAGAGGAAATATGGCTGCCCCAAAGACCGCCACCAGGGCGCCCAGATTTCCCCCGACTATTGCGCTGTTCTCGCACTTGCCCACGTGACACGGTACGCGCTCGCTGACTTAAAATCGGCGTCACAGAGTATGCGCGTCACAGAACTGAAACTTTTGCTACAATTTTTCATTCTATAACAAATCCATAAATTAATAATGTTAATTAATCAATGCCCAACACTGTCAATAAATCAATAGATCATGGACTACTATTCATAGCGGCGTCGAATATTATCGTGGATGGTCACTCTCTATCGATCACTGGATAAAAGAAGAAAGAGAAACCAGGAGAAACTATAAGCGCGAAGAGTGGGAAACGTCTATTAGCAGAGAGGACTCTTTGCTATTAGTAAAAGCGCGGCAATATTCAATACTTACTATTATTTATTAATATTTAGTGATCCCAATTTCACGTGTATCCAAAATACACGTTTATACGTGTAGTTAATGTACGTCCTATCTTCTTTCTAGCATTTTCTCTCTTATTTCTCCCCCCACTTTTCTCAGTATCACTAAATCTTGCCACTGTGTCCCTAATATTATTTCAATCAGAGAAAATATCTCTGTTTCTATGCCTAATCAGAGAGGATATTCTCTAGTTGTAGTTTTTATTATAATAAATAATTGTCGACAATCCCGAACTTTTCGAGAATCCGTCCCGCTCCCGAATACAATTCTCGAACCTTCTCGAACCTTCTCGAACCGTCTCGACCCGCCTCGACCCAACATTTTCGGGTTCTCGCTCACCTCTCTACTGATAAAAATGACAGAAATCATAAAAGTTAAGTAAAATAATTGTTACATCAAATTTTATTCCTAATTTGAGAATGTCTAAACTTGTTCTAATGTTTCCTTTTGTAGATATGTAAGTTTATGATGCTACGGGTTACTTGCGAACGCATGCGCACTAGAAATTCGTTTCAGAAAAGTCCGCGCTTTCGCCATTGTAAAATACTCTGTATCTTACATCAAACAGGAAATTATACTGTAAAGAAGGTAGCCAGGAGGAATGTGGATTCGATTGGTTATTGCTTAAAAATATTTTCCATCAATCCCTCACTCGTAATAACTACATGTTCGTTAGTAACTAAGAATCATGCAAATATGATCCATGAATGATTTGGTATAGCATATGTGTAACGTGATTAAATTGTAATATGTACAAACTTCTCGAGGCAAACGACTAGATTAATTTCTACCAATAAGTATATATATATATATATATATATATATATATATATATATATATATATCAAGAAATCGATAGATCAGTAAAGAAATCATCATCACCATTCCTCTTCATCCAGCTTGTATATTTCTATGTAAATTGAGGGACTGAATGAAGAATATTAATCGAGAATGACACATGGGAAGGCTATGAAGCTATTTCTAAGAACTAGTGGGTATAGCGCGCGAATATTAGCTGGGTAAAGAATGCAAACACTCTAACGCTAACTAATTGGACACCACTGTATAAATATTGGTGATATAACGTGCGGCATTTGGCGCCAGTTTTAATTTATACGCCCCCCTGTGAATGCAGAATTGGGACATACCCAATCAGCGCGCTCCAGGCTTGAACTACCAGTCCGGGGGAGCAGTAGTAAATACCTACACACACCCGCAATGCTTGGCGGGCCGAGAAACTTTCCAAAACATTACAATCTCTGAAGAGTAACTGGTAACACCCGAACCATACCGAATCCAATTTCTTCTTCGTCACCCTCAAGCAGCGCCTTAGGTCCAAGAAAAGGGTCAATTGCTATCACTAAAAATTCAACGGCGGATATTCTCGTCGTCCAATGCCAATTCATACTAGTCCTACTTTTCGCGGTTTTCCACTGTTCATTGTCAATTGAATATCCACACACGTGCTCAGATATATGTATAAGGTCTGGTTCCAGGTAAAAGCAATATTATTATACAGAATATACATTTGTATGGAGATATATAAATATACAGTGGCTCACGAAACTGTACGAACGTCCTTTAAAATCGAACCAAACGACCTGATTTTTTTTTTACTAAATGACATGCAAAAAGATTTTGAAAAACTTGCAATTGATAGGTAGTTTTTAAAACTTTTTGACTTGAGCCCGTAAAGAAATTTAAAAATATGCGTTTTGTAGATTTATGTTCGTTATACACATGCTGAAAAATTTCAACTCGTGTTTTATGTGTAAAGATACAAACAGTAGAATCTTGAAACAACATACAATATCTAATATTAATTTGCGAACAACTTTGTTGAAGAGAAGGAATGCCCATAAAATATCCTACACAGTACAATATAAATAAATCTCCGCTATATGTACAGTTCTTTCAATTAACATACATATTCACTGACAATTACTGAATATTGAAAAGGTAATAATCGTAAAGGCGATAAGAACGTCCGTTCTTCTACTATTAACGATTAAAACGGATTTGTTCGAGGCATAGGAAAGATTAGAAGGAACAGAGCAAATAGGAATATAAATCCATTGCAACGCGCCAAAGTATTTTATCTAACGTAAACATATGTGTGTATCGAGCAATTTAATCGTATTTACTATCCTCCACTCTTATATAGCAAGAGATGAGAGAGATCGTTGGTCGTACACTAGCGAACTGAAAACAAGTTATTCATTTTATCGGTTTCCTAGTGGTGATTCAACATAATAGTCCCGCAACCAGTATAAAATTGAATACTCTGTGATATAATGTATAAGTAATAAGAATAAATGTGTGTTTATACTTCGAATAGCATACTCAATGAATGGAGAAAATATTGAATTACTGATGACGACAGAACACGTTATATGCGTTCTGTGTAACCTCCTTTACTGTTTAATTCACTAAAGGTAAACGATAAAACGAAACTAAACGTTGGATGAGTGTGCCATGAATTTGTTTCGCTATTATGTGTTTAGTATATTTAGTATTATTATCTGTTAAGTATATATTTTCGACTTATTTATTTAAGTGTTCATTGAATATTTCTGCGTTTGACATGAAATTCTTGTTATAATAAAACAGTACATTTTATGCGAATACACCACGTAAGTTAATAATTTCAACAATGTTCAAGAAGATTGTTATATTACTTTCAACCAATTAAAATTCTTCCTAACAAAAGTCGTTTCCTGTATGACATTTGTCATTTTGAATCTACATATTTAAACTGTCCATAAAATTGAAGATTCATAGTCCAGTGACAATATATTTATTATATTCTACTTGACACAAAGCAATTGTAGATGCGTTTAACATTAAAACTTCAAGACCATTTTCTTAGTTCAGAACAAAACAAAATTTATGATTGTTGCAGATTGTGATTATATTGAAAAATGAAGTTTGCTGAACATTTGTCTGCTCATATTACGCCTGAGTGGCGTAAGCAATATATTAGTTATGAGGTAAAGTAAATTTCTATTGGAATACATTCAACTGATATTTGTATTCTGTAATGTTAAAAATGATCATTTTAATCAATAGGAGATGAAAGCAATGCTATACACTGCCATAGAGGAAGCTCCATCGGCTGAAAGTGTTGAACCTGAAGTAATATCTCGACATTTTGCCTCATTTGATGAGGTATTTTTCACATTTTGTGATCGTGAATTGAAAAAGATCAACACTTTTTATTCTGGTAAATAAGCTTTGTTAAAACTAACATTAAATATGTCATTAGAAAAAAAATAAAAAATTTTGTATTATTTATTAGCACTGTTGTTGTATCATGATGCACATGTTCATATGTTATAAGAAGACTACAGATCTTAATTGCAAGACATAGGAATCAAATAGGAATTTATTTCTCTCTTTAGTGGTTTTGTTAAATTGCAAGGAATATATTGATACTGTTAAATTCTTGTAATATCTTCATTATTTAAAATTACACCCACCCATTCTTGTCATAAGTGCATAAAATCCCCAATCTAATTATAAGCCTATAAATATGTCCAATTTATTAATAATTGCATGTCTCTTACAGAGAAGTTGGCAGAAGCAACACGTAAATATGCGGCTCTCCTTAGCGAATTGAAAACAGCAGTAGAACTACAGCAGGGTGGAGGAAAAAATAAAGGGAAAGTACAGATTAAGCCGCATTTGCCAACAAGAAAGATGAGGGAACTGAAGCTTGCCTTCTCAGAATTTTATTTATCATTAATACTTCTTCAAAACTACCAGAATCTTAATTACACTGGATTTCGGAAGATTCTCAAGAAGCACGATAAGGTGAATGAGATGAAAAAATCTGTTAACTAACTTCTGCGCATATGTATGCTTAAATTCTTCCTATTTCTCTAGATTGCAGGTTCGTTTAAACAGTTATGAAAAAATACGGAAAGAACTGTTATTAATCTTTTAAAGTTCCTTACTCTTGTTACGCACAAGTAAAAAAAACCATTACTCTTTTCGTGATTATACTTTATGTATATCGTGATTATACCTATAAATTTTATTTTTACTTTCAGTTACTGTCAGTTGACGCAGGATCAAAATGGAGAGTCGAGTGTGTGGAAATTTCACATTTTTACACATCAAAAGATATAGACAAGCTAATACAGGAGACAGAAGCTACAGTAACAAATGATCTGGAAGCTGGAGATAGGCAACGTGCTATGAAGAGATTGCGTGTCCCACCTTTGGGTGAACATCAGAGTCCTTGGACCACTTTTAAAGTTGGATTGTTTTCTGGTAGCTTTATTGTCCTATTTGTAGCAGTTGTACTTTCAGGTAAGGTGTCGAATCATATTGAATTTATTAATAGACTGCGGATCTTTATACGAAATAAAAATTGTTTGCATTAATTGCAGGACACAGGAACCAAATAAAAATTTATTTTTTTCTCACACAGTTTTATTAAGCTTTAAAAAGTATATTGATATTCTCAAATTCTTTTAATCTTTGTACTGTGTCAAATTGCATCCACCCATTTTTGTCATAAGTATATCAGATCCGTAGTCTACTCATTAATATACATTATTGACATAATATTTTTACGTGTCCCTTGGTATTTTCAGCAATATTTCACGATGGTGGAGAGAATTTGAAAATTGCATTTAGATTATACCGTGGACCTTTACTCATCATACAATTATTATTCCTAATTGGTGTGAACGTTTATGGTTGGCGATCGTCCGGTGTAAACCATGTACTGATATTCGAATTAGATCCACGAAATCACTTGTCCGAACAACATCTTATAGAACTAGCAGCTGTATTGGGAGTTGTATGGACTCTCAGTTTGTTAAGCTTTTTGTATAGTGCCAGTTTAAGCATTCCACCATACGTAAATCCATTAGCATTAGTCTGTATCATGCTAGCATTCCTTTTAAATCCATTGAAAACGTTCCGTCACGAAGCAAGGTTTTGGTTGTTGAAAATTATGGTAGGTATCGTTAGACTGATAAAATGCGAGATACGAAGTTCAATAATTTTTCTTTTTCTCTTTTAGGGCCGCATTTTAATATCACCGTTCGCGTATGTAAATTTTGCTGATTTCTGGCTGGCAGATCAGTTGAACAGTATGGCAACAGCGCTGTTGGATTTCCATTTTTTGACATGTTTCTATATTACTAATGGAAATTGGCTAGAAGCTGGCGATTCAACGCAATGCATGTCAGGTTCCTTAATAGTTAGGCCTATAGTGAATTGTTTACCTGCATGGTTCCGTTTCGCGCAGTGCGTTCGACGATACCGCGATTCCAAAGAAGCGTTTCCTCATTTGGCGAATGCCGGGAAATATTCAACAACATTCCTCGTTGTCATAACGAATACTTTGTGCGCTTATTACGCTGGTAAGTAATATGTAAATGATAAGAAGTTCAGTTATGTATATGTCTTAACAATTACTAATAATGGAAACTAGAAACAATGCAAAAATAGGAAACAACATTGTAAAAATAACTTGAGATATGTATTCAATTTTAGTGGAGTATCAAACTCGATGGGAAAATCCATGGCTGTGGCTTTGGGTGATTAGTTGTTGTGTTAACTCCATATACTCTTTGACATGGGACCTAAAGATGGACTGGGGCCTACTAGATAGCAATGCTGGCGAAAATAAATTTTTGCGTGAAGAAGTTGTATATTCAGCTGCCGTGTGTATTTCTATTCATAATTATGTATTTCTATTTTGAATCTAATATTTATTGCAGTCACTTTTTTAGGGATTCTATTATTTTGCTATAATCGAGGATTTGGTTCTAAGATTCGCATGGATTGCTAGTTTCGTTCTCATCGAATGCGGATACGTTTCTAGCGATTTAATGACGTCTGTCGTTGCACCTCTTGAAGTATTTAGGTGAGCTCTCATTAATTTTATCATTTACATTAATTACATTGCTGTGGATTCGATAATGATCATTAAAAATTATTTCTGATGCGCCCTAACTGACGTAATCGTATTGTTGCTCGTAACGTTTGTAACCAGAATATTTTGTAGTTTGATTCCACTTACATATTATTGTAATTTCAGGAGATTTGTATGGAATTTCTTCCGATTAGAAAACGAGCATCTCAATAACTGTGGTAAATTTCGAGCGGTTCGGGATATATCGATAGCTCCAATAGAGAGTTCCGATCAAACACAAATTTTGCGCATGATGGACGAAGAAAATGGTGTACTTAATAGAGGGAAACGTAAAGTAGGAGGTAAACGACAAGCCATTCTCAAGGAAGATAAACGGCTTAAAGAAGAAACAATTGATATAGATATATCGAATGCCAGTTAAAAGCGTGATAAAGCTTTTTAACTTTTTAGGTAATTTTATTTGTAGGTCCTTTTTTTGTAAAAATACATTCTTTGTCAGAGTTAATTTCAAACTTTATAAACGATGAATATCTTGCTTTTATATTGACCAGAATTGCAAACTACAAAGCAAAAATTGTTACAAGTGCCTTGTTGTACATTACTCTTAAAAGAACTTTTTGTTAAACTGTGGGTTTAATACGTTCACGAACTGGACGTTCTAGCTTTAACTTTTAGAAAAACAATAATTTTTGTAGAAGCAATAACGGATAGTCTCAATTTTTGCGAATTACGTAATATTATTTCACTAATTTCAAAATAGGTTCTAGAGAAATTATATTTTGGGTACTTGTTGTCCTTAACCGTGAGTCATTCAGCGTCTTTGTGTTTAAGATCATTACGATTTATTATACAAGAATCATGGAACTGTGAACACGTTAACAATTTAGTATTATAATTAGACTACGGATATCTATATAAAAATAGATTTTTGGTTCCAGATAAAGAAAACTCATTAATCTTCGTTGATCATTACTATACTGAGTTTAGGCTATGATTAATACAGTAAACGCATACCGTCTGCGGTCTAATTATAATATTTAAACTATAGAGTCTTCCAAAAATGTACTTATGCGTAAATGTACAGATCTCGGATTTTATGCATTTACGGTATACTGAAATGTCTAAAATTTAGTACAGTAAAGGCTTAACTATAGTTTGATAAAGTTTTTATACAATTCGGAATTTGGGAAAATTCTGAATAGAATAATGATGTCCTATACTCATTGGCCTATTAAACTATATATTTGCATAAATATCTGTAATCTTACAATGTACAGACCTAACAAGTTTATAGTTTTCAACCTTGATGATGAAGCACACAGTTAAAAAATATATAAAGCGTGACAAAAAAAGTAGAACGTCATACGCTAATTACACGCAAAGATTTCAGTAACAAGTAGGTGCTGAAACGTTAATTTATCATGTGAATTCCAAAAAAAGGGCTCGCTTATAGTTTAACAGTATTTGCAAATGGTACTTAGTGCAAGTAGTACAGTGGCACTGGCACTGGTGCGTTTAAAATGTGCCTTTAGAATAGTAGATTTATCAGAAAATAGATTATTAGATTACACAATGTCTGTAATACCATTTAATCGATATGGTAAAACAAATTGTATTATTCAGTCACGTTACATGGCACAGGTGCCGTTGAAGGTACTTATACACACAAATTACGAAGGAACAATATTTTATTTTGTTACCTAATCGATTCAAATCAATACTAGCGAAGAATCTTCGTATCAATAGAAACTACTTAAGCATATACATACACCTAAAATGAGCCTTTAATAAAAACTACGTATTAAGTACTTAACATTGCCTACAATGTAAGACGGGTTTTGTACAAGTATTTTTACGTGTATGTAAAATTTGTAAGATAGATACGTGCTGGAGGATTCTTTATCATCATCAATGGCGGCTATGATATTAGTGATAGTGTACATAGAATTATATGTTTTGTACTTAATGCATAAGGGGCAATAGAAAATCCTAATATAATTTTTTTATGTATTTTACCAAAACGAAAACTACTTTAGAGGTCTTTCTAATGTTTATAAAGAAAAGAAAAACAAAATCTGAGCAGCCACCATTCATTTTTATTCATATTAATGTATTAGAAGTGGAATTCCAATTATTGTAATGCTTTTACATGCATTTTTATACATACTTTATTGTCAAAATGGCAGTGGATATGATAGTGAATGAAAGCTATTCCTAATTGAAAATGACAGATATTTTTACATGCAATTGTATATAATTATATATTATATCAAGTATGTACATTTAGATATAAAATACTTATATTTCGTTAATAAAATATTAAGTATCGAATATGTGGATGTTACTTCGCGATCTAATTATTGTAATGCAGCTTGTAAGTTTATTCATCATAAAAATTTATTTATTTATAACAGTACACGTTATACATATACACGATAAAGTCTGCGCCGAGTCGTGAATAATACAATATCGGATATTATAAAATGTTACACTGTACACTATAATGGATATGATAAATCCACATTATACGTAACACTTTCGGGCTAAATAATGAAAGAAAGCAATACATATAAACGACTTAAAATATTTAACATATTAATGTTAACATTATGTTCCTCCTTTACATTTCATAACAAAAAAGACTTTAAGAATTAGAGTTATGCTGACAATGGCTAACAAATTAATACAGAGAATACATTTAACATTCTGGAATAAAAGATATATCAACGTTAAGCATTATTTACTTGCATCATTCTTACTCTCAAAGTTGTACTTAGTTTAAATGCCTGTTTTAAGTATTACCAAATATTCCAGGTTATTTTATTGTATAAAATAGAAAATTGTTCTGTGATGTACCCTAATTTATGTACTTAGATTTGTGTTAAATTTCACTATTGTTTTCTTTTTTGCCAAATATATTATATGCATTATATAAACAATTCACAATTTCTATGAAATACATTAAAAGGTTTTAAGTAGCGTACCCTTTATTAAACTGATTTTTTGAAATATGCCTATATTGTTATGATTACGATCTTACTATTGTGTTGAAAGAAACGTAAAGAGAAGATGGAATATTTTACAAATTACAAAGAACGTATGATGACACTATTCAAAGAAATCTATTGCGTGGATATGTCACACAAGCATCTATGAATTAAGAAAATACTTGGAAAACTTTGGCAATACATTTAGCAACAAGTTGACTGCACAAGTTCTTGGGCAACGAGTTAGTAGATTCCGTTTATCGATAAGTTTACAAAATGGTCCTCGTAATCCTTGCATATTTCATTGATTTACGTTCTATCTTACGTTGCGCAAAGAGAATCGTTATACCTACAGTTTTCCTTTGGAATTCTTACATAATAAATATACATATAACTATGTGTTATATTAATCCTTTAAAGCCTGAATCTTATTCTCACGAGAATGTGTTGGAGAAGTTTCAACAAACAATATACATTTACCGGATATAACAATTGGTACTGTGTACCGAAGAAAATAAATAAATTCACTAATTCGTACAAAATATTAATTTGTCATTGTACACATCGTACACATAGCCACTTCACTACAATTAAAGACGTAATTAATGTGTGTATCGTTCTCTGTCTATACCACTACCTTTTAATTATCCAGGCTGTGGACAAGCGGATTAACTAAAATCTGTAACAGTAATTAATTAATGTACATTTACGATGAACGAGTAATCGCACGTGTATTCTAGAATCTGGGGAAAAAATTAAGCGTTGAGCAAAATCTTTCAGTACAATAAACAAATCAAAACAAAACAAAACGCGAAACGTTCAACAATACAATGGTTAAACAGTAACCTGATTGTAATTTAAAAAACATGTACGAGAGAATCGGTTAGAGCGTTTGCAACACAACTCAAATGCCAAGGGTTAACGAGTCGTGTTCTCAGCAGGTCTTCGAGATGCCGATATCGCTACCATGACTGCTCGACGCTTTCGACTTCCTTTCAGGGTCCATGGCGATCGAGATGAACTCCTCGGAAATTTTCTTATCGAGTCCTGTGTACGTTTGCGCTAGATCTACTTGATCCTCTCCTATCGAAGACATCCTTTTCGGGGATTCTGATTTACCTTCAACTTGTCTCTTCCTCTCTACTGTATTTTCATGTTCTGAACCTGCAGGACGCTTTTGCTTTATTCGCATCTGTAACATAGTATCATTTTCCATCATTAAATTGATATCAAAGATTATTAATGTATCAAGAAATATTACTAGAGCTACCCCATAAATAAAAATAACTTCAGATTTCTAGTTTTACTATTATTATCAGACATAAAAGAGCTTCTGTTAATTTTTAAGCATACCACAATAAGAGTAAATTTAAATCTTTATAAATACACAGTTTATAATTAACATAATAAAATAATATTCAATTACTCTGATCGCTCTGTATTTCCAGTGTTAAATACAATTTTCAGGGAACATAGTTTGCCACTGTGAGATCAAAATGTTTTTAGAAACTTGATTGGGCTAGTTAAAGATTGTTAAAATTTAAGATTTCACGGACTAAGACTATTCCCACGTATTTTCATAATTCTGAAATACTGTGAATAAATTAGATCAGTCTCTGTCGTTAAAAACTGGCAAGAAAGTAAAATCTAATGGACGGAATTTGTTATGCTCCACTTTCACAACTATTGAAATTTTATGATCGTGAAGCGTTTCGAAAGATGTAGAGACTAGGCAACATTTTCAAATAACATCTTTTAAATGTTTCTGAAGCTGTTCCCTGAGTTGCACAATTATATGCAAAACAGGCGAGGAATTTCTGTTTTATTTGTCGTAAACGTATCGCCAAGAATTTCACACTGCTGTAATTCCTCTGAGGTCGTAAAATGATGGCAAAAAGAATTGGCTAAGTGTGACGTGCCGGATTTGTTAAAACTTTACACACTGATGGAATTTGTGAAACTATTGAGCACGAATTTTTTTTACAGCGACACATAACTGGAAAAATGATTTAAGATGGAAATAAATATTTAAGTACAAATATGTTAATAGAAATTTCGTGAATTATAATGAACTCCTTTAGAAAAAGATAACGCAGTTATACATATTACAGTTAATATATCATATATGTTCTATTATAGTTAATATAATAATTTTATGCATTTATTAATGCATAGATTAGAGGAATTTAAAAATTTTTATGTATCATTCTCACTTTAAATTATTAAAGGAGGAAAGAAATTTCTGTTTCGCTTCTGTTCATTGTAATGCCAGCAATTTTTATTGTTCATAAAAATCCGCTATCTAGTAATTAATGATAAAGTATCCTCCTCATTCTATATTTTGAAGGGTAGTTTCATCCCTCAAACATTCATACCAGTGCTAACATAGCAGAATATTTTCTAGAATTCTGATTCTGTGTAAAGTTTCATAAAAATCAATGAGGTATAATTGAGTGGTATAATTCATTGAAATGATAAGACCTACCATTTGGGACGGGGGTCGTCCAACATATGGCATGTGAGGGGCAATCATGGGAATGGTGCCATAAGCTGGAGATGGCATCGGCATGGGTCTAGCAGGTACGAATCCTCCAGGAAACTTTGCTGCAGATGCTGGCACTCCATAAGGTGGCTGTAACAATCAAAAACATATGATCAAGATTAAAGAATTATATTTCCTAACTTTCAAAGTTTTTACATTATGAAGGATAATCATCCATCTCCACGTCAAGTTTGGATATTAAAAACATTCCCACTATTTCTAAAAATTTAATAATAAGAATACAATGTCCTCTTTAGGACAGAAAGTGCAAGATATGTGGGGTAAAGGATGAAACAGTATGGCGCATTCTAAGAGAATGGGAACAAGAGGAGGCATGAAGGTGGAGGAATTTTCAAGAGAATATGGAGCAGGATCCGAGATGATGAGAAGATTTCCTAAAGATAAGAAAGAACAAGACTGAGATACAACGTATCAATAGAAGAACAACAAAAGACCTCTTTCGATTAAGTTTTGTTTAAAATTAGTGGATGGTTTATAGTTATTAAAGCACAAGATTGTATAAAATTACGTCTTATACAATATAAAATTGTATACAAACGAAGAGGGGAGTCCCTGCGAAGGCAGAGAGGCAAGACAATATATAATAAATAATAATGAATTTCTTCTTTTACTCCACGAAATGTTTTAAAACATGTATTGTTTAAAATTAGTGGATAGTTTATAGTTATTAATGCACAAGATTGTATAAAATTACGTCTTATACAATATAAAATTGTATACAAACGAAGAGGGGAGTCCCTGCGAAGGCAGAGAGGCAAGACAATATATAATAAATAATAATGAATTCCTTCTTTTACTCCATGAAATGTTTTAAAACATGTATTGTTTAAAATTAGTGGATAGTTTATAGTTATTAATGCACAAGATTGTATAAAAGTACGTCTTATACAATATAAAATTGTATACAAACGAAGAGGGGAGTTCCTGCGAAGGCAGAGAGGCAAGACAATATAATAAATAATAATGAATTTCTTCTTTTACGCAACGAAATATTGTAAAACATGTTTGCAATATTTTAAATATAAATTAGATAAATCGTGTATACTATTCTACAGGTAATTTGTTAAAACATAACTCTCACGCTTCGTTTCCATAATATTGCTTACAACAGAAAATTACGTTAACGTGTTAACACACGTGACTGCACATTTCCAGCTAGATCTAGCGCTGCTCAATTAGCGGGATTGAATGCGACACGATGTTAAAGTCAAAGGGAATCTGTGAAGCAGGTTTATTTTCTTGACACAGAAACGCGTGCACCGAGCTCGTGCATCTCCAAAATGTAGGCACAGAAACCGCCTGGAGCAACGAAGAGTTTCTCTCTGAACTTTCTAGCTAGCGTGTCACTGACCTTTCACTACCTCTCGCCCAGCAGGGGTCAAGAACACTGGTCGTCGATGAAAGGGGTAGTGGGGGAGGATCGGTACTCACCTGGATCATCGGATGCATCTGCATCATCGGCTGCACCACGTAAATCGGCTGGCTCTTCGGCACGTGGTGTTGAGCTGTGACCCACTGGTGCACCATGTTGCGGGTCTTCAGACGACCGTCGCAGAACAACTCCTCGTTGTTGTTCGTTCTGAGGCATCCGCAGAGCTTCGGGGTCAAGATCAGACAACTGTAGCCGGAAACCAGCAGCTCGGCCAGGCTGGACACCAGCAAACCAATGCTCGCCAAAAGACCCGCCCAGCCACCTTCCACTTGGTCCACGTCGCCATTTTCACCCTGCAATTTTATTCACATTCGTTTTACAAGATATACAAGTTGTATAAAAATTATATGTCACGACTACCATAGCGGGATTCTGTACTTCTGGAGATCTGTTAACACGTTAACGTAAATGCCGTCTATAGACGTTCACTGCTTGGGGTTGTAGATGCAAATGACGGCTATAGACGTCCGCCAATTTTTAGGATAATAATTTTATTCTGTAAGTTCATCGAACTACACAAGAATCAAATAATTAACAAAAGAAATGTTGCTTTTGTCGTCTATCCTCGATTTCAGTGTGAGCGTCCACGTGTTAAAAAGAAAATGGCAGTTTCTTGTAATGTTTCCATAATATTAAAAAATGTTTAGAATGTCTTAACAGATTTAATTGAAACAGATTTAACAGAAACGGCGTAGCACAAGTCTTTTGCTTATGCAGAGTCGTATTTTTGTATTCAAACTTCAATATTGAATTGAAACAGGTTTAACAGAAATGGCGTAGCACAGGTCTTTCGTTTATACAGAGTTATATTTTTGTATTCAAACGTCAATATTGAATTCAAACAGATTTAACAGAAATGGCGTAGCACAAGTCCTTTTTCTTATGCAGAGTCGTATTTTTGTATTTAAACTTCAATATTGAATTGAAACAGATTTAACAGAAATGGCGTAGCACAAGTCTTTCGCTTATGCAGAGTCGTGTTCTTGTATTCAAACTTCAATATTGAATTGAAACAAATTTAATAGAAATGGCGTAGCACATGTCTTTTGCTTATGCAGAGTCGTATTTTTGTATTTAAACTCCAATATAAATATAAATAAATTAACGTTATAAACATCAGAGGATTGTCTTCGTTAGACTCTACCTAATATAATGATAATAATTGTATATAATCGTGAGCGTCCACGTGTTAAAAAGAAAATGGCAGTTTCTTATAATGTTTCCATAATATTAAAAAATGTTTAGAATGTCTTAACAGATTTAATTGAAACAGATTTTACAGAAATGGCGTAGCACAAGTCTTTTGCTTATGCAGAGTCGTATTTTTGTATTCAAACTTCAATATTGAATTGAAACAGATTTAACAGAAATGGCGTAGCACAGGTCTTTCGTTTATGCAGAGTCGTATTTTTGTATTCAAATGTCAATATTGAATTCAAACAGATTTAACAGAAATGGCGTAGCACAAGTCCTTTTTCTTATGCAGAGTCGTATTTTTGTATTTAAACTTCAATATTGAATTGAAACAGATTTAACAGAAATGGCGTAGCACAAGTCTTTCGCTTATGCAGAGTCGTGTTCTTGTATTCAAACTTCAATATTGAATTGAAACAGATTTAACAGAAATGGCGTAGCACAGGTCTTTCGTTTATGCAGAGTCGTATTTTTGTATTCAAATGTCAATATTGAATTCAAACAGATTTAACAGAAATGGCGTAGCACAAGTCCTTTTTCTTATGCAGAGTCGTATTTTTGTATTTAAACTTCAATATTGAATTGAAACAGATTTAACAGAAATGGCGTAGCACAAGTCTTTCGCTTATGCAGAGTCGTGTTCTTGTATTCAAACTTCAATATTGAATTGAAACAGATTTAATATAAATGGCGTAGCACAAGTCTTTTTTCTTATGCAGAGGCGTATTTTTGTATTTAAACTTCAATATAAATATAAATAAATTAACGTGTTAAACATCAGAGGATTATCTTCGTTAGACTCTACCTAATATAATGATAATAATTGGATATAATCGTCTATTTCAATAAATTTAGAGAATCTTCTTAGTTTTCTACGAAAGTTTGTCCTTTACGAAGAGAAGAATGTTATGTCGGCTATAGAACCAATCCCAGCGAATGATCTTTCTCTGAATATTTTTAACAGTAGATCACCTCAGTTTGTTGAGGAATTTGTGGCTCTCGAATGAATGATCAGGTGTATGAATGGAAGGGGTCAGATGGATCCCGGGACCGTAGGTAACAGGTGAGGCGAGATAACTTCATCAAAACATGGAAGTGTCGCAATAGACCATTGACCAGACATCGTCGCATTCCATTGAGACCCAAAGAGGCGGGGACAGGCCGTAGGGCCTGACGATGACCGCGTTTTAACCTTGTCATTGGGAACTTTCTCCGGCAATCAAACGGTTCCAGCGGCCCTGTTCCAGTCGGTCTGCCATCGCCAAAACCTGCCGAGTCGATCGGCAGACGAGAAAACGATGGGAATCGAAACGGGGTCACCGGTACCAGTCGACTAATTGGGGAACGTATCCATCAACGATGAATCTCGTTCATTATCGCGGATGTTGCGCGCCGGAATTCATGCTTTGTTTACTTCTGAATTCGACTACAATTATTATTAATGAATACAACGACAAATGAAATTCCGACATTTAGAAACAAACTTTTTGTTACTTATAACGTGACACAATTTCATCGCTCTTTGTGTATTATTTTTAATGATAAATCATGAACCTTTCTCAACCAGCATATGTCCGGATATAATAATGCATTAAAAAAAATTGCATCAATTTGCTACTTGTATAATTCATAACTAGACTTTGAATTTTATGCATTTGTGAAATAAATGGATAATTCATATATGCAAAATAGTAAATATGTTTAAGGAATTTGAGGACACTATTGTATTATTTTCAATTTATTAAAATTATTAACGAAGAATTAAATGTCCGTGTGGGTCCTGTACACGACAAGATACGTGGAACACGTATGAGGAACAAACTGGTATCGAATCTTGCACAGAAAGTTTGAAATAAATTCATTCAACAACGTTAGATTGTTAGCAATTAAAGGGAGATATAACAAATGTACAAAATTTCATTAAAATCGATAAAAGGTTGCTACGAGCCATAAATAATTAAAAATTTAAATGTTTTTACATATTTCGATGCCTGTAGGATTTTCATGTGTCAATCGATTTTGTTGGAACTTTGTGTTTATGTATATAAATTACTTAGATCTATAAAAGTCATTATTAAAATTTTCATTTTATGCACAGACGAAAAAGTAAAAAATCTTGACCATCGTTTTTTTCGTCGAAATTCCGAGCAATAGCAATTTTTTCAGATATTACCTAGTAAACTATCCAATTATAAATATATCCAAATCGTTTCCAAGAATTTTTAAAAAGTTATTGGTTTTTAAAGGGGGTCCACTTTAGTTTGGCCGTGACTGTATGTACTTTCCGTCGTGTGTGAAGAGGAGAAGAGGATAGAAGCGGGAAGAGAAGAGGCCGCTGAAAGCACCACGTACCGGTACAGTGAGTAAGGTCATTTCCGGTGTCCTCTGCGAGTCCCTAACGATCGCAGTCAAGGCCATGATGGCGGCCATGTTCGAGAGGGCAAGGGCGACCAGGCTAGCCGCGAGGTGAGCCGTCGAAAAGCTTGAGTTCGCTTTGCTCGAGGACGTCGCGAGCGTCGCGACGACGCCCAATGCACCTGCGACAAGGGTGCCCACACCTGCCCACAGACCAGCACCTGATCCACCCAGTGAGGCGCCATGCACCAGCACCAGGATCCCGAATACCACCAGCACTATACCTGCAAAAACCATTAATTTAAATTTATTCTTCCTTCGAAGTATTCGATCCTATGGTTACTGCAATTGTTATTCCTGCAATTTATATCATAATAATCATATGTTTCATTCAGCTTCATAGATAACAATTACACTTGGTTTACATAGCCCTACATTCATTTTGTAAAGCTATCTTATTCACACGTACGATCAGAGCTGGGTAAAATACTATTTCAAATAGTAAATAGTCTATATTAATTTAAAATATACCGTTTAAAAAATGCTATTTCAAATAGTAAATAGTCTATATTAATTTAAAACATACCGTTCAAAAAATACTATTTCAAATAGTAAATAGTCTATATTAATCTAAAACATACCGTGCACTGTTAAATATAAAATAGTTGATTAGTTAGAAAATGTTTTCACAATCAGTGGCGCGTTATGACTACTTGGGGGTCCTACGCAAAGTAGAATTTTGGGGCCCCTAACCTCAACTAATTAACTTTCACGTTGGAAAAAATAAAACAATTGTAAAAACATCTACATATTTACTATTGCATAAAAAGTGAAATAAATTCTCCATCATCCATGAAAAGATTTTACATAAAAATACAAAATATTTGGTTTGTGTTCGGTGCCCCGGGCATTTGCCCAAGTTGCCCATAGGGTAATACGCCACTGTTCACAATAGTATTTTATTTGACGATTTATATGAAAATATGGAATAAATTTGACACCTCGTTTTCGAAAAGATCGAGTTCGAAAATGTTATTGTTTCGTGCATTTTAATATTAACCGCTTCCTCGATCGATTTTCATCATCAAAGAATATTTTAAATACTACTTAACGCAAAATTCAAATATTTTATTTCATGTTTCAGATATTATCAAAATAAAAATTATTTCATTTGCGGAAATGTTACTGTTCATCTAAAACGGTATTAGCAATAGATTTTCTCTAAAATTTTACACAGCATTGTATAAACATATACAAAAACAGATCATCTTCGCTCATCAACTGTACGATTACATAATGATATTGAAAAATAAGCAAAATTTTGTTAAGAATAAAATATTCTTCCTCACTGAAAAAAAATCAACTTTGTACATTTATAAAAATTCAAGGGGACAAAACATTGTAGATAGTTTTATAAAGAGAAACGATAAAGGTAAGACAGCCTTTTAATAATTAAAAGAAAGCTAAATTAATATTTATTGAATTCTGTTTGATATCTTTACCGTGTTTTATGTATTCGCAGCTAAGAAAAGTTAACTTTCTATTTTCTTTTCAAAATGTATGGCAGAATAAAAATAATATATTATAATCTTATATGTATCATGTATACCAATGAACTATAAAGTGTTAAAAACCGAATTTCGTCAAACATATTAGACGACAAAATGGACTGGGAGATCGCAAACAATCGTGCCTTTCGTGCATGTAATTCGATACCGAGTAAAAGTTAATTTCCTTAGAAAATTCTCTGCAGTTTAAGCTCTCCAGAATATCCCGTTTCTACTTACCGTGTGCAAATAACAGATTCTACGTGATAATAACCATAATTAGAATTAGGCCTAGCCCCGAGCGAACCATCGAATCACAATGAATCGCAGTGTAGCGATTCTCTACGGTTTGCAGGCCCGCGGAAAGAGATACATAAGTATTACTTTCTAAGTGAAATGTTTTCACTTTTACGTCGATTTCTATGCACTTTGGAGAAATGCCTAGTCAGTGAGCATATAATAGAAGCTTCCCTTTTTTAGTTACAAAAATCGTATATCAAGCATGACAAATTTCAAACAATTCAAGAACACATATAGTTCGCAGGAACTTTAAAATCTTGAATGTGAACGAATATCAAAAGAAGAATCGGCATAAAATATTTACTGTTGTAAAATATGAATCAAATAACTATAATCATTGATAATTGCATGTATAATAAGTGTATAATAAGTTTGGACTTTACAAATGTCTTATACGTTAAATCTGTATGTTACTAACTAATGGATTCAAATTAATCAATTCAAGTCACCTATTTTAAGAGCGGTTTCACTTTCCGCCATCTTGATCCTATTGTTAAGGTTTTCTACACACAAATTGTGAACGCGTTTAAGTAAAGGGGCAAGACACCGGTGGACATTTTCGAAACTAATTTACGTAATGCTTTCCATTGTCCGGTTAATTAGTTAGAAATTCGCTTAGACTCTGATGCTAAATCGCGTGACAAGACATCGGGTTCTTGCGATCACCGGTAATGGAGAACCAATCTCGCGGCTATTTAAGTTCAATTAAATTTCTGGTTTCGCGTACACGCCATACTCCAAAACTAAATCACTTAATACACGACTCAAATTACTCGGAGCAACTCGTTTAATAATTTAATCCAATGAAATGCGAACAATCCAGACACAGTTTTGTATTAATCATTGTATAATGCATGTAAATTTGACTTGGAGTGCACAATATATTTTCTTTCAAGCCAAAATACTTAAAATTGTACGAGCCTTGAATATTTTGTCTTTAAACAAGGTCCTAAAATGTTTTTAACACTAGGTTTACGGAGCACTAAAATTGATTATTTTACATTGCTTTATAAAAATAATAAAATTGTATTTACTTAGATCTTCAGCGATTTTTATTGTAATATGTACACAAAAAAATTAATCTATTTAATAATTCCTCACGAATGCCTCCTTACACTCTTAATAATCGTAAATTAACAATTTTTGAATCCGTCATTTTGACGGGCCCCGTAAATCTAGTGTTAAAAAATGTTTTATTTGGCTGACATGATTCCAGCTGCTCTGATAATTTGAAACAGGTAATGAAGTATCCTTTTTATTAGTATGAATGTGGCGACAATAAATAATTATTACTTAAAAACAATTAAGGGCCCTCTATAATTCGAGATATGATGTCTAGATTTGTTTTGTCTTTGGCATAGTAGTTTTCTTAGTTGGATTTTTAGTTTATACGTTAGTGATAAGTCTGTGCTACATTTTTATTGAACAACTAGATTGTGTAAATCGGTTCTAAAGTGCCATATGAATTAAAGCATTGCATTTTAGGTCCGATTTGCATAATCGGATTTCACGATATAGCAATATGCCGTGCAGAATGCATGTGGATATAAATAGTATTTCGTTAGATATTTTTTTAAATCGATTTTCAAAAAATTGCTCACTCCTATTACTTTCTAGTATCTCCTTTTCCATTAGCTCATTGTCCTCTACTTTATAGCAATCTTCCAATAAATGCTTTATTGTACCTATTTGTAAATTGTATATAATACATTTCCTTTTTTCATCATCTCGGCTATCCTCTTTCACCACTTTTTCTAAGTATTCTATCTTACCTACAGTTCTTATATATTTGTATCTGCAGTTACATTTCGCACTCTCAATTTTGTTATACAGTATTTCATCGTTAATTGTCGTGAACTTCGGAACGATAATTGTCGCAAAACAATCCCTCCTCCCGCGGGATATACACCGTGAGGGGCCATGAAGCTCGAGAGGCCTCGGTCGCCGAGAAGTGTAACATAATACGGGTTGAGTATATCGGTGAGAGCACTATTAATCCAATGACAAAACTTCTTTATTTTTTATTATTTCTTGATGGAACTTTCACCAACATATTCGTGGCATGTTTCTAATGAAAATGATACCAAATAAGATATAATATATTTTCACCAATGCATTTGTGGCGTTTTTCCGATTAACACTAGGTTTACGGAGCACTAAAATTGATTATTTTAGATTGCTTTATAAAAATAATAAAATTGTATTTACTTAGATCTTCAGCGATTTTTATTGTAATATGTACACAAAAAAATTAATCTATTTAATAATTCCTCACGAATGCCTCCTTACACTCTTAATAATCGTAAATTGAAAATTTTTGAATCCGTCATTTTGACGGGCCCCGTAAATCTAGTGTTAAAATAATACCAAACACGATATAATTCGGATCATATTTACAATAATGTTCCGAAACTTTCATCGTCCTCGTTACACAAGTAAATACCATCGGAATTATATCTTATTTGGTATCATTTTCATTAGAAAAATGAAAGTTCCATAAAAAGATAATAAAAAATAAAGAAGTTTTGTCACTGGATTAATTGTTGTTTTCACACCGACATACTCGACCTGTATTATGTTACACTCCTCGGCGATCGAGGTCTCTTGAACTTTCTGTCCTTTTCTACGTTCGGCAAATTAAATTAATATTAAGTTTTCTCTGAATTTTATATAAATCTCCTCAATTCATGTAAATTAACTGAAAAATTAAATTAATATTAAAATTTCTCGGAATTTTATATAAATCTCTCCAATCCATATAAATTAACTGAAAAATTAAATTAATATTAAATTTTCTCTGAATTTTATATAAATCTCCCCAATTCAATTTAAGTCAAAGAATAGTATCATCTGAACGTTAATTGTCGCCGGCCGGACCCGTGGTGGCAACAATTATCGATGAAATACTGTATTGCACCTGATATTGGTGTTCTCTGTCTTTTTGAGACACAGTTTGAATTATATTTGTATTTCCTGGTCCTTAAATTTTCTATCCCCTAACTGATTGTATCCGTGTAGTTGAACTATTTTAAAAACCATTTTAATCAGCAACATAACGAGACAATCACTGTCTAAAATGTTTAAACAAATATATCAAATCGACTCACCGAGCAAAAGTTGTCCGCAGGACATGAACATCAGCAGATTCGAGTCATCCTTCAGCTCCGCGTTCTTCAACCTCTGCTCTTCGACGGGTATCTGATTGGTGTGCGGCTGGTGTTGTTGTTGTCGTTGTTGTTTCTCCGAGATCAGGATCTCCTTCGAGTGTTTCGACTCTAAACAGCTCTCAGGCTTTGAATCCGAGATGCTCGAGTCCTTCGAGTTGTTGGAATCCTGACTCCTGACCGTTGAATCGAGCGCGATCACCGCGTTCTCCATGTTTTTCCCGTTCAGAAGAATCTTCAACGCATCACTGTCTCCTCTCGTACACGTTTCCCAGTCGTTGAACGTTCGCGCGAACGTTGTGTCATTTACTGTTGCCTTTCATGAATCTCTTCGCACGGTCAATTCCAATTTTATTGTGTCCGTTTCGCGAATCGGTTGAAATTCGCCTCCGTTTAAATGTTTCAGGCTAGTTTTGTAGGATTGTATCAGCGATTCGCTTTTGCGCTTGTTATTATGCTATAGTTGTAGCCGACTCGTGAGCTCGCTGGATTGCGAAACTATTGTTGCTAGTTGGTGATATGAAAGTGACTTGGCATTTTCGTGAGGTTTCAACGCGTGTTTTCAACCCGTTCGCAGAAGCTCCTCGTGCTTGTACTCGATCGACAAAGGTCAATAGACGCCGCCGCCGTACTCGGTGATCCGGTTGACACAGTCCGTTGAATCCCAACGATCTGTAAGTCAAGCGACCAACGACTGCATTGATAATCGTTCAACGGTGTCCAAGTTCAGGGGAACGTTGTGACAGATGTAAGGAAGAACGAGGGGGCAAAAGTTGATACAGGTTTTCATTTCTGCAATTTTCGTTTGAATCAATTCCATAAAAAAAAAGTATGCTAAAATATTCGTTGAACCTTTCGATAATTATATAGAAAAGGTCTGCGTACTCCGATTTTGATGAAATTTTAATATGTTATGGAGCAACACATTCTGAACAATTTTTTCCTTCTCCAATATAGGGGGGTCGCTTTTAGTTTTCGAGATATTTGCAAAAAACTATCGGTAATGTTAATTTCATAACGGAAACCTTCTTTTTAGAAACACTGGGTGCGTGTGAAACACTGGGTGTGTGTGTGTGGTATTGTCGCTTCTCATCTCCACAACGTGTTTACAAACAAAAAATAAACAGATGCGTCCCGAAAATCCAGGGAAAAACAAGCAGAATTAACTCCTGTAGATAACTCTGATCATACATATGTAGATAGGCTGAGCTTTCAATTTTCAAAGACATTCCCTGGATTTCCGGGTCGCATCTGTTTATTTTTTGTTTGTAAACACGTTGTGGAGATGAGAAGCGGCAATACCACACACACACCCACCCAGTGTTTCACACGCACACAGTGTAAAATTCAATACAGTATTAGCGATAGTTTTTTGCAAATATATCGAAAACTAAAAGCGACCCCCCTATATTGGAAAAGGAAAAAGTTGTTCAAAATGTCGAAATCTATAATATATTAAATTTCATCAAAATCGGAGTATGCAGACCTTTTCTATATAATTACCAACCTTTCTTTTGTACTTGCCCCACCGCGGTGTAAGTTCATACATCTCTCTTTTGTTATTAATAGATATTTTAATTCTATCACGAAGGTATTCGAACGCCCTTTAAATCAGAACAATTTGTTTAAAATTGCACAACTCAACTTCACATTTTTTTCGCAATTAGAAGCATTGATTTATTAAATGACGTACAAAAACGATTTTTAAAAAATTGCAATAGGTAGGCATTACATAAAAAAATAACAATGGCACTTTTCAAAACTTTTTTATTCCGGGCCGAAATGAAAATTTAAAATATGCGTCTTGTAGACCTATGTTAGTAATACACATGCTGAAAATTTCATCGAAATCGATTAATGTATACATGAGCTACAAGCGGTTCAAACTGATAAAAATCGTAGTTTTTCGCGACTGGTCAGATTTTGCTTAAAATCCACAGATTCTTACATCTTTCGATGCGTGACGTTTTTTTCTGCGTCAACCGATTTCGATGAAATTTTCGGCACGTGCATAACTAACACAGATCTATAAAACGCATATTTTAAATTTTCGATTACGAACTGAAATGAAAAAGTTTTAAAAAGTGCCATTTTTATTTTTTCCAAATTTTTTTTGCACCCCACTTAGTAACTCAATGCTTGTAGTTGTTAAAGAAAAAGTGAAATTATTTGGTGCAATTTTAAAAAAGTTATTCCAATTTAAAGTGCGTTCGAATACTTTCGTGAGCCATCGTATATTTTAATATTGTCACTTTATCTATATTCTATTATGTTTGCACATTGCCTCAGTGCCAACGAATCTTCATACATTCTAACACAAGCTTTCGCAAAATAATTTCGTGTTATTTCGCCACATTTTGTTTTTTAATACCATTTCGTGGCATTTTTTCTAGGAATAGAAGAGGTAATTACGAAGAAAAGAGTAAAAGTCGGTTTTTGCTGAACTTTTTTATCTGAGCCTGTAATGGAACTTTAATCAATGTCCATTTTGTAGATCTATGTTAATTATGTACACGGTGAAAATTTCATTCAAAATTGGTTAACATTGCTATTAGCAACAATCATTTAAAGGTGATCACATAACAGCGAAAATCTGCGATTCTCATCCTTAAGTTCTTATCTTGAAATGTTTGTTACTCTTTCCTTCACCATTCCGGCCAATAGAAATTTTTTCAAAATTTTGCTTAACCGTTACTTAGTAAACCAATTCTTCTAACATGTCAACAAATCTCAATTCACTTGGTTGGATTTTAAGAAAATTATGCGATTTTTAAATGTGGTCAGAAACCTTTTTGCCAGAGATTGTATGATCTGTGTTTTATCTTTGCATTTTTACCAGGATTTGTATTTCATTCATTTCCTGATACAAAAAGTTGCAAAAGAGAAATTCACGTGTTTTCCTGGATAAAGCGTAACATTCTTGAAAGCGCGTTCGACTGTGCCAGTAACGAATTACAAACATGGGAATGAGCAACTAGGAAACACGCCTTCCTCTTGTCTGGAATTTAATTGTTATTATCTTCTAGTTCTCGAGGTCTCCTTTCAAATAATACAATACAATTAAAATAGTGTTTACTCAATTATCGTTGATCCTACTTTTAAAAAATTTACTATATTTAATAGAGAATATTACTAGCATTTTCTATCTGTTCGTATTTTCTTCCAATTTTAATACACAAATAAATTATTCCGATTTATTTATGAACCTATTATTATTATTATCAATTTCTGCCAAACGTATGGGAAGCTTTGTAAAAGAAAAATGCAAAACAATAGATCAATAACTAATATCACTAGATGTCAAATTTTATTTGTATAACAGAATAAGCGAACGAAATCTCCAAAAATATAATTTTATCTTTATAAAAATTTGAAATCTGTGTTTTGAATCGTTCTACAACTGCAGAGTAGATAGATATGTGTTTTTCAAGTCGATGCCTTAAATATACAATTTTATAGTCATAAAAATCTGAAATCTATGTTTTGAATCGTTCTATAACTGCAGAGTAGATAGATATGTGTTTTTCAAGTCGATGCCTTAAATATCAGAGTTTACTAGACTGCGACCTAACATTGCTAGGAACGGTACAATTAACAATTCCACACATAGAATATAATAATTAATCTCTTTCATTTAGTTTCGGATCAGAAAATTCACCTTACAATATCATTTCATGGAGAACGTCGGATCAATTTATAATTTTCATTCGGTAAACATATTTTCTACATATGCGCAAATTTAGCGTATGTAGAAATCAGTAAGAAGGGGAAATATTTAAAATAATAACTCAATTTGCTATATAATTTAGAGTATACCATTACGAAACAATGAAGAGAATTATTTAAATTGTCTTAAGTTTGGATCAAGTACTACTACATTTTCCTGTCAATAGACTGTAAACATTCGATCGCGCAAAATATAATAAAACCTCAGACAATTTTTAAATTAGTACGAACATTTAAACACCTTACAAAGAAACACATATTCCTATTATTATATCAGAGATTAGACATAACGTGTTTGTTTACAAAATTGATAAACATCTAAATAATACAAAAAGAAACGAGAAAATTTAATGTTTGAAGGAATAAGATGTCCAGGATTGCAGACTTTATTATTTTCAAGGCAGCTTCCGAATAGCGTCGAGATCGAATCATTTTTCGAATTTCATGTTTTGTTGGTTTAGTTGACCGTAACAAATAAACCAGCGGATAATAAATTGAGATGTACGGATTAAGGATAGTAGAACGTTTCTACTCACCCTGTATACCGAATACTTCACGGTACACGAAACCAGCGTGTACGGTAAATTTCTGACCGGAAAAAAATTTCTGCACGCGTCAGCTACCAAGGAATCGTGATGAATCGCGGAGGTGCACGCACGCGAATCAACAATCATAATATTAATAACGCTTTTATTACAGTATACGAAGAAAAAGTATGTATGCAAACTTAAGTGCAAGACTCGCCTTAACTGTTACTCAACTCCACAGTCAGCTAGATAGAATTACATTCCATTAAGCCTTATTTCAAGGTTATACAATTATTTATTTTTTAATAGTCTGTAATAAGATGTCTACATACAGAAAAATAAATTCTTACCCTCAAAAGATCCTTCATTTATACCGCCAGGATAATAAAGTAAATCACTGATAATTGGACTGCGGATGTTTATGCAAAATAAACATTTTGTTCCACCATTATCAAGAAAAAGGATCGACAACATTTTTCTTAAATTCAATCAATATGTTTACTGTTTGGAAACTTTACCGTCTCATTTTTATTATAAATGCATAAAATCCACAGTCTACTAATAACATTACCAGCTGTTAGCAGACAATCTTCTTTTTTTTTAATTTACAACTAGACTACGGGTTTTATGCATTTATGATAAAAATGAGCACGTCAAATTAAAAACAGCAGATAGATTAAAGGAATATGAGGATATTATTTTATTATAATATTTTTAACACTCAGCGGACGGGGATTATTTTTAGCATACTTTTTGATGGGTCGAATAAATTTTCTTTGTGAAACAAAATTGTTTGCTGAAGAGTTTGGTGTATAAATTAAACGAAGGGAAACGTGTGTTCAGTAAAAATTTGTTTCATATTTTTCGGGATTATTAACTGCTTTAAAAATTATTCACAGTCGCAAAACGATGAAATTGTTTGGGCGACTGTCAGCAGACACGCGTCCGCAAAGGGTTAATTGATGAAAATTATTGAAGAATCAATCAGTGCAGAACATTTTTATTTTGCATAAAGATTTGCAGTCTAAAAATCATTGTTCAGAGAAATTATTGTATAAGAATGTACAGTGTCGTAAATTTCGTTTTGAAAACAATAATTAATGCCTCAGAATGGATTTATATAAAAAGATCGATTGCAATTCCTGTCGAAGATCGATTGCAGTTTGTACTATCGAGATTCGGTTTGAAAAATTGAATTTTGTTTTCAAGGATCAATTGATCGTGACTTACGGGAGACTGGGACTTGTTTAAGACTTTAATTTGTTTTAACTATTATGTTACAGAGTAAATGCTGACTTTTATTTGCGATGTGATAAATTAGAAAAAATTACTAGCTCCTCGTATAATATGTCATCGTGAAAGGAACTCGCATGTCAGTGAGAATAAAAAGAATCTAAAAATACCGACAGTAAGCAAACATACTTGTTTTGATTATACACGAATTTTTGTACCCTAACTGTTTGATATTCTTTCATGAATATTCTATGGAAATGTGATACATTCACTATAATTTACGGTATTTTATTTTGTCCGACGTGTTGAGATTTACGATCCTTAAAAAGTTAACAACGTCTAAATATATACAAGCATCAATGATCTTAACCCCCATACGTTCCTCAGAAATAGTCGCATAAAAGTTCTTAGTAGAATAATTCATCCATTTTTGCTCTACACTTTAAGTCAACATATTCTTTTGCATTTATAATGTCACATTTTAAAGAGATACATCTCACAATACAAACATATAGAGAACAATCATTTTACGGTATGGAAAAACAGTGAATGGGTGAATTTTCACCTTCAATAAAAATAAAATATTATAGAATTTTGATTATAATTTAAATTAATAATTTGGAGGAATGAATATCTTCCAGATACTGATTAGAATGTAAATATATTTAGTCCGTGGTAGATAATGTCGTTATATTCAATATATATTATTTTTCATGTATTAAAATTATTGAGAGAAGAAATAATATTCTATTTGGCTCCTATTTCTCTCAATCGATGCAAACAATTTTATTTTGCACAATGATCCGCAATCTAGTCATTACCAAAAGTAAGTGCATATTAGACAGCACATTGAAAATATGAGAAAAGCAAGGCTTCGAAGTCGGAGTCGGAGTCGGAGTCGTGGAATCGGAGTCGGAGTTATGGAGTAATTAATGATCACTGAAGTCGGAGCCGGAGTAAGAAAAAGCTATGTATCGACTCTTAGAATCGGAGTCAGAGTCGGAAAACAATATATCGACTCCGACTCCAACTCTAGCTCTTATGTTTATAAATCATTGAAAGCAACAAGTGTCTCTATGAAATATTAGAGATTATATTAATTTCCGAAAATGTTAGCTTCATCGTTAGTATTTCTCAAATTGATACATATTTTGTAACTATTTCCTAAAAGTGAGAAATTAACAGTCGTGTTGTGTTGTGTCAAAGCTATTTCTTCCATATTCATAGACTTAATACAATATTTCAACTATTTATTCAGTTCTATTACAATTTTCAAGTACTTTGAGTACATATTTTTTCAATTTTGCGAGTCGGAGTCGGAATCGGAATCGGAGTCGGATTCGAAATCGGCGTCGGAGTCGGAGTCGGATTCGGATTTGAAGTCGGAGTCGGAGTCGGATTTGAAGTCGGAGGTGACGGAAAAAGAGGAGTCGGAGTCGGAGTTATGAATTTTGTCTACCGACTCCGCAGCTCTGGAGAAAAAGGAGATAAAGTGCTATTTTTAGCAATCACATCCATTAAAGAATTATTACAACTAAAAAAAAGAATAAAAAAACAAGAAACATTCACGTGGTAATAATATAGTTGAGAAAACAGTACAGAAAAGAACGAAGTCAAACATGGTAAAAATTTCTTTTTCATTGATTAATAAATCTCAAATCATACTCTTAATCACAATCTTAACTAATGTTGATTTATCTCTCTGCTAATAATTTAACACTAAATCTACCATCACAAGTCGATTGATTGGTTTTATATATTTTATCTCACAGTTATTGAAACTATAAAAATCTTTGCATAGTAAAGGATTGAGTAAATTGTTTACTAACCCTACCTCCAGCCGTGAATTAACCGATTTGATATAATTATTTAAACTATAAAGATCTTTCTGAGGGAGATGATGGTATAAATTGTTTTTTTTTTATATAAAACCCGTACAAGATATAAATAAATTCAATCTTGTCATTTTTACAAGACAATACATGCCAGTCACTTTGAATGCTCGGTAGGTTTAGTGTTAAAATTAAATATTCCAAAATCTGCAAACTAAGTCCACTCAAGTGGTATACTGTTTCCTCAAACTACGATTTGTCACACTAGAATCTTCTAAAACATTCCGTAAAAATTTACTGAGGTACTTCAAAGTATAGTCAGTGTAAAAAGTATTCGCAAATCCTTTAAAAACGAATAACTTTTTTAACATTGGACCAAAACGGCATTTTTTAAAGTTTCATTACAAGCACATCTGAAACACTTAAAAATCGTGATCTTTACGCTTTTCTTCGCAATTGCGACCAATCGCAATTTACAAAACAAAAATTATTTACACATTAGCTAGTAAACTAATCCCAACTAACATCTTAAAAGAAAGATTCAAGTCATTTAGTACAATCTTAAAAAAGTTATTCGTTTTTTAAGGGTGTACGAATACTTTTTACACTGACTGTATATAGTTTAACACGTCTTCTGTTATGTCACCCTGGGTGACGAAATTATTTATACAAAAATAATTTTTTTCACTAATGTATCCACTGTATCAAGTTTGGTCGACGTATGCAAAATGTAAGAGCAGGTTGGAAGAGTACTCAAGTTTTATACATCTCAGCATTTCAATTCGTATTTCATTAAATAAATCACTTTAATTTCGTAGAATTTTTGAGGTCGCTGTGTTGTTGGTCAAAGTGTTAAAGCTACACAATCCAAACGTTCAAAAGCAGCTAAAGAAACTGTATATTTTCATACAGAAAATTCTGCTGGGGATCACGAAAAATCCCGGGGTACCATTCTTGAAATGGTATTCCCGGGTTAAAAGTCACACTTGTACAGTTGATCAAATCTACGACCTTTCGGTGTACCGCAAACTAGGTAGGACATCGATTTTTATGTATAGAAATCCAATACGCTAAAAATTGGTTAACGAGCCGCAGTTATCATTAAGATCGGCGAGACACCGGATCAAATCGTGCAGAAGATAATCGGCGAAAAGAGCGGAAAAACTAATGGACACGATCGGTGTGCGCGCAAACGGCTTCCTTTCACGGTGTACAAAGCGGAAGAGCTGCCACGAGAGCGCAGAAAGATCGCGAATGAACGTACCCAGGTCTTGGTTCGTTGTCCCCGTTACTCCCTTTCTGCGATCCTTTATCACATGATCCGCGAAGGAATCGATTCACAACACTGATCGAGTGTCGCGCACCGTGTTACGTCGCTGACTGCACCTGACGTCGATCGCGATCAATCGCGATCAGATTTTTCATCGATAAATATAAATATATATATATTTTTTTTCTGTTAGTTCTACGACCGGCCTCTTGAACACGCAATCGGTGACTGGATCGTTCCGAACCGCACAGGTTGCGAGTACTCTCCTCTCTAAGCCCTTTCTCTCTCTCCCCCTCCCGCATCTCTTTCTCTCTCTCTTTCTCTCTTCGCATTATCCTCTCGTCATTATACTCTCACGTTATCCTCATATCATTCTTGGACTATGCTCGCCGAGGAAAGTATTAGGTGTCCCGGTCAGTTTTCTGAGATTTTCTTGTAAAACAGACGCGTTTGTTTTAGAAAGACGTTAAGGGTATAAGGTAAAGTAGCTTAACCCTTTGCACTCGGAGCTATTCTAACCTAGAATATTTCCATTATACATAATTTTTTTTCATTATATGCTTAGTAATTTATTATATTAAAATGTTTAGTAATTTATTACATATAAACAAATTTAATCATGTAAACAATATTCTGAATAATGGTGTAACAATTTGTAGCGGCGCCTCAGAGTCGCCATTCGAGTGCTAAGGGTTAACACGTTCAGCGCCCACTCGACAATCATAAAAATTTCACAAAATCAAAGCAATATATTTAATAAAACAAAAACTAAGAAGTTTAGTTTTGTGATATTAATTACTGTTTCAAATCTCTTCTATTCCTCAGATCGTAAGGAAATTTTGTACAGTCAATCTACCAACGTAAAAATTAATTTTCAATTCTGTATAAATAATTCCGTCACCCAGATATGGGTGACATGGCGCTGGGCGTGTTAATAAAAGACCTCTTCTTATATGAAACGTCTGGTTATCTTCGATACAGAACTCTTAAATTTATTGGAACGATGCTGTTTTGTTCCATCACTAAGCATTGGTTAGTTGTTTAACCCGTACATTTCCGTTAAAAGCAAATACGCGTCTTGGGAGAGTATATTGTGAAATACGTTACTGAAAGCTTTTCTATCTGTTCGATTGAGTTAGAAATAACTTCCAAGATGATAAGTTTATAAGCATTTTCATAAATACTGTTGTGCAGTGCATGCAACGATGTTTTACATTTTTCATGGTTCTTTATAATTAAGTAATGAAGACATAACCTTTGTAGGTATTTAACCAGTTAGCTGTTTCCGACGAGTATACTCGTCATGGAGAAATGACAAGCTTTTGCGTTATGACGAGTATACTCGTGATGCGTAAAAAGTAGAGCAAGATAAAATTTGCTGTTTAAATTGCAATATTAGTGAACATTGAAATATATTTGTATTAAGATGTCTTGAATATTTGGAGGCAAAGACGAAATAAAACAATATAAATAATTATTATGGAAGATCTGTATATAGTGTGAACAAAGTAGTTCACATTCATTTTAGGTACACACTTTTCAAAGAGGTCGCAACAGCTAACTGGTTAATAGTTAGCATATTACGATTTCCCAATATAGGAACCTAGGAAGTTACTATTATGAGACCGGTTTCATATTAGGTACCCAATTTTGTCATAGATGGGAGTCATTAAAAAACAGAAACAGTGGGAAATTGGCGATATATCAAAATCTGATGATATTGGCGTTAGTTAGAAAACATACTAAGGGTAATGAAGTAATGAAGACATAACATTTGTAGGTATTTAATAGTTAACATGTTACGATTTCCCAATATAGGAACCTAGGAAGTTACTATTATGAGACCGGTTTCATATTAGGTACCCAATTTTGTCATAGATGGGAGTCATTAAAAAACAGAAACAGTGGGAAATTGGCGATATATCAAAATCTGATGATATTGGCGTTAGTTAGAAAACATACTAAGGGTAATGAAGTAATGAAGACATAACATTTGTAGGTATTTAATAGTTAACATGTTACGATTTCCCAATATAGGAATCTAGGAAGTTACTATTATGAGACCGGTTTCGCATTAGGTACCGAATTATGTCATAGATGGGTGTCGTTAAAAAACAGAAAGAATGGGAAATTGATGATATATCAAAATCTGATGATATTGGTGTTAGTTGGAGAACATACTATGGGTTATAAATCGACGGCAAAGCAATGTTACCGAATATTGGGACTGAATTTACTAATAAAAATGTTTAAGAATTTCTGTTAAATAATAGAATCAAACACGTTACACCAGCTCCTTGCAATCCTCAATATTTAAATTACTAAATAATAATTATTAGACTGCGGACATCTATGCAAAATAAAAATTGTATACATCAATTGCAAAAAGTTGGAACCATGTAGAAATTTCTTTCCTTCCTTAATCACCTCAAAAAGCTAAAAATAATACACTGTTGCTATTTGTTCAATCTTTGTAAACCTTTAAATTGCACGTACACATTTTTGACATAAATGCATAAACTCCGCAGTCTAATGATTATTATAATTATTTAATTATTCAATTCATTGAAATTCGTAGCAGCTATACCCCGCGACAATACTATAAGACCTAATTATGCAAAATCATACAAATCTGTGTTACGAAAAAGAATTTGTTCCTCCCATATACACAGTGTCGTTAGTTTACCAGATGCCGAGTAAAAGAAATTTTGAAATGATTGCAATTGGTCGGAATTGTCACAACTTTTCGGATTCGGATAAAAACTTTAAAAAATACATTTTGTGGACTCATATCATTTGTGTATATATATATTCTCAAAATTTCATCCATCTTCATAAAAAATGCGGGCAATAAATTTTAATAAAGCGGATCGTATATAAAGAGAAGCGAACGTTTTAAAAAGCGGATTAACAACACTTCAAAAGCGAATAAACTTAACAAAATTTTCTTCCTTACGATCGAATCAGTGACTACGGTGTCACAAATTGAATTTTGTTCAGGGCCGATTACCTCTTGTTCATTCAGTTATTTTATTACGCTAATTACAGGTGCCATTTCCGCGTCGTCTCGGGTCCAACATGGCCACCACCGGAAGTCGTTTCGCGCCAGTCGCGAATTATAAACATTTTGCAAGTGACGCAGAACGGTTGTCGCGGTTTCTCTAATACTTTCTAACGACAGGTGCCTAGGTGAAATGTCGTTGCTAATTGATTAGTCGCTCGATACAATGCAGCGGACTGCATCGTCCTTTCTCATCGGAATGATTGGATTATCCCGTCGCGGTTGACATTTATGTAAAAATGTTGCAACCGGCGCGGCGGCGGTGTCTTGCGACAGGAACATCCGACGCACTTCCACCAGTTGAGCAATGCTTTCACCTACGCCGAGCAATCATTATAGAAATTCAGTTGCGAATCACAGACGATGACGTTATTATAAACACAATCGTAATAACGCAGTCGCCTTTGGTGTACGGGTACGTAAGAGAAAGTTCTTTCGATCGATACTGATCTCCTAAATCGTATCCTATCAATTTCTTCAGTTCATTTATTCAATGAATTGTAACCAGAGCTGAACTAATTATTAAATAGTATACAAATCAAATTGTCTAGAAAGAATTGAAAGAGAGAAATGTCATGAGATAAAATACTACCCTTGGTCAACATTATTCGATCAAACCAGTCAATCGTCCATCGTTGTAATTACACATATTTTCAATATGGAAAATATTTAATAACAATTAACACACAAATGCACACGATAAAACTCGACATATATGAAGAAAATATTAATATAGAAATTAATATGTTTCAATGATTCAAAAAAGGATTTAATCATCTCCGCGGATACAGAACATTTTTTTAGGAATGTCTATCGTCATCTTCCTGGTTAGAAACATTGAAAAGTACTCCAATGCTTTGCCATGCCACTTAAATTTTCTATTATTATCACATGCTGGTAGACAGTTTAATATTTTATATTTGATAAAAAGGCACAAGAATTTATTAACATTTTTCTAAAATATTATTAACTGTTACACCATATTTGTCTAATATATATACACTTCTAATATATATATACACATTTTTCGTATTTAGTATACGCTGAAATAATTCGTTTAACAATCCTATTCACGATTTTGATCGAATATTTTCTACCAGGGAGGATATTAAATAGTCTACAAATAGTAAGTGGTCTATTTTATGTTAGATCACATTTGTATTTTTGATAATACAATATTTTGTTTGTTAGAAAAAGTCCTTTCATCGTTGAATCGACAGGCAAGAAGATAGATCGTATATTTTTTGTTTAACAAGGGCTAGATCCATTCGAATCCAGTTTCACATATTTTTGAACCTACTTCTTTGAGATGGACATTGATCTTCTTGTTAAACGCAATATAAATACAAGCTAGAGATCAACATTGATCTTCTTGTTAGACGCAATATAAATACAAGGTAGAAATCAACATTGATCTTTTTGTTAGACGCAATATAAATAGTTAGTGATTTTAACTGGCTATTCAGAATTTAGAATTGGTTGAAAATATTGTAAGTCTTAGTCAAAATGGACTCAAAAGTCCATCAAAAGGTTAATTGTCAAGAGTTCTAGGAATTTTTAAAGTAAAATCGAACAGTTGAATTGTTCAGTTACTATTTTTGTAAAAATAATTTTTCGTTGATTGTAGGTCAAAAGATAGCATATGTATATCATAAAATCTAATTAAAATTTTTTATGTTAAATAAACTGCAGTTCCACCGTCCAAAGGTTAATGACTAAAAGTTTTAGGAATTTTCCAAGTAACATCGAATGTTTGAATTGAGTACAGTTCCTGTCAAAACAATTTTTATACAAAATGTAGGTCGAAAGACAACTATATGTGTATAAAATAAAACCTAATTGAAATTTTTTATGTCAGATAAACTGGAGGATAGATACGACTGCTATCAGAGAAGCAATTTCGCGAAGGATCCCGCTCCAAGGACAATAGAAACTGTATTTTTCAGCAAAAAGGACAGGAACAAATTTGTGTAACATGATAAAAGTATAATATAAACGTAAAACAAGTTCCATATTAATTAATTGTATTCGTTCGTTCTGTAAAAATGGTGAAAGATTGATCTTTCATGAGTACACTGCGAATCTTTATGCAAAATAAAAATTATTTGCACCGATTATAATGAACAGGAACCAAGAGAAATTTCTTTCTTCTTTTAATCATTTTCATCAGGCTGCGATTAATACATTGATCTTAAATTTGTTTAATCTGTCTACTGCATTAAATTGTAGCTACATATTTTTGTCATAAATGTATATAATTTGCAGTCTAATTACAATGACGTAAAATTGGGACATTTTAAAAAACACGATAACTGTTTTAATATCGAACCTTACGACTTTTTCTTAGAAGTTAGAACAATCAGTTTGTTACATGACGTGGAAATAAAATTTTGAAAAAATACCAATTGGTCGGAACTACAAAGAAAATACTAAAATTACAACTACAGCTCCCTCATTGAAACATTGACCGAAAACGCAATTTTTAAATGTTCAATATAGGCCCAGATAAGATAGTTGTGTTTTACAACTTTTAGTAACGTCTCTATAAGTCCGACCAATTGCATTTTTTTCAAAATTTTTTGTTTTTTTTTATATTTGGAGAATTTAGAGCAAATAGTTTACTACATGACGTGAAACAAAAATGTTGAAAAAACGCAATTTGTCGGACTTGCAGAGAAAATACTAAAAGTTGTAAAATACAAATATCTAATGTGAGCCTATATTGAACATTTAAAAATTGCGTTTTCGATCAATGTTGTAATGAGAGAGCTGGTTGTAATTTTAGTATTGTCTCTGCAAGTCCGACCAATTGCATTTTTCTCAAAATTTTTGTTTCACGTCATGTAGTAAACTAATTGTTCTAACTTCTCCAACAAAAAAACAAAAACTAAGTCGTATGGTCCAATATTAAGAAAGTTATCGTTTTTTTAAGTGAGTTCGAATATTTGTGTGAGCCACTGTCTAAAAAAGATTAATCTTTTATCCTTAGGACTGAATTGCTCTTGATGATGGTTTTATAATGTTCTAAAGAAAGAAGCCCTGTATATTTTCTAGTTTGCATGTTTTTTTTTTTTTAGCACAGTGTGACTTCAGATGACGGGAATTCAAGAGAGGCGATGCAAAAAGGAAGCAAGAAGAAAACGCGAGAAGGCAGAGTGGGTTGGCGTGATGAGAAGCCTGAGACTTCAATCCCACGAGCCAGGCGATGATTACAAATGTAAAAGATTGAAGTGTTTTGAAAGCATAAGTGCCGGGGAAAGACGAGCTATTATGAATGCATTTAACAGTTTAGATGCAACCGACGCTCAAAACTCACACTCCGTTGCGTTAATCTCGACGTTACCAGTTTTACGACTGGCAGATTCCGGCTAGCAGAAAGTGATAACTATCGTGATGCAACATTTCGGTGTAGAGTTAGAATAAAAAGAGAAAGTACTGTGAAAGAGAAGGCTGCTGCAAAAAAGGGCCCAGCTTTCCAACTGTGGTACATTCCAAACATCACTTTACTTATTATTAGACTGCGGAAATTTATGCAAAACAAAAATTTTCCGCATTAGTAGCAAGTTACTACAACCCAATTAAAAATGTATTAGTTTATTCTTAACACTAGGTTTGCGGAGCTCTAAACGTGACTATTTTACAGTGTTTTATAAAATTAATTATTTTATAATTTATACCCAAAGAAATAAATTTATTGAATAAATCCTCATGGTTGCATCTTTACAATCTCAATAGTGATGAATTAAAAATATTAGAACCCGCCATTTTGACGGGTCCCGTAAACCTAGTGTTGAGTTATCTTAGTATTTGTTGATCATAATTAGACTGCGGATTATATGCATTTATGAGCAAAATGGATAGATCAAATGCAAAACAGTAAAATTATTTCAAGAATTTAGAAGGACCGTCGTATTGTTTTCAACTTAATACAGTATTTAATCGATAAGTGTCGCCAAATTCTGAACAAGAAGTGTCGCAAAACAATCCCCACTTCCGCGGGGTATACCCCGTGAGGGACCGTGAAGCTCGAGAGGGCTCGGTCGCCGAGAAGTGTAATATAATACGGGTCGAATATATCGGTGAGACGACTACTAATCCAATGATTTCCACAATAAGATATGATTTGGATCATATTAACAATAATTTTCCGAAGCTTTCATCGCCCGTTACACAAATAAATATCATCGCAACTATATCTTATTTGGTATCATTTTCATTAAAAAAAATGCCACGAATATGTTAGTCAAAGTTCCATAAAAAAATAAAAAATATAGAAGTTTTGTCACTGGGTAAGGTGTTATTTTCACACCGACATCGTGTCCTCGAGCTTCAAAGAACAGTATACTTGAACACGAAGTGTCGCCGGCCGAACCCGTGTTTGCGACTTTTATCGATTAAATACTGTAATATTATTTAAAGAAGGAACAAATGTGTATGTAGCTTCTGTGCCTTGCAACTAACGCAGACAATTTTTATCTTGCATAAAAGTCCGCAGTCTAATGATAATATGTACATCGACACTCTTAATTTCTTTTAATTTTTCGACTGTTTTATATTTCGTCTACCCATTTTTGCCATAAATGCATAAAATCCGCAGTCTACCTATTATTCAAGTAATTTACTTTCTCATAGTCACTTTTATGATTAATCGAGTAAAACCTGCAACGAAACTTTGATCACAATCTAATAAATATTAATATTATTAATTTCTTACATGTCTAAGTTAAATGTGACATTCTATATTTCATATTTGGCGTTTATAATAAATGCGATCATAAGATGAACTTAGATTTCCTGTTTCTAGAAAATTAGTAACGATAAATCAATTACAGAAATTGTGACGAAAATCGTAAAGCAAGAAATTATATGTGGAAATTGATCTACGAATGCGAATATTAACGAAATAAACATCGTGTAGTCGATAGTTTATGCTAATGTCGATATTACGATATGATTGGAAGAAAAAATTGCTGGATGTATTAATAAGAAATTGAAAATGTCATCGAAAGGTTAAAACGAATACAAGTAGCAAGCTAACTCGTCGTCTTCGGTTCATAGAAATGATGGAGTGTCTGCCTGTGGTCAATAAAGAAAACCAACACATCTTCAGGCATCGATAGTTAACACTGTTAAATCACCAATTGTCAAGTCTGCCTAGAAAATTCACAGAACGAAAGTTATTGTCTTAATGAAGCTGAACAATTAAAATTTATTACAGTACCCTTTCAACTCTTTTGGATTTTGCAGATCCTAATGACTAGATTGTGCATTTTACGCATTTATAATGACATTGAATAAGTGAACTTTAAAATAGGACGATGAAGAAGATTTAAAAATGTTATTATATTAGATGGACAAATTAGTACGTGACTGACAAAATGAATTTATTTTAAACTCAAATTTTTACAAGTTGTGTTGAAGATTTGTTAATCATTTTTAGGATGACGTAAATGCATGAGGAAGTGATGGAAATTATTTTCGAGAGTAGAATGTATTTTAATTGTTTACAAATAGCCAACAGGTTTTCAAGCAATTAAAATTCGTGAAGAAAAAATATAATTTATTTTCGTTTTTGGCAGTCTGTTAGACATTTCGGTTTACGAAAATCAGTTACGATAAAAATTAAAGTTTCAGCATGGAGAAGGATGAAGTCACCGACGCGACAGTGAGTGTGTTAAATGTGCATGACACCAAATTCAAAAACATAGTGCTTCACTTCAAGGAGAGCCGAGTCATTACACGTTGAATGACTCCAAAGCATCATGTTCAGGAGAAGATTAAGTATAAATTAAGATAAAGTAAATACAAGAGAAACGTGTGATGTAAAATTCTTCGATGTTCAAGTCTTTTATAATAATCATCGTACCGTATTTTATCGTGGAGTTTATTAAATGCGCCGAACAAATAAAAGAACTGTGTATAAATTACAAAAAACCTTCAGGTAGTTTATGAAAAGAGATGTTCTCAAAATGAAAGCCACAAGACCGCAAAAAACGTTCATGAACTATTTTGCCTCGGGAAAATCTGCGTTTTTTGTCCGGTTGAAATTTATCGAAAAATGTTTAGTCGCAGTCTAAACGTGTTTTACGTTACTTTCGATGAGTTCGGCCATAATGCCAGCAATCTGCATATCTTTTGTGACTCGGCTGGCAGTCAGAATAACAATTTCACCGTTGTTGAACTTTGCAATATACAGTAGAACCAGAAAATATATGAACACTCTTCCGATTCTCGAGAAATTGTCAATATTTGAACTATGATCATTTTGTTAAAAAAATTAGTACACTGATAAATTTGAACTCAATTTGAAGCTCAAAGCCTCTACTTTCGCAAACCATCGTTCACTTTCTTCTAGGATATTTGCGCATGATATAGCAGGTACAAAACTGAGTATAGTATATAATCGATAAAAGTCGCAACCACCAGACTTGTGCCGAACGTAGAAAAGGACAACGAAACTCGAGAGACCTCGGTCGCCGAGATGTGTAACATAATACGGGTCGAGTATGTCGGTGTGAAAACAACACTAACCCAGTGACAAAACTTCATTATTTTTTATTATTTTTTTATGGAACTTTCGCCAACATATTCGTGGCATTTTTTTAATGGAAATGATATCAAATAAGATATAATTGCGATGACACTTACTCGTGTAATGGACGATGAAAGTTTCGGAAAATTATTGTAAATATGATCCGAATTATATCTTATTTGCTATCATTTTCATTAGAAAAATGCCACGAATATGTTGGTGAAAGTTCCATAAAAAAATAATGAAAAATAAAGAAGTTTTGTCATTGGATTAGTAGTGGTCTCACCGATATACCCGACCCGTATGATGTCATACTTCTCGACGAGCGAGGCCCCTCGAGCTTCACGGCTCCTCACGGGGTATAGCCCGCGGAGGTGGGGATTGTTCTGCGACACTTCTTGTTCAGAATGTGGCGACACTTATCGATTAAATACTGTACACGTTTCTGGTCGAAAATGCTACAAATTAAATCGTCTGTAAAAACATCAAACAATTTTTGTTTCTGAATGAATCTATTACAGATGTAAGGATTGAATCTTAACGACTGCTTAAAACTTAATCTACGATTTTTTAAAACTGTTTTACAGAACAAAAATGACGAATAAGTTTGCTCGTGAACGAAGAGGTCAAGTGGAACATTAAAAAAGTAACGGAACCTCGGAAAACATATTTTCACGAATAAACGAAATCCGACATTTCGTGTGCACCAACCTAATACTTTTTGGATCCGCTGTACGCGCGCGAGCTGAAGAGGTTTTGCTCTATGCATATTACTTTTCCCCCGAGGGGACATGCATATTTAGAACGTGACAGAAGCATAAGACTGCTACATGAAAAGACGATGCTGGAACTATTAAAGGATTGGGTCGATGTACCAAGAAGTGCAACAAGTAAACCCGAAGCCTTTTAACTTGCGAATGTAAAACGAGAAATGATAAGAGGAGAGTATCCATTCTCTATTCACCGAACAAACTGTGCACATTATGAAACGATTGTGAGCCGACTTTTTATCGGAGTGTACTTATAATGGTCGTGGATTGAGCAATCTAATTGCTGAGATAGTAATAAATGTCAGATGATGTTAATAATAAATGGATCTAAGACAAAAACATCTCCCCAGCAAAATACGTTTAGAACTTTCATCCATTTTAAGAGAGAAACACGAAGATACCTTGTCTCGAAAAAGATTTTGCCATCCTAACACGACTTTGTGAAAAGTTTTCTCATGCATAACAAGCGAATGAGAAACAAGGTATGATCGTTAACCCTTTGACTGTGAAAGACGTGCATGTACGTCCTTATAGGGCTATTAATATACAAAAACACGTATATACAAGAAATGTTGATCATTCACTCTTTTTTAAACTAAAATGACCAAGTTTTAAATATCCTTAACAACTATACACTGGCACACAAAAGTGTTCGTACGCCCTTTAAATCAGAATAACTTTCTCAACACTAGGTTTACGGGACCCGTCAAAATGACGGGTTCTAATATTTTGAATTTACGATTGTTTAGATTGTAAAGATGCATCAATGAGAAATTAGTTAACAAATTTATTTCTTTGGGTATATATTCTTTAAAAAATGGCTAAAAATTTCGATAGACTTATTCTTGTTATTTTTAGATAGTTGTGTAAAATATCACTTTTAATGCTCCGTAAACCTAGTGTTAAAATTTGACCAAACCACTTGACTTTTTTTGAGCAATTGGAAGCATTGATTTACTTTTAAAATGTGCGAAAAAGATTTTGAAGAAATTGCGATTAGTAGGAATTACATGAATAAATAAAAATGGCACTTTTTAAAAGTTTATTATTTCAGCACGTAATGAAAATTCAAAATATGCGGTTTGTAGATCTATGTTATTTAAACATATGCTGAAAATTTCATCGAAATCTGTTAACAAACACATGAGCTACAAGCGATTAAAAGTGGTGCTAATCGCAGTTTCTCACGACTTTTGGCCAATTTCTGCTTAAAATCCATAGTTTCTTACATCTTTCGATGCGTGTCATTTTTTTCTGCGTCAACCGATTTCGATGAAATTTTCAGCATATGCATAACTAACACAGATCTATAAAACGCATATTTTAAATTTTCGATTACGAACTGAAATGAAAAAGTTTTAAAAAGTGCCATTTTTATTTCTTCACGTAATTCCTACTAATTGCTATTTTTTCAAAATCTCTTTTGCACATGATTTACTAAATCAATGCTTCTAATTGCTAAAAAAAGTCAAGTGGTTTGGTCAAATTTTAAGAAAGTTATTCTGATTTAAAGGGCATACGAACACTTTTGTGTGCCACTGTATGTATTAGGTTGTCGCATGGAATGTCCGAATTCTAACAGTTAAACAAACTTTTTTCCTAAATAAAACCGGTTGGTCAAAACAAGCACTATTGCAATCGACATATTTTGCCAACGAATTCCAAATTTCTTGATTGTAGTATAGTAGAAATTAAGTTTTTTGTCGTTCACGTTCTGTATTTACAGGACTGTCGCATCCAGTTTTAACCCATTGACTGGCTCGCAAATTTAGCGCGTCTTGGCCTGGGCGCCACGGTTTTATTTTAAAGGAAACATGAAGTTTTACAAAATATAATAATATTAAGTTACTGATATAATATTGCAACGGCATTTACAGTGGCATTTACAATAATTTTAATAATAAAAATTGATAATTAACATGTTCTCTACACTATATACATTTTTCATTCATCCTTTCTAATAATTCCTAACTCAAATAGCCATTTGTAACCAATCTAAACTTGCAGCACCCACTACGAGATATCTCGTAGCTGGTAGTTTTGGTACAGACGCTTACTACGAGATATCTCGTAGTTGGTAGTCAATGGGTTAATCCCTTGTCGTATCTTAACGAGTCAGACTCGTGATGAAGATTTTAAATAAAGTCTAACAAAGATGATAGTTATACCTTTCTTTTCAGACGAAATAAAATTTTACTTTTGTGTAATCAATATTTAAGCATTGAAGTAAATGTAGTCATGCAAAAATATACATTTTTTTTCCTCTTCTGTGACTTCTTTGGGGATGAAGACGTTATAATTATTGTAGCCGTAAAGAAAATGGTATGGCAAGGGGTTAAGATGATTCTACTATAGACGAATTAATTTATCAGCACATTTTGACCAAATAGTGTATAATAGATTTTTCTACGCGTACAAAAAGAACACGCGATAATTACATTGGTTAACATTGAAATAAACTTTTTTTAAAAGGAAAATTAAATATATAGATCTAAACTGAGGGTGGAGCCTTAAAGACCAGCATTGTACCTTAATATTGTTTATAATGAACCTGTAGACTGTAACAACATTTCTTGGTCAAAACGCTTCATAACATCTGCATTCTGAAATAGGACATTTCATTCATGTGCAACAACCTAATATACATAAATTGAATATTTTTCGATGCTTTCTTGTTCTTAATATTTAGTTCTAGTTCTTGCTTTCAGTGCAGTAGACATTTTATTGCAAATTATTTTAGCTAGCCACAGTAATTGCGAATATCGCGTAACACAACACTTGAGGCTTTAAACTAGAGAGCATAGTCAAAAGGTTAAGGAAATTTAATACTTCGTTGTATAGCATTTCATGGTGCTCGGCTTTCAAAAACTAATTAAAAGTATACAAAATGATCATTTTCTCTGAGGTTTATCTGAAGCTTTTGTTTTAATAATAAACCTCATGTTACGAGCTACATATAATTTGAAATATTAATTTCCTTGATCCCTATTTTTCTTCATCATTATTTTTCTACGTATCATCCAGTTTTGAAATTTGACACTGAAGATATCGAAAACGAATTAACGATAAGATAACGGTAATGCACGAAAATCATTTTTAAATACAGGCTTGGACATAAATACAGCGAAATGAATTTTTTGAAAAATAATCGTTAAGATAATATATTATTCTATTTGAAATCATTTCAAATAATCATATGATGATTTATTTGAACCGATAAATAATTTTTTAAAAATTACTTCATTATTTGAATTTCAAATGAAATTCAAATAATTTTTCATGACATCTTTTCTTTAATCGAATAATGCGTATTCTCCAAAATTCGATTTATTTTGTGTACTAAAGAACAATTTTAAAAGCGAATGCAACTAACTTTTAATTACAAAATTACAAAAATTAATGATTAATTTAGTAACTTCAATAACCTCTTCTTAAGATGAAATTATTTTACTTAAAGAAATGTAATTGAAATAAAAAATTATTTGAAAATAATTTATTTGATTTCAACGACAAATGAAAGTAAATTTTGTGTTATTTGGAAAATACAGATGATAAAGTATTTAAAATAATTCGTTCCTTCAAATGATTATTTGTTATATTGTTTTAAATAAAATATGCCTATCATTGTATGAATATAATCAAGAAATAAAAATGTGTTTCACGAAACAAAATCATGTTACAAGTTTTATGAGTTTTCGAAATATTTTGAAAGGGCGTAGCATCAAGATCGAAAGTGAATGACTCGAAAATGATTACGAAATTCTGTGTATAATTACTTTCCAATTTTAACAAAGCGAAAGAGTACGGATTGATTGCAAGGGAAGAGTTGCCCAAAGCGTGATCTCTTAAACCGTGTATCGTCGATGTCTTTATAATTAATGAATAGAAACGATCATTCGGTTCGATCCACCGGCGATTTTAACGAGCGCAACTTTCTTCGACCTCCAGTCGACAAAAAATTGATGACACCGTTGAAACTTTCGCTGGAACGTCTTCCGATTCGCTCGCGGAAGAATGGAACGTTTGCTCGCGGAAGAAAGCGGGTAACGTCTAATGGGGACGAGAAGACGATTCTACGTGTCTTTATATTCGATTCAACGTGATCTATTCGTACGCGGAAAATGGATGCGTTACAACCTGCAGGAATTCAATTGCGGCTCCGGCAAATATGTACAACTTTATTTTTCAACCAAGTCTTTTGTCGACCACGTACAGCTTTGAAAATATCAACCTTCAAAATGGACAAAAACTGGTAATTAGATAGAAAAGGTCTGCGTACTCCGATTTTGATGAAATTTTAATGTTATAGAGCAACACATTCTGAACATTTTCCGTTTCCAATATAGGGGGGGGGTCGCTTTTAGTTTTCGAGATATTTGCAAGAAACTATCGGTAATGTTAATTTCATAACGAAAATCTTCTTTTTAGAAACACTGGGTGCGTGTGAAACACTGGATGGGTGTGTGTGGTATTGTAGCTTCTGATCTCCACAACGTGTTTACAAACAAAAAATAAACAGATGCGTCCCGAAAATCTAGGAAGAAACAAGTAGAATTAACTCCTGTAGATAACTCTGATCATACATACAGTCACTCCCATTAATATTCGTACACTCTAAAAGGCGATTACGTTTTTAATGTTGGATCATTAATGTGTATACATTAATCGATTTCGATGAAATTTTCAGCATGTGTATTACTAACATAGGTCTACAAGACGCATATTTTAAATTTTCATTTCGGGCTGGAATAAAAATGTTTTGAAAACTGCCATTGTTATTTTTTTATGTAATGCCTACCTATTGCAATTTTTTTAAAATCGTTTTTGTACATCATTTAATAAATCAATGCTTCTAATTGCGAAAAAAATGTGAAGTTGAGTTGTGCAATTTTAAACAAATTGTTCTGATTTAAAGGGCGTTCGAATACTTTCGTGAACCACTTGTATGTATTAATAAAAACAATAGAATTAAAATATCTATTAATAACAAAAGAGAGATGTATGAACTTACACCGCGGTGGGGCAAGTTCAAAAGAAAGGTTGGTAATTATATAGAAAAAGTCTGCATACTCCGATTTTGATGAAATTTTAATATATTATAGATTTCGACATTTTGAATAACTTTTTCCTTTTCCAATATAGGGGGGTCGCTTTTAGTTTTCGATATATTTGCAAAAAACTATCGCTAATACTGTATTGAATTTTACACTGGGTGCGTGTGAAACACTGGGTGGGTGTGTGTGGTATTGTCGCTTCTCATCTCCACAACGTGTTTACAAACAAAAAATAAACAGATGCGGCCCGAAAATCCAGGAAATGGAATAACAGAAGGAACAAGCAGAATTAACTCCTGTAGATAACTCTGATCATACATAGGTAGGCTGAGCCTTCAATTTTCAAAGACATTTCCTATATTTTCGAGCCGCATCTGTTTATTTTTTGTTTGTATACACGTTGTGGAGATGAGAAGGGACAATACCGCACACACCCACCCAGTGTGTCACACGCACCCAGTGTTTCTAAAAAGGTTTCCGTTATGAAATTAACATTACCGATAACTTTTTGCAAATATCTCGACAACTAAAAGCGACCCCCTATATTGGAAAAGGAAAAAGTTGTTCAAAATGTCGAAATCTATAATATATTAAAATTTCATCAAAATCGGAGTACGGAGACCTTTTCTATATAATTAACAAAAAAAACTCACAAAACTGGATGATGCTGGTCACTTTTCTGATTAAAATGAGCCCCAACACGATACACTTGAAATCGTCTTTACTTGCTCAATTGGCGATTCGATAGAATCTCGATTATCTGAACTAATCAATAAAATATAGGTTCGGAACATCGAGATTCTACTGAAGCGTGGATTAAACAATTATAAGTAGAACGTATCGTATATTAGACCTATCATGCGAAAGAAAATACTAGAGTGCATGGAATAATTGAAACCTATAAAACGTAGCTGATGGTATTTAAAGGCAATAAAACGTCAGTTTACCGATAAATGAAGCGATATTGTCGAAACAAGAAGTAAAACTAATAAAGGAAAAACGCGAATGGTTTAATATTACAGCTCCGACGATAGAAAAAAAGTTGAAAAGGATTAGAAGATTGAGATCACTGGAACCAAGCGGTCTAAAGTGGCAAGACCATTGCGAAATAGTAAAACAAGACGGTTGTGAGCCGACTAAAATGAAAATGGTGGCCAGGCAAATTCTCTGGTGATTTTAGGAATGGGATAATAGGGTTGTTACTTTTTGCCAGCAAATCTGAATTAACCGGGCGTTAGTCGCTAGTGTGTCTGTTTGGTAGAAGGAATTTTTTTTTCATTCATTTGAATGAAAGGATTCTTTCTTTAAATTAAAACTTAATAAAATTATGATGAATGAACTGATATATAGACTACAAGATTTTATGCATTTATAGCAAACATAAATAACTGGTATTCAAAGCAATAAAAAGTATGACATATAAATAGTGCTGACATATTATTTTCATCGCATTAGAAAACCCAAGTTTTTCGTTTAAACAGCTGAATAAAAAATAATAAAATTTAAGAAACAATTAGTGTTTATTAATCACAAAAGAATCGGCTATCAGTCTTGGCAATTGGCAATCAAACTTAAAAGCAAAGAATATTCTCAAAGCAAATTTTTTTATTTAAAGTTAATTCTCTCATTATTCGTTACAGGACAAAAATTCGTCATTAAGAATATTTATTCCGGTAATTATTCAGAAGTTTTCCCTCCTCACTGATTTTGATGACCTTGAAATATGTTGTCAAGGTCATCAATCTGAACATCTTTTCCCTATACATGTTACCCGCGGCTCGGTCTTAGTTATGGAGATATTTGGAAAAATATTTAATCAGATTTAGATTACGAGTACACTTCATTTGGTAATTAGTAGCCCTCTCCGCCCCCGCCACGACCTAACCACAACTCACTCTATTCGCATAATCTTTGCATTGTAGCTGTCATTCAGAATTTGAACTAGTGACGCGTACAAAAGACTGGATGACATCTACAATGAAAAGATTATGCGAATAGAGTGAGTTGTTAGGTATTTGGAAGGGGTGGAGAGGGGCGGCCCTACCACGCATACGAGAATCCAGGAGTAGTCTCTCAAAATTGAAAGCTCATCTTACATATGTATGACCAGAGTGAAACCCTGTTTTCTTTCTGATTTCCAGAGCGTGTTTACAAAAACAGTAGGCAGACGCCGCGCCGAAGCAGGCTTACGTTGTCACGGAACGTGCACGAATCAGTGATGCCAGAAACAACTAAAACTGGTTGTTTTTTCCTCTCCTCCTTTTCCCCTTCCACTATCCTGTTCCACTACCATGAGCACTCTCCAACGTCTCCCGCTAAGACCGTAGACTGGTCACGTGACGTGCCGCGCAACGTGTTAAGGGGCCCCTAGACGATCAATAATATTGTCAATGAAGGTTGACCAATAATATTGAAGCTCCCGTCAATACGCTTCAATAATCTGGTCAATCTAGCCATCAATACGGCGACTAAGCACTGTTGTTTTGAAAAACAATTGTGTACTCTGCCAGCCATTTTGCCTGTACGACAAGTACTACGTCCGAGTCGCTAAACGTCAATGCGCGCATCAATATGGCTCCCGTCAATGCGCATCAATTGAAATTTCTATCAATATGCTTCAATATATTGACACTGCGTTTGAACCCCTTCTAAATGGTCAATATGCCCTTTCAATGCGCCTGGTCAATATTATTGATGGGTGTATAGACAATATTATTGATCTTCTAGGGACCCCTTTACATATTGTTCTGGTCCAGTGATGCCAGAAACACTCAAAACTGGGTGGATTTTCCTCTCCTCCTTTTCCCCTTCCACTACATGAGCGCACGCCAACGTCCCCCACTAATACCGTAGACTGGTCACGTGACGTGCCGCGCAACGTGTTAAGGAGCCCCTAGACGATCAATAATATTGTCAATGAAGGTTGACCAATAATATTGAAGCTCCCGTCAATACGCTTCAATAATCTGGTCAATCTAGATATCAATACGGCGACTAAGCACTGTTGTTTTGAAAAACAGTTGTGTACTCTGCCAGCCATTTTGCCTGTACGACAAGTACTGCGTCCGAGTCGATACTGACGAAATATTGACGACTGAACCTCCTAAACGTCAATGCACGCATTAATATGGCTCCCGTCAATGCGCTTCAATCCAAATTTCTATCAATATGCTTCAATATATTGACACTGCGTTTGAACCCCTTCTAAACGGTCAATATGCCCTTTCAATGCGCCTGGTAAATATTATTGATGGGCGTATTGACAATATTATTGATCGTCTAGGGGCCCCTTTACAGATCACTCTGCTCCATTAATGCCAGAAACACCCAAAATTGCGTGGATTTTCCTCTCCTCCTTTTCCCCTTCCACTACATGAGCGCACGCCAACGTCCCCCACTAATACCGTAGACTGGTCACGTGACGTGCCGCGCAACGTGTTAAGGAGCCCCTAGACGATCAATAATATTGTCAATGAAGGTTGACCAGTAATATTGAAGCTCCCGTCAATACGCTTCAATAATCTGGTCAATCTAGCTATCAATACGGCGACTAAGCACTGTTGTTTTGAAAAACAGTTGTGTACTCTGCCAGCCATTTTGCCTGTACGACAAGTACTGCGTCCGAGTCAATACTGACGAAATATTGACGACTGAACCTCCTAAACGTCAATGCGCGCATTAATATGGCTCCCGTCAATGCGCTTCAATCCAAATTTCTATCAATATGCTTCAATATATTGACACTGCGTTTGAACCCCTCCTAAATGGTCAATATGCCCTTTCAATACGCCTGGTCAATATTATTGATGGACGTATTGACAATATTATTGATCGTCTAGGGGCCCCTTTACAGATCACTCTGCTCCACTAATGCCAGAAACACCCAAAATTGCGTGGATTTTCCTCTCCTCCTTTTCCCCTTCCACTACATGAGCGCACGCCAACGTCCCCCACTAATACCGTAGACTGGTCACGTGACGTGCCGCGCAACGTGTTAAGGAGCCCCTAGACGATCAATAATATTGTCAATGAAGGTTGACCAATAATATTGAAGCTCCCGTCAATACGCTTCAATAATCTGGTCAATCTAGCTATCAATACGACGACTAAGCACTGTTGTTTTGAAAAACAGTTGTGTACTCTGCCAGCCATTTTGCCTGTACGACAAGTACTGCGTCCGAGTCGATACTGACGAAATATTGACGACTGAACCTCCTAAACGTCAATGCGCGCATCAATATGGCTCCAGTCAATGCGCTTCAATCCAAATTTCTATCAGTATGCTTCAATATATTGACACTGCGTTTGAACCCCTTCTAAACGGTCAATATGCCCTTTCAATGCGCCTGGTAAATATTATTGATGGGCGTATAGACAATATTATTGACCTCCTAGGGGCCCCGTTAAATATTACTCTGGTCCAAAGGGGCGGCCCGACCACCCATACGAGAATTCAGCAGTAGTCTGTCAAAACTGAAAGCTCATCTTATATACATATGTATGACCAGAGTGAAACCCTGTTTTTCTTCTGATTTCCACAACGTGTTTACAAAAACAGTAAACAGACGCCGCGCCGAAGCAGGCTTACGTTGTCACGGAGCGAGCACGAATCAGTGATGCCAGAAACACCCAAAAGTGGGTGGATTTTCATCTCCTCCTTTTCCCCTTCCACTATCCTGTTCCACTACCATGAGCACACTTCAACGTCTCCCGCTATGATCGTAGACTGGTCACGTGACGTGCCGCGCAACGTGTTACATATTACTCTGGTCATCAGAGAGGTGGTGAACTATATTTCCCCTGATTTAACCTATCTGGCGACACTGGCAGGAATACGGAAAATTTATTTCAGTACTAGCAATAGTTTTTAGCGAATATCTCGAAAACTAAAACCGAGCGGCGGCAACATGTCTAGGAAAAAGTTGTCCAGAATGATAACCTTGACGACATATTTCAAAGTCATCAAAATCGGTGAATAAGGCTCTAAATAATTACCTTTATTCCTTATACGGAAACGAACTGAGTGATCAGTCCCGTTAATTATGATCCATATACAGTGGTACCTCGATATACGAGTGTTTTGAGATACGAGCCGCCGAGCGAGCGATATTTTGCTTTGAGATGAGAGCAAGATTTGAGATACGAGGAATCGCACACTAAACCGCTGCACACGTGCAGCGTCTAACAGTTTCTCCCACCTCAGACTAGACCTCAGTTCTGTGTGCTTGTTTCCCTCGTTTTCGAAGCATTTTTGATAAGTTGGGTTTGCATTTTTTGCTTTTTGTACATTTACAAAACATTATCACATTTATTTTTATAACCATGGGTCCGAAGAAGAAGATGATGTCTATTGAATTAAAGCGTGAAATCATAGAAAAACATATTCAAAAACACTTAACAAAAACACTTAACAAAAACAACTGAGGTGGTTTTTTGGGAGCTGGAACGGATTAATGGCATTTCAATTAATTTCAATGGGGAAAATTGCTTTGAGATACGAGCAATTTGACATACGAGCAAGGTTACGGAACGAATTAAACTCGTATGTCGAGGTACCACTGTATTGTAAAGCTATAAGGACAGAACAACTCGCAGAATAATAAACTGCGCCCGGTTTATAGTATTCGGACCACTGTCAAGGTGTTGTGGTAATTAGCAGATCGGAAAAAATATATTTCATTTAGAAAGGTACATTGCTCGACCAAGTGGAGATTAGACTCGTAACACGCATACTTCGCATAACAGATCCGTAATAGGCTGTCCTGGCTAGTGTAAGTCTCTTTAGGATATTTCTAATTTCGTCTCCTTCCCGATCGTTCGTCGACTAGTTTGAAACTTGTCATGCCTCGATCCGACCACATACCATTCGTTTCCTTCCTAATCTCGTATAAGTGTGTTTCTATAATTCCACGATCGATGCGTTACGTAACGGCCCTTAATTCACCTTCTAAAAATTCGCAATCAATTATGACTACCAAGGATTGTCTTCTAGGCCCTTGGCAGTACAATCTCTCCCATAAGAGCGTGTCGGCGATGTTTCTGTAAATATTTATATATTTCTAAAAAACATTATGTGAGTCGAATCTACACTTTAAACACTTATGCGCTTTCACTTACTAATGGACACAAATTTCCTCCATTATCGATCATAGTTTAGCAACGTTTTAGTGTGCTTTCTAATAACTTTTTTCGCACGAAACAAGCAGTGATCTCTATATTTTTCGAATACGCTCAATTAAAATTCTAGAATAGACCAGAAATTTTTTATGGAATTTGTATCTGGTGACCGGGATAGCCAATGAATCACAACGATACGATCACAACGATGTTTCAAGTCATTATTCTTTTACAAAATCCATTTGCTCCATTTGCCAGTTTTATTAATCCAGTGTCAGAGCGCAAATTGGTATTTGAAATGTAGTTTCGATTCATGTTACATGTTTTTCCGAATACATGAAGTTTTGCAGAGATATCGCCAACACGTTCTCGTGGGACAGACTGTATCTTACATTCTTCAGTAGACGGCGAATTTTTATATAAAATAAAAGTTTTCTGTGTTAATTGCGAGAAACTGGTGCCAGACAAAAAATTGCTTTTTCTTCACCCCGTTGTCGTATGGTAAGGAGTCCGACTCGGGATGAAGGTTTCAAACAAAATCTACTAAATGAATTTACTACAATGATATGCTATAATGATCTACTATGATCTACTACGGACGAAATGCCTTTCTTTTAGGACGGAATAAAATTGGATTCTTTTGTAATCAATATTGAAGCATTGAATTAAATACAGGCATACAAAAATATAAATTTTCTTTTCTCTTCTGCCAAATTGTTCAGGATGAAGTTCTAATCGTTGCAGCACTGCTGAAAATCGCACGACAAAAGGTTACTTTGGTCAACAATCATTTGATTCTGATAATTTGGTTACCCACTGTAGCTGCAGATAAACCAGGTACATTGTTACTATAACAAAACAATCATTTGGAAGACCAAAATTTTCGTAATATGCCCATCAAAGTTTCAACCCTATTTGATTAATCTTCGAGTTTGTTTGAAAGCATCGTTTTTCAAAGTGATTACAGAAAGTTTGAATCTGTCTGGCTTAGGATTCGAATATATTTCCAAGTACCATTTTCATTTGTCGCAGTTACTTTTAATATGAGCTAGATAAGAAATATGATTTTCGTACTGTGACTCCAGTAATTTGATCACTTATTATAGCTGAGGCTGTGCTGGGTATATTATTATTCTTGACCTAATATAACAATCATTTGAAAGAGCAAAATTGTAGTAAGGTACCCATAAAGATTCCTATTTGTTTAATATTCGAGCCCACTTCAAATTATTGCTTCAGTCTCTCAAAGTGCTCTTAGAAAATTCTGACTTATCTGACTTAAAATTCAAAAGTACTTAAAAGTATTTGTTTTATTTTCCAAAATATTTTCAGTCTAATCGAGATTCGACTCTACTTGCTAGGTGCTTAATCCCATCGCTAATAACTAGGAATGAGAGCAAGTTCTATATGTATTTACAATGAGTATACTTGTAATGTATTCATTTAAAAATCGTAGTAAGGAACCCATAAAAGATCCAATTCGATCAAGCATTAAAGAGTACCACTACATTTCTGACAACTTAATAAAACCACTGGAGACAAATAAATTCTTATTTGGTTCCTATATCTTGCAATTAATGCAAACGATTTTTATTTTGTATGAAGATCCGCAGTCTAATAATTAGCTTAGTTAGTAATCCTCATAAGTGTCCAAAAAATAGTTGCACAACGGATTAAGAACTTAGTATCAATCCATTTTCATTTCACACTTTGATTTGACCACTTAATGGAACATTGTTCAATGTTCAAGTCTAGTTGGTCAAGTATCTCTCTTTAGTCTTTCGAAGTGCTCATAGAAAGGTCGGATCTATCTCACTTAGAATTCGAATGTACTTAGAAATACTATTTTCATTTTTCGAATGTACTTAGAAGTACTATTTTCATTTTTCGAGTGTACTTAGAATTACTATTTTCATTTTTTGGAGCAATTTAATTTTTCTCCAATAATTTGATCACCCACTATACCTGCAGATCAGTTAGGTATATTATTATTCTTGACCTACCGAAACGATCATTTGGAAGAGTAAAATTGTAGCAGAATACCCATAAAAGTGACAAGACTATTTGATCAATATTAGAGTCTTCTCGGAAGTATCTTTAGTCTTCCCAAAGTGTTCGTAGAAAGTTCGGAACTATCTGACTTAGAATTCGTGTGGGCTTGAAAGTACTAAGAAAGTGTTATTTACTGAAATACTTTCAGTCTAATCAAGGTTCGAATCTACTTGTTAGATGCTCGATCCCATCGCTAATGACCAGGCACGTTTTACTTTCGCGGCACTGCTCGCACTGCGTTCGGTTGCAGGAAACGGTCCGCGGAATGCCGAAGCTCTTGCTCGCCTCCGATGGGAGTCGAAGAAAGACCGTTGGAAATGTTTCCTTGGTTGGGAGAGGCACGAGCCGACGCTCTCTCGTCCTCTCTTCTTTTTCTACTCTACACCGTCGTATCGTGGAGCGGCGACTAGATCGCCTTGGCCAAGCAGGAAAACAGTCTGATCTCATCTTGTAAATATGAACGTTCCTCCCTTGTTAACCTGCCGAGCCAACGGCAGCCGAGAATGCCGGGAATTCTATGGAAATGCTACGAGCTGAGCCTCGGATTATCCGTTTACAATGGAGAGGCCCGTGCCAATTTTTGTCTCTTCCCAGGAAAGCGAAACAACGCTCTCTACCATCTTCAATCTCATTCGCAAGCGCGGGAATCCGTGGCACCCTCAGCAATTTTTTTTCTGGGACCATACCGATTCAATTAAAATAGTCTTTTAGTATGTTGTTATGCTACGTTTAATGCATTTTTTAGTCCTTTTTTACACATAAAATAAATATCATCTTTCGAGGACAGCCGAAAAACAGTCTAGCGTCTTCACTCTGCTATTCTCGTTCGCAAGCGTGAGCAACCGTGGTTCCTATAGCAATTTTTTTCTGGGACCATATCAATTCAATTAAAATAGTCTTTTAGTATGTGGTTATGCATTGTTTAGTAGCTTTTTACAAATAAAACAAATATCTTTCGAGGACAGCGAAAGAACAGTCCAGCGTCTTCACCCTGGTCATTCTCATTAGCAAACATGAGCAACTGTGGTTCCTCCAGCAATTTTTTTCTGATACCGTACAAGTTCAATCAAGAATGTTTTTTAGTATGTTGTTGTACGATGTTTAATCTAGTGTTTAGTATTTTTTACAGGTAAAATAAATGGTCTCTTTCGTGGAAAGCGAAAGAACAGTCTAGCGTCTTTACTTTGGTATCCACATTGGCAAACATGAGCAACCGTGGTTCCTCCAGCAAATTTTTTTCTGAGATCGTACAAGTTCAATCAAGAATATTTTTTAGTATATTGTTATGCGATGTTTAATCTATTGTTTAGTATTTTTTACAGATAAAATAAATGCCTTCTTTCGAGGAAAGCGAAAGAACAGTCCAGCGTCTTTACTCTGGTATGCACATTCGCGAGCGTGAGGATCTACGGCTCCTATAGGAATTTTTTTCTGAGACCTTACAAGTTCAATAAAAAATGTTTTTTAGTATGTTGTTGTGCGATGTTCAATCTATTGTTTAGTATTTTTTACAGATAAAATAAATGCCCCCTTTCGAGGAGAGCAAAAGAACAGTCTCGCTTCTTCACTCTGGTATGTACATTCGCGAGCGTGAAGAAGTGTGGCTCCTATTGGAATCTGACATTTTGAGTGGCGCCGTCTGCTGCCGAAAAATAGAAATACTCTAAACTTGGCTTGGCTTGACTTACAGTATCTTACAGTGTTAACAGGTGATAATTACAGTATAAACTTACAATGTTAAAACAGGTGTTAATTAAAAATAACGTTATGGAAGCTCCAATTATTTCACCGCGTAGCAAAAAAATGTTGATTACTGTGCAGTGAAAGATTGTGATAGTAGAGCGAGCAAAAATTTGTTGCTCCGTTTCCACACTTTGAAATGAAGTATGTGAAGTGACTTGCTCGAAATTTATAAGACCTCTATTTCTAAAATATAAGAAACAATTTAGTAAAGAACAGTTTATTTTAACAGCTAAAATAGCTAAAGCTAGAGTGCATATTGAAAGATCTAACCAGCGTATAAAAACTTTCGAAATTCTTGGTTCAGCGATACCTGTGGCATTGGTGCCTCTAATAGAAGATATTTGTACAATTATTTGTGGAGTAATTAATATGTCCTCGCCAATTCTAAGCGATTCGAAATTTGTTTTGTAAAATGAATTATTTGATAAAACATACTTTAAAAAGCCGCTCTCCTTCAACAAACTTTCTTTCTGCAGGATTTGTGCCTGCCCACTTACAAGTTTCACCCATACTTACAAACATTTTAGGGAAAAACAAAAAAGAAGATATCAGTACAATATTAAGACCAAGCACTTCGTCGCCATATTGGATAGCTATATATATTGTCCACGCCCCCATGTCAAATCCCAATAGCAATTTTTTTCTGAGACCATACAGGTTTAATCGAAATGGTCTTATGGTATGATTTTATAGAATGTTTACTGCATTGTCTAGTATTTTTTAGATGTACAATAAATGTGAGTTGCTCAGATATAGTATATGTTATACTAATACAATAGCCTGCGTGGGAAAGTTCTTCGTTGATGGAAGTAATATTAAGATGAGGATGTGATTTCCAATTTGATTTAATCATTTGATTCGATTTGATCAATTTCTTGATATTTTTCTGTTTATTATAATGAAGAATAATTTGACTAATCATTTTCAACGAAACATTCATCGTATTAGATAATTGTTGTGTCATTTGTAATTATATTACGAAAGGATATACCTAACTGACTCATTAGTTGTAGACCACATGACTGAGGATGACATTGTGGAAAATATTTCGAAATTAGGTTGACATGATAAGAAATATGCCCTCGCTCCAAAAGACTATCGTTTATTAGAAAAGAAACCAATAATGGAGTACTTAGATGTGTCATTATTCTTCTTCCCCACTACTGTTATCAAACTAAATCATCTCTGTGCGTGAATCATTGCCTCCTCCACTTGCGAACAGCTTGTGCGAGATGACTAGCTTCATGGTTTGAAATAAGGAAGCAATTTCTATAAATCATTTACTTTTAAAAGATTGACGTTGATACTATAAAGCAGTTGCACTACTATCTCAACTTTGACAACTATTATTTTTATCCGATCTTTAAATTTTCATTATAAATAGGACATAGGTTGCTCTTGATAGAGTAAAATATCATCTTTCTCCAACGACCGCTAATTAATAGGTCGCGCGATAAACTACTTCCAGTATCTATGAGTCACTTTATGCTAATCAAAACAACTATGCACGTTTTCATCTTGATTTGCAACTCTAATATGCCTATTTAGAATACTCGGTTACGACACGTGTATGCTATTTCCTGAATGTTTCAAGAAATGTTTTATACGAAAGTTATATTCGATAGAAAAAATTCAACAGAGAATAACAAGTTGTTCTTAAAATTGTTATTCTCAAAAATATTCTACGTTAAGATAGTTTCCATTTTTACCATTTTTTGGTAAAACATGGTTATTCGAAAATGATAAAAAATGATAAATATTTATGTCCGCCAGTAGTAACAATCGACGAAATAAAGTTCAACTAATCGGGGACTGTGTATAAAGATAGAAAATTATATCAAAGCCTCCTAGAATTCAATGATTGATTGTACAAAATCGTATCTGTTGTATGTATGTTTAGCTTTGTAATATTACACTGTTTGCAATATCGATGGTTTCAACAATATTCAAATGAAACAACTTTTTCTACCCTGAAGATTGGCCATTCGAAGTTTGAAGCGTCTCTCGACCAGCTTCCGGAACATCAAGTTTCTTCATTATCATTTCGTAATTACATGAGAGCATTAGCAGCTATTAAAAGAGACATTAACCGCCACGAGGATTCATCAGGGCCCGCACATTACAGCACTATAAAATCATGGACGGCAATTGAAACGTTGCACAGGAACATTTTCCGGGTTTCCATCGGGTGAAATTATTTGGTCGTTGACCTTACTGACGCGAAATAGAAAGATATGTGTGTCGTTGAACCTCCGCGAAAGAATTATGTCATGCCTTCGTATTGGGAAACCAAATGATCGACCTCCGGTCTTTAGTTGCTCGGACATATTCATCTGAGTAGCAATAATAATCTATCTCTAAAACCGTTTGCCTATTTCTCCAGTTTTTTACTTATCTATTTATCTATCCCTCTACAACTATTTTTTAGAAATAGATTTTAGGCATCGATTTTACAGATTTTAATGAGATTAGACAAATCCAAGTGTAAAATGAAAATGGATGAATGCTAACCTCTTAATCTTTGGTACAATTATTTTTTAAGCAAAATGTTTCGATTACTTAATATTGAATTAAATATTTCTCTAAATTTTCTTTTGTCACAGAAGCCAAATTAAAAACTCCTAATTGATTTTAGTAAGCAGACATTAATATATCGGTACTATTAAATTCTTTTGGTCTAATCTACTATTTGAAATTGCACCTACTCTGTGTCATAAATACGTGCATCAAATTATTAGACAAATTAGCCGGCGACCAAGCGTGAAATTATGCGTAGACTGCGAATATTTATGCAAAGAACCCCGCACTAATCATATGGAAAATCTATCCCGGTAACATCAGTTGGATTTTTCATATGTTGTAGCTTATGATCTACTGAACAAAAGATGTAATGGGCCCAAAGCTCAATAATGGACAGTTATCGAATTATAATCAGTCAAACATGACAAATTCGAGTTTACCGCTCTCCCACTACCGCCACCCCACTCCTTCGATTTTCTAGTTGCGCGACCTAAACGAAGTTGGCAACATACTAGCGTTATTGCTGCCGAATGCTATTACTTTCTGACATTGCTACGTCCGATATTTATATTATTGATATCAGTGTATTCCATACATTTTGGTCTCCATACTGTTTGGTAATACATAAGATCATTTTTTTATTAATCCACACACACATGCACGCACACAAACACACACACAGCAGAGAGGGTTTGGAGTCAAAAAATAGTACGGGAGTGACGAACCGTGAGGTCCTTATCTCTGCTGTGACACGCAAAGATTTTTGTTAAAGATTTCTGTTCACAGACCTTTTCAAGGTCATCCTAAATTCAAAAATAATGTCACCACCTAACAGATTTTGTGAAACCCTACTATTTTTGTTTGAAACATTTTTCCAAAAAATAAATACTTCCCGAGATTTGAATATTAAGCAGCTCAAATTTGTCATGTTTGACTGATTATAACTCGATAACTGTCCATTATTGAGCTTTGTGCCCATTACATCTTTTGTTCAGTAGATCATAAGCTACAACATATGAAAAATCCAACTGATTTTACCGGGATAGATTACTATTTTTGTTTCAAACATTTTTCCAAAAAATAAATACTTCCCGAGATTTGATTATTCGGCAGCTCAAATTTGTCATGTTTGACTGATTATAACTCTGTAACTGTCCATTATTCAGCTTTGTGCCCATTACATCTTTTGTTCAGTAGATCATAAGCTACAACATATGAAAAATCCAACTGATTTTACCAGGATAGATATTCCATATGATTAGTGCGGGGTTCTTTCAACTTTCATGGGTCATTTTACGAAAACCAGGATGAGGAACAAGTTTGATTTATCAACTACAAGATTCCTTATTGTAAGAATAGTGTACAGACGTCATTAGTGTTTTCTCGTATTTCAAAAATATGGGAATATTATAAATGCATAGAAATCCGCAGTCTAATTATGACTTTTTGAATTGCTAAGCCAGAAATGGTACCGAAAGGGTACAAGGTAGGACAAAGGTGGGTAGGAAAGGATGCTCGCGACGCAATCCTCAGGTGAAACAAACGCGTGGACACGGCACAAGAAATAAGCGTTATAATGCAAAGTGTAACCGCAGAAAAAATTCGACCCGATAACCGCGAGAATATCAATGAACCAGTCGCATTCTCTGGTTACAAATGGCCGTTGCGACACGGGAGAAACGTAATTTGGGTTGCGCGACTGCTGAAACGAACGATCCAACCAGACTGTTTATTTCGAACATGTACACTGTAATGAACGGTCGACATTAGTGACCGTTGTTGCACGCCCGAAAATTCCTGCCAATGACTTTATCATTGTAACCGGTGAAACGGTTGTTCCGTTGCGTGTTAGATCGTTCCCGCGAGGGCCGTTCAAATCCCGATTATGAGACTATAATCTGCGATGATACAATTTTAATTCGACAAAAAGCTTTAGTGCACTGATTAATGCGCAATTCAAATTGATTAATGAAAAATATTTCGTCTACATGTACGACATTTTCATTAATCTTCAGTTTCTTTCAATTGAGTTGAATAATTCTTATGCCATGTATAATATTGCCAAATAGTAGAAAACATTAAGTTTAACAAATAGTAATGTCTAGACAGCGGATTTTATGCATTTATGTTGAAAATGAGTAGGTGTAATTTAAAACAGCGAGAACATCAAAAGAATTTAAACATATTGCTGTATTATGCTTAACAAAAAAATAAAATTCGATTTCACTCCAGTTTGTTGCGATTCAGTTAGAAAATTTTTATTTTGCATAAAGATTCGCTGTCTAGTAATACCATCTCTATTTTACTTCCGTTACAAGGAACGTTTTAGAATATGGGACAAATTTTTTCTTTATCCTAAGGTTTTCAAATCTAGTAACGAGTAATTTTGTACTAGAAAATCAATATAGCATTCTTTATAGAATTTAGTGTAGTTATGTACAATCTGTCCGTGACACATATTTTTTTAAACAGTGTATTCACGAGATTACACAAAAAATGGTGGGAATCATGAATTATTGATATGTAGTAAGGAGGCTGGTTGACACAATAAATGAAACATAGGTTTCATGCGAATTATTTACTCATTGTAATGAGCATTATGGACTGGAAAATTAGTAGAATAGTTTTTATGGTTGCGATTCAGTGTAACTATGTGTATGGTATTTTGTAATTGATTGTGTTAGAGAACTGTGTGAATTTGTTAAACTCAAGTCTTTAAAAAATTTTATGTTTTAGATCCGAATTTGTGAGAAAATTCTGTCATTATTTAAACAACATTCGAAAGGTACACAGCTAGTAAATATATTTGTGAACTGTGGTTTTTTCTTCAGTTCTTGCCATATTAAGCTAAATAATTTATTTTTAATAGAAAATCGTTCATTGCTGATATTTTTGAATAAATGTACTTCCATATTTTGTTTCTTAAAATTGTCTTTTACAAATCTTTCAAAGCAGCTATTTGCTTGTTCGCATATTTGTGTTCAGTTTTAGAAAAATCTCGTGAATATGCTACTTTCACAATTATAATAAAAAATACATTTCTTGATTCATATATTTCTGCATTCGTATATATTTTTCATTCAATTTTTACCTTATTCCATTTATTATAAAATTAACAACACCACTCGAACAAATTGACTTCTTATTTAACACTAGGTTTACGGAGCACTAAAATTGACTATTTTACATTGCTTTATAAAAAGAATAAAATTGTATTTACTCAGATCTTCAGCGATTTTTATTGTACTATGTACACAAAAAAATAAATCTATTTAATAATTCCTCACGAATGCCTCCTTACACTCTTAATAATGGTAAATTAAACATTTCTGAATCCGCCATTTTGACGGGACCCGTAAATCTAGTGTTAATATTATTTTACCAGCACACGCCTTCAGTTGAAACAATTCAGTAAACAAAGTAAATACCAGCTTGCCGAACTTTGTTCATATTAAAGATTACCATACATATGCATTATGTGTCGAATGAGATGTTTATTATGTGTATACAGTCACTGTTACTTAACCCAGTTCTGACAATAAATAATGGTTAACATAAAACCTCTCACCACTGGCACAGTTATCTTTGAAATTATTGAGTACCGTGATTTTATATTTTACAAATAGTGGCCTTTGTGCTACAATCTTTCAAGTCTGCATTATGATCGACGAGGGTCACTTCGGACACCATTATCATCATAAATTTCGTTCCCTGTGTTAGAGATCTGTTGGATACAAATTTCAACGGACAAATAATCCGTTGCTGAAATTATTGCTCTATCCATTCGAGTATTATTCAACCGCGAAACGCAATCAATGAATGAAAAAATTTATCAGAGTTATGGTGTCGCGACCTCCTTCGCGCGGCACCGTTTGTCCCTCGTGTGTGCGAGTAAATATGGAGGCTAAACCTGCATTTTTCGTCCTTCTATCAAATAAACTGCTGTCATGGAGCCCCGGATACTCTTGCACGTCGTGCAAATAACCGAGCAACTGAAATGGTAGGCGAGGTGAAACGAAAATATGAAGTTAAAATTAGGTTGTGCTTTTGTTGTTTCTGTTCTCTTCTCATGCGTTCGACCCAATAAACACGCAATTACGTTTACGTAGAACACGGATCTTTATGCATATAAAGTCGAATGTATGTAGAAACCGTAATAAAATAGAAACCTGCAGAATAGTTAACCTACATCCCTTTTTTCTGTTTCATTCTCGTAAACTTCCTGTTTCAAAGTTGCTTAGTGGATGTTAAAAATACCGAACAATATTTACAAAATACTCCGAATTAAGAAATAATTCAAGTTTGGTCTAGATTAATCTAGCAGGCTTTAATAGAGCGAATATCAACTGTAAACTTTTTTCTGACATCCAGTGGCGCGTTATGACTACTTGGGGCCCCTAGCAAAGTAGAATTTCGGGGCCCTTAAACGCCAACTAAATAACTTTCACGTTGGAAAAAATAAATTGTAAAAACATCTACATATTTATTATTGCATAAAATGTGAAATAAATTCTCCTTCATCCATGAAAACCTTTTACACAAAAATACAAAATATTTGGTTTGTGTTCGAGGTCCCCTTTTGCTTGGGGCCCCGTGCATTTGCTCAAGTTGCTCATAGGGTAATACACCACTGCCGACATCCTATATCTATACCCGACATCCCAATATTGGACTCCTATTTCTATGAAGTTCATATGTATTTTACTGCTTTTTAAAATAATCATTTAAAATAATCAATTCATAAATAATAAATAATGTTACGACGAAATCTGTGGTTTATATTATAATTTATATTGCATGCAAAATATTGTTAAAAATCCACGCTAAATCCAGTCTAATAATTACCTTTGGCCTATTCAAACATTACCCTATAGTAATAGCAATGTACAGCGCCATCATTATCTTACTCCTATAAATAATACAAAAGATAAGAAATATTTCTAATTTAATATAATGTTGTCACTATTCAAATTTTAATCCTGATAATAAATTACTAAAAATGGGAATTGGAAAAAAATTGAAGCAACTGAAGCAAATTCCAAATTTGAAGAAAAATAGGGGACAGAACCTCGATAATTGCACCAGTCTTTTTCTCCACAGTAATAGATCAAATTGCATTAAAAAACCGTCGGCCGCACGTTCTTCTAATGTGAAAATGTTCACCGATGAGAAATGCTTTTATCGAGTGATAAGTTATGTCGAATAGGCCTTTTATCGACGAACGCGCCGGTGTTCCTTTCACTAAAGAGGTTCTCAATTGCTCGGGGGAAACGGACCATCGCTTTCAGAAATGATTCTTTACACGGCTGGAGAACCTCGTCCGGTGATATACTTTTATCATGATGCAATACACCTGTGCCATGCACGCCACACCGGAATGTAAGCGATAGTGGACTTACCCAAGCGGTTCCGAGACTTCGCTTCGAGAATGATCTCCCCCAGGTAGCAGGTACATTTCCTTGCGAAGGACACGCCGATTTCGTTTACTGTTTTCATGTTTGTTAAGTAAACGCTATAAACAGAAAAGTGAAATATTGAAAACGACGATAAAATAGAAAAAATTGATTTACGATAAGATTTATACTATTAAGAACTTTAATGATGAAAATAGCAAATTTAATGAATGCTGGGACATTTTGACTACAACTGTTATCACTTTTATTTATCCCAATTCAATTCTTGGACACTTAAATAATTGTATGAAAATGCAGTTAATATGTACACAGTGAGTGATATTTACGTTTATCACAAATACATTGAAGAATATGGAAAAATATATTATACGATGATGTATTTTTTTTACAAATAAATGTTATTTCATTTACGGCTCTATATTTTTGAAATTAGCTACTTACTTCGGTGACCAATGAACATTCTTACTTCAACTAGTCTTAGGGTATTCTGTAATACCTACAGTCGTCAAAAACCGCAGTCTAGTCGTAATTTTAAGAAGTCAAACTTCAAGTTGATTGAAATTTAAACTTACCATTTCCTCCATAATGACTGCAAAGTTTCCGATCTGTATGGTAAAATGGATTTTACACCGTGATCGTTGCGCAGAATTAATATCGGCTCGTTTTGTGTTCCATTTTCCAAGATGGGCTCCATTTCTTTGTAAACGATGGTTGCTTGAATGTCCTGTTGTAGTTCAACGTAGATCAGAAATAATCTGTAACAGATCATTTTGTAACTCAACATTGTAGTTCAAGAAAATCTATTCTTTATAGGAAACTGCGTTGTTCTTACCTGTGATACGATCTAGGATTATTTGTTATTAATTTCAGGCAACCACCTCCCTCATAAGACAATTTATTGTGAAATTCAAAATAATTCAAATCTTGTGTAAGTAATTTATTTTCGATGCTCGCAACGTTTCCCAATATTCGAATAAAATTCTGTATTGTCTCGTAGACGTATTCTATTGGCGTGTTCGATTTTTCCTTTTCCTGGTTCTCCGGTTTCGGTGTAGGCAATTGAGGAACACGAGTGAATTTTAAATGCGGTATAGATACAGAAATCTGAGGCTTTTGTAGTGATAAATTGTAAAATGGTTTCTGTTCGAAAATCATTTTCCCGTCTATGACACGTTTTTCCAACTGTATCTGTAAACAATTTAGGTTTTTAGTTGCGTTAATTTACAGCAATATATTTAAATTTACCTCTCCACAGTTATAATAGGAACTACCGTTTCCATGGCAGAAAGATGTTTTGAACGTTTCATTTTCATAAATAGGAACATGAATGTATAAATATGGGAAAAGTTGAGCCCAGAAAATGTTCTCCAGATCGTGGAATGTTTTGGGCCCGAAAAATTCGTGGGTCCATCCAGATGCAAAAATGGCAACCGACAATTCTTGTTGGCGTATCTGCTGTAGAGCCTGTGATATAAAGTGTTACAGTCACATTCTAGTCTATCTAACTCAGATATAATGCTATTGAAAAACTATTACACTTACAGAGGCTGAATTGAATCCTCCACCTGATGGACACCCTCTTCCCCAAACATCTAATCCTACGTAGATGTCTTGGATGTTTCGATTGCGACTTTTTGCAAGAGTACAGCTATTTTGCAACTTAGACTTGGTCCAATTGTAATTCAGGTAAATGCCATCACAAGGTATAAAAAAATCTCTGGAATTATAAATTTTAATTTAAATACTTTGCAAGCACATAAAGATATGAACAACAAACTTACATGTTTGAATCATTTAGCTCATTTTGCCAGTTTAGTTTTCCTGTCTTGGTTACACTGTCGTACCAAATAATTTCAGAGTCTTTAATTTCTATGTGAATCTGCTCTGTCAGATATTCCATAAAGTATATTAAATTATTGATTTGTTCAATTTTAATCTCATTTTCGACATTCAATAACCAGCCTTCGAATTTATAAAACTTTGCAACATAGATTAGAGCCTCCGCAAACTTTCTTGTTGTTTCTTTTGATTCTAGTATCTCCTCCCATATACCTTGTCGCTCTGTTATTACAGTACCAAGAACTTTCACACCATGTTCGTGTGCTGCATTGATCCATCCGAAAGGTGGAACAGTTACAAAATAATGACTGAAGTATACAAACGTGTCTATAATGCTCCAGTGATAAAACAAATACGATTCATAAGAATCTGTACCATCTATAAATCTGGAAAAATAATTGCACATATTAATTGCTATAAAATAGTGAAATTCCTGTAAACATTACCTGTCTGCAAGGTAACCACCTTTCATATCATGGCAAAGCAATGTTTTAGGATGTCTGTCTCTATCGATCTTTGCTAATTGTATTCTATGATTGTTTACATCAAAGCCATCATACACATAGTCTGTGCATTCCCTTAATTCCTTAATTTGTGGCCATGGTTTCAAATTGTCCATGTTTTCGTACAACTCTTGCAAACTCTTGAAGGGTTGAGCTTCTGCAACCACAGTCTCCATGCTTGCGATTTGTTCTGGTTCACGAACAACTTTGAACTAATTTTCAACTGGTGTGATTACACAAAGCATTTCCTTCCTCTACACATTATCGGAAGAATGATGACAATAGTGCATATCAGCTGATAGTATTTGTAGTAAATAGAACTTATGTATCGCTACACACACAAGTGTGCCATATCATTATCTAGCAGCTGTTAACATGGATAACATAACGAGTATATCCTAATATTTATCTGAAATAAAATAGATACAAGATAATATTTTGCGTTCACGATATAAAACTACGAAGAAATAGTAAGATAATTAATTGTTAATACATGTGTACAATCAATGTTTATTAATACACAAGAACACTTACAGAATACTTCCCATTAACGAACCGTGCGAGAATTCTATCAGAATAGACTTCTCGAAACTTTGAAGCAAACATAACCACGCAAATAGCACTTAACATGACATACGTAATACATTTGAATCATACAATTCAACACCGGCTTATTGTTTACTTAACCTTACCCAGTTGTAGCTATTTATTTAGTCTCACACTATACAGTAGACTGTCAGCTGTCAGCAAGTATAGTAATATTAATATATTGTATTAGTTTCAGTGTGTGCTACCAAAGGACCTGCTCATCAACGCCATTTTGTCTTTCCATCCCCTTTCCTTTCACATTTCTAATTTATATTAAATTAATAGGTACTGTATGCAAGATGGATCATGCAACTGGAACCACTTCAATTATTGCGTAAGCAATGACTGTACTGGAAAATGTTGAACGTAAGTGTTGAATGCTTTCGATACGCGATAATTTAATGCGATTGATTCATCAGTGAGTTCATGCGCAGAGTACGTTTGAAGGTCAAGTTTGATTCTTTAAATTGTTACCGATGTTACGATGATATAAAAAAAAATTGAAAATGAATTTTCATACTTAATTTTAATTTTTGAAGTTTATTTCGTGGTTATGTCATTAACATCTCAGAATGCATTTTTATGACAATTATATACAAAATATGTAAGGAAGACAATATAAATGTACTGTGGGTAATGAAATTATAAACATAAACACTGTTGGCTACAGTATTACTAAACATATATTACAATTTTCAATATATTAGAAAATAATAAAAATTCAGTACTTTTAACGAAATTTTCTTTTATAAATCAGGGTTAACATTAAAAAGGTGAAAATGCTAAAATAAAACCAAGTTTATCGTACATGATTAAGGCCTGAACGAAATATATATATATATATATATATATATATATATATATATATATAAAATGCTACTATGATAATTTAAGATTATATTAAAAAGTATCTACAAAAAATCTAAATACCTTGAAACTTGTTATTTCGATACGGCAACACGTGTCAGCCACTTTTAATGTTTGGTAGGTGTTAAAGATAAGCACAAAGAAAACTGATCTACTGTAAACATAAAAAATTATAGAATGGCGAGCAGGGAGAACAAAAATGTGGACGTATCGTAAGATCTTCCTTTATTTAGTGTACACAACCATGTTCAAGAAGGTAATTTCCCACGGGTACGCAGGGGAGACGTAATAGTTTGTGGGATGATTGGAAGACGTACGAGATCGTCACGCAACTCTACACATCAATGGAAAAAAGAAATCGAACTGTCATGGTGGTCCCGCGGGTATAGATTTACCGAGCAAACTTGAAGTTTGTGGGTCCAGGTGCGAAGAATGGGTACAATTAAAATTTGAGGATGGGGTTAAAGAGGATCTGTGGGAAGGGCTAGATGGAATCGATGGAAACGTTTTTTCATACACCAATAAACTGATCAATTTTTGTTGAAAATCATTGACAAAGCCCATTTTCCTCTTCTCCATCTCGCACACGCTATGAAGACCTCAGCTCCGCTCGGTAAAGTTACACATCGCTTTTCCTACTTATGTTTCCCGGTTTTCCTCGAGTTTCCCCCATTTTTCGAGCGCCACTATTCGATTGGGGATTGTCTACGGTTCCTGTTCTCAAAACCATACAATTAAAAAATACTTTAATCTACCACGCTCTCCGCCGTTCATTGTCATTTAAGCGAACCTCTAAAAATAAAACAGGATTAATGTTGTTCGACGATAAATTTACTCGTTGCAAGAAGCGAACCCGACACCGTCATTCGAAACTCTCTCCTTCCTCTATTCTATCCCTTATTGTTATTACTCTCGCGAATAGGATTGTTACCTTTCCTCTAGATATTGTAAAACCTTTAGACAAAGTTACTTTTTTTCTCCGGGATATATATATATATATATATGTATGTATGTATATATATCACATTGGATCGCTATCTAACTACGCCTCTAACTATAAATAATGAATCTCGTCATCGTCGCAAAAAAGTATAGTTACATTCGACCCGCTCTTCTTCCTCGACGCTACCACAGGTCGCTAACTATAATGCGTGTCGAGCTGAGCTCACTATTCACCCTAGAATTCCGAGAAGAATCTTAAGAGGCGATTCTCTTGCGTCGAAAATTCTCGAAAAAGTGTATCATTGTTGATTTATTCTTGTGCACTGAGAAAATTCACTGACCTTGAAGTTTGTAGGGGAAAGCTAGAGAGACGTACAGAGGTTTTCACAGAAAATTTTCTCGCTGTTATGCACGGTGCAATGTAAATGAATTTTCGAGGATCTCCGACGCAAGCAGACTTAGGCGTTTTTAGGGTTGCGTTTCTTGGTTCAAGGATAGATCATTTGCGGAGAAAGATCGTTCCCTAGACCTTAAGAAGTTCTATTGATTGTTATTGTGCAAAGTTTGCCCGACGAAATTGTTCAGAACTTTTCGTAGAAGAGTGGCTCTTATAATCGTAATATAATAATGAGATTGTTTCGTCCATCTTCTGGTCGCATTGCGTTTTCCGGGGTTACAGAGTCTCGTTCGAATAACAATGGAGAACAAAGGGCAGTTAAGGTAGATAAATAGACTGCGGATTTTGTGCATTTATAGTGTACGGAAAGTGTTCGAAGCACAGTAACACAGCGGAACAAGCGGAATATAATAATGTTTCGTCGATTTTATTTCTTACCCTGATGAGACCTTGTTGTGGGACAATACAACTGCAAAACTAATCTCCATTCTCGTAAATCGATCCCTAAAAGTCTATACTTGCATAGAGATCCGCAGTCTTCGCAATACTTAGGTACTCTACTACTATAATTGTTACAATATTATTTCTCGATACTTGGTTCCTCGTGTGACGCACATTATTGTTCATAAGTTGTCGGACATCTTTGTTAACGTTGGAGTGAAGTAAATCAATTAAATGAATATGAGATAATAGAACTGGAAGATAAAGCAACATTAGATTGCCATATTTAATCCTGCAATTTTTAAATAAACAGGTTAATAGGAAACAAAGTTTAAAGTTGTTCACTGCACTAAATATGCTGTGAAGTTTTTTCCTAGAACATGAAAAGTTAATATGAATTTTTTATTTTGTAGTTTTGTAATTTCATGACAGCAATTCGTTGTTCTGGATTCATCAATGTCAAACAACTTATGAATTACAATGTTTATAGGTACGTGTATATACGAATATATAATACATGTATAATTATATTGTGCACGTTGACTCATACGATGTCGAATTTCTTTGTTTCTGTTCTCGTTAAATGTATATGTATAATATATAGGCTACGGAAGTGTATGCAAATTAATATTATTATAGACGAGTTCGATGAAACTGAATAGGTATATAAAATTTTATGTTCTTTAAGAATAGTTTCAGCGACTAAAAAATAGAATGAAACTGTCTTATATATTCTACTCAAGTTTATATTTGAAGATGTCTTGAAACTTTTCGTGTGCTGCGTATACAGGGTGAATAATACATATCATAATCTTGAATAAATTCTAAGTTACATGACTTATGACAAAATACACATATAAAAGTTGTATTGTCACAAATGGCATATTACACAAATTAAAAATTCACTTTGCTTGTTTCAATGATATATTGTATTTTCCATTTAAATATATGAAGTTGAACTTCAAACCTCTAGAAACGTTTCATCCAAAAAGTACATTCTTTATGTAATAAATTCATATGTATATTAATTTTGTCATACGAAATATAATTTAGAAATTATTTAAGTTGAGTTGTCCATAACCCTGTATACGTATAGTGTTCTAATCCCATAAACATTAGACCTAGTTCAAAGACCTATTAATTAAAAAGTGAAGTAGAAATATTATTAATACCAATGAAATAATCGTGTCAAATGTGTCTACAGGAAAAGAACACTATGCACTACTCACGACATAATTTGATGATGGAGCATACAGGACACTGTCGGGATAGATCTTTTTTTTAACAGGTCTTAAATTCAATAGTGTTTATAAACAAGCTGCAAAATATGAGGTCCACCCAGCCTATCGTTTTTATAGAAAATAATTTTGAACATTAAAATTTCAAAATTGTTGGATGAAGTCGGCTTTCTGAAACAATATAATCTTAACTTTAACCAATTTCCAGAAATATTATACGTATATTTTACATACGGTTTTGTTTATTGTTGCTCTATCTATGATGCACTACATCTTGCATATAATTAACTTAAAGTACCCACTATCACTCAGGGTTCTTATATTTAGAATATCGTCTTTTGTTGGTGTGTCAAATTTAAACTATAACACATGGAAAGTAATTTAAAGTGGTATTTATAATATAGAAATTTATTTAGTGTATCATTTTGTTCTGTTATATTTATTACATATGCATACGGTTTATTACAGTGATGAAAATTAATTTTTACATTATTTCTCTGAAACAAGCGACATATTTGAATATGTCGCCGTACAGAAATTTTAATTTGCTAAGTGAACACCCGCTACCATATGCGTTGTATTAACGGGTTGAAATCATGGGAGGGAGATAGAATGTCGGGTTTCCAAGCAGCCTATGATTTCCATAGGATTTCCGAGAGTAATTATTTGGTCCAATATTTGGTCCAGTTTGCTTAAAGGGAATTAATAGTAAATATACAAACAGACATGCTATTTTGTATAGGATGCCTCAGCTAAATGGGATCATCTAAATATCTTTATTATTTATTGTTGTATGATAAAACTTCACAGGACAAAGTTACGCTATTTCAAGGCACAAGTATAGTGGTATAAATTACTTTTTCTCACGATCATTTTAAAGAAGTTTCAAGGTCATTTGTATTTTTTTAAGCGAAATCTTATGTTTTTTCTTCAATATCATTATAGATCCTAAAAAGATGAATCTAACCATTATAATAACCATACCGTTTCGATCATTTAATCTCAAAATACTTGCATCTGAGAGCACTAAATATCTTACCTTTCAGACACAAATATTTCGAAATTAAATCATCAAAAGAGTATAGTTATTAAGCTCATTGGATTCGCCTTTTTATGCTACATACTGATATCCAAGAAAAGATATAAAGTTTCGTTTAAAAAAATAACGATGACCTTGGATTCTGTTTGAAAAATGCCTTTGGGAATAAATAATTCCTACCATTATATGTGTCCTTCTTTTTATTCAACAGTAATATTTACGTCGGTTATATACATATGTCTGACACTATTTTTTTATCAAAATCAGAAATCAATTGTTATTACAATATATTAAGTAAACCATTACTGTGTTAAAATCTTTAAGATATGAAATGTTGACGAAGATAATTGCTATAATAAATCTTGTATTATTTAAACAAGTTGTTCTGACTTTGTGTGACTTTTATGAGCATTGTGTATAGTTAACACATTAAATAAAATGTACTACATAGATGATTGAATTACATACATATGTAAAATATGATGGAACAGTTAAAATTAATGGAGACCATGTTGGTTAGTGTTAATATTAAAAATCAGTGACCAGAAAGCGTTAATGCAGAGTTTCAAATCATCTACCGTCCGTCCATCAGGAGATGGCAGTGATTTTCGACAGTGGGATGCAGGGGGACTGCGAGACCCTACTCTAGACGCCAGGCTGCGGACCCCACTCTTATGCTTACGTTCTGGTGGGAACGGTTGACATAGGCGCTCAGCGTCACCATATCTCTCTGTTCCAGTCACACTAATACGCGCGTTTCCGCCTTTGTCGCGTGATACGGCCAATAGCGGTAGACGTGTAGCGCGTAGAAGGGAGATCACGTGGTACCTACAAGTTTCTCACTGCCATCTCCTGATGAACGGACGGTAGGTGATTTCATTTATTTAATTCACCCTGTATACTAGATATTTGATCATATGTAGTTATGCTCTTAAGGGCTGATTTAACACACTAAACTAACATGAAAATCAAGAGAGACGAAACTGTACTACGAACATCATTTTTGAATGATTAACAATTAAAAATCCGCTAGTAGTTCAGGCGAAATTTCAATTGTTGATAATCCAAAAAGGGATCCTCAGTCGCAATTTCATCGCGTTGATTTTACTGAAATGATATCTCAGTATAAAGTTAAATAGCATTTTTACATTAAAAATATTTAGCTTATTGGTATTTACTTATATTTAATAACAACGAAATTTTGATAAATGGTTGTTGAATTCTGAAGGAATGCATTACTGTTATTGGTGGTGTGTTGTATCTGTTGTTAATAAGGACGGTGATCTTTTACTGAAATTCTTTAGTCCTCGAAGTCGATTTTACCAATAATTAATTTTTTCTAAAATATTATACCAATCATCACAACAGGTTTATTACGGGACCCGTGGAAATGACGAGTTCTAATATATTTCATTTATGATTATTGAGATTATAAAGATGCATCCATGAGGAATTATTCAGCAAATTTATTTCTTTGGGTATGTATTGTAAAAAGAATGGCTACAGATAAATTCGTTCTTGTTAATTTTATAAAGTGATGTAAAATAGTCACTTTTAGTGCTCCGTAAACCTAGTATTAAAGGAAAAAATGCATTGTTCGCATCTTAAGCTCGTGTTTACAGCAAAATCGACTTGATCCAACGGTGTTGAAACTTTGTTAAAATTGTTTTTTGATAAAAAGGCTGCCGAGATAGGGACATTATTTTACAGACTGTTTATGCAAATCAGCCTGTGCAATTTAACCCTTGTCCCAACAGTTTCCTTTCCTGCGAGACGAAATTCAGCAGACAGAGCACGCTACGGACTCTCTTTTGCGTATCTAAATCCCGTGCACGTGGGGGCAAACATCGTTCTATCGAAAGAGGGTTCTCAATATTGCGTCGACGCTCTTCGAGTGTTGATAATACTTACGTTAGATCGAACTATGCTAAACCGTCTTTGGTAAAAGTTTCGTATATCTTGGTGATATCATTGTTCGTGATATGATGTTTGATTATTATAAAAACTCCGAAATGTTTCATTGCCGAATAGATTCCAGATACAGTATTTCATCGATAATTGTCCACAACAGGGGTCTGCGGAGGGACAATTATGCGCGAGGGATATCATTGTTTGAGGTTTGCCGAACGTAGAGAAGGACAGCCGAGCTCGAGAGGCCTCGGTCACCGAGAAATGTAAACATACCTAATCCGAATTTCCAACTTCTTTAATAGTTGGAAATTCGGATTAGTGTGGTCTCACCGATATACCTGAGCCGCGTGGTGTCATATTTCTCGGCGACCGAGGCCTCTCGAGCTTCACGGCCCCTCAAAGGGGTACACCCCGCACTAGTGGGGATATCTCAGGGACAATTATGTCGGAGACATTTGGGACAATTACCGATGAAATACTGTAGTAGTGTACGGGAGAATGATTTGCCGTTTCACCGGCATACTTTTCGTTTTCATTTGATTCGGAAGTGAAGCTTTGGTCGTGAACCCACGCGATTTTGATAAAGCTGGAGCCATGAATCATGGCACATGGACAGAATATGGCCACATAGAGGATATGATTGCATCTCGAACAACACTTTAACTGCCACGTTAGCTGCACGTGGACGACACAGTTTATTATCTGACAATGAATGCCACATTGTCTTGTAACGCATCCGATTGTAAATGAGAAATTGTACCGGGTGTTACACTGGTTACAAGATTGTGGATTTTATGCATTTATGATAGAAATGAATAAGTGGAATAGAAAATTGTGAATGCATTGCACGAATTTTGACTTATTTAAATGATTAGAAAGAGAAACAGATTGTTATTCAACTCATGTTCTGTACAATTGATTTAGGCGATCTTTAACCAAAATAAAAATTATATAAGTTAATCGTAAGCAGTAAGAGTTAAATAAAATTCGTCTTATTTCTTTTTGTATAATGATCCACAGTTTATTCATTAAAATACGTGGTTCAAATGACGAAACATTTACCTCAAAATTTTTATTGGTATCGTCATACAAAACATAAAAAATTTGCATTGAATTGGTCGAGAAGTTTTCATAAAAAACATTTCATTTTCATTGCATTGTACTCGTGAAAAATAGAAAAATAAGGACCATAGAAGTTTCTATTTTCTATTTTCTATTTTATTAACTCGTCTTGCACCCAGATCTTAATAAAAAAAAATATTATGAAGTTGTCAACATTTACAGGACATATTGAATGACATAGATTTAAAAATGGATAATTAATTATGTCACGTCGGTCATGTACATATGTCTGACACTATTCTTTTATCAAAATCAGAAATCAATTGTTATTACAATATATTAAGTAAACCATTACTGTGTTAAAATCTTTAAGATATGAAATGTTGACGAAGGTAATTGTTACAATAAATCTTGTATTATTTAAACAAGTTGTTCTGACTTTGTGTGACTTTTATGAGCATTGTGTATAGTTAACACATTAAATAAAATGTACTACATAGATGATTGAATGACGTACATATGTAAAATATGATGGAACAATTAAAATTAGTGGAGACCATGTTGGTTAGTGTTAATATTAAAAATCAGTGACTAGAAAGCGTTAATGCAGAGTTTTAAATCAATGCTAATTTTTCGGATGGCTATCAGTCAGCAGTTAACGCGTTGAATCGCGACCAAGGATAGCATGAGATTTATCTGTGACCTTACACGACATTGGGAACAATATAGCTCGGGAATGTGGGTCGCCTTATGCGGATACATACTTAGCTTCCGGTTTGGTATAGTTTGTAGGCTGACCGTCTACGGAATCGGTTTGTTATTCCGTAGAACAGAATATTATAGAAAATATTGTTCGACTTGGCGAGAGAACTGGTTCGACCAGCGTTGGTCGTTAAGGTATACGATAGCTCTTCGAAAGTATTCGACAATTTCAGCATTTGAAAAATTCGACTTCTCTATACATATACCTAGGGGGTGTCTACATAGAAAACGCGAAGCCAAACTGGCCGTGTGTGGTCTCATGCAATGACGATCGTCGCGAGGATTCGCTGTGGAAAGCAGATAGTCTCTTCCATTGTCTTGCAAAGAAAGCAGAATCTCGAGTCTTGTAGGGTACTTTGACGGCCTGATAGGCCGGACTCTTCTTTTTCCTCAAAGTCAATAAGTATCGTTAACCCTTTGACCGCCATCTACAAGCACTTGACGATAATCGCTGCATAAAGCATATTATCCGTTAATAATAATTAAATATTCTGCTTAGACATCATTTCACAGGATAATTAGCTGAAAAATAAATAAACCATCTAAACATTTCTGTTGGCATTCAAGATACAAGAAAATGTCCGAGAGAATTCTTTATGCAAACTAAAAATATTTTACACTAATTGCAATAAACCGGAGTAAAATAGACATTTATTTCCACCATTGATAGATATTTATTAGGTTGGATATGACAAAGTAATATCTTTCACATTTTAGAATTTTAATATAGGTACAGGTTCAATTATTTAGACCTTTTTTTCATATGACCTTGAAATTAGAAATGTAGATCAGTATAAACATTAATGTGTGTCGTTTAATTTTTAAGGCATCGTGTTTTATTTATACAATCTCCTATTTCCATCAGCTTCTCGAGACAACACATAAGTTTATTAATTATTCAGAGGAGCAGTCTGAAGATCAATTTTCTGCTCTGAAGTGTTCAGCCCCATTTATTTATTCTAATTTAATTAAAAAGTTCGCTGAAACTTGCTTTGTAGCGAATAAAGAGCCAGTGCAAGCGAGAAATTTGACGTATAAGACAGTTCTACAAAATTAAGAGCGTATAACACAGTTTCAGAAAACTTTGCATTCAATAAAAGTTTGAAGTAACTTCGAAAATAATTTCGAAACGAAAAATATGTTTCTATTGTCATATTTTCACCGTTGAACAGTGTTCATCGACATCAGCGTGCCGGCGAGACAATAATAATCTAGTAACACAATTTTCTTGTTCTTAATTATTTTTTTATGAAACTTTTATCAACATATTTGTGACATTTTTGTGATTAAATTGAGTCCAAACACCATACACTTCGGATCATATTTACTCGTTTAATCCACGATACATTAAAATCTCGAATATCCGAACTAATCGGAGGAACTTAAGTTTTCGAGTAATGGAATAGTTACCTAGCCACAGTGTTAGATTAAATTTTTACTGATGTGTATAATAAATCGAATTGTATACGAATCACTTTAGATCAAACTGATCGCAAATATTCGAATAATGGAGAATTCGATATCACCGGTTCTGATAATCGAGGTTCTACTGAATCGTGAATTAATCAAGTAAATATGATCCCAAGTCTATCGCGTTTGGACTTATTTTAATCAGGAAAATATCACCAATATGTTGGTAAAGGTTTCATAAGAAAATAATCGGTTTCACATTTTTTATTTCATAATTATTGGAATTACCAAGATGCTTTTATCAGAAATTATTAAATAAATTTATTAGCTCATATTGTTATTAAAATTGCGAGAAATTTAAATAAATTCAGTCTTGTAATTTTGATAAAACACTGTATACAAGTCATGTTTTGTGCTCGGTATGGTTACTGTTAAAAACAAACAAGTTCAGTTCAATTTTTCATAAGTATTGTGCAGATTTCTTTCTCATGTGTCGAGACTGTCTCGGACATTTTCTTTAATTTTCGATTGCAACAAAGATATTTAGGTGTTCCGTTTCTCGTGACTCAACCACTATACTTAATCGATGAGCGGCACCCAAACTCTCGAAAATACTCCTTGCACGGCAAGACTACCACTACAGCTTCGCCGTAGCTAACGAATACTTAGAATGGCCGGCAGTCAAAAGGTTAAGGAGTCAGTTAAAGGATCAATAACTTATCTACGAACGCCGAAAGAAATTCGAAGACTTTCACAAGTTCCGTACTACTGTTGATCGATATGAAAATAACGGAAACAATTAGGCCGCTTCCCTAACTTATACTCTATCTATTTACAATAAACGTTCTGATATGTTTCTAAATGTCGTACTCTAATTATAAAAAGAGACGTAAAGCGTTCGAATCTAAAGTACATATTCTATATACAGAGTGGAACGTTCGAAACGTAACGTCTCCGGAATGTCTCCTTATAGAAAATATTGTTCATAGAAAAGTGAAATTTCTCCAAGTATCGGTTTCTCTTTTTGCAGCTTCGCTTGTAAGAAAAGATAGGAAATTTTTACAAGACAAGGAGATGTTGATTCCTATAATAATATTAGAGTTTCGAAAGATCGACTGCGTTTAGGTGTCTTTTGGTCATGGTACCAGTGATGCCAGAAACACCCAAAACTGGGTGGATTTCCCTCTCCTCCTTTTCCCCTTCCACTACCCGAGCATACTACAACGACCCCCACTTGGACCGTAGACTGGTCACGTGACGTGCCGCGCAACGTGTCACATATTACTCTGGTCATCAGAGAGGTGGTAAACTGTATTTCCCTCGATTCAACCGATCTGGCATCACCGAATGGTACTGGCGTTGTCAACTGGTTTGAACCTGTTAGGGTTGTAACCAGGGATCGAAATAGTTCCAGAATTTTTTAATAGGTCTTATTTAAAACGTCATGGAACATTTTTAAAATACGTTCTCACAATTTAAATTCCTATGGAAACAAATTAAAAAAAAAGTTCAAATAAAACTTGTAAAATATAAAAATATCAATTTCTCTACAACAAGAAATTTTCTCACATAAAATATACAAGTCGTAAATTCCTTTAAAAATGAAACTGTTCATTTCGATCCCCGATGGTAACGAAAACAAATTCTGCAGGTAATCACACTGATTCAGGATCAATTGCGTCTGAGACTCCGGTTGCGTACACGAGATGCATTACATTCTGTCCTAACAATAAACGTGAAAAAATAAATATCTATATAAGGTGTCCCAAAACGTTCTCTGAAATGTATTAAAATTATTAACCCTTCGAAAATGGCGCCGAATTGTCGCTTTCTCTCTGAACAGCCGACATTATACAATATTGTAGATATTACCCGAAGCTATATACATGCACAAAGTTTCATCGAAATCGATCAAGGTTGCTATGTAATGTAATTGATTGAAAATATTAGGTGTACAAATTAATTCGTAGCTCTCATAGTTAATAAATTGTAACTTTATGTTGAATTCAAACATTTCAGCCACCGTATTGAAGGTTAATTAATAACATGCAAGCTAGAGTAAATGCGTAAAACGTGATCGATATTATTGTAGAGAGTGGACTGCATTTTAGTTGCTTGCAAATAGTCAATAAATTCACGAAGAACGGCTTTCGAATTAATTTGCACACCCAATAGCAAATATTGTCAGCAACTGCGCTTTAAATGAATCACAGACCCTAAATTCAACGATTTTTTACATCTTACAATGCTTATAGTCTTTTTATGCGTCAATCGATTTCGATGAAACTGTGTACATTTATATAACTTGCTTAGATTTACAAAAGGCATGTTTTAAATTTTCACTGCAAGCGCAGACAAGAAACTTAAAAATCATGACCTTTAACTTCTTCATCGAAATTGCGATCAATAAAAATTTTGTAAGAAAATTATTTACACATTATCTAGCAAGCTAATTCTCCTAACATCTCAAAAAGAACTCAAGCCGTTTGGTCCAATTTTAAATAAGTTATTCGTTTTTAATCCTCGGACAGCGGACCCCTTTTACAACTATATAATTTATGACGTTTGTGACTATCCACTGATTTATTTATCAATTTTTGGAAACATATTATTGAAGTTATTTTTTGTGGACAAGCTAGTCTTTCTTTTTCTTTTTATCCATTTCATTTAATCGCCAGAAAATTAGTAACTCAATGTCGAGTTTGATATTCTGGGTCAAATAGACCCAGGTTCTGCTGTCAGAGGGTTACAAGGACGTACGAATACTTTTTACACTGGCTAGAGATAGTTTTCATTTTGCATAAAGATCCGCAGTCTAGAGATAAACATCCACGAACATTGGAGGCGCTGGATTGATCTCGTTCGAACGGTCCACCCATAGCAATCAAATCGCTTTGTCGAAAGTATGCAAATCATCACAGACAGGATCAATGGAAACAACGAAAACGAAGGATGTCACCGTGGAATGTATAGGCCAGAGGCAGCACGCGACGATCGTGATTATCAGATTCCTTAGAAGCTCTCGTCGATCCCTCGGTCGAAATTGAACACCTCGAAGTCGCCGTCTGGTGCGTCCGGGATGTTAGGTGCGACAGGTATTTCCGGTCGTAGTGCCACGCAGTCCCTGGGTGAGCACTCGACACGGCCCTCGGAACCGCAGCTGCACTCGATGCAGTTTCCGGTCGAGTGCGGCAGCACTTCGCCCTCCCGGTATTCCCTGCCTGGAAATCAACCGTCTCGTCACCGAACAGCCCAAAATTATTTACGTTGCGAACAGCATTGGCAAGATAGGAACCAATTGAAAACTGCAGCGCGATGGGGCCGTTCCGATCGAGCACGGTTCCCTTTGAAAAACGTACGAGCGGTGGCAACTTCGTTTGCAACCTTGAGGGACCTGAGTCTGAGCGCTCTGGGTTGTTTTATAATATTGTAACAACATTGCGTTAAAAAATTACATACCTTCGGGACTAAAAAAGCCGATTTTTTTAAAAATGATATATTCAATGGAATACTGTTATAAAATATGCATTTTAACTTTGTTATAGTGTCCATTCCATTGGAACTATGATGACATCTGTGGTTGTCGTATGGGTACTTTTTATTCATACAGACAAAAATAAAGGCTATTTGTTTGTTTATATCTATCTCCTTTAATTGAAATCAAATTATTGAATATAATTTTCCTTTAATGCAGTTTTACAGTGTCAGCCAATTTTTATTTAAAATTTTGAAAGCGGAAATGGTGTGAAAAATCGCCATTTTAGGGAACACGAGCTTGAATATTCTGAATTGTTATAAGTAGACTATGGATTTGATTAATTTATGAGAAGAATGAATAGGTAAAATATAAAATGGTGAAAATATCAGAACAATTTAAGAATTTGTTTATGTCATATGTGATTTATCAGAATTATTAAGTGTAAACATAAACTACACAGTTCCCGTTTCTTGCAATCGCTGCAGATAATATTTATTTTACATAAAGCTCCGCCATCTAGTTATAATATTGCAACAATATTGCAACAACATTAGATTGTAGCGTTCGCTACCAGCGTCACACATGTGTGACGACATGCGGCTTAGTGTATTCGCGAGAAGTAGAATTGGTTGGCCATGGTCAGACGCGTCAGCCGACTCCTACCTAACAGTACGCGTATTTGCTGAATTTTCAATCTTGATTATCTCGAAAGCGAGGCATCGGAGAACCAATGTTATTCCTTCTGTTTCGACTTGTTTCTGAATGTATAATCACCACCCGGCCTCACTTGTACTATGATTTCCGAAACACCCTGTACTATAATGAAATTCGAACGAATTAGAATAAATTATTTATCAGAATAAATGCAACCTTGTCATGATTATAATTTTCAGTTAATATACACAAGTCTCCTTTAATGCTTGGTTGTTCTATGCCTCCCTTCTAAACGGAAGGAACAATAAATATATTATAATTGACAGACAATATCGTAATAATATGCATGAAATATAATACTTTTCTTGGCAGTTCAACATAATTTATATTTTAAATTCAAATATGCAACCAAGATAATCAGTACTGAAATGATCAAACTGCATACATATTGTTAATTTTAGGAACTAATTGTCAGTACTCCGGAAAGAATGAAAAGTGTTTGGTTGTTCTATTATTAATGTTCACGAAACGGAAGGAACTATAAATATATTATAATTGACAGGCAATATCGTAATAAGATGCATGAAATATAATACTTTTTTTGGCAGTTCATTTATATTTTAAATTCAAATATGCAACCAAGAAGAGAAAGAGTGAAAAGTGTAAGCAAGAACTGTTTCCTTATCATTAACAATTTAAACACCGCAAATTTCGCATAGCTACATTTTCGTAGCAATTTCTCACTCGCTTTTATAAAAAACTAGACTTAACCCCGCCCATCAATTTGCTCTAGCTCCTCCCACCGGTTCTCCTTAGCTCCCATCAACTTTCTTCAGTGTTACCCAGCGATCCTCTCACCATTCTTTCTGATCTATGCCTCCTGGCTCCTCCCAGCAATTTGTCCTAGATCCTCCAACCAGCCCCGAGTCGTTGAAATAGAAAAGTGATCGATTCAAAAGCGGTCTCGTGTTCCGCGCGAGACAGCGACGACTCCTCTTACATTAATTATTCCAATGTTTCGCGGGGATTGTAGCTGGCACCATCATTTAGCAGCCGAGTAACACGCTGTACCGTTGTTAATTGTTCAGCTGACCAATTAAAATCTCTAGCTGGTGGTTATCGATCCGAAACACGAACACGGTATACACTTTAACAGTAAACCGCTGCACGACAAACAACGGTATCAGTGTGTCAGGACATACTCGTCCGCTTGATGAAGTTAGAGATGCAATGCCACCGATACTACGTTGTCACAATCTTTCCTCGTGGAAAACGCGTTTACCGGTACTAGGCGGTGAAAAATGTACGAGCCACCGGCTATAAAATCTTCGGATATCTGATACGAGAGAGATATATGGCACGGAAATTGATACAAATAGCGACGGATGAGATTCAGGACTCGCGTTTACGAGATTCGACGCAACAACGATCGAAAGCCGGGAACAGTTGCCGGGATGGTGCTCACTTAAAAGTTTGGGACCCGGAAGTACAATTCTTGCGTTACAGGGTAGCGTTTCTCTTCGAGGAATCGACTCGAGCACAACTCCACAAAGTAAGAGGTTAGATCTAACGAGCGAAAGCGAGATAGACGCAGTCCGTCGAGCATCGATAAAATAAACGTGCAATTAACACTAGATTGCCCAAGGAAGTCATTTTGACTGCTTTTTAATTTCAATTAGAAGAAGAGTCGATCATCAATGATGAAAATGAAAGTGTCATCAATATGCCCAGGAAAAGTAAATTTTTTTTCTTGTTAATATTTACTAATAACTTGTTATATAACTGTAAATAATATAAAAAATATTAAAAATTAATTTTAAACTTTCTTTACACATTAGTTATTCTTTCACAATGCAGTCATTTTGACTGCTTTTGGGCAATATAGGTATATACTAAGTTTCAGTCTTTCTAGTGTTAAGAAAATTTCAAATTCTATGATTTTCGTCTTATCTTTTCAAACATGGTACCATTGGATTGTTGAGATTCTTCCGATTAAAACAAGCCCAAACAAGATATAAATCGCATTATTTTTATCGATTTAAGTATACAGGGTGTTTTCGAAATTGTGGTGCGAATCGGACGGATTTACGAATTTATTTTTCTCGAAAACGAGACGTGAGACAAAAAATATTATTCTTTCTTTCCGACTTGTTTTTTCATGTAGAATCGACATACGACTGCTTGTAACATGATTTCAGAAACATCCCATATAATAAAGACGAAGATTGCTCCGATGATTACATCGGTAAAATTAGTCCGATTTTTCTTATGTTTGGACTCATTTTAATCGGAAGAATCTCGGCTATCCATTGGTGCTACAGTTACGGATGTAAGACGACAATGATTGAAAATGAAATTTCTTTTATTGCAATTGGTACTACAATTATGAAGATAAGACGACAATTACTGCACATGAAATTTAAGGTGTTCGAGTCAGTTTTTGAAAAGAGATGTTCTGGTCGCGTGAATTTAACCGCTGGCTCCTTAAGCCGATGTAAATTCAACCGTGCACTGCTGTAGTCAAATTGAAGTGACTGTATCCGTTCGGGGCGAGTGAATTGCCGTTTGAATTTCAAAAGTTTCGTGATAGAAACGGGCCTGTGGAAATTGAAAACCGAGTGATGTATTACCCATCACGAGGCACGTAGTCGACGCTGGCTGCGAAGTAGTAGAGTACGTCCCGTTAATCTCCACGTATCCCTGCTGCTCCGGATCGCCGAAAGCTTCCTCGGAGCTGTCGTCGGCGTCCGTGCTCTCCTCCAGCGACGGTGTGTAATTACTTTCTATCGTTGTCGACGGGAGGAGCGAGGGGCCGGCGGATGGATCGGTGCTCGGACTGTAATTCTGCCACCAACAATATACCTCGCCGGCGACACACAGGCAATGTGAGTTCGCGTCGTAGGACGGTATCTGGAACAGAGGCAGAGGGAACTCCGTGGTACGTTATCTGGCCGGACGGATCTTTTCTTGTCCGTTGCCTCGTTCAATGGTAATATTAGATTGATCGGAAACATCGGGGAACGCTGCCAATATCGTATCGTTTACGAGGGGGGAGGGCGGGCATTTTGCTTTCGAGTCCCATTTTCCTACGAATTTTTTCCGGAAGAACTATTCTACTTTCTGCATTAAGATTTTGCACATACATTTATGGGTTTTTGAAGTACATTCGTTATTTTTTTCAAGTATAAGAGATCAAAATTGCACGAGTTATACAGGGTGTCCCATTTAAATAGACCCAGACGAATATCTACAAAACTGTTGATGATACTAAAAAGTTTTTTAGACAGAAGATAAACAGTATCAGGAAGCACATTTCCTGATGTAGATACCTTTTTTTGTATGTGGACTCGTAGAGGACATATGAAGGTCAACTTTGTTATTTTAAATAGAATCGTATATTTTTTAATGCACTACTGGATTCTACTCGTTATTCCCTATGTAAAAGTACTAGATCTAAACTATAAATAAATATTAAATAAATAAATAGTAATAAAAAAAATAAATAAAAAGTACTAGTACTAGTCTTTTGATGTTAGTATTGCGTACTGGAGTTAGTACTACACAACAGGCCTTAGAGAGTCTTTACACATTAATTAAAATGTAAAATATCTTGGAACGTATGTGTGTTAAATATTGCAAATTATAAATGATTTATAATAAACCTGTGGACTATAATAGTATTTCTACAATATATCGAAAGGCTTCAATATATTTGCATTCTAAAATCGGACATTTCATATGCACCAACCAAACAGACTATATTACTATTAATTATTTCAAAATGAAAAAAAACTATTCCATAAATGTGTTCGCATAATACTTTTCACCAGCTATCTTATGGAACATCATGGTCGCACGTTTGCAGCAGTCAAGTGCACATTGTAAAAAGTCGTGACACCTGTACGGCAATTCAATATCTTGTCCCGACGCCGACAATATCGAGTTTGGCGAAAATTTGCAATAAAAAAGCGTCGCAAACAAAAGAGCCTGGGTGACACGTGTTTTTTATCGACGGATCGAAAGCAACGTTTTCAAAGTTCCATCTGTCTTGATATACGCGAGAAATTGAAGTAAAACATAACACGAGGATTACCCATCAATTGAGGTTGTCGATTGTATTCCTGCGAGACTTGCACATCTTTCCACCCCTCTCTCTCTCTCTCTCTCTCTCCCTCTCTCTCTCTCTCTCGCTCGCTCGTTCACTCCGCTTTCTCATAAAATCTATTACGCGGGCCTCACACGACCACGGTGAGTCAAATATTTGCTGAATCCAATACGAATCCTGGTTGCACGAAAATGTTATCGAATTTATCCGACGTATTTTCGTTATGCAACAGTGGCATAGTCGAGGGCAAATAGTACTGGCACCGTTCCACGATTCGAACTCTGCCGGCTCGCGAGAATTATTCAAGCCAGTGCCAGATTAACCAATGAGCAGCTTAAGCACGTGCTTAAGGAATCAAGAGAGGAGGAGCACCACGGACATTTTCTAAATTTTACATCTTTTATATAGTAATAATATTACTAAGTGTTTATGCGCAAAACTCTAACTGTTGTTAAAATTACTTTTTAGTAAGATTGCCGAAAATGCCTTAAAAATCGTACAGGTCCACCCTACATTGCGTTGGCGTGATCCAATGTAAGGGGGATCCAGTATGATCCTTACTCCGGCACTGATTCAAGCTATATAACCCCTTGTCCTGTAACATCGAGTCAGACTCGTGATGAAGATTTCGATCTTAATCTATTAAATATGTATGTTATTAATTTTCATTGAATCGAAATAAAATTCTATTTTCTTGTTATCAATTTATAGCGATTGGAGGCTAGATAGGCATACAATAAATGCATAATAAACTTCAATCTTCTAAGGCAGAGTTTGGCAATTTTGCCTCAATTGAGGCAAAACCGCCCCCGCCGTAGCGCTAACTGTTCCCTTCCAGCCAGTGCCGTACGGTGGGGCAACGAAGACACGAGATATCAGTGAACGCGACGAACGTGCGCGTTGTATGAAAAAGAGGTTGGTGGGGGAAGCAAGCGTTTGAGGAGCCCCAACCGTGTCCAGGCCAGTTCTAAGGTATTACGAACGACAAAGATATTCTAATTACCGCAACCATAAATTAAATTATAGTGCAAGGAGTTAAGGGGTTCTTCTCATGTAACGGCAGCCAGAACGAGTGATTTTTAAGAATTGTTTTCAGAATAGATATATGGGACTAGAGCTTCTTGGGCTGTAAACAAATAGTCTTGTAGTACAAGTGTTTTTTTTTTATTTTCATTCATCTTATTTATTTTATAGTATACGAGGTTTCGTAACAGTGTAGTCGTTGTTTGTGTGCAGTGTAGCGTCTGTCACAATGATTACAAAATGAAAATTGAAATGTTTAGTTAATGTTGGATATTTAACACGTTAAACGCGGAGCAATTTTGTCCCGCTTTTCATTTCACTTTTTATTCAGGTTGGTTGAAATACAAAAATACGACTGTGCATAAGCAAAAGATTTGCTTACCTTATTTCTGTTAAATCTGTTTCAGTCAAATCTATTAATACTATAAACAATATGATCTATTAATACTACTAATACATCTATTATAAATTGTTTCATAAATTCGATACCGTTAGTTGGAGGAGTTTCAGGGTTTGGGAAGGAACGTTTATTTGTTTTCGGCCGAGTAGTTACATTCATATTGTTCAGAAACACATTATAAATAAAAATCAAATATAAATTTTAGGTTCAATTTTGAAAGAAATATGTAAAGAAATGGACGAGTTTCGTCCAAAGTTGATTATTTTTCTAGATTTTTAGTTACCGTGTAACGCCTGTTTGAATCACACAGTTTCGAGGAGTCTTGTATATTATGCAATAAATAATAAGAAGAATTTCACTAAAATAAAAAACCACTTGTACTTCAAAACTATCTGTTTACATGTCAGGTAGGTCTATTCTAGCCTATATGTACAATAGTCATACTAAAAAAAATCTTAAAAATCACTTGATTTCACTGGCGTTGCACGAGAGGCACCTCATAATGAGAGAAAAAGACAAGAGGATCAGGAAATGATTGATATCGAGATCTATGCGTATACGTACCGTCTGACTGTGGGAATACGCGTTTCCGTTGACCACGCATTTTTTCGTGAATGCCTCCTCTGTTGTAATATCGTCGAACTCGCTCCCTTGAACCGCGATATCGACCTCGCCGAGTAGAATCTGGCCTTCCGTCGTTCTTGCTGGAACTAAAAGGAAATTCAACGTTAGCACGGATCCATATAATGTATGGGAATCCAGGGAAAATGAAAATGTACGGGGTGTCCGGGGTGAAACAAATCGACTCGACCACTACAAAAATTGGGGAAATTTAAAGTAATTTGTTTAAGCGGGTATACTGGTTTTTCATTGTCAAAGAATAGAATTTTCTAGGATTTCCTTTAAGCATAAGTATTGTAGAACATGTGTGCGGAAGCATTTGTTCGAATTCGTAAAATGAACGTAGTTAACACTAGGTTTATAGAGCACTAAAAGTGACCATTTCATAATAACTTTTTCAAAATAACAACAATATGTTCATTCAAATTTTTAGCCATGTTTTAAATAATATATATACAAAGCAATATATACTTGTCAAATAATTCCTCGTGAACGTGTAATTTTAGAATTTCAAAAATTGTAAATTAAAAACATTAGAAATAGACCACCTTGACTAACTAGAAATGTCCTGTTTTCGAGGATTTTTTTTGTAAGGATAATTAATAAGTGAAAAGTTCCATTTTTTACTATGATATTAACGTAACTCTTAACTTTATTCTCCATTTTGTTCAGGCGAAATATTAAATAGCAGAGGCATTCGTTGTCTTCGAAACGGTCTTTTATCGGTATATCGACGAATAGCCACCGTTGCTGGAAAAAATTGGAATGTCCGAAATGAAAACATTTTTTATTCTCAAACTAGAAGGTATTGTCTAGAATGTAGCGTTGGATTTTTTCGATATGCGCTGCATTTGAGACAACACAAAAATTTATATTCGTATGCAAATCTGCAATCTGCATATGAGGTTACATTCCTGAGGAAATTGTATTCACATATCTGTTGCGTACGCAAACAATTGTGTTGTTCTAGGTTAACGTGTCTGCTCATTACACGCCAATTCTCTTTGTTACAATGACGAGATCCATTCACAGCTGAAGAAACTTTAACATCAGTTTTCTTGAAAATAGAAACTTTTGAAACTAAATTTCTCTATGTTTTTGTAATTGGCCAATATTCATTTGTGTTATAATAATATTCATGTCATAAAAAGAAACAGTAAATATAGATCAAGAATTCGATGACCTTTTGGTTTCGTAAGGATGATTTTTATTACGGTCGATTATTAATATTGTGGATGCTCCTGCTAGAAGCCTTAAAATGAAGGTTCAATAATTATTTATAATATGGTGTAAACACACAGAAACTCATGGAGATTATTTTCAACTGTATAACATATTTTTATCGTTTGCAAATAATCAATAAATTAAAAAAAAAGAGAAGGCTACGAATTAAGTTATGCACTTAATACATAAGTAATAAAAATGAGAAATAATACATGTTATTTCTATAAAAAAATTTCTGTAAAAAAAATACATATTTTTGTAAGATATAATGATACTGATGCTGACGTGTAGAAAACTTTTGTATTAAATATTTCGAGAAAAATGTCACAATCGGTAAGCAAGAAAATCGATATAGCTTTGCAGAAATGAAAAGGAGAATATTCTAAATAAAAGCAGGAGAGACGCGGAAGAATAATTAAAAAGATTCCTAGTATAACGGAGAACACAAGAAGAAAAGACGTTGCGGCGGTCTCTCATTAGTTCTATGACCTCTTTTTACGCGATTCGTGGATAAGCCGATCAATGAAAAGAGTTCTTTTTCAGAACGAAATATATCTGAATGCATGCATATCCAACGCATAAATTAGAACCCATTCAGATGCGCGTGTTAGGTATTCCAACCATGTACACATACGCAAAGTGGTGGACCGCAAGAAATCAGACACCCAAATATCTGAAGATCAGAAAATGTAGATTGAAGATCAGAAAATGTGGATTGAAGATCAGAAAATGTGGATTGAAGATCAGAAAATGTGGATTGAAGATCAGAAAATGTGGATTGAAGATCAGAAAATGTAGATTGAAGATCAGAAAATGTAGATTGAAGATCAGAAAATGTAGATTGAAGATCAGAAAATGTAGATTGAAGATCAGAAACTGTAGATTGAAGATCAGAAAATGTAGATTGAAGATCAGAAAATGTAGATTGAAGATCAGAAACTGTAGATTGAAGATCAGAAACTGTAGATTGAAGATCAAAAAATGTAGATTAAAGATCAGAAACTGTAGATTGAAGATCAGAAAATGTGGATTGAAGATCAAAGAAACAGTTAAACACGGCGTTTTTTCAATTTAACAAACGTAGTAACACAATTGCTTCTTGTTGATTGTTGTTTCCTTTGTATAGCACAATTTTAATACTGTGATAAGTAGTCTGCAGATTTTATGCATTTACGATGAAAATGGATGAAATTTGATACAGTAAATAAATTAATATTGTTTAAGAGTAAATATATATATTATTTTCAACTGAATAAATTGATTATATAAGGAAAAACATTTTTATGTTGCTCCCGTTTCTTGCCATCAATGCAGACAAAGTTTGTGCATAGAAAAAATTCACAGTCTAGTAATGAGTATTGTCAAGTAACGTATTCAATGACACAAAGAATTATATCATCTTAAAATGACTTTGGAAAAAATGTACGTTAGGCCAGCACATACATTAAACATATAAAATTTGGTTTTTCAAACAAACTCTCGTAAGTAACTCTTATACGTTCTTCAGTGTAAGAATTCATCCATTTTGTGTTTTGAGATGTCATGAAATGAATGGAAACCAGAATAAGGATCTACGTTGTATGCACAATACATGCAACGTACACCCTAATTCGAGGTTTCCATTCAAATTTTTATTTCTTTGTGTTTGTATGCAGATGTATTTCTTTAACATATTAAGTTAACATACTTCGGCGATTTAAAGAGTAGTGTAGTGAATTATCATTCTAGCTTCTTTTGTACTATTTCTGAGGAATTCATGAATGTTACCCACCAAATTTAATGTGTGTAAAATTTATTATCGTCATCGAGTTAATGAAATAGTGCTTTAAATATATTATTATGCAAATGTAAATATGTAAGTATGTATAATATAAATATAAATATAATATAAATATGTTTTAATTATATTACTCTTATAGGAACATAAAATTTTTATTTTACCACTATTCGGTTATGATTTTCAGAGACCATTGTCGTTTCAAAGCGGCAGGCGATTCCATGTCACTGAGCTTGCCTTGACATGAATTGAGATTTATTTCCCAGAGCAATATAACTTTTCCCTTTGACATCTTCCTCCATTCTGAATTTTAAAAGAGATATTTAGGCGTTCTGTTTCTCGCGTCTCACCCCGTATAGCGAACGAAGCCGCCGCCGGCAGCTAGGAGCCTAATTAAAAATGCTTCCGTCACGAGCCCGCGAAGACAAAAGGAACTTACGAATTACTACGGAGGATCCTCGTCCACGCGTCGTTTGGCCTAGACAAAAAGAGGCGAGAAATGAGAATAAAACGAAAAAAATTTTTTAAATATCCTCGCATCTGTCCGCAGTTCCACCGGAAACTGTAAGATCGCACGATGTTCTCGTCAAAACGACGGATAAAAATTTCCTATGTATGTGACTTGCGCGCGTGCAACCGTTTTTTTTCGCTCAGAGATTACTTTTTAATTATGATTGTCCTCGTTTGATTTTATTTCAGCGCGAGACTGTTGTCGTCAGTATATTTTTTAATTTATGTAGTGTAGGTACGAGTGAAACGTCACTGACGTAATAAATTTCAATTGTGTTTTAGAAGTCCGCAAAAATAAAAAAAATCTTTAATAGAACATAATTGAATCTGTTTTTAAATTATTCAATGCATATCTTAATTCGAATATACAAAATTATTAAAGCTTTCAATTAGATTTGATAATGTTGATCGTAAGTCACTTCTGCGGGTGGCGAAAGGAGGTATAATCTAGAGGAACATATATAGGGATTACATATTACAAATTATGATGATTCATTTGTCATCCTGATGATTCATCATAATATACAATAAGTAATTGCAATTAATGGCGAATACGCATTTGATTAAAGATATAATCGTCGTTTATTATATTGGCAAATAAAATTACCATTCCAAAGCGTGAATTAATTGTGATTCAACCTAATAAATAAAGTAGATATGCGAGTGTAAAAAGTATTCGTACACCTTTAGAAATCGAATAACTTTTTTAAAATTGGATCAAATGTCCAATTATTTTGAAATGTTAGACGCATTAGTTTACTATGTAGGTAGCGTGTAAATAACTTTTTCTAAAAATTGGTCGGAATTGCGACGAAAATAGTAATGATCACAATTTTTAACTTTCTTGTGCCTGTAATAAAAATTTAAAAGACGCATTTTATGTAAGTAATGTCGAGAAGAATTATAGCTATTGAGGTTGTCTGACTCTTTGTATGGTTGTACTACTGCTCGACATTTTGGCCGTGGACTCAGCGACTACAAAAATGAGGTAAAATTACAGAAATTTAAAATTAAATAATAACAATAATTTGATCATCCACTGTACAATTGAATTAAACGCACTCGTGCCCCAACAACATATAATAATTGCGCAATTAATACTCATAATGAACAAAACATCTTTCCGATACCCTACAGCAATTTTTATTATTTTAATATTGTAATATAAACATTTCTTATGGAAATAAATGCTTTTTCTTTATCAACAGTTTTAAGTGTCTTATTAGAGGAAATTTGTAATTTAATTTCAAAAGCATGATCGTCGTGGTTTACGGACACCCAATAATGAAACTCGGAAGACTTCAACATAAAATGAACAAATAAAACACGAAGAGTTAGTAATAACATTTCATAAAGCTCCACCTCGAAAATATTTAAATAGAGGTAGAAAGAGTAGAAAGTCGACCATCTACACTGACACTTGTGGGAAATATAAGTGAGAGCAAAATATAAAGAAAAACAGATGAAAAAGGTGAACAGGGAGGCGCGTAACCTAAATTTAAAAGGAAGAAATTGTAAAAACAATGAGAGCAGAAGGAGGAATGAAGATTATAATGATGAAGACGAGTACTATTGTTACCTTGTACGCTTTGATTCATATAGTTCCAAGCTAAATGAAAAATGGAGGCAGTGTAAAGAGTGTAACACAGGAAGAATGCACTACACAACGTGATTTATACCTTTGTCATAATTGTGAAACCGAATCATCTGTAATCAGATAATAGTAGCAAAATTATTTAAACAATTGAATTTATAACCATTTGTACGAATACTATTACTTTACTTCTGCCCTTTTACTGTTACAATATTTTAAGTTTATTTTTAAAACAGGGGTCTATATATGAATTATATAATACATCATTTAAATGAATTTAATTTGCACCATGTAAAATCGTTTTGTCTTCTAATGTCTCATTAAAGTAGTGCTGTGCATTGAATTTGTTGCAATTTTTTGAAAATTCAATTTAATTTCACCTACAATATTAATTAATGGATTTATATCTAAATGACTGTAAACAATCTATATTTGGATAGTAGAAATTAAGAATGACATAATTCAAGGCACAAAGGGTTCAAATTATGACGTGACCCAATTGTGTGGAACATTCTGTGTACCTATCTAGTGCCCAGTCAAACATTTGTTTAATAATGACCGTGCAAACTTGCTATAACATGTTAGTTACCCATCACATAGTAACCAATAATTAAAATTTATTCATGAATGTGCAAAATCATAGCATCAACCATCACATAACAACCTTCTACAGATAGAACACTCACTGGCCAAAAATATCCTCCATATCTTAATGAAATATAAAAGCTGATGATATTAATTCATTATTAAAATAAATATTAGTATAGATATTAAATTATAAAAATAGATATTAGGTGTACAAATTAATTCATGGCCCTCACTATTAATGAGTTACCACTTTACCTAGCCCAAATCCATTAAATTGGAGAGCAAATAAACGGAAAGTGATGGGGATTATTTTCGACAGTAATATATTTTTATCGTTCGTAAATTATGAATAAATTAAAAATGAATGGGCTATGAATTAATTTGTACACTTAATATATAAATAATAAAAATGAGAAATAATATAGTTAGTTATCTGTGTAACAAAAATTCTATTAAACAATACATATTTTGCAATATATATTGAAATCTACGGATTCTGAAGTATAGAAAATTCTTGTATTAAATATTTTGAGAATAGGTCACAATTGGTAAGCATTATGAAGACAATTTTTATTTTGCATAAAGATCCGCAGTCTATACATTACTTCGATAGATTTGAACTTGACTATTAATTGTTTAACAAATGAGATCAGATGTAAGTCTGCGTCCTTTTCAGTCGATCTGAATCAAGTAAGCAGCTTACGGAAAGTGCTAGTATTAACCTATTTCGCAACATGAAAATTTTCGAATTAATTCCACCTGTTTTGTAGGAACGGCCTACTGCGACGGTCGATTCGAGGAGGCCTTTCGGCAGTCGTTCCAGGGCAAAATTCGCGACGAAAGTCGCATTGCTCGCTTTACATCGCGCACGAATTAGTGTCAAACAGGAAATATAACGTTGAATGTCTGAAGTGTCGCGATACGGTCAACTCTTCGTCACCGTGCTGCGCCGGGGATTTGCACGGAGCCTTGCATCCAGGCTAGGATTCAAGACGCGGAGAGACAGAAAGAAATCGTGGAAAGAGCGAGAAAGATAGAGCGACGGGGATGACGCGTGGAAAAGAGAAGAGAAAATTCCTCGGGCTCTTTTCAATTTCACTTTATACCTCGAAACCAACCACCGCCGCCGCGCCCGCCCCTTTTCCACATCCTTCTGCTGCTTGGCAGAGGCTCTTACGGCTTGGCAGAACGGCTTTCAAAGATAACGAGAGATTTTTCCACCTCGGTTCGGTGAGAAGGACATTTAAATTCGCGCTAATAACCGACGAAGGTCGAAAGTCGGTTGATACCGCAATACACACACATACAAACACATATACACATCTGACACTCTTCAGATGTCTCGCGGAGGTTTTCGTTCGTGGCCCAGTTACAACGGAGAAAGCATCTTGCGCGCCTAAAACTGTTTGCAACTTTTCGTGTTCCTTCGCCTCGGATACAGCTTTGTTCCTGACGCCGTTAATTCTATTGTTACCCCGGCAACACACAGCTCCAACGTTACGACCGCATCGCTATGCCCATTGTAGCCGTTTCTTTTTTCGAAGGGAGACGACGCCACAATGGTCGGTAAGTATGCAAAATGGGAGAAAAATTAAAAAGAAAATTATTTTAGAAGTTGAAAATTGTTGTTCAAACTGCTTTTTGCACTCGTACTCTACAAACACTTATTCTTCAAGAAAATGCAAGAAAGTCGATTTTTTAAAAATGAAAAACCAGAATACCACGTTAAGTCACAACATCGTTTAATAGACCTTTGTTTCAACCTAGTTTATTAGTACTGTGAATTTTATGCATTTATGAAAACAACGGCTTTCTACATTTTTTACAATTTATCAAAGTTACTAAAACCAGAAATACATATTTTAAAATAACCTCTGTTTCTTAAAATCGATGTAGATCATTTTTGTTTCGCATAAAGATCCGTAGTGTCTTTATTAGTATATACAGGGTGTTCATGCTATTACTAGTCAGCGTTTTTCCTGCAAATAATAAATATTGGAAAAAAATGATAGAGAAAATAGTAATACTGTTTTCGCTAAGTAATATAACGGCGTATGTAATTTTCTTGTGTTTGCACTATTTTCTTAGAAATGAAGGTGACCTTCAATTTTTTAAATGAAATGCTATATATTTTTTTATATCATATGAAAGCGTGAGTCAAGACATATTTATTCGTATACAACATAATTATCTTCAAGGTCATACAAGGTCAGAAATGGCAGGAAAATTTTGAATATTTCGTACGTAAATATTTCGTAAAGATATCATTCACGATACACAACGCCCAGAAATGTAAACGACTTGCAAAGGAAACTAACACAATCGTGTGCATTAATATTTCGTACAACGTTAGAAGAAGCTAACAAGAATGTAATTAATAGAGCCGAAATATGTAGTCATGCACAAGGAAGTATATTGAACATTTACTATAGCCTCGTCAATATAGTATACTTGTAAACGCATTGGTACGAAATGTTCAAAATGTTTCTTCCATTTTTGACCTTGTTCGATCTTGAAGGTCATTGTGTCGTATACGAATGAATTTGTCTCGATATACGCTTTCATATGGTATGAAAAAATATATAGCATTCCATTTACAAAAATTGGAGGTCACCCACATTTCCATGAAAATAGTGCAAATACAAAAAAATTACATACGCCATTACGTTGCTTGCAAAAAAAACAGGGTAATTATATAGAAAAGGTCTGCGTACTCCGATTTTGATGAAATTTTAATATATTATAGATTTCGACATTTTGAACAACTTTTTCCTTTTCCAATATAGGGGGGGGGGGGGTCGCTTTTAGTTTTCGAGATATTTGCAAAAAACCATCGGTAATGTTAATTTCATAACGGAAACCTTCTTTTTAGAAACACTGGGTGGGTGTGTGTGGTATTGTCGCTTCTCATCTCCACGACGTGTTTACAAACAAAAAATAAACAGATGCGGCCCGAAAATCCAGGAAATGTCTTTGAAAATTGAAAGCTCAGCCTATCTAGGTATGATCAGAGTTATCTACAGGAGTTAATTCTGCTTGTTTCTTCTATTATTCCATTTCCTGAATTTTCGGGCCGCATCTGTTTATTTTTTGTTTGTAAACACGTTGTGGAGATGAGAAGCTACAATACCACACACACCCAACCAGTGTTTCACACGCACCCAGTGTTTCTAAAAAGACGGTTTCCGTTATGAAATTAACATTACCGATAGTTTTTTGCAAATATCTCGAAAACGAAAAGCGACCCCCCGATATTGGAAAAGGAAAAAGTTGTTCAGAATGTGTTGCTCCATAACATATTAAAATTTCATCAAAATCGGAGTACGCAGACCTTTTCTATATAATTACCAAAAACAGTATTACTTTTTCCTCTTTCATTTTTTTCAAATATTTATTATTTGCAAGAAGAACGCTGACTAGTAATAGCGTGAACACCCTGTAATAGTAGTGTAATTGTAGTGTATAGTAATAGTGGGTATTTTCTGAAAATCTTGATGAAGTTTCTACACCAAAACCAGAACGAATTTATTTCTATACGTATTATTATTAATATTGAAATGAATTTTTCACAAACCGACCCTGACGATCTACCCTAAAATATGGTAACTCTAGACCTGACGTACGTCATTAGTCATTAAAGCTACCCAGCACAGTCACTCGAGACTGATGACATTTGGGGGTTGGGACGGGGGGGGGGGGGTGGAGACTCGGAGCGAGCTGGACAGCTATTATGGTTGTCAGTGTATTTCGTGGTCTCTTCTTTGGAAGAGAGCGCCGTAATAAAACAGCATAGAATACAAGTATCGATGAAAGAGAAAGGTTAACGCGGATAAGTAACGATTCATTAGGTAATAAAGAGTCACACAGAATAAAACTCTCATGCGATTAGACCGGGCACAAAGAGGAAATCCTGCTGTTTCCTTTCAATTTCACTCCGCTCGGCACCCGCCGGGGACTCTCAAAGACGCTTATCCAAGATAACGAAGGGACACTCTTTGTTCCGCTCGAAGAAAAAGGATTCAAATTTACGCTAATAAGTTCTCGCTGGCACAGTAAGAGGGAATCGACGGGAGAAAGTGAAAATGAGGATCTCTTCGCGAGAGAGGAAAGAAGTGGCAACTTCTAATATTATTAACCAGTGTTTAATCATACGAGATGATCGGTAATTGGTGGTACAACCGAAAATACGGTGATTCTACGTAAAAAAAATAAGTCGAAAAGATGGAATGAAATTTTTTCATATGACCCATAGTAAGCAGTGCCGGATTAGGACCTTTAGAGGCCCTAAGTATTTAAATGATTTTGAGGCTCCTTTATACAGGATCATTTGAACGCAATGTGGGGTGGATCTGTGTAACATTTCTTTGGAATTTTCGATGATAATAATAATAGAGGAAGATGTCACTCTATCCGTTTGACCTGTATACACTTATACAGGGTGGTTCACGCAACTTGTTCACCGTCAATAACTTCCAAAGCATGCATTGTATAAAAAAACTTTTTCTAGAAAAGTTGTATGATTTTTTTTTTGTAAGTGGAGGCGTTCCGGAGATTTTAAGATCAACTTCTTCAAAATATCGAAGAACGTTAATATTATTCGTTAACTATTAGGTTTACGGCTAATCAAGATCAGTACTTTTTTACTCAAAATTTCACGCTCTTCGACATTTTGGCTTAAAAGTATAGCATTCCATTTAAAAAAACGAAGTTGACCTTCAAATCTCCGAAACGCCTCCACTCACAAAAAAAGTATATGAATTACATAATGTATCCCTTGAAACCATACAACTTTTCTCGAAAAAGTTTTTTCATACAATGCATACTTTGGGAGTTATTGAGGGTGAACAAGTTGCGTGAGCCACCCTTATATACATATATATTTCTTAAAAAAGACGTATCAAATTTCCCTAAGGGTTTACTTAAGTGTTACGACATTTACAGCTATCCTCTAGAATCCGAAAAATGTACATTTATATAAAAAAAGTACATTTATATTAATTATGTATGGACAAGCGATGAATCAGCTCTAACGATAATTATTACTAAGTAAGGGTTATTAATATCGGACTATTATGCAGAATAAAAATTTTCTACATCAATTGCAAGAAACAGGAGTCGAATAAAAATATATTTCATGCCTTAATATTTCAATAAATTGAACACAGTATTATAACATCGATAAATGCTTCTATATTCACCTACTAAGTATCATAAATGCATAAAATCCGTAGTCCGTTAATAAGTACTATACGAAGGCTCTGATTGAAACAGTTATGAATATACACGAAAAATGCATTTATAAACCACAGAAATATTTTAAAACATGAAATGCATCATTTAATGTAACAACCATTTGCACTCGAAGCAATTTTAATTACAAAATCCAGATATTTCTTTCGACGTAGAACATTTTCATTCTATGTAATCTTTCTTACATTATGCACATGAAATTGAGTCTGTTTTCTCATACCACGCTCGAACTTTTTGCAATTTGTAGAATATAGACGAATTTAGTAATATAAAAACTGTTTTGAATCATGTTTCCGCGATTTTTACTGGTGCCTCAGAGTCACCGTTAGGGTGCAAAGGGTTTATATATCACTGTTTTATTAACCCTTAGTGTTCGAGTGGTGACTCTGAGGCACCACTAAAATTTAGGCACAATTAATTAGTTACCAAACATTTAAGTATTCCATGAGGTATCATATCAGTTTCATTTCTTCAAAATGATAAAAATCACATAGAATGGAAATATTCTTGATCGAAAAAAAAGTTTGGTTATGGAGTTAAAATACTTCCGAGCGCAAAGGGTTAAAATGATTACAAGTTGAAAAAAATCTGATTTGGAAGTTACAATTTTACAAAACTGTCATCATGCGAGGGTTCTAATTTATCGATTTTGTATCGGTTTTGTAACAGCTACGCCAGAGTTCTGTACACACATATATATATATATATATGTAGTGGTACAGAACTCTGGCGTAGCTGTTACAAAACCGATACAAAATCGATAATAATAATATATATATATATATATATATATATATATATATACACATTACTGCACTGGTTCGGCATCAGTAATAAATCAAGAATGCATCGATATCCGTTTTGTTAATTTCAAACTCTGTCAGCGTTTGCCTTCGGTTGGAATTTAAAATATTCACGAAAAAATGTACTTTGTTTTGTGCAGGAAGAATTGAACCGGAAAACAGCATGATAGAACCGATACAATAACAATTCCGTAACCGTAACCGTAACTGATATAAACCAGATCCTTTTTATCCGTAACTGTTACGACATCGTTGCGATTTTTTAAAACAGCTTCCGTTAGAACCTCCGTTGGAGGGTTCATAACTGTTATTTTTATCCATTTTAACCTCTCTTTATGTCGAAAGTATTTTATCAGAACAGACTATGTTCACTTTAAACCAATTCGAGACATTTAACACGTTAAACTCAGCGTCAGTTCCTGGGGATCGACGGTACCGAATTTAGAGAAGAACATATAATACATAACTCATATAATATTAAAAAATATTCACACTGTCTTTATAGATTTAATTGATTAAACAGAAATGGGGTGAGTAAGTATTTCGGTCTTCACAGTCGTATTGTTGTATTTAAACTTAAATAAAAAGTGACATAGAAAGCGAGACAAAATTGCTCCGCGTTTAACGTGTCAATGGATTTCAGGCTGTGAATATTTAAAATGGAAATTTAAAAACATTGGCAACAGCAAATAATACTTACATTTAACACGTTCAGTGTCTACGTCTTCAGCATCCCATGGAATGTTGAAATACTCAGTTTAAATGTCCACTTTTACTGTACATAATTATTTGTCACTGTGTTTCTAGTACACCTCTTTTTGTCGACTAATAAGTTCGTGTTTGTTATACTAGTTTTACTTATCGTATGTTTTAAATAATGATTATTCAAAGTTGATGAGTGAGTCACACATGATTCACGAAACAGTGAACGTGTTAATAGAAGTTGTTATAAAAATTGGAGAGTATTATATTCACTATCATTGAATATTTAATATTAACATTTAAAAATATTGGTAACAACACATGATACTTATATTGATTGAAGCTGTTATATAAAAATTGAAGAATATTATATTTATAATTTTTTAGATATTAATGATAAATTGTTTGTTTAACATTAAAATCAACGAATAGTTCAAAATCACTTTCTTCTGATTATTTCTTTCACGATTGTTGAAATTATAAAAAAATTTCCGTGAGAAATTCTGAAGTGATCTTTTTTATTGAAGAAGATATACATATAATGATAAAATGGTAGCAAATCTTAATAAATGGGATTTTGTTATTATTATGAAGTAATATGCAATTATTGCATTTAGTGCTCGGCAATTGTAATGTTAATAATGACCCAGAGACATGATCAGTTTTATTAATAACAAACAGATATAACGTAAGTATACCTTACTATAAAATTTCTCGTTTCAACTCTTATCATCTGGACTTTCTTCGCTTTATAATAATTTGGTACATACATACGTTTACCAAACGAATTCGAAACTTCTGAGAGAAACCGAGAATAAATAGGGGAGGGTCTACAGCCACGGTGCTAAGCGTTTGCAGACTGTTCATCTCGCCAAATTGCGTTAACAATCACGACGAAACTGCGGATCTTTATGCAAATTCGTATTTCCACAGCTGTTTTACGAGAAACAGAGTAAGAACGACATTTCTACTGGAAGATTTCAGTTTCCTAACATTTTACTCATATAGCAGTACCATTTAGGAAATTTTTCGATACCTTATAAAATGATTTATTTTTATATTCTAATATTTAATTTTTAATTTTCATTTTTGAACATTTATTTGTAATTAAATTTTTAAACTTGGAAATCTTAAAAGAACTTTAAAATCTTAAGCTCTTAAACATAACCTAAGAAACTTGAATAACGTGTAAACATAACGTAAAAGAATTCTTCCATAATTTATAAACTTCCGCCAATTTATATTAATATCTTTATTCTATTTGAAGTACTTCGACTTTGCAATTGGTCGGGAGTAACACGATTCCAAGCTTCCAGTATCGCCATTTTCATTTTCCCAGTGGTTGCAGAAACATTATCAAGTTGCATTATCATGCATAAATCTTAAATTATCTAACGGAAAGCGACGAAAGTGTGGTAAAAGATATGGTGACTTCTTTAGAATGCTGCAAATCGTATTTTCGCTAAAACATTTGCTACCTGCATTTCAACACACTCAAACAAAATAGAAATTTAGTTTCTTTGTTAACATGTTTAATAGGTTGAAAATAATATAAATGTATTTTTGAATTCTTCTATTGTTTTTAATGTTTTAAAAGTGTGCCGACTCGTTTTTTGTCACAAATGCATAAAATCCGCTGTCTAGTCATATATGAAACTTGAGGTGCAATATCATTGCATAATCGCCGCGTTCCCTTCGTCGAATTTGCAGCATCATTACGAATGATTCTTTTCGTAAGTTCAATTAGCAATGGTGGCTAGACCAGCTGCCTTTTTGGTACCATATTTGTCGCCTTTCTTCATAAAATTATTTATAAGATGCTGAGATATTCGGAAAAAATTGAAATTGTTGAAGCACAATGCACACTAATCTCCTACTAAAATTTGATCATTTATCTGGATCCATTGCCAAGTCACTGACAAATAGATACCGCACAAATGATTTCAGGATTCTTGTCGTCAGAAAAAGTTTCCATCGAGAAAATTTATGATAAGCCTCAGGATTCGCCAAGCAGAAATCCACGAACGAACCGAGATTCCCTTTCCCGATTCCCCGTGTCCATGAAAAATAAAGAAATTTTAACGCATGTCAGAGAAGAATGGCTCCGCAGGACGCGGAGTGATATCTTTTCCCGATGTTCGTCCTGCTCTACACCGGTAACCGCTTATTCGAGAGAAGAATTCTTTGCGTTGCAACTGGAAATGTACCGTGCCGGAGAGCTAAGCACCTTATCTACGATGCACAGACGACCGCGTGGATTTCGTCGAGGACGATTCACGTGAGAGGCGAAAAACATTGTGTCTGCCACGAACTCGTATCCCTGCATTACCTATTTTTTTATTAATGTAGCCGCTTTAAATAATTCATACCACTTCGCAGCAGATGCTGCTGAATAATAACGATAAGCGCGGGTAACTTCGATTGGGTCCTATTGTGCAGAATCCTTATTGATCTTCAAAATTACAAAGACTTAATTAAACGCGGTTCCACTCCCAGAATATTGTTAATTTTATTGTGCTCACAATTTCCGATCTATAGAACAATTGTTATGAAATTATTTATACAGTAGTGCCTCGATATGTGTGAACTTATATCGCTGTGTGAACTTATAACTTATAGTTCATTATATCGGTGAAACATTAAAGTAGTACTATATGATAAAAGTTTCTTATTTTTAATTATTTTTTTATAAAATTTTTAATAAAATATTGGCAACATTTTTCTGAATAAGAGGATACAATTTGGATTGTATTTACTTGTTTAATATTCGATATAGTAAATCCTGTATTATCCGAACCGACATGTAATATAGTAATAGTGCAACATAGCAATAGTGTAACATAGTAATAGTGTAATATAGTAATAGTGTAATATAGTAAAAGTGTAATAAAGTAAGAGTGTAGTAAAATAATATTGTAATAAAGTAACAATGTAATATAATTTAATATAGCAACAATGTGATGTAGTAATAATGTAATATAATAGCGTAACATAGTAATAGTGAACTAAAGTAATATAATAATATATAATAATAGTACACTATATTACATATTAATACTGGTATTTACTTTTATGTGAATTAACATTGAAATAGTGGAAAAGGGTTATGGAAATAATGCTATTTATTTCCAACTTTGTAAACTGTAGGCTTAGAAAGTGTTATTGTTTTATTATTTAAGTAGGAAAAACACAAAACCTGTACGAAATGATAAAGTGCAGACTAAATCCGTCGGCTGAAAAGAACAAAAATTAATAACACAGGGCACATATGTGCACATGGAGTCTTGAATAGGTTAATCCTGTTTAGTCTCCCATTTAATTCTTTTTTTATACCGTCAGAGACGCTATAAATCCATAAATACCGGTGGTTTAGTAACGTTATATATGCTGATGACTAAAAAATCACCCTGCTAACAGGTTGATTTGTTGCCGATTTTCCACGACTCGGGAGAAAGGAAAATTTCCGTCTGGCAATTTTCCAATTTCCCGTCACGTATTCAGCGAATGCGTTGCTCGAAGACCATTATTCGATATGATTTTTCCATTCTATGCAATGTTGCCTCGCAAAGAATGTACTAACGCGGCTGTAATAAATCCTTCAAAATGCCTGACCGATATCGATCCAATTATCAGTAACTATTTAACTGGATAATTTCACAATCATGATTTTTCAAAAAAGAGGTACATCATTTACCGATAAAAATTGTTCGCATCAAATAGATCTACGATAATCGTGAATGCAATCCAATTTATGCTATTTCAAATATAATGATGGAATATTTAGATATTTAAAAAGAAATCAATGCAATTTTGAAATTTATTCTTATACATTCCATTTCATTTTACTTATTTCCGGTCTTTAAACTTTTTCTTTCTTATTTCCTTTTTTGTATTTAATCAATTAAAATATATTGTCCGTTTAATAAGTTTAGAAATAGTGGATGATTAAATTATTACATCCACCTGCATAAATTGGCCACTTTACGTTATAAAAATGAATGTGTAAGTACCAGTCCATCCACACTGAATTCATATTATTTTTCCTCCAAGTATTGCTGTTTGCAGATTAAAAATATATAATTAGTAATACGATAAATAACATTATCCGCCATATGCGCAATAAATATATTTTTCGCATTACGGCTTTAATAATAATTTGATCACCCACTGTTTACACATTTATCATTATTACTATGTAATTAAATATAATTGATGGTCTATCTAAATTATATGTAATATCAGCTGCCTCCCAGCGATCAAATCAGTTCAACAACAAATCCATAACGCATATCATAAAGACGTCCTTGCTCTAAATCACCTGTCTCAATTATTTCCTCGCATTTGAATTTTCAATTTTGCGGTTACTGAAACGCGACGTTATTATTTGTCAAATATAAACCGCGAAACAAAAAGAGTGCATCAAATTGTGTGGCGGTGGTATTGACATTGTTTGCGGCGAAAACAAAAGGCTGACCATCAAAGCAGCAAAGATGGTGGTGTTGCTATTGCAGAATTAATGACTGTGATAAGGCTTCGAAGTGGCGAACCGAGAGACAAAGAGAGACAGATAGATACATGGACACACACACAGAGAGAGAGAGAGAGAGAGAGAGAGAGAGAGAGAGAGAGAGAGAGAGAGAGAGAGAGAGAGAGAGAGAAAGAGAAAGTGAAAGATTGAGAGAGTGAGAGAGAAAAACATTCGCAGGACTCACCAGCACGAGTACCAGCGACGTGACACTGCAGCCAGACAATGATGGCGAGCAACGATGAACTTTTCATGTTTTTTTCGCCACTCGAACAGTTGGCAACACCGTTGGCAAAAACCGAACCGATTCGCGATCAAGACGCACGTGCGAACGACCCACAATTATCGCGATCACTGTCCTCGGTCTACAAGAGGGCCGACCGGTGTGTATGGTACCACGAAGACTTTTACTTTCGTTGTTGTAATGGTGAACGTCCATAGAGCGGCGACGGAACACGATGGATCCCGTAAAACTCAAGTGAATTCCGGTTGAGAGTTCATGGTCGGCGGAGAACGGACAATTACACCGTCCCGCCTGCAACCTCTGATAACGACTGAACACGGCTCGTCGGGAGAACACCCTCGCGAACCCTCCCGCGAAACCACGGTTCTGCGTGTGCGCGAGCTTTCGGCCAATCGGCGCCACCGTGCAACCACCCTTAACCTGTTAAGCGAGCGATAATCATGGAAACCCCTGTAAACATGATCAAAGATGAATTGAAATGTGTTCCGATCCGACTTATCTCTTAATAGATTCGGCCAGGTTCCAGTTTATGCCAACAGAGGTAATATGGAAACCATGGGATCGCCCGATCGCGACAGAGGATGATCAGAGTGATCACAGAGAGTGGAACGTGGGCGGATGTGTAAAAGCGGATGTACAGGAAGAAGGCTCGTAAAACCGGAAGAGCAGTGGTACAATGTCCGTGGTTGCCAGGAAAAAGGACGCATGTCACAATTTCAAAAAATTTGAGTTTACACATTAATTGAACTTTATAGTATAGGATTTACATATTTACCAGAAAAAAAGTCATGAAAACGCTAAAAAAAATAATGCAATTTAACCGATATCCCATGTCAAAGCATTAGTGATCGAATCTTTAAACGGCAATATCTCGAAAGTGAAAGTATGTGACATGCGGCGTTCTTCCTGACAACCACAGATATATAACCGAGTATATTGTGTGTGTGGATAGGGTGACGAAGAAGGGATGAAGACTTCGAATCCTTTCGATATCATTCCTAGAGTCGAGGGTGAACTTTGTTTCTGTGATGTATTGCAAATAATCTCGTAACGAGATTGCAGGTTTTATGCATTTATAGCAGAAATGCATATTTTTGCTTCATATAACAGAAAAATGTGTACGATTCTTTAAAATGATTTTTTAAAAAGCAAATGGCGTGGCGGAGTAAGAAAAAGGGAATTATAGAATATTAGTGGCTACATGATTGTGTTGTTTATATATATATATATATATATATATATATGCTCACGGTATCTAATAATATTAACCCTCGGATTACGGATGTTAGTAACGACGCGACGCGACGCAGCGTACGGTAGCCGGGTCGTTTTGACCCATCTTAAACCTTTCTTAATTGCTTAGGTTTTTTGAGTTCCAGTGTAAAGTTTGTTATTACTTTGTTTAAAGTACTGTGGATAACATTATACGGTATTATTTTATATAATATATAATATATCATTATTTGGTAAGTATATAATAAAAGAACATATATATTATACGTATATAATGAACGTACCGTATGTTTGTATCATGAACATAGAACATTTAATATGTTTCACTACAATTTTGTCATAAAATGTTCATATTGTGTGAGTTTTATAAATAAATTTATTACAACTTTGACATCGGGACCGTTTTCTCAACGAATCTGAAGCTGTTTCCGGTGCACGTGCCTTGATTTATATTGGGTTGTTCGGAAAGTAATTTCGTTTTTCGTGTAGAGATGGTATTGCTTCCATTTATTATTACTTAACATTATTCTAAGTCGCAAAATCAGTGCATATTTTCAGAACTGACATTTCGGACGTCATTTCGTGCCTTATAGAACTTTATAATCTTTCAAGCATTTTTTTGTCACTGCATCAAATATGGAAAATCAAGGTCAGCATATCCGTCACATTTTGTTGTTTTATTACCGCAAGGGTGAAAATGCAGTGCAAGCAAGGAAAAAGTTGTGTGCTGTTCACAGAGAGGATGTGCCATCGGATTACCATTTATTTCGTCCTCTTCAACACTTTTTAAGCTGTGTAAATATCATTTTAAATGAACGCGTCAAATGTACAATAATATTAATAAAACACAGGTATTCTACGAACATGGGATCTCCAAATTGCCAGAAAGATGGCAAAAGATCGTGGAACAAAGTGGTCACTACATTACCGAATTCATAAATAAATAGTGAAAAAGCGTTTTTCATTTTCCCTTGGAAAAACGAAATTACTTTCCGAACAACACAATGTTTACAAGTTCACTAAACACAGAACTTTCCATGACGTAAAATTTTTGAAAACCTTACACTTCTAAAAGATATAGAAACGTATTTTTTTTAAATAAACAACCTACCTTATTCATCAAATGTATAATTTGTAGTACTGTAAATATTCTCATCCATCCGCGAGTGCTATCCCCACTACGATGCGACTTTGTTTACGGACTGGAACTATTTACTTATGTCCGACTCGCATAGTCAGTCACAACGATCAGGTTAAAATGACCCGCCAATGAACATTTCCATACTCAAGGGCAAACACATTCCTTGTTTCCGCAAATATTCAATTAGGATAGTACGTTGACATCGAAAAGCCCACACTGCCATACTATGTGATTAATATCTTGTTAGCCAAAATGAATCTCAAATGAGATTCAAGGTGCTTTAATTAAAAAAAAATAAAAAATGATCCGCCATTCATAGCTCGAGGATTAAACATGGACATTGCGAAAAGAACTTTTCGGACAATCTAATACATATAAAGCTGTCAAAACATTAGGAGAATTTGAAAACGCTGTTATGTTGTTCCCAGCTTATTCAAATTTTTAATAGAAGAAATGCAATTTTTGTTAATGCCCGTTCTTTATGATCGGTCCAGAAGATTTTCATTTTGCGTCATAGTCTAGTCATTACAACCATTTCGATCTCCTGCCGGGGATGAGGAAGAAACGCGTATGTCGTTCTGTAGGTTGTAGAAAATGTACAATATCCAAAAATACAAATGAAAATTTTTGCTAGATAATTATTAGAAAACGCTAAAAATTCAAGAAAATTTAAGTTATAAATACGATAGAATCTGTCAGTTATGATAGGTTGTTTTTGTCGAAAACGACAGCTGAGATACGCTCATAATAGCTGTCCACTCCACTCCTATGTTGAAAGTCGGAAGTGATGGGAGTGGGATAGACAGTTATTACAACCATGTCGGGCTATATGAAGGTATACAGTGGTATACTGTGGTATACCGAGCCTGTTACTTCAGATTTGAAACGTACTTTATGAAAGTGTTATAAATGTCTTCTTACGAAAAACAAATCATAGCACATTCTACTCGGAAACGTTTTAAATTATAAGTATTGTTCCAAAGTTAAATGAATATTAAATGCTTTCATATTGGATAAAACTTTAATCAAGCTTTCAGGATCTACAGGAAGCGACAAATTAAACAACTCTGTTACACTTACTCTGAAATGATTTCCTGAAACAAAAAATTGTCTCACAGTTACAGCTGCAGGTTTCTACAATTCAATTCTTCTCATAACTAGTGTTTCCTAAATTTAATAATATAAACATTTTAATATACTTAACCGTACCAAAAAGTTACTACAGTCCCATCCTAGTCTAATATAAAGAATATCGAATATTATTTTATGTAACAGTGTACATAATAGTGAATTACGACTTTAGTAGCGGATAAAAATATAAAAGTTTTTTAGTAGAAAGAGATAAATGTCTGTACTATAAAAATCCATTCTTAGTTAACAAAAAAATATTTGCACAGAGACAAAACATGTCATTAATACATTGATTCACTCATACATTGTTTCAGGGGAACTTGAACTTGAATATTATTTATTTAACAAATGTTATCAGATATAAATTCTTATCCTTTTCAATCTATCTCAATGAAGTATTAGCCGACGAAAAGACCTAATTTTAAAGTATTTCATGACATGAAAATTTTTTTAAATAATTCCTCCGATTTTATAGGAACGGCCCACAATGGGGCGGATGAGAGTTAATAAATGTGCAAGGTGGTTTTCAACAATCAGATCAGAACAGTATAGTGTGGTAATGGATAAAAAATGTTACTCTTTGCTTTCGGGCACAGTGGACAAACAGAAACGTGTCGGAAACAGATTCTCTTGTCGACATTCGCTTTCATGCATACGGAACGTTTCTCCTTCACTGCCGTTTACCTTCGTGTAAGACGCGTTTGTGTATTTACGCGCGCTATCCGCGTGCAGGTGCGCATTTAAAAAGGTGTGCATGGTTTGTACAGCGCAGCAAGCATACGTAGTCCACATATGTATGTATAGTGACTCCCATAAGTATTCTGAGACTCTTTAAAAGACGATAACTTTTTTAATATTGGACCCTACGACAATCTATCGAAATCGAGCATAAAAAATTAGACATTTCATTTAAAAAAGAAAACAAAGTTAATCGCTGTATCTTCTCTACGCCTCCACTTGTAAGAATACCATTTATACCATATTATGTAGTTTCTTAAATCCTACAACTTCTATAAGTAACACTTTCTCATATTGTTGGAAATAGCCAAGATATTTAAATGAACAGAGTTCGTGAGATACACTATACAGGGTGTCCCACATAAATGGGAACACCTAAATATCTGTCGTATCTACAGTCCTAACAGAAAACTTCAGAGGACAAAGTGACACTATTGCAGGGGGCAAATATAATGGTAAAGAAAAAAATTTTGTATGTCGTGTTTTTCAATGAAATTTCAAGGTCACCGATGTTTTTTTAAATGGAATAGTATATTTTTTTTACGATAGCATAATAGACAATAAAATACTGAATTTAGTGGATACTACCTTTTTGACCTTGAAATGACCTTGAGCAAGAATAATCATGTTGGAGCGGATGAAATGTGGAAGTTCAAAACTTACGTGTTCCAGCAAAGATTACGCGTTGTTTACGGCGGGTTGACCTTTACATATCATAATAAATGTTCGAAATGTTGACCATCCTCATTTATGCAATATTGCAATCTTGCATTAAATGATCTGTAGGCATTGTCGATTTCCTGAGACATAATTGAAGCACTATCCTCTGGCCTTTCACGTTTCGAATTCGAATAATGCAGAAGGAACAACGTTCTTACTCTAACCGATTAACCTTCTGTTAACGATCTCAATGATACATACTGTAACATAAACATACGCTGTTTACTATGAAAAATATTTCAAACGTTTATTGTGGTTTGTAAAGGTCAACCCGACGTAAACAACGCGTAATCTTTGCTGAAACACGTAAATTTCAAACTTCCAGATTTTATCCGCTCCAACATGATTATTCTTGCTCAAGGTTATTTCAAGGTCAAAAAGGTGGTATCCACTAAATTCAGTTTTTTATTGTCTATCATGCTATCGTAAAAAAAATATACTATTCCATTTAGAAAAACATTGGTGACCTTGAAATTTCATTCAAAAACAAGACATACAAAATTTTTTTCTTTACCATTATATTTGCCCCCTGCAATAGTGTCACTTTGTCCTCTGAAGTTTTCTGATAGGACTGTAAATACGACAGATATTTAGGTGTTCCCATTTATGCGGGACACCCTGTATATATGTATGTATGTATGATTCGAACAGTATTTGCAAAATGTTTTAGATTTCACTAGTTTCCTTTTCGTGGTAAGATTATTTTTATTTAAATGTGCTCATTTTTATGCAACAAGCTCTGTATATATACTTTCTAGAATTATTTAAGCTTTGCGAAGAAAGGAATCGATAAAACACTGCAATTTGTCGCTTGTAGACAATTTGCACCAGCCTCTTTGTTCTCTAATTCGACCTACTTTCCTCACATTGTTTCGCATATCCTGCTGATCGTTAATCTTTGCACGAGCCACAACTTTGTATTTCCCAGAACAGACATTAAGGTTATTCGAAGGGAAAGAGATCGGTTGAGACTCACGGTCACAGAACGTCAAGAAAAAAGACAGAGAACGAAAGAAAGGACGAAAAGAGAGAGTCAAGGACGCTGAGACAAGTTCAATGTAGACAGCGCTTTTAAAGGCTCCTTGTGATACTTCTTTGCATGTTCCTGTAGTACCAAATCATTGGGTTGTAACATAAAATCGTTCGATCGCAAATATAAATACGTCCTCTTTTTTAACGATGTAGATGTGACTCATGGCAAATACAGATAACTGTTATTGATCCTCAGATAGCTGACCTTTCTTACAACTATAAAAATGATGCTGCTTAAGAATATATTCACAGATTTATTTATCAATTCTTCTAAACATACTTTCGGAGATATTTCTTGCAGACCCATATTAGTCTTCTTGATGTACTTACTGTATAGACTGTGGATGTTTATGCAATTTGCAAATTTTATAGACGGACGTTAAGAAAGTGGAATGAAATAAAATGTCATTTTCGGTGGTAGAAGCTTTTGTAGATCTAAAATAAATAAAAATCGTACTAAATTCTGTCGAATTCTATATACCGGCATTTTTAAAAAATTTTCAGAAGACATCAATGTATAAAGATCCGCAGTATATAGTAATGTAACATTTTATTGATTCAATTTAATGGTCAGAAATAGATTAATTAAATAAATATTTTAATAGTATGGGTCAAAGCAGACCCGTTCTCCAAAAGATTAAAGAAAAACTACTTATTGTCGACGATTTTTAGAATTATATAATTAATTGTAATTCTCTGCTTTATGTTAATAAATAAAAAGAAGATATGTAAATTAATCGAACGAATTTATGTCACGATCTAATATTTATACAGATTATCTGTCTGCAATCAATACAATTAATATATTGTACATATATATGTATATTATAAATAACGTTATGCAATGTATAAAAAAAAACATCCCTGGAGATTGCGGAGAGAAAATTAAGACGAAAATATGTAAGTGTTATGTTACAGAAAAATGCAGAATTTATAGAATTCAGAAAAATTTCACGTACCTGAAGCGGTGAATTTGTAGATGAGTCGATGCATTTGATACAACAGTGCTTAAGTAAATTAAAACATATACCGATAACGTCATATGTGTTGGGAAGCGATCGTTTTCGACGTACAAATTAATGATTATCGACAAACGTCACCAACTATAGTGCCATCAAATTTAGAAAAAATGCTTGTAATACGTTGTAATTCGAAGTATAATACATCAGAATAACAATAAAAGGTTTGTTGATATTTCATATTACACATAACACTTAATATAGTATATTCTTAATATCGTGCATATTTTGCATATTTTCGTGCAGAGTTTGCATATTTTGCATATGCATTTTGTATATTAATCATGCATAAACGTCCGCAGTCTAATCATCAGTATTATAGCAGTCAGTAGTAATATCGATAATCGGCGGCTAAATTCGTTTCGCTGAGTGAAAATTAATTAAAGAGTGAATCCAATTAAAGATTGAGATTGATTAAACGGCCGGTTCTGATTAAACGGAGAGACGGGAATCGCTGTAATATTGTTTTTGTGGTACGTCCTCGAGGCCGACTGAAGAAAACTCGTGGTGGCCGCCACAACCTTCTTCCTGTCTGAACTTGGCCTGCAGCGCTCGCTACGTTCACGGTGTTCAGTGTCGCATCGTGCGTAGATGGTGACGGTTCGTTCGAGAGGAACGTACTGTTATAAGCAACGGAGCTCGAGTCGCCATTCGCTGGGGGGTGACGGAGAAAATTCGCGAATAGAATTTCTCGTCGCGCCCTAGCCGGGTGTGGAACGTGTTCTGGGAAAAGCGAGAAAATTCGATCGTCCAGGGACGCGGCTGACACCATGGCGAATTTGAGACAAACACCGCTGACGTGTAGTGGGCACACAAGGCCCGTGGTGCATCTCGCATTCTCCGACGTCACGGAATCTGGCTATTACCTGATCTCCGCCTGCAAAGGTAATCGCTTCGTTCAGATTTTTCATTCGTTACGCCGAGCCCGGATCCTTTGTCCGATCTCAATGGATTCTTCTTCTTTCGACACACGCACACACACGATTCTTGATCTCCTTGGCCTAGTTCCCTTCGAACGCCAAGGTTTTACCGAGTTGCAGGTCCCGAGGTTAGATACCGCGTGTTTGGAAAGTTATGGGTTTATGGAAAAGCGTTGTCAATGTATCTCATTACTTTACACGTTAACCAGATATACCTGCTCGATAATGTATTTTTGTTTGTCCATTCGTGTTCTACCTTTGCTCAACTCTGTTTAATGACATTACTATTGATCTGTTGTTTATGTAGAAATTGATGAGTAATCATCAAGTTTTACTTACCGAGTAACAAAGATCTCCATACTACGTCTCTGTACAGTATTATAACATATTATTGAATAGATACAACAACGTTAATCAAAATAGATTCTGTGCATCGTTAACTTTTATTTGAGTATCAATGCGTAATACTGTTTTACTTTCTTTTTAAGTTCTATCTATTTAGACTTTGTTAAAAAAAACAAAATTCCTTTTTGTCCAAAGGAATTGAAAGAAATTTTGTGGTAATGGTAATTTTTTAAATATACTTCTAGATGGCAAACCTATGCTGCGACAAGGTGACACGGGGGATTGGATTGGAACATTCGAAGGACATAAAGGAGCGGTGTGGGGTGTTGCACTGAACCCTGAGGCTACAAGAGCTGCTTCGGGCGCCGCTGATTTTAATGCGAAAGTCTGGGATGCTATTAAAGGAGAAGAAATTTATTCGTTTCAACACAAACATATAGTCAAGTCTGTTAGTTTTAGTACCGATTCCAATTACTTGTGTACTGGATCTAATGAAAAGCTTGTACGAATTTATGATCTTAACAAACCAGAAGCAGCTCCACAAGTATGTATCAGTATCTATTTCTAGTTTGCTCTTAATATTTTATCTAACAAATACCATTAACAGGTGTTCTCAGGTCATAAAAATTATATAAGAAATGTTACTTTCTTCAATAATAACACTCAACTAATAACTTGTGCCGACGATAAGACGCTAAGAATCTGGGATAGAAATAGTGCACAAGAAACGAGGAGGCTAGGTTTTCCAGCTGTTCCAAGTTCCATGGAAGTATCTAGGGATGAAACTATAATTACGACTACTCATTCCAATGTAGTCACCTTCTGGAATAGTAGAGAGTATGTATATTTTGTTTTTGTATCTACAAAAAAAAGTAGACTATGCAATAGCAAAAACACAGTAATGGAAAGAGTTCAAGGTAGTTAGGCACATGTAGTGTATTTTGTATGCTCTGGTTCGAGGTCACAGATCAATATTCTCTTTGTGTACTTTTAAATCAGTTCCAGTACCTTGTAATTGACCTTCGGTAGGAGAATACACTTCCCGGTGCCAAACATTACATTTTAATGCGATTTCGTTCGCTTTTTAACAATTTGAGAGTTTAAGGACTATTCGAAGAAATGATTCTGACTTGTAAATAAAATTATTGTTTGTTTAGTTTGTCGAAATTACGAGAGTACGTTGTACCGACTCAAATGAACAGTGCCAGCTTACATCCAGATCATAGTATTTTTGTATGTGGCGGAGAAGACCTGAAAATGTACAAGTTCGATTATAGTACAGGAATAGAAATTGGTGAGATTCGACTCTTTATAAAATTAACAATATGGACAATATTTTCCGTCGGTATATACGTAAATATTTCAAACAATGTTTCAGAATCATTCAAGGGTCATTTCGGTCCAATTCATTGTGTACGTTTTTCACCGGACGGTGAGTTGTATGCTAGCGGCTCGGAAGACGGTACTCTGAGATTATGGCAAACGACCGTTGGTAAAACATATGGCCTTTGGCGATGCGTAGAGCAACCGCCTGTAATGCAAGACAATGCTGCCGTGCTTAACAACAAACAAGAAGTTTCTGCTAGTTAAAAATCAGACGATTCACGATTAGTGTAACAAAAAAAAATATACTTCGACAGTGAAGAACAGACACTTAACGAGTGGAAGTGAGACAGGACAGTAAAGGAAGAATCTCGAAATTTTACTAGCTGGCGATTGTCATACGCTTTGTAAATACGGGAGATCTTTGTAAAACTACGCTCCACTCTGAATCAGGCTGTTGCTGTTGCACGTGATACTTCGGAGAAGACTTGAAGAAAAAAGCGGACCAAACTTCATGGTAGTCTAATAGGAGAGACATGGAAGTGCGGGACATGCCGTTCACTATTTATTACAAGAAGGAAAGAAGAAACAATTAACATTTATTAGCATTATACATGTCCATTATTATAACTACAACAAATTAGATAAAGGTGTAACGAGAGAAAGAAAAACAAACTCGGAATGGAAGTTTTGTGTTCGCATTTGTTATTTTGCAATAATAATTACTATACAAGTATAAAAATGTTCTGTCTAGGTACACTGCCAGTGCATCTCCGTGAAAAACACGTATCACTCATCCGATCAATATAATATAATATTCACAATTCATCCCTTTAACAATACCACGATATTCCCGAGCGCGGTGACAATTTGTTGGAGTCCTCTTTGTCTTCATATAGCAAGTACGTACTACGAGATCACTGCACGAATTTTCCTTCAAAACTGGCAATGACAGCGTCCGCACGTCCATAGTGACTGAGAAAAAGTATATATTTGCACTACTATTTTCTGTTTCCATTAGCATGTCTCCCAGCGTATCGACTAAATTCACAATCGATAGGATCCGGTATAAATAATTTTTACGTTGGGAAAATCACATAATCAAGCGACAAACGAAGAAGCTAGCGATGCAAGAATACTTTCTTCTCTCACTGTGCATGTGCATCGTGTACTGGCCATCTTATATTTCCGAGAATACGCAAACCTTCCTCGGCGAATTAAATAACTCTTACAGTCTATACAAGTAATCCTACAGAGTCAACACAACAAACAGATAAACGTGAGAGGTATTTCTTATAAAAACAAATAAAACACTGGTAATATACTCGTCGATTTTTAGATTCGTGCGCGTGATAGTGGTACTCTTCGGAAACGCGGACGAGAAGTGGCTGTACACAAAAGCAACACACGATACGTCATTGCATGTGTCCGTCTGTTCAGCGATTAGAAACTGCGATTGTATGGTCACAACATCGTTGTACGGCGTTTCTCGAAGGAAGACAGTGTGTCTCTCGTACGCAATAGTTAATAAGCAACATTGACGAATTTCGCCTTCGTTCAACCTATGAACTGCGAAAGGTCGGGCAGCTTGAAGCCGTTGAAGGAGACAGGCGTTGGAGCGCTCCTTAGGCTATTCCTGTGGCCGGCGAATCCAGCGAAACTGCTCGGTGTCGTAAATTGTTGAAGTCTCGATGTAGCCTCGGTGGCGGCCAAAACGAAACCGCACTGGGCCGTGCAGACATCGTCACGCAAAATTGCTTCCCTCGACGCTTCGCGAAGCAACTGGTTGCAATCCGTGATCCTCAAGGAAGCGCATTGGGTCTGAAACAAAAACGTATGATTACAGCCACTGTTTCTGGTGCTTGTTCTTTGTGTATACTCCGTTAAATATGCCCTATAGGTTCCAAAGAATTACTTGAGTATTTATTTATACGTAAAATAAAACTTGTCTGCATTCATTACAGCATACAGGAGTTACAGATACATTTGTTTCTTTTCTTAATTATTTTAATAAGTCCAAGATAATAAAATACTATTTCTAAATTCTTGGAATATTTTCACTATTTTAATTTTGATCTACCCATTTTTATCATAAAACCGCTGTGCACAAGCTATTATAACTTCTCTATGTGTAGCTCCATTTAATTAAAAAAAATATTCTTAGTTACTTGGATAGTGCAGTAAAATAGCTGTAAAGTTTCAAAATAATTGATTTAATCTATTTATTAGAATAAATTCGCAAAGATTAGTTATTTTTCGACGGTTTACATCCGACTCTTCTCTTAAGGAAGTACATCAGTCGGATACTCCAAAAGATTGATTACTTTCATTACTGATTTTGAAAGTCATATTCTTTGTGAACATTTAAAAAAAATTGCATGTAAATATTCTCGTATAGGACTCTGTTTTTCGAAGGAAGATAGCTGAAGTCATAATAGCTGTCCACCGCACTCCTATGTTGTAAGCCTGAAGTAATAGGAGTGGGGTGGACAGCTATTATAACTTCAGCTATCTTTCTTCGAAAAAACAGGCTATAGGTCATAGGAACTATCATTTCAGAATTTAAAGTCATATATCTCGGAATTAAATTTTTTAGTATGATGTACGTCATAACTCTCAAACGAATGAATATTTATACTTCATCAATTATTAGTATAAAGCAACCCAACTCAGAAAGAACTTTTTCGTCTAAGAATATAATCTTGACTGTAAATATACAGAGATCGTTAAAACATTATTTGTTTTTATCTATACGACTTTAATTATCCAAAATGTACCGACTCTCTACAATTTCATGATTGGTAATTGCTTCAAATTGGTTAAAATTGAAGGCAAAATTTTAGGGAATAGACACTTACGCCCTCGGCCGTGCAGACGCAGCTGGTGCACGGTGTGGGGAAACCAGATTCTCCCAAGGCGACGTTTCTGCCTCCAATTTGGCATCCGTGCCTGGTCTCTCTCCAAGAAGACAGGTCCATGTGGGGCATGGAGCTGCAGGGTACGCGTGGATTCAGAAAGTTGCTGGGCAAGTCGAACGCCGCTCTCTGCATGTCGTTGTGCTCGTCCATGTTATCGCACATCACTTTCGACAAAGTGACTTTGCGCAGCTCGGCAAGCTGGTGCTCGGTGAACCGGATGTTTGGATCATCCGTCTCGTACCAGAAGCGATCGCACTTCCTCGACTGGCGGAACTGTATGGCAATGATACAAGCGAAGGTGGGTCCCACCAAGCCACCTTGAAGAGGTCTTTCGCTCATTCCACCGGGGAACAGATCGATATCGTCCACGGAAGCATAGATGCGCTTCATGCGAGCGATTACTTCCGGCGCCATCTCTCTCGACAGGTCTTCGAACGTGGTGGCTCGTTTCAAGTTACACAACGCTCTGTAATTATTGTAAGACGGTATCCCGTGGTCCCTGGCGCGGTGGACATTCAGGGCGATCAGATCGATGCCCGAGTAGGGGATGCCCCGGATTTCGAATAGATGATTGGTCACTTCTCCGGTTATGAATTGGTCCAGAGTCTCCATCGGCGTGGCCACCAAGCCCCGCACCATCTCGTCGACCATGCCTTGCCGATAAAGCGCATCGGGATCAAAGAACCCGTCGCGCAATAAGATAGACGGCTCCACGTTCTGATAGTTGCGATCCATTCGCGGCAAATGCGGTCTCAGCAGCGAGTGACCAATTCGATAGGCAGCTGTGGCAAACTCGGTGAGGACACTGGGGTTGCAAGTAGGCGAGTATTCTTTATAGTAGCCTTGGGGTAGCAGCTTCAGACCGTAGAGGGTGACAGCGTTCCAACCGAGAATCCTCGGCAGGAACTCGTTGTACGTGACGTGCTGCAGCATGGCGCTGATGATGCGACGGGACTGTTGGAATAGTTTCTCGCCGTCCCAGTGTGGATTGACCTGTCTTAACAATTCAACAATCCGATTGTGTTCACGCACCCACAGTGTGTGCATCACCGTTAGACCAGGTTGCTCCGAAGCACGACCATCACCGCCAATGAAACAGAACCCGGATTTCGCTTTGCACTCGGGATGAGTCGCCGATTGCGGAAGAAGGTCCTTCGCAGTACGATGAGGACTCTGCGTGATGTTCATGCGACCGTTGAATCCCCGAAGGACGTTGCAGATGCAGGTGTTCTCACCGTAGACCACGGAAGCGTCCAGATACCCGGTGTTCTGATTGATCTGCTCGCGAGGACCCAGGTGCTGTTGTCCTGGTAGCGACCTCATCGACGGGAAACACATCCTTGCGCCGGAAGTCACGTTCACTGTGGGATAATAGTGATCGCCGGGTGGGACAGGGAATGGACTGCACTCGGGATGCACGGTGCGGGGAGAGTCGCACGGACGACAACTGGGTATAGACTCCGCGAAGCCCTTGTGGATTGGGGTCATTGTGAGATCGTGGTCCAGGAACTGCGCGAACTGCATCACCATCAGCGTGTACCGGTTGTGGAGGTTCGAGATGTCGGGATGTATCACCGTGGAGATCACTCGGGGATTAGGTAAAGGTGCTCCGGTGACTGATGTTGCTCTCGGTTTTGAAACGCCGTCTTCGTAGACGGGGGGCAACAGCCTGGCGAAGGTGGTTAGGGATTTTGCGAGATTGGGGTTGCGGAGGTTGTTGCAGTGTCCTGAGAGCGTTCTGTAAGGAGTCGTGGGATCGCATGGGCTGTCGTCTACGGGACACTCGACCTCTTCGTGATTCGTTGGCTTCTTCTCGGAGAGGAACCCGGTTATGTCGACGTTCTGTAGTAGATCGGAGAAGTCGTTGTTGGGGAAGCCAAGAACGTTGTCAGTGCTGTCGAACACCTGTCGCTTTCTACGTCTCAGCCCGTGCACGCCGTTCAAGATCTCGTTGGTAGCCAACTCGTAGATGATGGACTGGTTGGCTAACAGCAGAGCATCTCTGTTAGCCTTGGAGAAACTGGCAGCGGTTCCGGCTGGCGACTTAGGATCCGCTATCCTCTGCTGCAACCATGAATTGTACTCCAACTGTTTCCTCTTGATTAAATCAGCCTCCGCCTTCTTCACAGCCTCTGCTATCAAGCTAGGATTAAGATCGGGTATGGCCCCCGATGTTGCAGATACGTCGACAGCCTTGTCTTTCATCGGCTGCTCCGGCAGAGGCTCTTTTCTCCAAGGAGTCACGTCGAGTATGCTATGCTGGTCGCAATTTATCCTGGCGTTCAGGTACGGATCCTGCTGGATGAACGCCTTCGGCTGAATCTTTTCGATGTCCGTGTTCGCGCAGAGGATACCCGCCAGCGAAACTTTCCTGATCTCGGATAGCTGCGCCGGACTCAGGCTCGAAGGCGGTAGGTCGTTCTCGTACCAAAACCGGTCCGAGTTTCTCAGTTTCATGAATTGTCTCTTCAGCAGGCACTCGAACGTGGGTCCCACAACCGCACCGTTCGCCGGAATCTCCAGGATACCACCGAGCAGCAGGTCTATGTCCTCTACGTTGGAGTAAATGGACTCCAACAGCTTCGCGTGCGCCGGACGCATGTACCGTACCAGGTCCCCGAAGTTTTGAACCTACGAAGTTCGGTAATTTATATAACTAATCTGATTTATAAATTCTTACGACCCAACACCCTTGCTCACAAACAATTTGCTGTATGACTTTCTACGATATCTTATCGGGAGCTGACGGTCTTCACGCGCAAATACATAGAACGGAGCTGTTGCAACAATAACACCTATATTTCCCGTATTGGCCAAACTGTCACACGCATATCGAAAGACGAAGAAAGCAAAGGGCTGCCTTGGAATCGCGTTTTGAGAGACCATTTTCGATTCAACCATTCAAGATTCAGAACTGCCTCCTACACTTTTCATTAGCCCCGCTCATGAACTTCATGTGTCTGCTCGATGAACCTAAACACCTCTTCAGCAAAGAAGATTGCTAGACTACCACTTTTCATCGGTCTTCCAAAAAACCCATCAACATAAAAGAATACCAAAATCCTCCTCCCACCGCAAACATCAAAACCGAGGATAACCTACCGTGACATTGTTTCCGGAGCAATCGGCGACGAAGTGCACGTATCCGGGTAGACCATGATCGCGGCCCATGTGAACGAAACGAACATTGGTGTCCAGACGTGGTTCGAAAGTGGACCGGTCGCGATCGAGGCTGACGCGATTGGCTGAAGCGACCACGTGGTCCTCCAAGCACGTGGCGTCGTTGTACCCGTGCCTGCGCAGGGACGTGAGAGCGCGAAGCGCAGCTAATGCTACCGCGTCGTACGTCCCGCCCACGTTCGCGGACGAGTAACCACCATAAAATCCGCTTGAAACTGGCATAAGCTCGGGATCAGTGCGAGCACTCTCCCCGAGGATGCTCGGCAGGTACTCGTTCAACGTAACATGCTGAATCTGGGCAACGACGATCCTGCGAGCCTCCAAAAACAGCTTCGAATCGTCCCAGTGCTGGTTCGCATCAGCCAGCTTGTCCGCTATCCGATTGTGCTCGTTCAGGAAAGCGGCGTATATGGTCCCCAGGGCTCTCTCTTCAGTATTGTTGCAGATCTCGCAGGCGGACACGTCCACCATTCCCCGGTTGTAGGTCCTCAACTGGTGGAGTTGCTCGTCGGTGGAGCCGTACATGTGAGAGCCGTCCAAATAAGCGGATGCACCGTTCATCTGCTCCCTGCCCTCGAAGTTGCAGTTGTGCACACTTAGACTAGGCACCGAGCGCCAGTAACTCGTGCAGCCACCTTGATCGTCACGGATCTCGTAGCATTCCGCGTGTTTCCCTTTTCTTGAGCAGCAGAGATTCGATTGACCTGCTGGGTGCAACGTGATCGCGATGTCTTGTACCACTAGCTCGGTCCACACTCCGGAAAAACTTGTTAGACCCTCGTGCGCCTCCTGCATCGGTTGCAGGTGATTGATGATCGTCGAAACTGCTTTCGTTGGGCTTGGCAGAGCGTGGTTGTGCCTCATTGATTGTCGAGGGGATGCCACACCTGGGAAGCAATTGCTGTATAGGGTGAGTTGCTTATTAATAGACTGCGAATTTATATGCAAAATCAAAATTGTCTGGATCAATTGCGTGATACAGGATCTAAATTTACAGTGGGTGTAAAAAGTGTTCGTACACCATTAAAAATGAAATAACTTTTTCAAAATTAGACCAAACGACTTCAGTTCTTTCAGATGTTACATGGGTTAGTTTACTAGGTAATGTGTAAATAATTTTGGTAAAACTTACGTTTAGGGGAGGATGCTCCGATGACCTTGACCTTTACATATGTTGTTGAGGACAACATTCTGAACAACTTTTGTCATTACAACTACCCGGTGTTCGGTCTTAGTTTTCGAGATATTTGCGAAAAACTATTGCTAGTACTGTATTGAATTTTCTGTATTCTTCGTGGCTACGTAAGGCTACCATAGTTTCGAATGAGCTACACCTTAGATAAATAAACATAGCAAGAACTCATACATCCGAATGTGACCCATGTGCGTTCCAGTGCGGACCAGTAGCGATCAGTGTATACATCTGTGCGTTACTTGCAAGTCTCGTGAGTTTTTGAATTATTTCAATATAGATACTATTCGAGATACTCATAATTTCGTCTGCATGCTCTCCGCCCCCCGCCACCTAGTCCTAACCAACACACGACATCACACACACCCACCCAGTGTTTCTGAGACGAAGGTTCTCACATTAAACAATGTAAAATCAACTGAAACCAATACCAATTTGTTTTACTATCAAATGCGATAATATAATCATGTATGCTGTATTGGTCTGGGCTAGGTTTTGCAATTTGTTTTACTATCAAATGCGATAATATAATACATGTATGCTGTATTCGCTCAGTTGATTTTATATTGTATAATGTGAGAGCCTTCTTTTTAGAAAACTAGGTGGGTGGGTGTGGTATTGTCGCTTCTCATCCCCACAACGTGTTTACAAACAAAAAATAAACAGATGCGGCCCCGGAACAGGTTTACGTTGCCACGGAGCGTGGAAGAATACGGAAAATTTAATACACTATTAGCAATAGTTTTTCGCAAATATCTCGAAAATTGAGACCGAGCACCGGGTAGTTGTAATGACAAAAGTTGTGCAGAATGTTGTCCTCAACAACATATGTCAAGGTCAAGGTCATCGGAGCATCCTCCCCTAAACGTAAGGTTTACCATAATTTTTTCTAAAAATTGCTATTGGTCGAAATTGTGAAGAAAAAAGTAAAGGTCTCAATTTTTAACTTCTTTATCTTTGCCTATAATGAAAATTTAAAATACGCCTTTTGTAGATTTACGTATGTTATATACATGCACAAAGTTTCATCGAAGTCGGTTAATGTTGCTATGCGGTAAAAACATTACAAGATTAAAGTTTAAGGGTGATAGTCGCAAATTTTCGGTCTTCTCAGGGAATTTTGTCCTTATGTAATCACCTTTAAATGTTTGTAACTCATAACAACGTTAACCGATTTCGATGAAACTTTGTACATGTACATTACTTATTTACACCTATAAAACGGGTCTTTTAAAATTTTAATACAGGCACAGATAAAAAAGGTAAAAATTGTGATTATGACTATTTTCGTCGCAATTCCGACCAATAGCAATTTTTAGAAAAAAATTATTTACACGCAACCTAGTGAACTAATGCGTCCGACATCTCAAAATAATTAAAGTCGTTTGAACCAATTTTAAAAAAGTTACTCGATCTTTAAAGGTGTACGAATACCGTATGTACTTCCTTAATAATCGTAATTAGTTGGAAATAGTAGAAAAACATCTTTAAATTCTTTCGTTATGCATTCGATCTACTTATTTTTGTCAGAAATGCATAAAATCCGCAGCCTACTTATCAGAACGCATGTTGAAGGGGCTGTTTGCGATAAGGAGACAGCTGCAAGTAATTCGAGTGCATTATCAAGTTGTAATTAAAACTCGAGTACACTCAACCTCGTATAACACTGTTCATTCGTCCTGTGTTGTATCGAAATCGTGTTAAGGGGTTACACCACCGAGTAAGTTTAAAATTATTGATAAAATTAAACATTTTTCTTCGAGTAATTTTTAAATGAAAATATCTTTTTGGGGTATATTTAGCAATACCTTCATTTTAACTTCATATTTTTATATTATTTAAAATCACAAAATGGCGACGTTATACAATATAATTGTATATCATGTTTGGCGGGTCCTTCTTACATGGCACTTAGCACCAAAAGTTACTGGACGTAGAAGCTAAACAATTTTTACGTGAACTTACTGAAGAACAAATATTTTTCAATGTAACGTACGATTTTTTTGATACTTTAATTTATCGCATTTTTATAAATATTTTATCTTAATTATTCTCAGGGAAAAAAAGATAGCATTCTTTGAATAGCCGCCATTTTCTTACTTTTTTGAATGATTAAAAACTCGTGCGCTATATTGAAAAGTATTTATTCTTGATTAAGTTCACATTTGCCTTTTATGTTCCAGTAACTTTTATAGTAGTTCCAGTAACTTAAAAATAGTTATAGTTTAATGTAATTATTATTGTAATGAAGACTGTGAATATTTATGCATTTATAGCATGTACAAAATTCTAAAATGCAAGGAAACATATGCATCGATAAAGTTAAATTAAATCATTTGAATTTTCTATTTTATCTGTTTTACTTTTACTACAGTGAATAATTTGTTCCATGAAAGAAATATTTCCCTAATTCGAATGAAGTATAAAATAAAGTTTGTGATGAAGTATAAAAATACTGTATATGATCAGAGGTAATAATAATATTCTATTGATAGATTGAAACATATGTTTACAATGCTAAGTCATCTTTAATTTAAAATTGATTCTTTGACTAATTAAGACCTGTCATCGTACCACTATAGAATACAACCGGTTGCGAAGCCGCAACAAGAACATGTAGTGTTGCACATAAACATTGCAACAGAAATTGAAATTAATAAAGATGAATCAACAATTGATGTGCATAGCATTTTCGATATTATGCGTTTATGAGAAGAGCAATTGCCAATCGGTAACGTCTTGATGTTCGCTGTTGTAGTTTCACGTGCATTTACATGAAAATCTAATCAATTCAATTTTCTCTTTCTCGATGTAATTGCTATGCACGCTGAAAAATTATGTAACACATTCTAACCTCGATTTCGTTCGAGAAAATAGTCGAATTACATTATACGATTCTACTTTTCCGATTTAATCGTACGGAAATTCCGAAAACAGAAAAATTAAAAGTACATAAATTATAATTTCTTTATACTCATTATTAAATCAATTCTTCTGGAAAATTAAATTTCTCAGAAGCAACGAAACAATTTTAAAACTCAATTCGCATTTCTGCTGTAATGAGAACAGTGAAAAGATTTTTTACTGCAAAGAACGAGAATTATTTTTTGAACGTAAAAGTTTACGAGCAAATAGTATACGACGCACGAAGACAATTGATTAAACCAGAAATATGATAGATAGTAGGGATAAAATGGATAAAAAGTATTTTCTAAAATTCTTATTCGAGAAATGAAATATATTAGTAAAAGGAGACGCTGGAAGCAATAACGTGCATTGCAAACACATTCGCAACAACGCCATCCGCTCATAAAATTAATGGCAAGTCTGAATGATCATGACGAAACGCTTTCGATTTCTAATAAGCGTTATTTGGTTTCAATGTCGAACATAATCGAGAGGTGAATACTCGACGGTGGCGGCGGCCTAGAAAGTCCCGATGAATTTCGCTGTGTGCGACATCGAAGTGAATCCGAGTGCGGATCGTTACGAAGTGAAATAATCACGCACGCTCGAAATAGAAAGTACTTTTATACGCCTTATTTTGCGAGATCATTCCCAGTCAAATAAAATCCATGCTATCGGATCTTGATCTAGAAGAGCTTCAGGCCAACAGACATTCGAATCGCACATGTGCATTGTAAGGAAAGAAAAATTACATTCAATTAAAAGCGATACGAAGGCTCTAAAGTAGGAAATAGTTATACACTGATTCCCATATAACGCGATCAAAACATTGTTTACAAAAACTATACATATGCATTTTCTGCAGCAACAAGTGTACAATCTTTTGAAACAATTCGTCTTATATCTACCGTACCGGTACTGTCACATGAAATATATGTATACAGTCTTTTTAAACAATTTTCTTGATCGCGTTATACGAGAGTCCATTGAGTAGAAAATAAAGAACATGGAAACCATAAAGTAATGAGTAAACTGCGGATCTTTATGCAAAATAAAAATTTTCTACTCCGATTCAGAGCTGGCCATTATTTTAGATACAATATTTTAACACTTATTTGAAATATTACTTGAAATAAAAAGTTATTTCACAAAAATGTTTCACTATTTGAAATAAATTATGTTATATTTCGTCCAACAAAATAATTTTAGGAAATGATTATCTATTCTTTTATTTCGTGAAATACATCAGTTCAAATAATAAAATAACAAGTTATTTTCTTATTTGAGATAAGTATTCCAAATGTCAAATAACATGTTATTTTATTATTTCATACAATAAATATTAAAAATATATTATAAATGAAAATATGGTTCGAGTTCTTTTAAATCTTTATTGCTACTCATCAATAATTTATTTTCCAAACTAAACATAAATAATGCGAAATTTCAACTTAGAATTAGTATCATACATTTCTCTCAATTATTTCAAATAAGTTTATTTCAAATGACTACGCCGAAATAAATTATAATAAAGTTATTATTTAAAATAAATGTACTTAAATAAATTCCTCTCAAATATTTATTTCATAGAGTTTATTTGTGATAATGTTATTTTTAATAATTAACTTATTATTTTTATTTGAAATAAAATTTGCCCAGCTCTGCTCCGATTGCAAGAAATAGAAACTAAATTGAATGTTACTTCTTCCCGCAATGATCTTCATAGGGGAGAAATTATATATTGGTATCTTCAATTTTTTAAATTTTTCAACAACTTCGATTTTCGCAGCGTAGTAATGTGTCAATAGAAAGCAGGAAATTAAAATAGCAGAATAAACTGTAAGTAAACTACTACACCACTCCTCAAAAAGGTTCTCAGATGATATTTGCGTCAATGCATCTTGTTTATCATTGTTACATTTGAAAATTGTTTATCATTGTTAAATTTACAAATTTGCCTTTTATGTTCCAGTAACTTTTATAGTAGTTCCAGTAACTTAAAAATAGTTATAGTTTAATGTAGTTATTATTGTAATGAAGACTGTGAATATTTATGCATTTATAGCATGTACAAAATTCTAAAATGCAAGGAAACATAAGCATCGATAAAGTTAAATTAAATCATTTGAACATTTATAAAGCAATAATGAAAATGTCTATTTTACTTTTACTACAGTGAATAATTTGGTCCATGAAAGAAATATTTCCCTAATTCTAATGAAGTATAAAATAAAGTTTGTGATGAAGTATAAAAATACTGTATATGATCAGAGGTAATAATAATATTCTATTGATAGATTGAAACATTGTTAAACATTAAAAATTATAAACATCATTTCATTAAAATCTTTTTTAATGAACTTCTTCGTTGAAACACCTATTGTAAAACAAACTTTACGAAATCTAAATAAATACCATCTTGTTATTTGTGTAAGGCGACTCATACTCGCCACTTGTAGTGCTCGATAAGTTTAATGTTAATTTAACCTTGGAATTAATATCTGCGCATTATGCAAGAATTGTAGAAGTATTGGGTTGTTCGGAAAGTAATTTCGTTTTTCGTGTAGAGATGGTATTGCTTCCATTTATTATTACTTAACATTATTCTAAGTCGCAAAATTATTGTATATTTTCAGAACTGACATTTCGGACGTCATTTCGTGCCTTATAGAACTTTATAATCTTTCAAGCATTTCTTTTGTCATCGCATCAAATATGCAAAATCAAAGTGAGCATATCCGTTACATTTTGCTTTTTTGTTACGGGTATGGTAAAAACGCAATGCAAGCAGGGAAAAAGATGTATGCTGTTTACAGAGAGAGTGTACCGTCGTATTACCATTTATTTCGTTCTTTTCAACAATTTTTAAGCGGTGTAACTATCATTTTAAATGAAAGCGTCAAAAGTAATACAACTCCATTGTTTGCTAATAAAAAACAGGAATTCTACGAACATGGGATCTCCAAGTTACTAGAAAGATGGCACAAGATCACAGAACAAAATTGCCACTACATCACCGAATAAATAAATAAATAGTGAAACATCGTCTTCATTTTCCCTTGGAAAAACGAAATTACTTTCCGAACAACCGTTATAAAATATATAGTTATAAAATATAGTTATAAAATATAGGAGATTTACTTAGTATACTAGAAAATGTAAATCAGACATTTTTAAAAGTGACATTGCTGTAATAAACATTTACTTATATAATTATAAGTGATAAAAGTAACCATCAATTCTACTTAATCTATTTTTATTAAACAATGACTCTATAAACTGTTCTATGAACTATTATCTGGATTAATTCATAAGATACGATTTAAAAGCGAGAATCAGTGCATTTTTAAACAAGAAACGTGTAAGATTAGTGAAAGTTAACATTTTATCTCCCGGAAGCCTATTAAAATGGAATTATTAGATTACGTTACTGGGGCTGAGTTGCTGGTACACGATTGAAATTGTTATTATTGTTGAAGGATCCATTAAAAACATAGACTTTTTAAAACGGCGAAATAATTGCCAGTAGATAATATGTAGACCGCAGATTTTATGCTTTTATGGCAAAATGAATAGATCAAATACAGAAATGGAAAAATATTAGATGAATTTAACAATAAGACTTTATAACATAATTAAAAGAAAAGATACATTTTCATTTAACTACAGTTTCTTATAATTCATTCGGACAATTTTTATTTTGCACAAAGATTCGCCATCTACTAAAATGTTCACATAGTAATGTTAAGCAAACTATGAGAGAAACAATAGAAACAGGTGCAAAGGCGGAATAGAATGAACGAGTCATTTAAAGAAAAGAATAATACAATGATTAACACTAATCCCACAATTATTCTACAATTATTGAGGTTATAAAGATGCCTTCAAAGGAGTTGACTCAATAGATTTCTTTATTCAATCACATATTCCAATAAAAATCGCACAAAATTCAAATATATCAAATCTTATTACTTTTATAAGACAATACAAACTTGTCAATTTTAATGCTCGGTAGATTTAGTGTCAAAGAGCGAGACGATGCCAAACATGATTTGTCAATAAATGAACGTGAAATTCGGACAGATAATGTGCAAGATAAGTGGGCGAATAAAATCAGAAAAATTAATAAACAGATGACAAAATTTGCTATTCACCCACGGTAAAATCAAAGGACTAATGAAATGAAATGAATCGTTTCTATTTTTGTTTATATTTAGTTTGACATTCAGGTCGAAAAATTAAAAAACACGTGACAACTATCCACCCACAATAATACCAGATAATGGTGAATAATGAATGAAAATTGTTTTTTTTTTCGTTCGGCAACTATAAATTCAACGGGCAAATTCGTGATTAGGTTTTACTAGCAGATCCGCTAGAAGAATCTCTTCTCCAATTACCTAATTCAGCCGAGATTCGACTGCGAGCCGAAGCGCGTAAGTTTCTCCGATCAGAGGACGAAAGTTAGGGGATCAGGTCAGCGAAAGTCGAATGAATCGCCAATCACGTTGCGCCGAGGACGAGCACAGGCAGGACCAGCTGCGAAATTCTGTGTTACGGTTACGCGCCGCTGTCCGTATTCGATGAATCTCGCGACGAAGTAGGCCTGACGATCATCGGCCTTCCTACGCGAGGATCACCATCATCATCGCCCGCCGCACGAAGCCCGAGAGTTCCGCCCGAGACTCGCAAACGAAGATCTATGGGCCTCCTTGATCGTGCGGAAATATTCACGCAACTATGAAAAAGGGGCAAATACTTTGGAAAGTATTTTAACAAGGCACGACCTTGTCCCTAATTAAGTTGATCGACGAGCATGCGAACGCTCACCATTTCAATATCCTCGTGAACGTGGAGAACACTTCTTTATACTCGCTCGTAGAAGAGAGTCGCCTAGAGTTTTGGATTAGTACACAAAATAAAGCTATTTTCTGTGTTTTTTATTTTAATAATACTGTCCAAACTTGTTCGTTTTTATTCAACAAGATATGTGCTCACTTTGTATTTTTTATAGAAAGTCTGTTAATAAGCTTTTCGATAATTATGCTGTGCGTAATAGAAGCTTAAAAATCTTCTTTTACACAATAATCCAAAACTGAATTATTAGATTACGTTATTGATACTCAGTTGTTGGTTTATGGTTTCTGTCGCTGTTGAAGGATCTATTAAAAATCCGCACAGTGGTCCGGATCGAGAAATTTAGTAACATTTTGTTATAACTTTCGAACCATTAGAGATATGCAATTTTCATTAAAAATATTTTTAAAAAATAATCATTTTTAACTGCAGATAATTAAATGTTTTCTGCATTTGTTAAACAATAATTATGAATTCGGTGCTCCGGAGCTATTCGAGGCACCTTCCCTGCTCAGGTTCTTCCCCCACTCTTAGACTTCGTCGATATAATGTATAGTAGTGGAAACTCCTACCACGAGAGCCTCAGCCATGGGTCATAGACTTCCAAAAATTATGGAATAATGACCGGTATATAATGTGTTAAACTAAAATTACAGTTGAGCGAGTTTTAAAAATTTTAATATATAATCATTTAAAAAATTGAAACATAATATGAATGAATATTTTAATAGTCAATGATTTAAACACGACATAAACAAGTGAGCCACCATAATGGCTACCGTTCGAAAAGATGACATCGTGAGAAGCCACTATAGTGGCGTATAGTAAGCTAATAAGTTAAAAATTGTTCTCAGTGATCAGATATGGTGTTGCAACATAAATACGTTCGGTTGTCTTAACATTTCTTCATTATTTATTAACAATTGCGTTCCGTTTGTTTAATCCCAGTTATATGTATTTGCAGTGAGTCGTTATTAGACTGCGGATTTTATGCATTTATGATCAAAATAACTAGTTGAAATACTAAATTGTGAAGATGTTAAAAGAAATTAAGAACACTGTTACATTCTTTGCAATTTATGAAAAGCGTTAAAAGAAGACATACACTATATTTTAACCTCTGTTTCTTGTAACTGATGTAGATCATTTTTATTTTACATAAAGATCCGCAGTCTAATTATAGAGCATTCCAGGGACATTATCAGGATCAAAAAGTCAGATATCGAGTTGTTTATCATATAAGAGAAGAGGCAATGAATTCCGTAAAAATTCAAGAAGAAGTAAAAATATTCAAATATTCGAAAGCTGTTTGGTTCTTCTTTAAACAATGTCCTGCAAATATTCCAGCGTATTTTGGATCAAGCGACCCACTGGAGTCGCTTTCTTCGTTCTTTTCACTTTCATATTTTCGTTGGGATTTTTTCTCCTCGCCTCGGGAGGATAGCTGCCAGGTGTCTTTCGCATTCTCTCTTTCTCTCTTACTTTCCATCGTCAAAAGTTTCTTCAACGAAACGATTCAATTTCAATTTTTAATTTACACTGACCCATATCTTTTATTTCGCTACGAACTGTGACGATGAGCAACGTGCCCTTAGGCTATTGTCTGAGTAGATCGAACAGCTTCCGAGTCTATAGTTTCAATCTCAATTAATCGGATTCGCAATATACGTTTTCTATTATATTTTGTTCTTTACGTAGACGGGGTTATATGACTATCCGGAGATCGATCAGATTTTTCTTTTACGGATGTGTACGTATTTCTTACCAATATTAATTAATTAAGATCGTTTTATATACTGAGTGGCCCAGCTAAAGTTAGTCGCCTAAATATCTGCGTCAGTTGCGATCAATTTGTTGCAAATGAACAAACATGGAAAAAAATGAACTGTTACTCGGTCAGTTTCTTTAAAAATTATAACTAGACTGCGGAAGTTTATGCAATTTTCAACTTTTGTAGGCGAATTTTAAGAAAGTGAAATCAAATAAGATATTATTTTCACCGGAAATAGTCTTTGCAGATCGGAAATAAAAAAAAATCGTTCGAAATTCTGTAGACATTTATATTCTAGCATTTTTTGAAAATTTCCAGAAACCATAAATGCATAAAGATCCGCAGTCTAATTATAACTATTATATCTGTAACGAACTGCACATGGAATATTAGATAAATTTACTTCATAACATTACGCTATTATAAAAGGTTAGTAGGCTCTCGGTAGGCAAAGTGTTAATAAAAAATTGCAGAAAATGGTAGCGCTGGGACCGAAAGGCTGTTGACTTGTTAACGCTAAACCTACCGAGCATTAAAAGTTTCCAGTATGTATCATTTTATAAAAACATCAACCTTGATTTATTTAGACTTTGTGTGATCTTTATCATAACATATGCCTGAGTAAAGAAATTTATTGAATAAATTCCCATGAAGCAGTTTGAAACCGATCATTTGGCCGGATGTTGTAGGTTTAGTGTTAACACGTTCGCTACCACCGACGCATACATGCGTCGTCCCGAAACCGTTCGCAGACCGCGACGCAGATGTGTGGTTCGTGTTCTTTTTTAGTTTAGGATACAATATCTTAACAAATTTGGAAATAGACTCTACTGTTAAGCTAAAGACAATACTTCCGATTTTAGGATGTCTTTGGTCTCGAAACAATAATTTATTTTGCTTATTTAAAATGTTATAAATATACTGCGGATCTTTATGCAAAATACAAAATGTTTGCATCGATTGCGAGATACAGAAGCCAAATAAAAATTTCTTTTCCTTTTTAATTATCTTATTAAGCTAAAATTAATACACAGATGCCCTTAAATTTATTTTAATATGCCCGCTACTTTAAATTATGCGTAGCCATTTTTGTTTTAAATGCATAAAATCCGCAGTCTAGTTATAAATATATCCTTAACTGAGCCCCCTCAATTAAGGACATATTCATTGATACACAAATCATTCTGGGCTATGGTGCAAGATTTTCTTCTCAGACCCTGATAGTGTGCGTGTTAATGAACCACCTGCTAGGCTAATGTTATTCAGGAAAGACTATTTTATCGTGCATTTCTCTTGCCCCCCAGGAAGGATCGCTCCGCTTTAGCGAGGAAAGCTCGCGTAACGCCGACGCAGGCGTCGAGATCGCAGGTGGAATTGTTTATTATTCGCGTGGCCGATGGCGCAACCGTAGTCCGCCGATGGACTCTCTATTTCGTTGGATTGGCGAGCCCTCCCTGTCATGCTAATCCGTCGTTTCTAATCCCGAAATGGATCACGAAGTCGCTCGCGTGCTCGGTCCGTTCCAATTTTCACTTTCTACTAGAAGTGCCGGGGGACCAGGAACCGGTAGACCGTCTATAGAACACCTAGCCTACCTACGCACACCTCTGCCTCTACATTTCTAATCTTCCACTGCAATTAACCATTCAATGACAGCGGAGCTGTCAGAGCCACTCTTAGAACCGTGGATTCAGTTAGAGCTAACGGTACGTAACAATTCCAGGTGAGATGTTTCCTCAGCAATTTTCAGATTTTTCTAACGTAACTACATAGCTTACAAGTTTTTTTTATTTCAATTCTGGAATAGATCATTTTTGCGAAATGAAATTAATTCAATTCTCAATACCTTTCGGTATAGTTCCATGAAGTAGAATATGCAGGAAACAGATTCCCACAATTTTAATATTAAATCTACCAGCGCCAGTCAAATGGCCGAGATTTTTAATTAATCCTCCCCACCACCGTACAATCTAAAATAAAATAGACTATTCATCGTATGCTATTTGGGAAAAGTATTTCATCCGGTTTTGACGAAAAAATTTGCTTACAAAAATATTTTGCAGATTTTAGTATTGTATCTCAAAATATTTGAAATCTTCCCAAACCCTTCACGATCTAAAATAAAATAGACCATCCATAATTCACTATTTGAAAATAGTATTTCAACCCGGCGAAGAAAAGCATTTATTGAAGTGATATTTGCTTGCAAAAATATTTTGCAGGTTTTAGTATTGTGTCTCAAACTATTTCAAATTTTCCCGAACCCTTCACGATCTAAAATAAAATAGATTATCCATCATTCACTATTTGAAAATAGTATTTCAACCCGGTGAATAAAAGCATTTAATGAAGTGATATTTTCTTACGAAAATATTTTGTAGCTTTCAGTATTGTGTTTCAAACTATTTCAAACATTCCCCATCCCTTCGCGATCTAAAGTAATATAGACTATCCATCATTCACTATTTGAAAAGAGTATTTCAACCCGGCGAAGAAAAAGATTTAATGAAGTGATATTTGCTTACAAAAATATTTTGCAGGTTTTAGTATTGTGTCTCCAACTATTTGAAATCTTCCCAAACCCTTCACGATCTAAAATAAAATAGACCATCCATAATTCACTATTCGAAAAGAGTATTTCACCCGGCGAAGAAAAGCAATTAATGAAGTGACATTTGCTTACAAAAATATTTTGCCGGTTTCAGTATTGTGTCTCAAACTATTTCAAATCTTCCCGAACCCTTCACGATCTAAAATAAAATAGACCATCCATCATTCACTATTCGAAAAGTGTATTTCGTCCGTCTCTGGCTTACTCGTCTTCCACGGTTAGCTGGTTGAAAGACGGAGAATAAATGACTGGAGAAATTACCGTCTGAATATGCCGGCGGCAGGGCCTTCAAGAAAGGAGCACCTCTCGCACCCCAGACCGGATGTCGGACGTTGTTACAAGCCCCGGAAGGTGTTCTGTACTTGCTTGGAGGGCAGGGTCGGTCCGGTTTGATTCTGCAAGGAGCATCGCCGGACTCTGACCTATCCTGAAACCTGGAACACCAAACGTGAGACTCGCATGAAGGCAGTTTCCATCTAGAAAAGAACTTTCCAAGTGAAATGGCCGAAATGCCTTCACTCTTTTTTTTCCCTTTTTTTTCCTATAACGACTGTGTATATAGTCACAGAAACTAGTATTCATACGTACTCCGCCGAGTTTCACTATCACTTCGCTATGTTTCCAGTCTATTTAATACCATGAATTAAACATTAGATTCTAACTTAACAGGAAATGAAAAGTAAATTATTAGAAGATAGTCGGAAGTATCTAGTTTTCAATTTGTTATTCGAATTGAAACGATTTCGCAAAATATAATAATTTATTTTATCAACCAAGGGCGATGATTAATTTCTTGCATGAACTTTAGTGGTTTGCGAGGCAAATAATTGATTAGGAATGTTGAAAGAGATTGACTACATCGGTTATTATTAAACTGCAAATCTTTGTGCAACATACAAATTTTCTTCCGTTTATTTTCTGTTCTTGTATAGATTATAACAAGACTGTGGATCTTTCTGCAAAATTGCTTTTATTCATTGTAGCAACCAGGAGCAAAATAGTATTGAAAATAATATGTATAAATATTTTTACATTGTTTAAGTATTTCTACTGTTTTAAATCTCATCTAGTTTCGTAGATCATAGATGCGTAACATTCACAGTCTAATTATAACAGTATTCTTATTTTTCTGTATTTTTCTGATATTTTTATTGATTTTTATTTCTTCCTGTTATTTCTTTTCATAAATGCATTAAATTCGCTCATTATATTTTATGGTTTGAATGTTGCTTTCATAGAAACAGTGAATTACGTGTAATATACTTTCGAATGGTTTTTCTGAAAAATGGATTGGCACACCAAACAGAAATCCAGTGGGTAAAAACAGTATTTGCGTAAGCTCACTATACGTACAGTTTTTTGTATTGTTTATGGGAAGTGGAGTTGCAAAGAAGTTTCAAACTCATCGCGTGTTCTATATTGCAAGTGGATTTTAAAAGCCCAACTCTGCTTAAGTGCTAATGGCTGCTTTTACGCCCGACTTGGAAGAATAGATCCGTTGCTCCACGTACTTCCATTTTTATCACTCTGTTTTTCAACGTTCGAAACACATAAAATCGCCATTGTAAAAAATTTATAGTCACCATTCAATAGATACACGAAAAGTACATCCAATACTTGGATCTTTTGGCGACACAGTAATTTCCCAATCACTAAAAAACAAATTTGTAAATTAGCAATTAGAATAATAAAATTTCCAAATAAAATACTTCTTTGAATTTCACATTAAATAGTATTTAAAATATTTCTTAACGATGGAAATAGATTGTGGAAACAGGTAATATTCAAATCCAAGAAACCATAATATTTTCGAACTCGATTTTCTCGAAAATAAGACGTCAAATAAAAAACATCTATTTCATATTTTCGATTTATTTTTGCATGTAGAATCCAACCTCTCGAATAAAATTCACATTACTTTTAGAATCCTTGAAATAAAATACTATTTTAAAAACTTGTTTTAACTTAAATAAAATACTTTATATTTAAGAGCACACGTACGAGTTCAAATAAAAACTATTAGGTTGTCCCATAAGTTCGTACCGCGGATTGAAAAGTATTTTAATGAAAAACCACAGAAATTTTTTAGTAACGGTATAATATCTTTACCAAAAAAGTGGGACGAGGTTGCAGAGAAGGTAGTTATATTTTTTCGTTGACTTTGAAACTATGTTTCAAATATTAATTTAAATAGCAAAACAGCAAACGGCACGAACTTATGGGACGACCTAATATTTCAAACTTGCCCGCGTCCAGAAGCATCATACATTTTTCAAACAGTAGAATCTGTTACGCCAAAGCAGAAAGTGACTAAAAATCATTCGATCCTGTTTTTGCATTGTTTCCCAGTAGCACACGCATACGGCGAGTTGGTAAAACAGTCACGTGAAAAAAGTGACCCTGCAATTAGAACGACCGCGGCGCAGCTTGCCGGCGACTTTCTATCCCAGGTGAGGAAAGGAGCGGTTTTCAAGATCGCCGAGGCAAAGAACGATGAGTCCGGACGGAATACTCGAGCGAGCGGCAAGGAAGGCCGTTTCACGATACTGAACCACGACGACGATCTTTCGTTCTGAGACCGTAGCATGATTCGATGGCTGTCTCGCCAGATATAACCACCTTGATTTACGCCATTATTATTATTATTCGCAGCGATGCACAAGACATGCACATATGTATACTGGTGTTATTAGTTCTTTTTTTGTAGGTGGACGCGTCAAGGACTTATGAAGGTCAACTTTGATTTTTTAAATTGGAACGGTCAATTTTTTATACAGCAAACGATGCAGCATTTTATTCCCTACAAAAATGGCATTGATCCATGTATGTCGAAAAATTATTAGTTTGGGAGGTATTTAAATTTAAATATCTTTAAGAAAACATCGGATAAAGAATAAAGTTTGAATGTCGTTAAATATAGCCCGTCATGTTGCAGGATGTGAAACGATCGCTATTTTATCGGTTCCAAATATGTCGAGATGTAAATGGACGTTACATTGAGCCCTTTTTGTAAGTAATTATTAAATAAATAAGTTATCATTAGGAAGAGGTTTTCATAATAATATTTAAATGAAAATATCTCAAATTAATCATTATATTACGCATTTTATGTATTTACAACAAAAAATGAATAGCTGCAATTTAAAATAATAACAATATTAGAAGAATGTAAAGATACTGTAATGTTATTTTCAATCTATATTAAGAAAGAAATTAAATTTTTATTTCAACCCAGTTTATTACAATTCAGATAGAAAGTTTATATTTTATATAAAGATCCGCAGTATACTAATCATTTTCTGATATACATCGGTTATTAATTTTTTTACTCTGAATAAAAAGCTGTATCGATCGGTGCATACAAAATAGCACATTCCATTTAAAAAATCAAAGTTGACCTTCGTAAGTCCTTGACGCGTTCACCTACAAAAAAGACTACTGACACCAGTATGCGCATCTCGAGAAGGTATTTAATCTCCGAATGATTTCTCGCTGCGAATAATAATGGCGTAAATCAAGGTAGTAATATCTCGTAAGACACTTTATATACTTCGAAAATTCAATTCTGGCCATCTTATTGCGATTCTGGCCGAATGTGCGACCAGCAGAGCTGGGTGAAATACTATTTCAAATAGTAAATAGAAAATAATCTATTTTATTTTAAATCATACGTCCACTTTTAAAAATAAAGTATTTTATTTGTTAGAAAAATGTTTAAAATAGTATTTGAAATAATATTTTATTTCAAGGATTCTAGTGAGAATTTGATTCGAGGGGATAACTCTACATGAGAAAATAAATCCAAAATATGAAATAAATTTATTTCATTTGACAATCTCGCAATTTAATATATATTAATAGTTCCCTCAATTTATTTTCATCGTCAAGAAATATTTAAAATACCATTTAACGCAAAATTCAAATATTTTATTAGGTTGTTCCATATGAAATGTCCGATTCTAGAATGCAAGTGTTATGTAGCGTTTTGGCCAAGAAATACTATTGCAATCTATGGGGTTATTATACACAATTTTAAGGTACAAAACTGATCTTAAAGTCTTATCTTCAATTTTTATTTAGATGTCTAATTTTACTTTTAAATAAAGTTTATTTCAATGACAATCAATGTGACTGTCGAGTATTCATTTTACATTAGTGGAAAAATAACATTTTAATGACAGCATCATGTCGAATTAGCAGCAAAATTTGTCGATTAATCAATGCCCCATTCGCCGACGGTGAGGAAGACTACAAAATGGAGATCTGAATCTTGTAAATGGTGAACGACAAAAAAATCCGATTTCTACTTTAATACAATAAAAAATCTTGCAATTCGTTCACAGAATATGTTGTTTATTACGAAGAAGATGTTGTTTGCTTAACGTTACTGTTAATAATCGGACATTTCACATGCAACGACCTAATATTTTATGTTTCTTGGATTACCAAAATAAAAATAATTTATTTTATGTTTCAGATTATTATCAGAATTAGAATATTTTATTTACGGAAATTTTGCTGTATATTTAAAATGGTATTTTATTTAAATCGTAAAACTTTATTCAGCTCTGGCGATGAGTGCGGATGAAAATACCCGAGAGCAAGCGGCCAGGAAGGCCGTTTCTTTCACGAGATAGTGAAACACGACGCGCATGATCTTTCGTTCTGGGAGCGTGGATTGTTGTGTGGACTTTGTAGAAGGTATGGGGGAGAGCAAGCAGTTGGGTCAGTGGTGGTGGTGGCGGCTGAGTCCGCACCGGGCCCACTCTACGACCGGCAACCTTCTCGAGGCTGAGGAAAGGGATTGTAGTACCGGTAATGGTCAGACGTGAAACCTTCCTCGTGGATGCGACGCTGACGGTGCCTTTCCTCGGCCATGAAAGTAAAAGTTCGCCGCGAGAAAAGGAAGAAAAATGGAGCAGGAAGGATGTTGGGACCGCCGGCTGTCATGCAAATCACGCGACGCGGTTCTTAAACACGCGTACGGTATTACGCCAGTGTCTTGACTCTGCGAGAACTGTGGCAGTGAATCTTTTTAATAGCTGTTACTAAGCCAAACCGTTAAGCATTTCTTTCTGTCTTGTTCTCGGGTTTTCTTGACGGTGATTTGACACTGAACTGATAAATGTTATAGAACGAAAGAGTGCAATTTTAAGCAGGATTTTATGATTCTGTGGTGGGAATGTGTGAGTGAAATGTACGACAGTAAAAACTCCATGGAGAAATTTCGTAGTGCTACTCTATTTAACTTCTGGTCTTTTTTTTGTAATCAGATCGTTTTAATATTGTATTAATATTCGTATTAGAATTGATAGAACAGGATGTGGCTGAAAGTCGAGGAACAATAATGATACGCACAATTGCATTCGAGATGAGAAAACTATTTTAATATCTTGACACATTAAGGAATGATACAAACGCGTGTAGATCTCGAGGAACACAAAAATGGAAGGCGGGGGACGAGAAACAAGATAATAATTATTTGTGTTCAAGAAGAACGACGGAGGTGCTGTGCGCGAATGTTAATAACATCGTTAACCCGAAAAAGAGAGCTAATTGTAAACTCCACGAATTCCATCAAAAGAAAATAAATAGGTGATATTTGAAACAGTAGAAGGATTAAGAAGATTTAATAATATCCGTGTATAGAACATCAATATGTAAAGATGATTAAGATAAATTTAAAACAGTAAAAAGATGAAAAGCTTTCGAGGATATTCATATATATATATATATATATATATATATATATATATATATATATATATATTGTTTTTAATATATCAAGACGATTAAAGGGAGAAAGAAAATTTGGTACCTACTTCTTGTAACTGATGTAGAAACTTTGAATTTTGCAGGAAGATCCGCAGTATAATGTTGAAACGTGACTTTGTACAATAGTGAAAATATTAATTCAGCGTACGATTTTTTGATTAAAGAAATTGGAACTAGATTTTCATACAGAAAATTTCAAAAAGTAGCAAGATTTATTGTCATATGTATCTTTAAGTTTAATAATGTAAAATTACGAATATTATGTATGATAAATACTGTGTATCAAAAAAAGGAAACAAATTGTGAGTCACACCGACGACTAAGTGAAGTGCACCACTGCATTAAATTTTATCTTGAAAGAATAATAAACGAACGTTGAACAAAAAATGAAAGCAACTGATTGTGAGTGAAAGGAAACATTTCAGTATTCTGCATTCAACCATTCAATATCATTGTTATCATTATTATAATTTCATTCATATTTCTTGCATAATAAAACATGCTAAATTATTATTACATTCCTCATAAATAAATTTGTCCGTAAGTGTCGAAATTAATCTATATGATATATGTATATTCAAGCTTGAAATATATTGTGACTCACAAATTATCTTTAATGCTTCCAAAAAAATTATTTCGCGGGACAGTTATTAATCATTCAACATACTTTATTTAGTAAAAAATAGAATTTATATGTATTCATTTGCATTCACAGAATAAAATTATATACAATATTACAATCTAAAATATTAAAAGGTTTCCTTTCACTCGGTTGCTTTAATTTTTGGTAGAATATAAATATTTATATTATATTTAATAAGAGGCGAAGGTTAATTGAATTCTTTTAAAAATTCATTTAAAAATGCTAGACAAGTAAATCAGTCTACAAACATAATATTCATAAAATCATAAATGGTTGAAATATTTTATAATTTACGAATAAATTTAAAAAGGAAACTAGAGAGATAGAGGGAGGACATAATATTGCGAAAAAAGCCTAAAATTCACGTTGAGTTAACGATTATTACAGTATTTTATGCTTAAAATTATTATCTGTTACACTTGAGGCAGGATAAAATACAACTTATCAGAAAAAAAAGTAAATACATTTTATCAAGAAACTAAATAAAAAGAAAAGCATCTGATAACAGGTTCTATTTTAGAACAATTTTATAGATCTCACAATTGTGTTCTGAGGTGACCACCTCAGTTGTTTTATATACAATGATGGCTTGAATAATTTTCTGCTGTTGCATCTTGTTAATCCATTAGAATATACTTATTACAAAAGACCTAAGTATGCGAGCTCTATTTTTATCCATTGAATGTACGTGAACCCGGTCGGAGCCGTTTCCATTACAAATTCGATGAAGCAAACGACCTTCGACATTTCAGTCGCAGAATATTTATTAAAACGTGCGTGGATTAGGTAAGCCAGCATTCCGTTTGTTGGAAAAGTTTAGCTAGCATGAATGAAAGCCCACGCACGTTTTGTTCCGTTGAGTAAGAAAGGTTGTTTGTCACGTTCTTTGAATTACCGCTGGATAGCGGTAAATGAATATTTATACTACATTTTACAGATTCTGCAGAGAAATTATGCTTGGTTATCTATTATTAGATAAATATGCTTATGTAAATAAAATTACTTGCCTGGATTTCGTTTGATAGGTAAATCTCTCGGCTTCGATCCCTGCACGAGCTCGCGCCTGTAGATCGTGATCCACGCCATATAGATAATCTGCAATGCAAAAATCCTTATCGAACTCGCGATTTTAATGTCCAATCTTTCAGCTGATCACTCTACTTGTCAAAACAGAAGGAAAATCAAGAGCGATATTGTGCTTTCGTGTTCGAGGTATTTACAATTAAAACTCTCTCTGAATTAGTGTTATTATTTAACACTTTGATCGCCATGTCACACATATCTGGTTAACGGAATTATTTATACAGAATTGAAAGTTAATTTTTACGTTGGTATATTAAATGTACAAAATTTGCTTACGATCTGTGGAATAGAAGGGGTTTGAACCAGTAATTAACATCACAAAACTAAACTTTTTAGTTTTTGTCTTCTTAAATATATTGATTTTCGAGTGGACGATCAACGTGTTAAAGAAGTTTTAGGTACACTGTTTGGGGACTTTATGCAAAATAAAAATTGTTTGCATTAATTGCAAGACACAGGAACCAAATTGGAATGTATTTCTATTCTTAGTGGTTTTATTAAGTTGTAAGGAATATATATTGATAATCTGAAATTCTTGTAATCTGTTTATTGTTTAAAATTACACTAATCCAGTTTTGCCATAAATGCATAAAATCCGCAGTCTAGTGATGAGTAAGAACTAAATTAATGAGTCACTTCCATATGAGCAATATATTTAACTATACCGGGTGTTTGCGAAATCGTGGTACAACCAATAAAGGGATAATTTCTCACATAAAATCTAGTCGAAAATAAGGAATATAGTTTTTTCATACGGAGCTTAATTTTCGAGAAAATTGAGTTTGAAAATTCAGCGAACACGCGTACCATTAGATCAGTGATGATCAGTTTTTTCTCAATTGAGACAAAACCGTCCGCACCATAGCGCCCACTGTTCCCCTCCAATGCTTCGGCCGTCGCGAACAGTGCGCAAGCCTCGCACATGAAACAGAGGTTGGTGGGAGAAGTATATGTAATATCTCTGAACACGCTTACACATACAGTACCATCGGAACGCACAACCAACCGAGTGGGGGGCGTGTATTGCCAAACCATGAATATCAAGATCTCTAACATCACCAAATTTAAACAAATTTAAAGATTAACTAATATAAAAATTCCTAGATCTTGATATATGTAGAACTACCTGTATGGAAATAGCTAGAACTTGTGCAAATAATTTTCTAAAACTTGCACTCAAATCGCTGCATCGTACTATAAAAATATTTTACACTTACACGTTTAATGAATTTTCCTTCGGACAATTATTTTTTAAATCTGATTTGTGAATGACTTTTTCAATGTCCAAATGCGATATTAGAGATTACTATGCACTGCGATTATTCATAGAGACTGTGATTATCTCGGCGGCAAATGTCACTGCACATTTTTAAATCAGATCAAATTGAAAAGTATAAATTGCTACGTTTGGATAGAAAAATTTATGAAAAATATAAATTATGTAGAATTTGATTGAATTATTTTTGTTCACCTTACTCAGACTTTACTTTAATTCTATTGTCAGTTGAATTGCATAATTTTCCATGTAGACTTTGTCAACATAATATTCAAGATTTCCTGTAGGTTTTATCATCTCGTAATAGCTGTTTATTAAAAGCTTTTTCTGTTTCAAAAAAGCAATGATGTCAAGTAAATTATGATTACAAGAATATGTATTGTACAATTGATGTTTGTACATGATTATTAGACTGCATATATTTATGCATTTATGGCTTCTGAAAATTTTCAAAAAATGCTACAGTATAAAATTTTACAGAATTTAATACGACTTTTATTTATTTCAGATTTGCAAAGGCTACTGCCACGAAAGATAAGATTCTAATTGATTTCACTTTCTTAAAATTCGTTTACAAAAATTGCAAACGATCGTTTGCAATTGCGAACTAATGATTGTACGCGAACTTTGCTTTGTAGAATTTCTGCTGAACTGCTTATTTCTTATTATTGATAAAACAGTTGAACGGTGAAAGTAAGGCTATTTACATAGCATACGTGTAAGAAATACAATTTTGTTCTGTACGTACAACTTGTTGTAAGTTTGTCGACTGTTGCCTCCAGTAACAGAGACTGCAATCGACATTTCTTTATCAAAAAACAGTCTGCACTTCTTAATTTAATTACGACTATATAGTTTCACTTTTATTCGTAACTTTAATTATATTTTAGTCTCCGTATATAGAAATATATTGTCTGCAGCGTATAGAGTTGTTTGCGTGGAGCAACAATGGGCAATGAATATTCAATTATTATGGATGTTCTCGGTCGAGACAATCGCAGCGCATACTACACATTGACATTTGACAACCGTATGAACTTCAGCGAGTAAACAGGAATTAACAGCGTGAAACACATCGTGCAACGATTTGTGTCAGAGTTTGTGAAATACCGCATATGCCGACCCAATTCATGTGTTCATGGTTCTACTGACCTAATTTACGATATCAACCTACTTTTAATCACTAATTAGTTCCAAAACGAAGCGCAACTTCGTTATTCTTGATTTTCATTTCGACAGGCAGAAGCATTCTTTAGAAGAGTGATTATTTGCAATCGAACATCCTGTACATCAGGGATGGGCATTTTTGTCTCAATTGAGACAAACCGTCCCCACCATAGCGCCCACTGTCCCCCACCAGCATCCGCCGTTACCGAAGAGGAAGGACGTGATTCGCCCGTAGCGAACAACGCGCAGGCCTCGCGCATGAAAGAGAGGTTGGTGGGAGAAGCAGGCGTTTGAGGGGCCCCTACCGTGCCCATCACTGCTGTACATTTTGTCCATCGGCTTACCTGAAATGTCGAACTGATTGACTGACGTTGTGATTGCTAGTGCCACGAGAGCTACGGTACACAACAGACCCAGGCTGCACCTGAAAGAAAATGTTGTGTTTAATTAACAGGACTGATTGGTGAAAATTGGCAACCTACAGCCTTTTTGGAATTTAACAGGTGAAGTATTATCCAAGGATTTATGTAACTATTTATGAAAAACGTTCGAAAGTTAATTTAAGAAAGTAGAGTAGGAATGTTCTTTTTCACTAAAATGATACAGAAGGAGTAATTTATAGTTAAAAAGAAACACAAGTACAATGCATCTTATACAAGGTGTTTAAACAAAAATAAAGGGAACATGGTTGATTTAAAGCGTAAAACATAAATGAGTGAAGTATTATCCACTGATCTCTGTAATTATTTCTGCACAACATATGAGAATTAATTTAATATAGTATTATTTTATATAGTATTTTGTTCTTTTTTCTAAAATGAAACGGCCTAAAAACGCCATTGCTATGAAAACACGAGTATAGTGCTACTTATACATATATTCAAACAAACACTAGAATTAAATGATAGTTCGTTGATTTACAGTGTGAAACATAAATGGGTGAAGTATTATCAAAATGTAACTATTTCTGAAATACGCGCACGGGTTAATTTAATATAGTAGATTTTGTTCATTTCTTTAAAATGAAACATACAGAAAACATCCTTGCTATGAAAAAACACGAGTAGAATGCCACTTATACATTATATTTAAACAAGAACTAGGATTGAATGATAGTTTGTTGCTTCATAGTGTAAAACAACTTGTAATGCAGTAGATTATGTTCTTTCCAATAGTACATAAAATAGACAATAACTAAGACTAGGAGAAGCATAGTTTGTTGATTTAAAGTGTGAAACCAGAATGGATGAAATATTACCCAAGAATTTATGTAACTACTTCTGCAAAACGTACGAGGATTAATAAAATAAAACCAACAGAAAATAAATTCCATTTACAAGGCACAAATGTACAATGCGACTTATACATTTACAAGAGTGTCAGGATTTCTGAACAACTGGAAAAGAAAGTGCAAGATCATCGACAATTAATAAATTGAATGCCATCGAGATACACCTTCGGGTAATTGCTCAAACTTGCTCGACGAAAGGAAGGGAAATCTGTTATAAAAAAAAACCATTGTTGGCAGAGGTACAGGAGGGAGAAAAAGAGAAAGAGAGGGAGGCGGGGGAGAAAGGCCATGAGAGATCAATTCGTGTTTGTTGTGGAGTTAATCGAAATCTTGATAAGCATCACGTGCCAAGAGCAACACCCTTTTTTTCTCTCTCTCTCTCTCTCTCTCTCTGTGTTTCTCTTTCTTCTTGTCACTTCCCCTCTCGCTCTCGACTTCATTGTAAAATCATTCAAGCGGAAAATATTATGAACTTTTGCGCGTGCCGTTCTAATTATGTAGATAGGCATGGCACGATTCCAATGAGAGGCTCTCTCGCGAGCAGGGCTATTCATTCAAGAGGCCCGGGCCTAATAAAGTCGTCGTGAATGGACTCAAGACTAGTTGCAAGTAGACTGCGGATCTTTATGCATTTAGGGCTTATGAAAATTGAAAAAAAAAATGTTACAATACAAAATTTTCTAAAATTTACGATATTTATTTATTTTTCATCTGCAAAGGCTATTTCCACTGAAAATACGATTGTATTTGATCCCGCTATGTTATAATTGGTCTACAAAATATTGAAAATTGCATAAACATCCGCTGTCTAGTTGTAATAAGGTACTGTAGTGACCAGTTAACACTAGGTTTATGGAGTACAAAAATTGATTATTTTACATTGCTTTATAAAAATAATAAAATTGTATTTACTTAGATCTTCAACGATTTTTATTGTGATATGTACACAAAAAAAATCTATTTAATAATTCCTCACGGATGCCTCTTTACACTCTTAATAATCGTAAATTAAAAAATTTTGAATCCGTCATTTTGACGGGGCCCGTAAATCTAGTGTTAATACAGCATTAACACTAAACCTACGAAGCACAAAACATATAAAAGTGAAATGCCCTATAGAAGTGAAAAGATTTAATTTACTTTAACTTTCTACGGTTTTCATTATAATCTGTGTTTAAATAAAGAAGTCAGTTGAATCATTTCCTATAAAACCGTGTTTATTATTTCAATAATTGTGAAATAAAGAACCGGTCATTTGACCGTGGTAGGTTTAGTGTTAACTAGTTAGCTGTTTTTGACGAGTATACTCGTCATGAAGAAATGGCACAGTTTTTTGTTATGACGAATATACTCTTCATGCATAAAAAGTAGCTAGAATTTGCTGTTTACATTGCAATTTTAGTGAAAACTAAAATATATTCTTAATTTCAAGATGTTTTGAATATTTGGAGGCCCAAGACATAATAAAACGCACAAATACGGAAATATAAATAATTATTATGAAAAAAACTGTATACAGTGTGCACAAAGTAGTTCGCTTACTTTTTGCGACACATTTTAGGTACACACTTATCAAAGAGGTCGCAACAGCTAACTGATTAAAAGTACCGGCAACCTTTGTTCCCGGATACGCTTGACACCTCATTGTAAATGTGCAGGTACTGTTGCGTTTATTAATGATTAATTAATATTGTATTTTGTTGCAGTGAATCGTACAAGTATCGGCCGACACAGTCTTTCCCGAATAATGTAGTCACCAAGGTATATTAATGCAATTTTCATTTGTAATGATTAGACTGCGAATCGTTGTGAAAAATAAAAATTGTCCAATTGTAAGAAACAGAATTTAAGGGAAAATGTATTTCCTCTTGCAATAATTTTTTAGTAGTCGAGAATAATATAACAGTATCATTCAATTCTTCTAATACCTTCGCAGTATTTGACCAATCCATTTTTGCACTAAATGCATAAAATACGCAGTCTAATAGTGATCACGGATTTTATGCTTTTGTAACAATAATGAATCGATGAAATTAAAAATTGAATTTAAGGATATTGATCATTTTCATCTTGTTGAAATTATTAAAGAAAGAATGACAATTTTGTTAGGTTTCTGTTTCTTGCAATTGGTGCAGACAATTTTTATTGTGCATAAAGATTTGCAGTTTGCTAGTGATTTTTTTTTGTGAAACTTTTACCAACCTATTTATGACAATTCAAAACACGATACAGTTTGGGTCGTATTTACCTGTTTAATTCGCGATTGTAGTAGAACGTCGATTATCCGAACTAATTGGTGGAATATTAGTGTTCAGATTATAGAACAATTACCTAAGTACAGGGTGGTTCGGAACCCACTTTAATAAACAGTAGGTCCCGCTGAAAAAGTAGGCTGAAGTAGGGTAAAAAATTAGGCGATAGCGAGAGTGGAAGAAGGGGTAAGTGGAAGAAGGGGTGAGTGGAAGAAGGTGTGAGTGGAAGAAGGGGTATGTGGAAGAAGGGGTGAGTGGAAGAAGGGGTATGTGGAAGAAGGGGTGAGTGGAAGAAGGGGAGAGTGGTAAAAATGAATTTGAAACCCTGACGGGACCAAATATCACTGCCTAACTACCTAGTTACAGTGCTAGATTAAATCTTTACTAGTTTGTACAATGAATCTTGCACATGAATAACTTTAGATAGAACTGTTTCCATTTGGATAATGGAGAATTCATATATCGGTTAAAATAATCCAGATTTTATTAAATCGTGAATTGAACAGGCAGAAATAGTCCAAGCTATGTAAAAGTTTCATACAAAAATAATTAAGAACGAAAAAGTTTATTTATTCAATAAATGTATAAAATCCACAGTCTAGATATAATATATTGATTAAAACCAAATTTCTAAAATAAGACTAACGTCAAATTGATGATTTTCAAAGCAGGCCTGAAGTTTAGAGGTTTTTGTGTTTATTTATTTATTTGTAGTTTGTTTTTAGTTTATTTATATAATCAATTTGCTATAGTGTAATTAGCATGTATATTAATTTTGTAACGGTTTAAGGTTAGTATTGGCAATTGGATGGGAGAAAAGAAAATATGTTTATAACAATTTATATGTGTCGATGGATTTAAAGAAGAGGAGGACGTTAGGTTTTTGTATTGTATCGAATTTTTTTCAGAATATAGCACATTTTTCGTGATAATTCCATATAATGGCAGTTAGTTTAAAAAATAGAAAATGACAAAGTAAATCTCGTGTATGTAGCCAATAAATATTATGATAATAAAGAAGACGGTGTATGAAGTTAAGAGTTGATGAAGTTTTCTCAGAGCCGAATTCTCGACGAGAAACGTGGACGGGAAAACAGGTTTACGGGTCATAAAAAAACCAACGATGATTTTAGGGCGCTTTCCTAATCACGGGACGCCCACGAACCTGCTGCCTTTAACCTGTAAGTGGAACCGGCAGGTGTGTGAGTCTAGAATGCGTTAAGTACTATTGAGAATGTTACACTGCAACGCAATCAAGAGTATTTAACGATATTCTAACAAAAAAAAAGCAACTTTCCCCTTGTCCATCGAATTTATATTATTTTCGAAATGTCAGTTGACTTCAAACATGACGAAACTAAGCAAACATAATAAAAATAATAATGGATCTATTCTTAGAAGTTCTCTGCTGCTTCTGTTTGATTTGATCTCTGCGCTCCTTGTTGAACGATTCATGCTAAATAGTATAAAATTAGTTATTTATTATTTATTTGCAGTTTATTTCAATGTGGTCGCATTAACAGCGAGATCATTAGCGATCACATGGTTTACAATTTACAATTTGTTACAATATATTTGACACGTGTAAAAGTTTCTCATACGTTAAAGTTAATATTGACATTTGGATGAGAAACAATAACATATACGTGTATAGCAGTTTTAAAGAAGAAGTTTTTCCTTTAAAAAATTAGTTTAGCTATCCTTGCTTTTGTGCTTGATGTTTAAATATTTTAGCACTTTTTATTGTCATTAAAAAAGAAAAACAGAAAGCACTAGATAGATTTTGTCCATCGTATATCATTTTTGTATAAACTCATTATAAAATGCCTTTTATCAATCATTTTGATGTGTTTCCTTGTATTTCGTTCAGTTACTTGACATAATCATATCGAAAATACTTTTATACAATTCCTCATCACGTACATATATAAAAAATCTAAATTCAACACACTAACATCCAATAATAATTCTGGCAGAATAAAAATAATTTAAATCTGCATCAATTTTTATTAATTTTCTAAAATTTGCCCAAGTTACAAGTGCAGCTGAAATTAATTGTATAAAAACATAATTTGCAAAGTTTATTCAAAACATTCAAAAAGAGCGATAACAGAGTCGCAAATGAGATGCACGAGTGTCCCAATATCCTTAATGATGACTTGCGAAACGGCATTAATGAGGAGTCAAAAACAACGCGTAAATCGCACGCAACAAGGTTTCGTGCACTCATTGCAATTTCAACCGGTGCAGGAAGACTTGCGAAAATGCAGCCGGAATTAGTTAACAGTAAGGGCGTCTTGTTTCTGCAAGACAAGAAAATTGCAAGAAATCGCGGTGGAAAAAATTTCGAATATAAAAGATAAATAAAATGTAAAATAACATTTTACAAAATCGTTCATTTTGTAAATGGGAAAATAGCACAAGGAAGCGATTAAGGCATTCAAAATCTTGTTTATAGTAAAATAATTAACCATTTCTCTGGTGTATTTTAGATCACATATTTTAAAAGAAAATAACAGATATGAAGCAAAAAAATCTAAAGAACACAATTGGAAAGATATTTTTGCGATGCTCGAGTCGGGTCCGTTTTACAAAATCAAATTTTTGAATGGGATCAGACTATTATAAATTTTTTCTCAACAACTCATAATTAAAAATAAAATATTTCTGAATGCAAATTTTAAATGTGTCTAGACATACTAACAGAACGTAGACTAAAATGTAAACGTTCGTATCGGTTCGCTAATTAAATAAAAGGTTGCCTTTAACGATCGCATCCCGGAAATGTTCTCAGACACACTTATGACTCAGGATGTTTATATAAATTAATATTTTTAATACGAAAATTGGCGTCGTAAGAAACCTACTAGAAGTCTACTATTTTAGTAAACATTTACCAAATGTCTTTATTAGACAAAGACTATTATTAAATCGATCACAGTAATTAAAGCATTTATTATGAATACATAAAAATTTGCAATCTACATTCCAAACAATATTCATAATATTGAATCATTTACCTAAAGATATATTGCATTTGAAAAAAAATCAATTTTTATAAATGAATTGTTGATTGAATAATGTTCAGTGTAATATCCATTGCTACAACTTCCTGGTATTGTTAGTACACACTCAGGATTAAAATAGAAAGTCAAATGAATTAATGACAGGCAAATTAACAAACATAATATTTTTTAATTTTACAATTATTATGATTATAAAGATACCTCTATTGAGAATTTATTCCATAAACTTATTTCTTCGAACATCTATTATAAAAGTTGCTAAAAATCTGACTGGATACATCATCGTTATTTTTATAAAGTAATGGTCACTTTTAGACCGTCCGTGTTAAATGCATTTCATTAAAATTCTGTAGAACATCTTCGCATTGTATGTGCTGATACAGTATTTGGTCCAGAAACGTGACACAAATATGCGGCAGAGTTCCTTGAAGATTTCAGACGGTATTAAACCACTTACGCCAAATTTCGGGCAATTGCGTGCAATGAAAATGCACCGGTTCTACATACAGTCTAATTATCCGAGGAACTTTTGTCACGTAGTTTTTACGGGGCACAGACCCGGATAAAATTCAAGTATCGCCGATCGCGATGAACACTCCTTTCACAGCTTTCGAAAGCGTAAGAAAGTCGCCGCAGAAAGGGAACCTGTTTAATAAGGACTCGTTATTTTTCATCGGAACGACCGCGTGCATCCTTCACCTACAGATGATCACAATGTTATTGGAAGCGGTGGGAAGGGGGCGGGGGCAGCTAAAAGTATAAGCTGTGTATCCAGAGAAAAAAAATGTTCAACCAAAAGGAAACATGTTTTTAATAGTCTGAGGTGATCAAAATTATTTTTAGAACGTTGTGCATGCAGGAGAAATATATTCGGACGTCAGGCGTGACGTGTGATTAGTGTCACAATCTTCAGCGTGCTCTGCTGAATAATTATTCTGCCTTCGCGTACCTTCTTCTTCTTCGAAATTATTCAATCAATTCTAACAGTCTTGTTTCAACCTTTTTAGAAGCCAATCTACTGTAAATTAATTGGACGATTGACAAATGTGTTTATAATAATTAGTAGACTGCGGATTTTGTACATTTATGATAAAAATGAGAGAAATAGAAAACAATAAAAACATTAGAAGAATTTAGAACTGCAATTATATTTTTTTACACCTATCGTACCTATTAACACTAAACCTACTGAGCACTAAATGTAGTTGGTCTACGTTGCCTTATTGGAATTATATGATTGAATTTATTTAGTGTTTGTGCAATTTTTATTGTAATATATGCTGGAGTGAGAAATGTTTTTAGTCATTTCCAATGGAAGTATCTTTATAGTTTCATGAATTGTAAAATTAAAAATTTCACTCCGGCTATTATGACCGGGACTGGTAGGTTTAGTGTTAAGAAAGGAAATCAATTTTTATATCGGTCCAGTTTGTTGCAATTCCGGTGAAGAATGTTTCATTTGCATAAAGATCCGCAGTCTAATTATTACTCGTTTTTTAATGTTCAACAATTAAAGGTACAAAAGTACGCAGTTCCGGAAATCAATTTTGAAAATCTTTCTTTTCTTCTATTTTGAAATCTTCAATCAAAAGCTGATTCACAAATGTATAATAATTTCTTTTTCATTTATTATTTTAACGTCGCATCAATTGCCAAGGTTATTAGCGACGGGTATAATAATTGTTTAAAATAATTCCATCTGAAAGCAGGTAGTTTGACAGAATCAGTATCCAAGAGTTTGGCCTTGATCTATAACTGGACAAGATGATTTAAATCGTACTTTGTATTCAACTACATCGATAATGTTCACCTTTCTACATTATTTTTAGTTACACATTATTGTATTTAGCAAGATCCTAACATTTTTAACGATGCAAATTAGGACACGCTTCGGTCTACAATTAATTATTTTTAATTGCTCGTATAAGGTGGATAAGTAAATTAAAGTGGTCTTGTGGTCCAGAAAATATCGATATACTACCGATACACAAAGCATTAAACGCATTTGTCTTGAAACCTTATTTTCCGATATATTTCAAAATCTAGTTCTGCAACCAACTTCAAATTTTGAGAGAATCTTCAGAAAACTCGCCGCTATAGCAAGAATGAAAAACATTGACAAATATCGATATATTTCTATGTTTTTTTGTTATTAGAAATGTGTAAGACAAGCCCAAAAAATCGAAATTTAAAATTCAAAGTTCAAAATTCAAAATTCAAAATTCAAAATTCAGAAATTCAAATTTAAAATTTAAAATTTTTAATTCAGAAATTCGAATTTTAAATTCAAAATTCAAATTTAAAATTCAAAATTCAAAATGCCGCCATTTTATTTCCTTCAATTTATATCATGACTACACTCAAACTGATTAAATTGTTGCTTAATTTTTTTCATTTCAGATCAATAGAACTGGAATTGTGTGAACGAAAAAGCAATTTTTTTATACGCGTCATCGAAAAACTATGACTCCATCAATTCCCAGTATTTTGACTTTAAAAAATTATACTGCATCATCCAAATAATAGAAAATACATGTATGAAACCTGAATGAAAACATTCGCCTGATGTCTTCAAAAAAATTTCCGAACAAAGTCTGCAAAATGATGTAGATCAGAAGACCCTCTTAAGCAATTCGATGAAATTACATTGAAAATGTTTCTGTTCAATAAGAAATTTGCCAGCGATTTTGCATCTCTTTCATTTGCCGTGCGTAACGTTAAATTATGGATTCGTCTGTCCGTCCCCTCGGCTCCCGACTCTTTTGTGTGTAGATTTTTCAAGCGCGTGGGAATCGCATAGCGAAGATCGCAGATCATCCCCCGGCGGGATAATCTGTTTCTTCGATCTCGGTTTCCTTAAATTAATTATCATTTCTACGAGTCACGGACAATGGTTCACGGCAGAAGTATCTTGAACTTGTCGTTTTTCCTTCCATCTCGCCGGCAATGGAAAGATGATCGCGATAATTCGCTAAACCGAGGAGCGAGTCGTTTTCAGGAAACATCCGTTTGGATCTACCTCGAACTTGTAATCTAACGACGTAATGCAAATGCATCGACCGCTGTTTACTGTTTCAAAATTATATTCTGTCATAATTTCGTTGCATTCGCATCACCGATCGACTGGAAATGTTTTCCCGGTGAAAATGAGGTCAGACATGTCATAAATCGCTCGGTAGCAAAGCCCTTACGGTTCAATGTGGAGCAAGTTGTTTCACGCTTAACCGGGGAGATTACGTGGAACCTCATTATACGATTTATAGCGTACTTAGAATTATGGCAGAATAGTGTGTTCCTTTTTAAGTGATACTTCACGTGAAATAAAGATTTGTTCATCGATTGTTGTATTTGTCGCCCAGTTTATTGAGAATTATGCGATTTATTCTCAAAAGGAGAATGACAAAGGAAATTTCTTCATTGATATGCAATCAGAATATAAATGTGTTCGAAATAGTATATTATGTTCGTTCCAATAGTACATAAAATAAACAGGAACTAAGACTAGGAGAAACATAGTTTGTTGATTTAAAGTAGGAAACCAAAATGGGTGAAATATTACCCAAGAATTTATGTAACTACCTCTGCAAAACGTACGAGGATTAATCGAATTAGTGAATTATGAACTCTAAAATGAAACCAACAGAAAATAATTTGCATTTACATCGTTGTACGATTTTCAGCGTGCTTACAAAAATGGCAAAATAGTGTGTTCCTTTTTAAGTGATACTTCACGTGAAATAAAGATTTGTTCTTCGATTGTTGTATTTGTCGCCCAGTTTAATGAGAATTATGTGATTTATTCTCAAAAGGAGAATAACAAAGGAAATGTCTTCATTGATATGCAATCAGAATATAAATGTGTTCGAAATTAGTTTACTCGCACTAATCCGAGACAACTGTGTATCCGCATAACCGCGCTCGCATGCGAGTACACAGTGCCGAAAGAGGGTGGAGTAAATTAGTATCAATTCGCTCCTCGGCTTAGCACGAAACTTTCTCAGCTGTGAACTACGGTCATTGTAATTACCCGATTCATGTCGTGTTTGGATTCATCTCCATCGGAGACATGTTCCCAGTCAATTAACAATGTTTCTACACCGTAATTATGAATGAAAAAAAGGTGTGCTTCTCATCAGTAAATGGTGGTCTCTAATAACCGCTCAAAATACGTCATCGGAATAGAAGTTTGCGGCGCAGGAGATTCGTTTCTCGGATTAGCGTGAAATTTCTCAACGTCGAAGCACAGTCTTTATACTCGTTTAATTAACGTCGTGTTTGGACTCATTTCCAGTGGGAGAAGGCTACCAATATTTCAACAATGTTTCTAAACCGTAATCATGAATGAGTTAAAAAAGATGTGCTTCTTAACAGGTTATGAAGGTCTGTAATAATTGTTGAAAAATAGATCATCGAAATTGATTAATTGGCAAGAAGTATACCACACAAAAGATATGTTCCCCGGATTAGCGTGAAATAGTTCAACATCGAATTGCAGCTTTCATACTCTTCTAATATGTGTAGTGTTTGGACTCATTTTCATCAGCAGGGTGCTCCCAACATATCCACAAAGAAAAGGTATACTTCTGAACAGTAAGTGATGGTGTTTGATATTGATATTATGGAAAGAATTTGTTCCTCGGAATAGCGTGAAATTTCTCAACGTCGAAGCACAGTCTTTATACTCGTTTAATTAACGTCGTGTTTGGACTCACTTTCAGCGGGAGAACGCTCCCAATATATCAACAATGTTTCTAAACCGTAATCATGATCGAGTTTTAAAAGATGTGCTTCTTAACAGGTTATGAAGGTCTGTAATAATTGTTGAAAAATAGATCATCGAAATTGATTAATTGGCAAGAAGTATACCACACAAAAGATATGTTCCCCGGATTAGCGTGAAATAGTTCAACATCGAATTGCAGCTTTCATACTCTTCTAATATGTGTAGTGTTTGGACTCATTTTCATCAGCAGGGTGCTCCCAACATATCCACAAAGAAAAGGTATACTTCTGAACAGTAAGTGATGGTGTTTGATATTGATATTATGGAAAGACTTCGTTCCTCGGATTAGCGTGAAATTTCTCAACGTCGAAGCACAGTCTTTATACTCGTTTAATTAACGTCGTGTTTGGACTCATTTTCATCAGCAGGATGCTCCCAACATATCCACAATATGAATCCGCAATTATGAATGAAAGAAAAGGTACACTTCTGAATACTAAGTGATGGTGTTTGATATTGATATTGTGGAAAGACTTCGTTACTTGGATTAGCGCCAAATTTCTCAACATCAAAGTTCAGCCCCCGGAATCGACCGATTGACGCCATGTTTCGGTTCATTTTCATCAGGGAGAAGGCTCCCAAACAATTAAGCTAATCTGTATTTATGAATGAGAGAAAAGACATGCTTCTCAACAATTGATGGTTGTCTTTGGTAATCGCTCAAGATATATCACCAGTATACTGCAGATTTTATGCATTAATAGCAAAAATAGACCGTTGCAATTTTAAACAGTGGAAAGAGTAATAGAATTTAAGAATATCACCATATTTCTTAAGTCTTCATAAAACCACTGACGAGAGAAATAATTACCTATTTAGTTCGTGGGTATTGCAATCGATGCAATTTTTATTTTTCATAAAATTTCGCAGTCTAATCATCGGACTGAAAGTTTGTCATGCAAAGGTGCCATTCCCCGGATAAGCGTGAAATTTTTCAACGTTCAATTGCAGGCTCCACACTCGTCCAAATCGCGTAGAATTTGTACTCATTCTCATCGGGAGATCATTCCCAATCGAACTACAACGTCCTGAGTGTAATATTGCGATTGTTAATCCTTCGGGGACGATGATGATTGTCAATTTGCTTTAGAAATGTTACAATAATATCTAAATGTTGCAGACTTTTCGATATTTTACCTTCGATAGTGCATGAAAACACGTTGCATCTAATAATCTAACCTTTTGTAATTAATTTTGAAATGTTTCTCAGAGTCGGTACGGTCCAACGTAGCGATGTAGGGTCTGAGGGGTTGAAGTAAAATTTGACCGGAAATAGTATCAAGAGGAGGTTGCTTACCGAAGCGAGTGGTACCTCCCCATCGTCTCCGACAAGATCCGGCGTTGAACGAGTAGTATCCCCTAGTCGATCCTGCGCGTCTGCTTGTTGTCGGAAGCTCCCGTTACCGGTGTTCACGCGGAGAAGTACCGTGGACCGTGGTTGGTTCTCGGGTTGGAACAGAGGGACACAGATGCTGGTGGTCAGCGGCGGAACACCTTACTCTTCAGGCGATACACCGGGCACGACGACATCGAGCCACGCGACGGTTCGGTGAATACTGAGCGGTCGGGGCCCGCGATAGCCTCTTCACACGGGGACGAGTGAAAGCGAGAGGTGCCTCTCGCGGCACCAGCGGTTGCCGACGACGAGTCACGAGTTCGGCCAGGAAGGAGAGAGACGGAGGGAGTGACAGAGCGAGAAAGCGGGACGCGTCGGTCACGTGAAAACAAGGAGAAACGTATGAGAGAGCCGGCGGAGGACGAACGCTCGACGCTGGAAGAACCGCGAGGACGACGCCGATCCTCTCTGTTCCGCGAGCTAACAGGAGGCTCTCTGCGCCGCGCGATTCCAAGCGAGCAAGAAAGCACAGCAATCAGGCTGTAAGGGAGAACGCGATTCAAGGGGAGTCGGATAACGGGCAGAGTCACGAGGATTTCAGGGGACAGCAGTCACCTGACTCTCGACCTCGCCGGTCCACCACCGACGGTGGTTGCACGGATGATTTGAAATTGGTCGGGAAGAATGCCACAAAGTGAAACACTCCGCAGCTACCTTCCAGCCACCTACCAGCCTGCCATCAAGCCTGCAGCCTCTGCTTATACGTATATTGCAAGACAAAATGGATTATGTTGAAGCACGTATTCTGCTTTAAAAAGGCGCTGGAAACGATTCGAGACTTTCAACATTGTAGAAGTATACACAATTTTTTGGGCATATGATATAAGAATCTGTTTCTCTCATGATTAAGTGGAAATATAGTGGCTGTATGGAGCAGGGAATTTTTGAAATTATTTCGAAAAAATGCCATAAAGTGAAACACTCCGCAGCTACCTTCCAGCATGCCATCAAGCCTGCAGCCTGTGCGTTATACGTATATTGCAAGACAAAATGGATTATGTTGAAGCACGTATTTTACTTGAAAAAGGCGCTGGAAACGTTTCGAGACTTTCAACATTGTAAAAGTATACACAATTTTTTATTCCCCCAATTCCCCATGAAAAACTGATGTGATATAAGAATTTTGTTTCTCTCACGATTGAGTGGAAATATAGTGTCTGTATGGAGCAGGGAATAATTGAAATAGGTTCGAAAAAATGCCACAAAGTGAAACACTCCGCAGCTACCTTCTACCTTCTAGCCTGCCGTCGAGCCTGCAGCCTCTGCGTTATACGTATATTGCAAGACAAAATGGATTATGTTAAAGAATATATTCTGTTTGAAAAAGGCGCTGAAAACGTTTCGAGACTTTCAACATTGTAGAAGTATACACAATTTTTTGTGTATATGATATAAGAAGATATGATATAAGAATTTGTTTCTCTCATGATTAAGTGGAAATATAGTGGCTGTATGGAGTAGGGAATTTTTGAAATTATTTCGAAAAAATGCCATAAAGTGAAACACTCTGCAGCTATCTTCCAGCCTACCATCAAGCCTACAGCCTCTACAATATACGTATATTGCAAGAAAAAATTGATTATGTTAAATCACGTATTCTACTTGAAAAAGGCGCTGAAAAAGTTTCGAGACTTTCAACGTTGTAGAAGTATACACAATTTTTTGTGTATATGATATAAGAAGATATGATATAAGAATTTGTTTCTCTCATGATTAAGTGGAAATATAGTGGCTGTATGGAGTAGGGAATTTTTGAAATTATTTCGAAAAAATGCCACGAAGTGAAACACTGCAGCTATATTCCAGCCTACCAGCAGGCTTACAGCATTTGTGTTATACATATTTTAGGAAGTGAATTATACCATGTTGAAGAACGTATTCTGGTTGCCAAAACCTCAGAAACGTTTTGAGGCTCTCAGCATTGTAAATGTATGTAAATATACATTTTTATTCGCTGAATTCCAAATAAAAATCTGAGATTATATAATAATTAGTTTCTTTCATGATTCAATGATAATATAGTGGTTGCGTGGAACAGGAAATATTAAATTGTAGATGTATATACAATTTCTTATTCCTTGAATTCACAATGATAAGAATGAGTTTATATAAATTGATTTCTTCGATGATTCAATGAAAATGCGTGGAAAGTGCTTGCGTGGAAAGTGCTTGCGTGAAACAAGGAAGCTTCGACGTTCATGTGAAAATTACCACAAAGTGAAATGTGGTTCAGCTACACGTGCGTTGCAGGATGGCTTCAGCCTCTGCGTTCTCTGTATCTTGCAAAATAAACTGAATCATGCTTCGTTAAAACAGTGATTCTGTTGACAAAGGCGCAGAAACGTTTTGATTCTGTCGAAAGTGTAGATGTACAGTGTATGATTAAATTATTAGAGCCACAGTACGAAAAATATGTTTTTCGTACATATGAGACATGTGTTGCCGACATTGTTTCTAAATGTACTTTCGCAATTAGTAATCATTGACACTTCATAAAAAAAAATGATAAAATTTTAGCGTAGTTTGCTTTTCATTCGAAATTTGGTTTTTGTGTAATTGCAATAGCATTTATGTATGTACATTATTGTAAATGGCTCTCGTAATACGGTATAAAAATTAATTTCTGTCAAGCTTAAATAAAAATATAGTGGTCGCATGGAGTATGGAAGATTCAAGATTGGTTTGCCAGAATGCTGAAAGTGAAACACAGTTTAGCTACCTTCAGGTGCCAGCTTGGAATTATGTTAATTTGGAGCGGTGGTCTTAGTTCACAATGGTGCAGATTTTAATTATTATGTAATTGCGGATGTTTCTGCAAATTTGTTGAAATTCTCCCAATTACTTCATAAGAACTGAGATTACGTCTGGACGATTGCAGGGCTAAAGTATATTAAGTCGCACTTTGTAGACTTTGGAGAAGAACAGAGAAACAAAGAAATTATAGATGCATCAAATTCCTTTGGTAAACGGATACTGTAAATTTAATATTGTACAGGACAGTAAAGCTTTTTGTGTGAGATCTGATATTTGAAATTAAGTTGCCAAAGACTTAAGAACAATGGACCTTATTATGTCCTAATGACATCGAGAAGAACGTCATTCCTAGCGAACCTTTATGCAAATATGCATTTTGATGAATTAACCCGTTGCTACAGAATATAAATTCAGACTAGTTACGAAAATTTCAAACAGGACCTGTTAAGTGTGAATATTATCCCGTCGAAATAAAACTCTATTCTTTTGTTATCATTAGACTGTGGATCTTTATACGAAATAAAAATTGTACAAAACAGGAACCAAATAGCATTCTTTTTTTAATGTTCTTGATCAGCTCAAACTAACGCATTGATATTTTTAAATCTGTATTAAATTTCACTTACTCATTTTCGTTGTGAATGCATTTATAGCAACCATAACTAGATCTGTTCAAATCTTGACGTATCAATTATTTTTATATATTTTTAAACCTACGTTTCCAGACCAATGTTAATCTTTTCATAGGAGCTAATAAAAATAACTAACAGCTAAAACCTTTACTTATATATGTAATTTTACTTTTTTTAATCCAATATCAATCAATATAATTGTTGTAAATCCTATTTATGTTTGGTCAAAATGTAGTAAAAATTATCGATAACTAGACTACGGATTTGATGCAATTATGACAAAAATGAGTACATGCGATTTAAAAGTAGGAACACATTATGAAAATTTAGGAGCATCCTAAATTCATGTTCTATTTTCAACTTATTGGAGCGATTAAAGAAAGAAAGAACCTTTCTTTGTCTTTTATTTTTCGCAAACGATGCAGATTATTTTTACTTTGCATAAAGAGCCCCAGCCAAGAGATAACAATCTTATAAATGAAGAACGCGAGCGACCAGAAAATTCAAATCCTGCCTACAAGTCAAAAACTTGTAATAACAAAATGTGTTGACTAAAATGGCGTTTACTTTGACCAACAGATTTTATTTAGAACAAATCCACGGTTGTTAAATGTTACTGTTCAAAGTGGGGAATTTCACATGCAACAAGAAACTTTACACTGTTCTAGAACATACCGAGCGTCAAGGAGCAAGTAGGTTGCGTTACGTGCTCCTCGCTGCAGCCTAAATTATAGTCCCGGCAGAGATTAGTCGCTAGTATTCGAAGCATAGTATAAGATGCATCGATGCGCGCATCGTTCATTGTTCTGTCAGTTTTTTTTCAACCTCGTCAAATCGAATAAGAGAGAGGGAAACGAGAGGAAACGGGGCGGGGAGCCAGCAAGCTTCGAGGAAGGAGGAACGGCCAGCATGAGCCGAGGATCAGAAAAGTTCCGAGAACCGGCGAACGGAGAATCCCGTCGATCAGAATAGAGTGTCGTAATTGTCATGTGATCGTCGAAAGGATCGCCTAACTGAACGTCTCTTCCACCGTTCACCGGCAATTTCATCGGACTATAGTTGTGGCCGCCTTTCCCCGTCTAAATTTTCCTGCGAGCCGCGATCAGATCCGAGTCACAACCGACAAAAAAGTCTCGATATGGAAGAACGGATATCGACATTTATCGGGAAGGAAGCCGAGATCAACCGATCAGCCAACTGTTCTGTCGTACGAATAAAACAACGCACCTATAAGTATTTGAAAATCTTCTATCTCTTTCATTTTCGAAACTAAACGGGCACAGAGTTCGGCATATTCGCTTATAAGAAATAATAAATAACGAATAATACGTAGTTCGTGAGTGACGGATATGGTTTTTAATTCGAATGAAGTAACAAAGAAATTTAATTCGTGCATCACGAATCTATTCGAATAAAATATTAATCTGGTATTGTGACTAAATGTTGTATTTGAATAATTAATTTGAAATCATTGCAGCGTTATTTAAATAAGATTCGAGTCATTTTTCATTCAGAAATAAAATTTCGCTTGAATAAATGTTTATCTATATACTAGTGACTACAGAAATATTTAAAATAAATTCTTTGAAATATTACATTTGAGAACAACTCTCTTTTCAAACATTTCGTTGGACAATTTATTGCTTTTTGGAAGATTAACCATCTTCCACGGGTGAAGATAACGGAAGTCATCTGTGTATTATATTGCGAAAAGAATTGTTTTATCGTAGGATATTGTTACTTCACGACGGTCGTCATTCAAATAAGTTTCTTTACGGCAAACACTATTCTGTTGGTCCACTAACGTTACTGCGAACAAGGAATGTTGCAAATAACGTGAATAAGGTGCAATGCGCATAAAAAATAAGAAATAATGCGAATAATGAATGAAATGTTATTCAAATAATCAATTGAATAAAAATTCTTCCTAATAATGCCTAACTCTGCTAGACGGGCGCAGGATTAACACTAGAACTACGGAACCCGTCAAAATGACGCACACCAAATTTTTTAATTCACTACAAAATTGCTAAAAATCGGAATAAGCACATTCTCATTATTTTTAAATTACAATGTAAAATAGGTACTTTTAGTTTTCCGTAGATATAGTGTTAACACTTTGCGTCCCACGTTTCCCAGGAATGGGAAACGGAGTTATTTGTGTAAGTTCATAAATAAACTTTCACGTTACTGTATCGAGAATAGCGAAGGTTAAAATATTGTAATTGTAAAATAACAGTATTGCAAATGTTAACATTTAAATTTCTATTTCATTCAATACACTACTTTGGTTTCATAGAATGTTTTAGGCTACTGGATTGGCACTGTATTGTGATTATTCAGGAAAGAAAATGCATTTCCACGTGATATTAACTTTATCTTGTAGAGACTATAATGTTCAGTCAAACGAGTTTAACTTCAACTCGCCGTCACTTCGAATGTGATAATGATACACGATTAAATTTTTCCGATTTGATAGTGATCTAATGTTTCCTCGAAGCTACTGTAAAGTGTTGTTACTGTCAGATAATTTTATTATTATTACTTCTGGACAGATATTTGTTGACGAACAACAACGTATGAATGTCACATATGCATTATTTAACACATTGACTGCCACGTCAGTAGTATAAGGATGATGCAATTTTTTTCACTAAACATGGAAATCAATTATTATGCTATTCTGTCTCAAACAAAAATATCCTTTTCATTCAATTCCTCCATATAATCGCTACGATTAGAGTAGTCGGTAGTTTTTATAGTAATAAAACAAGCGAACGTTTTTATACTAATAAAAACTAGTTATTAAACTAGACTGCAGATCTTCATGCAAGAAGTAAATTCTCAGCATCAACTACAATAAAACAAGACATCAATCAAACTTCGTTTCTCCCTTTAATAATTTTAATAACTTGAAAATAATGTATCGGTACATTTAAATTCTTTTGGTTTTGCTACTGTTTTATATCTCACCTATTGATCTTTGTCATAAATGCATAAAGTCCGCCGTCTATTAATAATATTTATTGTCTATTTATACGTTAGTTTAAGTAATATATTATAATGCTATAAAAGAAGTTGTATCAAGATCCGCAGTTCAGTAATCTCCATTTACTCTTCGAATCAAGTAGAACAAGTGGATGATTTAAGAAACAAGAATCAGATCATACAGGAATTATTTAGTAATCTTCTTTAGACTGATGTCCATAGTTACAATCAATTGCTCTCTGATAATAATTAGGCTTCTGGAAATTATCCAAAAATGCTAGAATATTCAATTCGACAGAATTTGTTAAGATTTTCATTTATTTCAGATCTACAAAGGCTACTACCACTGAAAATAAGATTTCATTTGATTTCTCTTAATATTCGTCTAGAAAAATTGCAAATTGCATAAACATCCGCAGTCTAACGATCATATTTTGCTTACTAAACATTTGTATTAACGTTTTTTATACTGAATAGTACCTCTTCGTTAATTATGTTATATTCTAGACACAACAGTTGCCGATCGCAATATAATAAACGACAACCGAAGCTCGTGTCCGATTTGAAAATAAAACAGAAGCGATTACATACTAAACTAATAGATTTCTTAATTAATTATAACACTACATATTACCACCATTTTTTACAATTCTCTTCCAACGTTTTACAAGTTGGTAAATTCGTTTTTCGTACAAAAAGTGTGTAGTTTTCCAATATCTGCTATCACCCAATATGAAGCGTACAAATTAATTCGTGACCTTGCTTTAAAGATAATTTAAAATAATCTCAATAATTTTCTCTACAGTATCACCATTTCTCAGACAACTGAGGAACCCAGTAAAAGATTGGACATAAAACAAAATTGAAAATGATCAATTGTGAGGGTCTCGAATTAACTTGTACACCTCATAACAATATGGCTACCCATCAAACTCTGAAATAAGGTTATGTTCGTATTAAGCTGAACAATAGATGGAAGATACCTATATTATCATACAATCCAACTGATAAAACAATTTCTGTATCGGTTAAAAAGGAAGACAAAGGAAAGAAAAATGTCTACTTGAGAGAAGAAACGAAACCGTCGAGACGAAAAGAGGTCGAAGAACGCAAGAAAGGATGGGAAGTATCGGCGAACGGACCCGAAGGGGACCATGCTCGGACAAAATGGGACGCTATGGTCCCTCCACGGTCATCCATTACATTTCGGAGATGAAAGCATGCCGTGACCTTGACCCCCGAAACAAGAAACCGAGATACTTGCGATTCTACTTTCATCGACAGAGAAACTTTGGTTTCGCTGCTGGTCCGGAAATGATTCTTGCGCGATCATCATCTTTATAAACACTGATACGGAATATTTTGCATAACCCGCGGATCGCTGGCAACATTCTTACCATTCCAGCCGTTCCTCAATCTCTGTGCGCAGAGAACGCACGCCGTTGAATCTGCAAAATATATGAGAATTGCTGTTAACAACTACCCAAGAAAACGAAAGTTCTTCTTCAAATTGATTTGCCTTTCTTTTCTAACGTATAACTCGGAAAAACCTGGCTTCAGGAGATAATCCGTTAATTATGTAGTACCTCGGCAGTGAATCATTCATCGTACCTCTCTTAATTGACTTGCTCTTTTACTCGAATGCTCCAACGAGAACAATTAAAACAAGCGTAGAGGATAGAACGACTTGTTTATGACTGGCGTAACGCATAATACCCGTGATTGTTGTCAATGTGGACTAAGAAAAATGTCCAAGTTGAGAATTTAAAACTAAAAATTATGCAAAACATCGCCTGCTGTCGTCGAGAAAGCGAAACGTCCCGTTTTCTTATCGAGTTTAAGATCGCTTATAAAAAGTACAACGACGTCATTTTTTCACGTAATGTTTAGATAACATTTAGACTTTATGTCGCCGGAGCATGCCACTGGATGCAACGTTTTGAAGTTCATCAGGGTGGAACGTATCTTCGAGATCCGCTTTCCGAGATATTACGTGATAAGCGACACATATCAATATTTCAATCGTTTCTCTAATATAATATATTAATCTTTTTATATTGTAATCAGAGATTTGAACCTTTCACGGCCCGGCATCGTACAGTTCTTACTGTTGAAGCTTTCTGATATAAGCCGTGTCGCAAGCTTTGCAGCTAACTTCATCAGGGGGTCGAAAAACAACACTGATACTGGTGCGTGCCTTATGGTGCTCCTCCTACTGTATACAGAGTGTTCTGTAACTGGTGGTACACGCGAAAAGGGGGAGATTCTACATGAAGAAAATAAGTCGAACATATAGAATAAAATTTTATCATGCGAGGCTTTGTTTTCGAGAAAATCGAATTTAAAGATTCGTCGGGATCGCGTGCATTAGTATCTGCAAAGAGTAGAAGCGGTTAGTCATGATCAGAAGCGACAGCCGATTTCTATCTAATGATAAAAATTCGATGAATTTTCAAATTCTATTTTCTCGAAAACAAAGTGCCTTACATGAAAAAATTTTATTCTATATTTTTGACATATTTTTTCATGTAGAATCATCCCCCTGTCGCTTGTACCACCCGTTACCGAACACCCTGTATAACCATGTTTAATGGTTTTAGCATTATCCATGATTTTAAACGTCGAGTACAAAAAGATTGTAATACTGCATGAAGGTTAAATTAAATGTGAATTGTTAGGAAGATTTAAAACGTTAATTAAAATTATTGGAGAAATCATTAATTGATTCGAATTGTTCAAAAATTACTTCCGGGATAGACATTCTGAGTAAAAACGTTGTGACCCTAATTCAGCAAAATTAATTTATCTTGCGAATAATGATGAGAACAAATGGATGAATTTTTATTTGGAAACGAAACTGTTTTATACGAGCATTTCGTTACTTACGTCGATATAAAGCTTTCAAGATGTTCATATTATTGTAAGCATTACCAAGCAATTTGTTAACGTGGGCCTCCAGTAGTCAACCTGGCAATTAGCACGCACGTTCTAAATGGCGGAAACATTATTACTATTGCATCAGGTTGTCCAATATTTCTTACTCTCTCACAGGAAAATACCCCTCTTAAGGGAGAAAGCTTGAGTGAGGCAGGTAAAAAATCATCGTGTTTAGAAGATTTTTTTCTAAATGTTATTAAACTTTTTACAGAACATCGTGCTAACCACTTTATAGTACATATTTCAAAGTAGGTTTTTTTAAAATTTCATGAAGAAACATTAATAGTTTCAAAGACTACTGGACCAATTTGGACAGAACTTTGCAGAAACATTCTCATGACTGGTATCCAGTCCTCGACAAAGCGAGAAAGAAGCTGAAAATTAGATATTTGAATTCAAATAGCTGTAACTGTTGATGAAATTGGGTTTTTCTAAATCAACATTGACATAGCCTATAATATAATTTGTATAAAATTTAGAGAAAATACAATATTAATTTAATTTTTCTTCTTATGTCTAGCTTAATGAAAAATTTTAAAAAATGTGTATTAAATAGCAACCCGATCGACAAAAAAAACCCACAAAGACATATCTAGTGCCACAAACGATATTTTGGAAAAATGGTTATGGAAAATTAACTGCCACGTCTTCCTAGTTTAAGATATTTAACTCAAATTTCAAATAAACACTACTCAAACATCATATAATAAAATGTACATATTGATTTTTCAAATAAACATAATTACTTACTTTTCAACCGTTCAAAAGTATGTACATATGTATGTAACCCGTTAACAGAGACGCCATGTTCTTATAGTTTAAGATATCCAGCTCCTTTTATCAGCAAATAATATTCGAATATCATGCAAAAACATGTATATATTGATTTCTCAAAAATCATAATTTTATATATTAAAAAAATTTTTTAATATCCCCTATTTTTCAGCCGTTCATCTAAAGCAGCGTTTCCCAACCTTTTTTGAATCGCGACACCTTTTTATAATATTCAAATAATCTGCAGCGCCCCCTCCTCCCCCCCCCTCCATATAAGGTAAGATAAATTTAATACTGTTATTTATGATAATGTATGTAAAAGTCATACAAATGCTACACAAATTTAAGAAAACATATTAAAATAAATAAGTGCTAAAAATAATCGCGGTGACCTAGGAAACACTTCGCGACCTCCAAGAAGGGCGCGACTCACAGGTTGGGATACTTTAGTCTAAAGATAGACAATTTCTTAAACCGAGTGGCCGTCCAATTACAGTTTATCGAACAGAAGCGTACAAGTGATATCTCTCCGAATATTAATATAGTTGTATGCAATTGAATGTAGATAAAAAGTACATTGAAAACACTAAATATCGATCATAGTTCGGCAACGTTTTGTTATGATTTCTACTCATTTTTTCACACGAAACAAGTAGTGACCCCTATATTTGTCTAATACGATCAATTAAAATTCTGAATCTTAGCATACACTTTCCATTATGCTTGTACTTTATAATCGACCAACAATGTCTTACGGAATTTGTAGCTGGTGACATCGACGTTTCAAGACATTAATCGTTCACAAAATCCATTTACTTCCAGTTTTGTGAATCGACTAACAGAGCGCATTGGCGTTTGAAATGTACTTTCGATTGATATTAAATTTTTTGCCATGTACATTCATTTATTGTAGAGACGTTGCCAACGCGTTCACGTCGGACGGACTGTACGTTTGCGATTGCAAGAGAGCTGGCGATCTAATATTACAAATAAAATCGAAAGCGTAAACGGTTGGAACGGGTCTCAAAGGTGGGCCACGAGGAGTCGATTCGTCTAGGAAGTCGACCGGTCTCGGTTTGCGAGCTTCCGAATCCACCGATCGCTGATGCCGTTGCCGATGCTGATCTTGAAAACAGCCAGCCGCTATTTTTCCTCATTCCACAGCGGCCAGGAAACTTTTGTCCGCGGGGACCACTGTGAACCAGGTGGCCATCGATGGACGAAACTTTCGCGTGGACCGGTGTATCGTAACGAGGACAAGAGCGAAGAGGGAAGCAAGGGGATCAGAGTCACGGGACACGCAGTGAAAGTGTTGCAGTGAGAGAAAGAGAAAGAAAAAGAAAGAGAGAGAGGGCGAGAGAGAGAGAGAGAGTTGCCGACTCTCTTCCCTCTCGTTTCACCGGCGGAACAACGGCAAGCCGTGATGTGTGTCGGGTAAAAAAGAAGGAAAAGAATTCTGCGAAGAGAAACAGACGCATTCGACTAATCTTCAAACTATTCCTGGCAAAATGCCTGCCGCTTTGCAACTTATTCGTCGTTTGATGTGCGACGAGCCTGATAGTCCCGTTGTTCCGCCATCGGCGAACCAGTCGACGGTATATTAATTATCAATTATTAGTGATATCGCTGTTGGCGGAACTCGCGAATACCGTATGCTGATCGAGCCATCTCTCGATTAGACTGCGGATCCTTATGCGAAATAGAAGATGCAAGGAACAGAAGCCGAAGAGGAATTTCTTTGTTCATTCATTGACTTTTCCTAAGCTGAAACTAATACATTCGTATTATTAAATTCTTTTCATTCTTTGAGGCCGACTGTCGATATATTGGCTACATCGGGTACATATGTATCCAAGTCTTAAAGTTGCAAATAAATAATTTATTTATTGTAGTCAGGTACAGGTTTTAAGGAAAATATTTTTAATGTTTTAAAATATTCTCGACCATAATGGGTTAGGTAATCTGTATACCGAAGAAAATTGTTTCATTCTTAGTTCAAACAATTAGCGGTATATAAAAATATGTAGAACTTCAACAAGTAGGATTTTACTGAGAAATAGACCAGGTTCTTGTTCATCCAGTTTTTGCACCAAGGCTTTCAATTACACCCACTCGTTTTTGTCATAAATGCATCTTTGCAGTCTATTCTCGGTGTAATTATTTATAGCGACTCCCATTAACATTTGGTTACTCTTTCACATTAAACCAGCCAGCGCTGATCAAATGACAAGTCTGGAATTTTTTATTTTAAGATTGTTGAAATTATTAAGGCTTTTTCTTAGGAAATAATTGAATAAATTCCTTTCTTCAAGGATATATTATGATAAAAATAGCAAAAAACCTAAATAAATCAATCTTGTCATTTTTATAAAGCAACAAATACAGTTTCTTTTACTGTTCAATAAGTTTAGTGTTAAAACAGCCAAACTTTTTTCAAACCGGACCGAACGGGCTGCGTTTTTTTTTTAAACTTTAAAAAATGTTAAATTTAAAAAACGCACTGTAAAGTGTCATTCGTATGCATTCTAAAAATTTCATCGAAAATGATTAACGTTTCTATAACTTATATTTGGTTAAACATAGTGAAAATTACGATTTTGCGCGATTTGCAGCACGTAACAATAATAATTGTAAAGATTTTCTCGTCAGGTTAAAAAAGAAACGTTGTAAGAAGCAATCTCTAATGTTTCCTCTGCGATTATGACCAATTGCAATTTTTTCAAAGTTTCCTTTACTCATCTTCTAATAAATTTAATCATTCTAGCTTCTCAAAAAATCTCAAATCGTTTCATTCAATTTCTTAAAAGTTATCCTCGTTTAAAGATTGCTTTAATATTAATGGTGTTATGGTAAATGCGATATGATAACATTAGAAAAGCTTGATTCGTAATTATTCATTAAACAGGGCGCGGTTGTTTGCGGTTGAACAGTATACCGGATTTAGGTATTATTTTCTCTAGTAAATTCACTTTCACAGCACATTCTAAAAGTAATAGTTCCTCGAGGTTATAAATCCTTGGATCTTATATTCTTGTACAAGTATTTCAATGATACTAATACACTCGAGTCACTTCACTGTACTCGGACCAAACCTGCATTCGAGTTTGGATGTATTATTTGGTCTTTTTACTATAGAACTTCCTGCCGCGCTATATTGAAAAAGTTCAACGTCCATTTCCGAGTTTTGCAGATAGGAATTTTATAGGTACCCCATGCCTTAATTAGAATTTTGTATTCTATCAATCATAATTTGCTAACTTTGAGAAATGAATGTTAATCTATCGGCAAGAAAAGTTCGAAATTGCTCCTCCATACCGTGCAACAAACATAATCGTGAAAATACAGTCATTCGTGCAAATACAAAGACAACTCTACGATAAGTGTCGCGCATGAATTTATTTGTACAATTAAGAATATCAATGAAATCAAAATAATGTGAAAATGTTATTGAATACTTCAAATCTTCATTACTTATAGTAGTACAAAAAAGCTTCTCAAAACAAAGTTTAAAATTACTTTTTATTTAATATTCTCAGTTTTTGTTGCTTAGCATGTATGATACGCAACGACGACAAAATAAATGTGCTATTAACCTAAAAACGCTTATTTAACACGTTGACTGCCAAACCAGCGGCCTCGAACATTCTATAAAATCAAAATAATTTAATTATAATAATTATTTAATGATTTATTTCAATTCTTGTATTTTCTAGATTTTATCCTATGGTACAACGAATATGTTACTATAAAAATTCATGCATAAATGTGATCAAATAATTCCGCCCATATCTGAAGAACATTGTATACATGTTGCATTAACTAAAAAATAATTTTCTTTTTTCAAATTTATATCGGCACAAAATATTTAACAATTATTGTTCGTCAAATTCACATTCTCTATTACTATCAAGCTTAACAATTGCTATTTTATTTAATCAGTTTTATGACTATTGCCAGATCATACTCATTTAAGTAAGTTTTCTTAAAGACTTCTTTCTTCTTATTTACAACTCAACCCAATATATAAAAAAGAAATATGTTGAGGTGCATACATAAGAAATAGGTGAAAAAAAAAACTAGAAAACATATTTTTGCACGAAGCCTCATGTCTGGGACAAGTAGACTTTGAAAATTTGAATGAAACGTACGGATTAGTATTTGTGAAGTAGAAGCGGTAAGTTGTAAGCAGACACGTTATCTGTGCGATAGCATGAACCGTTCGAAGTAGATTATCTCAGATAAGAAACTTTGTATAAAAAGAAGTGTATTACGTATTTTCGATTGAATTTCCGTGGTTCTCACCACTTTCCCAATTATATCATCGGCTTCGTGACACACTGAATTATTTCAGTATATCGGGGCACCTGCGCTTAAGTTTCCTAAATGTGCTAGAATCGATTAAAAATCAGTGTCTAGTTATGTACGAAGTATTACAGAATGGCTACGCGTTGCGCCGAAGATTTCCGCATTCTAATAACGCGTCGGGAAATAGAAACGCGTGAAAAAAATGGTGAAGAACGTGTACACGCGTGGGATGAATGGAAAGTACAAATTTATTTGACCAGTCAAGTTCTTCGCGAAATTACATAACCTTCTACACTTCATGCTTCGGACTGGTCGAAGATTCGAAAAATTAAATTATTTTCATTACAGTAACATAAAGTCAATGATAAGTGAAAGATTTTATTGCATTGTAGAATAAAATAGTTAACCTCTGAACCAATTTAACCATCTCCAATTTTTCTATTTCATTCTTGTTCCAATGCATTTTTAGATATTAATTTAGGTAGCAAAGAATAATTATTATATTCGTGTAATGAGTATACTCATACTTACATAAATATGTAAATCAATTTTAAAATCAATATGTTGCATACATTATAAATTTTGGAAATGTGTATAAGTTAATCTTGTGTATAGAGTATTAATTTTTATTATTATACAACATGAACTTTAAATACGTAAATCAATTTCATATAAAATCAATACATTTCGTACACTGTTCCCCTATTTTTCAAAATATACTATATTTTGTTCTGTAAATATAATATATTTAATTACTATACATAATTCAGCTTCTTAAGATCTGGAAGCAAATACGAGGTACCAATAACTAAATTTTAATCAAAATATTAATGTTAAACATCTGAAGTAATTTAATATAAAATCAGTATACAGGGTGTCTCACCCGATTTTGACATCTTGATTTCTTCGCTATTGTTAGTCCTACCGAGAAATCTTTCGTGTTATTAATTTATTCGTGGGTGGACGCGTTAAGGTCATATTAATGTCAACTTCGTATTTTTAAATGGAATTATATACTTTTTTATACATAAATCGATGCAGTTGGACATTCTTTATAAAAAAAATATTACATAATTTGAAGACACCATTACTGTCGCACTAAGACATTTGCTTTTATTCCTTACAGAAGAGGATCATCATAACGATCATTTTTATCATAGCATTTTTGAACTCGAAGTATCTCCTAAACGACTAATTTTTCATCGTACATAGGTTAATACTTTTTTATATAAAATGTCCAACTACATCGATTGATGTGTTAAAAAGTATATAATTCCATTTAAAAAAAAGACGAAGTTGACCTTCATATGGCCTTCACGCATTGACCCACGAATAAACTAATCACACCAAATTATGCCCCACTCAGCACCATTTAATTATAATCTGAAACATTTTTCGGTAGGACTAACAATAGCGAAGAAATCAAAATGTCAAAATCGGGTGAGACACCCTGTATTTCGTAATCGTCCTTCTACAGGATTAACCCTTAGCACTCGAATGGCGACTCTGAGGCGCCACTACAAATTGCTACACCATTATTCAGAATATTGTTTACATGATTAAATTTGTTCATATATAATAAATTACTAAACATTTAAATATTGTATGAGGTACTATATCAGTTTCGTACGCATATAATGAAAAAAACTTATGCACGATGGAAATATTATAGGTTAGAAGAAATGTTTGGTTTTTTAATTGAAATAGCTCCGAGTGCAAAGGGTTAAGATTGCTCGAGTCGAAGTCGCAAATGTTCAGTTACCTTAATTAATTTATTTTGAAAGCGCACGATCTCGAGTCGGACTATTCAAGTTCGACTATTGGCTCTCGAGTCTCTTTTTTATTTCAAAACATTTCCCTCCTGGTTGGTGACGAGGAACCACAGCCATAAGTCGAATTCTGTGTCAGTGTGTCAAATACCGTACTCGTATCAATAGCGAGAGTGAGGCGCGAGTGTTACTCAATGAGCAATGTTCGTGTGTGAGCAGCATACGGGCCGACGAGCGTATCGTCACGTCTCTGTGCTAATCCTTTTCGTTCGCACAGCCGGGACAGATGAAAGAACACATAGTGACTGAAAAAAGAGCGACGATACACGACACATCACACCCCCGGCAGAAAGTAGTCGATCAAAATCATAACGCGATCACGGGAAACAAAATAATAAGTAGACTGCAGATTTTATACATTCATAGCAAAAATATGTCGGTGTAATTTTAAACGGTGCAAAGATTAACACTAACCGGTACCACGACCGATAGACGACCGATTTCACATTTTTTATAATTATTGATATTACAGAGATTTTTTCATTAGAAATTATTATATAAATTTCTCCATTCAAGCACACACTATTGTAAAAATTTCGAGCCATCTAAATAAATTCAGTCTTGTGATTTTTATAAAAACAGCGTACATCAGTCACATTTTGTGCTCGGTACGGTCAGTGTTCAAAGGATTTAAGAATTTCTTACGACTGAATAAAACTACCGAGGACCGAAATAAATTCTTATTTAGTTCCTACGTATTGCAATCAATGCGAACATTTTTTATTTTGCATAAAGTACCGAAATAAGACACAGTTTACACTCTTACACGTTTCATACAGAGTGGCCTATTAGAAAATTTTATTAAGTTTAATTTTAGAGGAATATTTCTACCTTTCCATTTGACAGTTGTAAAAAACAGTAACTTCTCTTATTGTACATTTCAAACATTTTTCTGTATTCTGCCCCTGAATAAAAAAATCAATGCAAACAATTTTTATTTTGCATAAAGTTTCGAAATAATAAGACACTTTATATTCTTACACATTTCATACAGAGTGGCCTATTAGAAATTTTTATTCAATTTTAATTTTAGAGGAATATTTCTACCTTTCCATTTGACAATTGTAAAAAAGAGTAACTTCTCTTAGTGTACATTTTAAACAATTTTTCTGTATTCTGCCAATGAACCAAAAAAATTCCATTTACCGATAAAAATTACCGATAAACACCGAAAAATATACCGGTATTTTTATATGGCTGAATGACGTCATACTTCTATTTTTGTATTTCGTTTTCTTTGAGGGTTTCTTTACTTTACTTTACTTCACAAATATCTATACATGATATAGATATTTTGCATTTTAGTGGAAGTCCGTGGTTGAGATTGCCGTGTAAAAATCGTCTCAATGTCGACGATTGACAGAGGTCGCTGTTTTCTCAGATAGCGATAGAGAAAGTGAAGTTAAACCGGCTGAAGTGTATCCACGGTTTTGCTTCGATCATGCTTCCTGGATCCAGGACTCTCGATGAATTTTCTCGGGCGCACCCTTCTTCGCGCGATCATCAGGAAATTATGAAACGTTTATGGTGCCGGCAAGCTTCCTGGCCAGACGCAATTAGATTTCCACTCGCATCCAAGACCGTTAAAGAGACCACATGCAACATATGATTTATCGTATTATGAATCGTGCAGCTTCGTCCGATACCGAACGATAATCGCAAGGTATAAGAGATACGATCATGCTTGAGTGCAGCGTGAGTCTACAATAAAACTTGAACTACCGTCGATTGTTTATAGCTGCTGTGTAGTTAACCCATTGCCGCAAATTACGGCTACAGTCGTCCTACATACTTTCATTAATAAAACACAGAAATATTATTAATACGGACTGTACTAATGCATTTATTTGTTAATTCTTTAATAATATTGTACTTTGAACAAAACATGACTTAGCAGTCTGGATAATATGTAAAAAGAATGGCAGTAACAAACAATTAAAAAAAAGAGGCGTTCCTGGGCACAATTTTGAAACTAAAATTGTGCAACAATGGGTTAAATAAAACGATTGTTCCCTCGATTTTTTCAGAAAAGGGGTCTGGTGTTTTTAATGTAAGGAATACTTTTCTCTATTCACTGCTGACAATACATTTTGTTGTTTAAATGTACATCTGCGAAAATAAATATGCAGAATCCTGATAAATAACGATTTAGAGGGTGTCCACCGTCCAAAACATAACAATTAACCCTTTGCGGACGTGAATTATGTTTAGCGTACTTATCGATGGTTCGAATGTACAATCTTCCGCGGGGAAATGAAATTGTGTACTGACAGATACGCATAACAATTAAATAAAGGAGCAAGTGTTGTATTCGGTAAAAATTTGTTTGATGTTTTTGAGAGTAGTAATTTTTTTAAAAATAATTTTTAGTCACGGAGTAGCAATTTTACTTGGGCGACTGTCTGCAGACACGCGTCCGCAAAGAGTTAAGGGGAACGACCTTGAATACAACTCCTTGATTCAAAAGAAAGGACCTAAACTTTGTACTAAAACAAGAAGTTTAAATTTTGGGATTTCTTCCATCTCGGCTCCATTGTGCCGCGGCGTCAGGGCAGAGGATCGCGCGTATGATCGGTTAGGATCGTTGGGAATCGTCGTGCGACCTGTCACACGATAAATCGCGGCACATACGGGACCATTCGAGATTCAATTTAGCGTGTGCTCGCCGGTTTGATCTCGACATTTTCGATAAGTCGAACGAGAGAAGAGGCGAGAGAAGAGGAGCAGAAGCGGCGAGCAGCGGCGAGGTGAAATGATCCAGGAACCAGTCGCGAGATAAACGAACCGTACGCTGACCCGCTTTCCGCCGTAGACATCCTTGTTTCATAATATCCATGCTGAACGACAGTCAGCGGCTGGCGTTGTAACCCGGGAGAGATGCATCTTCGTGCATTAGTCAACGCGTGTTTCCCCTATGCTCGGTGCTCAAGCAACGCCGAGGAACAGAACTCGAGACACACAGCTCGCCGTTGCGCAATCTTTACTAGCTGCTGCTGCTGCAGCTAGCAAAAGAAGACGACAACGCGTTCCTGCCATTCCGAAGGATCGGTCGGTCCTTGCGTTCTCGCTTCGAGGAATCGCCTACCATAATCACCGCCTAGGCTGGATACTATCGCGTCTACGTCGATCCCTTTCCCACATTCCCCGCGGATTACCCAGGGCTCTTTCTTTTCCAGGCTCTTCCACTGCAACGGAAACTGTTCACTGGCAGACGGAAGCGGGATCGACATGACTAACGAGTTTCAAAACAGATTTCCAAACAAGGAGCCTTTAGATTTCTAACATTTTCTTATTTAACACGTTGCCTGCCACGTTGGTCATATATGAGTGACACAATTCTCCGTGTATCTTTAAAAATTAATTTTATTCGTAATATAGTTGATTGAACAGAACATCATTTGGGATTTGTAGGATCGAAAAGAGTTCAATAAGTAATCTTTGTGATAAGCTTTAGCTTTTCAATTAGCTTATTACAATGATTAAATTACTTTGATTTTGAGGAATTTTGGCGGAATGATTGTTCGGCAGTCATTAATTAAAATATACTCAATTTTTGTCGATCTTCGGAAGCCTGGAATTCTGCGTTTCCTAGTATGCCCCACGGGATTGTGGATGCTCTGAGCACTGGAAGCTCCTTGTTAGCGAATAGAGACAAGGTCGACAAGATTGATTATAAATCTTGTAATTAGGGCTTTCTATTTCAGTTAGATGGATTTAATTTTTGTCGACGATCTTCACTGATCTGACATTCTCTGCTGACTAATAATTGGCCCCACAGGTTTGTGGACATTCTGTGCACCGGATATTGCTTGCTATTAAATAGGAACCAGGTCGACAAAAATTATTATAGATCTTATGATTAGATATTTTGACCTCGTTGCGATGCACCTAATTTTTGTCGATTATCTTCATTGCTCTGGAATTCTGTGCTAACAAATGGCACCACAATATTACGGATACTCTTCCTGTGCACCGGAAGCTCCTCACTAGTGAATAGCGGCAAAAACGGCGTGACCAACGTGTTTCAAAACACATTTCCAACAAGGAATCTTTAGATTTCTAACATTTTTCTATTTAATGAAGATGTACTCGTTCTTTATTGTCAATCTTTATTATTCTGGAATTCTGAGTTATGGCCTAACAGTATCATCGACATTCCTCCTGTGCACCGGAAACTACTTGCTAATGAGTAGAGGCAAGATCAACAACTTGTTATAAATCTTTATTAGATATTTCTGCCTAATATAAACGTATGCAATGTTTATTATCGATCTTCATTATTCCGAAATTCTGCTTTAACTATTGTAGTTGGCCCCACAGGCTTATGGACATACGTCCTGTGCACCGGAAACTACATTACTGTAGAACATTTCTCTGTTTCATGTTGTCAGGCTACATACCGTTAAGCCCTTAACGTAGAACGACGTCTCGGACTCGTTATGTATTTCTGAAGCCATTGTATACATTCAAATAAAATATTGTTCAGTATTAACAACTATTACCAGCATTATGTCTATTATCGTCACATCTCTGCTTTGAATTTATACGAAGATTCATTGGTAAACTTTTATAAATGATAAATAGTAAAAATTGCAATTTTTCACGATTTTCGGCCTATAACTGCCATTTTTACCACATTTGATTGTTTATAACTCGTAAACCAATAAACCAATTTCGATGAAATTTACAGCACGCATATAACTTATATGAATGTACAAAACACATTTTTTTAAATTTTCGATATTGGCCCAGATAAAAAACTTTTAATAATCACTTTTATTACTTTTTTTTCAAAATTCCGACCAAATGCATTTCTTCATGTTTGTTAGACGTCAATTACCAAACTAATCCTTCTAGCCTTACAGGGAAACTGAAGTTGTTTGGTCCATTTACAAAAAGTTATACTGATATAAATTGTATGTGATCAATTACTTGAGTAACTGTATGTATAAGTACGCAGAATCATGCATTTTGGGGAATTAAAAATTTAATGTTAAACTATCTGAAAGAGATAAATGTAATCTCTTTCGATCGGAATTTGAATTATATTGATGAAACTGATTTCGGCGCAAAGGTTCTGGGTTAGGTCTGAGTTAGTAAGTTACGTATCTCCCACGATGGTTTCAACCACGTGCCATCGTAACTCGTACTTATTAAATAAAAAAAAACATTTTTGTTCTGCTTTTATTGTAATTACTGCACAGCAAACGCATAAAATCTTTTGAGAATGATCCGCATACGGATCGAAACGTTGGGATAATAATAAAAATGCAAATTTGTTAAATTTCAATAAGATCGAACCTTTGCGCCGAAATCAGTTTCATCAATATTATCTGAAAGAGAAATAAGAATTCTATCATTCACTCTTTTCTGTTTAGAACTACCCTAATTTTTTATTATTATAAGATAACAATCGACCCTGAAAATTTTATAATCTACAATGCATCGGCTATATGATTTCTTTGCAAACGCTATACAGACAATCAGACAAACGCGTCAGTAAAAAGAAACCGAAAAACAAAGTTAAAAAACAACGTCTTCACTTTTAAGGTAGTGAAACGTTAAACCGTATGTCATTTCAATAGCCCCTTTCAAATGAAACTTCCCGTGACAATCTAAGTGAGACCACGTGATTGTAATTACCAGGTATCCCCTAATGGAAACTTTGTGAAGTGTCATTCACCTTCTTCCAAGACCGCGTGCACGCTGGAACCCTATCACAAATCATTTGGTGACCGTAACTATCGTTGAAAATTGTTTAACAGTCGTTTACAAAATAGGAAATTAGATCTTCGAGAATTTAGAAAATAACTATTGTTGATTCTTGTGTCACTTTGACAAGAAGTAGCTCTAAAATTACTTTACAAGTAATTTTTATTTGTCTATTTATAATTCTAAATCTATTGAATTTATACTTGTATTGGAAACTACAACTAGAAAAATAAAAATGGCAAAACAGATCCCGCAATATTTCTTTGCTAAATGCTTCGTTCATTATCGTAAACAATTTTTATATACATTTATGAGTAATTGCAAGCCATTGCAAATTGAACTTTTATTGTATTTTCTATTAATGAAGCAGATAAACACGATATTTTGAGTTTCTCTTGAATTATTATTATCAGAATTATCATATTTTTCGACGAGTATATCGCATCGGTATGTTTCATTCTTAATGCTAAAACTACACTGCTGCTTCTAATCTGATACTACTTTCGACTAGCTGAATCTAGGAATCCCCCCCTTTTCAATCAGTGTCACCAGCTCATGCTTCGCAAGGACGCATGAGTTTCAGGATTAAGGATCTCTGAACCGCTCGTTCACGATGATAGTGAACGTGACATAGTGCACGTCCTCTTTTTCTCCGACCCTCACACAGATTAATGAAATAATAAATCGGGAACATAAAATATATTTATTCCGTTTTCTCAATTACTGCAAAATAAAAATTGTCTACAAGGTACTCGAATCAATTTATCCTTTAACCCTTCAGTGGACCTTCGAAATGTTCTTTACAAATGCAATGATTCAATTAAATTATATTTAATATTCATCTCCATCGAAATGGTAGATAGAAACGTGATGAGTAAATCTACAAATATTTATATTATTACTAGTAACACATTAAATATTTATTAACATAAATTTAAGTGCTGTACTTAAACCCCTTTTATTCTTCTACTGTTTCATGTTTTATCTACACAGTTTCGACAAAAATGTACAAAATTCGTCTAACAATGATGAATTTAAAAAAGCAGTTGGAATTTTCATCAGTCACAGATGTTCGATTAAATTCTCCAACAATAGCGTTGGAAACGTCCACAATTACTTAACACTATCTAACAATAGTTAACACTAGATGCAAAACCGAACCAGCTCACAGTAGAAACAATTCCAATTTTGCGATTGTACTCGCGACGGTTAATAGATTCACGAAATTGATATCTACAGTTGTAGGAACATTGTCAGCCAGTCGGAAAAGCTTTCGGATCGAACTGTCGCATTCACCTGCGGATCAAAGAATACCGTAGAATCGTTGAATGGAAACCATCGTTCGCTGCGTCAGCGAAATTCCGCTGTCAAAGGCAACGCGTAATTACGAAATCCTGACGGTGGCTGTTCTAATTCTACGTGCAGGGTCACCCATTTCATGGATACACTTTCCCTGTATATACCCACAGCCTTGTAACCTGCAGATCATTAGACTTCGAGTCGTGTAGCGCAGGTGTTTCCCGCCGATGTAATGAAAGCTCTATAAAAAGTCACTAGCTGAATCATCGGGCAGACGTTGAACGCGAAGTGCACAGACTTCGATTATACAGTTGCTCCGAAAAGTGTCGGCACATTAAATTTTCACTTTTCGTAAAATTGTCGACGTTTAACACGTTCACGCCGGCACTGTTTTCTTTAATTTTGCTCCATTAGGTGGCGCCGTACTCAAAATTTTGTTAAGCAAAATTCAGGCTCAGCTGGACCTTGGTCAACCAAACTTCCAACGACGCTACAGTATTCCATCGATAATTGTCCACAACACGGGTCTGCGGAGGGACAATTATGCGCGAGGGATATCATTGTTTGAGGTTTGCCGAACGTAGAGGACAGCCGAGCTCGAGAGGCCTCGGTCACCGAGAAATGTAAACATACCTAATCCGAATTTCCAACTTCTTTATTAATCATAATTTTTTTATGGGACTTCGATGACCATATTTGTGGCATTTTTCTAATAAAAATGATACCAAATATGATATAATTCCAATGATATTTACTTGTGTAATCGACGATTAAAATTTCGTGCGCGAGGAAGGATAGCGTATGGGAAAGAAAGAGACGCGGAGAGTCGCAGTCGGCGCCCTTCCTCGCGCCCGAAACTTTAATTGTCTATTACACAAGTAAACATCATCGGAATTATATCATATTTGGTATCATTTTTATTAAAAAAAAATGCCACAAATATGGTCACCGAAGTCCCATAAAAAAATAATGAATAATAAAGAAGTTGGAAATTCGGATTAGTATGGTCTCACCGATATACCCGAGCACTCGAGCTTCACGACCCCTCAAGGGGGTACACCCCGCACTAGTGGGGATATCTCAGGGACAATTATGTCGGAGACATTTGGGACAATTACCGATGAAATACTGTACTTCATTTACCTAACCATCGACGCACCAATAAATCTCCCCCACCGAGACTAGAATTCAGGACTACGATTCACGAATCGACCTGCCTAACCGTACTCAACGTAACAACGTTAAATCAACAAATTATGTTTCATTCATAATGTCACATTTTTAAGATATATATGTTTCAACACGCACAGAAAAAAATTAATCGTTTTACGATGTGTAAAAAATATGAATTCTGGTTTTCGAGGCTACTTCACTAGTTTTTAAGAATTTTTTTCAAAAGTATTTCGTGTGCATAGGTAATCATTTTTTAAAGTAAAAATAATTAAAATTATACGAGTTGTATATTTTTTTATGGAGTATGTTTCGAAAAACGTATTTTCTCAAAGATCTACCATAGATTTGAAGATCGAAGCTTCCCCTTCACAACAACCCCTTAAATTTTTATTTACGATTTCTTTTTGTCGTTTTACAGAGCTATGAATGAAAGGTGTATTTGATTAAAAGAGCGGAAAGATATAATAAGAAAAAATATGCGTACGTTCAATGATTATTATCAATGTTCAATGATTCTTTATCGTTTAAATTTTCAAATAGAGAATAATCCTTCTCCCGAGTGAAAACTAATTTTGGTAATTATATAGAAAAGGTCTGCGTATTCCGATTTCGATGAAATTTTAATATATTATGGAGCAACATATTCTGAACAACTGTTTCCTTTTCAAATATAGGGGGGTCGCTTTTAGTTTTCGAGATATTTACAAAAAACTATCGGTAATGTTAATTTCATAACGAAAACCTTCTTTTTAGAAACACTGGGTGCGTGTGAAACACTGGGTGGGTGTGTGTGTTATTGTCGCTTCTCATCTCCACAATGTGTTTACAAAACAAAAAATAAACAGATGCGGCCTGAAAATCCAAGAAATGGAATAACAGAAGAAACGAGCAGAATTAACTCCTGTAGATAACTCTGATCATACATAGATAGGCTGAGCTTTCAATTTTCAAAGACATTTCCTGGATTTTCCGGCCGCATCTGTTTATTTTTTGTTCGTAAACACGTTGTGGAGATGAGAAGCGACAATACCACACACACACCCACCCAGTGTTTCACACGCACCCAGTGTTTCTAAAAAGAAGGTTTCCGTTATGAAATTAACATTACCGATAGCTTTTTGCAAATATCTCGAAAACTAAAAGCGACCCCCTTATACTGGAAAAGGAAAAAGTTGTTAAAAATGTCGAAATCTATAATATATTAAAATTTCATCAAAATCGGAGTACGCAGACCTTTTCTATATAATTATCCTAATTTTTCTTAAAGTAAAAATTAGTTCAAATTCTTTCAGTTAATTCATACCGCAGAGGCTAGAGATCAATCAGGGTTAAGGTTACCTGAAGCTGCGTTGAGATTTTACCATTTCTTCTGCGGTATTTGCTTTCTACCTTATGTGTCAATCGCCATTTCGAATTGCAGAAATTGGTCGACGAACTGCATTATAGAAATACAAGGCCAACTAAGAATTAAAATTAACAAATCTGGGGGAAAAACCTTGCATCGCTCGCGAACGGATTGTTCTCGAACTAGACTTAACGTGAATAGATATAACGAATATGTCTGGATGACTATAAAAATATAAATAATAAAGTTGATTCAGGAGAAACAGTGTTGAAAGAATATTTTCAAAAATGTGTATTGCCTCTTCAATTTAAAATTTGAAACAGAAAACGTAGCAATACAAAGAGTTTGATATGTACGACTGACTTCTAATTGTACTATTTTGGGGGGAGGTGGGTGTACCAGAGAATAAAATGATTAACTCTTGGATGTTTATTCCATAAGCGAATTTTCAATAATATCTATGTTAGAACAAATAATATAATGAACGTTCCTCTTATAAAAAGAGCAATTAGAGCAAAAACGAAATATTAATAGCAATAACTTATAGGAGCTTTATTTAATAGAAGTTTTTCATATGAAGGTTTGTTACAATCTGAATCTCGGTGACGAATTAATATTTACTAAAAGAACATCGGGTTGTTAATAGCAAATCGATCGTCGGCTCAGTATGACAGTCCCAGCTGATTGCCGGCGATCGATCGTCACCAACACCAATGTTCTAACTTCTGACACCGAAATTTATAGGAGCTTTATTTAATAGAAGTTTTTCATATGACGGTTTGTTACAATCTGAATCTCGGTGACGAATTTATATTTACTATTATAACATCGGGTTGTTAATAGCAAATCGATCGTCGGCTCAGTATGATAGTCCCAGCTGATTGCCGGCGATCGATCGTCACCAACACGAATGTTCTAACTTCTGACACTGAAATTTATAGGAGCTTTATTTAATAGAAGTTTTTCATATGACGGTTTGTTACAATCTGAATCTCGGTGACGAATTAATATTTACTATTAGAACATCGGGTTGTTAATAGCAAATCGATCGTCGGCTCAGTATGACAGTCCCAGCTGATTGCCAACGATCGATCGTCACCAACACCAATGTTCTAACTTCTGACACCTACAAACTACAACAGCAAATAATGTTCCATTTCAATGAATGCCTGTATCGAAAATTTTATTAAGAATAAACTAAAACTCCATGAAATTCTACTCCGCCTTTTGTTTCGCTCTCGAGTATTTCTGTAAGCCATAAATCTAAAATCGACAATTTAATATGCAAGAATTCTATTTTTACAATTCCCTGAAATTCGTCTTGTTGAGGACTAGACAAGTAAACCAGTTTTTCTCGTCCGGAACCAGTTCCCAAATTCGATTCGAAAATTCAACTGTATCCTGACTCGGGGCAAACGTCATTTCCGAGGATTTACAACAGGTTCTTGCCAAACCCACTGTCATGCAGAAGAAAACAACTGAATTTTCTAGTTATACGTGCACCGATTGATAATTTCGCTGCAGAAATGTCAATTACGAGAGAGCAAACGCCGATGACGCTGCGCTCTTTTCCTTCGTTTACACGCTTCTCACGAATTCCCTTCAAGTATAAATGTTCGGCCATTATGAGAGAAAGTAAGGATGCAACGATTATAATTTACCGTTCTAGAAAAAGAAAAAAAATTCAACGACAATGAACATACGAGAACATGCAACATTCGTACATCGCTAGCGTCTGTTTTCAATTAATATTATCGCGAGCCCACTATTGTTTCTATGAATTCAAGTAATTTTTAACACTACACCTATATACCAAGCACTACAAGTGATTTGCATGTGTTGCTTCATGAAAATAAGAAGATTGTATACAATTTTCATTATAATCTGAGCTCCAGTAAGAAAAGTGAAAAATACATCTTTGCAAATTTCAATAATTGTAAAAAGAAAAATTTGACCGGCAGTGGTAGGTTTAATGTAAATTCAACGTCATTCTAAAAATAATATTCATAAATATAGAAAAAAGTAGTGGGCCATAGATGTTAACTTATAACTTATACTAAAGGCAAAACTATTTCCCGACAACAAGAGTCATTGCTAAATTCTTTTTACCTACCGGAAACCCCATTTCAGTCTTCCGAAGGCGGAGTCCTCAGTTTCCTGTGAATTAATCAAACTGCTGCTGTATTAGGAATAATAGAAAGATTAACGTGGCTATCTCGTATTGCTCTGCAAGAAATACTTTAAAAATATGTTCCAAAGAATTGATAAATAAAGCATTGAATGGTCATAAATATGATCAATTATGTAGTTGTAAGAGTGGTCAGTCGACCAACGGTTAATTTTAGACTGCGAATATTTATAGAAAATTAATCTAGTCATGACTTTGCATATCGTTTACATGCATCCTTTCGATCGGTGCATATAGAAAACACAGAAAAGCTAACAATATTACATAATGCATTATCAAAGTGCGGATCTGTAAGCGTTTAAAGCGCGTGCAGTTATGTAAACTACAAGGAAACATATAGATTAATGAAAACTACACGTTGTTCTTGTGCATAATGAAGTGCTGAAAAAAACGGTGTATTCTAAAAAGATTGGTTGATGCGATAACAGGAAATGTGCTGAAGATCCTCTTAAAATTTCAAATCGATTGGTCAACTCGAGATATCGTCACGACAACAGCTTCGGAAAAAGCGGTTTCGAGAAGAGCGGTCCCGCGTTTAAAAATTCATCTATCATTTATATGAAAATGTATATATGAACGACTAATCTGCAAGTCCAGGACCACACAATGAGCTCTCTTTCTCCTTAAAAAATGGTTGTGCGCCCAATTTCTCCTATCTGTGGGAAATTCTGGCTTTCTTTGCCATTTCGAACGACCCATGCTCCGGACAGGTTATCCTCATTTCATCTCGGCAGCCTGCAAATATCTCTGCATGTTGGTCAATAGGTAACCTCGGTGATACAGTAGCGTGCAAAAGTATCCGGACACCCTTTAACACTAGGTTTACGAAGCACTAAAATTGATTATTTTACATTGCTTTATAAAAATAATAAAATTGTATTTACTTAGATCTTGAGCGATTTTTATTGTAATATGTACACAAAAAAATAAATCTATTTAATGATTCCTCACGAATGCCTCCTTGCACTCTTAGTAATCGTAAATCAAAAATTTTTGAATCCGTCATTTTGATAGGTGCCGTAAATCTAGTGTTAAGAACGAATAACTTTTTCTTAAAATTGGTTCGAATGGCTTGAATTTCTTTTTTGTAATGTTAGAAGGATTAGTTTACTAAGTACATCATTTATAAGGAACTCAAAGTCTTTTGATCGCTTAGGGCCTCTAGAGGTCTTGATCCGGCACTACGCAGACTACAACTATTGCGTAATTATTGACAATAGATTTGTAGAAGTGTTCGGTCGGGGTATCGGTGAATTTTTATTCGGCAGGCAATGGGCCGTTGCAAAATCACGTTTGTCAGTCCGTATAATAACGTCAGCTGTCTCGGAACGGGCGGCTATAGCGAGAGAATACGAATACACGTCCCGTTTCTAAACGAGTCGAGACCGTGAATCCGCCGCGGCGACATCGGTGACGATATGAAACCGTAATCGTGTATAATGGAGAACATTACACGGTTGACGCAATTTTATAAAACCATTGATTTTCAAACATGCCCGTGACGTAACGCCGCTTCGCGCCGTTAGATAACGGTGTACCGGCCGTTTGCGCGAGTTGTCATCCGTTTGAACGATGGATTGCATCGAAAGGGAAGAAGAAGAAGAGGAGGAGGAGGTCGAGGAGGACAAGAAAGAAACGCGGGAGGAGAGAAAAAGAGGCAGAAGCATTGCACAATTTGGCGCGTGATCGCAGCCTGCTGGAACGCGCGCGTAGAAACGCGATTTTCACGGTGTGCTCGATTGCCGGCAGTCTAACGATGTTATTATTTATAATGATAATAAGGATACTTATTAGCGTCCGATCCCCCGATGTTACAAACGCTTGAATCCGTCCAGCAAATAGATTATTCTTAAACGCGAAGCGCAACTATACGCAAGCGGGGTGCGCATCTTTGTGTATTTATAGTCTACGAACGCGTTAAAAGTCCAACGAAATACGAATCTCGCTGAAATTTTATATTCGAATAAAAAAAAATAGAAATCTTAATGATAATTAACATTTGCAGTCAGCACACAAACTTCGACTTGTATTTTACTAATGATGGACTGCGGATCTTTATGCAAAACAAAAATTGTCTTCATCGATTGCAAGACATAATTTTTGCTTTAATAATTTTAATAGATTGAATTGAAATGCGACATCCATGCATTTTTTCAATCTCCCTACCACTGTAAATTTCACCTACTCAAATTTGCTATAAATGCATAAAATCCACAGACTATTAATGAATGTTTAAATAAATTTTATTAATTCCTAAGTGGACCTTCAAAATGTACTTTAAAAATGCAGTGATTCAACTAAACTACATTTAATTTTCATCTATATCGAAATGGTAAATTGAAAGGAGTAAGATAGTAACAATTCATCTAAATCCACAATAATTAATAGTTACACATTGAATAGTAATTGGCATAAATTTGAGTGGGGCCGCATCAGGCCCAATAATTCACTTATGTTAGTAGATTGCAAATCTGTATTGGGACCTGACATGAGGGCGTGAACAATATATATAGCTATCCAATATGGCGACGAAGTGCTTGGAATATCTTTTAATATGCACACTAGGTTTAGCTATTTTAGCTGTTAAAATAGACTGTTCTTTGCTAAATTGTTTCTTATATTTTAGAAACGGAGGTCTTATAAATTTCAAACAGTTCACTTCACATACTACATTTCAAAGTGTGGAAACGGAACAACAAATTTTTGCTCGCTCTACTATCACAATCTTTCACTGCACAGTAATCAAAATATTTTTTGCTACGCGGTGGATAAATTGGAGCTTCCATAACGTTTTTTATAATTAACACCTGTTTTAACACCGTAAGTTTATACTGTAATTAATATCTGTCAACAATGTGAGCTGCTATAAGCCAAGCCAAGCTTAGAGTATTTCTACTTTTCGGCAGCAGAGGGCGCCACTCAAAATGTCAGGTCTCAATAGAAACTTAAAATTGTTCGCATCGATTGGACGATACGGGAACCAAATAAGAATTTATTTTTCTCTTAAACAGTTTTGATAAAGTGCGAGTAATGTAACGGTATTTTCTAATGTTTTTAATATTTCTATCGTTTGAAATTTCACAAATGCATAAAATCCGCAGTCTAGTTGTAATAAAGAAATCAGCGGAGTGCACTATTTTATCAGTCGGCTCATTGATTCGATTAGTAGTACTAGTTCTACTACGATTCTTCGTGAAATTATGAAATGGACATTATGAAAAGTGAATCTTTCATTGGTTATCCATATTTCGCTTCTGCAATGCGTCGAAAGGGTCGGGATATCGATTTGTAAAGAGAGATGGTGAATGAATAGATATTCTACATAGTAGATGTCTCTGGCCTAGGTCTCTAATCGGTGTATCAATTTTGTCGTTATAATAATAGTTTTTATAGGAAGGAAGTCAACAACGATGTTCCGTCTCTCTGCGGGTACATGGAAATTTCCGAAATAATAATTATTTTAATGAAAGAGTATCATAAACTGGGAAAGGTCAATCGAGAAAGTCGGTGAGAGTCGAATTCGATGAAACATATTCTACGTTTCGATCGCCAATTCTTGGCTAATTGCAATTTTAAATTCATAGACTTTTTAAAGTATTCGGCCGAGCCTAACTTTCGAAACGATTGGATAAAACTTATTAACACGATACCCGTCGCATGTCACGTTGAGGATTTACCCAAATCAATAAAATTTTTATTTGCAGCTAAACACAATTTTTTAGTTTTATAAAAATACATGTGGAAACTTGGTCCATATATATAAATCAACTAAATTAAATGGTACTCTATGGAACATATTTGCTGAGGAATCTAAATGACAATTTGGTTATGCAAAAGACTTCAATTTGTCATTATATTCATTACACTGTTTAACAATTTCTCAGTTATGTTTCGCAGTGACCGAACAGTGAATGAATGCAAAATAAAGTGAGGTAAATATTTCTTAAATTGAAAAATGAGACAACTGAAATAAGCTGAAGAGAAAGTTAAAAAGTATAGCAACATATCGAAAAGTATAATAATAATAATAATTTTATTTCCGTCCATACTTTTACATTTAAGTTACAGAAGTTTTTACAGCTACTTAACATCTGATATTACACCTCTTTGAATTTTCATACATATTTGAATATTTCTGTAAAAAACAGTTTTAAAGTATAAAGTGGGGGGGCGGGTGACAGAGGATGTTAAAATTTTATTTTGCATGTGTTACTTTCGATGGCATATCACTGTAATATCGGCATGTACTTGAAAACACAGCGTTTCTCGCAAAGTCTATCACGCATCTTGCTGAACACCTACCAACCAACCCCTCTACCGTCAACTATAGTTATTCTCGGTAACATGTCGACCGTTAATTGTATGTTAAATTTGCATCGTCGTAAACCTTCATAGAATCTTGTAGTTATAGGGAAATTCTCATGACTGTAATTCCGTTTGTCGACAGCAAAATAGTCGTCAATGATAAATAGTCGGAGGATGTATGTGCGTTTATAGCGTACCAAGATGTGGGTGTTGTTGTGGCGTGAGACGTTTCTCGAAACGTTTTATCTAATTCCAGTTTCTCCGCGCACGTATACTTACATATAAAAATGGGAATTCGCATAAACATCCGCAGTCTACTGACAAAGGACGCGTCGTTTACCAAGAAAATCGGAGGACGATCGCCAACCATCCTCCGCTCGCGCGGATGTTCCTCTTCATTACGTGTACAGCCGTGCGGGACGTACGTATTCCGGTTGGATGCACCGGTATTTAGCTGTTTTCGTAATAAATTATGCAGTCTCGATATGCCCGACACGTGTGTCGTACACGGAACCGGATCCGATTTATTCTTCTCGCCCGAAGAAAACGCTGCGGCGTCGTCGAGAACAGATTTACTAGTCCTTCGAACAACAATAGTTGTAGTCTGATGGCGGACGGTGTGAAGATTGTAAAAATCATGGTGAGGCGAAAATTGTAAAAAGAGTGACTTTTTTATGATAAATATAATGTATACACCCAACTCTGGTTTTACACGATTTTGAAATAACACGGTCCAAAACAAAACGATACGTTTGTATACATATATAATGGATCCAACAAAGTGTTTGAACACTAAATTTTCCAGTCTCGAGAAATTGTCGATGCTTCAACAGTGATGATTTCGTTAAAACAGACAGCACAATAACCATTCTTTGTCCACACTACAACGTAGAGAGGAAAAAACACGGTCTATATGGAAACCTGAATAATATTCTTACTTCAGCCCCAATTCAACGAAGCATACTCAATTTCTGTAAGGACATCAACATATCTAAGACACTGTAATCCAGTTCCTCCACTGACAATTGAGATAGTCGCTAATAACCTTGGTAGTTTAAGCGACTTCGAATACTAACAAAAAAAATCATTCTTGTCTCATTTAAAGCTTCAGATTTCTACTTTTACTAATCACCATTCATGTTTTGCCTAAGAAAATTTCGCACGATGTAACAGATGAAAAGCTGAAGACATGTATTGGATTGTGCACAAATCACGCACTATGAGATTTGAACTGTATACAATAGTCTGTTCTAATAGAATGGTTCAAACAAAAGTGAATTGACATGAAATGCAGAATATTGCAGATACAAAAGAAGTTTTTTTAAATATCTTTTTTATTAAACTATTAGAAACAGCTCAAATATCATAGATACCAATTCGTAGACCATCGTATACAAGATTTATACCGGGTACGGCAGAATATACGAGACATGTATATACGAGAAGAATCCGCATGAAAAAATAAGAAAAACGTATAGAAGAACATTTTTTCATATGAAACTTAGTTTTCGAAAACATCGAATACGCATGTTATTAGCTAGGAATCGTCTGACGCGTCTGATCATGACCAACCAATTCTACTTCCTGCGTGTACTAAAGCACGCGAACCCGACGGATCTTCAAACACGATTTTCTCGAAAACGAACCGTCAAACGAATAAACGTTATTCCTTTTTATTTAAATTTATTTGTACATGTAGAATCATCCTCTGCAAGCTTGTACATGTTATTCTGCCACACCCTGTATATACATATATATCATTCATCTTTTATCATCAAACTGCGGATCTCTATGCAAAATTAAAATTCTCTGCATCAATGGCGAGTGAAAGGAGTTACATAAAAATTGATTTCTACTCTTAATAATTTTAATAGGTTGTAAATAATGTACCAGTAATACGAAAATCATCTAATGTTTCTCCTACTCATTTTTGCCACAAATTCATAAAATCCGCAGTCTACTTTTATCATACTACATATACAATATCACTTCAATCATAGATCACTTCAATAGTGATTGTAATTTGACTCTTACGTTCATTAAAAAGATTAGTGCTTTCCACAAATTATGATTCAATGGCACTAATGCGGACTTTGAAATTATTATGCAAGTATTGAGAAAATTGGTGTTACAATAACACCTGGTTCAAATTGTTACAAGACGAACATGGCCTTGAACAGTTCGTTACTCCTTCGTATAGTCGTTTTGTCGTAAAAACGTGACCGCAACTTGTGATCTATGCGTCAATTTTCGCGAGCAGGTCGTTTGCGAAACTGCCGTTAACACCGGCTAAACAATTTAAAGTTTGTACACTCTCTTAACTCGTGGCAAATGTTGCCTTGCAGAAAGAACGCGAAATAACTTTACGCGTTTCCAACATGCTGTGTAATGGTCAACATTTTACATACCACGCTTAAGACAATATTGATCTAGGACAGTGGGAAGCATTTTTTGCACGTTTCTCATTTTCTTCTTATTGGTCAATATTCACTTTTACGATACAAAAAGTGAAAATATAGGTGATAGTAAAGGAGGTGATATATTTTATTTATTTCAGCTTCACTGCCCAGAAATGGACTTGGTTTACAATTCAGTTTAAATACGCTTGTTCAAAAGAAGTGATATATTTATATGTACCATAAGTACCTTTTTACATGATTTACACGTGGACTATTTAAATTATGCAAAAAGACTTTACATAAAATTTAAGAAAATTACGAATTACTGTTAACTAAATAGATTGAGATATTTAAGTCTATTACTGTCAAATACAATTTCGAATGATAAATAATAAATTATGCGAATTTATTAATATTAAAATTTACAAATAAAATTTATAGGTTTTTGAGAAAATTAGTATAATTCCGTATACGTACTATCAGAATAACAAAGATTTCATTCTTTGCAATGGCAAAGTGCCAAATATTCCTTTTATATTTTATAAATATTACAATAATGTTTAATCTCAAAATGGGTGATACACGTCATAATTAATATAGTAATAAACCAGAAAGATGTAGTCAACATTTTTTTAAAATATCAACTTCCATTTATAAAATTTTGTTTCTTTCCAAAAATGCGGAATGTAAAAATATTTATATCTGTTTTTGGATATTCTTGAATAACAAAGATTTATCATTTTTTTACCTAGATAGAAATTTTTAAATGTCAAAAACTGTTGAATGAGGTAAATGAATGCATTCAAAGATTTAATATATTGTAAAAGATTAATATTCATCAAAGGAAGATCTTGTAAAGGTTAATATTATTTTATATTATAATCAACTGGTATGCGCTATTATTCGCAGATCGGTATAAATTGAAAAATTGTAAACTCATTTTGTACAGTGATTAAAAAAGCTTTATTTACCACAGCTCTAATGTACGGAGGTGTATTTTTTGAATTTGTATTTCCGTATGAAGGGTACACGGTTGCCAACTTGCAAAAACAGAGATTTTGTGTCATCAGATATGTTGCGCCGCCATGTGATGAGATCAGGAAACAAGGTACTGATCTTTTTATTATGACAATGTTAATAATAAATGAGGCTTAGATTTAGAAGGTAATTGTCAGCAAGCTACAATGTTGTTTTTTGTATTAACCGACGATTGTATCGTGAGATGAGTCTATACAGAGCGTCCCAAAAATGTTGTAAATCCTTGAAATGGGCGGTTCCTGAGGATATTTACAATAACATTTTCTTTTGCAAAAATTTTCGCTTCAACTTTATTAAGGAGTTATTAAAAAAAACACGCACCAAGCCGAACACCGTTACAGCGGACGGACTTCGGCTCGGCAACAGGTCCCACTGAGTGCGACGATACCATTGGCCGAGCCAGAATCCGTCCGCTGTAACGGTGTTCTGATTGGTCCGTGTTTTTCGTTAATAACAAAGCCAAAGCGGCCATTTTTGCGCAGGAAAAAGTTATTTTAAATAATCTCAGGAACCGTCCATTTCAAGGATTTACAACATTTTTGTAGCGCCCCGTATACACAATATATATATAATATAATATTAGGTACTAGAACAAACAATGAGTACATTTGCATTTAACAACCAATCAGAATAGGTGTACAGTGGAATGGTTACGTTTCATGGACCATGTTGGTGAATTTAAAAAATATAAGAGTGCCAATTAAAATACGAGAGAAGAAAAAGGAAATATCACTGCTCTATTATGAATTGTAATCTAGCGTGAATTCACAAAGAACTTGATGAATGCACTCGAATCATATTCATTTTTTATGTCTGTGATCATTTTTTTAAGGTTATATACAAATTCATTTCCTTTGTAAAAGCCTTAGTATAATTAATTATTTTCAATTAGAACAGGGAAAATATTCCATGATTCTATGATAAAATTGTCGGATGAGTTATTATTCTCATCATTCGAAATTCCGTTCATAATGTCAGATAATAAAAATCACCCGTGTCAAGTATTCTCGCTTCATTCAGAAAGCCAGGTAAGATTTCTTAACAAAGATGTCATAAAAATAAAATACAGTGTTGTATTTCAGTGTTGCGTTACAATGTTATATTATTTAGGAACAACTTATGATTCTTTCATATTCAAATTTTTTAAGATAAATGACGAATTAAAGTTTTTGCATCAGGATGATTCAGTACTGTAACAAATGCGAAATATATTTTTAATAACAAGTAGAAATGTAATTGTTAATTAATTACAAATATGTATGATTTTAAAATCAGATTTAAAAATAAATTTATGTACTCTTATAAATAAATCAAATATTGCATTTCAATTAATCAATGTGAATAGTAGATGCAACTATTAATTTGTGCAAAATTTTGAAAAGAGTTAAAACAAATATATGTTTTTGCACAGGTTGATGATAAATCTTATGGTACAGAGATTAATAATCAAAGTTTAAATGATGAAAATAATGATCCAGAAACTGAAATTACAACAGTGGCTAATGAAAACAAAAATAAAATCAATGAATCGGATGCATTAGATAAACAACTGAAATCATGCAGCCAATGTTCAATGACATTTAGATACAAAAGACATTTGGATCGGCATTTAGAGGGCCACCAAAAAAATAACTGTTCTTACTGCAATGCAAAATTTGCCAGACGCAAACATCTTGAGATACATCTATTTCGTTCGCATGGAGAAAGAATAACAAAATATCCGCATTCTTGCGACGTGTGTCCTCGCAGTTTTCCCAAGCGTACTTTATTAAATCGTCATCGAGCAAAACATAGCTATGAAAATGGAAAAGTTTGTTCAGATTGTGGACAAATGTTACGAGCAGACGAAGATGACATGAAACACAAAGAATACCATTGTATAAAGAAATTTAAATGTAATCGATGCTTACAATCATTTATTATCGAACAAACTTATCTCTTACATATTCAGAACCATGATAATCACAAATGTTCAAAGTGTGATGTTACATTTGCTTCTAAAAAGAAAGCTCATGAACATTACAAAACAGTCCATTCATCGAAATTAAATCATAATAAAGTCTCAAACAGTGGTGAGTTTCTAAAATTTAAAAGTGAGATATACATATAAAAGATATTCCTAAGAAATTCTTTTTGTTATAGGCATTTACTTCTGCACTGACTGTAGACATACTTTTGTTAAAAAGGATGATTACTCTCGTCATTTAGAATCTACTTTGCATCTGAGTAAAGTGAAAAAAGAAGCAACTATAGCAGATATTTTTACTTGCTCAATTTGTTCAAAAAATTTAATTTCACAAAGAGCACTTGATCAACATGTTAGACGTATACATAAAGAAGAAAAGAGGTTTATCTGTAATATATATGGCTGCACATTTCAATGTGCAAGAAAATCAGATTTGGGTAGACATAAACAGTTACATGTAGAACAGAGGAATATTGTATGCGAACAGTGTGGTAAAACTTTTACTAGCATTAGTATTCTTAATGATCATGTTCTTTATGTGCATAATAAAGAAAGGCAATTTGTATGCGACGAATGTGGTAAAGCATTTAAACGAAACAGTTTATTGAAAAGACACAAATTATCTCATCAACAATATCGACCATTTGCTTGTATGCAGTGTAGTACTGCTTTCAAGAGATCGCATCATCTTACTCGTCATATGGAAACTTGTCATAGAATAGTGTCTGTAAAGAAGAAGAAGGTGAATCTAATCAGACTTTAATCGTTTCTTTTCGAATATTTATTTAAAATTTCTAAAATAAATGTACATTCATGGTGTGATATAATATTCAACAGGTCGTAAAACTCATGAAAACAGAAGATGGTCATCTTGTTCCAGTGCCAGAAATACCAAAAAAGCTAAAGCCGAAAAAATTAAAAGTCAAGGAAGGATTTGATACAGCAACAAATGAAAAAATTCTGTCTTCAACCAGAACGAATATCATTAATGAACATATTGATTCACGGTTTGAGTTACAAACACTGCCTAACTCTAATGATCTTTGTGAGAACTCAATTTTGTCATTAGAACTTACAAATTTATTACCTACGACTGATTCTGCTCCTCAAGTTCTTTCATTGGTAGATATTAATGCGGAACAAATTGTTACAGTAGAAGTCACCAGCCCAAAGACTTCATCAATGAATGATCTTATAGATCAATTTGAAACGAATTCTAATGAAATATTGAATCTTAATAACTATCAAGATTTGGAATTTCATCATGGAATTTTAAACGTAGATCAACATTTCTTTGAAAATTCAAATTATTCTGAATTATCGTTCGGAACTGTTGAAGGAACATCACTTTTTGTGGATTCGAATATTAACAAAGTAGATACTACACAAATAGATAATTACTTAAACCATTCGTTTCCATCATTTCTAAATCTGTAATTGGGGTAAAGAAAATGGTTAGTTACCTTTCGAGTCATGCACACTTTTTTTTATGAATATTACGGCTTAGAAATGTATATATCATATAAAAGTTCACGCGAAACCAAACAAGGTTTTTGTGAGTGTGAATAATGATAGTGACTTGATAATTGAAAAAAAAATGATGCCATTTATAATAGTTCCTGTTTCTTGAAATGTAATATGCATTTAAAAAATTGTACTAGTTCTGTAATTCGTCTTAGTATTTAATTAAGAATATTTTATTCCAATTTAATTACGATTATAAATAGTATTTCAGTATTGAAATTCTAAACAATCTACTGAAAAATATATGTATAGTATCGACAAAAGTGTACAGAGATTTGATTTACAAGAATTATACATACTCGCAACATGTACATGTGTAACATTAAACATTTCTTTTTCCCGTCTTGCATATTGGTAATCCAAATACCCGATTCATAAAAATGAAGAAAAATTTTGTACAATAAAAACATGAATATAATAATTAATATAACAAATAATAATTTTTTAAAATAATACATAATACAAGATATAAATACAAACTGAATAAAATTGTATGATTGGATGCGATTTTATGACTTTTTCTTATATTTGATATATATTATTCAAGCACCAATTTTTTACAGCTTGTTTTATATTCCTATTTTTATAAACATAATTCATTAATAATGTTTAACTGTATATTAGTACATTTTACAATATTTCCCTTGTGTGTTATTATTAGTCTTCAAGTCCATTCACTTTCTACATTTCATTTACTCTTTGTCTCTTTTTCACAAAACAAATCTGTATAAAAGGAACCCTGCTACTGCTGCAGTTGTTCCGCCAATTATGCTCCATGAAATATTTGATATGGTTTTACTTTTACTCTCTTTCTTTTTTAAGGACACATTATTATCTTTGTGTGTAGCAAACATTTTGCGGTATAAACTTTTTTCATGCTGAGCGTCTTTGGTTATCTTTTCTTTCAAGATAGCTAATTCCACTTGAATAGCCTTCGTTTCTGGTTCTAGCTTTGCTGCTTGCAATAATGTTTGATATGCCAATGTGTGATCTCCTTTGTAGTGCAGAATTTTTCCTACAAAAATATATATGTATGCATTCATACATACTGTGTTCATAATATACAGTTTATAATCTACTAGTTTAAATAGTTAATAATAATACCTTTCCTGAAAAGTGCTTTCACATTTCGTGGTTGACAACTTAAAACACTTTCTACACTTTTCAATGCTGCATCATGTGCTTGTGTCTTCATTTGTGCAGCAGCTAAATTGTTATATACTTTCATAGAATCTTCCAGCAATGCTTGTAACTCCGCATCTGTAGCAGAATCATCTGCCTCAGTTTGATATGAATAGCGATTTTCTGCTGGTAATAAGAATTCTAATGCTCTTCTGTAACATTGAATTGCCAGCATTGGTTCATCCCGAGCAAACCACCAGTTTCCACGTTCTCGTTTTTTATTCCTTTAACAGAATAAACATACAAATTACACTAAACTTGATGAATTTATATTTTCCAGAAATCATAAAAAGTATAAAAATTTTATTATTATAACTGCTAAAACTGTTAATACAAAAACAGAAATCTATTTTATTTGAATTTATCAAAATTTAAATAAAAAAATGTAATACTTACCCAATTTCTTTTCGTTGGTTAACACTAAGCGTTTCGATTTCTTCTTCCATTTCAGTAGACTTCAGTTCTACCGTATAGAAAATAGTTGCATTGGATGGTATAGCTGGTAAATTCCCTAATTGACCATAAGCAAACCTTGGATCTACTTCTATTTCAGCAACTTCGTCTACATCCATAAGAGCAATTGCTAGATCTAATCCCTATTACAAAATATAATAAACCATCCAAGAGTAATGTTGTACTACAAAAATGTCCTTGAATTACTATAGCTTTTTACTTAAATTTTTTGTAAGTTTTCTATAGCGTTTTTATAAGCAAATCATAATGTGAACTAATGATAAATACCTGAATCACTTCAACATCTCCTAATTGAATTTTGAGATCATCGTACTTTTCAACAACTGTACCGTCTTTTAGTTTGCCAACAATTTTCAATATACATATATCAGATCTATTGGGTCGAGTGCCACTTTTTCCTTGTTTGACTACTTTTTTTTTAAGTTGTCCATTCCCTAATATATCTATCCATTCTTCAGGAGGATGATCATTTAACGTTGCTTTTGTGATAGGATCATTTGGATCTACATTAAAATTTAATTCTTCCTTAATAAAGTCCGCTTGAGTTTCTCCTGGTTGAACTGTGTCATTTTCCACCTTAAAAATTGAAGAATAAATAAAGGGAAATTAAGAAATTGTTTTGAAGCGTTTAGTTGACAACAGGGCTGTGTAACGTTTATTAAAAATGATATCGTGTTATTTTTCAAATTATTGTTATAATTTTATTCACTGGAATTACGAGAAAATTCAAATTAAGACTATTGCATCCTTATCGAAAAAACATAATGAATTTTTCATAAGCAACAGAAAATGCACAATCATTTGATAATCGGGAAAATTCAACGTGTACAATAATATTATCATTGTTGTTTATCGTATTATAATATAATAATCTTAATCATGTTCAAATATTATCTGTAAATGAGTACGCACCTCTGTATTTTGAATATCCATGATAGTCTTTCAAAACACTTTAAAATAATTTCTGTTTATTTCTAGTACACGCGACACCGGTTGGCTTCACTTATCACTTGAAGTAAGCTTCACAAGAGTAAGTAGAGATCGAAAGTGAATTTTCATCGACTCCGTACAATTTGTGGTTACGTAAATAAGCATTTTTGTTTGACACGTACAAAAATTCAAGAAAATCGAACTCTTCATACTATTGGAATAAGTCAACAATCAAGTAAATGCTCCCATGTTGTGACTAATTTGAGTATTATGTAGCTAGTCCAATTTCATGTGTTCACTAACATCTTCCACATCTTCTTTATTACATATATGTATAGGTGTACATATGGCAGCTTTCATCCTTCATCCTTTCGAGCGTTTGCAGAATCTTATGATCTGCAAAATGTACAAAAAATATTCTAATATCATCCAATAATATATAGCATGTACCAAAAATTGTTTAAAACAAAAATTGATTGCGAAAATACAAGTTAAAAAGTTTCATCTTTTTGTTTTGGACTTCAATTTTGAGACATTAACAATTAAAGGTTAAAGATTGGACACGATAAATCGAAACATATACACAAATGAAAAATATTTTTTAAATTAACGAATGTGTTTTACGCATTATTTTATAATAAAACTTTTGTAGACTTGCGAAAATTATGCGTAATTTGTGACAAAAGATTAAACACGAGTACGCACTGCATTATTAAGACATGTATTAAAGAAAATTATTAACGTCGACTAACAATTAATGAATATTCTCTAATGCGTGTTAGAATAAAACATTTTCATAATTGAAGAAACATTGTAACGAATGACAGAGATTTAAATGCGCGCTTCGAATCCGGAAGTCGAACCTACGGCTGACACGTCCGAGTATTATCAAACAAAATTTAAACTTACAAGGGCGAACGATTTTCTCTTAAAATTTGACAGAAGAATATATTATCAATTTAAAAATGATTCATATTAGATCGTCCTACAAAAATTTAATTCTTCATTACATTACAGTATAGTCAGATCTACTAAAATAGAATTATTATTTAAGAACCATTGATATATCAACAATTATAATTGTTGCAAATACTGTGCTTCTGCTATATGTTACAATTAAGACAACAAATATCCTTGTATAGGGAATCGAATTCTGTCTAATTCTTTTTATCATAAATTAAAATTTAAAAATATAAATTTGCATTAACATTCACAGTTTATTAATCGTATCTTTTCTCACTGTATGTCCGTTTGCATTTGTCGTCTTTCTATAGTCTAATACTGACTGAGTCGTACAATGACTGAACAAAAACGAGCGACAGGTTATTTAGTAATGAATTTATCTGTGATGAAAGGACATCCTTTAGATTGTATCAGAATAGACTAACCGTTTTATTCATTTCAGTATGTGCATCTCAAATACGATAACGCCCCTTTATGAATGATGCAATTAACGTTAATCTTTGAAACGGACACCTGTAAAAATGTGTTTTTATTTTAACTAATTTGTTATGTATAAAATACTCAGGTAATTTTTATAATAACATTTCAGAGTTAACGAATTTTAGTACTGAGAAATAATTGGGAACATCTGTCAATTACGCACGCTATTCATTATATTTGGAAAACGTGGGCATAAAACCTATCATACTACTTGCAATGTGCGAACAGCCAACGCCAACCATCGCAACTTGCGCGGCAATTTTAACATACGAATAGCCGTAGTATCATATTGGACCGGTTATTTTGAAAGTGGTGTAAGTCCATTTTTCTTCTTTCGAGAATTGTTTATAAATAAAAAAGTTCACTTTAAATGATCTGTTTATTTTGTGGTTTCTAAATTTTTTCCAAAAATGGATTTACATCTCTTTAAAAATAAACGGTCCAATATGATTGTCCAACTTTCAATATGCAGTAAAGTTTCGAACTATTATAATAATATTAAATTATGGTTTATATCAACAAACATGAAATAACAATTTGTAAAAAATATTTGTAAAAGATTAATCTTTTTTGAATATATTTTTTAAACAAACTGATATTTTGGAAATTTTTTACATAGAGTAGCTCATAGTGAAAACAATCCAACACGATTCATTTAGATGATATTAACCTATATTTTTTATCGAATAGAAGTGATTTTCTTAAATAAACCATTTATGAAAAATCTTAGTGTACCTTTACATGGTTAAGTTTCATCGTCAATAATAATTAATTATACTACTTAATTATACTCCGCTAAATATATATATATATATATAATTTGAATAATTGTGAAAAGTGAATAATTTTCAGTATGAACCACTGTAGATGAATTTTTTATTGAAGAGTGTATAATTTTTTTCTACGTCAAATAGTTCTTGAAATATTAAGAAAAATATATAATAACAGAAAAATAGAAAAATAATAATAATTTCCAATACTCTAATATATAATTGTTTATACCTCCTAGTCATAAAAGATAAGAAATCAAATTTGCTTCTAAGTGTGTATTGCGAAAGCAATGCCACGTATTAGAAAGGAACAAATACGTAGGTAATATTCTTTTCTCTTGTTTTACTAACTATATTCATAAAGTAACTGTCTATTAGTATCTATCATCTTAATTAAATTTTTAAAATAAACGATAACGTACTCTGGTGTAATAATTCATTAATATCTATTTACATTTTACATATATGTATAAATAACGTGTAGAGAATACGGCACTTATAAAAATTGTTTGTACGTTACTGCGTGGGGTGAATGTAACCAATCAACGGATCACACATTTCTATCTATACTACCGTGTACGCCTGCGCGAAGGATTCACGTTCCAACTGTGTTCCATTCTGACAGAGCGCAGTCGTCCGGTTGCCTTTGTCCAGTTGCTTCTTGTTAAAACTAAAATCTTTTTAATAAACAATGAGATTACTTTTATTAGTGGGTCTCGCGGTATCAGTCTTCTGTTCGAGTAGCGATGCCGACGATAAAAAGGGCCCGAAAGTAACGGATAAGGTAAATAAACCACATACCACAAAATAACGGTCGTGGTGACAAAGAATTTCTATCTTCGAACAAAGTTGATAAAGAATAAAATTCCGTAAAAGAAACAAAATTTGTTACTGTAGTACAGAACGAGCATGTCTTTATTCCTGACTGAGAAATAATATTTTAAGTTAATTCGTAACTCACAATGTATCAAATTCGTGAAAATATGAGGGAGATGAGTAAAAGGAATATCTAAATATGAAAACTTACTTTCAAGATTTAAAAATAAATTAATTCGTATATGCAGGTTTGGTTTGATATCAGCATCGATGGAAAACCTGAAGGAAGAGTTGAAATTGGTCTTTTTGGGAAGACTGTACCGAAAACAGTGAAAAACTTTGTAGAATTAGCTAAGAAACCTCAAGGAGAAGGATACAAGGGTAGCAAATTCCATAGAGTTATTCGTGAATTTATGATTCAAGGAGGAGACTTCACAAGGGGAGATGGAACTGGCGGTATGTTTTTGTTTTCTCTTAATATAAAGCCTATAACTTACAATTTAATCATTACATTAATAACATATTGACCACTAAATTCCAGAAAATCAAAGTAATTTGTTTAATGAAACGATAACTAAATGTTTAATGTTAATTTTCATTTTTAGGACACAGCATTTATGGAAACCGTTTTGAAGATGAAAATTTCAAGTTGAAGCATTATGGAGCTGGATGGTTGTCTATGGCAAATGCTGGAAAAGACACTAATGGTTCTCAATTCTTCATTACTGTGAAGCAAACTCCATGGCTCGACGGCAGGCATGTTGTCTTTGGCAAAGTAATCAAAGGAATGGTATGTTACAGTAATCTTAAAACATAGTAAGGTATCTTACCTATTTACTTTATATGTAATATTTATCTACAAATAATTTTTTAGGACGTGGTACGAAAAATTGAAAGTGTAAACACTGATACTCGAGATAGACCAACTAAGGATGTTGTAATTGCTGATAGTGGAGCAGAAGTTATAGCAGAGCCATACAGTGTATCAAAGGAAGATGCTGTTGAATAAACCATGTTATTTACACTTCATTTTCAGACGAAAGACTAACATTATACGATTACTCTAAACCGCATAGATAACTTTATATGCTCTGATACAATGACTTGATGATTCTGTGTGTCTACAAACTTGAGTTAATGAAAAAAAAAATGTAATGTTAAAAGAATTGTTTTGAAAATTTGTTAAAAAAATAATGTTACATACTAAAAGCACAACTAGAACAACGAAAACTAATTATTTATGATAATTAAGTAGTGAAGTCTGTTTTATAAAAGTTTCATTTTATCACAATTAAGATAAGCCATGGATCTGGAAATGGAATTTTAAATAACATACAGTATATATAAAATCGAAAAAACATGATACTCTAGAAAAGATACCTTATCTCCTTCATTGTTATCTTATTCCAACTTTTATAAAAATATATGTACATGTCAAAACGCGCAATAAATTTTATATATCTATATAATATTGTTTCTTTAATTAGTAAAGAAATATACTTCGTTCAATAATTTGTATTTGATTATTCTTTCCTTCATTATGAATAAAATGATAATACTTTTAATGTTACGCGAATATTACTTATTAGTTGATGAATAATTTAAACCGACGTTGATAAACATTGTCACGTAAACTCCGCGGTCTTATGGAAATCTTTGCTGGTACTGAAAGTCTTAATTGTTATCATGCACAGACCCTTTTTAACAAACAAAGTGAAATTATTCGTTAACTATTAGGTTTACGGCTAATAAATGTCAGTACATTTTTACTAAAAATTTAACACTCTTCGATATTTTGGCATAAAAAATATAGCATTCCATTTAAAAAAACGAAGTTGACCTTCAAATCTCCGAAACGCCTTCACTTACAAAAAGGTATATGAATTAGATAGTGTATCCCTTCAAATCATACAACTTTTCTAGAAAAAGTTTTTTCATACAATGCATACTTTGGACCAGAGTGACCAAGTTGCGTGGATCACCCTGTATGTCGCTGCAAGCCTGTGCTGATATTTTTTTCTGGGACTGAAAACATCCTTTCACTTGAAAGTTCATCATGTTCTCACGATCTTCGATAGAAACATTTTATTCTCGTTCGCATGAAAATATGTACTGTACATTACAAATCTAATTTTATATTATATAAAAATCGAACCCTTGAAGGTTAAAAAATTGTAAATATTATTAAATGTCTCTCGTACAGTTAACATTGTAAAATCGAATAACTGATATTTAATAACATCGATTCGCATATGACTATCCATAAACAATTTTACAGTTGTTAACGTTATTTTTAAACCACTGTGCATGTTGGTTATATCTTGTTTTTAAGAAGTTTATTATTCGGATCCAAATTTATTCGGATTTTTCTCAGAAGCTTGGAAAAGTGAATACACGCTTTGATCTCAGGTTTTATAACAGAACTAAAGTTTTTGTCATTTTTGTCTTCTTTCTTTTACACGTTACCATGGATATTCATGCACGTTACCAATTTACTAACTACTATTACTATATACACTATTTTCCCTAGGATTGTTGCCAACATAACGTTTTGCTGCTTACAATCCACGTTACAAGCCTTACAGGCAAGCCGAAGGCATATATTATTTATTTATGTATTTTAGGCGCAAATAGTTCTAGAGATTCGTACAAAATCAGAGTAATTTAAGATATGTAATTTACTAAATAATAAATTAGAATTAAGTTATTCTGATTCGTTGGCATTTAAATAGGTTCCCGCCTGCGTTACACGCAATTGGAATTGTCTTTTCCTATTATATTTACAAAAATTTTAATAATACATGTTATTGTTGTTTTATTACTGTTTATTACAAAACCAGAGCTTCAATTGATTGATACATTACTAAATAAGAAATCTTGAGATTCAGTCAGGTTTTTCGTTTTTTATCTTTTCTTTTATCATTACGGATTGCTTTTTTAAATATACTTGTTTCATAGCGAAGCAAACGAGATGCGCGGTAGCGTACTTACTTATTAAATGGATACATCCTAAATATATACAAGATACTTATACGTGCAATGTATAACATAACTGACATAACCAATTTCGGTTTCACAGTGTAGTAATGTTACATTTTAACCATAATAATACTCAACCAAAATTTTCCTTCAGTAGGGATTACACTATTTCTTTGTATTAGAACTTAATATGACCAATGTATTATAAAAAAAACGGTGTATTTACGCTTTATTTATTCGACGTGCCAAGAAATAGATCTTTAAAATTATTTAATTTTTTATCATTTTTATATATGAGCTGCCGAACAAAATAATAAAAATGATCCAGTTTAGATCTATATTAGTTTGTTGCATGTGTTTTTCATTTTTAATGTTATTTCTTTTATTCTACATTCTTGGAGCTGCTCGTTATATTACGGATTTCGAAGAAAATACTTGTGATATGACATATATGTTTGAATATCCACAGTATGTGGTATGTAAAAAAATATGAAATTTCAATACAATTAAACTAAAATTGAATTAAACTTTATTTAAATCTCTACTTTCGCTGATTAAACTAAGTTATATCACTTTACAAACCTTAGAAACTTTGTACATATAAACAATTATTTTTGGTAATATTTATAATAATTATAATAATTAATATTATCTAACACGTATTTCTGTTTTATATCCAATTAATTTAATATATCTAATATATAAATGTTATTGTTATCAGAGAATCTCTTTGGATAATGAAATTGAAGAACGATATCCAAGGTATGGATTGTACGCATATGGAGAAGGTTTTGTTACAGAAAAACATAGAAGAATGCATTTCTCAGGAATACCAATTCTTTTTATACCAGGAAATGCTGGATCTCATGAACAAGGTTTTTACAATTGACTCATAAAATTTATAGTCTTTGTAACACTATTTTGGATTTATATTATCTATAACATACATATGTTTGTCTTCTTTAGTAAGATCTCTTGCATCAGTGAGTTTAAGGAAGAGTTTAAAAGACAGAACTCCATTTTACTTTGATTACTTCACAGTTTCATTAGGCAAGGATTATTCTGCTTTGTATGGAGGTATAATATATAATTAGATATGAAACCTTTTTTATAGATAATTATTTAATACATACTTATATTTGTAAAAAAATGTTGTATTTACTTTGGTAATTAATAAATTACTAATTCAAGGTGTATTAATGGATGAAACCTTGTATGTTTCACATTGTATACAAAAGATTTTGAGTTTATACAAGATTAATGTGGAACATGTTATACTTATCGGACATTCGATGGTAAGTGGAGCAATTCTATAAATATTCTAACATACATTCTAAGAAATCCTTTTGCCATTTTAGGGTGGAGTCATTGCTAAAGGTTCTGTTTTATTAACTTCTAACATGAATACCAGTGTGACAAATATCATTATTACTTTGGCTACTCCTCATATGCCTACATTGGTATTAGACAGAACTTTTGCCAATTATTATTATAATTTAGAGAACCATTTGAATGAAATTAAAGATGCAGAAATAAACGTTATATCAATAGGTGGTGGACCAAGGGATACGCTTGTGACCACAACACAACTTTTAGACTCTACAGCAGAAATTAATGTTCTTTCTACCAGTATACCAACTGTATGGAAATCTACGGATCACTTGAGCATTCTTTGGTGTAAGCAATTAGTTCTCGCTATTGTGCGTTCATTATTCGATTCTGTTAGTGTTTCTCAAAGGCCTCCTAGAATCTCTTCGATCCCCAAAGAAAGGATGCAAGCTTTAAAGTATCATTTTCATCATGTAAGAAATCCTTTGAATTATTTTTGTATTTGCATGTAATGTTTCTAATAGAGTTAATTTATAGCGAACTTATGGAAAAAAATTATATTACCCTAAAGAAACGGTACAATTCGAACCCGGCGGTCAGTGGATAGAAGACATTCGAAGGCAGTATACATGGAGCAGCAAAAATTTATCGAAAAGAACATCTGCCATTTATCTCATGATTAGACTGACTGGGCAACCGGATGAATTAACTATCGACACTACAAACCTGGAATCTAGAGACTGGTTATTTGCTTGTACAGCATCCAGTATACAAGGACAATCGAGAGTTTGGTAATTACATTTTCTATTTACAAATAGAATAATATCTCAATAAAGTAATAAGATATTAATAAATTATTTATCTTTTAGTACTTGGGGTTGGAATTTGACAAACAGAACACTACTTCTACCAGATCGTCTATATCGTCAAAGAAAAATTATTGACTTAAATCTTGAAGAAGTGAAATATCCTGGTGTAACACATATTGTAGTAAGAATTACTCCAAATGATTTAGATGAACATGTTTTAGTAAATGTTGATTTACATTCTCATGAAACAAGATATACACCCATTAAGAGAAATATACCTTTATTGAACAATTTTCTTGTAAGACCCCAAATTAAAAAGTCAAGTATTGGAGATGTGAGGTACTATGCTACTATTGATAGCAATATAAACGTTATAACAACTGAACTGATAGTTTCCGAGTGTACAGACCTAACGCAAAATATCGAAGCAATTGCTGAATTATACGAGCCGTGGAGCATCGGTGCAACGCAAATTCAATTTTTCACGGATGTGTAAGTACAAATAATTCATATAAATTCTTGAATAGTTACAAAAACAAAAGTAACACTATTTTTACCTTTTTAGAGATAACGGGCCGAAAACAATGAAAATTCAAACTAACTATAAACATTCTAATGTCTCTCCATATTTAAAATTAACATTAAATCCAGCGTGTTCTTATACATTTAACATTCAGGAAGGCGGTATTATAGATCAAATTTCCGTTATTGTCAGAGACCGCTGGTACTTATTATACACAACGATTATTAGTTTACTTTTAGTACTTCTATCAATAAGAATCAATCAAGGCCGAGAACAATTTCCAACTATAGTAGTTACAGCATTCCTTTCGTATTATTACGGATTAATGTTCGAGTGTTTGATTGCTATGGCATTTCTTTGTGTTTTCACCATTGGACTGTGCTGTTCAATTCTATTTTTGGCTTCAGTGGCTCATGGTATTGCTGTGAGGTAAAACAATTGAATTATCTATTCATTATACCTATGTATATTTGTTTCTTACATTATATAAAAGTAAATTTATAAATTCTTTTAGATTCTTAGCACGGGCTATTGCATTTTCAACAACATGGTCAGATTGGCTACTTGGAGGATTAAATCAATTGCCCTTTATTACAGCGATACTTGTATTGTCCGTAATTCCTGCGACTTGCGGAGCTTTAGCTATGCTAATATCGTTATTTCTGTATTTTTTGAATCTGACGAAAATGTATGAAGATTTTTTAGAAGAACTTTTCATGGCTTACATACCATTTTTCGGATCTAAGAAAAATGATTCTGAAGAACGTGAAGATACTAGACAAAAAATATTCAATCATATTATTCTTTTCTTGCTTTGGTGTTTTACTGCTATTCCAGCTGTTCCGTCTGTTTTAGTTTGGGCAAAAAATTTCAGGTTTGTTTTTACACAATTTTAAATTATACGTTCCGTGGATATTATATACGCCGATGTATATGAAAAGAAAATATGATTTTAATTTACTATAAATTTATTTCAGTTATGACATTAGATTGACTACTGAAGATCCTTTGCTACATCAAAGCTGGATAATCTTAGTAGCATGCAGTACATCAGGCTGGTTACAAATTCCTCCTAAGTATCAGGAAATTCGATCACAAGTATTAGCCAGTTTATTATATTTTGTAGGGTGGGTTATACTCTTAATGGGAGCAGCATCCCGACCACAATTTTATCAATATTATGTGCCACCTATAGTCGCTGGAGTAGCTAGTCTCATTACATTAAATCATTTTTTTAAGTAGATAGTTCTTTAGTGTCAAAATTGATGTATATTTGTATATTCCTAATATATGCTTTTTTAATTTTCTAACCATTAGATATGTGATGTACTAAAAAACAAGACTGTGTAAAATAATTTCATTAACACGAGTAAATAATTGAGAAGATATCGTGTAAATTATTATTTACTTACCATATCGCTTTTTAAAAAGTGTTTGTATAATAAATCAAAAGTTATATTGTATGTGTCACAAAATAAATTACTTTATTTATCATTTATAGGGAAAAAGAGATACACAATTATAATATACATGACTGATATTGATACATGATCAGACCTATACCTTCTAAAATCCCATTTATGGTCACTGTGCTGCGTTTTGTTTTACAGGTAATACACAAATATTTCAGAAAATTTTTAAAGTAATAAATTTTGTTTCTACACAATACGTTTATAATTTTTTTTAAAAGAATTTTATAATATTAATGACTTGGATATATTCAATTAAAGTAAAAAAGAACATCTCTTCGTAAAAATACGGCAGTAACCTAACTATACATTTTAATAATATAATGCCCACTCGTTTTCATGCAGGAACGTGTCTACTACCTCTTTCATTGCTAAGTTTGGGATCAGCTGATCTTGAGTCAAACGAACTCTAGTAACTGGGTCGAAATGTCCCACCCTTTGTAAATGTTCTTCAATGTCTTTCCTCTCATATGTAATTCCACTCGGTGTAATTACCGGTTCTTGCAAAATTTCAAAACTAATTTTTCCACATAAATAATCAGGTACTTCCCTCTTCTACTCAATACGTTCATAAAAATTACAAATAGATCATTATTTTTATTTGCGCATAATCAAAAGGTATAAAAAAAAAGAGAAGAGTCTACATACCCTTCTTCGTTCATCCACTTTTTCAAATAAGTCATTAAGACGGGCTATACACGTGTCTCTTTTTTCTTCTATTTCTTCTTTGTTTCTTGCAAATGTACCAGATGTGGATTCTCCTTCAGTTTTTCCATTTGTATCTTTTGTTGCTTCTTGTTCTTTCAATGTAGCAATGCTTCGTTCAGCATCCTCTACTATCAATTGATGTAGATACGATTGTAATTCAATATCTTGTGCTATCCTTTGCTCTTCCCTTAATTCGAAACGACACTTCCTTGCTTGCCTCAGAATACTGGTCATCTCATCCCCATAGTTTAATTTTTGTTCCTTGGCCAAGTCAACAGCTAAAAGATCATTATTCAAAGCATGTAAGAACACAGAACATAATTTAAATGACTTTATATTATGGATACCATAAGAAAAGAATATTCGTAACACCAGTAATCTTATTGAAAATATACCATATATACTCAACTTATTAGATTCATGTCTCCTTCCATTGCCAATGTAACAAGTATCGACGTATTTAATCAAGTAAAAATTACATTCTACATGAAACTACTTAAAACTATTAATTGCATTGGCAATTAATTAACAAACCTACTAAAATTTAATAAAGTATAATATTAAAATACTAGGTATTTGAAACATATAGAACGTTATTTCAGTGTACATGGTTAATCAAGCTGTACACAATGTGAAGAATATTAAAAGATGAATCGTAATTGCTTCGGTTACTACCATATGGTAATCTAATGTCCAAAAATTAAAAACATAAAATCTGCTAATGAAGCAGACACATAAATACCTCTCTGCAAATGTTTAACAGCTTCATCAAAAAATTCTAATTCCACCAGTGCGAGACCAAGGAAAAAATGTCCTTTTACCAAACATGGATCGATGTCAAGAGCTCGTCTGCAATCTTGGCAGGATGATTCCCATCGTTTAAGCTTCAGATGGCATAGAGCTCGATTTGTGAAATACAGTGCTTGAGATGGATTTTTAATCTGCATAAATCAAATGCAACATCGTAATTTGTTTGTATACTGTATTCATAAGAACACTCACGATTGCTTTAGTGTAGCAGCATGCCGCGTCTTCGTACTTGTGAAGATTGAAAAGACGGTTTCCTTGTTCTTTTAACTCCTTGTCGGAAAGGTTTGCGGTTGTGTACATTTTACTCATCATGAAAGTGTTAGTCTATCGTGGGTCAATTAGTTCCCTGTGCACGAATTGTCCTTAATAAACGCCCTTAAATCATCTTATAGAAAAAATCAGACGTTCTGTTAAAACAACGGACCAACAAAGTGATTTATCACCTTAAATAAATATGTGTTCTTCCATTTTCCTGTTATATTTGTTACTCGTTGACCACAGTATGACAATACAAATATGTGGTACGAACTACAGACATTCTTATCAAAATCTAAAACTATCCGAAGATTATAGATCGTGAAACCAGGGAGCGCTGATCACATCCTTTTCAAACATACCGCCAGATACCGCGTTGGACTGTCATAGACAATGCATAATCAGAGAGGAATGAGAGTGCTCACTACGGGGACTGTACCAGAACCTACCTTATCTTTTTACACCCTCTGCATAGCATAGATCGGAACTAGTTTCAACCAATTATTTTATTCGAATATAAAATAATGTTTTGAATCAATATGCAATATGTAACTTACATCTCACAGAACCTACATCATCATTCGCCTGCATCAGTACCTACAACCTACATCCCGCACAGGAGAGCAAAGGTAACCCCGCACATGAGTGCGGCGTAACCAACAAGAGTAAGATGAAGAACCCGAATTGAAACCAAGTCGAAATCAAGTCAAAATCAAGTCAAAATCAAATCAAAATCAAACTCGAATCTAATAAATTGTGGACGCAAAAACCTATAAGCGACTCGGGTTACCTCGGGGACGCTACACCCCGTACCCACTCACGGGGCGGGGCCCCTGAGGGAACTCAGATCGGAGGAATATCAATTTCAAGACAAAAATAATAATTTGGGAAAGTTGAACTTTGAAAGTTCGAAAGCATATTTCAATTACAAATCCAAAAATTAATATTGAAGATGTTTGTTGATGGTACATGCATTCTAAAATAGAAACTCTGTATTCCGATTGTTAATTGAAAAGAAATGCTGAAATTGGGACAAATGAAAACGAAGAAAGTATTAAGTCTTACATTTAACTATTAAATACTTATTAACTAAAATTCTAAATGTGCAGCTATTAGCTCGATATTATCCACTACATGCAAAATGCTATAATTTATATGTTATAGCATTTTACGAATTGTGGATAATACCGATTGCCCAGGTCTCACCACGAGGAGGTTGCTGCACAAGAGACCCGAAAGGGAGTCAGAACGAAGTCTCCCTTCGTTCTGTCTCCCTTTCTTACAACAAAGATTCTTAGAAATTATGTTTCGCAGGTCGCTAAATGGAAAAGTAGTCTTTTTCATGGAAAAGACTTCTTTTCCATTTAGCGTATGTCGAGTAATTATTGCGGGGCAAAGTGTGAATCGGAGAAGAAGTCTCCGATCCACGAGGGACCAAAGGCGAATCAGGCAGAAGGCTCTGATTCTTTCAAAGAGACAAACAAGATCGAACCAGAGCAGAAGGCTCTGGTTCAAGGGTGACGCGACGCGTTCAGTGCTTACAAGTCCTGAGCCGTCCAGCCCGATACCCGTCACTCCATCACCAAGAAAGATGGCAAAGAGATGCGCTCAAACGGTTTCTGGCGCTACTGGGTGACATGAGAACATGGCGTGCCCAGGATTACGTTAACACAGAGGATCGTCAGAAGACGAGTGAACGAGTCTCTTAGACATCCCTCTCAATGACTTCACGCCGGATACCGAAACTGGATCAGCTCAGAACCTGCAAGCAAGGCCGACACAGCAGAAGGCTATGTCGGAGTCGGAAAACGGGGCGAGCAAAGTGAAGTTACGACAATAATTACTCGACATAATTACAACGACGACCGACAATCTTAATAACTAACGCACGTAATAAAACTAACATAAGTAATTCGAAGTCTTCGTTCAGTGAATTTTCTTCGTCCGACGATGAGGATGACGAGCTGTTATATTCTAACTGAAACAGACCAATTATAGTTATACACAGTACAAGGCGAGAATCAACATACAAGAGAAAACGATGAAGGCAGAATGAAATACGATTTTAAACCCCGTACACGAGTACGGCCTACATATGCTCATGAGAGCCAAGTTAAATGTCGCACACGAGTGCGGCCTGACCAACAAGAGCAAGATGAATAACCAAAATCGAAACTGAATCGAAAACCAGTAGAAACAGAATCGACACCAAATTGAAAACCAGTCGAAACAGAATCGAAACTACATCGAACCCAAATCTAATGATTTGAGAACGCAACGACGTATAGGCGATTCGGGTGGCCCCGGGGACGCGAGTCCCCGTACGCACTCACGGGCCCCATCCCGTGAGTGAGCCCCTGAGGGAACTCCGTTCGGAGGAATATCGATTTCAACACAAAAATATCAAATTCAACACAGAAATATCAAATTCAACACAGAAATATCAAATTCAACACAAAAATATCAAATTCAACACATAAATATCAAATTCAACACATAAATATCAAATTCAACACATAAATATCAAATTCAACACATAAATATCAATTTCAACACATAAATATCAATTTCAACACATAAATATCAATTTCAACACATAAATATCAATTTCAACACATAAATATCAATTTCAACACATAAATATCAATTTCAACACATAAATATCAATTTCAACACATAAATATCAATTTCAACACATAAATATCAATTTCAACACATAAATATCAATTTCAACACAAAAATATTAATTTGGGATAGTTGGACTTTGAAAGTTTGAAAGCATATTTCAATTACAAATCTAAAAATTAATATTGAAGATGTTTGTGGATGGTACATGTATTCTGAAATAGAAGCTCTGTATTTCGATTGTTAATTGAAAAGAAATGCTGAAATTCGTACAAGGAAAAACGGAGGAAGTATTAAGTCTTACATTTAACTATTAAATACTTATTAACGAAAATTCTAAATGTGCTGCTATTACTTCGGTATTATCCACTACATGCAAGATACTACAATTTATAAGTTATAGCATTTTGCGAATTGTGGATAATATCGATTGTCAGAACGAAGTCTCCTTTCGTACTGGCTCCCTTTCTTACAACGATAATTCTTACAAATTAAGTTTGACGATTCTTACAAATTAAATAAGAAATTTAAAACTCTGAGGTCTAATATTTTAGATCAGTATCTCTAAAACTACTTTAAATCCCGGTCATTTATTCGCAACATTAACTAGACATTAAGTCAACTTTAAAAATTTATACTATTACAACGCGTGTGGCAATTTGTTTCGCAACGGTATTCAAAATAGCGGATGTGCCTATCTCACAGTTGGTTGTTGCAACTGGAGCATGGGCGCCTGAAATGTCGAAACATTCTAATGCAAACGCGATCCATTGATGTGCAACACTAATTCATCAAATCGAAATTCAAAATGGTATTTTAATAAGAAATTTAAAACACTAACGTCTAAAATTCTACACTGGCATCTCTAGAACTACTTTAAATTGCGACTATTTATTTGCAACATTAACTAGACATTTAATAAGCTATAAAAATTGATACTAGTGCAACGCGTGTGAATATTTGTTTCGCAACGCTACTCGAAATCGCGGATGTGCCCATCTCACAGTTGATCGTTGCAGCTGTAGCATGGGCGCCTGAAATGTCGAAATATTCTAATACAAACGCGATCCTTTGATGCGCAACGCTAATTCAACAAATCGAAAGTCAAATTGCTATTTAAATAAGAAATTTAAAATTCTAACGTCTAAAATTGTTGATCGGTATGTGTAGAACTATTTTAAATTCCGATTATGTATTCGCAACATTGACTAGACATTTAATCAAGTTTTAAAATTGATACTAGTACAACGCGTGTGACAATTTGTTTCGCAACACTACTCGAAATCGCGGATGAGCCCATCTCACAGCTGATCGTTGCAGCTCGAGCATGGGAGCCTGAAAAGTCGAAAAACTCGAAAGCAAACGCGAACTTTTGCTGCGCAACGCTAATTCAACGAACAGAGATCCAAAAAAGATTACTCTACAGTTTGTGCAAAACGAATCGCGACTGTTTGTTTCGCAACGCTATACTTTAAACAAGCTATATCGCTGATAGAAACAGCGATTATAATTGGAAGGAAGATAAACTTTGATCTCTGTTCAAAATCGACTAAATGCAACGCGTAATTTCCTCGCAACGCTAGTACAAATCGCGGACGTTCCCATCTCGGCTGTTCGTTGGGGCGGTGAGGCCTGCCCATGCATGCGACTAACTACTTTTACACTCTACTACTACTACTCTATTACTACATACACATATAGTGACAAGGTAGTGACAAAATGACTCACTCGAAGATGCGAAGCCATAGCAATGATTGCCCTCTTGAATGACAGTTTGTCAGCCATCTTCGGCCCCATCCCGACAATTTGGTTCGCAACGCTGCTCGAAATCGCGTATGTGCCCATCTCACAGTTGATCGTTGCAACTGGAGCATGGGCGCCTGATATGTCGAAAGATTCTAATGCAAACGCGATCCTATTGCTGCGCAACGCTAATTCAACAAATCGAAATTTAAAATGTTATTTAAATAACGAATTTAAAACTCTAAATCGCGACTATTTATTCGCAACAATAACTAGACATTTAATAAACTTTAAAAATTGATACTAGTACAACGCGTGTGATAATTTGTTTCGCAACACTACTCGAAATCGCGGATGTGCCCATCTCACAGTTGATCGTTGCAGCTCGAGCATGGGAGCCTGAAAAGTCGAAACACTCTAAAGCAAACGCGAACTTTTGGTGCGCAACGCCACTTTAACGAACAGAGATCCAAAAAATGATTACTTTACATTGTCTGTAAAACGACAACAATATGAACTTGAAAAGCGCATTTATCAAATTGAAAAGTAATTTTGAACCGCGACTATTTGTGATTCGCAACGCTACGCTCTATACAATCTATATCGTAATGTCAACTTTAATCTCTGTTCAAAATCGACTAAATGCAACGCGTGATTTTCTCGCAACGCTAGTACAAATCGCGGACGTTCCCATCTCGGCTGATCGTTGGGGCGGCGAGGCCTGCCCATGCATGCGACTAACTACTTTTACACTCTACTACTACTACTACTCTACTACTACATACAAATATAATGACAAGGTAGTGACAAAATGACTCACTCGAAGATGCGAAGCCATAGCAATGATTGCGCTCTCTGATCTGATCAGCATGATAATGACTGCATGCCGGATACCGAAACTGGATCGGCTCAGAACCAATGGTAAACGATGGAAGCATTGAAGAGTCCATGGCCCGCCCCGAGCTAGCTTAAAGTAGGCCAAGGAAGTTTTAAATAACCCTTGGACTACCCTAAGCTAGCTAAAGGTGGACCATGGTAGACAATGGTAGGCCATTGGTGGAGGACCCTTGGTCCACCCTAACCCAGCTGAAGGTAGCCAAGGGTAGCTCTGGAGGACCACTGGTCAGCCTCAGGGTAAGCAAGGGTTGGTCAGAGTAGCTCTGGATGACCACTGGTCAACCCCAGGGTAGACCACTGGTGGAGGACCCTTAGTCCACCCTAACCCAGCTGAAGGTAGCCAAGGGTAGCTCTGGAGGACCACTGGTCATCCTCAGGATAAGCAAGGGTAGGCCAGAGCTGCTCTGGATGACCACTGGTCAACCCCAGGGTAGGCCACTGGTGGGTGACCTTTGGTCCACCCTAAGCCAGCTGAAGGTAGGCAATGGTAGCTCTGCAGGACCACTGGTCATCCTCAAGGTAGGCAGTAGAGGCCTGGATACCGCGGGAGGATCTCTGGTCAGCCCAAGGTAGCCGAAGACCCTCCTGGTCCCGGAGCTCATCCGCTCCTGCCGGAGGGCCCGGCCCGACTGATTGACTAAGCGCGCTCCGCGGGCTTAGGTAGGCGGTGGTGCGCAGCGCGCAGCGAAGCGCAACGCTCCCCACCCTAACTAATTTCGGTAGATCTTGATTGCTGTGATAATAATTACTGATAAATGTATTATTTCTGGCTGTATAATGTTTATAACAATTCCTTTTGCCAACGATGTCGACAAACATGTCCTTGACTATCTACCATCTTATTTTTTAGTAAAAATTGCTAATAGTACTCGACATGCAGAGTAACCTTTAACACGTGAATATTACCAAAAAATATTATATCAAGCAAATGTAATTAATAATGTTACTATCTCTGGCTGGTTAATGTTTATAACAATTCCTTTTGCTAATCATGTCGATAAGCACTCCCTCGACTATCTGACCATCTTATTTTTTAATAAAAACATGTAATGGAACTCGAATTCGCGCGCATTAATTTATCGAACACAATTCACTGATAAATTTATTATATCTAGCTGGTTAATATTTGTAACAATTCTTGACCATCTTGCCATCTTATTTTTTAGGAGAAGTAAGCAATAGAACTCGAGATACAAAATAATTTATGATACCTGAATATTACTAAGCATAAATCAATCGAGAAAATGTAATTAATGAATTTATTATCTCTGCTTGTTTAACGATTACAACGATTATATAATTGCCTCACCACCTAATTTTTTAGTAAAAATGGCTAATAGTACTCGAGATACAGAGTAACTTTTATGCATGAACATTTGGAGTACACAAGGTACTCAATTCTCACTAATATGCACAGTATTTCATTAGGACAAGAGTTACAAAAATTATTTATAACTAATTAACTTCTTCCTGGATCGAACTGAAAACTCTACATGAATGTTGTCGAAGGTCCATTCTATATTCTTCGAGATCTAATATTTATAAAAATTCCCTGATTTACTATTAATCAACAATTTTTGAGGAGATAACTTCCATCTTCTATGCCCGCAATGTGTAAGACAAGGAGAATCCGACTGTGTATCAAGAATAAACAATAAACACACAAATCGTTGTGTCACCTGTCTGGAATACGTAAATAACCAGTTAACTATGCACCGAATCTACGTAAAACTGCAACGGGAATGTAGCTGAGACATCATTCTAGATCCTCCGATAGCAAAAGTGCACAAATTAAATCTCTATAGTTGGAACATTATTTTTTACCGGAGATCTGTTAAATTATTTGAGTATATTTTAGAACAAGACTTAAAATAATTTTTTATAACTGTTTAATCAGACATAATTCCACAAAAGTGCATTACTAATCAATTTTCTATCGAGTGTGCATTGTGCACATTATACAGTAGATCTGTGTTTGCCTTTTTCGGATACAACTTCGTTATCATGTTCGACAAATTTTTACCAGTGTATTCGAAGTCCTGTAAAAAAGTAAGCGGCACGAGTGAATAATACGTGGTGCTACATCTGCATCCATCCGCGCTGATGAAAGTATTATATATTCGCAACATTTGGATATAATGCTGCGTATATCGGTCATCAACGAAAAAATTGGTTTCTATTTTTTTAACGTACAATACCATAGCTAAAATATGAAAAAAATTCAAGATAGTGTTGGTGATAATGCCTCATTATTAAATAATGTCCAGGATGGTCGCTCTTGAGCTTCGATATGAAATCTGTATTTCTTCGAACTTTCTCGGGTTTTTTATTTTTTACAAATAGTGTTTGCAACTAAAAAATGGGAAAAAATTAAAATACTTGTCATTATAATTAATATTATATTTAATTTATTATTAGTTACCTATTAGTTATCTATTTTATATAAAATATAGTTACCTATTTTATATAAAACAATTAAACTGTAGGTTCTGATGCCAGCCAAAGATGATGTAGGTTCTGAGATTTGAGATGCACGATACATATTGCATATATTTTATATTCAAATTGAATAATTCTTTGAAGCTAGTTCTGATTCATGCGTTAGAGGGGGTAGTAGGATCTGATCCAGGCTAGATTTAGATTAGGGGGCAGCACTGTACCGGGCACGGCCAGGCACGGCAAAACCTCAGGCCCCGGGGTCCTTGGGCTGCCTTGGGCCGGGCGTGAGCACGTCTCATAAAGCTGCGGATTCTTACATCTTTCAATGCGTGCCGTTTTTTTTTTCGCATGAACCAATTTTGATGATATTTTCGGAATATGCATATAATTTACGCAGACCTGCTAAACGTATGTTTTAAAATTTTCTATGTAGCCCCACACAAAAAGTTGTAAACTACGACCTTTAGTATTTTCTTTGCAATTCCGACCAGTTACAATTTTCTCAAAATTTTGTCTCCACATCATGTAATCAACCAATTGTTCTAGCTTCTCAGAAAAATCCGCAATAATCCAAATGAAATATCCGCATTTAAAGAAAAAATAGGTCCGAAGAGGGGACTTGTGCGGCTGTACTTTTATTAATTTTTAAAAATTTTTAAATTTTCCACTACTGTGAAAATATTTTCATTAGATGCTCTTGTATTTTGTTAGTTCAACCGTTATATATAACATTAAATTATAATTTAATGAATATAGTAATAACGCCGTGAACACTCTCGGAATACCCATTCTTTGGCAGTACCAGAGAGGAATTCCTCTCTGGTAAATAGCACAGGATGGTCACTCACTGTACCCACATAATGGTCATTAATATTTTGGGCGAAGTATGTAAATATTCTGTATCTTAATGTAGAGACTTTAATTTTACTATGGTTATCTAAATTAATCAGTATTGCATTTTTTGTTACATTATATTTAAAATATTTACATATTTATACTACATATTTGAAAATAGTTCTTATATTATATTTTACAGTTAATTACCTATGTATGTATATAACTACAATCTTCACATACTTCATAAAATCTTTTAAAATAATTTTTAATTCCTTATTATTTGTTCGTATGAAAAGTATAAAAGTTGTCTTTTACAGTGATTCAGTAGCACTAAGTCTACGTAAGTACCGAATTGTTTTCAATTAATTCCTATTGTCCTTAGTCGACTTTTGACAAAGTGTACATGGATATAGGTTTCTTTAAGATAGGATGTTGCGCATATTCCACAGTAAAACCTATTTTATGGTCAAAAAATTCCAACATTTTTCTTGCAACTAATTTGTTATTCTCATGTACTTCCGAGTGTTCCATATATTCTGACAACTATAAAAATAATAGAAAATAATAGTAACACATTAAATTCACACGTATATAGTCGAAAACATTGAATTACCTTCATCCATTGACATTCAGAAATTTCTCTATTACATTTTTTAATTTTAAAATCACTGGGAGTTAGATAAGAAATTATATATATATCAGAACAGTTGAACGCAAAGTCATGAGCATGTCTAAAACCGATTAAACATTTAAAAGTAGTTTGAATACCAGTTTCTTCGAGAACTTCTCGTTTCACAGCTGCTTCTAAATCTTCACCTAATGCGAGGGAACAATTATTAATTATCAGACTGAACATTTCATAATCAAATATAAATCTTTATACCTGGATCTACATATCCACCTGGTAGTTTCCAAAATGGTTTTCTATAAGTGTATTTCTCTTTAATAACTAAAATTTCTTTAGTTTCCTCATTATACACAAATGCTCCAACACCTAGATTAGTGTGAGCATAATGTGGAACATTGCATTCTTCGTCTGCAACCATCCATCGGTACAATGTAACATACTCATCCCGTGCATGATGAAATTTAAATCCTTCCTTGACAAGAATCGGTACCCATTCAGAATGGGGTAAATGTACACGAAACCAAATTGTGCGCTTTTTATCCTTTATCCATTCTTGTAATGAAACTATTATAAAGTTATTGTTAGTATAAAAACATAAGACTAGAACGTTTGTAAACATTTTAAATAGCAGAAAATATTTATACATGTCATAAATTAATATTGTAACGATAATGAACAGTAAGAGTTTGCTCAAAAGAAAAACATTTTTTAATTTTTTATTGATAAACGTCATATTGCATACTTGCAAGGCGTCGTCTAAACACTTCTGGTTCGCAAGATTCTTTGTTTGAATCGATAGTTATACCGTTATAATGATCGGTGTGCCCTTTAAAACACTCCAAAGCCATGGCTGGAAACGGTCCAATGCAATCCGTTGTATAATGTAATACCGAAGGAATAACGTACCGCAATTTTGATAAAAGTTGCCGCTGTTTAAATAGTGTGGTAACGTGACACCATTTTATAGATATAGTACTGTGCATTGGAACATCTACCAATGTACATATTGAACGACAGTCTTTTTCAGAAATTTTCCGATGAAACGCTGTGCTATAATCACTTTTATGACCTCGTCTTGTAAGGATAGAAAAACATTGGTGGAGTTCTTTATGTAACATAAATTGAGCATTTTTTATTGTACTATATCGCGCAACATAAACAGAATGGAACATTCTAACCTGATAATACCATTATAAAAACTTTAACAATGAATGTATCGTACCAGTTTTAATATCTTGCCAACATGCTTATAAAGAATTGTTTTGTATCGCGAAATGTATAATGTGCGAATTTATCACTTGTCGCATTTAGCATTAACACGCATTGCATCACACGAACTGTAAAATTTAAGAAATTGTTTCAAATAAATTATAACCTTATCATAACATTATATAATATGATAAATGATAAAAACATTTCCTAATTGCCATTATGTAAGACTCCAGGTACTATTGTATGATAATACGAAAAGCATGGATATTGTTTTCTACATTTTTGCTATGAATATACACTCAATAAGCAATTTGCTCTTGATTTGGCGTTAAACATCGAGCCATCTGTTTTCGCATTTGGTTCGGTATTTGACTGCAAAGTTGCAAAGTCACATGCCAAATCCATGCCAAACATTGCAGTGGTCGATCGCACTAATTGTGAGTAAGAGCGGATTAACCTTGCTTTTAGAAGCTTAAATAAAATTCCGTTTTCCCTCTTACAAGATCATTCATTTCGAATTTTCCCTATATTTTCTCTCAGAGTTTTCAGTTATATAGTGCCTCTCTGATAGTGCGACCAGAGAGGAATTACTCTCTGGTGCGACCAACCGACCAACCTGCGCAGGATAGTCTTACATTCGTCCTTCGCTGGTTTCTTCTTTTTGAAGCGAAGTTAGTTCTAAAGTGTGTCGCAAGCTCAAAAAGATTGGGAAACACTGGCCTATGTTATTTGCATATATTTCGATGAACTACGAAAAGATGTTTTATTCTAACTGCTATATTATAATTGTATATAATAATAACAATTAAAATAACTTATTTAAAAATATCAAGGGACACAGTCTCGATTTCTATTCCAAAATGACTGCATATTTTCGTAAACTTTGAAAGTATTAGAATTATAATGTAGAGCCTCGCAAACGCGGCAGTAATGTCGCGAAATGCTCCCAAAATAACCGTGTTCATTAACTACTTTATAATATTTACGCCATTCGTGATATTCGAGATACTTGTCGTCATGACGATCAAGGTATCGAACATAATTGACTAAAGTCGCTGGATTAGCAAAATCAGAGACATGAAGAAACGAATGGGGTGGTAATAACCGTTCGCAATCTTTCTTCGATGCGCCCATTACTATCGGGATCGCTAATTTTTGGTAGGCATTCCAGAACACCTTCTCCGTCACATACTCTTTACAATTCGAATTTTCGAAAGCTAAATAAAATTTGTAAACATTCAGACCACGACAATCGCTGTCGAAATGGCCCGGGCACGCAGTTATGTTGCCTTTCAAGCATTTACCATATATATCTAGATCGCCACGGAGAATCGTTTTAAGTTCGTTCACGTAATTCCATCTGTTGTTGGTTCCAGCACAGTTGCTACCCATCACAGCAACTAATTTCCTTTTGGTCTTCTTCAGAAAATCTTTTGTAAAATTATTATATTCAACATTTACATACGATCTAGATATTACTCGTCCGTATGGTACCGGAATATCGCTATCCATTCTATAAGTCATTGACCAGTTGAACAGACCATTATAGTCTGATATTTGCTGGTTCCCATAGAGGAAAGTATGCATCGGTGATTCGTCGGTCAAGAAGATCCATCTTTGTTCCCGCCGTTTCCTAAGTGGCAAATCTGATACGGATTTCGTCAAGTGTAAATGAAATATCACTGCATCCGCTACATTTATGTCTTTCGACCGGTACGACAACATGCACTCTGTCACCGAGCAATTTTCCCATGGCGAATACCTGAAAACAGTCTTTTCCGTATTCCCTTTTGTTGTATTTATTCTTAATTCTTAAATTCCTTATACTACTATTTTTATGAACGTAACGTCGCTATTTTATTAACTTTTTGTTCGTAAAACGTTTGATGTGTCTGCGTTCCAAGAATTTTCCATGCATCCAAATTAAAATTAAAAAAGGCCCATTTTTTGTATTAATCCTCGGTGGTGGTAAACTTCCTTCAGAAGACAAGAGCCACCTTCCAAGCGAAGTCATGCTAGCAATCTGATACGATAGAAGACACGAATTAATGATTTAGTAAGCAGAAGAACTCATACTAGTAACATAGTTTTTATAAAAATGAATAAGCATTGGTTCGGACTGGTTAACTCTTTGGCAAAGAGTAGGGATTTAGGGATACATACACAGTGTTGGGATATGGTCCATCTTTTCTCGCGCATGCGCGGCGATTTTGGCCTCAGTAAAGTAAGATTCTCGATAAAATGGGATACCTTGAGCACCCAGCAGAATTTTAAAAAATTGGTATGATTTGATTCTGAAAAATGAATGTATAACATGTGTATTTGTGTACATTTTGTAACTCGTAGGACACGTCCTGAAGTCTTTTTGTCCGGAATAGATTGTTTCGATACTTTCCCGCCAATATAACTGTCTTAGGGCTCCACTACCTCGTCATCATGATATAGATACGTTACTGTTCTGGCCGCGCATGCGCGAGAAAAGATGGACCATATCCCAGCACTGTACATACAACGAGAGACGACCCTTGAGAGAGAACTACTTTTTTAGAGAGAGACGAGATAATACAACCAATTTAAAGGGCCATTCGGTAAGGATCGATAAATTTCGGCAATGCTCGTTGTACTGCGCTAAAATTCAAGTGTTGGGTTAGCGTTGGTTAGCGTTCTTCTCACAGTATCTCATAGTTAATACTGCAGAATTTATTTTCTTCCTTCTATAAGAAAATACGAAACATCAAATATGGTTCTACGGTCCTACATGGTGCCGATGGTACTTTTCGGGTTATGGATCGGTCATTCCTGTTGAAAACTTAGAGCCGTGCGTTCGTGTATTTATACATTTTGTACTGCTTAGTTTGTACATTTTAAGAAAATATTTTCTTACATTATTCTTTTTTATTTATTTTTTATTTGCCGTTTCTGTGTTTTTTATTTTCTTTGCTAGAGTTTCATTTGCTTTATATAAGTTTTCTTCTACATTATATCTGTCTCCGTTTCTTTTGTCTTTTTTGAGTAAGCGTTTTTTACAATGTCTTTTTCATCTAATTGGCTTTTGTTGCACTTTTACGTTTTTACAGTTCTTTCTTTACTTATTTCTGCTTTTTTTTGCTTGTACTTTTTATATAAAGGGTTTTACATAAGCTAAAGTAAGTACCAAAAAATTGTATCCCTACTCTTTGTATTAGTCGCACGATTGCGATAGTGCATTTCGCTCCTTGATGATGGCAACCTGTTCGGGCCCAATCATATCAAAGATTGGCCGAGGGCCGATTAAAAAAAAATTTTAAACGAGTAGCACTGAAAATTCGATGATAACGAACGCGCGAATGAAATAGAAAACAATAAAATATGCTAAGAAAAACGCGAACGTACCTGATCGCTGCTGAAATTTCGTTCTCTCGGTAAAAATCTCGTAACGTTCAGTATCTCCGTCGGATACTCTGATTGTTTCTCGGCGAATTTCTTCGTGATTCTTTCGCGAAAGTAGCTCGGAAAAGTGAAAAAGATCGCACAAAATATCGACCAGCCGATACACAGATATAGCAACACTCGAATATATCGCGGTGTTCTGAGCATTGTAGTTTCCAGTATCTCGAGAAAGGTTCGTAGCAAGTACTAAGCGAAGCATATCGGCACTTGGTCTTCACTCCGTTTCTATTCTTCGCAGAACTCTGTTTCTCGTTCTTGCAAATTGCTTCACGACAACTATATGCAATGCAGGAACAACAGGTTACACGACGGCAACAAAATAGAAAAATTTAGGTTAACGTTGATAGGGCTACAAAAGAAAACAGAGGGAGAACAAAGGAACTTTGCAAAAAGGAATAATTCCGGGCAACAATCGACAAGGCTACCTTTGACGTGCATTGCAACTGATCGTTGATCCCGATTGTCTTGGTTAACCATGTGTGACGGTCCTTATGGTGCAGTAAGTTGCGAACGTTACCTCCAACACTGACAAAATATTACGCGATTCTTGACTATCTAAAGTTTCAAATAGATATTTCCATTTTTTTTTTTTAATAAACCTACATTATTATATTTCTATAAGATAGCGTAATATTGATAAAATACATTGCTGGCGAAGTTCCTCGCAGAGAAACGTCCATTTGGAGTTTGTACTTTTCTTTAATGATAATTATAATGACTAGAATTCCTGCACATTAAGCTTTCAAAGTCACAGCTATCTATAACTGGTATGCACTTATTCATTTCAAACTATTCTTACTTTTCTGTACGTAGACAGCGTACATCTAATAGCATCTAAATATTTTGTTGTTAGACATGAATCATTGAATATTTTACGGTTTTCAAATGTTTCGAAATTTTGATATTTGAATAGTAGATACTATTTTTTAATTTTTAAATTCGATGTTATGAAATTGTCTATTCGATATTGATACCTAATTTATATTTTAATTTATAAGTATTTAATTTAATTAAATGCATAGTTTAATTCAATTATACTTCGAAGTAGCCATACCATCTTGCATTTAAGAATTACAATCGAATGGTTGGATTCAATAATTGACCGACGAAAGACGGCTGCCAATTTATAATACGATCACTTCATTGGTTGCTGCAAAGGAGATATTCTTCTCTGATTGCTGTTAATCGCATGAATTACAGTTGTAATAATTTTGATGAGTATATGATTCTATCGCGAAAATACGTTCTTTAAATTGATTCGTTAGCATTAAAGATTCTTTATTATTTATTATTATAATAATAGAGTAACCATTTTTGTCCGCATGTAACGGTTAGCGCTGCACTTATTGTTAGTGATGGGCACCATCGACTAAAAACTATCGACTAAGTCGATAGTAACGATAGTCACTAACTGCTAATTTCAGTGGACTACTTTTTTGAACCATCGAACTATCGACTAAATTGAATTGTCTGAAGCTGTCGCTTGAACCATCGATGTATCGAGCTATTGACTGAAGCTGATCTAACCTTAACATAGTTATTAATTGTACACTTTATAAGGTGTATCCTATGATCGTAAAGTGCATTTTGATCTATTTCCCGCATGATTACATTGCAAATTCGTGCAACTAGTATTTAAAGTTGCCTATAGACAGTGTTGGGATATGGTGCAAGATTTTACGCGCATGCGCGGCCAAAACAGTAATGTATCTATATCATGATGACACAGGTAGCGGAGCCCTGGACAGTTATATTGGCGGGAATGTATCGAAACAATTTTTTCCGGACAAAAATCTTCAGGACGCGTCCTACGAGTTACAAAATATACACAAATACACATGTTATGCATTCATTTCTCAGAATCAAATCATATCAATTTTTTAAAATTCTGGTGGGTGCTCAAGGTACCCCATTTTATCGAGAATCTTACTTTACTGAGGCTGAAATCGCCGCGCATGCGCGCGAAATCTTGCACCATATCCTAACACTGCTGCCCACCACTATTTCCGTTTCCGTCTTCAGGAAAAGTTCGCAGCAAGACGAGCACGTGCACAAAAAATGGTAAGTCCTTCAACAACAATTAAACACTATAAACAATCTGTAAATTGAATAATAGAATAATAAAAACATTCAAATGATTCACAGAATAACAACGATAAACTTTCGTCAAAAAATTTAACCGACTTATCGAAAGAACACATACTACAATGTATCAGTGCCATTTTTCATTTGACTGAAGAGCAGCTGAAAGATAAAAATGCTTTATTTGATGGAGAGTACCATCCAGTATTTATGCAAGTAACATGCATAAGAGTACCAAAAACACCGAGAAGACAAATGAGGATGTAAGTCTGTAATTGCAAATAATTTTCAAACACATTTGAAGGAAAATATTTTTGTTTCGTTATATATTACTATATTGATATATTGAACGCACAAATGATTATACTTTTTTAATAACCAATGGATCCTTATGAAGAATCATGATTATATTTTTCAAGAATGATGAAACTATGCATTTATAATATATAAGTCTATTCTAATAAAAGATAATTGCAGCTCACAATTTCCTTTTCAGACTACTACCACATTCAATAGTTACACCAGACGATGAAGTAGCGCTCTTTGTAGGCGATTTGCGAAGAGGCAAAAGACAAGACAATGACATTACAATAGACCATTATGAAGAATTATTACGCAAACATGGCTGCAAAAACATAAAAAGAGTAATATCATTGAATCAAGTGAAAACAGAGCATGACCAATATGAATTAAAGCGGAAGCTTGTGAACAGCTATGATCATTTTCTGGTAGATGGAAAAATTGCTGGTCATTTGTCTCATTTATTGGGGAAAGAGTTTCACAAAAAAAGAAAATTACCAACTTCTATCAGAATGCAAAGTAAAGATTTGAAGCATGAAATAGAGTATGCTTTAAGAAAGACTCCTATGCAGTTGCATTCATGTGGGGATACTCATATTGTTCAAATTGGACATACGTCTATGACAGAAAAAGAAATTTTAGAAAATGTATATGCAGCATGTGGTCATTTGTCTAAACATTATCCAGGAGGTTGGATTAATATACGTTCTATTCGTTTGAAAACAGCTAAAAGTCTGGCTCTTCCCATCTACACATCATTGAGTAAGTATTGTGGTTCATTTGCATAAAAATGATTAGCAAAATTTTTCTCGGATTTTTTCTTAACTTTTCTTTAATTTACAGGAAATAAAAATTCTGTTAAAATACCGGTGGTACAACCTAGAAGGCCAAAAGCATACCATAACGTGACTGATGAATTAAGTACTATTGAGCGAGATGGAAAAGTAACTGTTACTCCAGAGGGAGATGTCATCGTTGAAACAGAAGGAAAATATTAAAAACGTGTAATGTTAATAAGAAATTGTAATAATTTTTGTATTACTGTATTAAATCTAGTAAAGAAAGTTGAAAAATTTATTTTTCTACTCACTATCCTATTATATGTATTTGAAATATTTCATTATTGCATTTTAAGAATTCCACTCTTGCTTATACATAATATGTTTCTATTAAACATTATATTTGTAGTCTTAATATATGTGGGCAAATGCAGAAACCATAATGATTAATATAAAATTGTTTGGTCTTTCTTAGAAATACTTTGATATCCATTTGCTGGCACTGTTGGAATGATATTTGGGACACTGTTCGTGTTTTGCATATACTTATGTGAATTCACATTGTCAGTAACAACCTCGATTTCTTGGAAATTCTGAAGTCGTTGAACGTCTTTATCTTTTCTTAACTTAGTGTTGGGCAGCTTTTTCAACTTCACAACCTGGTTACAGTCAATATTTAATTCTTGGCAACATACTTCGATTAATGTTTGATACGTCAGATTGTTGTGAGGTAATTCAACTTCTATGAAGTCTGGATCAAGAGCATCAGCGATACGAATTTTTAACACTAATTCTAAAATGCAAAATGTATTAGAACAACATTACTAAAGTATACAAAAACACAGATCAATGACAAGTGTCTCACCATCCATGTATAAATTGCTCCCTATTCTATGCATTCCCAAATCTACATTTCCTTGTACAAGATCACTTTTCAAATACTGTAACATGCCATTATGCATTGTTGCATCGTGTAATGCTAATTGACAATCAATTGATGTTTCCAAAAGTTCCAAAATTTGTGGATTGGTGCACAGAAATTTTGGAGTTGCTCCAAAGTTAGATTTAATATTTTTATCTGCTCCGTTCTTCAAAAGTAGAGCAACTATATCTACATAATCATTTTTACATGCCCAATGTAAAGCAGTCCTTAAAAGAAAATATATATTGTAGGATTATGAGGGTGTTTAAAATCTATAAAATAGATTTATAACATTTACAACAGTATGACTACAGTGTCACAAATAGTCAGACAAATACCATCCGTTATCATTATATCGTGCATTAACATCGGCTCCTAGATTAAGCAATTCTTGAACCGCATCTATGTCACCAATACTGGCTGCTTTTCTTAAACGTTCTCCCAATATTTTCTTACTGTCCATGTTATCATAGGTAGACAAGAAATCTACAAGTTTCACATTTTTTTCCATCGTAGGTTTATCCGAGACATTTTTAAATTAACGCAAGTAACATTTTAACAATAAATTCGATTATCAATCTGTGCAACTTTGTTCAATTTGTACTATTTCGGCATGTACGCCATTGAACAAAACATGTATGTAGTTGTTCACTCTGTTCTTGTCTTTCGACAGGTGTCATGAAAATCACACGGAGAATCCAGGAGAATCTTCCGTACGACAATAATACTCCTCTCGCTAATCTATACAGGGTGTCCCAGGAAAAGTGTAGGAAAAAAAGGGGTGATTCCTGAGGTGATCCTAAACACATTTTTCCTTTGTCAATTCGCGGCCAAACGTTTTATTTTCGAGTTGTTAAGAAAAACACGGACCAATCAGAGCGCGGCTATAGCAGACGGTTTCCAGCTCGGCCAATGGCAACGCCAAGTTCAATGGGACTTTTCGTCGAGCCGGAATCCGTCCGCTATAGCCACGCTCTGATTGGTCCGTATTTGTTGTTAATAACTCAAAAACAAAGCGTTTTGCTATGAACCTCGAGAATCGTCCCTTGCTTTTTCCAGAGAGGAATTGTAGGAATTCCTCTCTGCTTTTTCCTACAGTTTCTTTGGGACATCCTGTATATCGTCAGAGAGGAAATTTCTTCCCTGATATTGTAAAGAGAGATCAATTCTGGCCGCATTTTACGCCATCTCTCAGTAGATGCTGACATTAGTATTACAATTCACTATCCACATCTACCTAGCCTATCGCCATTTCAGAATAAAAATTTGTTTTAAGACGCGTTGACATTTGCTAATCCCATTGTTACTTATACAATATTGTTTCTTGAAAGAAAATACGTGGTTGTAGCTAATTAACATTAGAATGGGCGAAGATTACAATGGAGGTAAGCATTCTAAATATTTCTAAGAACACTATGTTCTTCGCCACTGTTCCCGCGTTACAGCCAGGTAAATAAGTCGGTGATTGTAATGGCCGGAGAAACGCATTCGTGAAAGTGATAAACATACCTTCAGACAATTTTCATTACAATTTTTTCATAAAAAAGAACAAAACTCTTGTCTGCGAGTCATCCACAATTAATTTCAACGTAAACCGAGCAACATCCAGTCATTCTTCACAAGATTCTGCGAATTTGTCGTTAACCTGATAAACAAGCATCTAAATAGGAAGATTGTTCTTATGGGTATACTTTTCATCATATATTAAGAGTTTTGTATCCTTTAAGGTTACCTTTGTTGCGGATTAAATTACATTTAAAAACCATATTATTTTTGTAATTCAGATATTGAGAATGCACATAACATATATGTATATATATATATGTGTATATATATATACATATACATATATATGTGTTGTATATAGACAATTACTCCATTAATTATTCATGCATTTCTAGAATGAAAGTATATTGGAAACAATTTCATAAAACTATATTTTATCAAATAAGGCAAATCTGTTATTTATTGTTAAGAATGATTAATTTTGTATATTTTTCGTAGATCGAGATCGCCAAGACCGAGACAAGGATAGGGACAGGGACAGAGATCGTGATAGGAGACACAGATCTCGTAGTAGAGAACGTAGGAAACGTTCGCGTTCACGGTCAAAAGATCGAAGAGATAGGAAAAGGAGTAGTTCACCCAAAAAAAATCGTAGTTCTAGAAGGAGAAAGCCATCACTTTACTGGGATGTACCACCACCTGGATTTGAGCACATTACTCCTTTGCAGGTAAATGTTTTTAACATCCTAACATGTTGATTACCGATCATATATTTATATGTATATTTGAGTTTATAACACTGACATGTTCACATGTACACTTATCATTTGGATACAGTATTCTAATATTAATTGCATTCACTAAGTTATAAACATTATTGTTTGTGGCACAAAGTCATTGGAAAGGTCAGTTCTGGTCAGTAGTGATCACCACGGCAGTCAACATGTTACTATATTCAAGTTGTAATTTAACTTTTGAAATAATTCTGAAACTATTATTCGAACAGTATAAAGCAATGCAAGCTGCAGGACAAATACCAGCTAATATAGTAGCTGACACACCACAAGCAGCGGTACCAGTAGTTGGTAGTACAATTACTCGACAAGCAAGAAGACTTTACGTAGGAAACATTCCATTCGGTGTGACTGAAGAAGAAATGATGGAGTTTTTCAATCAACAGATGCATCTTTCTGGACTTGCACAGGCTGCTGGAAATCCAGTATTAGCGTGTCAGATCAATTTAGACAAAAACTTTGCTTTCCTAGAGGTATAAATGTTTGCTTGAAAATTAAATTATTATGCTTCTCAAAATGTCTTAGATTACAAAATACTTATTTCATTCTCTTTTAGTTCCGTTCGATAGACGAAACGACACAAGCCATGGCGTTTGATGGCATCAATTTTAAGGGGCAAAGTTTGAAAATAAGAAGACCACATGACTACCAACCGATGCCAGGAATGACAGATAATCCAAGCATGAACGTGCCAGGTACGGTTCCCGGTATGTTTTATACATACTCCTTATATATGTTATATACTTTTAAAAAACATTGTCTTTTGCTATTACATTAATTATAATGTATCTTCTCATGATTTCAGATTCTCCACACAAGATCTTCATTGGTGGTTTACCCAATTATTTGAACGAAGAACAGGTATGTAGGCAAATCCGTGACCCAATATTTCGTTTATTGCACACCTTTGGATGCAATTTTTAGTCACTGATGTCGATACTTGAATTAATCTATTTTGCTTGATTGAGATCGCAAAAAAAAATATGGAATATACAGAATACGTTTAAATGATATCAGAGATTAAATGAATTGCGCTGCAGTATAACAATGCTGTAGGATTACTTTAACTATATGCTAGTTCTCAGCATTGTGAGACATACCAAAGGATTACATTATAACATAGGTATTTAGCTATTTAGCGGAGTTCAAAACTTACGAAGATGTGTCAACTATCCAAATGCCATAGAGGTACGTATGTGTATCCATTGGATTCCAGCGTCGACTAGGTGTGTTATTTAAACTAGTTGAATCAGGTTGCAATTCCATTCGTGTGTCTGGCCAAGATTTGGCGGTGTCGAACATTGTTGCCCCTTGGAAAGTTCATCTCTCCTCGAATCGTCATTATTCGTTAGCAGATAGGGAATTGGTTGTTAGTGGTGTTGCAGCATTCAGGCGGCATGCGGTTGCAGCAGTCGCGTTTATTTACAGTTTTTTGAAGATCATCGTGGACCCAGCCAAGGGAATACGAAATACCTTGTTGTCTTCACACTCAGGAACTTCCAACATGTATATCAAATCAGACATTGTAAAGGGAAGGGTGTAGGAGAGAAGAGTAGTTGTATTTGGAATAATTATGGAAATTGAGAATTGTTAGGTGCGAAGGATTATCTTCAGTAATAAAGGTTCTTTGCATTCCAACATATCTAGAACACTTTTACAGAATCAGTTTATTCTCCTGCTATGGTATTTGCATCCAAAACAGATTTTTTAGGACCACAAGAGATAAATCAACGTTTTTTCGAGTGCATTGGTTCCATTTTTTTTTGTTTAATGGGATTACAGGGTCAACACATAAATCTTATGTGCATCTGGTAACAGCTCCAAGTCCTTTGGCATCTATTCTTTTCAGGAGTATCTTTTCTCTTGCAGCTGTTTTCTTTACAGGCTTTTCAGGCTTTACAGCTCTTCGTCCTTGTGCCTTGATACATTTACAGGTTACACGAATGAACTTATATGTGTTTATAAGTATCAGTAATGTGCATTTGTACAAAGACAAAGTGCCAAGAGAAAGTAAGAAAATCAAAGTCGTTAAAAATGTGATTATCTTGAATGTCGGAAAAGTGTTTTTACAGTGATACGTTATTGAAGTAATACAATCAAAAAAAAAAAATAAGAAAAGAAACAAACATACAAAGAAATATAACCATTTGGTTATTGTATAGTAACTGTGGACTGATACCAGTGCCCTTTCTCCCCATTTCTTAGCTTAGGGTCGCGCCGATCAAAAGCATTTGCTTACCACTACCACTACTTCTACCACTACTTCTACCACTACTACTACTACTACTGAACATGACAAAATACCACACTGCCTGGAGAGAGGCTAGCCCTGTCCCTCGAGGCAAGTACTTATATCATTTTCATGCCTTCGTATTGGGCTTTTGCGACTTTTGCAGCCCCATTTTTGAAGATTTTGGTCCTTCTGTACAAATGGTGCGTTTTCTAATTCGATAGTATTTTTATTGATAATAGCGTGTTGCTTGCATACATGAGTATGAATGGTGCTATTAGGGAATACCGAATAGATAGAAAGGATAAAACGGTAAAATCTATATAAAAGTACGAAACTTCTGTAGTCAATTAAATCAAGTGGCTTAGTCTCCCAGGTGGTTATAATGTTTAAGATAAATTCAAGTTTAGTCAGAATCATAGTCTTCACAATGATATAGTTCTTATTGAAGTATATGCATAGAAGTGCCTGGAATGTCTTGATTAAATCATGTAATTCTTAGATTATGTATGTACTCTTTTAATCAATACAGGATAAGGCTGTATCTGCATATGCTTTGATAAACTAGTTGAGACACTTGTAAAACATCTAATTATTGAGCCGTGTGCATCACACTGTTACTTGGAACATACCAACTTCCGGTAACAATAGTAAATCTTCATTAAATGCAACATGCTGTTATCTCTGCTTTAGAGTTTTCAGTACTTCAGGGAAATGGAAAAACGTAAGTAAATTTAAGGTACACTTCTTTCTGAAGAGAGAATCAAAATGAGTGTGGGAGAATTCCGCGTTTGAAGAGCAAGAGTGTTCTGTTCGAAATATTGACAAAAATCTGTTCCAGACTGGAGTAAAACTTTTGTATGTAAGAAAGATATTGTGTGAAGATGTTAAATGGAAATCAAATAGGCGAGATATAACACATCTATCCTTTCATACTGAATTCTTTATTGTTGGATTATGCAACTTATATCAACACATCGATATAATAAATAATCATCTTTATCAATTCCAATTTAAACTTATTCTTTCGTAATTTGAAAGCATATGATAATAGTTCAATTTTATTACATGTTTGCAATTAATGATTATAATTGCTGCACATTAATGGAAAAGATATGAGCATTATCAATCCTCAGATGGGGTGTTAGCCTGGTATTATTTTGACCCGGCTTTTCAAAGTCTTCATTAAGCTTTTCTGGCAGCTAATTTTAATTGTTATCTATTCGTACTAGCTTTAACCTTTCGGGAGCCGACATTTTCTATACAAAACTTGAATTTTCTTCATGAAAAATGTATACACACAAACACACAAAACCAACACGTTACTCAAAATTCCGAAGTTTATCTTTGGCCACTATAGTGGCCATCCCGGCCATCTAAAGGTTAATAACGATGCATATATAATAAATGAATAAATAACGATCTAAATTGGTTTAGATGTCATCGCTTATGAAGTCTTAAAATCTGTTCACTTTCTGAGGGTGAAGATTGAGTCGATTAAAAAAAAGAGTTGCATAGTCTACGCTGTTCTACATGATCCTACGGCAACATAAGTAAATAAGTAATGTTATTTTCGTAACACAGGTGAAGGAGTTATTGATGAGCTTTGGACAACTAAGAGCATTCAATCTAGTAAAGGATTCAGCTACAGGTCTATCCAAGGGTTACGCATTCTGCGAGTATGTTGACGTGTCAATGACTGACCAAGCAATTGCTGGATTAAATGGGATGCAGCTGGGAGATAAGAAACTGATCGTTCAACGAGCTAGCGTAGGTGCCAAAAATCCTATGATTGGTGCACAAGCTCCAGTACAAATTCAGGTGCCTGGACTGTCCATGGTGGGCACCAGTGGACCAGCAACTGAGGTAATATAGTTAATTTCAAATATATTTTGTTTTATTAACCATATTTGAATGTTATAACAACTGTTCCAATAACGTACGTAGGTGCTTTGCTTACTGAACATGGTAACTCCCGAGGAACTAATGGAAGAAGAAGAATATGAGGACATTCTAGAAGACATTAAAGAAGAATGTAACAAATATGGTGTGGTTCGATCAGTGGAAATACCAAGGCCTATAGAAGGTGTTGATGTACCTGGATGTGGAAAAGTACGTATTACAATAATATATACATTACTTTTTTACAAAGTCTTTTATTAAATATAAACATGTTCTTTTTTAACATTCTTGCTGTTTTGTTTCAGGTATTCGTCGAATTTAATAGTGTGATCGATTGCCAGAAAGCACAGCAAACCCTTACAGGACGAAAATTCAATAATCGTGTTGTTGTGACATCTTATTTCGATTCTGACAAGTATCACCGCAGAGAATTTTAAATAATAGAATTATTTCTCTTTTCATACCGATTAATAATTAACTACCAATGTATAATATATATATTGAATTAATAATCTAACAAGCTCGAAAATTGATAATTTTCTTTTATCCAAATGTACAAAGCCAATTGTAATTGATTTCCGACCGTATTGTCCAATTGAATGATGTTTGTTGTAACTTGCGGATCTTTCGATAACGATATAACCGTATTTAATTAATGTGTAATTTATGAGACATAATATTTCACAATTTTGAGCTAGTAAAAGAATAAAAAGTAATACGAAAGGTACAATTATACGAGCGATGTTATTTAATTTCAATAATCAATTAATTAAAAAATACCTATACTAACATAGCAAAATTTATAAAATTTTATTTTGCTGAAGCATTTATTACCAGTAAATTCGATTATTTTTTTATTATAAAAAATCAAAATATGCTGACGTTTATTTTATCTTTTTTACATGATTATAAAATAAAACTATCACTCAATGACCTACTGGTCACATCGTCTTGAATGTTTTTATAAATCAACACCACATTGTCACTGTACTCATACAAAATCTTTTTTTTTATCTGTACTCAAGTTTTGGTATATACTTAAATTTAAGCATCATTTTGCAAAGCAGGAGTATACACATGTCCTTCTCCAGTGTCAGCATTGTCAACCACAAATTTTTGTAGCACCGCGTAAAGTCCACCGCCCGCGATCAGCATACAAATACCTATTAATACAACTATAGTCCATGCTGGAATAGCAGTTCCCCCTAGAAAATTTAACATACTTATTATATCTGCTGTCACTCTTCTTGCAATTAATTTTATATATTTTTCACTTACAGTAGTATCGTCGGTTAATCGTTTTCCGACCCCTTAAAATTTTGCGCCTCGCGTCGACTTCATCCATAAAAAGTCCTGCGATCACTGTTCAAAGTCATTTGATTAATATGAAGTGATTTTTATTTTAATATGTAGTTTATTTTTAATATAATATAAATTCTCTGTGTTAGATAAAAAACATTGTCGATAATTCTATCGTGTTACAATAAAATTTAGTAATTTATACAATTTCAGTAGGAAATAAATGCTTTCGTAAAGATGTATTTAATTTCGTACTTTGTAGAAATATTGTCGACTAGTTTTGGTGTGCATTAAAAAGATAGTTCGGAAATGTATAGAGAAATTGTCATTACTTCACAAATTGATCTTACAAGATTATTAATTGTTATACACCACAGAAATTCATGTATTTACTTACGTAAACCTATGGTAAAGTAGCACAATAACTTTTTCGAATACATTTTTTCATCAAATAGATGAAAACCTTTAGGATTAATGAAATTTAAAACCACTTTGTGACAGAAATAATTGGGTGGGTAAGGTAAAATCGCGTTAGGACGCCAAAGAGATATGAACGTGAATCCGCTGTGAATCAACGGTTTGATAAGGTGTATCTGATAACATGCATTTAGAAAATGGATCTTATCTGTTCTTGTAAGAGATAAAAAAAAAGTATGTTGCTTATCTATTAGGATTTTTAACGGAATCGACACACTTTACGAACTTTAGTAGTTTTTGTTTATCGATTATATTTCTTTGCAAGCGGATATATAACTGTATAACTTGAATATTAAGTAAATTGACGTATATTACATACATATATAACATTTAAAACGTTTAAATATATAAAAAACAGCTTGGTTTCGTTTCAATGAATTTATAATACAAGGATAATAATATATGTTTGTACAAATTTTTAATAAATATTTAAAAAAACTGGATATCCAAAAAGCAGCTGGTATTTAATCGTGCGGGGGAGTGCAGGTTGAAGATTCGGGTGAGTAGGAGTGGGATCTTGAACAGAAAAGATTCACGGTCAATTATAATATATCTCTTAATCGCATACGGACTTTTTATTCATTCAAAATCAAGAGAACAAAGTTACAAACGTCAGCCGGTTACATGATCATCGTGATACCATTTCGGTGGATTTCAAACTCACAAAAAGGACCCTCGAATCGAATGTGAAATCAAAGACCTTTTACTGTACCATGGCAGTATATTACATAAATATACCCTACTTATAACATATATCCTGAGTACACAGTATAAAGTAATTTAGAAGGAACATTGTATGTAACTAATATTTCCCCTAGTTTTATTACTAATCTTTCGAAATGTTTACTTGAATATTAGTTTAAATTTATAGAATATAAATTATTTATTGCAGCCAAAGTATTTTAAAAACAAGTGAAATTTCAATTTCGAAGGATAATATTTAAAACTGTTGGTATCAGCATTATATATATTCATTTTTGACAATAAATACACTCTTTGTGTTTCAAACATCATTCAACGCAAATATCGTGAAAATAAGACCTTCTGTAGATTGACAAATATAATTATCGTAATAATAGAAATAGAAACAACTGGCATATACAGCATGTATATATGTATATATATATATATATATACAAGGCATTCAAAACATCGTGTTTCACATAACAACCTGATCCGCCTGACGCAGCAGCACTCGTATTTTTTCCTTTTTTCACTTTCTTCATCTAATCACCCTATTTTCTTACTGTAACACATTCTCTCACTCCCTTTCTTTCTCTCTCTCTCTCTCTCCCCCCCTCGCTCTCTCTCTCTTTGTTTCTCACATGGAAACTGTAACTTCATTGGTATGAGATAATTTAGTGATGAGTATTCAAACCAACGTTAACGGCTTAAAACTCGAGCCCGCTCAAGCGCCTTAATGTTCAAACTAGTGTTGTAAAAAGTCAAAAGTTCGAATTTGGAATTCTACCAATTATTTTTCTAACTATTCGGATATTATTCTTATCGTGAAGTATATGTATATTAAGCGATCATATTTATCTGTCGATTTTAAATATTTACTTGTATTCTGTTTAATCTTTTCTAATAATTCGACAGTATATTATATGCTACTATAAATTCTTATCAAACTACTTCTCTTTCATCCCAAATACTATATTAGTATAATAAACTTTCAAAATCTTTGATTTTAGGTAACTAAGCAATTTGATAGCTTTCAAACTTAGTTTGAACTTTATTTACATCTCTAGTTCGAACATACATAAGCGGCTTGAATGTTTAAACCACCGCGAACAAAATTTAAATTTTTATATATTTCACTATATTAGAATGAAAGCATCGATAAGACAAAAATGAAATTGAACGAATTTGTTTTTAATAGTATCCTATGTTATGGCAAGCGAGTTTTGCCAATTAGTCCCTAACTTTTTCATCATAATACAGTGAGCAATATAAAAGTTTAAATACTTATAGATGCGTGATACATCCTGCATCCTCGCGTTGTCCCTTATGGTCTCGAGGATTGATGAAAAGAAGAAGACGCATACAGCGTTTGCAAGCTCGAACAGGTTGAAGTTTCTCCATCACTCTCACCCCACCCCTTCCGCCACTTCATCATTCTCCTCATTTGTTTCTATTCAGCACCATTATATTTTCGAAGAAATCTTCGCGCGAATAAATACATACTTAGTTTTTTAAACGTTGCCACATAACTGCCACAACTGAGTCCCATTATCATGACAATTCCAAGTTATGGCATTTTAAAGGAGTTCTCTGACGTTACAATCTACACGATATTTAACTTGAGAGTACAATAAATTCAATTCATTCGAGATAGAATTGTTAAGAAATTTGTTTCGTATAATAAAGGAAATGTAATACTGCATTTAAATATTTTACAGATGGTATTCTCAGAAAATGTTCAAGACCAATGATTATACTATCCCGTACAAGTTTGTTCATTGTAACAGTTTCCTTAAAAACAACTGTGTTTTATTCTCAATAGTTGGAAAACAAATTTATGTGTACATACATCTACACTGTACCTGATCATACTCCATTTGTTTACATAGACGTTGCGCACCTATTTCTGGATCTCATTTTACATGATGCAAACAAATTGTTTAATTCCGCTGAAACAGTGTAGTTTGAAACTGGCTCTTTTATACGTACATTAAACACAGACCCGTGCATTAATGTTTCAAATTACGGGTTACAACGCCGTATACACATTCGAATACATGTATATTATCGACCTCTATCTGATAACAAAAACTGCATCATCATTTATTCATTAACATATAAATATTCAGCGTATAAATAAAAAAATGCATGACAAACGTTATCTGGAGAAATACAGAAACATTTAGAAATAAACGTTACTTAAAATGAAAAAAAATCTGTACAGGTAATTATTGAGAAAGTTACATTCCTTAACAATATGAACAACCGGTTACATAAATAATTATACTAAATTAATAAATTCTTAGGTTTCGAGGTAATAAATAAATACATTATAATAATGATATACACTAATAATCGCATAACAAAATAAAAAAAGAAGGTAATAGAAAACAAAGTACGTTCTGTGTGATTATTCATAGATTCTTCGTTGCATTCGGTATCTTTTCATAATAAACTTTCTGATTTCAATTATATTTCAATTATATATCTTCGGTTTTGGAATTTGTAGAGCTAAGGTACGGAATTAAATAAAAAAATAAATATTGATAATATTGTAAAACGCTCGTGTCGCAGGGTAAGTACTAATGCTCTCTGCAATTGTTGTGATAATACTATAAGTACAGTTTGTTATTATACTTTTATTCGTGACATATCAAAAAAAGCTCAGCAAGAGTCAGAATGACACTTAAGTTCCTACAAATGTACGAAAAAAGCATTGATAAATGAAACTGTACTTTAGGTAATAGAGCATCTAAGGTAATTTCGCTAGACTTTACAAGCTACGTTAGAAGTGTCTCTAACAGTGGACTTAGTCGTTAGAGGTTCTCATCTAAATACGAATCTTTCTGTCTATGCTACAATCTAATTTCAATCAAAGTCACTTCGCAATTTCACTTGAAATACTGTATTTAGTGGATGGCATAATGACTTTAAGGTAGTTAAAGGTCAATGAGTCTTTTTTTTTTAAATTAACCTTTTCGGTACGATTGCAGATTATAGTTCACGATCACCGAATACTACAATTTGCTCATTCTTCTTCTTTTTAATAACCGTTGTAACTTGTTTTCAATAAATTTAATTCGGCATTTATGCATATTCAATATATTATGCATTCCCATCCGATAATTTACATTCCTATACTATATGTGTTTTCGTTCGCGCATAATTAACACATTGCTGATCAGCTGTTTTATGCAAAAATTAACGCGTGACACTGGCTACTTTCATAATCGGGTAAAACGATTAAGCACACATTATCCGACACAATAAATAATAATACAATGAAATCTTACAGATTTTGGCCTTCGATAATTATAATACAGAAGTTTTTAGGCCAGGCTAAAACGTTTGTGCATGAAAACACTGGTATATAGTTTGTAACCGGTCAAAAAGTTGTTATCAACGCGACCACAGGAAATAATTCAACGTGACGATATACAATTTCGTCATTCCTAGAGTTTCGGCCATTGAATTGCACTTCGTGGGTGTCTCTGCCGTACCAAAAAGGTCGAATTGGTGATGCTGTTACTCGAAGTATACTCACTGAAATGCATTCGAAATTAATATCTATTATTATTGTGTCCCTTAAACACTATTGCAATGTATTTCTTATGTTGGCTCGACGTATTGCTACCAGCCACGTTACCTCTCTCTTAATTTTTATTACATTTTCTTCTTCTCTCTTTTTTTTTTTAATAAAGTGACAATTCTTTTTTGCTTTTCAATACCCGAGATTGTTGCCGCCCATACCTCCTGTTTATTAAGTCAGTCGAGTTGTTATTGCGTTTTCAACGCTCTACCCTCATTGCAGAATTATACAGGATGTTCCGCATACAGTGGACAATCGATTGGAAAGTAATTTTACACACAAAAGTGAGTCGAAAAGAAAGAAGAACATTTTTTTGTTTAACGCTTCGTTTTCGAGTAAATCAAGTTTGAAAATTCAACGAATGCGCGTACCATTAGATAGGAATAGGCTGACACGTCTGATCATGACCAACCAATTCTACTTTCTGCTTATTACTAAAGCACACGAAAGCGATGAATCTTTATAAACAATTTTCTCGGAAACGCAGCATCAAATGAAAAATTTTATTCTTTCCTATCGGCTCACGTTTGCGTATAAAATTACTTTCCAATTGGTTGTCCACGGTATGCGGGACACTCATAACTAAATGCATGTGGTATTCTATGTATTCTTTCCAGAGGTCTCTATTTCACACGTGTTAAATGTATCCGTGATGCAATCCGTATAATTTTTAATGCACGGGTATCTGCATATTTAGAAATCTCTATTTGACGCATATACAAATACAGTATCAACAGATTCGTACTTTAATTCATCCATTGGTGAAAGACACTGGTAACCAAGCTACTTTTAATTAAATGTGTAGTGATAGCAACAACATCGGCCAGCTCAATGCGATGTTTTCGGGACGACTCTGACAAATAGAACAGAACTTTGAGATAAAGAAAGCTGTAGATACAATTTTAAGAAAATTGGTATCGATACTGTGGTATATGCAAATACACAGGCATCCATGTAGTAAAAAAGACACAAATTAAAATACGAATACATTAACAAACGTGAAACAGAAATCTCTAAATACAAAGAGAACACGGATTTTGAATTCCTCAATACACGTCCAAAGTTGTGACCTCCAATTCTTCTATCTCCCGACAAAATATTAATTTCACATTAATTAATATTCATATTGTTATATATTATATATAACATGCCATTTGCATACATATATACCATATAACATTATAAATTAATTTCATAATATATCCTGCAAGTTTGCAATATTTTTTATGCAAGAGCAAAGATCTTTGAAAGCTCTCGTGTCGTGTTCGTATGAACGTATTTAGTATATAGTTATGTTACTATTGTGGTTACTTCAGAGTAACAAGTATATTTCTAGCTGCGGACCAAAGACAGCGGCGTTTCTTTTACAATGTTATCGTTCGTTAATAATAGTGTTAATATTTAATAAATAGATACCGCAATTATCATTGAACGTACTTTTTTTTAAACATACATATATATAATATATATTAGATACATGTATATATATATATATATATATATAATATATATTATTTGTTTGTGTAATAAATTAATTGAATATATTACCGCATAGTCGGGTATGTTCTACGTGCTAAATTTTTAGGTTTAAACTTAGGTTTACCTTGTGGCTAGCTGATAGTACGATCCGAGCTGTTTTTCTTCGTTTCGCTTAATGGCGTAGTGGAAATATTCGTCGAGGATGTTGAAACAATGTCCTTGGACAGACTACCGTTCGGTGTTAATTTGTTGCTACTATCTTGCGAATTGCTGCTTTTTTTATTGTTGTCACAATTCTTTGCGCTACCGCTAGTGACTTTACATGGTTCATTACACTCATGCTTAGTACTGTTTTTTTGTTCCTTCATCATTTCACTGTTTTCTACACTGCTGCCGCTTTTAAAGATACCTTCCTTGAGCAGTACTTCTCTAAACGTGGCCAAAGTTTTACGTAGCGTTATGCAAAACCCTCTAGATGCCGGTATCAACGGAAATTCTGGGAGAATCTTTTCGTCTAAAAGAAGAAAACAATATTATTTTATGGACTTACTTTAACCCTCATGCAGTCTTTTCGTAATGTCTGACCAATTAAAAGTTTTTCGCTGTATAATTGATTTTTGATAGGCAATTTACTTAAAATTTTAGGACATAAGCTTATTTTCGCTTTTGAAGAAATTGCAAGGAAAATGTGTTTCAAAACGAGTTCAATTCCGTTTTCAATACCGTAGTAAAAATAATAATTAAATAAAATTCAAATTATAATGATCTGATTTCATTATAATTAGAATCTCACAATCAGACAAAATATAACATTTTATCAATCATTGCACCATCTTACACTCACCTTAACGTATTGTATTATTGCATAACAAATATTTTAGATGCGAAGACTATGCAAAGTAAGTTATGAGTATTATAATTATTAAGTATATAATAAAGTATAATTCTTTTTTTTGCGTTTTGAATGTTTTCTTTTTATTCAATCTAAGTGTTCGAAAATGATCATCAATAACTTTAACATTATTTTAAGCGAAGACCGTGTGGGGGTTAAATTACTATATAGGTAACAAGAAGGAAAGTGAAAATGATTGTGACATACCAACGTCGGATATCTGTTTAAACGTAGTGGGTGTTACCGGAGACAGTGGATGTTGATTGTTGTGTTGTTCAGATATTTCCATCCACAAGTCTAATCTCTGTAAAAATTTCTTCGAGTGTCTCTTGAAATGTTCGACGATAATGTCTTTGAAAATAGCTGGCGGGTGTTGTAGGAGTTTTGTCTGCGCTTGAACTAATTTCAGCACAACCATTTCATTATACATCCTTGAATTCTCCCTTCCTTCTTGGGAGCCCTTCTGTTTCTCAAACCCGGCTTCGTTAAAGTACGGTTCGGGTACTAGAATAAGGCCCTGAATTGAGACTATAACTTGCAATAACGTTGAAGAACTTGTCCATACTTCTGTTCCACGACCAGACCACGTTCCAAGCAGACTCACGCATACTTTACCATCTTCGTAGAGATTTGGATTCAATCTGTCGTTACAATAGGATATGTAATGGCAGAGTGGAGGAGCGACTGGGTAATCGGCAGACAATTGGAAATCAAACAGGAAGAGACCATCCTCATATGGTGTTTTTTCCGGTCCACGAAACATTACCGAATATAAATCTATCCTATCTTCGAATCCTTTCACCCATATGCCCGGTGGAAGCGAACTCTTCAAGAGCTTTAATTCCTTGGAAACAGTGCGGAAAAAGTTGGTGGGATCTGTTGGTTGGAACATGGTTAATTTAAATTTATGACTATCTGGGGCCGTTTCCTCTATAGAAAACCCTTCTCCTTCTGCATATATCGGTGGTGGAATCTCCACAGAAGATTCAGACGGCTCCTGTACTAATTCTATGCGTGTCTCTTCTTCCTTCTTCTGCTTCTTCAAAGGAGACGAACCCTTCTCGGCATCGGACAACGACATCTTCGACAATCCAAATCGCTTCGAAACTTCTGCGTGCGCCAGGACAAGTTGTGCCTTTATTAAGGTGCAAAGTTTCACGCAGACTTGAGAACCCGCCACATGGGAACTAGTTATGTGTGTCTGCGTCTTCGTAGCTTTGTGCGCTTCGGGTTTCTCCGCTGAACGATCGTGCACGTTGTTTGCATCTTCGCTAAGCAGAAATTCTCCACTCGATTCACTCGAACCGGATTCTTTCTTCGAATTTTCAGCAGAATATAGTCCAGAATCTTCTGGATTTGGATTGACATTGATGAACAATCGATCGCTCGATTCTTCAGCTTTCTCGTTCCGGTGTTTGTCTATGTCTTCATTGCTTTTATTATCGACAGATTCCGTCATATCCGTTACTGTAATTATTTTCTCGCTGCTTTCTATATTATTCTTTTCTATGTTTTCCTCGGATTCGCCGGGCTTATGAGTAAATAATCTCGTTACTTGATCCGCCATACGTTGCGCCACGTTGGCTCGACCACGTTCTCGAACTCTTTCCAATAATCCTTGGAAATGGCTTTCGTGAAAAAAGGAAGTACCCATAAGCTTGTCCATGTGTCGACAATCTTTATATACTTCTAATAACCTCCTCATGACTTCGGTCGTCTGAAGCGATGGGTTCTGGGTGAAGATTTCTTCCAGTCTAGACATCGCGATTCGGGCTTTTTCAATGTGCGCGGCCAATTTCGGCTTTATATTTACTAACTCCGTTTGTTCTGTTCCATCGGTGTCGGCGATAAAACAATCTTCCAATTCAGTTTCCCACGATGCGTCCGACGATACGTCATCCCACAATTCACCTTCGTCACTGTCATATTCGCCTACCTTGTACAGATCTTGAGGCCAACACATACTTACGTGCCCATCGACCCACCACACTTTAACTCGACCCTCTGGATAATTATCTAGCACTTGACCAGCAGTGCATCCAGCGTCTTCTCCTTCAAAATTGGCTATTCGAATTACTAACGTGCCAGGTCTGTATTGAAAATCTGGATGATCCTTCAAATCGTATACACTGACTTCGCGTTCTTCTATCAAAATTGGTCTAACAAATATTTACGCAGGTTAATATTGTCTTTCCTCGAAATTTTCTTCATTTCAATTGCGGGTATAGAAAGGATCACTTACTGTGGACTCTGACTAGAAGTATATGTTTTGAACCATTTTATTTTTGCTGTTCTACCTTGGTGATCAACGCTTTGAACTACACCGTACATTCTGGATTCTTCCTTCTGATCAACTACAAAATCACCTGGGAAGAACTCTTTATCATCTAAGTGATGAATTGGGTAAAGTTGCGTCGATGGAATACCTAATTAAATATAACGGTAGAGATTGAATATGTTATATATAATTATGTAATCACTAGCGGTTTGGGAGAACTAGAAAATGTCAGGTACCCGATGGTCGGAACGAGTCGGGTTCTGGAAAATATCAGGATTCCCGAGAATTCCAAAATTTTTAAGAACCCCTCCCGGTTCCGAATAAAATTCTCGACCTGTCCTGAATCGACATTTTCGGGTTCCCGCACACCTCTAGTAATTAACAAAATTTGTTTAGTACAGTACCAAATTCTACGGAGCCATCTTGCCATACAACATTAGCTTTTGTGTTTGTAGATAATGTTTCTACCACAATTTTAGTTCCTGGAATAAGTGGGACCGGTGGTACCTTCTTTTTTGCTTTGCACAGTTTTTTCTTTTTCAACACTTTAGTCATTAAAGCTGGACCCTTTTTCTTTTTCCCCATAGAAGACATACTGGAACAACCACTAGATATCTGTGTACACAAAGTTATTTATTATATCTGCTGATTGTGAAACAATGAGAAAGGTAGTAAAACACCTTACCGAAGCAGTGTCGCTTTGCGAACCTGTGTCTTCTGTATCCCAATCATCTGAACTTTCAGTATTTTGGTTTTGTGCTGGAGGCATTAGGGTGTTATTGCTTGTCACATTTTGTAGATTATTAATATTATTTTGAGCATTCTCCTCTAATGTCTGTTGCTCGTTATCTTTGTCCTTATCCTTCTTTTTGTCTTCGACTGGTTTTGTGATACTAATGTTTGGACGTGTTTTCTTTGGACTATGCTTAGGAACTGGAAAAACACCTCTTTGCAGCTTCCTCCATTGTTCTCGTGTAATGACACTTTCATCACCTTTAATTACATAGAAATTTCGATCTCCCACTTGTACAGTTGAAGGTTCAAATACATTTAATAATTTCAATTTTTTCAAGTTTTCTCCTTCCACTACAAACTTTGGTTGTGCTTGATCCGACCAAGCACCATCCTTCGAATAGGCTCTGCACTGCCAATGTACTCCTACCCAATCTGTCTCTACCTTTTCGACAGTTACTTTTGTCATTTTCAATGGCTTAGCTTTTCTTTTTGCTTTCATTTCTTTTGTACATGTAATCCACTGTGCATCTTCTAGGCAATGAACCGGTCCCCACAAACATTGACCAGGATAAAACTCGGAGGAATGAGGAAAGTCGTTATCCTAAAAGATTTTCAATATATGTCCAATGTCAAGAAATTGTTTAAACATCGTTTAAATGCTTACACTGTCTCGTTTCTCTTCTAACTGTCCTAAGACACGAGAATCCATTTCGTTCACGACACAACGAGATCCGTCGGGTGTCGTGAGCCACAATTTGAAGTGTGCCATTTTAATTCCACCGACCCATGAATCCATGCAAACGGCTATATCTGTCGCAAATTCCTACAAACAGAAACTATTAACAACAATGTACAAAGCCGAAAGTAGTTGCTGTACCACTGACAGATTACGTACTTCTAAAGGAACTAAATCCTCACTCCTAATATTTGTAAGGACCTGTTTAGTACCAATCGCTTGTATGCAAGCTGTCAGCTCGATTTCTCTACAATATCCTCTTTGTGTGTCTTTCCCTTTGATCATTCGACGCACGACATCCCCTGGCATAAGTGTTCTGTCCGCCAAATAGACCTATGAATGAAATATCTAACATTCGTTAAACCCATAATATTTTACCGATCGCGATTCACACATCGAAACCAAATTCAAATTCGAATTGAACATTCGGTTGCAGATATGGTTCGTGTGACAGGTGTCGCTGTTCAGAAACTTAAAAACATAAATACTAGAGAAAGAAGGAATAATAGAATGAAATTACAAGGTATCGTTTTACGTGGACCGATAATCGTTCGACTAGTGACGAGTCCTTAGTATTGTATAAAGTATCGAATACCTTCTTCGCGTTGACCAACTCCTCGACACCGGAGGGGTGCCAGACCACGCGAATCTCGCCCTTTTTCCTTTTCGGGCTCTCTTCGCTGTCGGAACTTTCTTCGGACATATCTTCGTCGTCGTTTTCCATCACGATCCCGAAAACAACGTTACCCTTCTTGTCCACGCGGTAGACGACATCCTCGAAAAAGTACTGACACTCTACCCCTAAGTTCGTAGCCATCTTTCCTCTGATCACTGAGTGGTATTCGGTGGTCTCCGGCTCCGGCGACGACTGACAGAAGGTTACACGGCGCAACGATTACGGCGCACGTCGCAACCAGGGAAGTCGACTGACTCGACTCCGACCCCGAACCCGACCCCAACCCCAATCCAACGATCACCTTCGGGATGCCCCTTGATTGTTTCTCTCCGGTCGAGTTATTATCGACTCTCTTTCAATCGAGATTCTTCTTGCATTTTTCAACCGTCACTTTCCACTGCCTATACAAATATTTTGATCTAATGTCACATTGAACTATACCTGCATACTGTATAGTGTGTACGTACGCATATACAGGGTGTCCCAGCCAAGACCACCCGACATTCATACATTTCTATCTACTATGTGCCACTTGGTAAAATTTTCTCACACACACGCACACAAGTCGCGTAATACAAATCTCGAATCATTAAACACAGCGACGAGATTCAAAAAAATTATGTGATCCCGATTCGCACTTTAGCGCTTCCTCTGCCGGGGAAAATGGAACATCAATAAATTGTATTTTATTTACGTAAATTACTGTTATTAATCTTTTCTTATTTGTGTAGTTTACATTGTATGATTATTAAAGATAATTGCAGAATAGAATTTATTATATGTTTAAAGCGAAATGAATAGTTGGAACAAATTTTGAGACAAAAATCTGGAGCTACCAGTTCAACGACCTCAATTTTTAGGAACGGGTTCATAGGAGCTTGCTGGATCTTATCACTGATTCAACATATAGTAATGTTCATCAATTACTGCTATTATTTTTTTTATAAGACGGATGTGATACACCCAAGTCACTTGCGATGTTGTTAAACTGTACTATATGTTTGAGTTTGGGCTATGAAACACTTATCTTTTATTTATTTGGTCAAGAAAAGGCAGAGTTAATTTGTCTATGAAGAAAATTCAAAGACGTAATAAAATAGAACAGAACTAATTTATTAGGAGATTCTAGACTATGTTATATGTACAACATATACATAGTGGAATTTGCAGAAATTTCTCTTTTTATACGAAAATACAATTTTGTTATTGTTTGAATGATAGACATCTCTATACAGACCAAACAACAGATCAAAGAGTAATTCCCACACAATTGACACATGAGAATTTAAAATTTTCTAGGAAGAGAATATTGGTAAAACTAGAAATTCTACATATATTAAAAAAAAATATATATGATTTGCTTATAAGCATATTATAATAAAATGCGGTGTGTTAAAATAAAATAACTTGATTTAGGTGGAAAAGTTAATCAAGGTGTACAGTAAGCAAAGAATGCATTGACTAGATAAGTAAATTGGGCAAGTGTTTGTAGGTCATGGAAAATAATTTGCTATAGAATCGTTTGTCTTATTAGAAACAATTAAACTGCAAAATGAGTACGTTGAAATCCTTGTCCGAGACTTTGTAGTATAGTCTGCACCACACGTTCATTTTGGTGATAAAAGACATAAGCATCAAATTTGGTTGCTCGGCTGCAGTTAGTATTTCTGAAAACACAAGTAGAAATATAAGTATGCGTGCACAGATTATTAATAAAGAGTGTATAATATTACATTACCCTGCGATAAAGGCAAAATAGTTTGGAATTTTTACAGTACGGCCGCAGGAAGAGATTTCCATGTAACTTTGTTTACATATCACCTAAACGTTTAAATAAATATCACCATTAATAGATTATAAACTTCTATACGCGAACAGTTCTATGTACATACTTTATCGTCCGTTTCTTGAGTCACCCTAATGCCAATTTCTAAACATTCAAATTTCACAGACACTAATTTTAAATTTTCTGATTTTAATACTTGGATGATCGCTCTTTCAATTTGTTTAACATCACCCTCTGTGCCAATATACATAGAACCGCAATATTTAATCAAAAATCCTGCATTTAATGACTTCTGTATTGGCTTAGATACATCAGATTTTTCTTCATGATCTTGTTTGTTTGAATTAAGCTTTTTTAAAAGTTTCTTCAGACAATCGACACCTGAACTTTGTATGAGATATATTATTGGAGCATATATCTCTTGTGTATCTTTAATCCGATGCTAAAAGATTGAATATTAAAAGAACGTACTATTCTATAATTTAAGATTCCCTATTTAGTTCAGAAATACATACTTTAATTACATATAAGCTCACAGGTTGACCTACAGATTTCTTCATAATTCTAGACAATTGACCCTTAGTGCTGGATGTTATAGCATATCCATTTATCTCATCCAGGATGTCACCGATTTCAATCTTATCCTAGCAAAAAAGCGGTTAAAACTATAAATTACAGTAACACAACTATTTTAAATATCAACATTTTCATTTCACTTATATCAAAGTTTAAAAGGAAATATTTTACTTCTTACATCTTCGGCAGCTACAGAATTTTTGCCTAAATTTATTATTAAAGCTTTTCCTTTGATAAAACTGAAATAGAAAGAAAAGTGTTATTTGGAATAAGAATTCGTATTTATAATTTCAATTTCTTACCATACAGAGATTCCTAAGCTTTTACATGGCACTAATTCTAGAGCCGTACATTCTGGCAGGTCCCAACTCTCATCCAAAAAACTAGAATTCCGTAAATTTAATTTAAAGTTTAGTTTACTACTTTGTAGTAATACAGATAAAAATATTTCACCAAGAATTTCATCGCCTAAAATACTGTTTTTGTCATAATAATCTATAGCCATCAATGGTGTCCTCACCTAAATAATTTATATAGAATACTTATTAGTAAATGATCAACTTTCTAAAACAGATTGTGTGCAGTAATTAATGTATATAGATCAAGCATACCAGCATTTCAATTGGCATATGAAGGCACTTTCGCATCAAACATGTTCTAATTAACAGCCTAAAACGGCCAATAGGTGTTTGCACTTTTGGATTTAGTTTAACTTGTTCAACCATTAACGGATAAGTACTAGAGGAACTGGAACAATATAATTAGTCAGTTTAATACAGTACATTATACGTATAATAAAAAATAAGGAGTAACTTGTTTTTTAATGTATTTCTATAGTATATTCCTTTAAACCTGAAATATTTTTCTGCAATCTCTTCCATCCAATACCAAGCATCAGGTAACTTTGGGAAACCTATAGTAGTCAAGCTCATTAATACACCTTGTTGTAAACATTTTTCTAAACATTTACAGAACGAAGGTAAATCTAAGTTTCTGTCATCAATCCACCTGTCACATTCTGTTAATTTTCGTGTCCAACCTAAAATTGAACGATTGATTTATCAAGTTTAAAGAACGATAGTAAAAACTTAAACAACTAACATCGGTAAGCTAATATTAAATTATGAGAATAATTTTAGTTACCTTTTAATTCTTTAATAAGTGGATTTGAGACCGTCATCGCATTGTCAATGGAACTTATTGTCGTAAGATGACAACTATGTAAATATGTAAGTACTTACTTTAATAGGTAAATGAGGTTATAGGTTAGAAATTCGTAGTGATACAAAACATTTTAAATCGATTTAGAACGACATTCATGCGTATAATTGTTTTATCAGTTTTAAATGTGTATAGACCAACGACGGAAGCACAGTCATCCATCCCACACCATTAACTCAAAATTAATACTTTTTCAATAACTTATCGTTAAAAAAAGTTGAGCAAATTGTAATTAAATATCTTTTCTGAAACAGTCCAATTGCTTACTGAATGCAATTCATATATGACATGGCTTGTGCCATAAACTTCAAATCTGCACAGACGTCACATCGTCGCATGTGCATATGTAGTACTCTGCAGTCTCATATAGTACGGTTTTCTATTTATAGATTTGTTTGGAAATCCTCAGTCCTCAAATCCTCAGAATTCCCGTACCATTTTAATTTCATGTCCAACGTTACCGATAATTTGTGAATTTAGGTTTATTAGTAGAAATTGAATATGTAAATTTCGTATACTACATTTGTATGTCTAATCAGAGATGGTCTATGTCATGTAATCATCACTTGGTGACATCAATTGCAATGGCGTTTATATGTGCCGATAACTATAAATTATGAAAGTCGTGTATTGGTTGAATCCGATGATGACTAAAATCAATTAAAATACAATTTATGAACATTTAAAAAAAAACTTTCCATAATATAGTCAAATCAACCGATCTGATACAAAATAAGTGAAAAGTTAAATTTTTTTGGAATTATGTGGCCTAGACCACTTTCCATATTCGAAAAAATTTACTTTTAACATTTATTTATTAAACAATTACAGCCCTCGCATAGGAGAAATCAAATGTTCTAACAATTTAAATATTTTGAATTGGATGATTCGAGTAATATCGATGAAGTGTTTGGATGGATTCGGTTGTGTTACCGATCCATAGATCAGTATCGGAGATTACAGAACTATAATACAATGTACACATATATGCGCGCAAACAAAGTTCATATGATAACGTGTATCATCTCTGCTTGTTAGTGATTGCCTGATGAAGACTTAAAAGTCTTCAGTATCCATGACTTCCGTCATCAGTATATCTTGAATCGCATAAAGTTTTACTACTGACCGTTCACTTTTCAAGTTTCTTTACTGAATTATTCAAACGTCATCTTTCGACGTTAGTGTAATTTTGTTGCATTATTAAAAATTGTGTAATTTTCTTAAATACATACATAGTTCTAAAAATGGCAACTGTGATACCTATTGTGGACGAAATTAAATCAAAGGCTTTGGAAGTTTACGCGAAAGAATTTACCGAGAAGGCTGAGATTTGTGTTTGCGCTCCAGGCCGCGTAAATTTGATCGGAGAACACACCGATTACAATGAAGGCTTCGTTTTGCCGATGGTAAAAATTTGCAATGTTAAACATATATATATATATATATATATATATATATATTATTTAACTAATACACCACATTAAAATAAACTACAAATAAATAAATAATTATTTCGCTGTACTTACTATTTTTATAATTATATTATTATTTATTTAACGATTCAATTGAAATTATTGATGATGAAATAATTAAAGTTTAAATTCAGTTGTTTTCTAGAATTAATTTTTTCAATTGTATAAAATTTATTTTTTTCAATATTTCATGCCGATTCATAATGAAAGATAAGTAATCTAATTTGTTGTGATAATCTTTATCGCATTTAATTGATTGCGTAACAAAAAACTATACAAACATGTAATACATTTTTTAAATATATTGCATTCCATCATTTTATTAGTAATATACTGGTATTGCAAAAATGTATGTAATTGATAGCAATGAACAAGAATATTATAGTAATCGATATTTATATTTCTAGGCATTACCTATGGTCACAGTTATGGTTGGTAAAAGAAATAATACAAATAAATGCAAGATTATTTCACTTAATGAGTCTCTTGGTTCTGAAAACTCGGTTGAATTTGAACCAAGCCCTCGTAAGAGCATAAAGAAAGGAGAACCAAAGTGGGCTAACTACATAAAAGGATGCGTAGCTTGCTTTTTTTGTGAGCAATACCTTAATAATTTCTAATAGTTTAGAATTCAATTGTTAGAAATTTAATTACATACTTATTTTTAGGTGATGTACCAGGTTTTAATGCTGTAATTGCATCATCTGTACCAGTTGGGGCTGGTCTTAGTAGTTCTGCTGCTTTAGAAGTTGCTACATACACATTTTTAGAAACATTAATTGGAAAGCAGACAAAGAAGCTTGAGGACAAGGTATAAGAAATTAATTTGAAGGAACTTTTACATGTACCGGTTTCGCTATTCCTCACTTTTTTTTTTAAATATAACAAAAAGTCAAAGTGAATATACAATATTTTATAGGCTTCTACATGTCAGCGTGTTGAGCATGATTTTGCTAATGTGCCATGTGGCATAATGGATCAATTTATCTCTGTGATGGGAAAAGAAGGGTATGCTCTTCTTCTTGACTGTAGAGACCTGAGCACCAAGCTAATACCTATGTCACAATTCAACGACTATGTTTTTCTGATTATTAATTCTAATTCTCCGCATAAGTTAAGTTCCAGTGCATACTGTGACCGTAGAGATAGTTGCTACGAAGCTGCAAAGAAATTGAATAAAAAAAGTTTACGTGAAGTATCTGTGAGTGATATTAAAGGTAAGAAAAAAATTTAACATTGAACAAGAATTATTTTATTAAGTTTCGGTTTTTTTTTCAGTATTGCAATCACAAAATGTACCAGAAACTATGATAAAAAGAGCTCGCCATGTAGTTACAGAAATTCAAAGAACAATCGATGCAGTGAATGCACTAGAGAAGGGAGATTTTAGCAAGTTTGGACAATTGATGAATGAAAGTCATGATTCATTAAAAAATGATTATGAAGTTTCTTCGGTTGAACTGGATACATTGGTATCAGCAGCAAGAGAGGTAAAAGGTGTTTTAGGGAGTCGTTTAACTGGCGCCGGTTTTGGAGGTTGTACAGTATCTTTATTAAAAAAAGATGCGATCAATGAAGTAATCGATCACGTTAAAGCGAAGTAAGATTTCATTTTCTTTTTCACTCTATCAATTTTACTATTCAAGAAAATGATTTTACAAGTATTGTTTTTGCATAGCTATCCCGGTAACGCAACATTTTATATTGCACAACCTGCAATGGGAGCAAGAGTCTTGACAATATAAGTGAAACGGTACATTTTCTAGAAAAAAGAGAATGAAAAATATGGCTTAATCTCAAAAATAATGAGTTTACACGAGTCAGGTCTGCTAAACAAAACCATTCCGGAAATTTTTATTCCTAAAGTTTGTTAAAGTTTTTCAGGAAAAGCAGATTGATGCCAATACTTCAATCGTGTTTGTAAATGTTTGATAACATGTTTTTAGAATAATATACATTTAGAAAACACATACCAAAGATAATAAAATGTTACAAACAATAAGTACAGATATGTACAATAGTGTATATAGAGTGTTCGATAACTGATGGGATATATTTTGAGGATTGATTCTACGTAATAAAAAGAGACCAAGACTCAAAAATATTAATGTCTGCACTAATAAATTTCCATCCTTTACGGTGATTTTTTAAAATTCATCCCACCTATTGTTGAATCCCTTGCATGTACAAAAAACATGTAAATCTATTACTATATTTACATGTACGTGTATATAGACATGTTCAGGCATATCCATGTAGTATATGTACACTCACGTACATTTTGCTGTCGAATTAAGATCAAACAGTAGCTTAAGGCTATCGATAAGGAATCGTGAGAAGCGTGTTTCTGTTCGCTTTGCATGCACGCATAAACCAGTTCGTTCAGACTTTCTCTGTTTTCCAAATGGTAACAGAACATGGCATAACAATAATATAAACGACTAATATATATAAACATTATTTTCCTTAAAACAGTACGATCTATGTAGTCGTTCGTCTTCGTGTTAATATAATACTGATGATTAGAACATATAAAAAAAGAGTGCAGGACGGATTTCTCATCGACATCTGACTATTGTTAGTACCTATTCATAGTAGCTGCCGAAATATTCGAAAGTTCTACAAAGAAAATAAGATATTTTTAGCATAATTCATTTACCGAAAACACACACGCAGGCACTCTAAAAGTTCTGCAGTTTAACTATTAATTACCTTTGAGACTGTCGTTAAGCTCGTGCTCGTTGGAACTACATCTTAAACCAGACGGTTTCACGCCTTTGAAAATTTCAATAACACTCGGTTTCAAGTTGTAGAAAATTAAGGGTTGTCCGCGTTTTGAAAAATCCTCTGTTAAATTTTTAACTCCCTGTGAAAGAAAATATGTATAATAGCGCATCGCTAAGATGTATATAGTACATTGTAGATTTTACTGTAATTTATTTTTCGAAAGAAATAATCCGAAATCCATGGATAATTACAATAACTGTTCAACCGACTCTTATAATTCGTTTGTCATGGGTAGACTTCGGATTTTTATGCAAAATAATTGTTTGTGCCGTTTACAATGAACAGGAGCTAAATAGAAATCTCATTGTTTCTTTAATAATTTTAATAAGCTGGGACTTATACCTAGATTGAAACTCTTAAATTCTATTCATTTGTCTCCTGATTTAAATTGTACCTACTCATTTTTACAATAAATGCACAAAATCCGCAGTCTAGTCATGAGTTCAGAGCAGAGGAGGAAAAAGATTGCCCACTGGAGCAATGGCTCTGGCACCGCAAAAGCCAAGAGCAACGAAATCTCGCCTGCCTAGGGTAGCCGAGTATCTTGTGTGTTCAGTTGAAGTTGCTAGTTTTACACTACACAGAGAATACAACACAACCTTCCTATCGTTGTCGATGCCGAACTTAACTCGGCTGAGAGTCTCTTCTTCCTCTGACGTCATTTGCCCCGAAGGGTTGTCCCTGAGGGCAATTCAAGGCACTTTCGGGGCAAAGAGCGCTTATACGCTTGATTTAGACTAGTTGGTGGTCCAGGTGGACAGCTATTACGATCATTAACGCGTTTCGGATCTTTTCTTTTGTAAAATAGGCTATATTATAAGTACCTTCGCGGCTGTAAAATCTGCTGCTTGGATATGCGTCGAATCGATGACCACAGGGACCGCGGTTCCTTGCTTAGTCCCCTGTTTGCTGATCACAGATCGCACGTACTCGACGCTCGGAAAAACGAGGCTTCTATCGGGCGTTATGACCAGATACTCACAGCCGTTCACGCTCTGTGACAACATTTATTTCCATAACAAATTAGACACTGTTAAATAAATAGAACAAAGTAAATAGAACTCTTACCGTATTTTTATGAACTCGTAACGACGGCCGCGCTGAAGCGTAAAGTAGGAACAGGACGTTTATACCGATACCAATCACTATACCTATCTCGAGTCTTATAAAAAGACAGCATAGAAACGTGGCTAGCGCTGGTATGAGATCAATTTCTGAAAAATTAAATTTGAATTAAATATTGTGCTCGTTCTTTTAACCCTTTGCGATCGGTACCGCCACAGTGGCGGCATTTTCAAATTGTCGTAGAAGTCGGCGTCGCCACCTTGGCGGCATGATCTTATTCATGATCGTCTGAATTTGTAAAAAATTGCAATTGCATCTGAAAAATTACAAAAATTTCTGCTTTGTATGTATTATATGTACTATTGAACACAATAGATTAGCTTCAACATGTTTTTTAATATCCATGTATTTGCTTCAGCTCACTTATCGTTAGGAAAAAATAACTCCGGAAAGCTGAATTTGCTCCGACTATCTGGTATTCCCATCAGAGAAATTTGCCGATCTCAAAGGGTTAACCTTTCGAGGGCTGGCATTTTTCCATTGAAAACTTGAATATTATTTATGGAAAATTTATATATTATCCAATATTTTACGCAAAATTACTAAGTTTGTCCGTGGCCACTATTCGGTCTTGTTCCGATATAAGGCAAAGGCTTGCGATCGGCTTCCGCCGTATTTCGAATCAAGTATGTTATTCGGCTTGACTTTGTTCTCGAGCGTGCCGAGAGAGAACAGGGAAGAATGAACGAGAGGCGAGAGGTAGCGGCAGATCATAAGGTATAGTTGGCTGAGCAGCGATAGCTTTCCTTGGAAAAGGATAGAATATGACTTACCATCTCTTTCTGGCACTAGTAAGCGATGTCGAGCGTACAACTTCTTGAAAAGAAGAATAGGGGATAGTTATTTCCTTATTCCGAAACACGGTCACCTTATATCGGAACAAGACTGTAGTGACCACCCCGGTCCTCTAATGGTTAACTCGCACGTAGCTTGTACGTCCTTCAGAAGCAGTCTTTCTTGTTTTATTCTTTGAAATTATTTCGGTAATTATACAGAAAAGGTCTGCGTACTCCGATTTTGATGAAATTTTAATATATTATAGATTTCGACATTTTGAACAACTTTTTCCTCTTCCAACATAGGAGGGTCGCTTTTAGTTTTCGATATATTTGCAAAAAACTATCGCTAATACTGTATTGAATTTTACACTGAGTGTGTGTGAAACACTGGGTGGGTGTGTGTGGTATTGTCGCTTCTCATCTCCACAACGTGTTTACAAACAAAAAATAAACAGATACGGCCCGAAAATCCAGGGAATGTCTTTGAAAATTGAAAGCTCAGCCTATCTATATATGATCAGAATTATCTACAGGAGTTAATTCTGCTTGTTTCTTCCTGGATTTTCGGGCCGCATTTGTTTATTTTTTGTTTGTAAACACGTTGTGGAGATGAGAAGCGACAATACCACACACACCCATCCAGTGTTTCACACGCACCCAGTATTTCTAAAAAGAAGGTTTCTGTTATGAAATTAACATTACCGATTGTTTTTTGCAAATATCTCGAAAACTGAAAGCGACCCCACTATATTGGAAAAGGAAAAAGTTGTTCAGAATGTGTTGCTCCATAACATATTAAAATTTCATCAAAATCGGAGGACGCAGACCGTTTCTATATAATTACCATTATTTCATTTGCAATATAGAATTTTGTGGGAATGCATCTTACAATACAAATACAAAGGAGTTGGAACATTTTACAGTATGTAGATGTAGAGAATGGTTGAATTTTCATTTTAAGGAACGTACGAGAGTTATGAAATTGGAGAACGTACTCTTTGTTCGCCAGATAGGCTTGATCACGTGCAGTTCCACCATGAAGATGACCGCGGCGATGATGATGGCTGCGAGGGCGGCGTTGGGGATGAAGTAGAGGTACGGGGTGAGGAACTGAAGCGACAAGAGTACCAAAATACCCGTGTATATGCCGCCGATTGTAGTCTTTACACCGGATGAATGATTTACAGCTCCACGGCTGAGACCACCGCTGACGGGCATCGAAGAAACAAAAGCCGAAGCGACGTTGCACACCCCTAACGCCAGCATTTCCTGAGTTGCATCGATTGGTTTACCTTCATCTGCAACAATCGTTTCTTGTAGATATCGCAGCAGTTTTTCTAGTATCGAACACATACCCTAGTAGCATTTATGGTTGGCATTTCGTTAGGCCTACGTTGCAGTATTCGTTGGCAAACCGTTAGAAATGTCGCTATTTTTTTCGTTGGGCTAACGATCGCGGCCAACGTAGGGCCAACGATCATACCCAACGTGGAGCTTACGTCGCTATAATACGTTTGTTCTGATCTTCTCTATTACGGTTGTTCTCACAAAATATAATAAATAATACTTAAACAATGTATCTCCACGGTAAAAATTGGAACAAAGAAAAAAAATTTCGTACCCTTGTCGGACTTGAACCTGGATCCTCTGCGTAGTAAGTTGATACGCTACCGCCGTAACTATAGATATTTCGTGGTTGCATATGCTATGATTTGGGTTACTAGATACGACAACAAATGTAAATCATAATACATAAAGGGTTTCGTTACGGTATACGAGCACTAAGACCTCCGCATACTGTCGTTCTAAAAGCGAATGCAACACCCGTACCTTCCCCTTGTCAAATGAAGAAACTTAAAGAAATAAATAAACTCCAAGGCTGCACACAATAAAACTTTGGCGCATCAACTATCGCGCAAAAATAACAAATTGTGAGTATATTTAGAAATATGAAAAAAAATGAATTTGGAATATAACATGTTTTTGGTTGCAGCAACATTACATTTCTGGTGTCTGTTAAACGATATATTTAAATGTTGGTAGATTTTCGTTGGGCCAATGTAGTATCACCGTCGTAAATTTCACGTTATTTAACCGACCATAATATCTATAGGCCCAACGTTGGATATTCGTTGGCAAATTCACATCATTTTTCGTCGTCGGCCCTACGTTAGGGATCTGTAGGCAAAACCACTAATCATATCCCAACTAACTCCCAACCGTTGGCCACCGTTGGCCAACCATAAATGCTACTAGGGTAAGGTCTTTTTTAGATACAGAAAATCATACATTAATCTCGCGACATATGTGATAACGTCTTTTTTAATTAATTTCTTATTATATTTATATAATAATTATATAATTATAAATTATATAATTTTTTTTCTGATTAAAATGATTCCAAGCAGAAGACAATCCGGAACATATTTGTTCGTTTAATTCACGATAGAGTCGAACCTCGATTATCCGAACTGATCAGTGGAATACAAGTGCTCGGATAATAGAATAATTACCTAGCTACAGTGCTAGATTATATTTCTACTGATTTGTACAATGTAACTTGTATGTGGATCAGTTTAGATTCAACAGTTTATATGTGAGAAATCGGCTCGGATAATCGAGGTACTACTGAATCGTGAATGGAACAAGCAAATATGCTCGGAATTATGTCATGTGCGGTGTCATTTTAATAAGAAAAATGTGACAAATCCGTTGGTAAAAGTTTCATAAAAGAAAAATCAAATAGTGCCGTTACAGTTTTATTAAAATAAAAAAGAAGGTACGGACATCAGAAGAATTTAAGACCGACGCTACATTATTTCGGACACATTAAAAATTGGTACGTATCTTCTATTTCTAGTAATCGACGCAGAAAATTTTTAATTTGCATAAAGATCCGCAGTTTATTGATTATAAATAATACTATTACAACTTTGTCCAGGTTGTCGTTTCTGTTGGTATGTTTTAGCCTTATTGATACGAGCACTTACTGAATACTTTGGCGATGGAGATGGTCTCTAAAAGGCTCAACAGAGGGATGACCAGACACCCGGAACCGAGGGCGGAAACCATATCGACGAAATTATACGTCTCGTTCTTGTGGGTGGTTTGAAATGGCGGCAGCTGAAACTCCGGAAGTCCTTGTTTCACGTGACCGGTCAGTCGCACCGGCGATGAACCCAAATGATTTTCCAGAAACCAACACATCACCGCGCACACGAGGACTACGAGGATGTTGCGGGACGTGGAGATCAACCATAACGATTTCTCCACGATCGTTCGTATTCCCGACGGCGTCTTCGCACCCTCTTGCGTCACCGATATGTCTTTGATTTTCTGAAGAGAACAGAAAGTCGAATCATTACGCTATAGTCTCTTGAAGGGTGTATGTTGGTTACGAACGTCCAAAAAATGAATTTCTTTTCATTAACACTTTATCTACCGAAAGCCTATTCATAAATTTTTTCAATAATTGTATTGTACCAAATGGAGGCTTAAAAATTTTCTTTTACACATTCAATAATCCCAAACGAAATTATTAGATTACGTTGTTAAGTGTAAGTGGTTGGTTTATGATTGAAGTTTCTGTTGCTGTTGTAGGATCTATTAACAAATCCTCAGCCACGGTCCAGAACTTCCAAAAATTATGGAATAATCACAGATATAGTTAATGTATTAAGCTTTGGAAACCTGATATTTCTTTTTATATTCTCTTTAAGTATAAGTGTTCTTGAACATGTGTACGAAAAGATTTGTTTGAATTCGTAACGTTAATTTAGTTATAGCCGTTTGAAACATACAAATCTCGTTCACAAAAAGTTAAATAGTTCTTCTGAAAAAAATTTCTAAAAATATGGAAAAATTGGCATAATTCGTGAACCTTATTAACCCTTCAATGCACGGATTGAGTCTTTGAGATCCACGAATTGAATTTAGAGTACCTCAACAAATTCTTGTTTTAGTTGAAGTTGTTTTATGCAGTACAGCAAGAATATCGTTATGTGGGAAAAGCTTTTTAATTTTTCTTATAAGAAATGTCAAAATGGATTCTTTTGGCCAGTGCACTGGAGGGTTCAAAAATATAAGAAAGAACAGAAAGATGAAAGAATGTCGGTCGTATATGTGTCGATTCATTACAAGTGAAGCTAAAAGGCTTCGGTCAACGCAGAGAAAAGTATAATGAAATGAAAACAAGAAGAGAGATACTGACTCTAAGGAGGAGAAGAACGATTATGCACGTGATGCCCAAAGCGGTGTCCCAAAGCCTCGTTTCGCCGATTTGTTCGAATATCTTTCGCCATACGTCGACGAATTTACTGCCGCTGATGCGAATACCTAAGATGTCTTTTACTTGGCTCGTTGCGATTATGATCGCCGCTGCTGACGTGAAACCGACCGAAACTGGTCCCGAGATGAAGTCCAACAGGAAACCTGGTCAAAGACATGCGGAAATATAATATTATATAAACGTTTACTCAATCCGATTTTCGCATTTTTATACTTTTGCGTGCCTAACGTTTCAGAATACTGATTCTCGAAAACTAGACAAATTCTAGTGACTAATTGAAAAGATGGATTTGTGACTAATTTGTCTATTGATTCGTTTGATTTTAAATCTTGATTTGTTCAATACCTAACTGTAGGATACCCATCAGCAGACAAGTGCAACCAGACACGAAGGTTAATAGAACCGCGAAATCGGGTCCCAAGTCACTTTTTTGCAACGTTTCTCTAGTCAAGATCGCGATTATTGCTGTCGGTCCGACTGGCACATCTTTGCAGGATCCTAGGATGGTGTACACGAAGCATGCCATGAAAGAAGAATACAAACCGTACTGCAAAGTAAAACATAGTTTCGTTTGCTCCTCTCGTTTCGATCCCAAACGTTCTATGAACAATTTTCTCCGACTAACATCATTTCATCAACTTTTTGTCCAATTCGAATTCAACCGTGCATATGATAATAGAAGTAAATATACATTTTATCGAACCACTTAATAAACGCCATCAATAGCATTGTTGTAGTGTAACAATAAAAATATATTATAAATAACAAACAATTTAAAATTTTCTTTTATTATTTTGTCACTATAATAGTCCCAATTTGTTTTCTCCATTGAAAGGCACAGTATTGTGTGAATTAATATGAATGTGCAGGGCGTTTGACATTTTTATACGTATCCATATTATTATTTCGACATGGATAATTGTTACATGTAGAATATAATTTTATACAGGGCACAAGTTTCACTAAAAACTCAGTGTATCATATATTGTATTATATACGATATTTTATTTCTGTTGAAAACCTGTGTTTGCATTAATTCACACAATTGTGCAATTACTCTTGCTCCAATGAGTACATTAAAAATTTTCTACTTTGAAACAGCCTTTCTTAGTTATAAGTAAGAAAGCTACGTTGAATTAAAAAGAACGAGCATTTTCATTTGTTCGAGTTCGATGTAATTATAGTTTTCGACTTTATAAAAGAAACAGACTTTAATCGAATTAAAAAGTTCAAAAATGCATTCGGCAGAACCTAGGAGAGGCTATAAATGAATATGAAACACATGAGAAAAAACAGTTAATTTTCAAGAGAAAATAGTGTTTATAGTTTCAACGTCATAGGAAGAACTCTATTGCAGAGTCGTGCAATTTGAAGGGTGACGTTGAAGGATGAAGGAACGTCAATGTCCTCACCTGTAGAGGTAATCCTGCAACGTTCGCATAGGCTATCGCTTGCGGTATAACGGTAAGGCCTACGGTAATACCGGCCACCAGATCACTCACTATGTAGTCCTTGCGATACATTTGTAACCATGTTACAATTGGCAGCCTTTTGTAGATTAACTTTTTCTTGCACGATCGTTTGATCCGTTGGTATAACCACCGCCTTCCCAGGGTGCACAACAAGTTCTTCTCAGGACTCGACGAAACTGAAACGAACGGTTACTTGCTAGTGAAAATCTACTTTGAAGGAAGTATATTCAAGGGATGTGCCTTATGATATTAATTATTAGCCTGTGGACCCACATGCAAAATAAATATTGCCTTGCTAGTGAAAATCTACATTGAAGAAAGTATATTCAAGAGATGTGTCTTTGATGATTTAAGGCAGCCATGGCTAGATTCTCGCAAATATTAATTTACATATTTTCTGACCTACTTCTTTGAGATCAACGTCATTGGACCTGATACATATAGCTAATTATTAGCCTGTGGACCCTCATGCAAAATAAATATTGCTTTGCTAGTGAAAATCTACATTGAAAAAAGTATATTGAAGGGACGTGCCTTTGATGATTCTATGGCAGCCATGACTAGATTTTCGCAAATATTAATTTACATATTTTCTGACCTACTTCTTTGAGATCAATGTTATTGGACCTGATACAAATGGTTGATTATTAGATTGTGTAGCCATATGCAAAATAAATATTGCTTTGGTAGTGAAAATCTACATTAAAGAAAGTATATTCGAAGTGATGTGCTTTTGACGATTTTATGGCAGCTATGGCTAGATTCTCGCCAATATTAATTTACACATTTTTTGACTTACTTCTTTGAGGTCAACGTCATTGGACCTGATACAAATAGGTAATTATTAGCCTGTGGACCCTCATGCAAAATAAATATTGCTTTGCTAATGAAAATCTATATTGAAGAAAGTATATTCAAGGGATGTGCCTTTGATGATTTTATAGCAGCCATGACTAGATTCTCGCAAATATTAATTTACATATTTTTTGACCTACTTCTTTGAGATCAATGTTATTTTACCTGATACAAATAGCTGAATATTAGATTGTGTACCCATATGCAAAATAAATATTGCTTTGCTAGTGAAAATCTACATTGTTGAAAGTATATTGAAGGGATGTGCCGTTGATGATTTTATGACAGCCATGGCTATATTCTCGCAAATATTAATTTACACATTTCTTGACCTACTCCTTTGAAATCAACGATTTTCACGCAAAAAATAATATATTGATACCATTAAAAATAATATATTGATACCATTAAAAATAATATATTGATACCATTAAAAATAATATATTGATACCCTTAAATCTTCTTAGTCATCCTACAATTTTAAATTTCATCTGTTCAATTATATTATTAGTTATACGAATTAGCTGGAAGATTAGCGTTTAGGTGGAAAGTTTGCAGGGTCAAAATGGATCCAAAATCATTGGAGGATCAATAATCTCTTAATTCTTACGAGTCGATTTCATGATACTCAAAGCTAAAGTCAATCCTCTTCTACGCAAGGTGATTCGCTTAACTGTATCATCTAAATTTATTCATGAACTATATATTGTAAAAAAATATTTTTAAATTACTTTTAAATTACTGTAAATTACTTTTTTGATGTTTCGTTCTTTCGTCGAGACATATAGGTGACCGAGTTTATGAATACTGTGCAAAAAATTACTAAGATATATCAAAAGTTAATAACTACCGACATATTCTTTAATTAATCGTTAATATTAGAAACGCTCTAAATACTCTCCTTACATTCAACATAAGTGAGTATAATTATGAATTATTTACTATTACACACCATTCATAATATTCGATATATTACTTTCAACTAATACAAATAGATGACGATTTAAATTGACCGATAATTAGAATTTAGATGGAACGTTTATAACCCTGGGTCAAAACGTATCCAAGTCCCATGATCGGAAGGTTAACTTTCCCATAAATATGGATCTACTATACGTCACTCGGAGCGCGTGACGTCTCCAGTAGCTTTCGAATGTATGAAAAAAGGAAGAAATATTAAAAAAAACCTCGGTCACGAGGTATTTTAATTTATGACCATCGGTGCTGACTTTCAATCGTGCGTATATGCATCTGGTAGGCGTATAAGCAGCGACAATTACGTCCAAAAGCAAAGGCGAGACAGGTTTGACTGGATAGATACGACGCGCGACGGCACGTGATGCTAATGCGGAAAAAGTGATCGATTAAGAATGCACTGCCATTGATTCGATTCACGTTTAATCCCGTGACGATAGTGCCCGTGACATGTACGGCTTGCTTGGCAATCCCCTTCATCTGGCCATTAGAAGTGTTTTTGAATGGAATGAAAATAATGAAATTGATGACGGACCATAGATTAATTCGCTCAGAAAAATATCTATGTTACGGTAAATGTGATTAATCCGATGATTATGTATAATTACCGGTTATTATATATAATTGTTACGTGTAATGTAATGAATCGGAGATTATGCATAATTTTTAGTCTTAAATTATATTGATGAAACTGATTTCGGCGCAAAGCTTCGATCTTATTGAAATTCAGCAAATTTGCAATTATTATTATTATCCCAACGTTTCGATCCGTATGCGGATCATTTTCAAGAGATTTTATGCGTCTGAAAAATTATATTATTATAATGGAAATAAATCGGAATTTAATTTATTTTGGTCTTAAGTTTGGTCTGGGTTAGTTAAAGAATTGGTAAATGTGATGAATTCTTGAATATTTAGGACCTAACCCAGACCAAACTTACGTAACATATGTATATAACGATTTGCAATTTTTCGTCGTAAACAGATAGTTATAGAGAAAGATAATTAAACTATCTGTTTTTACACTTTCCTTGTTAGGAACAGAATTTTTTTCGATTTTCTGGTTGAAAATTTAAAGTAAATTTAATTTCTACAATAATGACGTCATGTCATGTCTAGACTGTCGATTTTAATGTAACAAAAATGGTCTAAGTCAGTTGTAAAAAAAATTCTTAAATTGTTCTAATGTTTTCACAGTTTTGTTCTTCACTTATTCATTTTTGTTATAAATGCACAAAATCCACAGTACAGTCATAAATGGGGTATCTAAAGTTTTATCGAATTGTTTAATGCGATGCGTTGCAATTAAAATATAAAGAACACGATGTATCGTAGCTTTAATGTTTGATCTACAGAGGGTGTTACTCACTTGATGGGGACAATACAATAATTCAGAATCTAACAATTTTTTATTTCTATGCTAGAAACATTTAAGAAATTGATTTTTATGATGCGCGTCTCTAAAAAGAATGGAGGTAATGATTATGATTGAACGTCGTTGCTCTTAATAAGAAATCTGTATTTTTTAATATTTTGCATTTTCTCTTTGCTTAACTAGAATATTAATCTTATTAATTGGAGAAATATTTTAACATTTCAGTAGTTATGATATAATTTGTAGAATTGTTGACTACATGCAATTAATTCGTTCTGGACAATTTTCATTGTCTTAATCTGACTGTTCTCATTTATAGTTACTTTATTGATCAAGATCAATCATTATTAACTCAGTGCTTATGTTACATCCTAGGAAAAGAATTTCCAGTATGCATCGAATTGTAATGAGATTACAGGTTAAACTGGAATTGTAAGATAACGATCGACGCATTGTTAAAACATTCTTCGGAATAATAAGCTAGGAGTCGGTGCAAACTGGATTTTATAAAGCAATAATTCACACGTTTCAACAAAATATCTTACGTGCCGATGTCTTTTCTATTTAACGAGATATGTGAGTCTACAATGAATGTTAATCAATAATGAAGTTTCTTGGAAGCTTTGTGGACTGCAAATGCTAGGTGCAAGAACATCGATAATGAAAATAGATTTGCGCTTTCACCGAGCATTCGCACCAAAAAGTATTCACTCGGCTAATCCGTAATGCCAGCGAATTAATCAAAGCGATCCATCAATTAGTCGTTAAACTAAGTCTGGGATTACTATGCGCTTGGGTTGCTCGATTATCGATAGATAGAACAGATTTCTTTCGACGCCCTTATACACGCGTGTATTAGTGGACACTAATCTAATTTTAAAATAACAAAAATATAATCGCATTTATCGAGAGATTGCACGATTATTATTACAAAATTCGTCTGAATAAATAAATGTGTTCAGTATGTGTCCTCAAAAACATCTGTACAGTCAGAATATTGTGAAACGAAGACACTAAAATCCGTCGTTTTGACGGGTTCGGTTGTTGTAGTGTTAATAGTTTTAATATTATCAAAGCACTATAGCAATATCTTAGATTTATTACAGTTAGAAACCGAAAATCGTTTGTAGCTGATTGCAAAGTTGACCAATTGTGATGAAATGTTCAGAATACGTATATACAGGGTGGCCCACATAACTCTTAACAGCTCAATATCTCGAAAACTATGCCATCGAGTTTCAAGTTCTTGGTCTTAAATTGCATGGATCTGAAGGGCCTTTCTAACTACATAAACGTGAAGTGCACCCCCCCCCCCATCCCCTTTAAGGGGGGCGGGGGTACCTTTATAATTCTAAATGGAACCCCCTATAAAACGTTACATATTAAGATTCTACAGGAAAAAACAAGTAAATTTTGTCTGAAACATTTTTTTGTCAGATATTTCCATGATGAGATATAACAGTTTAACACTAGATTTACGGGGCCCGTCAAAATGACGGATTCAAAAATTTTTAATTTACGATTATTAAGAGTGTAAGGAGGCGTTCGTGAGGAATTATTAAATAGATTTATTTTTTTGTGTGCATACTACAATAAAAATTGCTGAAGATCTAAGTAAATACAATTTTATTATTTTTATAAAGCAATGTAAAATAATCAATTTTAGTGCTCCGTAAACCTAGTGTTAAAGTTTGTGACTTATAAATAAATACTTACTTGAAGCGCTCGAAAATAGCGTTATAATTTCCGAGCGCTTCAAGTAAGTACCTATGTAGAATCTAAATATGTAACGTTTTATAGGGGGTTCCATTTAAAATTATAAAGATAACGCCCTCCCCCTTAAAGGGGAAGGGACACTTCACGTCTATGTTGTTAGAAGGGCCCTTCAGATCCACTTGAAAATCGATGGCATAGTTTTCGAGATATTGAGCTGTTGAGAGTTATGTGGGCCACCCTGTATAATTGAGAGAGATCTACAAAACGTATTTTTCAAATTTACAATTTATGCCTATAGTCGTAAAAAAACAATTTTTCGTATTTTCTCTGCACCTCCAACCAATTGCAATTCCTTCAAAATTTTCTGTACACAACATGTAGTAAACTAATTGTTGTAACTACTCACAAAAAATTCCAAGTCGTACGGTCCAATATTAAACAAGTTATCGTCTTTTTAAGAGTGTCTGAATATTGATGGGAGTCACTGTATGCGTCTTTTTTCGGACCGTGTTATTTCAAAAGAGTTGAGTGCATTATCTTTGACATACATAGAATTAAAAGTCTACCCGGCCAGAAACTATGGGGCGCTATAGTGTCGCAGAAATGGATCCGTTCAAGCTCGGGGACTCACCGTCATTGTTCACGATTTTGTCGTTTTTACTGGAGACATGGATGCTGCTGAGCCTGTTCTCGAGGTTGTTGGTCTGATTAGGATTATTGCTATCGGTCCGAAGCGGATCTTCGAAAGCGGCGTTGCTGTAGCCGGTCAGTTGGACCTGCTTCCCCGTTTCGATGTCGAATTCTTGAATGTTGTATTTCGACATGATCGCGGTGATGGCAACGTGCGGAAAGAACTGATAAGGGTAGGAACGGTGGTGGTGTTCTTTCGGGAGGCTCTAGTTTTACGAGGGGTGTTTCAATTTCAAGGTGTTGCGTATCGCTCTTTCTCGTCAAACAAACTCCATTGTCCGGTATCCCGTACGCGTCTCGACGTCTCGACCCTGAAAAATAGAAACAAGCGGATTAGTGCACTCGCCTGTGCCCCGTTACACACGCACAACCGGCTACACAGTCTTTTCCCTTGACTCTCGGATATTATCCTCGACGGACTTTTTTTTTCCCTCGATTCGTTAAACCTTTTACCAGGTGCAGAATCTCGCAACGGCGCGTTCAAGGATCTTTGTATTTATTCGCTGCACCGCCTTCACTGTTGTTCCAGTTGCCCCATTTTTTTTCTCTCCTATCCGGGGAATACACGTGGGTCTACTTTTTACAGCGCGAACATCGTGTTCAATACCGTGTTAATGTGTAGTGAACGATCAAATTCTTATGAACACTTCCGGACAATTAGGCTGTTGCATATGAAATGTCCGATTTTGGAATGCAAATGTGTTATTGAGTTATTAACACTTTGACGACCAAAGCAGTAGCCTCAAACATTTCATAAAATCGAAGTAATTTATTTAATGAAAAAACTATTGGAAAATTAAAATTTAGGACACCGAGTAGTTCTTTAACCTTCTTGCATTTCCCAGATATTAACCAAATTTGGTACAATAATTATATTAGCGTAATAATTCATTTTTAAGTATGGACAAATAATTCTGTCACCCATATATGGGTGACACGGCAGTCTACGTGTTAAATAAAAAAAATGCTATTACAGCCTTCAGGTTTATTATATACTGTCGTTAAAGTTAAACTACAGCCAGTGGCGTATTACCTTATGGGCAACTTGGGCAAATGCCCGGGGCCCCAAGCAAAAGAGGACCCCAACAGAAAACAAATATTTTGTATTTTTATGTAATAGTTTTGCATGAAGGAGAATTTATTTCACTTTTTATGCAATAATAAATATTTAGATGTTTTTACAATTGTTTTATTTTTTCCAACGTAAAAGTTATTAAGTTGGGGTTAGGGGCCCCGAAATTCTACTTTGCCCAAGGGCCCCAAGTAGTCATAACGCGCCACTAACTACACCACAACTGTAGTGTTAAAGTTAAAAACCGTGTATACATAACGTTCTATATGTTTGTTTAAAAATCACATAATAAATTGAATATTTTTTATTTTTTTTTGCGAAATATTCACGTTTATAAATTGAAGATATGTATATATTGTAATGTAGATAATATAGAATATAATAATTCTAGAATAATTACCAGTCTATAATTGCCAATATACATCTGTTATGTTGAAAATGAATATATTTTTCGTGGTTCTAATAATTTGATTAGCCACTGTAATTTAGTCTAAATGGTAGCCCCACCCATCTGGAGTAAAAATTCTTATTGTTTTTATTATAAATAACTACGACCCTTACAATATTTTTGTAAAGCTATTATTTTTTTACATGTTTAAGGAAACATATCATTTATGATATGAACGAATCATTCGTCAATAGAGAAAAACCGTGGTTTCAGAGAATTTCTGTAGATTGTAGAAACGAAGAAATTAACATATCGAGTGGTACTCTCGAAACCGTGTTCAACTTTCATTTGCAATGTAATGAAAGAAGCGTTTCTATGTATGACGAACAATGTACGAGTGGTTCGCAACTGTCAAATTAAATGCATCATCCTGTCTATAAGAGAAAGTACTGTTTGTTTAATTGTTACCTACAATCTTTTTAGTTGGGACGGTCCAACTGATTGATACTATGAAAATTACAATTACTGACTTTAAACGTGTAATTCTTTTACTCTAGTAATACATTTCTTAACGAAAACATAATTAATTTATCATTGGATGTTTTCTGAAATATAATATTGGAAACAGCAACATTATAAATCTTGAATGCGTTTGCAAAGACTTCTATTATCAAATATAACGGGTGTCTGTGTTATCTGGACTATTCTGTTGCTTAGATTGATCGACGTTACAATAAAAATAGCATCTATGTTACTATCAAATATTTTTACTCAACTTATATGATATTAGGAAACACATATTTATTATATGGTAGCATTTGTAACAACATTTAGATTAATATAAATCAGGTAATCACCACACTCAAATGTAGAATAAATTCTTAAATTCATAAAAAGGTTTTCACGATGATCCACAATATTTTCTTTATCTTTTAACATGTTCGCAAAATTCATATTACTAACAGAACTTATAATTAATTTTAAGTTCATTTTAAGTGCAATATATTAAGTGCAATGAAGTTACCAAAGAAAACTCGTGGATTTTTTAATATTATGTAAAACATCACAACTAGACTGCAGATTTCATGCAATTATAGCAAAAATGGACGAATAGAACACAAAATTGTGAAGTCATCACAAGAATTTCAAAATATTGTTACCTTGTGATCAACTTACTAAAATTATTGAACGAAAAAATACATTTTTATGTAACTTTTATTTGTTACAGTCGATTTAGAATTTTTTTATTTTATATAATCTGCAGCCATGATATTGAATAAAAAGAAGCATGAAATTTATTATACTGCGTTCACAAAGTATAAGATGTTTCGTTGGATCTAGATAAGACATACGTCTAGTAGATGAGTAATGGAGTAACAATTTTTTGATCCGTGCACGGATAAGGTATGATTTCCCAAGTAACAACATAAAAATTGCATCGCATAAAATTTCGCTGGCACGTCAACATTTCGTAACACGTTACACGAAAACCCAACAAGAGTGTTGCTTCCGCGGTAACAATTATGCTGATTATCGTGCACATAACGTAGCTTTTCTTTTAGGTTTGTAAAATCGGGCACGCACGATACTCGATGAATTATTACGTTTCTTTTTACATATACCCGGCGTCTTCCTGTTTGCATACCGTTGTATTAGTTTCTGCCTTCACCGACACATACAATGCCGTTCGTAAATCATCGGGACACGTGGCTATTCTAAAGAAGATCTAAGTCAACACGAGATATGTAGTCTAGCAATTTTACCTAACTATTTCCTTTTCCGTTATACAATCAACGTAAAATATTCGTTGTAGGAAGAATTTCTGCAGAAGGTTCGAAGAAGTTTTAACAGAAATATTTCTTAATTATTTTTTAAAAGACCGAAAGTTGTAGGAAGAATTTCTACAGAAGGTTTGAAGAAGTTTGAACAGAAATATTTCTTAATTATTTTCTAAAAGATCAACAGCTGTAGGAAAAATATCTGCAGAAGGTTTGAAGAAGTTTTAACCGAAATATTTTTTACTCATTTTTCAAAAGATCAACGGTTGTAGGAAGAATTTCTGCAGAAGGTTTGAAGAAGTTTTAACCGAAATATTTTTTACTCATTTTTCAAAAGATCAACGGTTGTAGGAAGAATTTCTGCAGAAGGTTTGAAGAAGTTTGAACAGAAATATTTCTTAATTATTTTTTATAAGACCGAAAGTTGTAGGAAGAATTTCTACAGAAGGTTTGAAGAAGTTTGAACAGAAATATTTCTTAATTATTTTCTAAAAGATCAACAGCTGTAGGAAAAATATCTGCAGAAGGTTTGAAGAAGTTTGAAACGAAATATTTTTTACTCATTTTTCAAAAGATCAACGGTTGTAGGAAGAATTTCTGCAGAAGGTTTGAAGAAGTTTGAACCGAAATATTTTTTACTCATTTTTCAAAAGATCAACGGTTGTAGGAAGAACTTCTGCAGAAGGTTTGAAGAAGTTTGAACTGAAATATTTTTTACTCATTTTTCAAAAGACAGCAGGAAGAATTTCAGCAGAAAGTTTGGAGAAGTTTGAACAGGAATAACTTTCAATCATTTTTTAAAAGATCAACGGTTGTAGGAAGAATTTCAGCAGAAAGTTTGCAGAAGTTTGAACAGGAATAGCTTTTAATCATTTTTTAAAAGATCAACGGTTCTAGGAAGAATTTCAGCAGAAAGTTTGCAGAAGTTTGAACAGGAATAGCTTATAATCATTTTTTAAAAGATCAAATGGTTATAGGAAGAATTTCAGCAGAAAGTTCGCAGAAGTTTGAACAGGAATAGCTTCTAATTTTTTTTTAAAAGATCAAATGGTTGTAGGAAGAATTTCTGCAGAAGTTTTGAAGAAGTTTGCACAGGAACCAGTCCACAAGTACTAAATAAAAATTCATTAGTTTGTCATGATCAATGCAAATTAGATTATTTCTAAATAATAGCAAACGTATTAACGTTATACTAATAACGTAGCATTAAAAGTTACTGTCTTACATTATTTTAAAAATATAATAAATAAATTCACTGAATAATTTAGCATCAATATATCTTTACAATCACAAATTTTTACGGGCTGTGTAGTTTCATATTAAACTTGCATTCGTAAATATTTTTAAAACTCGTTTTTTAAAATTCACTATAAAATTTGCTGAGTTCGAACAATGCAAACATTGTTTAAACAGATTTAGACATGTTAATGCCTTAAATAAACAAATCGTTGTGTAGAACCTTTCTGAGCAAGAATTATTCATGTAGAGTTTACAGTTAAACAGAAAAAGTAATTTTTGAAAGTTTGATTTTTCTTTAAAATTAAATTTTTAAAATATTGAAAGTGATGGAGAAAACTGAAATTTTGAAAAATCTATAAAATTTATAAGAAACTGGCAATCGAAATTTCAACAAAAATTGTTGAACAGTATAAAAAATTTGGCGACTTATGGAAGGAAGCGTATCCAAGATTTTCTATATAAATAACGTGACAAATGTTTCCTAAGTATTGTGCAATGTGTAACATTTACAAACTCCCGTCTCTTTCGCCATTGAAACAATATTATGCTTGTTTAAACAGTGGTATTCCAGCACGGGATTAACGCGCAATCGACGAGTTCTGTTAATGAAGTTAATATTAATCGTAAACACGATCCAATACGTCTCACCGGTCCAAAGTAGCGGTATTGATTGTAACATTGTGTGCGTGTGATACTATTACTCGGATACGCAGATATGTTAATGTTTAATTGACTTATTAACGAGTAGATGATGCAATTCAGCTGAGATTTGCAAATGATGGAATAGAAACTTATGGTGCGGAGCAAGAACACGATGTTTGATCATTTTATTACACATTTATGGAAATGCGTTTATTGACTTTCTTAGCTTCTTTTTTTTATTTCATTTTTATTCTCTACTAACACTTTTTAAATTACGGATACGGTATATTGATTTCCAGTTCTTTATTTCACGGTTTTCTTATTTGTTGTATTTCGGATTTGCTCATCGCTAAGCTGAGCCTTGTTTTTTGTATCAATTTGCCTTTTTTATAACAGTTGGGTACACTAGAATATAGTACAATAGATTAGAATGTACTATAATGTATTACAACTTACTAAAACGTAATATAATATACCAGAATACACGGTAATACATGAAAATATACTAGAATATATTAGATTCTACTAAAATATACTAGAATATACCAAAATATACTAGAATATACCAAAATATATTAGAATATACCAAAATATATTAGAATATACCAAAATATACTAGAATATACCAAAATATACTAGAATATACCAAAATATACTAGAATATACCAAAATATACTAGAATATACCAAAATATATTAGAATATACCAAAATATACTAGAATATACCAAAATATACTAGAATATACCAAAATATACTAGAATGTACCAAAATATACTAGAATATATTAGAATATGCTAGAATGTAGTATAATGAATTGCTAAAAAAGTGATTTTTCTTCACATTAAAAGACTGTTAAACCTGTGTATCAATTTTCTAAGTGCTGTAATAATGACGAAGTTATTAATATTTTTATTATTAGAAGCATTTTTTTAATTTACCAAATCGACATTGATCTCAGCGAACACCTTGAATGAGATGAATTAATTTTAGTTCACACTATACAATCCAGAGTGGACAATTGGAAAAACTGCATTCCCACATATTTTACAATTACGCATGACGACGCAGAAAACAAAAGGAAGGGAAATTCTTGCTCGGTCAGATCATTGAACGGTGGGGATTAAGTAAGCTGAGACCGAACATGAGATTAGTAGTTTCAAGCCTTCAAGGTAGGTTACGGATTCATGAAAGCTGCAATATTCGGGTCGAAGAGCATACATTACAAGAAATGATTTCATCAGTCGGTTATCTCGCTCGCATTATCAACAAAATTTGCAATTGAAAGCGCGGAGCTAAATAACTGATTCTGAAGTCTTTGCGGGAGTCGAAGCGTATGGAAATAATATTAAACGTGTTTTTCACTCAGCAATTATAAATTTATATTCACTGTTCGATACCGCAAAAAAGTGTAAAAGAGAACGTCGTGTATGTATTTCCTTCCCACGCATAATGTTCATGTACAAAAGTCATAATTTCGTATTTATACATAATGTTTTGTTTTGTCTATTAATTAAGGTTTGAAAAACATGATTCGATATTTTGTATACATAATTAATTATGTATTATGTAGTTCGGAAAACACACTACAAAATTATATTTGTTACACCGAGCCACCAAAAAATAATTACTTATCGCATTATGTTTTAAGATTATATTTGTTTACCAGGTTTGCTACGATTTGTTATTAGACTGCCGATTTTATCCTTTTTATGACAAAAATGGTGAATTATCTATATTAGAAGTAAATTAAATATTCAAAATATCAATGAATATCTGTTTAATTAATTAGGATATTTTCAAAATTCGATACTCCACATTTGATCTAAAGTCTCTTAAATAATTCCACAATTCATCCAACCCTTGAAACAGATCAATATCTCCCTTATAATAAGTGTTCGAAAAAATGCATTAATTATTGCATCAAATTTTGTGCTCTAATATTAATATGACATTATTACATTCAGTGTACATTACATTATTACATTCAGTTTCTAATATTAATTAATAATGGTTTTTAACCAGCATTTGTGTGTTTCAGTTTTGTCCATTGAGCAAAACGTGTGACGCAACGATAAGCGGTGACCGTTAAAAATCTCGAAGATTGTCGACAGGCAATTATGTTTTGCTCCAATCACTCTTTGTAACAGGTACCGCGTGTATCCGAAGATTTTTCACGGCTGCTCGGCAGTTCATATTTCTCACTATACACTACATATACACTATACACGCATGAAACTATGACCGAGAACAACGAACACGTGGCTGTCGTGTGGTTGCGGTTTTCACATTGGATAATACGAAAGCACTCGCGAGAACCTAATCGGTTGATCGATTAATAAGCCGTTATTCATTGGACGCGTGATCACGCATACAACCAGCAAAATTATGTAGAGGAGTCCTAAGGTCTGTGATCAAGGAAGAAACGTTGCAGCCTTCTTTGGAATTTCCATTTCACGTTCTCGGTTCCGAGAAGTTCGATCTGCCGACTTCTTACTCACAATCTCTGTCGAACAATCGTGCTCAAATGAACCGAGAAATGTACTTTCCATAGTCATTAGTCATTTATTCTTTTTTCGTTTCGCAGAAGGAAGCGACACGCTTACGTCGGAATCTCTTCACATTTTGAAGTATGTGTGGTCGCCGGACTTTTTCGTTGGGGAATCCCTGAAGAAGAAGGTATTTTCCTTATACGTGCCAGGCAAAGACCTAATTGGGTTTGATAGTAGCTTCTGATGAGTTATGGCGTTTCAACGGGGAAGTCCAGTTTAACAACTTCGAAAAATTGATTTGCTTGCTTTAACATGTTCAGCGCCATGTCACCCATATCTGGGTGACGGAATTATTTATACAGAATTGAAAATCAATTTTTACGTTGGAGATTGAGTGTACAAAATTTCCTTACGATCTGAGGAATAGAAGAGGTTTGAAACAGTAATTAATATCACAAAACTAAACTTCTTAGTTTCTGTTTTATTAAATATATTGCTTTGATTTTGTATAATTTTTATGATTCTGGAGTGGGCGCTGAACGTGTTAAGCCTTTGCACTTGGCGCTATTTGGGTTTTTATATTAAGACATTCTTTCCGGCTTAGAACATTTCTGTATAATTTTACTCGTTTGTTGCATTTGAAATTGAACCTGTGTAGCAATTTATTAGGCGTAATTTTATTATGTCTATTAAAAGTTTTACATTATTTTTACGTCTAATATATTTTACTATAATTAATCAATTTTAGTAGGCATTTAATTATGTCTTAAAACATTTAGGATTTTAAGACGTTCAATTATGTCTTAAAACATTTTTAATAAATACTTGGGTTAAGTTATTGTTAATAAATGTCTTAAAATATTTATCAGACATATGCACAATATTTCAAAGATTTTTAAAAATTTCATTCAATAATCGTATGTGAAACCATTCTTTTTATTTCAGAATATACAGTGAATTCAAGTATTTGAACATTAAATACCTGACTGTAGAAATATTGTACGATGGTAAACTTTAACTCATTTTAAAGGTAGAAGCCTCTAGTTTCATAATCCATTTTATGTTTTGTTCTAAGATTTTTTTCATGATGTAGCAGAAGGGAAACTGAAGACGCGTTTTCTTCAAGGCTTATGTTTGAACTATCTGTTTTTACGAAATATTACTACAATTTAGTTGAATTAAAAATCGACAATTTTTTGAGAATCGGAAATATAGTGTTTAAATACTTTTTTATACACTGTAAAACTATTACCTTCATATATGTATTACCTAATATTTTCTATACTAAGCTATTTGATCGTACTATTCACAGTTACTATACTAAGGTGTCTGGCTACGTTAATTCGCCATTTTAGGGGCCGATGATAAAGCAAAAATGGGACCATAATTCAGAAGTGACGAAGCAACAATGGAGGACTTCTTTTCGAACAGTTAGCGATTAAAACTCTCTTTGAACTATGACGATTGGACAATAATGGTATGCGTGAGTCAGGTCAGTACCAGCGTGGACAATGACGTATCTACCGTGCGAAAAAGAAACAAACTTGACTCACGTGCCGCTAGTAGTGGATTTTGAATTATTAATACCATCTCTACCAACGTCATACATCTGTGATGACCACCACTTTATATTTTATGTAAAGCTAACCAAATTAATTTTACATACATTATTAAAATCTACAACATATGCTGTAATATCTAAAAATTTCATCAGTCATCTCACAGTCAAATTTTTCATATTTTCTGCAAACATTTAATCTTCATAAATTCCTTCTGTAAAAAGTTATTAATTTTCAATTTTGTTAGATATTCTAAACTATACTGTAAAATAATTTCTATCTGTTTTTGTTGGAAAATGTACTTCAGTCAAATGTGAAATTAAAAATGAAATATATGTTGATGATTTCAAATGCAAAGAAAAAATTGGCGAAGTATTATAGTATTATCCTAAGATCTTTTATGCAACTATTTCTGATGTGTCGACTGTAAATTTTTATGCAAAATGATAATTTACTATATCAATTGTAAAACACAGAAACTGAATAAAAATATATGTATTCCTTCTATTAATAAATTAATATAATCAAAAATGGTGTAATAGGATTCTTAAATTCTTTTAATATCTTCACAGTTTTGTAAATCACCAAAAGGTCATCTTCTAAAATCTAAAAGGACCACCACTTGTAGTCGAGTATTCTATGTATGTCCACTGGACATACATAGAGTGCCTTCCGAACCTAAATGAGAAAAAAATAGAGAATGACGAAATTGTGCACTGTATATTTTGTGTTGAAATTATTAACACGTATAATCTTTATAATTATACTATTTTACTGGACTGTGAATCGAACTGTGGATTTTATACATTCATAGCAAATATGAATAGGTGATTTACAAAACTGTGAAGATATAATGTCCACGTGTTAAAATTCGACATCGTGTTGTTGAACGCTCTGCGCACGTGACGAGTTAATTACATGGAAATTTATTAATATCGAAGTGTTTTAGGAAATCTCGTTACATCGTAAACCTTGATGTAATGTGGAAGATTGGATCGCTGTTGTACATGCTTTGCATATACAGTAGCGGACAAAAATTTAAGACCACCCTTTAAAAACAAATAATTTTTTTAAAATTGGTCAAAATTACTCAAGCTTCTTTTAAAATGTTATAAGGATTAGTTTACTAGGTAATGTGTAAAAATAATTTTGCTGAAATTGCTACTGGTCGGAGTTGTGAAGAAAAAAGTGAAGGTCATGGTTTTTAACATCTTTATTTGTGCCTAGAATGAAAATTTGAAACATGTCTTTCGCAAATCTAAGCGAGTTATGTACCTGTACAAAGTTTAATCAAAATCGGGTGACGCGCAAAAAAACCATAGCCATCGAAAGATGTAAAAATATGTAAAAATCTCTGAATTTCGGGCTTAAATTGGATTTTGTCACAATTTATCCTATTTTTAATCATTACTGGCTCGTAGCGAGCTTAATCGATTTCGTTGAAACTTTGAGTATGTATATACTTTACTTAAATCTACGAAAAGCACATTTTAAATTTTGATTGACGGCACAGATAAAAAAGTTCAAAATCTTGACCTTTACTTTTTTTCTTCACAACTCCGCCCAATAGCAATTTAAAAAGAAAAGTTATTTTCACACAGTATCTAGTAAACTATTTCTTATAACATCTCAAGAAAAACTCAATTCATTTGGACCAATTTTTAAAAAATTATCCGTTTTTAAAGGGTGGTCTTAAATTTTTGTCTGCTACTGTACATATGTGAGGATCGTCGTCCGAGAGACGATCATTTTTGTGAAAGTGTTAAATAATTCATCTCAATGTTGGTCAACGTACGAATTGAAATTCTAAACAGCCGAAAGATGTCAAACCAGTTTACTCGCGATTAACGTGGTATAATAAGTCTGTGGACTTCTCCGAGTAACTTCATTCACTATTATCATTATGTATCGTAAATTCGAGGGATAAAATCTTGTCTCTTTTTGTAATTGAAAAATTACGAAATTATCGTCTCTTTTATTCGTATTAGCATTTTAAATCTTTGTTGCGGTTAAAGCGTTGGCATTCGCCATTAAGTTTACTGGGTTTTTATAGCTCTAGATGTGAGTCAGTCGCGATACTAATAGCATAGTAAAATCATTCTTGTCTTGTTAAAAAAATGTAATCATTTAAAGAATTTAAAAATATTGTTGTATTATCTTCAATTCACTAAAATTGTTAAGAAAAGGAATAAACGTCTATGTAGCTCTTGTATCTTGCAATTAATGTATATAATTTTTATTTTGCATAAAAATCCACAGTCTAAGAATTACGTTTAAGCCAATGGATCATACCTTTTAAATAATAAATTTTCAAAATTATGGAACACAAACTTTCAAAAATCTTTACTAATTATTTTAGAGTTAATTTCTTCGTGTTACGCTTTTACTCTTACTTTTTAGTATACCTGTAACTATAACTTTTTTTATAGTCCAATAGAATATTTTACTATTTTCATTATCATTGTCTCGAAATTTTTATATTTGAACATATAACTCTTTTCATAGTCCAATAGAATATTTCACTATTTTCATTATCATTGTCCCGAAATTTTTGTATTTGAGCAGTAAAAATGTATTAGTTCGAACAACGGATGCCTGATGGATTTACATCGTTTTTATTTTAATACTTCTCAGAAAGTCTTGTTTATGGAGCATGAATTATGCGGTAACGGATCGCCGAGAACCTAACCGTCATTTTTCAAAAGTATCATTCGAAGAACGGCTATCGAATGGCTTCCGTCCATTTGCATTTTCTTCTATGCAGTCGAAAATATTCAGAGTAATTTTCAGTGCACAAATATCCTCGATCTTGTCCAATTTGCAGCAGCAATTAAGCTAGTCAAGGTCACAGTCACGTCCCTGCGGTTTACTTTTTTTCATAGCTTTTCGGATGGAGTTTTGTATTCCATTTTTCTCTATTTTCAGACACGAATCTTTCAGGCATTCGCAACCACTAAATGCATTTTATAAATAGTCCCAAGGTCTTTTTTGAACGCGGAGGCAATTGTTACACAATTTTAAAGGACGATCCGAGTTACAGATGCGACAGCAATGTTCTTTTAGTACGGCACTATCCAATGATATCGGTCGACCACTTTTCATTCATGAATCCGTCGGCTTACAATCGCCAGAAAAAATCATCGCTGTTGAATAATTAATGAATATTAACGGTTGATCGTTGAGTCACATGTTTTCGGGCGAATTAATTCAGCGAGATTAAATTAAGACGTAAGTGCTTGATAGATTGGTATTAGACCATTCAAACCTTTTTGTTCAGATAGTGGAAATCCCGAATGGAAAAATTATGGACGCCCTTAATTCTTCCTTGAAATTTATGTTCCGCTTAACCCATTGGGACCTAACACTTTTGGTAACTTTACATTAAGTTCTGCTGTTCAGGTTGATATTCATTAATATTTCTTCTTTCGGCTATATCCTAGAGTATTTTGAAATACTGTATTCCGTAATCAACTAAATTTTGTTTTAAATCATTCAAGCTGTTTTTTCGTAGCTTTCTTGTATAGAGAATTTTTATATGTTGTCTAAGGATTATTATACATTAATTTATTTACGGTTATATACAGGGTGGTCCACGCAATTTGTTCACCCTCAATAACTTTCAAAGTATGCATTGTATGAAAAAATTTTTTCTAGAAAAGTTGTATAGTTGAAGGGATACATTATGTAATTCATATACTTTTTTTGGTAAGTGGAGGCGTTTCGGAGATTTGAAGGTCAACTTCAAATTTTTTTTAAATAGAATGCTATATTTTTTGTGCCAAAATATCGAAGATTGTTAAATTTTGTATAAAAAAGTACTGACCTTTATTAGCTGTTAACGTATTAGTTAACGAATAATTTGAATCGATGTTGATAAACATAGTCACGTAAACTATGCGATCTTACGGAAATCTTCGCTGGTATTGAAAGTTTTACTTGATATCATGCGCAGACCCTTTTCAAGAAACACAGTGAAATTATTCGTTAACTATTAGGTTTACGTCTAATGAAGGTCTCAGTACTTTTATCCACGATCAAATAGTGCGTTTTAAGATGAGTTCAATTACCTATGACTCAAGGTCATTTCAAGGTCAAACTTGCAGAAACAATAACATGTGTTCAATATCAGCATTACTCAGGACAACATCAAAGTCATTATCAATGCAATGAAAACAAACGTATATATGTATTACTGTGCTCTTCTGCAAGATAGTCAATTTACATTCATTACTGGTAATCATGTTGAACACATACTAAACTGAAGTGCAAATAAAACGATCACATATTTCTGCGTTTCCTTGCAAGTTTGACCTTGAATGACCTTGACGAGTCATAGGTAATTGAACTCGTCTTAAAACGCACTATTTGATGGTGGATAAAAAAACATATCATTCCATTTAAAAAAAGTAAGTTGACCTTCACCTCACTTTGGAGTGTCCACCGGGAAAAATAAAAGACTTATCACATATGATGCCCCCCACGGTACTTAATAACTTTTATCTGAAACATTTTTGCGTATAATCAATATTTTTGGAGATATTCATCTTTAACGCTTTATAATTTCCACCTTGTATATGTATATTTTTTTATTTTACGAAGAGAGGTTCGACTTAAACATTTTCTGGTAGGATTTATACTTTTGTACATTTCAATAAATAATAAACAATTATGTATAAAATGATTGCATTGCTTGGAACTTAACGAGTTAAATACGATGATGGTTATTATTATATTCTTCTTTAAATTAGAAATAAAGTAACAATTTCTTTCATCAACTGGAAACTATTATTGTCTATTGTTAATATTAAGGTTTAGAGACCAAATAAGGTATGCCGATTGTAAAATCACACCATGGTTCGACATGTACATGCACGATCATGTAATGATACATATGTATAATCAAATAGAATGTTTTCTTGGCCGAAAGTCAAGGTTCATCCATTCAATCGATGAAAATTGAAATCATCACGCAGGAGTATTTTTACGAATGTCGCTCATATTTGTAAACAAGAAATGAAAAAAAATAGCATGATCCCGCGGATACGAGACACATAATCAGGACGAGCGTTGGTCTCGCCCCGTCTCATAGTCACGGAACGGTGCCGGAGAAAAGAACTGAACGGTGTAACAAGGTCTGTTTTCTTCTGGACGTACTTTCTTCATGAGTGTAGCGGCGCGACGGAAGCATGTAATTCATTTTTAACTTTTTTTCACAGTCCTCCAACACGTCGCAATATCTTTGTGTGTATTCAATAGTTTTTTCGATGCATTTTTAAAAAACCTACCTACAATTTTCTTCACCGGAACAACGAGCAAAAAGTATCTTGCGGAATTAATTATTAAAACGGTGTAATTCATTTCTAACTTTTTTGTTTTCAGTTTTCTAACATGTCGTGATGCCCTTCAACAATATGTGTATGAATAGTTTCTTACCCATGCATTTTTAAAAAATCTTCCTATAATTTTCTTCACCGGAACAGCGAGCAAAAAGTATCTTGCAGAATTAATGAATAAAACAGTGTAATTCATTTCTAACTTTTTTGTTTTCAGTTTTCTAACATGTCGTGATGCCCTTCAACAATCTGTGTATGAATAGTTTCTTTCCCATGCATTTTTAAAAAATCTTCCTATAATTTTCTTTACCGGAACAACGAGCAAAAAGTATCTTGCAGAATTAATGATTAAAACGGTGTAATTCATTTCTAACTTTTTTTTGTTTTCAGTTTTCTAACATGTCGTGATGCCCTTCAACAATATGGGTGTGAATAGTTTCTTTCCCATGCATTTTTAAAATATCTTCCTCTAATTTTCTTCACCGGAACAACGAGCAAAAAGTATCTTGCAGAATTAATGATTAAAACGGTGTAATTCATTTCTAACTTTTTTTTGTTTTCAGTTTTCTAACATGTCGTGATGCCCTTCAACAATATGTGTGTGAATAGTTTCTTTCCTATGCATTTTTAAAAAATCTTCCTACAATTCTGTTCACCTGAACAACGGACAAAAAGTCTCTTGTGGAATTAATGATTAAAGCGGTGTAATTCATTTATAACTTTTTTTGTAAATTCTCTAATGTGTTGTAGTGTCCTCGCGCGTCAATCGCTTTTTTCGATGCATTTTTGAAAATCTTATAATTTTCTTCACGGGAATGACGAACAAAAAGTTTGTTGCAGATTAACGATTAACACAGTGTAATTGATTTTTGATTTCTTTGTTTCAGTTTTCTAACAATGTCGTTGTGTGTAAATAGATGTCTTTCGAACCATTTTTAAGAAGTCTTGCTACAATGTTCATCATCAGAGCAACGGACAAAAAGTGTCCTGCGAATTGATGATTAATGAGGAAATAATCAATAAATTTCTTTCTTTGGAGATATGTTATGATCAAAATCGCTAAAAACCTGAACGGATATATTCTGCAAGGGCCACTCTGAAGTAACATTATGAGATTAACGCTGCGGCACGACTTAGATTTTTTTACATAGAACAAATTTGCATTATGCAGAAGCTGAATGACTATACATTTCCCTTTTTTTCTTTGTTCAGACTACAACGTCAATCGCGATAAACGATAATGCGTACCTATTCGCCGATGAGATACATTGGAAGAAATTACAAAGGCTATGAATAAAATCGTAATTCGCTTCGAGTAGGAAGAAGCGCTGCACTATAAATTACAATTTGATTGAGAGATAATGGCCGCATTGTTTCCATAGCATTACAGCCGCGGAGGTAATTAATTACACTTCCATCTCTCCTCTCTGCATTCGCAGAATGCACGAGTATTTTAAGGTTAAACTTGCGCTCATGCGGCTCGTTATTCCCATTCAAGTAGTTTACTATTTTATTTTTAAAATAGTAAATATACTATTCTATTTTTACAATAGTAAATATACTATTCTATTTTTGAAATAGTAAATATACTATTCTGTTTTTAAAATAGTAAATATACTATCCTGTTTTTAAAATAGTAAATGTACTATTCTATTTTTAAAATAGTAAATATACTATTCTATTTTTAAAATAGCAAAAATGCTTTCTTTGGTTGTAAAATAATAGATATAGGTATTATTTCATTTAGGAAGCAGTATAACGTACTATAATGTTATTTTTACAATGGTAAATATACGTTTTTTATTTATATAATAACAGATATAGGCAACATTTTGTTTCTAAAATAGTAAATATAATACTTCATTTTTAGAATAGTAAATATGAAAATCTCGCGTGGTACAGCACTTTCAAAAATGAATAGTTAGGAAGATTTGATGATGTGCTGATTCAATGATATTTATTGTATCATCATAAGCTGTTACTATTGTCGTTTTTTATGAATCGTGAATTCCAGTGTCTGGTGTGGATGTCCGGCAGAATTATAAACAGTATGAACTTCTTTTCATCAAAATAAAAATTCAATTTATTAGTATCGCATAGCAAATAAAATGATGGATTTGTAATCATATACAAACTTATATGTAATTATCGATTTAAATTGGGATACCAATTTTTAAAATGGTTTAATTAATACAAATTATAAATGATAGACACAAAGTTTTTCTATGTTTTTATCATAAAATATAATAACGTAAAATAATTATATGAAAAGTCTGGAAAATGGACATGTTTTTTATATATATATACTACAAGGATACTGCAATTTTAAAACACTGAATGGTAGTCCTGAGAACGCTCTCAAATCACGCGTAAATTAAAAATATCAATATTTTTCGGCGAAACATTTCGCTTTTTACCTTTAGATTTAATATATTGGACATCAGATTGAAGAAAAGTTTCTGATTGAAATCTTATTGTAAACTCATATTCAAAATAGTATGAGATCATTTAGCACACGTCGCGAGTTTTGTGGGCCATCGTAAAAAACTGTAATTCTGAGAGGAATGTCTTTAAAACAATTTTGATAGCCGAGTTATTTGCATCTTTCAGTTTAGAATATTATAACTTTATTAATTATTAAAATTTTTATATCGGATTTATTGTACAATATCTTTAAATTAACAATCTATAGAAATACGTACAAAATCAATTTCTACAAATTTAGAAAATGTCGTGATTATAATTGCGACTCTTACAGTTAAGATACCTACATCCTTCAATTCAAATAATTATGATTTCCTTATCTCTTTGAAAATTCGCACCAAACTTACTTTACAAGATTTTTGGAACGGTAATCTACAAAAATATGGTGGAAATCAATTTTTAAAAATTGTGAAGAAAGTCATGTTTACAGTTTTGACTCTGATAGCTAATCCCGCTTTATGCAATTTTTAAAATATCAATTAACAATAATCCAAGAACAATCAATGTTTAGAAATTAAAAAAAACATCACGCTTAATGTTGCGACTCTAATAGTCAAAATACTTGCAACTATCGAAGTGTTGTAATTTCACTTACTCTCCGAATTTGCTTTACCATATTTTTCGAATGTTGATTTACGGGAAAACGTAAAAATTAATTTTTAAAAATTGAAAAAAGTCGAATCTACAATTTTGATCCCGATAATGTCAAGATACTGGCTTCCTCCAGTTCGGAATACTATAATCTCGTCAATTTTACGAATTTGCACACTGAAATCGCTTTATACCATTTTTAAAAGTTCAATCAACAAAAATCTGAAAATAATTAATTTTTAAAAATTGATAGAAGAGTCGTATTTACAATTTCAACTCCGATAGTGAAGATACCTGCATCCCCCAGTTTGAAATATTCTAATCTCCTCAATTTTCCAAATTCCCCTAATAAACTCTCTTAAACAAATCAAAGTGTATGAGTGCGTCCGGGGATGTATGGAAGGATGAGTGAATTTAGCTATAATTGTAAACCGAGTTCCTTTTTATGGTCGGAAGGCTGAAAATAAAGCATTTCTATTCTACTAAACTCGCTTAATGCAATTTTAAAAATTCGCTTATCCCCTTACACTGCGATTTGTTTTACGGTTCTAGTAATTATTATATTATTTATTCTTAACAGAAGAAGAAGAAAGTTTATATGCATTGTATACCAATGCATTCTTCAATGGCTGTATATCGACAACAAGAAAATAAAATTCGATTAATAACATACATATTTCCTTGATAATGTTTCTAATTTTCATCGAGAATCTGACTCGATGTTATAGTGTACCGGATTAATGAAAACCAAAAAACAGTTTTTCAAAAATCTAAAACGTTCGATCCTCTTAGCACTAAATCTACCGAGCACAAAACAGAAAAGTGAAACACCTTATAGAAGTGAGAAGACTGAATTTTCTGAAACATTTTACGATTTTATTTATAATATGTGCTTAAATAAAAAAGTCAATTCAGTAATTTCGTTTGAAAAGTTTGTATAATTACAATAATTGTGGAATAGAAAGCCGGTCATTTGACCGTGGTAGGTTTAATGTTAAAAGGGAAGAAAATAAAATAATAATAATAATAATACTTCTGAAAATACCTTGAGTATAACGTCACGTCACATCGAACGATGAACCAAAACGTTCGGGCCTCCTGAAGCCATAATAGCCAGTAGCGCGTCTGCTGGCGTGCCGTTTGCGCCTGGAACCTGACAGCAGCGTTTCCGGTACGTTCCTTCTTTCCTTTATCCGAAGAAACAAAGTGTCATCCACTTTACGAGTCAACGAAAACTTCTCGAATCCCGAACGGAATAACTCACGAAATAGATACAAACTCGTAAAAACCACGTGTGGCGATGTTGGACGGTGTCAATATACACGCGAAATAGAAATGGAAAAATTGAACTGTGGAAAAATGGAAAAACAATTTGGTGTATCGCCGGTGGTTTGGAAAAGTAATACAGTGATGTTTTTGCGAGGAAAATCGTTTTGGGAATCGGACGGAATGCTTTATAAAGGCCCGAACGTCGCGAACGTCACCGTGCCTCGACGAGGGGAAACTCTCACCTGAGTGCAGACACTCGAAAGCCGCGAGAATTCGCCTTTGCGCGGTTGCGCGGTCGCGCCTGCGCACTCGCACCTACTCTCCCTAAAACATTGTCACGTGCTTCTGAGTCAGAGCACGCTTCACGCTGTTCCATGGTGTCACACTCCTTGTTTTCGAACAGGATCAAAATAATGGAGAAGGGGGCGGGTAGCGGACTTCGGAATTTTTCATTTCTTCTCGATCGACGACATTAGACTCCAGCATAAACCTGTACCGCACTTGGGAATTATCCGAATAAATTATTTGGAAAATAATAGTTTACGCATCGCAATCACATCGTATATTGATGTGAGTATTTGTGTTTATAATACTAAAAATAAAAATGTTGATATAAAAATAAAAATAAAAATGTTCGCGTGTACACTTATTATTTCGAAGCACTGTTCTAAAATTAATGGCGTGCACAAAATTATAAACGTTATTGTTTTAAAATATATTTCAGTGTAAACACTAATATATAAATGCAAGAAATGTATATATGCAACATCGTTTTTAAATAAATTTAACGTTCTGAAGTAACCCTAGTAGCATTTATGGTTGGCCAACGGTGGCCAACGGTTGGGAGTTAGTGGGGATATGGTTAGTGGTTTTGCCTACAGATCCCCAACGTAGGGCCGATGACGAAAAATTATATGAATTTGCCAACGAATATCCAACGTTGGGCCTACAGATATTATGGTCGGTTAAATAACGTGAAATTTACGACGGTGATTTACGACGGCCCAACGAAAATCTGCCAACATTGAAATACGCCGTCTAACAGACACCAGAAATGTACTGTTGCTGCAACCAAAAACATGTTATATTCCAAATTCATTTTTTTTCATATTTCTAAATATACTCACAATTTGTTATTTTTGCGCGATAGTTGATGCACCAAAGTTTTATTGTGTGCAGCCTTGGAGTTTATTTATTTCTTTAAGTTTCTCCATTTGACAAGGGGAAGGTACGGGTGTTGCATTCGCTTTTAGAACGACAGTATGCGGAGGTCTTAGTGCTCGTATACCGTAACGAAATCCTTTATGTATTATAATTTACATTTTTCGACGTATCTAGTAACCCAAATCATAGCATGAGCAACCACGAAATGTCTATAGTTACGGCGGTAGCGTATCAACTTACTACGCAGAGGATCCAGGTTCAAGTCCGACAAGGGTACGAAATTTTTTTTCTTTGTTCCAATTTTTACCGTGGAGATACATTGTTTAAGTATCATTTATTATATTCTGTGAAAACAACCGTAAAAGAGAAGATTAGAACAAACGTATTATAGCGACGTAGGCTCCACGTTGGGTATGATCGTTTGCCTACGTTGGCCGCGATCGTTGGCCCAACGAAAAAAATAGCGACATTTCTAACGGTTGGCCAACGAATACTGCAACGTAGGCCCAATGAAATGCCAACCATAAATGCTACTACGGAACTTTTTCTTAACTTTTTTTACTTTTTCTCAATAGAAAAATTGAAAATGCAGATGATTCGGAGCATACATAAATAATTCCTACACTGTCACAGACTTTCATTATGAAATCTCATAGATAACTTTTCGTTTCTCGCCAATACGCACGTGATCGATGCAGTAGAACCTGTTCTCAGTTCTGTGATTTTTGTCCACCAATGAACACGGATTTTATAAAAATTTCGCGCTATTTATTAATACCTTTACCGATTGCGTTTGCAATTACTTTCCTGCTTACAAGCAGACTTTCAAATATTTTGTTTACGAGAATTAGCAAGATATTCTTTGAACAGCTGTTCACTGGTCCTGACGCCATTTTGAATCAGTCTAACGACGATAAATAGCTTTTTACACTTGTGTTGCTAACCTTTTAATCAGGAATGGAAAGTACACACGTGATTTGTATTTATTTTTATCTTTGACTACTAGATCATTCATTTATTTATTTAGATATTCTTACGTTAGATGATAGGCATCACGATCCTCACAGGAATGTAAATTACATCATGATTGTACTCATCTTGGAATAAATCGCTTCAGATCGTTATCATTTCTCCTTACTTGGGCTCATTTGGATATTCATGGTCGATATACCACTTGGTTAATAGATAGACACGTATAGATAACAATACTATATGTAAACGATCTCAGTCCTGTTTATGTACCTAATTGATAAACTGACGACTTTATGTATTTACGGTAAATAGACTACGGATCTTTATAAAATATAAAATATGTCTGCATTGATTGCAATAAATAGAAACCAAATAGAATGTTATTTCTTTTCTTAATAAATTTAATAGATGAAAATTAATATATCAGCATCTTTAAATTTTGTTAATCTTCCTACAATTTTAAATTTTACTTACTCAATAATTCTACTGTAATTGCATAAAATCTGCAATTCAATGATAGAGATGGGTAGGTCGAATTTAACGGAGTAAAAAGACTATCGATATATTAATTTCAGATTAATAAAGTTATTAAACAAAGAAAGAAGCTTCTATTTATGATGTGGATTGCGGATTTTATGCATTTATGATAAAAATGAGTAGATGCAATTTGAAACAGTAGAAAGATTAAAATGATTTAAGTAAAAGTTTGTAAAAGAATTTGAAAGAAAGGAATATCGCAAAGCAACGAATCAACAAAAATAGAAAAGATTAACGGAAAAAGGTACGAATAAAACAAAACAAAATGAAACAATAGTAAAACGTTGAACGACTTGAACGTCCTTTAGCGTCCATTTTGTAGAATCTGTAGAACAAAGAAAAAATTGTGTACGCACTTGGAAATTGATATCAATCATCCAATTTTTGCTTGTTATGGAAAACACGTTCATTAGGTTCGTTTGCAAGCGATTTCGAAATATTGTCGTTACGACGGAAGGTTGAGAACGAACTGGGAATCGATTTTGATGATGATGCATTTTGATTGGCCTGTTGAAAACACGATACTCCGATTTCCTAAGCGCAGTACTCGAATTACTAAATAGATTCTGTTTGGAAGCGCGCGTTCTCCGCAACACCGATCGCGAATAATGGAACTTTTTGCGATGTCACGTGCGCAAATATATCGCTTGTAAATTTTACGTTTCATTGGGTTCGATCGTCGGCACAAAAAGATACTCATTATTTTTCAATTAAATGGGAAAAACGTTAGCGACGGACGTAGCGTCGTTTGCAAGAAATCATAGAATCATTCTTGTAGATGTTTTTTCACACTGCTCGCTTGTCGGCTGCTGCACTGCAACGCGTAATATTTATGTGAGAGATTACGATGCACATGCAACAGATAAGCTCTGGAATTTGCTATAGAAAAATACTTTGCTGAAAATCGTGTGAGGAGCATAATACAGTTCGTCTTCTTAGTTCTGTTCTTGTTTAATTTTTTTCATTACTTTTTCCATTTCCATAGAGAGATTGTTGTGAGAGATTAGGATGCACAGTGCAACAGATAAGCCTTGGAATTTGCTAAAATTGTTTGCCTAAAAATCACTCCTGCATAAAGAAAAGATAATCAAATTTCTCTGCTGTTCTCATCTACATCTTTCCTTTACTGATCCGATGAAAATAACGAATTGTATGTATTTAGTATTAGTATACATAGTATTTTTGTTGGACCTTACGATACGCATGTAAAAGTTTCTCTGCTGTTCTCGTTGACTTTCTTCCTTTACTTTTTCGATTAACACGTTCGCTACCGACGTCACACATGTGTGCCGACAACGAAAATCAAATTAATTTGGTGGATGTCGTTATTTAAAATTATAACGTACAGCACGATATTCGGAGAATTCATAACTTTTCTGTGAATAATATTTCGGTAAGAGATTACACGATGCACAATGCAGCAAATACGTTTTAGAATTTACTGCAGAAATATACTTTGATCGAATCAATTTTTAAATCGTATGAAGAAACTTGATAAAGCTGTTCTTCTGTTCTCGTTTATTTCCTTTCTTTGCTTTTACGATTAAAATAACAAATTATATAATATATTTTGCGTTAGAATATTATTTTCGTGAATGGTTTTATTACGATACACAATGCAACAGATAAGGTTTGGAATTTGCTAAAAATGTTTTGTTTAACATCATCCACGTATGAAGAAAAAATAATGAAACTTTTCTGCTGTTCTCGCTTAGTTTCTTGCTTTACTTTTTCAATCAAAATAACGAATTATATAATCATATATTTAATATTTTTATGCGTGGATAAAATATTTTTTAAAAAATCGGATAATGTAAACCAAAGGTCAATCCTTAACTGTAAGGCTGAATAAATCATATGTATATAGTGTAAGAAATTTGATTGTTTGGATAAAAATTGTCCGCGTGTGAAGCTTGAAGATACTAAAGCTTTTTTACTGTTCTCGTGTAGTTGCTACTTTTACTTTGTCTTTCAAGAACGCGATTTCGAATAAAACGAAGCGTGACCAATGAAGAAACAATATTTTGTAGATTCCGGGTACATTCCAACGAAATCAAAGCACATTTTCGCGTTCAAATCACTATGGTATAGAGGCGGGCATCCTTGCTTTATCGTATCTCACGTGTTTGCCGCCGATCTTTTTATTCCCAAAACCTGTTTCTCGTGAAAGAAAAGTGTTTTCGAACGTAACATAAGTTGTACTGTACCAAGGACAAACCGTTCTGTATCCTACACGAGTTCAACAAATTTTTAAAGAAATTTTTGCGCCTGTTTTCGCAGAGGAAGAGCCGACCGAAACTGTTTGTCGCAGAAAATAGCATCGTTCAACACGTACTTAGATTTGTAACTTTGAGAAATTTTTATTAATAAATACGAATTTGTTTTATATGTATTTAGGTATACGAACGATCTTACAATGAACGAATGCTATCGCGAACAGTTTTTCTCATAAAATCGAAACGTTTGCAATGAATGAATATGTTATCACAAATGAGGAGAAATAAAGTTCAACAGTCCAGATTGGAAACAGGCGTCTTTGGATTTGATTTTCAACGGCCTTCTCAACTCTCCTTGCTCTTGTTTATAATTTTGTTATAAATTTATGCTTGCCTGCAATTTACAAAATTCTAATATAATAAAGTAACTTTGTATGCATGTTTGTACGTTCTTATTTTATTCGTATTAACGTTCTACTTATATGTATACGTACCGCATATGTGTCCTGTAACTAGACTGCGGATTTCTATATCAAATGAAAATTTTCTAAGTCAATTATCAGAATCAGAAATTAAATAAAAACGTACATTTTCTTTCAATAATTTGGATTTGTATTGTATTTTCCCGATTTAGTTTTATCATAAAATGCATAAAATCCGCATTCATCTATAACGAAGTTTATAACGAACAAGGTTTTATAACAAAGTGGTTTATTAGCGGACTCCTGATTATGTTATTTATAGGCACAAATACCTTACAGATTGAGTAAATTATATTTATCGATTCGCATTTAGGTCGCAAAGATCTCGGAATCGTTTCCATTAAAAACGTTAATTGAAAATTGTAAATGCAAACAGAGGTTAAATTAATTGTGCAGTGTAATTTGCGGTTGTGTTGAGGTTCTAAATCTCATCAAACGTGCATTAATCGATACATGCGACAATTCAAAATAGTCGCAATGTCACAAGACGTACAGTGAATGCAAAAAGTATTTGAACACCAAATTTCATTATTTTGGTGATAATTTTGTTAAAAATAATAGTACAACAATATACCTGCACTCATTTTAAAGCTTGATGCCTCCACTTTCGCCATCCATAGTATGTTTTTATCTAAGATATTTTTTCATGATACAGCGACTGGAAAATTGAAAACACATTTTTAGTCCAAAATATTACAAATTGAGACGTTTGTAAAAAGATTACAAAATTTTTCGTGTGACTGAAACCACCATAGATTTAAGATTGAAGCTTCACAATGAATTCTTAAAACTTGACCTACGATTTTGTTTTGCAATACTACAAGCTACACCGTGAAGGTCTTACACGATCAAACTTGTTCCCCATTTGTGTTCTACAAAACACTAAAAAAAAAATCGTAGATTAAGTTTTAAACAGTTGTTGTAAAAGGGAAGATTCTATCTTCAAATTAGTAATAGATTTATTCAAAAAAAATTTGATGATGTTTTTACAGACGCTTCAATTTTGTAGGATTTTCGATCAAAACTTGTCCTCGGTTTTCACCTACTACATCGTGCACAATTATCCTAAAAAAAAATGAACGATGGTCTGCAAAAGTAGTTGCTTTGAGCTTTAGAACGAGTACAAAGGCGTTGATTCAAAATCGGCCAAAATTACCCAAGACTAATTTTCTTGAAACTTTGCATGTTGGTAGCCCTTTGGGTCTAACATTGATTCCGTGCAAAAACTTTTTCCCAGGACTTCACGGTTACGGGGGAGGGGGGGTCAAAGTACGTATTTGCGAAATCTATTATGTGCTGTAATTTTTAATAAAAATACGATACCGACCCGGCACTGATACCAAAAAATCATAAAAAATTCAAGCTTTCCAACGGTTATAATTTTATGTAATTTATTTATTGCTAACATAATTTTTTCACGTTCTTCGTGTTTTTCAAGGTGTAAAAAATTCAGAAAAATTGCAATTCCCAAAAAAAGTATCGCCTGATTTTAACCAAAAACGCTGCATTAATAGTACATTTCATGCCCTTTCGAATGGTGTTTGTCATACCTTGGGGAAATTATTCGTTTTTGAGTTACAAAGTAAAAAGTGAGTAGAAGTTGAGGCGCGCGGTCAACTACTCGACCTATATATTCATTTCAAACGTGGAAAAAACGCTTTGTTTTTTAAAAAAACCCTTCATTATCGTAGTGCAAATAGTGCTAATTTCTCGAGAATCGAAAGTTTATGGTTCAAATACTTTTACGAACCACTGTAGGTTCGTGAAACGATTCAAGTTCAAGTGCAACATCGTCCGAGGAAGTGGATCGAAAATTTTTTCGCCGTGATACTATTAATTACTATTTACCAGTCGGAATGTTACATCATTTGCCCGGTAATTGCGCGGATCGTTAACGATAAGCGCGTTTACCGGCCGAAGATCGTTTCGTACGTGTCTGGCCATCCTATCTTGCATTTTGTTTCCGTTCTCTTACGTCAGAGCGATGCGTACTGGCGCAGTTTCGCGGCGAATAAGGTTCGCGTGAACCGGTGAACATTGTGGGAGCGATCGGATCGAGAGGCAAAGGAAAAATAAAAATGAGAGAAAAATATGTGTCGTCTCGTAACTATGTCGCGAATCGAGCGAACGATCCAAGGTACGATCGTTTACCATCGGCGGTTTCGGTCGAACGATTTGATGCACTGAGTGTTCGCATTCGCGGAATATGTTTGTGGCAAAAGTTCGCGTTCTTGGAAATTGCACGAGGCTGCGGGCTGTGGTTTTCGAAGCAGCGTCAAACTTCTGGATGTAATTGACCACGGAAAAACTGGCTGAGGAAAACAAATCGCCATTTTGTTGCGAAACTTCCGATCTACAGTTCAACCAGAGGTGGATAGTTGAAAGAAGTTCTGTTCTGTTTTTTCCCAACCGCATGAAATTGAAAACGGAACTAACGATAAGTTATAATCACCTACAATTTCCATTAATTAACGAATTTCCAGGATATCTCTGTTAGTTCGATTTCCTTGAACAGGAGAGTTGTGATAAAAAGCAATTTTGAACACGTATGCGCTAAATAATTCGTTTGGTCATGAATTCTCGCAACAGAACTTGCTTATGCTACATGCCGCAATTCGGACATTGTGTGAATTTTCTCTATAAATTTTACTTTACAAATTATATTTTGTAATTTTTCAATGAAACCATTTTTTTTAATAGGATTATGCATTTATTGGGTTGTTCGAATAGTAATTTCGTTTCTCGTGTAGAGATGGTATTGCTTCCATTTATTGTTACTTAACATTATTCTAAGTCGCAAAATCATTATATATTTTCAGAACTGACATTTCGGACGTCATTTCGTGCCTTATAGTGAGCCAAAGTGAGCATATCCGTCACATTTTGCTTTTTTGTTACGGATATTGTAAAAACGCAATGCAAGCAGGGAAAAAGATGTATGCTGTTTACAGAGAGGGTGTACCGTCGTATTACCATTTATTTCGTTCTTTTCAACACTTTTTAAGCGGTGTAACTATCATTTTATATGAAGGCGTCAAAAGTAATACAACTCAATTATTTGCTAATAAAAAATGAACATGGGTTCTTCACGTTACTAGAAAGATGGCACAAGATCATAGAACAAAATTGCCACTACATCACCGAGTAAATAAATAAACAGTGAAACATCGTCTTCATTTTCCCTTGGAAAAACGAAATTACTTTCCGAACAACCCAATAGTAATGCAACTCCCACTCACAATGACTTCCTGGAAATGTCCTCGATAGATCAATGAAAGATTAATACAAAATGTGTTGCGTATACTGCATACCTAGCCATAAGATTATTAATGTAAATTATTTTGTAAGCTCACTATTTATTGCAAATGTTGTTTTTATACTGTAAATGAATCTGCAATTTCATTATTTTGAAGTATTTCAGATGACTGTGTTATATCTACATGGAATTTAATAATTACATCTAAACGAAGCTTAATATTGTTTTCCTTAAATAATACTCAAGAATGAAGTTAGTTGGACTACAAATAAAATGACTACCGTTACTGAATAATTGATTAAGAAATCCTTATCTTTGATTTTTAAAGGACTCTTAAAACGTAACTGCGGGCAGACAAATTAAATTTAGATTTGTTAAATGCGATTGAACTTTATATTCTTTGAAAATGTTCGGAAGCCGTAAATGCGTAAAAATCTACAGTCTAGTTATTACAAATATTAAAGTTCGTTGCTGTTAGATTATAGTGCATTATATCGGTTAAAACGGACTAAGTGGATGGAATATAGAAGATAAAATATATGTAGAATACATAGAATATAGAATACATAAAATATATGTAGGTTATATAGAATGTAGAAAAAATACTGTATATGTACAGGATGAAATTCTATTTATTGAATACATAGAACAATGACTACATACAATGTAGCATGTATATAGAAACATAGAAGAAATACTGTATTTGTCACAGTTACAGCAAATTAGATATAAATAGGTTGAAAAGTGTAAAAACATACAAGACTCCAAAGAACAGATGATGGATTGACAAATATATAATATTAACTGTACATGCAGTGCAAAATTCGTGCTCAGATATGCAAATCTAATTGGCGCAATCGCAGTCCTTTTCGGTTCTTGCAACGTTTTCTTGCGCACTGAACTTTCGTTGTAAACTTGTACTCGATCGGAATATAAAATTAATAAAATCTAATATGACGCGCAAGAAAAATTGTAGATTCGCAAGCAAATAAACAGTTTTCTGTCGCATAGTACCGTAAAATTGTGTTCGTTTGAGCGTTTACTCTGATGAATTCTTAATCCCAATTACCCGTTACGTATAGAACGGCGATAATAATACCCCGAGGCTGATTAGAAAGCGTTCTTCAGCTAATACGTGAAGTTCATGGAAATTAAGTGCGTTGGCACGAGAGGCAACCTCGTGATCAAAGGAATCCTGAATTTCTCGACCGATATATATATAATGTACATTTGTAGGAGTAAATGGGACACACGTGATTTCCCGTTATTTAGGATCGAACTCGCATTGTTTCCAGATGGCGGTCTTCTTAGTTTGCATTCTTCGCAGATTCTTGTAAACCATCGCAATATCTGAATCCGTTATTCCCTGTTTTATATTTCTCTCTCAATATTTATCTATCCTTTTTATGATTACGCATTTATTGAATCGTTGTTCGAATTTATGTAATGCGGATTCCCCGGTGCTGCAGCGATGCCGTCAAACACATATCTTTCCTTAAATACTGTTCTTTTTTACTCAAATAGTGCTAATTACAGCTTTTACATGTCGACTGAATCCTATTATTAAAATAATATTACTATCAACATACAGTCACTCGCAATAATATTCGGACACTCTTAAAAAGGCGATAACTCTTTTAACATTGGACCATATGACTTGAATCTTTTTGAGAATTTAGAACAATTAAAAGAATGTTTTGTAAAATTGCAATTGGTTGCAATTGCAGAGAAAATACTAAAAGTTGATTTTTACGTATTTTTTTGTGTGGGTTTATATCGAACATTGATATGTATACATTTATATGCAAATTCTTACATTTTTCGATGGATGTCGCTTTTTCCTCATCAACCGATTTCGATGAAATTTTCAGAATGTATACAATTGACACACATATCTACAAAATCTTTCAAATTTTCAAATAATTTAAACAACAACTTTTAGTATTTCTTCCGCAATCTCGACCAATTGAAAATTTTTAAAAATTTCTTTTTCACGTCATGTAGTAAATTAATTGTTTTAATTTCTCAAAAAAATCCAAGACGTATGGACCAATATTAGAGAAATTATTGTCTTTCTAAGAGTGCTCGATTATTATTGCGAGTATATTATAATTTCACAATAATGCGAGTATAAATAAATAGTTTTCTAGCTTGAAAATTTGATTTTTCTATATTCTTTATCTGAAGTATTAAATACGAATATTGGAACAATTCTTAATTGTAATTAAAAGTGATACTACATTTTCTGAAAAACTGCATAAAAAGTCGAATATCACCATAACTATTCATATATTTCAAAAGTTTTTCCATAAACGATGAAGGAACATGGAATCACAAAACTCGTCATGTATAAAGAAAATATTATATGATATATATTAGGGGTACAAATTAACTCGTGGCTATTATAGTTAATCATCTGCAACATTATTTTGAATTAAAATCTCTCAACCGCCATACTGAAGGTTGATTAATAACGTGTGACTGCATTTGAGTTGTTTGTGAATAGCCAATAATACCTAATATACAGTCACTCCCATTAATATTCGTACACTCTAAAAGACGATTATGTTTTTAATATTGGATCATGTGACTTGGATTTTTCTTTTAGAAGTTAGAACAATTAATTTACTACAAGTTGAAAAAAAGAAATTAAGAAAAAATTGTAATTGGTCGGAATTACAAAGAAAATACTAAAAGTTGTTATTTATAACTGTTCTATGTGGGTCCATATTGAAAATTCAACAAATACGTTTTGTAGATCTGTGTCAACTGTATACACTCTGAATATTTCACCAAAATCGGCAAACGTTGCAATGAGCTACAACTGTTTGAGGATGGTAAAAATTGCAGCTTTTCACAATTTTCGGCCTTAACCTGTAATAAATCGAAGGATTCTTACGTCATTCGATGCCTGTCGCTGTTTTCCACGTAATCCAAATTGGATGAAAATATGAAAATGTATACAATTGATACAGATCTACAAAAATGGATGTTTTAAATTTCCAATATAAGCCACATAAAAAAATTGTAAAACACAACTTTTAGTATTTTCTCTGCAATACCGACCAATTGCAATTATTTTAAAATTTCTTTTTCACGTCATGTAGTAAACTACTTATTCTAACCTCTCAAAAAAGTCCAAATCGTATGTTCCAATATTAAACAAGTTATCGTCTTTTTAAGAGTGTACGAATACTAATGGGAGTGACTGTACCTAATATAATATATCAGCCAGAAGTAGCAACAAACTGTAATAAAACGTTAAAGGGGCAAAGACTGTTTCGAATTTTTGCGCGGCAATGTACCTACGTGTCAATACCGAGTGGAACGTTTTAAATAAATACCAAGGAATTACCTCCGGCAGGTAGAGTACTATAATTCCATGGAAGGTAAACTGTTTATTGCGTAATTAACAAGGTACACGTCGAACTCGTGAAACGGTCCGACTGATTCTGGCCGGAGTACTCGTACGAACGTTGCCGGCTGTTCCTGTTCAATGAGCCGAAACGACAGAATCGTTGCGAACGCCGTGAACAAATATTATCGATTGTGCCATGCAAGGTTGAGGGCATTTGGACAATGTCAGGAGCGAGGGCAGTAGCGGGGCACAATATACACAAGAGAAAAGATGCAACGTGTATGGCTAAGTAAAAATACACTCAATGAAGAAGCGGTTGTCACTGGACGAGGTGGCCGAGTGGTTAAGGCGTTGGACTGCTAATCCAATGTGCTCTGCACGCGTGGGTTCGAATCCCATCCTCGTCGTTTCGCTTTTTGTTACCCTTGAAAATTCTGCATGCTTCCTGTCCACCTGTATCGACGCATTCGTAAAGAAAAACGTAATTTCAAAGCTGTAAAAATTCTTTGTACCGAAGAAACGCGGCAATTGTGCGCGTGCGGTCCGTGTCACTTTGTTGCAAATCCTGTAATGTAATAAACGAGCTCATTTATTTCTTACAGCGTAAATAATATGTTTGTATAAACTAAAAAAGAAAGAACAGTTCTGGAAAAAGGTTTTTGTGGAGTGCGCGAAAAGGAATGAATTGTTTGTATAATTACAGTTTCTCGTCGATTGGCTCTTTTGGCGTTGCGCAATCGATTACGTAAACATGGAATGTACTTTGCGTTTGATTATGACTTTTTTTTACGAGTCGTCGCTTTATTTTACGTTCGATCGGAATAGAATCGCTTGTGAGCTTATGGAATTAAGCACCGGTGTCGATCGAGCCGGTGATAAATGGGTTTGCCTTACGGCAATAATCTATTTGCAACATTAACTGCGCATTAGCGGTAGATTATTTCCAATCGAGCTACAATCTAATTATGTCATGGAACGTAACATTTGTTGTTTTCGGAAATGAAATAATGAAGATTACGGGGCAAGCGTTTCCTTTTCGCGCGATTTATTTAGTCGGAAAGAAATAATTTACGGCTTCATTTTTCAAATTTATGACGTTGTAAAATGTTTAACTTACTATCATATTCAACCATTGCCATTATTATTGTCAGTTTACAGCCATTCAATAAAGTTTCAATGACTGCAGAGGAAGTTATTTATAAATCAATCTAATATTTTCATCTAATGTGGTTCAAACAATGTTCTTTTGAAACTCTCAATTTAAATTTAATTTTGACAAATGTTCTTAGTCATAAAATATTTATTACAATTTATGTAGTAAATATTTAGCTTTACTCTTTTAAAAATAGCTTACTATATGTATGTACTAAGTTTGCTAGGTTGTTCGTTTCTACTTGTTCTAGAATTAATCTTTTATTGTTTCACGTGCGAGGTACATATTTTGTTACAGGATTTCCTGTGAAGTCTATCGGTCTCGTAAAAACAAAATTGGACGTGTAGTCTACAGCTTTTTGAATGTCGCCGATTAAAATATCAGTGATCAACGAGCAAGATTGAATTAGCTATTGTTTGACTCGGTGGCGCGTGCATATGAAAACTCTTCAAACAAGGCAAGATGCATTGTTTTCGTGCAAGTGCCAGTCACCTTTGTTATACTGACATACACCCGCGAGCCACGCGAATGTATATGAATGAGTAATTATGTATGAATGAATACAAGTAAGTCGCTCGACTGCAATATCGATGTTGGCAACTCTCCCGTCACTTCTGACGCGATAGAATTCAGTCTATAACGAAATCAGAATTTTACACTTTTACAAGGACATAACGATACACTTTTACCTGTACCGATCGAACGGTAGCCAATCAGTGATTAGAAAAAGTAATTTTATTGGAAAATAGTTTATGTTGTGTCTTTATACAAAAAACATTACAAGTTAATTTTTCTAACGAAGAAAGGTAACTTTTCTGTTAAACGGTACATATTGTCCAATTTTTCATGCCTTTTTTATACAAAGTTGATCTAACCACAGCGTAAACTATATAACTCGAAGAGAATTATTAATTTTCTCATGTTAGATTTTTTTTTATTATTAATTTTATTTATTTAATGTTGCTTCAACATCAAAGGTCATTAGCAACGCGGTACATTTTCTTACAATATTTTATACATATTTGTATCCTTGATATATTGGGCAAGACCGGCGATATATTCCTTAGAACCTAACAGAATGGGTAAAGATCCAGGCAACTTAGCATTTTTCCTTTCATTCTCATATTTTTTGCATTCTATTATTAAATGATTTATGTTAACTGGTACTTTACATATATCGCAGATCGTGTTTAACAAAAATGAATGGGTTATTTCTGAGTGCCCAATTCTGATTCTAGAAATTGAAGTTTGAATTTGACGATCTACTGGACTTGGAAATTTTTGCCACTCAAAATCCGCTCCTTCATTTTGATATTTTTTATGATCATTTATTAAAAATTTAATTTAGATGATTTTTAAGATCGTTTAGTTTGGTATAATGAGGTTTTTCTTTTCGGCTTAATAAAATCGATAGCTAAGTAAAGAAATTTTTTGTTGTATCATTACTGCCAATAATAAAGCAAAGTATGTAAATATATTTCCTCACGATGCACTTGTTGCTGCACTGAAATGCAAGGGCACCGCGGTGTCATCATATCCGTCGAATAAAAGAACGATCTGTTGATACAATTATTTCACGAATCACGGCACGCGAGGCAATATCTTTTTGATCAAGGCTATCGATTCGATAACCAGTGGGAAATAAGATCATCCATCGTAGCCTGCTGACGACGGATTCACTTGTTCCGTATTTCGTCACACTTCGAAAATAGTTAACTTGTTGATAACATTAACTTGAATTAGTCGTTAATTTTCCATTTCTAATATAGCAGCAAATGAGCTAGGTACATCATTGTTCATAACATAATAAAACAATGCTTCGAAAGATCAAAATTTTAATAAGATGAGTAGACTGCAGATTTTATGCATTTATGAGGAAAATGAGTAGAAGAAATTAGCAGTAGAAAGATTAGAATAATTTAAATATATGAGCACGTAATTCTCAACCGTTTAGTCATTAGAAAAAGAAGGAAATTTCTATTCGGTTCCCATTTTGGTTCCTCTTGCAATTGATGGAAATAATTTTTGCATAAAATGCGGCAATCTACTCATTCATAAGTACTATACGTAATTATAGAAGTATCATCTTTATTTTGCAAAATATGACTAGTCAGAATACTTCAACTTCAATTAGTCTAGGTTTGAATCTATTTTCAAGATACTGCGTCCCATCAAACAATTTATAAACAATCTATCCTGCAAGCAAATTACCCACCGACCATTTCAGTCGGGGGAAACGAAACGATTCGCAGAACGATCATGATTATCCGTGGTATGTATAGTCGTGCGCCAACTATAATCGGCATCATTTCATGATTGGACATCGTAATTCGAAAAGAAGCGGTGCGACTTTGTTCCATAGAAACATTGTGACACAAAGTCCGGTGTGTATTGTGAGCGTGCGTCCTCACGATAACATTGCCGCAGTCGCTTTAACAATCATGCTCTGCCTTATCGACAATGCCAGTATGCTCTCGGATCGTTCTTTTTCCGTTGGGACATGCGAGGCTTTTGTGTTTCCCAGTGTATACACGTAACTAACTCGATATAGTTTTTGATTATGCAGAAATGCTGTACGAAAGGAGCATCGGAGAATCGACGCCGTTGTTGAGTGAGTTTTATTGGCGAATTCTCGATTCGTGATAGTCGTTGTTTTTTTCATCAACTATTAGTGGCTAGATCATTTTCCTGGATCGTATTATACTATGTCGTCAATCGATTTCCGTGCGGAAATGCTGTTTTGCCGATTAGGTTAACTGTTATACGTGATCGTGAAAGCTACAGAATGCGATGACAATCGATTCAAATTATATTATTATCTAATATGTGTACCTGTACAAATGAATTAATATTTCTTTAATTTAAGAGACGCGGTAGATCGTAGCAGTCGTGGCCGAGTGGTTAAGGCGTCTGACTAGAAATCAGATTCCCTCTGGGAGCGTAGGTTCGAGTCCTACCGACTGCGAAGTGAGCTTCATATTTTTTTTTTACATTTTGGAATTTTTAAATACTGTCTAACATTTAATAGTTCACTTTTTTCCTTTTTTAAAAATGTTCTATCAAATATTTTTACCAAATAGTCCATTTTTTTGGAAAAATTTTTGCTTCACCTTTTATTTCGAACAAACAAATTTTGTTTATAAGCAAACCATTTTTACAAGATGATTTATGTAAATTTGTATGATAAATGTATTAAAACTTGCCTTCAAAGAGGATGCAATTTAATATATCTTTTCTATTGGATTTATTTACCAAACAAGACATTATATTATTCACCTTGTAATTTTTAAAGCACTGCTAGGAAGTTAGTATAAATATCTACATTTATTATCAATTGATGATGCTACTGTGTTGTCATATTACACAAGGTCGAATGTGTGCTATGAGTTTCATTCGCACAATCAGGAAATGCAATTTAATATTTTTTTACTTTTACCTTTTTTAATTTGTTGAAGTATTTGAAAATATCTCTCGATTAGCGACTAAATAAGACACTACATGTTTTAACTTTTAATTTTTGATAGTAATTACACCAAAGTTTTTCGAGTTTTAAGACTCAATTAATTCCGTAAAAACAATGTAACTCGTAAAACGTCTACAGATTGAGCCTTGTCACGATAAAAGACGAAGTTTTGACTCTTGATCTTAAGAGTAAGTGCTTATCGGCGATAAAAACGTCTTCCTCCAGTCGGCCGGAGAATTCAGGATAACTTCTATTTATTTACACGAGATCGGGAGATAATGGGACAAGAATGAAACGTGTTAAAATTACGCTCCCATCTGTCGTGCGATATCCGAAACTGTTTCGATCAGAGATAAACATTACTCAGGTCCATAGCAGTCCCGCTTAACAATAGATTTACGGGGCCCGTCAAAATGACGGATTCAAAAATTTTTAATCTACGATTATTAAGAGTATAAGGAGGCATTCATGAGGAATGATTAAATAGATTTATTTTTTGTGTACATATTACAATAAAAATCGCTAAAGATTTAAGTAAATACAATTTTATTATTTTTATAAAGCAATGTAAAATAATCAATTTTAGTGCTCCGTCAACCTAATGTTAACCAGTTAACTGTTTTTGACGAGTATACTCGTCATGAAAAAAGTGCAACATTTTGTGCTATGACGAGTATATTCGTCATGAGTAATGAGTAGTGACAATTTGAAGTTTAAATTGCAGTTTTAGTGAAAACTAAAATATATTCGTGAACTTCAAGATGTTTGAAATATTTTGAGGCCCGTCGAAATAAAAGGAACAAATAAAAGTTTATAAATAATGAATATAGAAAAACCGCAGATAGTATGAATTATTTTTCGTAAATGTATGGTTGTCCTTTATTAGTCATCACAGAAGCAATTACGGATTTATATATTGTTTTAGACTCTGCAATAAGTGTCGCGCCTGGTAATAAAAAACGGGATGAGGATTCTTTCGTTTCCTTTTTACATGTATTCAAGAGGCGGCGTTTTTTATAGCTCGTGTGCAGGATTCGAGTTGTAAGGATCATCCAAGTTGAGTTGTGGACTACCTACCTGCTAAGATACTTCCCTGAACAGTTTTGTTTATATTTTATCATCTGGTCAGGGATTCGTTTACATAAATATCGGACTGTAATGTTGCGATAAATTTGCGATAAATTTGAGTAATGAAATAAAAAAGTAGAAGTCATTTTATTACAACCTAATTTCATATTACACATACTCTGCGTTTGACGAGTATACTCGTCATCGCTAAATTTGTGCGACGCAATTTAGATACATATTTTCCAAAGAAGTCGAAACAGTTGACTGGTTAAAGATGAGAAGCCGCTGATGAGATTTAGTGGACCATAATTCGATAAATCGTTTGATTCGGTAAGAATCCGCGAATTATTATTATCGTAGTGTAAGGCTAATTCGTGAGTACGTGCCCTAGTAGCACAAAATATTGTATACATCAGTGGCGGGCACGGGTGGAGCCCCTCGAACGCGTGCTTCTCCCACCAACCTCTCTTTCATGCAGCGCGCACATTCGTTGCGTACGCTGATGTCTCGTGTCTTCGTTGCTCCATTGTACCGCGCTTGATGGAAGGGGACAGAGGGCGCTACGGTGTGGACGGTTTTGCCTCAATTGAGGCAAAATTGTCCATCACTGGTATACATATTCATACAATATTAAAAAGAGATTCAATCTTTTTTTAATATTCAAATATACATACAATATTTATTTTATATTAAGAAACAAATATTTTTTTTTAAATATGCAGGAAATATTTATTTCACGTTACGACAAAAATATTTTTTTCTAAATATTAAATGAATCTTTATTTCATATTAGAAATAGAATATTTTTTTCCTAATATACAGATAATATTTATTTCATATTATGAAAAAAATATTTTCTTCTTATAAAAAGAATCTTTATTTCATATTAAAAATAGAATATTTTTTTCCTAATATACAGATAATATTCATTGCATATTATGGAAACAATATTTTCTTCTTATTATAAAATGAATCTTTATTTCATATTAGAAATAGAATATTTTTTTTTAAACATGCAGGAAATATCTATTTCATGTTACGAGAAAAATATTTTTTTCTAAATATTAAATGAATCTTTATTTCATATTAGAAATAGAATATGTTTTCCTAATATACAGATAATATTTATTTCATATTATGTAAAAAATATTTTCTTCTTTTGACATAATATACCAACCGAGATAATGCCGTAGACTTCCGAACTGAGCAATCAATATGTATCAAGATAATGGATCGCGACACGTGACGCACACCGTTGCTTCCAACAATGTCTTTGTTCTATTCCGATACAAAATCGTCTCGTTTGTCGTTTACAAACTTTCTTTCAGTTAGAAACGATCGATACACACCGGCGGCAATGAACTCGCTGACGATCAAGTCAATCAAGAATCACTGAAAATAAATATTCATTTTACGATCGCCTAGACTCATACGATCATATTTTTGACAAAAATCAGAAAGTTTTTCGTGTCAATGACGCGGTGACGTTTATTGTGGGCTTTCCTTTTGTTTGTCACAGGATCAGACCCGAGCAAATACTGGCGAAGATGCTATAAAACGATTACTCAAACATAACTCTACTTTGAACAAGTGTCAATATGTATAAGTATATTAATACGGATGTCAGTACCAGAATTTATTCGCCACCTTGGAAAATACGGTGAAAAACAACGACGATGGTTAGCGACCTAAAAATCTAACGACTAGATAGAGACGTCCATTTGGAGCGCTTGATTCGTGACTTTAAGTGACACACAATCCTAATTTCGCGGCTCGGTATTCCGCTTTTACTGCACCGGGTTTGATAGAAAGATGGCTCGCTTTATCAATTCTTGATTAATGATTATACGTTCGTATGAACCTATTTGTATTTATTAGAATCGTGGATCCGCGTTCTATTATTCGTCTTCATTAGTGTAAAATCTTGGATCTGGTAGATTAAATCAATGCTTCGTCACTTCATACTTCTTTCATGGAACGTTTACGACTTTCCCTCCGCAGAATCTAGACTGAAACATACAGATACAGTTTGTTCGTGTTTTGACCTATGTGAGAGAGCACGATATTTGTGAAAAATTTATCTCCACGAGATTAGATTTATCGGTGGGACAATGTTGATTCAATGAGAAACCTTTATTGTTTTTAATTATTTTTTCCTCAAATATTTATTAACACGTTGATGAAGTTTTTCTGATTAAAATGAGTCTAGACATGATATAATTCGGAGCATGTTTACTTGTTCCGTTGGAAATTCAGTAGAATCTCTATTATCCAAACTGATAATTCTGAATTCTCCATAAATAATGTGAATCTAGGAATTAATCTAGCGGTTTAGTTAGATAACTATTCTATTCTCGGAACATGCGTATTCAACTGATTAGAACATGAATACTGAGTTCGGATAATCAAGGTTTTAATATATCTTGAATTAACACTAGGTTTATGGAGCACTAAAATTGATTATTTTACATTGCTATATAAAATTAATAAAATTGTATTTACTTAGATCTTCAGCGATTTTTATTGTAATATGTACACAAAAAAATAAATCTACTTAATAATTCCTCACGAATGCCTCCTTACGCTCTTAATAATCGTAAATTAAAAATTTTTGAATCCGTCATTTTGACGGGCCCCGTAAATCTAGTGTTAAACACGTAAATATGATTTAAATCGCGTCGTGTTTGGTGTCGTTTTAATCAGAAAATTGTCACGGATGCGTCGGTAAAAACTTCCTAAGAAAAAAAAAAAAATTGAAAGTAACAAAGTATATTATCCATCGAATTAGTATTGTCTCACCTCTGTTCTTTCCCAAGCGATTGGGAATAACAGTGTCTGTACACGATATAAGTGACTACCCGGTCCCGAAATTTTCACATATACAATCGAGACATTCCTGCGCCGATGGTGGCTATCAATCGCCTCTTGGTAATTACACTGTCATTTCCGTAACATCGCGATAAGAGAGGAGTAAGCAGGCCGACCGTCAGCCAATGATCAATCGGCTCTCTAAAACCCGCCAGCTACCACGATGTATAATAGCCGGTATCTGAGACGTCGCGTCCAGGTATTCGAGTCGTTTCGTTTGTTAATCACCAATCACGGGTTCAGCGAGTTTGAACAAGACCCTACCGTCAGGATTAGTCATGTGATCCGTTATCAGACGGAATCGTAGTGTCAATACGATGCAGCTACGAATGCTGTGTTATCTCCGCGATCCGGTTAATCCAGTGAATCGTCTTATCGGCGTGCGATTGCTCATCGAAAAAAAACCGTCGAGTTCACCGCGTCTCTTAATTAGAACCGCGGGCTCGTTATGCGTGCCAGTTTATCGAAAAACCTGCCCGTGGTTTCTGCGGCGCCGAGAGGCGAGTGCGATCATCGAGCACCGATCGATGCGATCGGTGGAGATCCGCGATCTAGAACAGTCGGCGAGGTGGGAACAGCGCGGTAGCAGCGCGGGCTCCTTGAACTGAACGTGATCTGGTGCCGATCCGAAAATTATGGTGCTGTGTAGGTACCTTCGAAAAATCGGACACTTGTACAGAATGTTTTGGTAGCAGGTGGCGCAACTGTAAACCCAGTGGTTCCACGCGAAGCAATAGTTAAATGAATGAAAAAATATAATGCTTAATTTGTTCTGTTCCGCGGTATTTATAAATTGACAATATTAGAAACCAGAATAATGTGAAAATTAATCGACATTTCCGCAAGGATTAACTTAAATTAATATTATACTTTGGTTATATCTTTTTAACACTAGATTTACGGGGTCCGTCAAAATGACGGATTCAAAATTTCTTAATTTACGATTATTAAGAGTGTAAGTAGGCATTCGTGAGGAATTATTGAGTAGATTTATTTTTTTGTGTACATATTACAATAAAAATCGCTAAAGATCTAAGTAAACACAATTTTATTACTTTTATAAAGCAATGTAAAATAATCAATTTTAGTGCTCCGTAAACCTAGTGTTACGAGATCGTGACGTGTCCCCCAGCACCGGGCAGAATAAAAATTATTGATAATAATTTGCAACAACCGTGAATATAATAGTCAAAGCATTCTGGGATATCGTGACAATTCTTGCGGGTCCATTTTTCGGAGCTTGAACATTGAATCCAATCTTGCTCACTATTTTCTAAACAAACTACTAGGATATTTCTCTGACTCGTCTGTTTCGGTTCTAGTGTTCTCGAAATCTGAAGTTTATTATGAAAAAATGTCCTATTACCTTTTTTCTTAATATTCGTGTTGCTTAGGTGTATTTTTGAATCACGAAAATCGAAATAATAAATAGTAGTACAAATAGGAACACACGAGGCTGAGATTTGTTCTGTTCGGTACTAGGAGACAGTGGATCCATCAAAGAAAATTTTTTTTATTACAATCAATACACTCTGTGAGGAAGATAGAACGATCATTTAGAAAATACTCACATGTCTCCTGAACACAAAAATTATTAGCTGCAACAGTTGATAAATTGTGCGACGCACCTGATTCGTGTCAACCGCAACAGTCAACTGATCACCGTAGCTATGCACACGCGACAGGAACGTGATAAAACGTGATTATTGTTTGTTTTCGTTCCGCTACAATGTACAGGAGACAACAGCTCGGTAAAGTTTTAAATGTTAAAGATATGGCTACTGCCCGGCATTAGGTGTCATCTATTCTGAGGAGTAAAATCGAACCAATGAAACCATTTTCACAGAAAATTATTATTTGTGTATTTATTATGACAAAAATCACAAGAAGCGCATGATTGGGCATTTATTTTATCTTGACCATGTATTAACACGTTCAGCGCTCACTCCACAATCATAAAAATTACACAAAATCAAAGCAATATATTTAATAAAATAAAAACTAAGAAGTTTAGTTTTGTGATATTAATTACTGTTTCCAACTTCTTCCATTTCTCAGATCGTAAGGAAATTTTGTACAATCAATCTACCAACGTAAAAATTTATTTTCAATTCTGTATAAATAATTCCGTCGCCCAGATATGGGTGACATGGCGCTGAACGTGTTAATATATTAACTCTGTTCAGTTTACTAGTTGCGCTATTTTATCTCTGACTCTATTTTGCACCAATCCAAAATACTGTCAAAAAGTAACCTGTTTTTTTAAACTGTTGCACGCGTCTACATTTGTACATATTTTCAATTTTTAATGCATCTTTTATATCAATCTTGCCTCGAATTACGTGCAAATATTTATTTAATTAGCAGATGATAATTACTGTTTTCGTATATGCTGACTATAGTGGTCGTAATATAAATGTTGGCATTTCTTCGTGACTATATACAGCTAATAAGAGGTTAACCCTCATACGGCGGATTATTTTATCCATTTATGACAAAAATGAGTAGATTAAACTTAAAATAGGAAAAACATTTAAAGAATTTAATGATACTGTTGTATTGTTTTCAACTCAATAAAATAGTTGATAAAAGAAGTAAATGCCTGTGCAGCTCCTGTGTCCTTCAATTAATACAGACAATTTTAATTTCGCATAAAAATCCGCAGTCTACTTATAACTATATAATTGACAATGTTTAGGACTATTCACCGCTTCATTTATAAATTTTTTAAAGCATATTTTTCAAGGTACTTCTTGTAGACACATTAATTCTTCCATGTTTCCTCATACAGCAGCTGTTCATTTTATTAATAATGCAAAAACTGAATAATTGAATGACGATTTTGGCACTCTGGGTCAAAATAGACCCGGACTCCGTGTTCCGAAGGTTAATATTTCGTCCAAAGACCTTTGACACAAAATATCAATGGTACTGCCAGTTCATACGTATCAAGTTAAAATAAATACGAGATCATGTGTTTCATGAGATATTTGGGATAAATGGACAGATAATGATTTTTTGAGAAAACATGTTTCATCATAAATTGTTCGATGCGACTCCCGTCCATGAGGCAATCGGTTCCCGTTTACGTGCACACCATGAACCGAAAACGCATTTATTTTTCGCGCACACGCGACGTACTCGCATTGTTCGCCCGTACGTATCCTATACGCTCAGTCTAATGCTTAATGGGTCTTGTTTTATGGGAAGGAAATGATAAGGTTGTTGGCAATTTCAAACGAATAGGCTGATATCACGAGGACATTAACGACTAACAAGTTGTAGCCGATGATAATCAACATGTCGCAATGTCTCCTACTTCGGACATAATTTCAGTTCTCCTCGTTTCTCATCCGGTGTCTATTGTTCTTGCATGGGAGTCTTGTTTCATTCGTCTCGGAGGCAAGGTTATCTCGCTGCGATCGATCTCTATCGTTTTTACTATTTGGCTATAACAACGCGAAAAATACTAGCTCGATTCCAACCGAGACAACTATCATTTCTGTAGTGAAACTGTGCAGCTTCTTCGCAAACATGTCGGGAGTAGTATACTCTCCGGTGTCGACAAGTAAGAATATTACATTTTCGATTTCGTGCATCGTCTGTTCAGATTAACCGCATTCCCAGTAGCACTGAGTAGCACTTCTTCCTATGTATCTCCTTCTTCTTCCACGTTATTCCGTAACCAGAATACAGACGATTAGAGTACAACAGATTCCGAGATCGATCTGTATACACAGGAATATCGTTACCGTTCGCCGTTAACGTTGCAATCGCAAGCTGCAGCTTGTCCTCGTCGGTAGATACGGTACCGACTTTCTAGAGGACATCCTCTTCAGCCTAACTGTTCCATAAGGTACATATAAAATATTCCTCGAACTGTATCGTATCCTTCGAACGTAGAAGAAGTTATAGTTTCATCGATTCGAGTTGCAAGACGCAAGCTTCATGAAAAAAGCGACAGAATTAACAGGCGTAAAATTCCGATGTACCGCTGAAAATTCGTGATTTGCCCGATCACGAGACCACGTAATTACTTCGAGGCATCTCGGTCCGGTAATTAGTTGCGAACTAATTAATTCGTTGTAAATAAATCGTCGCGCTTTTGCCGAGTTCCAGGGCGAAGCGCGAGTTCGAGGATCGATCTGAAGCGGCTTCTTCTGCGGAGGATACCGATATTGGCATGGCTGCCCGTCTACAGTTGGAGCAAACTTTTGCAGGACACTTTGGCAGGGGTGACAGTCGGTCTGACTGCTATACCGCAAGGTATAGCTTACGCGATTGTCGCTGGACTTCCACCTCAGGTGCGTATGGTCGTTTTCAATAGCGTTCAACTTTCTTTCCCGCGGAAAGTTTCTACGTCGGTGAACGATACCCGCTCGGAAACAAAGTTTAAATCGAACGGTTCGACCTTTGCTAGTTTCCGTTGTGCGTGTGTGTCTGTTAAGAACACCGTGGAAACCGGTGAAATTCGTGTGAACTCGTTGAGAATCGGTCGAAAACACGCGCCGACCGCTTTGTCGAACCGGCACGATAGCTGCGCAAAACCGATTCCCGTTTAGGTGAACTTTTGAAAACTTCAGTACGGCCTGTACAGCAGTTTCATGGGAGGCTTTGTCTACCTGGTGTTCGGTAGCTGCAAAGATATCACCGTGGGTCCTACCGCGATAATGGCCTTATTATCGCAGCACAACGTTATGAGGCTCGGAGAGGACGTCGCCGTAAGTGCACTTACACGCTCCTTTTTTCTCCCATCGTTTTTCCGCGAGCTTTCTTTCGTCTACTACTCTTTATCTTAAGCTGGAAAATTCGTTTACCTTCCTCCGAGTCGCGTTTAACCCTCGGATGACCGGGACTCGGGTTCATTTCGACCCAGAGTTGCAAACGTTCCTTTTAAATCCTAGCTTTCTAGTAGCCAGTTCGAATCGTTATTCTATTAGATCTAATAAGAAGATCAACGTTGATCTCGAAGAAGTAAAGGCGGATTTGCACTTTTTCATTTTGGATGTACATATTAGGTCATTATCTAAAATGGCGGTAGTGTAGTTCATTGAGTTCACATTTCACGCCGATTTTCTTTTGTTTCTCTTATATATTTTTTTTTATTCAGAAAATCTCATAAGAGATTTATTACAACATTAGGTACAAACGAAACCAAAGTGTACAGAGAAAGTAACCTCTACAAACTAAAAGCTAGGGTACATCAGTATTGTTTTTCCTTAAACACGAAGGTTACAGCTTTTTAGGAACGAAAGTATATACAGGCAGGCTTTAACGTTGGGCCCAGCCAGAAACATAGAAACGTCCAAAGGCAGTTGAATTCTTAAGTTATAGAGATTATTCAACAATAGTGATCTTTGCATATCGTATAAATTACACTGCCAAAGGACGTGATTGAGACTTTTACACTCGTAGTTACATCTGCACATAGGGTTGTCAATGAATCCAATAAGAGAAAGAGAGCCAGCAAGGTGATAATGATCAGCTCTGCTTCTGTATATTGTGACGATAAAATGGCGGGAAAGTTTTTATTGTTTGAACCAAGAGTGACGATTATCCCTATGAAAATGAAGAAAATAGAATTTGCCTTTATACAACCCTTGATTTTTAATTGTCGTGGAAGTATTGAGAAAAACTTTTTTCATGAATGGTTCGTACAGATCAGAGAAAGGGATTTTCGAGATGCCCAAAGAACAGAAAGTAGTAGCACTTTTGGCTAAGTCATCAGCGACTTCATTGCCCCAAATCCCGGAATGAGACGGGACCCAGAAGAATTTTATAAAATACTTGTTAGAATTTTTCCGGAAGAATTGATTGTATTTCTTTTTAATGTCCAAAATATATGAGTTAACTTTAGCATTATATTGATCATTATGCTATAACAAAATACGTAGAGAAGTTCAATCCTGCATCAACAAACGTTTGTTTTTATTGATTTAAAATGATACCTGGAACAGAGCATATTTCTCATTACATTTTGCTGTTCTTTAATTTAAAGAAACAATCAACGCCCAACATTACAATTATCACTTAATGAAGCTTAATGCAGAATTAATTGATAAACAACCGTTGATAGCGTCAAAACGGTCGAAGGTCATTTTGCAGCATGATAACGGTATATCAGAAGTAGAATGGGAAGTTCTTTCTCACCTTGCATACTCTCCAGATGCTGCACCTTTAGACTATTATCTGTTTCGCAGAATTCAACACGATCTGAAAGAACACAGTAGTTCTCCACAAGTAATCACTTTGGACGATCATTTTAAATGGAGCGCAGATGAAAACAATCTTTACATCTTTCATTGTAGACGAATAACCCGAGATGTACGTCTTAAGTGAAAAGTCTAAATACGCCTTAACACTAGATTTACGGGGCCCGTCAAAATGATGGATTCAAAAATGTTTAATTTACGATTATTAAGAGTGTAAGGGGGCATTCCTGAGGAATTATTAAATAGATTTATTTTTTTGTGTACATATTACAATAAAAATCGCTGAAGATCTAAGTAAATACAATTTTATTATTTTTATAAAGAAATGTAAAATAATCAATTTTAGTGCTCCGTAATCCTAGTGTTAAGCTCGAATGTATGTAGAAAAAGATGGATGAATTCGAGTGGATCTATAGTTGCTATGAAATTATTAAAAGCATCTGTCTAGCGAAGGTTAATCCACAAATTCTACTGTATGATATTCAACGACGATGTTCTTTCCCCCAGGTGTTCGTCTGTTTCTTGTCTGGTTGCATTATTCTGCTGATGGGATTGCTGCACTTGGGATTCCTCGTGGAATTCGTTAGTATGCCGGTGATCTCCGGATTTAGCAACGCGGCCGCGTTAATAATTGCAACGTCTCAGCTCGGGACGCTTCTTGGCCTGAGCGGCAGAAGCGACTCGTTCATCGACGCCATTGTCAAAGTTGTCGATCACGTGAACGAGATCACCCTTTGGGACACCGTGTTAGGAGTCTCCTCCATGATTGTACTTGTCTGCTTGAAGGTATGCTTGCTCTTAATCGTCTTTAACCCTTCAGTGAGTTTAGGATTCACGAAGAAGACTGTTATCCTTTTGTTCGGATTAAAATGGCACTCTTCTCTGGAGGTATCATTTTGAAATATTTGAGAGAAACAATTATGAATAGACTGCGAACTTTTCATGCAAAATAACAATTGTCTGCAGCGATTGCAAGAGACAGGAGTCAAATAAAAATATCTAGCTTCCTCTAAAAATTTTCTAGAATTGAAAATAATATACCGACGTCTTTAAATTTTTTTAATCTCATCACTGTTTTAAGCTGCGTATACTCAATTTTTTCCATAAATGCATAAAATCCACAGTCTAATTATCAGTAGATCGAGCAATTTAATATGTTGCATTTGCAAGGTTTTTTTATCCTCCTTAATATCTTCTTTATTTTTGCTGATGTAAAAAATGTCCTAGGACAAGTTATTCGATTCAGAACGACGAATATTGTGACGTATGAGTCCTTTTTCTATCCAAGGTCATCTTTTTCGAGTTTTCAAGGTCATCGACATTCTTTTGCTTATCGATATTGGTTTTTTATCGTCCGTGATCTCACCGTGATCTTCAAATCATCTTAATAATCAAGACACTAATTTAAAGGAAGTAAAAAAAACATTAATCTTTGTATTCTGTACGAAATTGTACTGTGTTTATTTTACAAGTGATCTGATTTACGTTGATTTCAAGATATTTTCGGAAAGGAAAACAATGTTCGTTGTTGTGAATCAAACAAAAGAAACACCCTGTATGTTTAGTTACAATTGAAAAAGATACGGTGCAATTTTTATATAATTATCGTTATGGTTACTTATGTTATTATACTGTACTCTCAATGCTTTGAAAAGGCTTCCATGATTTATATTGTTCTATTCAAAAGATAATCTTAATCTCCACGAGTATGATTATAGTTTGTACTAAAATGACGTAAAAGATAAAATGGTAACTATTTAAAGTGAAAAAAACGTTTTTTGATAATTGTCATGATAATTGTAATTTGACAAATGATAAGACATGAAAGCCAGTTTCTAAAATCTTCTTCCGATAGAAGCACGTTGATGCTTTCCAATATGCACATTGCTGTGACAGTACACCACATTATTGAAATCGTTGTAACTTTAACATTTCTTTGAACTGAAGTTTAAAATTTTGGAAACTCATTCTGGAAAATGTAATAAAAGATCGACTGTTTACCCCCCCCCCCCCAAAAAAAAGGGGAATATTCCACTAACTTTTTTAGAACACCTTGAAAATCTAAATACATTTGTGTTTTACTTATACAGTAACCCCGCGATCTAAGTCCAACGGAACATTGCGATCTATGTCCCTTGGTCTACTCCTTCCACTGCGGGGTACCCCCGGAAGGGCCGTGAAGCTCGAGCTGCCTCGGTCACCGAGCAGTGTAAACATGTCGCGAAATCTGATCCTGGGTCGGGTATATCGGTGTGAATCACTACTAATCCAATTACAAAACTTCGTTATTTTTTATTATTTTTTCATGGAAATTTCACCAACATATTCGTGCCATTTTTCTAATAAAAATGATACGAAATATGATATAATTCCGATGATATTTACTTGTGTAATGAACGATGAAAGTTTTTTATTGGCATTACATTGTACGGACACGCGGGCCTTTGAACTGTGCCGGTGGCTGTGACTCTTGTCGTCTCTTTCTTTCTTATATGCTGTCCTTCTTTACGTCCAAAACTTTCATCGTTTATTACACAAGTAAATATCATCGGAATTATATCATATTTGGTATCATTTGCATTAAAAAAATGCCACGAATATATTGGTAAAATTTCATTAAAAATAAGTAAAAAATAAAGAAGTTTTATTATTGCACTAGTATTGTCTCACCGATACGCTATTTTTTGTTGCGTCTTCGGCCGCGCGGTCTGTGTTTGCATGCTGCCCTTTTCTATGTTCGGCGCGGTCGACGCGGTCACAAAAGAATAGTGTCCCTACACGATCTAAGTCCCGGGAGAGAACCGAAAAAGGACTTAGATCGCGGGGTTACTGTACCACTTTTCTTTGTTAAAATTAGATTTATTGCCAGACATAGATAAAAAGATAGGTTTGTTACAAAGTAGCAAGATAAAAGTTTATTTAAAAAATGTTGAAACAGAATTTGCCGGGCAAGAAGACCGGAACACCGTTCGAGAAGTTCCTGTGGCTCACGTCGCTGGCTAGGAACGCCATAGTCGTTATCATAGGAATAATATTAAGCTATTCATTGTTCTCGAGCGGTATTAAACCTTTCAAAATTACTGGAAACATCACGGAAGGCTTACCTCCTTTTGGTCCACCACCGTTCTCCATTGCAAGCGGGAATCGTACATATAATTTTCTGGAGTCGGTCAGCGAACTCGGAAGCACCGTCATATCAGTGCCTCTGGTTGCCATTTTGGAGAGTATTGCCATCGCAAAATCATTCGGTGAGTTCAACAAAGGCGGATTAATTTTCGCGTGTCTCTTTCAATATTACATCGTTTGGGACAAATTCGGGTAAAAATATTTGCAATTTTAAACCGTATTAATGAGAAATCAGAACCATTAATATTCGCGAATTTTCATTAACAAGAAACAGGTATGTTAATTATTTTTATCGCAAAAAATTGTCAGAATGTCGAAAAAGATTGAAGTTGGTCGAAGAGAGGGGGAATAAATCTAATGAGATAAAGTCTCTTAATCCAGTTCATTCAATTTGCATAGATTTACTCGCGAGACTTGCAGTCGGCCGTTATCATGAAAGAATATAGGGTTTTTTCTGTTGACGAATTTTTTAAAATTCTCGAACCGCACAATAGAATCGCTCGAATTCGCTTTTTTCCGTGTTTACTTCGACAGGGTCGAATGAACAGCGCGAAACAGTGAAAACAAAACCATTTTAAATCAATAGAGCGAATCTTGCGTTTTAATATGGTCCGTTACATAAACCGATTTCAATAAAAATTTATTCAGAAACAAACAACCGAAGTTTAAACTGACAAAAGCCGCAATTATTTTCAATTTAATAAGTTTCATACAGTAAAATGTCAGCTAACGCCAGCACTTAATACTGGACCCTGGCATTTTAATAAATATTTGAAACATAACAATAATATTTCATCTGTGAAAAGAGTAAGGCAAATATAATAGGAGCTAACAATTCAATAAAACTGAGTCCCACAAAATAAAGAATAAAACAATAAAACGGACGTAAGAATTAAAATTCTCTACGAGACGTTACTGATAAGGAAACTGTATGGATAAATTGCTTATGCAGTTATGTTACAAATTAGATTCAGTTTTCTAGTTGCAAAGAATAGCATAATTATTTCTTTATGAAACTTTTACTAACATACATATTTGTGACATTTTTTTTATTGAAGCGAGACCAAACATCACATAAGTCAAAGCACATTTGCTTGTTTAATTGACAATTTAGGAGAACCTCGATTTTCCGAATCGTACACGTAGCACAGGGATGGGTATTTTTGTCTCAATTGAGAAAAAACCGTCCCCACCATAGCGCTCACTGTCCCCCACCAGCATCCGCCGTTACCATAGAGAAAGGAAGTGCTTCGCCCGTCGCGAACAGTGCGCAGGCCTCGCGCATGAAAGAGAGGTTGGTGGGAGAAGCAGGCGTTTGAGAGGCCCCTACTGTGACCATCCCGGACTTAGAATAATGCATATGTACCACGATCTATTATACAAGTAAAGATTTAATCTAAGAGTTTAACCAGATAATTGTTCTATTATCGGTACACGCATATTCAACTCATTAGAACATGAAAACTGACTATTTCGGATTACCGAGATTCTACTCTATCATGAATTAAACAAGTAAATACGATCCAAATAGTGTCGTGTTTGGTATCATTTCAATCAGAAAAACGTCAAGAATACGTCGGTAAAGATTTCATTAAAAAATCACTAGCAACAGAAAAGTTATATCATGGAATCATTATTATCTCACCATTATTCTTTTCTACGTTCGACGCTAGCAGCAAGAGATTGAAGAATATTGTTTGTTCCCTTCATAAGTGACATTTTTTGGTCCCGAAGTTTTCAGATATATCGAGACATCAGAGTGCTCGTTGAAAGAGCTAAAGTTCTAAAAAGCAGTGAAGCCCCGGTGAATTCAGCGAAGCACTCACGTTCGAATCGGGTTTTTTGTTTCAGCGAAAGGGAAAACGGTCGATGCTAATCAGGAGATGTTCGCCCTGGGACTTTGCAACATTTTCGGTAGCCTGGTCCGTTCGATGCCGGCCACGGGCAGCTTCACAAGGACTGCCGTAAACAACGCGTCGGGCGTAAAAACACCGATGGGCGGTGTAATCACCGGATGCCTGGTGCTTTTAGCGTGCGGCCTCCTGACCTCGACTTTCGAGTTCATCCCGAAAGCGACGCTCGCAGCTGTGATTATAGTCGCGATGTACTACATGTTCGAGCTTGGCATTTTCGGCGTGCTCTGGAGAACGAAAAGTAAGATATGCGATTAGACCGCGGTCCTAGTTACGTCTCACAGTGGGCTAGAATCGCGAGAAGCTGGACAAAATGCACGCCCCATACATTATTGACCCTCAGCGGACGAGAATTGCTTTTAGCATACTTCTCGAGGAGTCGAATATATATTGCCTTATGAAGCAAGGTTGTGTACTAAAGAGTGAAGTACATGAATTAAGTGAAGAGAAAAGTTTCTTGTTCAGTAAAAATTTGTTTTTTATTTTTATAGAGTAATAATTTCTTTATAAATTATTCGTAGTCGCAGAACGGTAAAATTGCTTGGGCGACTGTCGGACAGCATGCTTCTGCAAAGGGTTAATTATTATTAGACTGCGGATTTTATGCATTTATGACAAAAATGTGGAGGTGCAGTTTAAGGATTTTTTCGGTATAACTATTGGACATAGACTTTTTGGGGATACAAACAGATACTCTTGAAGTGTTATTTTTTTAGTTCCATTCTTCCTATTATTTATTGTATAATACGTATGTTTCTCGAAACCGTGTTTCTTTTTCAACCTGGCGTGCCTGATAACTAAAAAACTGTTGAAGTAAACAACTTTGAACGGAGTTCATTCATTTCTTTACATATTTCTTTAGAGATTGGACTTAAAATTTATATTTGATTAAAAAATAAACTTTTCTTGCGAATCCTAGAACTTTTCATATTTTTCTTTCAAAATAGGTTCAATCCCAGCGTAAAGTATCTAACTTTAAAACAATTTCTCACTCTTTCTGTTTTGATCAGTGCGATGCATGCCGACACTGCTTACGCTGCCGTAACTGTTACGTAATCTTGTATATTATACAATAAGTAATAAGATGAAATGAACTAAAAAAACATTTGTACTTCAAAACTATCTGTTTACATTTCAATGTAAAGTCCAATAGTTGTTCTACAAATAGTCCTTAAAAATTACTTGTTTTCACTGCCGTTACGCAAGAAGTCTTCTTTAAAACAGTCAGCTCTATTAACTTGTTTACAACAGATAAGAAACAATTTTATTACGTATCATATCATTGTGTCATTATTGACGAACATAATGGGAATCAATAAGAGAAAGAACTATTGGTGCAAAATTCAATGCCGAGTCTGGTTTGACATAGGACCGGAAGTGGTTGAGAAATTGATGAAAAATCGATTTTTTCAAGGTTCTAGACCGGAAGATCCCCGTTCCGAAAGAAAAGCTGACGGTGGTGTGCACACGGTTCGATAAATCGGATGTTTACCTCTGCCCGTAGAGATCGATCTGATACCGTTGACGGTGACTTTCCTGAGTTGCCTGGTGATCGGGCCGGAATACGGGATGATTGCCGGGATCGCGGTAAATTTAATTCTCCTGCTCTATTTCGCGGCCAGGCCGGGCTTATTGATCGAGGAGCGCGTTGTCGATGGGCTGACTATTCTGTTTGTATCGCCGAAACAGTCTCTGAGCTACCCGGCCGCGGAGTATCTACGCGAGTGCGTCATGTCCTGGTGAGTAAAACACACGCCTCTTACATCTCTGTTATTTCGACTGTAAATCCTTCCGGCTCGACTAGTCCACATTATTTACTCCGTATGCCACGCCGCGCCGTGGCGGTTATGGTTCCCTTAGGTGTGACGGTAGGTCGGAGACGATCCCGGTGATAGTGGAGGGTCGTCACGTGCACAGAATCGACGCGACCGTTGCCAAGAACCTTTCCCTGCTGCTGATGGACCTGGAGGCGAGGAACCAGAAGCTCGTCTTCTGGAATTGGTGCGAGGACGCCAGGCGGACCTTGATCAGCTATGACTCCTCCCTGACGATGTCCTTCAGGACATCCGGCAGCGTCGCTCAAATATTTTCGAGCAGAACTGTGCCGCCCCGCGTTCCGCGCGAGTGACATTCCAGATCCAACGATTGCGAGGAACACTTTCCTTGGAACGCCACCAATCGTATTCTCTCCAGCAGCCGCGCGCGCTCTTTCGCAGAATTTGCGGATTCTCGCCAGTTTCAAATACACAGTTCATTTCACCGAGCGGTGGCTGCTAATTGCTCATCGAATGGCTAAAGATAGTACGAACCATCCTTTAGTTTCATAAAGGACGTTGAAGTCGCTAATCTTTGACACACGTAAAATGCTAATACTGCTACTGTGGTGAGATGAGAAGATGAGCCGCGGGACGACACAGGGCCAAGTGGGGCTCTTGCTTAGCATGCCTGTCCCCAACATCGACGCTTCTGTAGACCCAATGTTTGGGTTTTGATGGCACACGCTACGTAGTATGTGGCGTCCGCTTAGCCAATATTTTGCTAGAGCCGAAAATACATGAGACTCGCGACATGACCTTCCCGCATTCCTTCAAAGTGACTTATTTTCAGCTTCCAATAATCTGTGTGAAAGTTTTAGCCAATATTTCGTTAGAACTCAAACTATGTGCGAGACTGAGCGTGTCCCTTTCGTTCCGACCACTCAGATGTGCGTTCCTTCCAGGACTCATCTTCTTATCTCATCACGGTATTTGTCGCTTATAGACTCTCAGTATTTGATTGCTTTAGAACAGGTGTAGGCAGAGATCGTTTTCCGGGACACAGCTCTGTCGGGGAGCTACAAAACCACGCCCATTCGGTACACTATGCGCAGAAAGTGATCTAGAGGCTGCTCGATAACTACCCGCAAGGTGCGATCCAACGAGTCCCCACTACTCCCGTATGCAACCGCAGCCACAAGAGCACACCTGTAACAATTACTTGCCCCTAGAGCCCCAAAAACGTGTCTTTATCAAGCGACCACTGTTATCTCCTTAGTGATTTGACCTGAAGCATTGTTTCCGGGGCAAACCCGAAACTGTCCGGGACGAAGAGCGTTCATCGCTCGTGCCTGCTTTAGAGCAACAAGTGACCGAACGCGTATAGACTACTAAGCATTAAAGAATTAATAATCTCGACGTTAGGAATTTATAATTAATGCAAAACGATTGCGTAACGGAGGTACAACGGGTCCGGTCGGACTTGGTCAGTATTGCGAGGATGGAGGCTTTTACACGCGACCGAATGGTATTTGAAAAGTTCAAGACTCGGGAAACGTGTAACGATGAGAACGAGCTTCCTGGTTATGTATTCCATTTTAATCAGCCCGGCGCGGTACGTAACGATAAACATTTTCTATTTACAAGGATGCACGGTCCCGTTGGAACGCGCAGTTGGCATAGAATAGTTCGCGGGCAACAAGTAACAACCTAACGTTTGCGTAACCGTGCCGATCCTGATTGCCGGAAACGCCGGGGAATCGTTCCGGGAATGAAACTTTATTCGAAATGTTTCCGTGAATAACTGTCAGGAAGTTCGATAGGAGGAATTTTCATCGGCACATATCTACGTGACTGCTATCGAGAATTTTCGAGCGTTTGTTCATGACTACGAGCTGCGTCGTTGTGTGTACAAGCATATGTAATTGCTTGTTGGTAGGTACACGCAATCATGGCGACCTACTTGAATCATGCGGTAATACTTGATTCTGTTTGTTGGTCTCTCGATTCGACTGAACCACGCCTGAATCCGGCAAAGAGTACGTTTCAGCTGCCAAACTCGTTTCAAGCACATACTACACGTAGAACGTCTCAAAAATCAGTTTTAAATATTATTATTATTAGTAGAAATAAGCACTTTCCATGCAACTTTCTACAAGTTATATACAGCCATTTAAATAGGAAAAATTCTCTCCTTCCTTTACAGTGTTAGGGTATCATTATAACAATTAACAAAATTAACACTAGAACTATCATGTAATTAATGCGACAGATGTATACGGCTCTGTAACAATGACAAGACTGCATCTATTCCGACTTGATATAATTTTTATTGCAGTATTTTCTTCAATAAAGAAGTTTATTCAAATGAAAATATTTTTATCATTTAAGTAATCGCCAAAAAAAATTAGAAACCAGTAACTTTGAACGGTACGGTAGTTCTAGTGTTAACTCTTTGCACTATAACATCGAGTCAGACTCGTGATAAAGATTTAAAAATAAAATTTCATCTTGTTGTTGCATAGTGTACATGTAAAATTATGACGACAAAGAAGTTTTACTCGCTGTAACCATAACATAAAGCGTAGTGCAAGGGGTTTGTATTAGAATTTCTCGACGTAACTATATAAAATTAAACCTTGTACGTTCCTCAGGATGAAAATTCGCCTTAAAAAGAAAATAACTATTTTTAGATACTGTAAAATCATTGATCTCTTTCTGTTCGTGTTGTGAGATCTATATCTTTAAAATGTGACGCTATAAATGAAACGTAATTGGTTATTTTAAAATGTAAAATAAAAATGGATGAAATATTATCACAGGCTTTTATATGAAACTATTTCTGAGGAGCGTATGACGGTTAAACCACGGAGTGAAGCGGGAAAGGTCATTTTATGGTTTAGGTGAACGTCAATCGATTTTTATTAAAAATTCAGCAATAGTGACGAAGGATGTCTTCTCCTTGAGTTACAAAGTCTTCCGCCATACTATTTATTGGCCTGAATCCAATAAAGCTCCATCTAATTCCCTTTTCTTCGAGTCGCTACAACAACGCTGCACGGACATGTTTCGAAGGAGTTTACTACTTTATAGCAGACATTTTTTTACTACGGTAGCATACAACAGGTGTCAAAACTTGACATCAAGTAGGAAAGAATATATGTCTATCCCTGAAATAAGGGTATTAACCTCTTGCACTGTAATGTCGATATGTTATTAATTTCTTTTAAATCGAAATAAAAATGCATTTTGTTGTTACCGATATGTAACCATTGGAAAATACATAGGCATACGATAAATATATATTTTTCTTCTTCTTCTAGGTAATTATTAACGTTAAAGCAGTTTTAATCACTGTAACCGCAAAACAAATCAATGCAAGGGGACACTACTATTTTATTAAATAATTCAACAAAATATTTTAACAGCAAAAAACTAGTGAATTTTAAGTAACAAAGGAAACATTAACAACGAAATTAATATAGATCTTAGAAGCTATTCAAAACTATGTCATTTCACCGGATGTTGCCCCTAAAGAAGCTGAATGTGTAATTTGCTTACAGAGTAATGGTAAAGGAATCCACCGGCAGGCTAAGCTAACAATAAGCTATGCTATGCCATGCCATGCTATGCTGTACTGTACTATGTTATACTATGCTATGTTATACTATGCTATGCAATGCTATGCTGTGCTAAGTTTGCATATATTTTTGACTAAGAACTAAGTGTGTGTTATATTTGAACCCGTTCTGGATTAGGCGCCATTATTTGTTTTTTCGAAATCGTGAATCATCTACGCTAGCAAGATATGACTTTTAAACCTGTAATTATTGCAGACGAGATGTCACCAAGAAACAAGTAATTAAAACTATATTAAAAATTCTTCTGTATGACGAAGAAATAGCTACATCGATTATGAAAAAGTATTTTAACATTAGGCGTACCATTGCTTTGAAAAAAATTCATGACTATTGCTAAATTTTGCAACGTTCACAAGAGAATGCCCCTTAACACCTTTCCTTAAAATGTAAAACCTACTATAACATTTCGTCTGACGCTGTAAATACGCATCGATGGAAAATAATAATATAATAATAACTTGCATTACTTAAAAATCAACGTACAAGAGTTAGGTTGTTATTATATATTTTAGTTTACGATGGTTAGTTAAAAGTAATCAAGTCTGGCGTACTGAGTCCATGACGTCGCTGAGCTGTCATTTTAACCTCTTAAGTGGCTATGGGGGATATAATCGTCATTAATATGTGTATCACAGAATGCCCATAATGTATAAATATACTCGAATGAGAGTTTAAGATTATGATAGCTTTTTATTTTATTTGTAACGCTATTCCTATGACAAGACGATTTTCTAACGCGAAAAACCGTACGACATACATACCGTACTTCGCACAACCAAACAAACCACATAAGAGGTTAAGGCTAGGAATTAAAACAGACTCTATGAAAAAATTCATAACTCTATTCATTTTTATTGTTTTTACTTAACAAAAGTAAGGTATGTCCTATAAATGCCCCTAAATGTGTATACGAAATCCTAATGGATGGAGTTAAATAGATCGTTTGAAAAAAGTTCCTAAAAATTGTTAAACGCAACGTTCACGGTAGAATGCTCTCTTAAAACACATTCTATGAAAAGATATATTATAACTCGTGCAATTTCGATTGATTCAATATGAGGAAAATAATTGATATATTTCATATATCCATAAATATGTATGCGAAATCCTAATACCGAAGGTTCAATAGATTTTTCGAAAAAAAATTCGTATTAAAAAAGTAACATTCAAAAGCAGAATAGTCCCTTAAGGCGCCGTTTTTCAAGGGCGCGAGGCGCGTGCGCGAGCAATGGCGGTTGCGCGCGCATCGTTGGCTGGCCAATCAGCGGGCCGGGTGGTAGAGGGTGCTTCGATCGATGCGCTCGGCCTGGGAGCGTGCGCCAGTGACCGAGCGTTTACAGCGCGATAAGCGTCGCGGTGGACCCAGGTACATAAAGATTCTAGCCGTGGGTGTTTCGGTTCCCCTGTTTTCGCGCATTTCCTTACTGAAAACTTACGGCCCTTATCCCCGTTCGACTCTTATCAGTGCTGTCACGTGACCCGCGATGAAACGATGAAGCAGACGAGCACGAGCAGCGACGATTGTCAGGAAGATGCCGGTAAACCGCTCTCACACGGGAAATGTGGCCCAGCCGGACACTGTCGCGTTCTAATCGTGAGTAAATTCGAATTTCATTTGTCCCGCGACTATACGTGCTCCCAGAGACAACCACTTCGTTCCTGTCCGACCGTTCCTTCGGAAAGGTCAGTGTACTTGTCATGATCCACTGAACCCCTATCCGATGTCACCGTCGATTTGACAGTGCGATTTCTCGAATTGACTTTTCACCGATAAACAGTTCGAGATACTCGAAAAAACATAAAGAAAATCACTCATTCCCGGATACCAGTCATTGAAAACTTAACCAATTTCCGAGGTGGTGTTTCTTTCTAACCTTGATTTATATTTCAACACCCTACTGTTCGTATTTTTATCGATGACATACTCGTTGTCTTTTTGTCGAGAGATCGATTTCGAATTTCAATTAGGTTAGACGCAGGGGACTCATCTCGAATTTACTTCGTTTCGTTCGGTTCTATTTTGATTTTATTCTTCAGCGTTGGCTTCGGGGATATTCGAGTGACACATATGCCGATGGGAACTGTGTTTCACGATCGCTAGGGTGTAAGCCCGCGTAGCAATACTTTGAATTGAATTACGGTGAAGTGTACACTAATTTTGGTAGTTTTGGTCCCGTGCAATTTTTCAACCCCTGTGTCAATAATAAATTAAATAAATAAATAGATACAATAAAAATTGTATTGCCTCTACTTGATAATTACAAAGTGGGGATTCCCATTTATTAAACAATCTTATATTATTTTGCAACAATATTTAAACAATTTTTATGGTAAATACGTTTGATTTATTGAACACGATAGAAAATTGTTGGTACTAGCATAAGGATTGATGAAAAATTTAGGGACCATTATGATATAAGAGGTTGAAATCTGCACACTGTCGCAATTATTATAATTATATGTCGCTTTCATTGAAATGAATTTAACGCATTACCGACGGGCAGTTCTCCGATAATGTACATACGGCTGACACATTTTAATGACTCGGTATTACGTTTAAATATTTCACGTTCGTTAAATTTTTGTTATATAAATTTTCAGATATAAAATGTGTCATACTCGAAACAATTCGTTTTTGCATATTGTTATTCAAGACCGCTATTGGATGCATATAAAATATGAATTACAAGCAATATTAACAAAATTTTTATCTACGAGGGTAATATTTTTATGCAACTTTAGTAAAATGTAGTCACAAAATTATTTCCTATTATTGGATGAAAACAATTTTAGGGGTTGAGAACTGTACTGAAAGTTGATTATCTTAAAAACTATGAGAGGTAGAACAACGTTACCCAAATTGTTGTGCAAACTTTACTTGTTGAACTAATACATTTAGAAATAGCAATTTTTTTGTGGTCAAATATTAATCAATTTTTCTATATATATATATTTCCGTATAAATGTGCTCGAATATAAAATACGAACACTCTTATTTTTGCGTTATAAGAAAGTATTATAGTTTAACTTTTTTTGTGTAATTTCTGTGCGGCGAATTTCTTACAAGAGTAAAATCAAACAGGTAGCAAACCTCGGCGATATTTTGTGGAATTACGTTTTTCTAGACTCTGCTTGCACAGCCAGATTCCTTATTCGAGAATACACAATTTTGCCATTTACAACTTTCTTCTGGCTCTACTAGTTCCCAAGATATTCGATCAAGTATGTTTCCCACCCTCGCTTCGAGGGATGTTTTCACCTCTTCAATATGAAGGATGTCAGATAAAAAGATAGGAATCAAATACTTCTTAAGAACTACTTTTATTACAGTTTCAGAAAAATCTACAAGTATGTGGCATTCTCTAATATGAACACATTTCAATAATCGTTCTGCAAATTAAATGAATTCTTTATACATATATAAACATTTCGATATTTGTATTAATAAATATATTAATTTACTTTACGGTCATTGATTAGGATGATGATTCTTAAACACAACTCATTTGTTTTATATTCTATGCAGTTTGCATTATATTTAATTTTAATATTCTAAATAAATGCCATTTTTTTGCCGTACTTATTTGCATTACGGGATTCGGTGTTCGTTTATGAATAAAAAAAATCCCCTTTATTTTCACAATTGCTTAGTATGTCTGATAAATTATTAGTATCTTCAATTCAATCTTGCTCGTTTATTACGGGGGTTAGAAATTGAAATCATGATAAGTGTATGGGAATAATTTCAACCCCTTTGAGTATTCTATAAATCATGTTGGAGTATAGGGTGAGTTGGGGAGAGTGTCGGCCCACTTTTCAAAAAAATATCAGTGCATTATATGTGAAATCGATATCTATGGGGACGAAATATATTCACAAAAGTAATTACGTGTATATCATAACATTCAGATAAAATAAAAGAACTATCATGTAATTTTTAATATATTTGGGCCTGCCCAAATGTTTAGAACGTTTTGTTGCTCTTGCAGCTTGAAATTCTTCCCGAGGTTTTCTTGTTGAATACTTGTTGAGGGGTTGTCTAGTTTAAGTTGTGAAATTGTTATGTATAAACTACAGATCTTCACACAAATTCCAATTGTATAAATTATAGCGTAGACATTAAAATAAAGGAGAATTTGAGGTACAATTTGAATTTTTAGGAATTTGAATTTTAACCCCTTCGCTTACAATATCGTCTGAGAGACGTGATGAAGATTCTGAACAGAGTCTAATAAAGATGTATGTTATTAATTTCCTTTAAACCTAAATATAATTCTATTTTGTTGTTGTTAATGTAAAGCCATTGGAGAACATATAGACATGCGATAGATTTACATTTTCTCCTTTTTCTAAGAAATTGTGAACTACAAAGAAATTCTAATTACTAAAACCGTAAAATAAATCATAAGGCAAGGGGTTAATGGTACAAATAAAATAAAAATGTTATTAATATGTATTAATAAATTTCATTACTATATACACGGTTCCTTGACTTAAAAATTGGACACACAACAAAACTACATCCAGGGTCCCGTTGTATATTCATTTTTATTGAAAGGGAGGAGCAGTGTTTTGAGAATTGTATACATTAATTTTTACTCAGCTAGTAAAAAAAAAAATCCGGAAATTTGTTTATAGTATATGCAGAGTCATCTTTCCCATAGAGCCATCTCGGAATTATTGTACACATTAGCTGTTCAACAAAGCAAATTGCTTTCTGCTGTTATAGCAGTGACCGTTAACCCGCATTCGTCGAGTGAATTCCGTGTGTGCCTATGAACGTGTTTCGCGCTCCTCGCCTCGGCAACGCGCAAATTTCTAGAAAAAAGATTTATCGCTTCCCCCCTTAATAATTCGTTTCAATTACCGCGCAAAAGTTGACCGATAGAATTCAACGACTTGAACCTGTACCCTCCACTTGGTCGAATACGTATCCAGCGTGCATTACGATAGGAACACGCATACGATAATAGATTCCGATAACAATGTAACGATATCGCAGTGACCCGCCGTCTATTCTATTGTTCGTTTGCGTTATTGGAAACGCAACACAAAACGAACTGCAAAAATAGTTCTCGTGACAACAGAAATTTTCTAAGAAATCATCGTCGAAACTTTAATACATAAGCGCGAGAAGAAAATAGAATCCTTAACGAGCGATAATTAATAGGCACGCTTGCTGGCCGGAAGTGAACAGGAAGCTTTCTCGTTCTGATCACGCGTGGCTGATTTCAGCGTTAATTTTTCATTACGTCGCAACACAGGAACTTGCGTATCGCGGTTCATGAATGACAAACGGGCCTAGAATCAAATTTAATTCAATCGGCCGATCTCGATGGCCTCGTGTGTAATGATCAGCGAGATTTGTACGTGTTCTGCAAATCACCGCAAATCTTGCACAATTCTCCCCCGAATCGTACGTTTACACGCATCAAGCCGCTTTCACGTTGATTTTACTCGGAAAAAATTTATTTTCTTGCATATGATTTTCATTATCGCTAATTCTGTTATTAATAGACTGCGGGTTTTATACATTTATAATAGAATTGAATCGGTAAAAAATGGTTGCATTGTTAAGTTTTTTCCTATTACTGAAGACTTCAATACATAATCTAGTTCTCTGATGAGAATATTCTTAGTATTTTAGAAAATCTGCGTCCGCAAACGGTTACTACATGCTGTGTTTTCAATTAATGCGTAAAATGCAAATTGAGAATAATTTTTAACAAAGCAAATGGCGTGGTCATGCAAGAGAATGCTCAGGAAATAATAAAACATTGTTTATGGTGTATATTTCCATAAAATTATAATTAATGCATTCGCTACCAGCGTGACACTTTCCCACCAAAATTTTTCACCAAACTCATTTTTCTGACTTCTCAAAAAAGAAAACCAAGTCCAACATCGAAATAGTTATCATCTTTTTGAGAGTGTTCGAATATTTATGGGATTCACTGTGCATGGCGATATGCTTCAATAGTAAGTATAATAGAAAACGGACTGGGATCAATAAAAGGTCTTTCAGCTTTATTAGTTTCTAAAAAACTGAACCAAACAGTCCACCTTCCGGCTTCTTTTAGGGTTGTTTTTACCCTTCCAGCGTGAACGATGGCAGATAAAAAACGTCCACGTGAAATATTTCTGTGATAGCGAGTTTCCATAAAAGTTTCATGAAAATCTACGATGATCGTTCCGATATGTTTGTTTGTTTGACCTGGTTCGTCGATTTCAACCTATTTCGGTAAAGCAATACACCGGTTCTTCCGAATAATCGAGCACCCTTCGATCAACAATCTTTCATCGGAGGCGTCTGAAAGCGTAGATTCATCCCTTCTGCTTAGAGGCTGCGCAATGTATAACGGTAAACAATCGGAGCACTTAGATGAATTTCGTTCTGACGATGAGCAACTAAATGGGATTGAGACTGTCGTGCAGTGTTCGAACTCCTATAAGAATCGGCAGATAATTAATACAGTAGTCCCGCGATTTAAGCGAATTCTCGGTTCTCTGCTGTGACTTAGTTCATGAAGAGATACTATTCTTTTGTGGTTGCGCTGAACGTAGAAAAGGACAGCATGTAAACACGGCCGCTATCTTCGTCTACGTCCGAAAATCACTGTATGTACATATCGTCAATTAAATCACTAAATACAGTTGAAATTGTGTTTGGTATCATTTTAATCAGAAAAATGCCACAAACATATTGGTGAAAGTCTCATAAAAAAATAAGTAATAATAACAAAATTTTTTATTAGTATTACATTGCAAGGACACGCGGGCTTTTGAACTGTACCGCCGATTGCGACTTTCCGCGTCTCTTTCTTTCCCATACGATGTCCTTCCTTCCGCCCGAAACTTTCATCGTCCTATACACAAGTAAATATCATCGGAATTATATCGTGTTTAGTGTCATTTTAATCAGGAAAATTCCAGAAATAAGTTGGTTAAAGTCCCATAAAAAAATAATGAAAAATAAAGAAGTTTTGTAATTGGATTAGTAGTGATTCACACCGATGTACCCGACCTGGGATTAGATTACGCGGCATGTTTACGCTGCTCGGTGACCGAGGCAGCTCGAGCTTCTGGCCCCTCCAGGGATAACCCGCACTGGAAGGGGTAGGCGAACTGACATATATCGCAATGCTCCATTGCGCTTAAATCGCGGGTCTACTGTAACTTCTAAATTAATCCGTTCGTGACTTCAGACTCCTAATACTTTGTTTAAATACGACACGAAAGTTCATCGATTAATGAAAACAATACAATTTAGCAAAACAAATTTAAATGCTCTTTATTCTTTTATGAAATAAGTACATTTTTGCTCATTCTTTTATTGCAGTTCATTATCGTATAATTATTCACCAACTTTTGTTTGAAATATTCTTTGATCAGTAGACTCTGGATATTTATGCGAAATAAAAAGTTTGTGCATCAGTTGCAAGACACGGGAGCTTAATAGAATTTTATACCATTCACTAATGAGTATAATATAGTGAAAATAATATATTGATAGCCTTAAAGTCTTCAATCTTTCAACTGTTTTAAATTACATGACCAACTTTTGTTTGAAACATTTTTTAATCAGTAGACTTCGGATCTTTATGCGAAATAAAAAGTTTGTGCATCAGTTGCAAGATACGGGAGCATCATTGAATTTTATATCATTCACTAATTATTCATCAATGTTCCCTGACGTACATTCCTGATTAACATGACGAATGGGGATAAATTGTTAATATTTCAAACAAATTTTTGAAATTTTTGAATATTAAACGTAACTTGTGAAAATCATATGAATTGAATAAACATTCAACAAATAGAACGTGTTTCAAACTTTTATATTACTATCGTATGCTTCAGTTTGAACAATAAATTCATACATTTAGTAAAAATTATGCGTAGTATTACAAACTATATTATATTACTAATGTTTTACGATAAAATTTTTTTTAGATTTCATAGTCCGAAAGTTGGACTATTTAGCATTGTGCCGAATATTGTGTGTCAGTGACCGCGACACGAGAAAATTCTAGAGAAACGTAACTGTATAACTTATTAAAGTTAAATTTGTGAACGGTCTTCTGTTTTGTATCGGGAAAGTTACTGTTGAACCGACAGGATAACAACGTATCGCAACGCGAGCGGGACGCGCGGGACCCCTATTTTTCTCCAATTTAAACTTTCTTGAGCCAGCGACCACGAAAATTAAGTATGCCGAAGTTTTCGCCGCCTTGATAAACCGAATTCGCAGTACGGTCTCTCGCGACGGCCAACAAACTTCGTGAACGTTGCACAAAGTTGCGCGATTTCCTTTAAACCTGTTCCGACAATGTTCCTCGCGGACATTATGACGAATAATCTGCTGGGGTAGTTTTAATTACCCTCTCGCAGATTTTTCCATAGTCTAATCGCGTCTTGTTCGCGTTATCGCTAGACTACGTATCTATATGCAAAATAAAAATTGTCTCCACCAATTACAAGAAAGGGAAGTGAAATCAAAAATATTTTCTCTTAATAATTTTAATAGGTTGCAAATAATGTATTAAATAATATTAAATTCATCCGATGTTCTATTTTGTATTTCACCTACAAATTATTACCATAAACGCATAAAATCCGCAGTCTAGTTATCACTTACTAGGAGAACTCGTTAACAAATACACTATACTGGTTCCAAAATATATTTGACTACCTTCTTGACAATGTTTCTCTGTAGAAATGATGACGAATAACCTGATGATATTTTTAATTAATGTCTCGCAGATTTTGCTATTGCCTTATCACGCATTATTCATTTTACTATCACGTGCAAGAAGAATTGGTTAATAAAGGTATGTACGTGGAAAATATGCGTGAAGAAAATTCGTGGTAGCTCCAAAATATTTTTGAACATTTTTTCAACAATATTTCTCGTACACATCATGACGATTACTCTAATGGCGGCTGAAAAGTTAGTGAGAGGAGGAAAAAGGAGAAGGAAGCGTTTCGTCCTAGGCCCGCTAGAGGACTTGTCAGTAAGGCTATCTAGCGGACCCGTGCCTTAGACGCGGGATCAGTGATGCCAGAATCGTGGAACCGAGAAACTTGCCCCTCCGGTGGATCCTCCGGCTGGACCCCCCACTCTGGCGTACCGTCGTCGCCTAACGTTGTTTCTTACTGCGCACGCGCTATACACAAGCGTACCTCGACGCCGTCGAGTCGAATAGGCAGCTCACACGGACAGACTAGAGGTACGCTTGTGTGTAGCGCGTGCGCAGTAAGAAACAACGTAAGGCGACGACGGTACGTCAGAGTGGGGGGTCCAGCCGGAGGATCCACCGGAGGGGCAAGTTCCTCGGTTCCACGATTCTGGCATCACTGCGCGGGATGTCGTAAGGACAGTTTAGGACGGTATATATACAAACAGCGGAAGATTCAGGTAGTAGCGGGAAAGGTGTTGTAGTAATGTCCCTCTGTTGACGAGCATAGGAAGTAGCCGCCACACTCTGATAGTAGTTTTAATTACCGTCTTACCGATTTTTTCTATAGCATTATCACTAGAATGCATTTTATGTATTTCTGGCGAAAATGGACGAGTGCAAAACAGAACTGTAAGGATACCAAAAGAATTTGAGATTATCATCGAAGAAACTTTCTTCTCTTACAGTTGACTCAGACAATTTTTATTATTGTATAAAAATCCGCAGTCTAATTCTGACACGTTGTTCACGTTATTATCACTTACGGCAGGGACGGGCATTTTTGTCTCAATTGATACAAGACCGTCCCCACCATAGCGCCCACTGTTCCCCACCAGCATCCGCCGTTACCATAGAGGAAGGAAGTGCTTCGCCCGTTGCGAACAGTGCGCAGGCCTCGCGCATAAAAGAGAGGTTGGTGGGAGAAGCAGGCGTTTGAGGGGCCCCTATCGTGCCCATCCCTGACTTACGGGATGAAATTGTTAACGAAGATACATAAAGCGTATGTGTTAACCCTCGAACGGCGAACATTTATCACGATTATACAACTGACGGTGTTTAAGAACATTTCCAATTTTATTTATGAATTTCTTTAATCATATTTTTAAAGAGATTTTTCATAGATGCATTATCTATGAAGAAGCTCATTTTATTGCTCTCAATGTAACGATTATTCGTTCAATTGAATCGACAGAAATGAAATAGTTGAATGATAAGTTGAATACTCTGTGTCCAAATAGATCCGGGCACCGTTCTCAAAGGGTTAAAAAACTTCGAAGAATTTTCAATTCTCGAAAAATTGTCAACATCAAACACTAGTATCCAGTGCACATTAGAAGAGTGCTAAAAAATGTTTACATTTCTTTACAAAAATAACAGAAATGTATTTATTTAGATTTCTACTGATTAAGGGTTAAAAAATTTCGAAGAATTTTCAATTCTCGAAAAATTGTCCACATCAGACACTAGTATCCAGTGCACATTAGAAGAGTGCTAAAAAATGTTTACATTGCTTTACAAAAATAACAGAAATGTATTTATTTAGATTTCTAGTGAGTTTTGTTGTGTCCAACAAAAATAACTCTTATTGTATAAGTTCCTTTCAAATACGTCGTTATAATGTTAACGAGCGGTTCTTGTGTTAAATTGTTGTAATTTCGGAACAAAAAAGAATAGTGTAACAATAAACCAGGTACTCATTCTAAAGCTCGAAACCACTGCCTTGGCAGTGTATTGTTCACTTTTTGCGAAAATATTTTTGCACGATATAGCGACAGCAAAACTGAAGGCCATTGTTTTAAAAATAGTAAACATTGGAACATCTCTAAAAACATTGGAAAATTTTGTTCGTGTTTGAATCTACCATGGATTTGAAGATTGAACCTTCCATTTTACAACGACCCCCCTAAAACTTGGTATACAATTTTTTTTTAGTGGTTTTATTAAGCTCTGAATGAAAGGCGTACTGTCGACTTTAGAGTAGTGTAAGGTACAAGGGCTTTTGTTTCTCATTTCTGTTGCATAAAACAGTGAACAGGTATCGTACATTTCAGGGTTCGTTATAAAAGGTAAGCTTCAATCTTCAAATCTGTGGTGGTTTTAATCTTGAAACAAAATGTTGAATGTCTGCAGAGTTATTTGAATTCGATAAATTTTCGATAAAAGCACTTTTGTCCTTTTCTAGTCCTAAATAATGCTGAAATTGTTCTTTCCCTTACATAATTGAGACAGGGTACTTGAAGATTCTGAAAATAGAAGTTTTCCGCTTCAGAATGAGTCCACAGTTATTATTGTACTATTGTTTGTTACGGAGATATAACAGTTTCAATATCGATTTTGCAAAGAAAATCGAGCTTTCCATTAATTTTGCACGCCAGCGTACGTAGAGCAGTAATTTATAATAATACGGTTGCAGTCACTCAACATTTATATCATATTTGCAGACAGGGTAATATTTCAAAACGTACATACGGATTTCCAAAACTGTTGCAATAGAGGTTCACAACTAACAAAAGAAAAAATGTGTAAAATGAAAATATATATTTAACAATAAATCTACCACGGTGAAATGACCGGTTTTTTATTTCACAATTATTGAGATTATTTAAAAAGGCTTTCATAGGAAATTACTATATTGACTTCTTTATTTAAGCATGAAATATAATAAAAACTGCACAACTTTTAAGGAAATTCAATCTTCTCACTTCTATAAGACGTTTCACTTTTATATGTTTTATGCTTGGTAGGTTTAGTGTTAAGAGACTTTTAGTGAAAGAGAAGTGTAATAAAACATATTGCAATAATCTTGAATTAATCTGGAAAATTGAGATTCATTAGGCCATGCACTATAGCTTATTATAAAGCACGCATCACTCATTTTATCTTGATAATATTTGCATAAGATAGACAATTACGGTACAGAAAATAATACAGTAGAACTACCGTGCAAAACGATCGAAAAACTATTTCATAAAAATTATACATATATATTTTATGTAGCAGTAAATGTACAGTAAATATACAAAAAAAATTGTTCAAAAAAACTCCACACTCACTGGCATAAACGACAGATATCGTGTAGAATATCCAAAGTCTCTTTAACACGTTCAGCGCCATGTCACCCATATCTGGGTGACGGAATTACAATATTTATTGTAATAAAATTGAAAATTAATTTTTACGTTGGTAGATTGAGTGTACAAAATTTCTTTACGATTTGAGGAATAGAAGAGGTTTGAAACAGTAATTAATATCACAAAACTAAACTTATTAGTTTTTGTTTTATTAAATATATTGCTTTGATTTTGTGTAATTTTTATGATTGTGGAGTGGGCACTGAACGTGTTAATACTAAACGTACCACGATCAAATTACCGGTTTTATATCTAATAATTATTGATGTTATAAATGTTCGTTTACAAAAAAATACTAGAATAAATTTCATTGTCGAAGCATCTGTTATATTGAAAATTAACTCAAAATAATTTCAATACATTTAGTGTTGAAATTTTTTGTAAAACCACATTTACCAGATACTTTTACCGCTTGGTACATATAGTGTTAAACAATTTTCCATCACGTTCTCTTCTATAAAAGTTTTTCGAAGATACATATTGCAACGGTTTAGTATTTTTTTTTTTTTTTGAGGTAATAACTCACCTTTATTCGAGAAGATGCATCTCGAAAGTGCACGATATATTTATATTCATGTAGCGAAGTTACTGCCTCCTGCTTCAGTTTATTGATTTATGTAGTTCAATAAAACGAAGTTGGCATAGTACCTGTATGTAGGTGATCTACAGATACACTATGAATGCGGCAGAATAGACAGAGACTGTATAGGATTATCCAATATCTCTTTACACAAAGCAGATATAATACGTATCACATTCATAGCGTTCTGCAATCGCAGACTAACTGCGAATTATTCCGTACAAAGGAGTAAGATCAGAACACTGAATAGAATTTTTTCAGAATTCTCTTGAAATTCAAATCTCCTAATACGGAACCAAGCTAGACAGAATGAGCTAATTAGTTCTACGACCTGGTTCATTATAGCATCACTTCGTTCCAGCTTGAAGTTCTCGATTCATCCTTTTCACTCCAAATTCTCTTTAAATTGTTTCGTGCTGTTTGTAGTATTCCATTTCAAATGTACTTCGGAAGACTGTTACGTGATCGGTACTAATTTTAAACAATTATTTCTATTAGTTATGTTGAATATATATATAGAGAGAGTTTATACAGAAGAAAAAGAAAAATAGTATCACAAAATATTTATGCATATTTAAACTGTCAATTTAATATTACTTCATTCTCATTTTCTATGACTAGTATAATATGTACAGTTTGAGGGCAAAGTTAAGTGGACACCCTTTAAAAATTAATAACTTTTTTTTTAAATTGGACCAAAACACTTGAAATTTTTTTTAGATGTTAGATCTAAATAGTATAATATGTACAGTTTGAGGGCAAAGTTAAGTGAATACCCTTTAAAAATTAATAACTTTTTTTTTAATTGGACAAAACCACGAATTTTTTTTTAGATGTTAGATGGATTAGTTTACTAGATAATGTGTAACTATTAGTTTACAAGATAATGTAATGTTTCTAGTATTCCATAATGGTCATACTTTTAATCTATGTCACAACCATGAAGAACTGGTGGTAGTGAGCACAGTATTTTCAATTTACTTCTAAAGACGGCGCGCTGTAGAATCGTTTATTTCAGCATTGCTGTAGCATCATTTATTCCAGCATTGCTGTAGCATCGTTTATTCCAGCATTGCTGTAGCATACTTCGCTGTATGTACTTCTTTTTATTGCTAGTTTGCAACAAACGGAGGCAAGCTATTTTCATTGCAATCCACCCTCCTCGAACATCTAGTTTATGTTCATTGATTTCCCTGTACTTGTAAATATAATCTCGCAGAAATATTAGGTTTCTTTTCGTTTTTACCTTGTTAAATTTTGTTGTTTTATTTCCGTAAAATGCGACGTATTTGATCAATATAGTAAACTCGGTTAGTCTCAATTACTCTCTGCTCTCTCTGCCAGATGAAGTTACGAGAACTAAAATACAGGTTGATTCACTTAAGCGGAAGTTTTGCTTTCTTAACGAAATAAAAAATTTATTTTCCTGCATTTATTATGCGGTTACCATCAGGTTTTTAAACGTAATGTAGGTAAATTTAGATCCTGCCATTAGAAAAAATATTGAACGTTGAGTAAAAAAAGATTAGAAGTTTTGAATCAAACCTTGCATTATTAGACTGCGGATTTTATGCATTTATGACACAAATAAATTGGTGCAATTTAAAACAGAAAAAATATTAAAAGGAATTTGGGAACGTCGCACAGTGGTCCCAAATCCCGAAAACGTGGGTCAAAAACAATAAAATTAATTTTCTCGTGTAGTAATTTTGATCGTTGTTTATAGGGTACTTTATTGTTGTTATGTACTACGAAGAATCCATTTGTTGATGAGCAAAATTTTTGTTAACATACAAAGATGTCTCGGAGGTGTTACGCGTTTATGTCATTGTTCGACTGCAGATCATTATTCATTTTATAGTATTTATACATTTTATTCTATTCTTACCGTAAGGAATTTTCTACTTGATGAATAAAACTTGTTCCACATACTGCTGTTATAAAATAATCTATGTAAATTGGAATTTGCATAAATATCTGCAGTCTATTCATTGTACACGTTGAAGCAAAATGTTGCTTAACAATTTGTCTACCGGAAGACTATTAATAGGGTTTTCAACAATTGTACTGTACCAAAGCGAAGCATCAAAATTTTCTTTTACATAATAAATATTAAATGAAATTATTTGATTTTGTTACAGGGGGTGACTTGCTGTTTCTCGATTGAAGTTGTTATTTCTGTAGACAGACCTATTTCAAAAAGTATATTTTTAGCCATTTATGGCAGGCAGTTCCAACGTATTCCCCTCCGAGAACTCCAAGGTCCCCACCATCGAACCTCTTCCCACTACTACGTACAGCCGTAGAATTAGTAAGTGCTGCGCGCGCCGCGCGGATCTCGTGGTGGGAGCTCCCCACTACTATACATTATAACGATGAAGTCTAAGAGTGGGGGAAGATCCTAAGCGGGGAAGGTGCCTCAAATAGCTCCGGAGCTATTGGTTGGAACTGCCTGATTTATGGCATGGGTAAATTTCCAATTATTCCAAGATACAGGGAAATGTGTATAGTCATTGCAAGCAATAGTTTTCTCATCCATTTTTATTGTGAAAATGATTAAAAGGAAAAATTCGTTTTTATTCAATTTCTACATCTGAGAATTTGTCTTTTTGGTAACAATTTATAACAAAAATGAATAGATCAAATTCAAAAGCAGTAAAGAAATTATTCAAGGATTTAAAGATGTCAGTTTTCAATGTATTAGAATATTAAAATGATTAAATGAAAGGTAATTTATTATTCGACTCTTGTGTCTTGCAATTGATGCAAAAAACATTTATTTTATATCTAAAATAAATAATAAAATATATAAATCTGCAGTATATCAATTACCTTCTCGTCTGTTTACTATTTTGATAGATGCAATAGCGTATTCAGGAAGTTAGTTTGGTCAGGTATGAGGGCGAGCTGGAAAAATCGTTGCATCCGTAATCCGAGCGGCTCGCTTTGAACTTTTTTACTATTTTGCTAGGAAAATGTTAATCCGATTTCCCAGGTTTCGAAATCCGCAGGGGATCTACAGTCGATCGCGAAGAAGGTGTCGTGTCGCGAAGATTTACCGGCTCGTATCGCGCATTCCCCTTAACGATAAATTATGAAAAACCTGGCTCGGGGTTAGTATTGTTGCACGGGGTTACGTTATCGCGAATCAATGTTCCCTTTTCACCCATTCTGATGTGTTTTCCATTGTACGGGCGTACACTGTACAATGTTCAACGGCTCGCGAGGTAAGAGGCCATAATCGTTTCACTCGATTGCTCCGCCGACTTAAACTCTGCTCGACTTTCGAAAAATATAGAAGCCACGCATACGCCCGACCATAAGTTCACGCACATTTCCTTCTATACACGGGGAAAAACAGCGAATTGTTTCCGCAAACTTTCATAAATGACCAATAACACTACTGAATATTTAGTAATGAAAAATTTCGGAAGTATACAATACAATATTTATTGTGGAAAAATTCCACAAAGTCGAAATAATTTGTAAAGGGGGTATTCTAGTCTTTTCAGGGATTTTTTTACAAAAAGAATATAAGTTTCTCAATATCGACATTTTGTATATATATTTATTTATTTTTTACGAATGTTCACAGTTTCTTTTCAAAGTGAAAATAATCAAAACTGACTGAATTATATGTTTTAGTGATCTTTTTAAATATGTATGAATATCGTGGTAACGTTACAATGTTTGCAACATTGAATTTTAATTCAGCGTACTAACAAAAGTTTGAACAAAACTACCGAATATTTATTAATGGAAAATTTCGGAAGTATACAATAGAATATTTATTGTGGAAAAATTCCTCAAAGTCGAAATAATTTGTTAGGGGGTATTCTAATCTTTTCAGGGATTTTTTTACAAAAAGAATATAAGTTTCTTAATATCGACATTTTGCATACATATTTATTTATGTTTCACGAATGTTCACAGTTTCATTTCAAAGTGAAAATAATCAAAACTGACTGAATTATATGTTTTAATGATCTTTTTAAATATGTATGAATATCGTGGTAACGTTACAATGTTTCCAACATTGAACTTTAATTCACCGTACTAACGAAAGTTTGAATACGCTATGGAAAATTGTGGCTTCTATTGGGACCACAGTTTTCAATGATGGGAGCAATGTCATTCAGTATTACGAATGCAAAAACCAACCACAAAATCGATGAAATGTGTGTAGAGGAGGATTATTCACATTACATACAGTCCGTCCCACAAGACCCTATTAATAGGCTTCCGGTAGCTATACATAGTATTGAGCACTATTTTACTTCCATGTTTAGAATGACACAAGCGCATGATGTATTCGACACATATTTGTACAGTGGCGTGCAAAAGTATCCGGACACCCTTTAAAAACGAATAACTTTTTCAAAATTAGTTCAAACGGCTTGAGTTTTTTGAGATATTAGAAGGATTAGTTTACCCGGTAGCGTGTAAATAATTGGACCGTTTATTTTGAAAGTGGTGTAAGTCCATCTTTAAAAAAAATGAGATCACGTAATTTGTGTTTAATTTAGTGTAAACTTTTTATTTATAACTAGTTAATATTTAATATCTTAAAAAATGCCAATGCTTTGTTCAGTTTAAAATTGACCAATAAAAGAAATTGCGTAGCCATTGATTATGAAAGTGGTGTAAGTCCAATTTCCATAGACAGGTGACGGGATTAGTGGTTACATTTGTTTTATTTCACGTGTCGAAAGTAACCTATTATAGGTTACTTATTTTATTTTCCTCCAAAAATGGGTAATTTCATATTAACATCAGATAGTGATAGAGGTATGAAGAAGTAATAAATCAATATTATTTTATTACAATTGAAAATATTTATTTTATTTAATTTTAAATAAATTGAAACAAAAATAAAATCCATGAATATAAACAAAAGAATTGTCTTAGAATCGGAGGATGAAGATAATTCCACTAAGAAAAACAAATTAGTGAAACGTAAAAAGAGAAGAAGTAGAATCTTCATCAGATGAGGATATTGTTTATGAAAACCTTGATTCCGCAAAACAAAATAAAGGAAAGTATACGCAACGAGTATACAAACTTAAGCGAAATGCCGGATAAGAGTATTATACAAAAAAACCTGTATATCGATGTCAGACCTATTATACATATACGTATAATATAGGGATATGGAGCAGTTATTACCTTATACATGTACCTCCTATGCATCATGAATGTTTCAAAACACTGTCACATAAAGAGCATAAATAAATTTCATAATAGCAATATCTTATGTTAAGTTTAACAATATATAAATATAATCAACGTTCAAAATAAAAGGTACTACTTCTATTTTATTTCTTGTTATTATTTATAAACAAAATTGGATTAATATAAAATATATTTCAAGTGATATTTGATTTTTCACAATTGAAATTAAATGATTTTTACAATTGACTAATTATGAAAGTGGTGCAAGTCCGTTTGTAGACTGTAAATATACATTATTTTAGTTAAATTCGCCTAAAAGAAATTTATATAATCAAATTACATATTGATAAATTTATAGAAACATTACAAAACTTGACATAATTAACCTATATTTTTTAATTGACAGATATGCTAACCTTTAATTTTCTCGAAACAAAAGAAAATGGATTTGCACCATGTTCAAAATAAACGGTCCAATTATTTATACAAATTGCTAATGGTCGAAATTGTGAAGAAAAAATTAAGTCATGATTTTTAACTGTTTTATCAGTACCAGTAATGAAAATTTAAAATATAACTTTTGTATATCACCATAGGTTATATACATGCGCAAACTTTCATCGAAGTCGGTTAATGTCGTTATAAGCTACGAACATTGCAAGATGGGAGCTTAAGGGTGAAAGTCGCAGATTTTCGGCCTTTCCAGGGAATTTTGTCCTTATGTAATCACCTTTAAATGTTTGTAACTCATAACGACGTTAACCGATTTCGATGAAACTTTGTACATGTACATAACTCACCTAGACCTATAAAACGCATCTTTTAAATTTTTCTTACAGGCACAGATTAAAAAGTTAAAAATCGTGACCTTTACTATTTTCGTCGCAATTCCGACCAATAGCAATTTTTAGAAAAAATTATTTACACGCTACCTAGTAAACTAATGCGTCTAACATCTCAAAAAATTCAAGCTGTCTGAACTAATTTTGAAAAAGTTATTCGTTTTTAAAGAGTGTCGGGATACTTTTGCACGCCACTTTATATTAAGAGCTAAAGTACAATTTTTATTAAAGTACAGATTCAATATTTTTCATTTTTAACAATTTCGACATGCTGTTGTATATTTTTCTATTAAATAAAGGCAAGCAATACCGAACTACATTATAAAATCTGGAAAGAAAGAAGAAAACAAATATGGCTGTGTCAAGTTGTTACAGATCTATAGTCCTATTTCGATTCCTCAGAATAAAAATAATAGATAAATATACTATTGATTTCTACGACTACTATATTATTATTATTTATTGCTTTGAACCACACGTTTCCAAGTATCTTGAAAATTGACGTATCCCATAAATGTACATACATGATGGCCTGTCAACAATTTATTCAGTGTGTCAGCTAATGCGAGCTAGTAGCGCTCGTGCGAGCGTATAAATAACAAAAGTCACGATGACAGACAACGATGGATAGCGAAGCATTCGAAATGAGCGTGATCAATTTGCAGAATTCGATTTCGCTGATCCCGAAAGCCGCTCCGATCCGCGGAAAATGTACACGCGCGCCGAACATTGCGTTGAAAAGCTCGTTTTTTTTCTGGACACAATTCCATTACTTGAAAATTATAGCTGATGCGAAAAAATATTTCAAACGGACGTTGTATAACGTTCATATGCTGCGTAGCATATAGAAGAGAGTACATGATCATTGCATTTGTTTAACGTCGCAGTAACCTTGAACAGTTCTGGTAGAGATCAGGATTGAAATTTTCAGAGGAAACCTATATTTTTGATTACGTATTCTTGAAAGTGACAGCAAGACGTTTTCAAAACACTAGAATACTTTTTTTTTTTGCATAAACTATGACCAAGATATAAGGGTCCAAAGTTGATGTGACAAAGTTGATGTGACAAAGTTGATGTGTCAAAGTTGATGTGTCAAAGTTGATGTGTCAAACGTAATGTGTCAAACTTAATGTGTCAATGTTGACGTGCCAAAGTTGATGTGTCAAAGTTGATGTGTCAAAGTTGATGTGTCAAAGTTGATGTGCCAAAGTCGATATGTCAATGTTAATGTGTCAATGTTGATGTGTCAAAGTTGATGTGTCAAAGTTGATGTGTCAAAGTTGATGTGCCAAAGTTGATGTGTCAATGTTGATGTGTCAAAGTTGATGTGCCACAGCGCGTTATCATTATGTAGTATACATCGCGAAGATGTTTATTGACCTTTGCATGGCACTATTCTACTCTATGACTTGTAACTTTCATCTGAAAACAGTTAACGAAATTACAAGATTTAAAAGAATTTTCGAATGATTCTTTTTTTATTGTTCGAAAACCATACACATATCGCAGATAGATTTATACGAAATATGTCGTCGCTGGCAAAAAAAAATAGGGGCAGCTGAATCTTGCATATTTTTTTACATTTACGCATAACACTTTACATTTTTTGATTTTTGTCCCATGACAACGCACTAAAAGAAATGGTTAAAAATTAAGGGGAAGATAGGGGCAGCTGAATCTTGCATAATTTTTTACATTTACGTACAACAATTTACATCTTTCCATTTTTGTCCCATGACAATGCACTGTGCGTCGCGCTTATCGAAACTTCCACACGGCGAACAAATGATCCGGCAATCGCATTAAGACTATCATTTGTCTCGTTTATGTCTCCGCGATTAACCGGGTAATCGTATGTCGCCTCATCACCGTATAAAATGGTCGCGAATATATCTTCCTAATATGTACCTCGCACGGTAACTTTCGCATCTGTCACCAGCACACTGCGCCAGTGTCAGGTAGTAGCATGATCGTTGTCTTTGTTAGATCCCCGATAAACTAGCATTATTTGCGTTGCTTGTTCGAACGTGTTTCGACGACAGAGCAAACGGACCGCGCCGCGTGTTTTCCCTTCATTAACACGGGATTTTTTCTTTCGACTCCGGCGAACGGCAAATTTGTCAATTAGCGTGGACCGCTTTTCCTTGCCCGTGATTGCACGCATTCTCCTGTTTCCGCGCGTTCTCTGCGTAAACTGCTGCAAACCGTTTGACGGTCCAGAGCACGCGGAACAATTGCGATGACGATCACTTTTCTGGCTGAACCACTTAAACAGAGAAATTCGCGGTGAGTTACTTGCCGTGTAAACAAACGTTTCTCGACAAGAATTGTGTTGTGTCGTGTCAGTGCTCAAACAATAATTAGTGAGCCGCTGAGAAACACGCCTCTAAAAGAGGTAAATAAGTAATAAGATAATTGAATTTCGGATAACTTTAATAAAACTGAATATGATGGACTGTATAATAGAGATGTTGTATCTATGGATTCTACTTCGTAACTGTCACTCTACGACTCTTATTCTCCGACTGATAGTTTCGACTCTTATTCTGCGACTGATCTTACAACTAACGCGTAAGAAACAAGTAACCTCGTGGAGTTGAAAAATTCCTCCACAAAGTACAAAATAGTGGGGGCCCCAGCCAATGATATAATATTTGGGAGGCTACAAATGACCTCCCAAAACAAGGGCAACGCCCATAGACGAAATACGTCGTAACGAGTGTCGCTAAACAGACGACACTAGGTTTCTTGCAATTTCGCCGGAAACCATAATTTAGGCTTAGGGCCATAGGCCCTCCTGGCGCTAGGAGTGGGTGCTGGGTTAGGTATGTATTGCGCGAATGAATGTGACAACCCTTTATAATAAACATTAGTTTATTAGTCGAAACAACACATGGAATACACGTATATCAAGCGTGAATAATACTTGCACGTAACACAAAGTGACTCTGTATAAAAAACGGAAAGAAAGTGTTCACGGACTGTGACCTGCTCGGTAGGTTAGTTCGGACCGACTGACGACGATTTGCCCTATGGCTCCTTAGGCCTCTCAGTGCTGAAACAGAAAACGTGGCACTAGGCGTGCAATAAAACGCAGCTCAAAAAAGACCTTCCTCTTTCCGCTGCACTCGTGCATTTCGGTGTACACTCCAACAGTGGGCCTACGCTACGCCAAGTGTCATTGAGAGCTGCACGGCTAGGCTAACTTTCCCATGATCAGCTGATACTTTCCAGCCGCACCAGAGTCATAAAACAATAAATTCGTCAGAAGACGCTAGACTCTAGCGGCTAGAGGACCCCTTCGACAATGTCACTGTTCAAAATCGATCGTAGCGTAGACCCAAACCGAAATACGAGCCGGCCATACAATAATCACGTCTCAACAAATTGTTTGACATCGAGTGGAGTGCACAATGTGTTCATTAGTTTTTTTTTTTATAAATGTAATCTGTTTCGATCGAAATTTGAATTATATCGATGAAACTGAGTTCGGCGCAAGGGTTCGATCTTATTGGAATTCAGCAAATTTGCAATTTTATTATTAACCCAACGTTTCGATCCGTACGCGGACCATTCTCGAGGGATTTAATGCGTTTGCTGTGCACTAATTACAATAAAAGTAGAACAAAAAACTTTTTATAAGTACGAGTTACGATGGCACGTGGTTGAAACCATCGTGGCAGATACGTAACTAATTGTAATTAGTGCACAGCAAACGCATTAAATCCCTTGAGAATAACTCGCATACGGATCGAAACGTTGGGTTAATAATAAAATTGCAAATTTGCTGAATTTCAATAAGATCGAACCTTTGCGCCGAAATCAGTTTCATCAAGTTTTTTTTATGTTTTGTTATTTTATTAGGGGGTACAATGTGTTCATTAGTTCCTCTGAAGCTTCGTTGGCTTCAGCGGGACAACATGCAGTTCGACAGATTATTGAATGATGAGCGGAAAAAACTATTACTAAGATTTTCACTTAAAATATCTCCTTTGTTTTTAGCGATCCGGGAAAATATATAGGGAAGAAAATGTTTCATTCGGAGGGGCAATTTCTGCGATAGAAGAGATTTCATTTTCGTTGTCGTATTATCCGAAATTTCAAGATCATTGTTGATTTTATAAATTAGTCGATGTACTTTGACCTCCGAATGACCTTCCGAAGAGTTATTTTTCAATTGTTCCAGAGTTTACAACAATAGAATCTTAAGCCCTTTGCTTGAATACGGTAAGCTTCAAAAGCGTGCCTTTTGAAAAATAACTTTTCTGATGGTCATTTGAAAGTCAACATATAATATATGGCTGAATTCGTTTTTTCATTAGCCACAGCATTATACAAATTAAGATGTATCATCTCATTTTGAAACAATTAACGGTGACCTTGAAAATATAACCTTGAAGATATAACCTTGAGGAAAAAATCTTTTCTATTACAATAATTGCCACTTTAAGTCAAATATATTAGGACAAAAGTGAATAATTTAAATGCAAATCAAGAAAAACATTTAAAAAATTTAAAAATACTATTCTATTATTTCCAACTCGTAGAATTATCAAGAAAAGAAATAAATGTGTGTGTGTGGTGTATTTGGCAATTAATGCAGAAAATTTTTATTCATCTTAAAAATCCGCTTGTTACCATCGCAGTCTTTTGTAGAGTTGTCATTAGGCGTTTCGCGATTTTATCTCGCAATTATTGAATACGTGTTTAGAGATGCTATCTCATTAACAGAGATAAAGTACCAAAACTTACATAACCGTTTGTTCTAAAATTAACTGAAGTTCTATGTGCTGTTGACTATTTTTGGTACCAATTATTACACCGTTACATTGAGATTATCCTACATTCCCTATGAAGAAGTTGCTGAATAGATGAAATTTCGGAATTTGCATTTAAGCGTTAAATTGTATACAAAATTGCTATGTATGATAAAAATGTAACTAAATAAATTACAAAAGAAATTTTAACGTTGCGCGTACGCGCAATGTATCTAAATTATTTACATGAACATAACATAAATCATTCTAACAGAAAATAAGAATAAATTGTATACAGAATTGCTATGAAAAAGTATCTAAATGAATAACAAAAGCAATTGTAACGTAAGACGTTCTTATATAAATCATTAACACGAACATAATATAAAGAATTTGTACAAAAAATAATAATAAATTATGTACAAAATTGCTATGCATGACAAAAAATGTCACCAAACAAGATACAACAAAAATTAATTAACGTTAGATCTACCACATCTTTAAGAACAAATTCATGAAAATTGTTAAATTTTGCAATGTCCACAGAAGAATATGTCCCTCATATTTGCAATAAATAATCATAAAATTTTTTCTAAAGTTCTTCAAAGTCACTAATTACCTTTTACTGTCCCACGTAAGAATTGTCAATTCGATTTTTAAAAAATATCTCTGTCTCTAGGGTTTGTGAGACAATCTACGAGGAAACTTTTTATTACCACAAAGTCCCTTAAAATCGCGTAACTTTGTCGCAAAGATAGGGTCCCCACGCGACCATAAATATCGTAGATATTTTTACGTTCTATCTTGGGTGTGCTACCAATGCTTGATCAACCCACAAGCAAATTAAGCACGTGCTTGAGGCATCAAGAGAACAGGGAGGTATTGCACAAACTTTCTGAATTTTACATCTTTTACGGAGTAATAATTAGACCGCGTATTTCTATGGAAAATAAAAATTCTCTACCTCGATTCCAACGAACTGGAGCAAAATAAAAATTCAATTCCTTTCTTAACAGGTTCAATAGGTTCAAATTCTGTTAATATTTTCACTGTTTCGCGTTCCTCCTATTTATTTTTGTCATAAATGCATAAAATCCACAGTCTAATAATAATAATATTGCTAAGCATTTATGTGCATGTGTGTACGAGTGGAAAAATGAGAATCTGTATCAAGCAAGCAAGCAAAACTCTAACTTTTGTTGAACACACTTTTTAGTCAAATGATCGAAAATGCCTGTGAAACAGGTCCGCCTTACCGCCTGAAGTGACCTTGTATAAGAAGGCCTCAAAATCTTTCAAGCACTTAGGGCAGTGGTGGGCACGGTTGGGGCTCCTCTAACGCTTGCTTCTCCCACCAACCTCTCTTTCACGCAGCGCGCACGTTGGTTGCGTACGCCAATGTCTCGTGTCTTTGTTGCCCCATTGTACCGCGCTTGCTGGAAGGGGACAGAGGGCGCTACGGTGTGGACGGTTTTGCCTCAATTGAGGCAAAATTGCCCATCTTTGACTTAGGGTGTCTAAAGGCCTTAATCCGGCAATTTGTACCACCCCGCGCAACTGTACCATTAACTGTAGCGATAAATGCAGAAAGCATGTACAGCTTTTTTTATACGAAATATGCAAATCGTGTGTTGCTTTACACACACACGCGTGGCATCGATGCAAGCTGATATAAAGTTGGTCAGAATTTGCCTTGTAAATCGCGGTGTTCCACCCCCTCACCCGTTCCCCAGAGAGCCAGCGAGCGAGCGAGAGAGAGAGAGAGAGAGAGAGAGAGAGAGAGAGAGAGAGAGAGAGAGAGAAAGAGACAGAGCGAATTAATTACTAACCGTTTCGTTTTGTCTTTGATTCCAGAACGAACTACCGTCCCCATGCTTGGCAGCGCCTTTCCTAGGACCACTTTAGGTGAGTTACGGCGACAGAGAAGGCAACGATGGAAATTTTTCTATTAAAATTTCAGGCAATAAGACTGTTTGCGTTCCATCTTGCACGCTTCACCAGCCACGATGCGATTCGAAGCACCCTTCACTCCAACTGGGTGTCTATTATCGAACGGGCACAAAGTACTCGCGCATTTTAAAAGGGAATCGATACCTTTCGGATATGCTAAGAAGCTCGACATGCACGAGGAAACTACTTTTCCGCGTAAGAACGGCCAAGATACCCCACCCTTTTCACGGGGGTAACCGATAAATCCTGTTAATGTTGCCAAGTCGACAACAGGTGTACCGGCAACTTGTCCTCGATCGGAAAATTACTATCGGATGCTATCGATTTCTTTTGGTTCCGAGTGACATGTCGAAGACGCTTCCGCGGAACCGGATGTGGAACGCGTGGCCCACAGAAGTGTGGTAATACTTCGTTGAAGGGTTCGTAAGGGAGACCGGGGTCGAAAGTAACAATTTCACTTTGAACTACGATTACGCAAAAACTATTACATTTACAAGAAACATTTTTATGCCTAAATGTTAGCTAGCTGTCTCCCTTACATGTTTCTTCGTCTGAACAAGTCGGTAGTTTCTAGAGGAAGGGGTAGTAATAGGATCGTTCTTCTAACCACCTGTGGACTGCATTACAGCTTTCTATAAATATATTTAAGGAATTCAGAAAGAACTTCGATCACTGTGAAAAAACATCGAAAAATTGATTTTTATTTCTTTTAACTGTTACACACTCTAACTAAAAATATGAAAAATATTGAAGATAGTGTTGATGACAGTATCTTATTATTAAATTAACTTCCAGGGTGGTCGCTCTTAAGCTTCAATGTGAAATCTATATTTTTTCGAATTTTTCCGGGTTTTCAACTAAAAAATGGGAAAAAATCCTTGAATATGTGGTACGTTGTGCAAAACGTGTTAGGGGTTTTTTTAGGTTTTTTATTTCCGGTCGGAATCAGCTGAAGGGCATTTTTGACTGCCAGATCCGACCAAGACCCTTCATTAATTCCCCATAAATGTATTTTTACAATCTCTACGATCGTACATTTTAAATTTTGAAATGATATTTTTAAAAAGTACATGGTGTATAATTAGTGCACGTCAAATACGACGTAAGTAATGAAGTATACTTGAGAGAAACTCCATTTCAAATTTGGCAAATTAGACAATGTTTTCAAATTTTTATATGCACGAAATTCGTGAAAAATAATCTTCTTTAGTCCTTTAGGATAGAGAGTGCATTCTTGAACATAATAAATCACTCGGATTTTGAAATAAGTACCATACTGAACATATTAAAGTTAAAATAATCATTAAATCAATTAGACATAGTCGACTACATTGTTTATCGAGCCAGTAATACAAAGTTTACAGATTTATAATTATTCGATAATACAAATCACGTCCATTTCAATTACGTTATTTATATTTTCAAGAACGAAGCTTCGTCTTTCGAATCAGTGACTCTAATTTTATAGATTTATAATTATTCAGTAATTCAATGCACGTCCATTTTAATTACGTTATTTATATTTTACAAGAACGAAGATTCGTCTATCGAACCAGTAACTCTAATTTTATAGATTTATAATTATTCAATAATTCAAAGCACGTCCATTTCAATTACGTTATTTATATTTTACAAGAACGAAGATTCGTCTATCGAACCAGCAACTGTAATTGGACACGTTTATAATTTTTCATTAAGAAACACGCCTGTTTCGACTACGTTATTCACATTTTTAACAACGAAGCTATTTTGATAAAATCAGTAATTTCTTGTTGTTAAATAATTTTCTAAAAGTAAAATTTTGTCAGCGTTGAGTTTCGTTCTCAGCAAATCAATTATTAAAAACTTGAAAGCTCTTAGCCAACTCCGCGCCATTGTACTTTTTATCTTACGCCCAAGGTGCAGAGCTCGCGCAACGCGCTTTGTCGAAAATTCAGATTCTTACTTAGAGTAATTAACACTCATCAGTTCATCTATTTAATCTTACGATCGCGCGAGTCTGGATGGCGTTCCGATAAACCAAAGTTCCTCGACGTTCTACTTTTCAGTTCTACTTTCCCAGTGACGGATATTTACGTTATATCGCGCGCCACTGACGGTAAAACGTAGAAAACTTTGTTGTTCCTGAAATTGGATTCCAAGTTCCGAGTTTGAACATCGTCTCCAAAGTATAGCACGTTCATACGGAAGCATACTTACACGTACATTTGCTCCTGCGACTCGTTCGAAAAGTTTTTCAACGCGGAACGGGCTGGTTTCTCGTGTAAAAGTAGTTCAAACGGTAGAATGAAATTGTTTCTTATGAGCTCTAATTTTCCCGGGAATCGAATTTAGCCCTCACGCGAATCAAATTCTTTATGCTGTTCGGCAAGTTTGAAATCTTCGCGCTCAAAACTTCGAACGCTTACGTACAGTCGATTGTCTGAGATAAAACGTGAAAATGTCTTCATAATTTACAGTTGTACCACAAAACGGTATCACAGTTTGATTTTCTTTATTTGTCTTAATATTCAAATACTAGTTACTCTATTTGTTGTGTGCAAAAGTATTAGTCTTTCTCAACGGTTCATGCATAATGACTTATAATTGTATGGTTCTAATTAGACTGCCGATTTTTATGTAAAATAAACATTTTCTGCATTTTTTTATAAGATATAGGAGCTATTTAAAAACATTTTCCATTCTTTAATAACTTATGTAACTATGGTAGCCGTCTGGAGAGAGTAAATTCGTTTCGCGCAGCTTGGAAGATGGTAGGGGGCGGAGCAAACGCGTCAACTCTCCTTCCACTGCGAACTCTCACTTTCTTGACTGCGAGTTTAATGATACACAGTGAAACAATAGTACGGACAGAGGTACAGATTAACATGCAATAAATATTATATATTCTATGTACGTATGTATATATTACATTTTAATACATATATATATATATATATATATATATATATATATATATATATATATACGCACACATGTTGTACATTCATTTTTCAAAATCAAATTATAATAAATTTTGCGAAATTAGCGGGACGACCAAGGTACCCGATTTTCGTGCTTGACTGAGGCTAAAATCGCCGCGCATGCGCGTGAAAAGGGCCAACATTCCCATCACTGCATTGGGAGGGGGGCATATGTAGTGGGAGATGCGCAGAATGAACGCAAACTGGTTACTGATTGAATTTACTCTTTCCTTACGGCTACCATAGGTCGAAATTAACCCCTTCCACTATAACATCGAGGCAGACTCGTGACGAAGATTCTGAACATTGTCTAATAAATATGTATGTCATTAATTTCCTTCGAACTGAAATAAAATTCTATTTTGTTGTTGTTAATGTGCTGCCATTGGAGAGCATATAGGTATACGATAAATATACATTTTCTTCTAGTTGTCGAAAATTATGAACTATAAAAAAGTTCTAATCACTGCAACCGCAAAAAAATTGTAGTGCAAGGGGTTAATATACAGGTTGTCCAAAAAATGTTGTATTTCCATTAAAAGGGTGATTCCTAAGTTCATTTGAAATAACTTTTTCCTTCTCGAAAATGTTCTCCGCGGCCATGTTAAAGAGTTATTAACGAAAAACGCGGACCAATCCGAGTGTGGCTATAGCAGACGGATTCCGGCGGACTCCGCCAATACGAACGCCGCGCTCAGCGGAACCTGTTGCCGAGCCGAATTCCGTCTACTGCTGCCGCGCTTTCATTGGCCCGCGTTTTTCGCTAATAACTCCTTAACATAGCCGCGGAGAAATCTATCAATTTCGAAATTCGAACCACTGCACAGTATGGCATTTTAAATGGAGATTCCGGACAAAAATAAAAACTTTTATGATATTGTACAGCATTGACTGTGTGATAAAAAATATATAAAGAGGATATCTATTTCGGACTAAAACTATCATTTACTCATTTCTTCCAGAAATGGTTTTATACCACTTTTAAAAACAAGGGCTCGTATCATTGAACAATTAGATCAAAATCGCGCAATAACTGCCGCACTGTGCACTATGACCATAAAATAAATCGTAGCAGAAGGGGTTAAGGGCCCCGTATCGATGCTCCTGAATTCCTTTCATCGCGTTATCGTTTTATGTTTCACCTATTCATTTTTGTCGTAAATGCATAAAGATCTGCAGTGTAGTTACGATCAATAGGTCTAGAAACTGTGGGACTGGTGACGGTGAGTTTTGGTTGTTCAGTTGCAGAGCTTCTCGAGGATGGGTTCCCGAAGGAGCGGGTCCAGCGGAAGCCGGGCGAACGCGGGCGTTTTGAAGGAACGCGCCAACATGTCGTTCATGTTGGTGGTGATGTTCTTCGCGGTGTTCGGCTTGATCGTGCTTACAGAGATATTCCTGATCGACGAAAGGCGTGGCGTGGGTGTAGGTGGCACCGGAGCCTTGGGAGGTCACAGGAGCGGACATCGATTGCCGGCTGCGCCCGATCGTCCAGATTATGGGGAACTCGGAGTGAGTACGCAATTAGGACCATCTGTATTCGTTTAATTGACCGAACCAAATCTCTCGCTACGATTAATCACCCGGACTCTATCCTGCCATCTAACAACCAGTCGTTTTCACCGACTCTTCAGAGTCATATACGTTTTTTCAATTTTTGTTCCATCTTCCTATTGACAAAATAAAAAATGGCTCACTCTAAAACGCCCCAATCTCTGGCATCCCTAAAAATGATTAATTTCAGAAACATTTGCTAGATAACTAATTGTTTTCCATTTTACCACGTTTGTATTAAGAAACTGAAAAGCTGGTTTAAATTTCGAAGTCAAATCTATAGCTTGAATGAATCGGACAGATTTTATTCTGCCATCCAACAACCAGTTGTTATTACTAACTCTCCAAGAGAGTCTTCTACGTTTTTCAATTTTTTTTCATCTTTCTATTGACAAAATAAAAAATGGCACTCTCTAAAACGCCCCACTCTCTTGCATCCCTAAAGTAATGAGTAATTTCAGAAACTTTTGCTAGATAACTAATTGTTTTCCATTTTACCATGTTTCTATTAAGAAATTGAAAAGCTGGTTTAAATTTAGAAGCCAAATCTATGGCTTCAATCAATCAGATAGATTCTACCCTACCTTGTCATCTCTAACCAATCATTTCAGCAACTCTCGAGAGAGAGTCTTTTACTTTCAGCAGTCTTTTCCTCTTACTATTCAAAAATTCAAAAAGTGACTTTGTTTCAGAGGCCAAATCTCTGGCTACGGTTGATTACAAATATTCTCCCCTGACAGCTCTAAAAACAAAATACTTCAGCAACTCTCTCTCTCTCTCGAGAGAGAGAGAGTTTTTTTTTACGTTTACCATTTTTTCCACGTTCGTATGGAACAATTAAAAAATTGGATAGGTTAGTTGTCCTTGTTTTTCTACCAATATGTACCAATGTTTTTTTGTTTAAAAAATTAAGGTATTCGAAACGAGGTTTTTATCTAAATAATAACATGATCTGAGAACAGTTCAGTTTCTCTACGAGTGTTCAGCAAAATTTGTTGAATTTTATTTAACTGCAATAGTCTGAATAAAATAATTCTATAAATTTTATATATTGAATAAAGTTCAATTTATCATATTGAATAAAGTTCATCTGTATGTGCAAACACTTTTCTTGGCTATTACAAATACGTAAGAATGAAATTATAAGATGCAAAAGCGGGACGACAAGCAAAGTGTAAACCGTTTTATTAATACTAGATTTAATTAATCAACAATTTACAGTAAAAATACCAAATAAGTCAAAATGATCGGTGTCAGAATTTTTTATTTTACAATTATCGAAGTGATAAAGATTGCCAACTCCTCTTATAAGAAATGTTTTACTGTTCGAGATTCTTTTTTATTCGACAGTGAAGCGAAATGTGAACGTTTCCTGATGTTGACAGTGAGAAAATCTTTTGACAGTGTGTAACCGGAAACCAAGCAGAACAAAACATAAGACGGTGTTTGCTCAAGCTTCTAATGTAACAGTGCACGTGTGCGAAAATGTTCTGTGGATAAAAATACATTCACGTTGATTCTTCAAGTCGTCTGAAGACGTTGTATTATGAAACCTTCGATTCTGAATTAATTTGGCTTCACGTTGCGTCATTTGATGGTATAATAATCCTATTGTCTTAGTTATTTGTACGCTATATTTCTCTCTGTCGAATCGTTATCTGTAGGACAAGATAATTCTGTTTAACAAAATAGACCCGCCGATTAGTGAAAACAAATGATTTTTAAGAATTTTTTCAGAATAACTATTGGATATCTGAAACTTGACCTTTTTGGCCTTAAAAGACAAGTGCTTTTCTTAGTTCAACTATTCTTATTATTTATTGTATAATATGCAAGACTTCTTAACAGCTTCGGCAGTGCAACCAGTGTTGGCGTGAAACGTAGTGTCCTTCACCTGAGAAATTTTCTTAAAGTTAGATACTTTCTGCTGGGGACCTATTTTGAAAGAAAAATATAAACAGTTGAAGTGCTTCTAGGATACGGAAGAAAAATTTACTTCGGTTAAACCTTTCTTTGGAGGACCAATTTTTTTTAACTTTTTTAATGCAGTCTTATAGATTTCGACGAAAAAACACCGAAAATGAAAGTCTTATTGCCAGGAGTTCACTGGTTCAGAAGTTATACGCGTGTAAAGTTGAGCACTTTTAAGCCTTTTTGACAGGTTAAAGAGCCGCCATATTGGTATATTTAGAACAGCCTTTACTTTTTTCGGCTGATGAGTATAGTATAATAAAAAAATGAATCTCTAAAGATATATGTAAAGAAATGAATGAGCTTCGTCCGAAATTGTTGACTATACTAATTTTTTCATTATCGTGCACGCCAGTTTAGAAAACATAGTTTCGTGAAACGTACGTACTATACAATAAATGGTAAAAAGAATTGAACTAAAAAAAAGACGCTTGTACTTCAAGACTATCTGCTTACATTCCCGAAAGGTCTAGTCACATAGGTCCCAAATTTATTTTGAGAAAAATTTTTAAAAAGCACTTGTTTTTGCTGCCGCACGAAAAGCCCTACCTTAAGCGAGTAGATTTAGAGGAAACGGGTGTAAGGATTTTGATTAAGTGCCAAGATAACTACAGCTTACCAATCGATCTGAAGAGTTTGCCTACTATCCGCCGACCATAAAGTCTCCCTCTTCCATAGGGTCTCTAACACAACGATAGATCGATTCTAATTGTAAGTAGAGACCTTACGACCTTATAGCAAACTGTTTGCCGTATCAAACTCTGAGTCGTTCCACTGAATAGTGCGATAACTGCGTGATTCTTGCAAACTCAATCTCAACTTTTCAAAAACATACATTTCCCAAACATTGGGAAAACAATACCGATTTTTTAAATTTGTTGTGCGGGAGTGATCCTTTAAGGTTTATATTGTCGGATAAACAACCTCGAAATGCTTTTTTTAAATGGGCTTCCAATTGCGACACCTTTAAGAAACTTAAAATTTTATATTTTCTAAGAATAATTCTAATTTATAAAAATTTCCAAACTTGACAACTTCTCAACCCTTAAAATTGGAGGCTATTCTATATACATTATAACTTGTAAAAGTACGTGAAACTTTAAACACGTTTTCGTAATTGGCTGAGTTCATATCTCGAAAGCCGATTTGCTGAAACTTTGTAAATAAGTTCACTCTATGTTTCCTCATCGTTCGAACTATGACATGTCAATTTTCGCAAAATTTCTGATACACGACGAAAAGTTGCATGTTTTTTTTTAGTCAAATTCGGACAACTATTATGCACAGATTAAAGATATTTTTGAGGTTATGTTTCAAGTTATATTTTCGTGATTCTCATATAACACTACTACAATATTTGATCAAACTATTATCTTCATGTAAAAAATACGGTGTGCACTTGAGAAATTAATAATTTGCAAGATTGACACGTTAAATACCGAATATCCACACCAAAATTGCCGAATCAGTGTAACTTAATTAATAATACAAGTGAATGCTACTTTAACCCGTTTGCAGTCTAAAACTCATAAAATTCGGTTTATTCGGATATAGTGCAATGAAAATGATCGTGTTAATAATTTAGATGTTTAGTAGTTTTGCTTGAAAATATTCTCGAAATTTATTGCTGTCGAGAGAGCTTCTCTAAGACGAAATATAAACTTGCAAGCCAATCTTTGTCAAGTTAATCTCGTAACCTTCTCGAGCCTAACAAATCTAATTTGTCCGAACGAATATTTCCTCGTGGAAATTAATTTTTCATAGCACTGTAAAACTGAAAGGTGTTTACAGCAGAAAATTGCTCATCGACCAGGTCTATCTGCATGAACGACGAAAGAAAATCTTGCGACCGCGTAATAATGGCGAAACCGGTGCGCCTTCGACAAGAAGATGGCGTAGAAAATGGCGCTGTGCATTTACATTTTCTTTTGCATTATTTATTCATTCATTCAATAGCAATATCCATAGCAGAACATCCTTTCTACGCAAACGACGACGGCGAAATAACGTCGAAAATAGCTATCGCGTTAAACTTTCATCTGGTAGCCAGAATACACAGACTGATCGGTAACTGGTGGTACAACTGAAGAGGGGATGAAAGAAAAAAATAGATCGAAAACGTAGAATCAAATTATTTCGTATGCGGCTTGGTTTCCGGAATATCGACTGTGAAACTCCGTTATATCCATTAGAGCTGTATACATAGGTACTTTGAAAATTCAGCGAATACGTGTACCATTGTATGTACAGGATATTAATTTTAATTCAAACACCTAAATTATTTCCGCTACTATTAAAATTCAGAAAAAATAACTGAATAGGAGGTACATGGTTTTAAGGCGTGCATCAGATGGTAATAAAAAAATCCTTTGAAGGTCATTTTAACGGTTTTTTCAAGGTCACCGTATTTTTTTTGTTTATTGGCATGTATTGTTCATAATGCAATGTATAATAGTAGTCAGCGTCAAGATGAGTTCAACGACCTACACACGATGACCTTGAAGTGACCTTGAAGGCGAAAAAATCAGTTTCAGTTTGAAGAATACAAAAGTAATAAAACGAAAAGGGTAATATCACCTTATTTTATTAGTTGCTCAAAATGCTGGCCGTCCGCAGCAAGACACGTCTGTACACGAGAAGCGAATGACTGAATGGCATTTCTTATGGGATTTCCGCAATTCATGGTGCAACATGCATTCCGTATTCGTTCTTTCATATCTTCTTGGATCGTGGGACTGTCGTTATAAACAGTAGATTTTAAGGCTCCCCACAAAAAGTAATCTAGTGGCGATATGTCGGTTGACCGAGGTGGCCAGATAATATTTGCACGTGTCTTACTGCGGACGGCCAGCATTTTAAGCAACTAATAAAATAAGGTGATATTACCCTTTTCGTTTTATTACTTTTGTACTCTTCAAACTGAAACTGATTTTTTCGCTTTCAAGGTCACTTCAAGGTCATGGAGTGTAGGTGGTTGAACTCATCTTGACGCTGACTACTATTATACATTGCATTATGAAAAATGCAGGTTAATACGCAAAAAAAAAATACGGCGACCTTGAAAAAACCGTTAAAATGACCTTCAAAGGATTTTTTTTATTACCATCCGATGCACGCCTTAAAACCATGTGTATTCTATTTAGTTATTTTCTCTTACTTTTAATAATAGCGAAAATATTTAGGTGTTCGAGTTAAAATTAATACGCTGTATAGGACTTGGCAGACGCGTCTGATCATAACCAACCAATTCTACTTTTTCCATATACTGTGAACCACAAGAACAGCGGCGGATTTTTTAAATTTAAGTTTCTTGAGCACGAAGCTTCAAATGAATAACTTTTCTTTCTTTTCGACTCACTTCTGCGAGTAAAATTACTTCTCAGTCGATTGTACACGGTATGCGGAACACTCTGTATACAGGGTGTCCCACGAAACTGGAGCAGGCTGTACCTACGGTTGTAAATATAAAGAACTATTATAGATAAAAGTTAAATCCTTTGGGACGGAGCATAATATGCAAATGTCATTATGCACTTTCGTGGATCGGTGCATTAAAAAATGCAACGGCCCCTTTTCTAAAAATGGCAACCCATGTTTTTAAATTATCGTAGTTATCGGAGTTAACGAACACTTGCCGACAGACCGAATAATTCACAAATCTACAACAATCTTAGCTATGGTAACTTCCTAACGTATAAGCTTAGGACAAAAGAATGTTAATACTTTTATGTAGAGCACAGAAAGTTGCATCAATAGGTGCAGTCAAGATCATGGGTTTCCATTTGATAAGAAAGGGGCATTTTTCTGATGCACCGACGCACAAATGTGTATAAACTTATTTGCATATTATGCACCGTCCGATAACATTCAACTTTTAGTTTAATTTAACACGTTCATCGCCCACTCGACAATCATAAAAATTACACAAAATCAAAGCAATATATTTAACAAAATAAAAACTAAGAATTTTAATTTTGTGATATTAATTACTGTTTCAAACCTCTTCTATTCCTCGGATCGTAAGGAAATTTTGTACACTCAATCTACCAACGTAAAAATTAATTTTCAATTCTTTATAAATAATTTCGTCACCCAGATATGGATGACATGGCGATGAAAGTGTTAAGAGATGAGCCTGTTCCAGTTTCACGGTACACCCTGTAGACAGTGTCCCGCATACCGTGGACAATCGACTGGGAAGTAATCCTACACGCAGATGTGAGACGAAAAGAATGAATAAAATTTTTTCATTTGAAGCTTCGCGTTCAAGAAAATTGAGTTTAAATGATCCGTCGCGTTCTCGTGCTTTGGTAGATGCAGAAAGTAGAATTGGTTGAGCATGATCAGACGCGTCAACCGATTCCTATCTAATGGAACGCGTGTTCGGTGAATTTTCAAACTCGATTTTCTCGAAAACGAATCCTCATATGAACAAATTTTATTCCACATTTTCGATTTATTTTGTAATGTAGAATCAACCCCCTTTTCGGTGGTACCACCCGTAAACCCGGTACCATGCTGGAAGAATTATAATCCCAAAGGAGTTGATTTATACACGGTAATATACCGATTCTGTCGAACAAGCGTGCAGTTTTATTCGAACACGTGCTTTTTGAACTAAACTTCGGGTCTCTCTCTCTCTCTCTCTCTCTCTCTCTCTCTCTCTCTCTGTGAGTGTGTTCGCTTGTCTCTTTTTTTTTAATCCAGCTTCGTCGCGCCGTGCCAGGGATAGTTTTCATTGTCGACATCGGCTGTGAATTATGGCGCTCATTGGTTCGTTAACGCAAACGAATTGCGTCCATTAATCTGTTAGCGAGAACAAAAATTGTAATTCTTTCGTCGGCTGGTCTTGGCATCGCGCGAGGCGATCAATTCGTATCATTTTCTGATTACCACGTGTATCGCATTACGGTTGCTAAATGCTATACTCGGGTAATGATTGCGCACGTCGTTGTCGTTGGCCTCGCAACGGAGGCCAACCTTTTTTTTTACCGAATAAAACGATGTTATTTAACACTGTATCGCCGAATCACTAAAAATGACTATCTTACACTACACTTTATCGAAACAACAAGAAAGTATTCATTCAGATTTTTGTAGGTTTCTGTCATATTGTATGTTCAAAAGAATTTTATCAACGTTACTAAAAATAATCAAATTTTTAAAAAAAGATTTAGTTAAAATTGTTAATTATCTTAAAAAGTAGATAACTGTAACGGATGGAGAGGTTACAGGTGAAAGTGATTAATGCAATATCTGGACTGACACTTTATTTTAATGCAAGAGTTGACAGAGCGAGAAGTAAGTGAGTGTGGATGTAAGTGAATGAATGTTTTGCGTTTCTTCTTCGGTATATATACAAAATCTCGGAAGAAGGTAACGCCTTTTCCGAGAACGCGCGGGTGGAGCTTGCTCCCTGAAGGCACGAGGGTGGAGTTACCTTTTCCTTTAAAACACCGCCCTGATTGGCGGGGGAAAGGGACTCCTTGTCGCCAATTTAGGTGGCTCTATGTTTTGGGACTTTCCTCGACCGCGCGGCCAGCGTAGTCCCGTAGTCCCGTAACGGTACACGGCTGGCGACGTTTTCATCAGCGAAGTCCGCTGTGCACGTGAAAGTAATAAAAGAATAAAATCATTTCCGGGCTTGCAAATATCAGGGAAGGTTTTGCTCGCCTAAACCTTGACATCTGCAAGCGGACTGTTCGAATGGTTATTACGGTCGCCGACCGTGTGCCGCTACATAACCAACTCTCCACTTTAATGTTAAACGAAATTTTAATGAGTTGACTGATTTTACCTTTATAGTTGACATTCAAGTAATTGTTATCTTTGATCATGAATATTTTTAGGTTAAACGAACACAAGCATAAATAGCAAAACTCGAAAAAGGTAGTTTAATTAGAATTGTTAACTTAAAGTTCAGATGACCAACTTGTCTACTTCAATGTTAAACAAAATTTTAACGAGCGAGTACTGTTATCTTTATTATTAATAGGAAAAAACTTGTTATCCGTGATCCTTAATGGCGTAAAACGAAAGCAGAAATAATAAATCTTTACGAGGAAGTTTAATTAAAATTGTTACTCGACTGAAAATTTCAATGACCAACTGTATACTTTAATATTGAATACGATTTTAATACTTGAGTGTAGATACCTCCCTTTGTAACATGACAGAAGTAAAGCAACTACTATAGTATAACTGGCTGGCGTGCCTGATTAAAACGCGGCTCTACTACTTAAATCGCAGACAGCGAACGGTACGCTAACATATTACATTGCTCTCTCTCATTCACCAATTTAAATTAAATGAAAAAAAAACAAATAAACAATATTACATCGCTTGGAATATTTATAAACAATATGGAAGGCGAAAACAATCAACAATTGTTCGGCATAGCCTGGGCGCGGCATAACCTAAACTTATAGTGGCTGATCAAATTATTAGGGCACTTGGAATAAATGTATAATTACACTCTAAATTAATGAATTCATAATTGGAATCCTAGTCACTCTAAATTCTTCATATTATTTTTATGCATAATTCTGCTATGAAGCTAATAAAGTTTCTAAATTCCTTATGGAAACACTGTGAAGGTTCTCGATTGGCCTGGGAATTCTCCCGACCTCAACGTAATCAATAACCTATGGAAATGATTAACGAAGGAACTTTCAAAGGTACTTGTTACAAACAAACAACGATTGATTGACCGTTTAATTGCAATATAGCACTAAAAATAAACTATATAAAATGTATCTACAGCCTACCGAAAAGAATGAAATCAGTCATTGCATTATGGCGATGTTACCAAATACTCTCCGTGTTATTATTTTTTATAAATACCTCAAATGATTGAAAATTTTTTTGTATTTTCTCTCCACTGTATCGGTCAAAAGTATCCATTTTTTTGTTGACATTTCTTCTAAAATTTCGAAGCTGTTCTCACATAATGCTATTATTGTTAATATTCCATAAAATTAAACCTAGTAAAACAAGAATTCATTGAGGAATTCCAAAATGATTTAACGAAAAATTATTAATGGATCTTACAAGTTCAATCCGTGCACCGAATGATTAATGACGAATTATCAAATAAAAATATTCCAATAGAAAAACATTAAGTCTAGTCTTGGTCCTATGATTTTCTCTTTAGGCAAATATAGGAAATATATTGTTCACACCTCTGCTGCCCTAATAAATTGAGCTAACATTGTACACCCGTGTCTACAGCGTTGTCAAACACAATTACTGATTTTACAATTTTTTATTTTCCCCTTTCGGTTCGGTTGCACTACCAATTCCGCGAAATCAAATACAATGCGTTCCCTCACGCTGTGAAGTATCACTGATTTTACTGACACACACGATTAGTAACGAATTCCCTTTTCGCTCTCCACGCGATCTGTAAAGTTAACGCATTTGTTAGCGTCACCGTGGTAACGCGTTATTGAACAAAATGAGCGTGTACCTGCTGCGATTGTCTATTCGTAATAGTGCGAAGCAATCGGCAAACCGCGGACATCTGGAAAAATGGAAAGCTTCCAAATATCCGATAAACTGCGATAGGAACGTAGGCAAAACCAGTTCCCGATGTTTGAACAGCCATTATACAAATACCTTAACAATCGTACCAATCGACTCATAGCAAATATTCATCCTATTAGAGATTCAATTGGGTATATTACAGTGGACAATTTTTATCAATATAATCGGAATGCTACAAGGATACTACAATGAATGCTTCACCAATGAGCATCGAGTTGATGATCCTGCAGCTTGGATTGGAAGTGTATAGAGTTGATTAAAGTAGCCATTTAATCGTCAATTGGACGTATCGAATTAGTTATTTCAGCGACAATTGGATCGGTAACTAACTATTAAATTTATTTACACCGTGAATTCGATGTCTGACCACGAAATTATAAAATACGTACTACAATATTATTTATAATATTAAATAAGTATTTCTATTGTTATATACGCCCGTTGGTTTTGTTATTCAAATTTAAATGTTAATCAGAGTGTCGAATATATTGAAAGGATACATTCGATTGAATTTCTATTTAATCTCGATGAAAACCTGAAAATGAATGGCTGACGATCCGCATTCATTTTTAGTTTGCGAGTGATTATCGACGAGTTAAATGTCTCCTAAATCAATGATTTTTTGACATAAATAGTTTTATACTTTTTTATAAAGGCTAGCGCGCTACATCGATTGTTGCCGTGATGTAGGGGCCCCTCAAACGCCTGCTTTTCCCACCAAACCTCTCTCTCATGCGCGAGGCCTGCGCAGTGTTCGCGACGGGCGAAGCACTTCCTTTCTCTATGGTAACGGCGGATGCTGGTGGGGGACAGTGGGCGCTATGGTGGGGACGGCCCTGTCTCAATTGAGACAAAAATTATTATTAGTGCATTAAAAAATATACGATTTCATTTATTCCATTCCAAAAATTATTATTAGTGCATTCAAAAATATATGATTCCATTTAAAGAAACATACATAGGTCACCTTCTACGCGTTCATCTACAAAAAAACGATTTACACCGGATTGTGGACCCTCGAAACCCTTCACTTCTTATTTAAACTATTTTCTTATGTAATACATAATGTACGAGTAGTTTGCATTTATAGATTAAAGCCGGTCAAACTGTAGACCTTTTTGCCCTGCTTTCCCCTCACTACTTCTTCTACAGGGTGTCCCAGAAATTTCGAACATAATTGAAAAGCGTGATTTCAGGATTGGTTCTAAGCAATTTTCTCCTTTGCCCATTCGTGTCGAAACGCTTTGTTTTTGAGTTATTAACGAAAAATACGGACCAATCAGAGAGCGCGGCGACGGCGAACGGATTCCGGCTCGGCCAACGGCAACGCCACGTTGGGCGGGTCCTGTCGCCGAGCCGAGATCAGCCGCGCCCTGATTGGACCGTGTTTTATCGTTCATAACTCGAAAACAAAGCCTTTCGACTCGAATTGGCAAAGAAAAAAGGTGGTTAGAATCGCTTTATGAATCATCCCTTTCAATCATATTCAATCTTTTCGGGACTCTTTGTATAGTAATACCTCTATCGGTACTTAAATCGTTCTGAAAAATACCTATACAGGGTGAGTCACCTAACGTTTGTACTTCAAATATCTTTGTTGTTTCTAAAGATACGTAAAATATGGTAAGGACAAAGTTGAATGGTACAATGGGGATGACACGATGCATAAAAAATTTTGTTTTTATGTCATTTTTTTAGAGATATCAAGGTCACCTTGACTTTTTTAAATGGAACCACCCTTTATTAAACACCTACAATGATAGTCCCTTTCATTACGAATTCAGTGACTATAATTAGTCCAAGGTCATTCAAGGTCAAGGACAGTGAAAACGTATAAGATTTAACATCGATACATGCTTGTAAACGGGCTTTGAAGGAATGTTGCACTCTGTCCGCGACCTTGAATGACCTTGGACTAATTATAGTCACTGAATTCCTAATGAAAGGGACTATCATTGTAGGTGTTTAATAAAGGGTGGTTCCATTTAAAAAAGTCAAGGTGACCTTGATATCTCTAAAAAAAATGACATAAAAACAAAATTTTTTTTTTGTATCGTGTCAGCCCCATTGTACCATTCAACTTTGTTCCTACCATATTTTACGTATCTTTAGAAACAACAAAGATATGTGAGGTACAAACGTTAGGTGAGTCACCCTGTATAGCTATCGAGCTTCGTTTGCAGCTTTTCTGTGTCAGCAACGTTCGCAAAAGGATGGACGCCAATTGGCGTCGGCGGTTGACAATGTGTTAAAGGTCGCTAATTCAGCAGCCAGCTTGCAAATCCAAATAAGGGATGATCTATTACATCGCACTGATCCGGTTGAAATGAGAAAAAGATTTGTTGACAGGCAGGACGGACGAGAATCGATACGAATCGCGGCCAACGGACACGCGGCAAAGAGAGTCCACGGTAGCTAAGCTAGGGGTTAGAACGCGGGTCGGTCTTCCAGCGAGTCGAAAACCATTTTAATCTCCGGCGTAAAGTTCGCAGTCATCGCGAATAAAAGAGAACAGATTATGACCTAAAATCGCGCCTAAATCGGGCGGAGGAGGACTTTCCTACCCTCCGGGAAATTAAAGTGTCTCGATAGCTTCTGGCGATCCTCTGCAACCGAGTTAGCTTACTTCCGGCTATCATGTAACTTTCTTCGCCAATGTCCCTTCTCTTTTTCGTAGCCCTCAACCTTTCTTCATCAGCTCTTTGTGGCTACAAAAATACCATGTCAAAGAAATGCTGGTCTCATTGGTTATTAGCAGCGGATTTTGTGCAATTATGACAAAAATGAGTGGGTGTAATTTAAAACAGTAAAAACATTAGAACAATTTGAAAATACGCTATTATATTATTTTCAACCTATTAAACGTATTAAGAATGAAAATAAATTTCTGTTTCACTCCAGTTTATTGCTATTCAGACAGAAAATTTTTATTTTGCATAAATTGGCTGTTGATCGATATACATATATGCCGACGTCGTTCAGTGTCTACAATTAGACATAATCTGACCGTATATAATCAGTTTTGAAATATCTGCCAGAGTTAATACTTTCCATGTATCTTTATGCACAGACACATAGAAAAAAGTTATCACAGTAAAAAAAACTCATCAAAGAATAATTACTATCATTGATGTTCTACATGCAATTCTATGGATTTTAGAAAACGAAGGCAACTATACACAGAACATCTTCAATCTTTCTGTTCTCCATCTTCAAAAAATATAAAAGAAGTCATTTCTCTGACTGCGAAGAGGCCAAATAGATATTTAATTCTGTGTTTAATGATTTTAATCAGCTGACACATTGATATTTTTAAATTCTTCTAATGTGTCCACTGCTTTAAACTGCACTACTCTAAATTCGCAGTCTACACATAACTTATGGAGTGACCTAACATTTCAAAGTGTTTTGAGTCTCTTAAAAGAATTTAACACTAAACCTACCGACCATTAAAAGTGACTAGTATGTGTTCCCTTATAAAATTGGCGCGATTGAATTTATTTTGTGCCATTTTTAATATAATCTATACTTGAATAAAAATGTGTGCATAATCATTTCCAGTGGAAGCATCTTTGTAACTTCAATAATTGGAAAATGGAAATCCAGAAAGCGGTCATGTGACCGGCGCTGGTAGGTTTAGTGTTCGTCAATAAATTCCTTGCAACTGAATAAAACCACTAAAAGGAGAAATAAATTCTTGGTTCCTACGTCTTGCAATTAATGCAAACAATTTTTATTTTGTATAAAGATCCGCAGTCTATTCACCATGATCAAAGTCTCATACTTCTTGGACCAATACAATACAAGAAAAGCGAAGGAATTGGAGATTGAGTGCTTAGCAATGAGCAATTCGAGACATAATACCGACTCCTATAGTTTAGCACCGTCTCTCTGTCATCTCCCATGTTCAATGCAGTAGTTACTCGTCGATTTTCATCGACGGAGGAAAGAGATGGCGAATTCTCGATTCGCGAGGGCCACGAAGGCTCGCGAGTCCTCAAACGTTTCCCGGTCCGGGGCAAAGGGACCCGGCAAAAGACTTTAAAAGTAACGAAGAGGGTTCAACTTTCCACTCGTCCTGCCGCTTGCTCTTTGTTCGCGCAAAGGAGAAAAGTGGTAACGAGAAACTTTGCCATCCCGGTTCATCGATTTCCCCCTGTGCTCACCGCCTTTTCCCGGCTTCCCATGCGGCGCCCATTCTTCCTCCTAGCTACCGGTTCCCTCTCTATTGCCGGACAATGATACGTTGGAAGAGGACCGCACATTCTCGGCACTTCACATTGTCCCAAAACGGCGCGATGGCCGAAAGGACGAATCGGTTCGTTTACTTACAGTCAGCCAAGAAAGTCGCCATACAAACTTTAAAACGAAGGATCTAAGCCAGAATCTTTTTAAAAGTTAACCTAGCGAGTTGGTGATCGAGTTAGTTCCCGATTCGACTACGGATCTTTATAATTTGTTATTCTGTTACTGCAAGAAACAGAACCCAAATAGAAATTTCTTTCTTACTTTGTTAATTTTAATAAGCTGAAACCGATACATTGGTATTTCTTAACTGTTTTAATTCGGCTGTTGTTTTAACCCCTTCCCGTACTTTAGCGAGTCAGATTCGCGATAAAGATTTTGGCCCAAACACGAATATCGCGAGTCAGACTCGCGAACAGATACTTGGGCCAAACATGAATTATCGCGAGTGAGACTCGCGACCAGATACTTGGGCCAAACGTAAACATAACAAGCCGAGCTCGCGGACAGATTTTTTTACCGTTACGATCGTGACTGAATGTTAGTTCCTATCCATACCTTATGACAGTTAGTCACAATTCTTATCGTTGCTGTTACGAAGCAGTTCAATTATTGAAATTTAAGAAACCCCTTCAAACTGCAAAATACAAAAATGTTAAATGAAGGCAGTGATAACGAATCCTCTTATAGTGACGCGTTTGTGCCAGTCGTAAAGCGTATAAGGCGTATGATTATAGATGAGAGTAGTGAAGAGGAAAGTACGACACAACAATCATGGATTTGGCAAAAAGTAAAAAACACACCAATAGTTTGTAGTTCGTATTGCGACTGTTTACAAGCATCAGTCTGGTTTGTTTAGCGCGCGTCGATGTCTACCGCTTGGGCCCAACTTTCGTCGAGCTAAATGGCACGGGAAGGGGTTAAATTGCATCCACTCATTTTTGTTATAATTGTATAAAATCCGCAGTTTACTCACGGTGCTTATATAGTAATTTCTATTATACCCGGTGATTCACGAGAAACAGGCCACCTAAATATCTCCGTTAGGCTTAGAGATAGAAGAAAATGTTAAAGAGAAAAGTTGTACTGTTAAAGGGAGAAAATATGGTGATATAAACCAATGTTCCGATTGTAGTCGTTTTCAAGGTCTTTCGAAGGTCATCGATGATTTTCAAATTGCACCATATATTTTTAACTTCACAGTGTTGTAGCTGATGTCAAGACGAGTTTAATGATGTGGTACACTATGACCTTCAAATGACCTTAAACTAAAAAATTTATGATAAATCAGTGATGGATTCAAAATGTGGAATCATTTTATTTGATTTAAATTAAATGTTCGAAATTATGCAATGATATTCTTAAATTGGCTTCCATTAAAATTCAGGCACTGTTTAAATGGGACTAATCTTTTTAAAAGTCAACTAAATGAGTCGGTGACCGAGTTATGTCTCGATTGAATAGCGGATCTTTATGCGAAATCAGAATTGGTTGCAATAAATGCAAGGAAAGAGGGCTATATAGAAATTTCTTTCTTACTTTATTGATTTTGATGAGCTGAAAATGATAAAGTGGTATATATATATATATATATATATATATATATATATATATATATATACATAAAGTACTTTTTTAGTTCGGTTTAATGCGATTACGGGAAAGTCGTTTTAATATTCTGCAATACAGGGTGGGCCAAAATGGGAAGTACAAATTAGGTCAAGGGGATAGTACAGTTAAAAATGTGACGAAAATCAAGAATATCGAAATTGCGTTACAGGCTTCATTTTCGTAGAAAAGTGGATTTGAAATACGCGATAAGGATTTTATCAAATACACGTTCTATCGAGTAGCGATTAATCGAAGCATCTGATAATGACCTGTCGATTCTACTTCTTGTTAATGCCGATATATTAGAACGTGGCGAATTTTTGAAGCCAATTTTCTCGAAAATGAAGCTTCCAACACAATTTTCTGTTATTCTTGATTTATATCTTATTTTTAGCTGTACTATCTCCTTGGCCTAATTTGTACCACCAATTTTGGCCCACCCTGTACATTATGATGTAGATAATATTTATAAATTCTCCGAACAAGTTGAACTCGTGTGGTCACTAGGATTATATCAAAGGAATATTCAAGAGCCATAACACGTGATTAAATAGGGATTAGCATCGAACGCTCTGTAAGCGTAATCTTCCCGATTAAATGGTGTTTTAGAGTCCCTCGGTTGCTCTTCTTCCATTCTGCCGTGCGTTTCCTGTTCCGGGGAAATCCGAAAAAGCGAGTTGGGGGAGTAAATTGGTCTCAAGATGATTTCCGAGATGGAAAAGAGGTTTTGCCCAGCAGGAAATAGCTTTTCCAGGAATGACGCGCATCATTCCATTCGTGTGTCACGCAAAATCGGTGTAAGTGAACGGGAATTATGCGCGATTTTATTGAAACGCTCCATTAGCACTTTGACATCCATGTCGCCCATATATGGTGGACAGGATTATTCATACAGAATAGGAAATTCATTTTTACGTTGGTAGGTTGCGCTCAAGATCTGCGAAATGGAAGAGATTTGAAATAATAATTAATATCAGAAAAGTAAACTTCTCAGTTTTTGTTTTGTTAGATTTTATTGAAATGCTGCATTAACACTTTGATCGTCATGTCGCCCATATATGGTGGACAGGATTATTCATACAGAATAGAAAATTCATTTTTACGTTGGTAGGTTGCGCTCAAGATCTGCGAAATGAAAGAGATTTGAAATAGTAATTAATATCAGAAAAGTATACTTCTCAGTTTTGTTTTGTTAGATTTTATTGAAACGCTGCATTAACACTTTGATCGCTATGTCGCCCATATATGGTGGACAGGATTATTCATACAGAATAGAAAATTCATTTTTACGTTGGTAGGTTGCGCTTAAGATCTACGAAATGAAAGAGATTTGAAATAGTAATTAATATCAGAAAAGTAAACTTCTCAATTTTTGTTTTGTTAGATAAATTGTTTTGATTTTGTATAATTTTTATGATTATTATTTAGTGGACAATCAACGTGTTAAATAATATACGATGTACAAGCTTCCAGATTTAGGTCGCTTCAACAATAATTTACATCCCGACAGCCTGAAAAAGTACACAATTTCACTGAATTTGCAGATTTACTTTGATTTTAAAATTCTAAAAGCAGTCACAAGTTTCATAAATTTTATTTCATACAGAAAAATACTACCTCATTTTTCTTAAAATGTTTCCCGGTCTATGTGATATGGAAAACGTTATTTTTTCATATTCAGAAAGGTTCAGTTATCGTTACCGACAGAATCGTATACATTTGATAATGTAAAAAGATATATCGAGCGGAATGAATTTGAAGTTTTATTCTTTAACGTTACTAAAATTTCAATCCGACAGAAAGTTCAAAAGCATTGATTAATTTCTGCTTTTCATTCGAGCTGATCTATCAGATTTTAAAATGTCATATTCATTAGTCACGTTCATTCATCCGTTTTCGGTATTTTACAAACCGTATAAAATCTATAAAGGACTGAACACTTTGTAGAATTCTTTGTAAATAACTTTGTTACATTTTAACTTTGTAAAGTTAAAATAGAATTTTTAATCACAGGAAATAGGTACCGGTTCCTTATTGTTGAAAACCGTTTTACCTTTAAAATCGTAAATGTTTGCACAAAGATGGAAAAATTATAATACATCGTTACAATTGTTAAATGTAAAATACGTAAATTACAGATTTCAGTTTTTACTGAATCTACGACCATGTCATTTCTGGACCATGAATATCGATCCGGACACGAGTGGAGTGCAATTTCATTTACATTCTAATTATAACTTCGTCCAATTTATTCTCTAATTTATTAATGTGCAATATAATTTACTTCACATGTCATGCGAATATTACAATGTAATCTAATGCTAGAATTTGTAAGTGATTAAATAGAGTAACTATAAATCAGTCGAACGTGCCATTAGACTGATCCAAAATGGTGTCACAATTGATAGACATCTATCTAATAACGCTGCAACGGTCGTTCATAAGTGAAATAAACGAGTACACGTTTTTGATGGTACAGAAACAATTATTAATTTAATAGACAACAAACAAACGGTACTTTTTATCGATTAAGTCTTTAATCTTGATCGTTGTATATTCTTAGCAATTCGTAATTAAGTCATGTCGAGGCGATATCGACAGATTCCCGATAAAAATGGACGAGCAATTCTAGCTGGTCGTCGAAAATAGGTTAGCATGCACGACACAGTGGGATGTTTAGCGAATATTAAATTACCGTCGTCAATTAAAGCGAAATATCGTTGTATACGCTATTGTACTTTCAACGCCATGCTAGCAGATATCAATTATCGGTTCGAAGCCATAAACCAACTATTCGATATCGTTTCACTTCCAGTTAAGCAAATAGAGATTTATCTTAATTTTCAATGCGTCGCGTTCTATCAGGCTTAGTTTTCAATAAACTGCGGATTTTATGCATTTACACGAAAATTATTTCCCTGGGATTTTGACGAGCATTCAATTAGAATTTCCCGGGTTTATGCCCGCAGGTTTTGCTCCGAATTATTCCCCGTAATAAAAATGTACCGCTAAAAGCGGACCATAACTTCAAAGAGTTTTAAAACTATTCTCGAGACCCTTAATTAGGACACCGGGTAAATAAGGAGAAGGCCCCCGTCGCACTAATCACGACACAGAGGGGGGGAAATAACGTTGAGAAATGCAAAGCCCCGCCCACTTCCGTTCTAAGCCAACAGACATAGCGAAAATTTTGCAACGAACAAAAACTAAGCCAGTGAACCTTCTAGCTTCTTGCCGCGAAGCAGTCTCTTTCACTTCAGCTTCGAGTTCTTAATATGATTCGAAACACCTGTGTGCAGCCTGTTAACTATATACAATAGATAACATTGTCCGACACCAATTTAAACGATTTTGAATTTGTTGTTCCCCCTGAGGTTACAATATTATCAGTGTACACTGATTTTTAATTTCAAGCAATTGTGCGAGGACCAATTTATTTCACGAATGAGGAACCTTTTTCTTATCATCAAGGCTGTTAACGTTATCCATAATTACTACTTCTTTGTTATCTTAAGTAATGTTCGTATAAGCGTATACAATTGTTTAACTCGGTCGTTTAATATTCTTACATAAAGCTAGCAAACAGGTTGGAACAAAATTTGATAAAAATGTTAATATCGTGGTTCTTAGCTTGCGTTTTCTATTTACTTTCATCATGGAGACATCTTGTGTGCTTGATGAATAATATGTAATAACCATAATATGCCTTCACTGTATTGGAAAACAAAAAATAAAAAAAAGGGGCTGTAGCGAAAATTATAAAGCAACAACTTGGAAATCATTGCCCGATATAGTTCGAAGTTAAACTGTTTCAAAATTAAAACGGGCTACATTAATTCAATTTGTTTTATTATTTCGACCTACTTTAGTATTTATGTTAATGTGAATTTTTACATATGTATATGTAGTGCGGAATCATTGGAGGCAATCGCGATAAATTTCTTCAACCCTTGAGTATACTATAGACATCGAAACTCGTGCAACTACTATACCAGAAAGTCACGCAAACTGCTTCAAAATTAAAACGTCCGCATTAATTCAATTTGTTTTATTATTTTGAATGTTTCACAATTTAATTTTACAATATATGCTACTATGAATTTTTACGTCTGTAGTACGGAATCATTGGTGGCAATCGCGATAAATTTCTTCAACCCTTAAGTACACTATAAACATCGAAACTCGTGTAACTACTATACCAGAAAGTCACGCAAACTGCTTCAAAATTACAACGGCCGCATTAATTCGATTTGTTTTATTATTTTGAACTGCTTTACAATTTAATTTTACAATATATGTTACTATGAATTTTTACGTCTGTAGTACGGAATCATTGGTGGCAATCACGATCTTCAACCCTTGAGTGTACCATAGACATCGAAACTCGTGCAACTACTCTACCAGAAGGTCACGCAACTGTTCATATTGTATTGCGTTACTACAGACACACGAGGGTCGAATAAAGATCAAATGTAATTGTTCTTGCTTTGTTTATCAATACTTGATCTATTGGAAGCTTATTAATAGGATTTCCAATTTTAGTATTACAAGAGAAACGAGCTTAAAGATGATTTTTCAAATTATAATCCTAAATGAAATTAGATTAAGTTACTAGGGTGTTTCGATGATTCACAATTAAACTTACTATTGCTATTGAAGAATTAACTAAGTAATAGTGAAACTTATAAATCCATAGAAACTATAAAATAATTTCCGGTAGGAAAAGTGCCAAACGTAATCGAACAATAGCAAATACGAATTAAAAACGTATGGAAACGTTGGAAAAATTGAAGTAGGAGTAAACAAAAATTGGGAGCAATCACACAACAATTTTGCCTACAATACAATTTTTAGAAATATAAAGCTCGGCTCGACACGGGCGACAAAAGATAACGGAATCTCGAGAAATCATGTCCGTCGCGTAGAGTGCAATGTTTCGGACCCGAAGTCATTGCAGTCATCACGACACCACTGTATATGATCCGAGTACTAAACACTTGTTGTTTTATTACGTGAGAATTCTTTTATATAAACACTTCTGCACGGAATTCTAACGAGAGTTGTACCGTATTTCCATTTTACGTCATTTTGATCGCCGTTGGTTTAGCAGTGAACGTGTTAACATCGGTTTAATTGATTTCGTATGGAGCTGTGTTGCCAGCTGCACGGCGATTGTAGAACGTTGGGGTGAATTACGACTGGCATAAAAGTTCGAGGACGGGTTCGATAAGGTTCTATAAACTATTCGCAAAGGCCGACTGGATGACGACAAAAGCGACGTCGCGCTTATTAACCGGCCGTAATAAAACACCTACACACCATTTATTTGCCGGTCGGTAATTACGGCTGAGGAAACGGACGCCGGTGTCCGTGCAGAATTTATACGGGATTCGTATGCGTACACGGGCTGTTGGCGGAAGCTGCATAAAAAAGTGTCCATCAACCAGCGATACAGGTTTTATTCCAACGGCGGAAGCTTCCCGGAGGATTTTATACCGAGAAAATTCGCGAGATTACGCGGAAAATCCGTTTGAACGGCTACGTAGAGCGACCGCTCAACCAATGAAACCGAAACGACCGTTCCTAATAAATCACAAAAAACGCCGCTGCCGATATTTTAACGCGGCGCGGCATCACGCACATTTAAAATTTGATACGATGATACCACTCATTCATTTACACGGGAATATTAAACTGGGGATGATTGTACGCCCCTACCCCACTCGGGATCATCGTGGATTATACACTCGCGGCTACGCGTGCAAATTAATTCGTTCGAAAGATGAATTAATCGGTGTGGCGTGACAACTTGTTTGCGAAAATCGATGCTGCGGTTTCCCGCAAACATGATTCAACCCTTAAAACTTTAAAAGTCTCAGGAGCTACGTAAACGTGAAATTCTTTTCTGTTTGTTCGTCTGTTCCCGACCTACTGGTACTACTTCTTACAAATGCTATGATCGCAATCTTGACGGTTCGTTGAAAACAATTAACACGTTAAGTCCCGTGGTGGTCACCGGTGACCGATGCTATCGGTTTTTACTTAAAAACTATTCCCATAAATATCAGTGGCACCGAATATCGATTTATTCGTTCTGATATTAACACTAACTCTACCGAGCTTTAAAAGTAACTGGTACACATTGCTTTATAAAAATTATAAGATTCAATATACTCAAGCTTTGTGCGATTCTTATTGTAATATGCGATCTACTGAAGATATTTATTAAATCATTTTTTATGAAAGCATCTTTATAATTTCAATATTTGTAACATAAAGAATCCGGTCATTTTAATAATAATTATGATCGCTCATATGAATGAAATATACAACAGGGATTGTGCGAAATACATAAATACAATGTACATATTGTTTCGAAACATGTAGGCATAACTCTTGGATGAATTCAGTACGCTAAAATAAGGAAAAAAATTCATGTAAACATATACCCGATCTTACGCTCTATTGAATGCTTCCTTGAATTGTTTACAAACAACGTTTCTTATCTCATGCATGACCTTCTGGTCTGATATGTAAACCCTATTTTGTAATTTTTTTCAATCAGTTTAAGACATCTTCTTGGTGATAACAATACGTACAGAAATTTTCTAATACATTTCGCAACATTATAACAGGTATCATACGAAAACGGTTGTAATTCGAAAACAACGTCATACCGGGTGAACGTTCATATGAACTTTTTTCTTATTTTAGCGCAGGTAGCAGTGATGGTATATGGTCTCGATTTTCTCGCGCATGCGCGACGATTTTAGCGTCAGTAAAGTACAAAGTTGGGCTAAAATGGGGTACCTTAGTCACCCCGCATAGCTTCGCAAATTTTTTATCGATTTTCAAATATGAATTGACAAGTGGTTCCTTCTCCAATACTAGTTGCCATTATGAAATCGAATATATTAACATTAACTTACCAAAATTTCGCAGTATGGTCGTCTCGTCGTTTCGTCTTTGCACTCTTTTGTCCGGTTTCCCACCAATAACAGTTCTCCCCTACTTTCCCCACAAACATAAAACGTACGGTACGTTCCTGCATTTAGTCACGCATGCGCGAAAAAGCCGAGACCATATACCATCACTGGCAGGTAGTTCCAACGTATTCCCCTCCGAGAACTGCAAGGTCCCCACCATCGAACCTCTCCACACTACTACGTACAGCCGTAGAATTAGTGAGTGCTGCCAGTGATGGGAATGTTGGTGCTTTTCACGCGCATGCGCGGCGATTTTAACCTCAGTCAAGCACGAAAATCGGGTACCTTGGTCGCCCCGCTAATTTCGCAAAATGTATTATGATTTGATTTTGAAAAATGAATGTACAACATGCGTATACATATATATATATATATATATATATATATATATATGTATTACAATGTAATATATACATACGTATATAGAATATATAATATATAAATATATAATATTTATGTATCTATGTACAATATAATATAACTTACTCTTCTTCATCATCTTGGGAATAAGGAAGGGAAGTGTACTAAAATAACTTTGAACGAAATATATAACAACAAACCCACTACTTTCGCCCCAATAGTACCCCACAAACTTCGGACGTAGCTTCGGTGCTGCCGAAACTCGCGCATGCGCGTGAAAAGCGCCAACATTTCCATCACTGAGTGCTGCGCGTGCCGCGCGGCTCTCGTGGTGGGAGCCTCCCACTACTATACATTATAACGATGAAGTCCAAAAGTGGGGGAAGATCCTAAGCGGGAAAGGTGCCTCAAATAGCTCCGGAGCTACTGGTTGGAACTGCCTGTTTTAGCGTATCGAATCCATCCCAAAAGTTATGCGCGCATATTTTGAAACACCCTATATATAAAGACATAGTAATAAAGGAGTTCCTCGTTGAATTGAGAATAAAATGAATAGTTCGTTAAAAAAATGATGGCAAACTCGACCGACAAATTAGCTCGCCATTCTCCAAAGTTAAAAGGTTCCAGAATCCGCTAATAGGCTTTCGGTTATGAAAACCGCAAACATGCGCGGCGTTTCCAATTTCATCGAATTCTTGTGCGCGTCAAGAATCGTTATCGGATCAGGTACTCGCGGAAAACGTACTATTATTTGATAAGCCCCCTCGTGTCTTTGTATGTAGCGGTGTTTTCGTTTCATTGGTGAAAACTGTTTGCGTTAGCATACTAGACTACAGCTCCGAGAGGGAGAGCCAGCCGTTTCGAACAATAAAATCGCATTGAAACCAGTTTTCGAACGTTACGGAAAAAGACCGGGCGAGCGCGCGCTGTATTTTCCTTTCTTCGATGGGTATCCATCAAAATCGCAGCGTGGAAGAGACGGGGTTTATTGAACGGTTCTCTGTTTGGCTCTTTCGCAGGCTGAAGATTATATCGGCTTGAAGGGCAGCTTCGACGATCATATCGGATTATTGGTACGCGGAGAAGATGGAGGGCAGAAGACCGCGATACAACCGGACCCGAGAGGTTTACCGAGCTTACCACCGAACTTGGAAGCTCGTCTACCGCAACCCGATCAGAGCCTGAGGATCACGGATGCCGAATGGTTACCGGTCACGAAAACTAGGTGAGCTCGCACCTGATAACACGCTTTTCCGAATATTTATCAGTCACATTTCAAATCGCCAAGACGGGTTTCAACGATTTTGAACTTTTGACGAGAGTTCACGGACGACATACCTCACCAGCGATAAATTTGACGTGCACGAATTAATTTGTCTTGAGGCACGCTTTCATATGTCATAAAAAAATATGTAGCATGTCATTTAAAAGGTTGAAGGTCACCTTCATTCCTAAAACAAATAGTGCAAACACAATAAAAATTACATACGTCATTACATTGCTTGGAAAGAAAGGAATGGTAATTATTTACTTTAACGATTCCTTGCCGATTTCGATGACCTTGAAATAAATTGTCAAGGTCATCACTATTCTGAACAACTTTTCTTTATACACGTTATCGCCGCTCGATCTTCGTTTTTTGAGATATTTACAAAAAACCTAGACACCCACTGCAGAGAGTCCTGAGTAGAGGCTAGCGTAGGGGCTCCTCACGCGCCTGCTTCCCCTTCCTACTGTCAGTTTGCGCAGGCGCAGTATGTTCTCCCCCCACCGACCAAGAAACCGAGTAACCGACCGGCGCGTAATAAAAGTGGAAGGGGAAAAGGAGTGGAAAATAGTGGAAGGGGAAAAGGAGGAGAGGAAAATCCACCCAGTTTTGGGTGGATCTGGCGACACTGGTTTAGCTCCCGGGAGCCAAGTTTGGACATCGCTGCTTTAAGGCAACAGGAGTCTCCCTGCACCATCTCCCCACAAACCTAACCGAGATCTGAACAAAATTCGTTTACAATTGCCGAATTCTCTGTAGTTGACCTAACAGTTTGTGCAAATATCTTATAAACTAACATCGAGCGGTGGTAACATGTATAAGGAAAAGTTTCTCAGAATCACACTTCGGATAACGCATTTGGAGCTAATCAAAATCCGAGAGAAACCTTGTTATCTAGATTGTTACCCAAGAGAAAATTCGTTTTATATAGTTTTTAAATGAATTTTGGTTAGGTCTGGGTTGATTTTCTTGGGTAGGAAGTGCAGGAAGAGGGGTGGAGCCCCTTTCCCGCCTGAAAGGATGTACTCGATTATTGGGAAAAGACGGAGTTGACTATAGTCATCCTAACAGTTTCCTGCGAAGTATTTCATCGATAATCGTCGCCATCACGGGTCCGGCCGGCGACAATTAACGTTCAGATAATACTATTCTTTGACTTGTGTCGAACGTAGAAAAGGACAACGAAGCTCGAGCGGCCTCGGTCACCCATATTATGTTACATTTCTCGGCGACCGAGGCCTCTCGAACTTCACGGCTCCTCACGGGGTATACCCCGCGGAAGAAGGGATTGTTTTGCGACAATTATCGTTCAGAATTTCACGACAATTAATGAAATACTGTATCTAAGAAACTAAGGCGGAGCGGCGGCGGTAACATGTATCGGGAAAAATTTGTTCAGAATAATGACCTTGACAACATTTTTCAAGATCATAAAAATCGATGCGGAATCGCTCAAGTAAATAATTACCAAAACAGTATTACTTTTTCCTCTTTCATTCTTTTTCTAATATTTATTATTTACAAGAACAGCGCTGGCTAGTAATAGCGTGAACACCCTTGATAGCAAATTTTCTGTATTTGCTATGATTATGTTTATAAATAGACTGTAGATTATATGCATTCATGACAAAAATGAGTCGGTCAAATACAAGACTGAAAAGACATTAGAAGAATTTAACACTAGGTTTACGGGACCCGTCAGAATGACGGGTTGCAATATTTTTAATTTACGATTATCGAGATTGAAAAGACGCATCCATGAGGAATTATTCAATACATTTATTTTTTTGGAGTATATATTATAAATAGAATGTTTAAAAATTTCGATAGTTTGGTATATTATTTTTGACCTTTTATGACGATTGAAAGAGAATTCTTACAATCGAGTTGCACAGTTTGTATTTTGCATAAAGATCCGCAGTCTATTTGTAATACATTATTTCCCTTACGTGTTATGATTTCTATGCGAGAGAGAAAGAGAGAAAGAGCCAAAGCTCGCAGAACGAGTGCTGTGGCACAGCTCCCTCTAGCAGCGGACCCCTCAGTCGCTCGGAACGTCGACCTTGACAATATATTTGAAGATCGATGAAGTGGACGAGGTCGTCGGCCCTGTTCTGAACAATTACCGAGACCAATTCTAACGAGTTCGTGCCTACTGTCCCCAGATTCAAATTCTTCGTGTACTCGGCGTACTTCGACGACAGGGTTGCTGGCGTAGGGACGCCGGCAGGTAAAAAGCAGGGCATGGTGCGCATAATAAGCGCCACGAAGACCAAAGGACCGGAGCGTGTCTGGTGCAGATTTTGGTATCGAACGGAGAACGGTGGGAACGTGACCGCTTCCGTGACGGTGGCTGCTAAAGTAAAGGTGCGTCAACCGAGCAAACGAGGTTACGAACTTCAGCTCGCGGGAAACACAACAAAAAAGAAATCTGGTAAAAACGGTAACAAGTTCCGTCCTAACGAAGTCAGCCAAACGGTGCAGATTGACCTTTTGCTGGATTCGTTTGATTTTTCGTTTTTTTTTCCCCCCGTTTTGTTTTTGTTCAAACGCATTCGAACAAGCACAGCCTTGTGCGCTGCACGCAAATTAAGGGCAAGATATTCCTCCTTGACGTCTGCCTACCGTCGACCGGGGGAACGTTGGCAGCACAAGGCGAGATTGCGTTAGCGTGCACTAGATTTACAGCGTTTCTAAACTTTTAACCTTTTACTCATACTCACCTTAACCCTTTGTTGAATCTAACTCGACATCGAATTATATCGTGTTTGGTGTGAAATGAATAAAAAAAATCGTGATGAATTCGTTGGTAGAAATTTCAGGACAAAGTAACTAAACATTAAAACGCACATTAAGGTAAAGGCACCAGTAGTTGACTAGTTAAAAGAAGTTTTCCACGCGAACAATAGTAACCACTTGCTCTGTCATCAAATAGCGAGAGTCGATACCTGAAGACACTCTTTAAGTCTTCTAAATCATGTAACAAGACCACTTTTTAAAAAAAGTTTAGCTACACAAATTTAAAAAAACATATTTAAAAATTCAGTGATTGCTTCAGAAGTTGACCACTCTTAAAAATGAAAAACCTAGTAATTGACCTTCTGTTCGTTACTAGTTGACCACTTATACTAGAAAGAAGGTTAAAGCAATAATGTTAGAAATCATTTTAGTATCATTTAGTTTCAACAATTACCAGCACAAATTACAATTAAAGGATAAAATAAGAAATAAAACAAATCAATTCTATAACAAATTCAATTCCGGAACAGAGTAGACGTTGCGAGTCAATATTTGACCGTGGAAGCAATCAATAGTTGACCATCTGGTCATCCTCTAAAACACAGTATGCTAGAAAATTTAGAATTATGTTTTGTACTCCTAACAATCTTAGATGTAAAATGGATACATTATAAATCGTAAACAAATTTAAATGAGTCACGTTAGTAATTGACGTTGATTTATTGGGGGGTCAACTTCTGAAAATTGTTCAAATAACAGTATTCAGAATTTGACCCCTCAATAAACTATTATTTTGAGGTTAGAATAACAGAGACGATGCATTTATCACTTATAAAACGCTGTGAGAATTTAAAAAGTAAATAATTCAGTCGCGAAAAGTTCACAACGTATGGATTGTTTACCTGAACCGCACAGCTGTTCTTAACAGAAACGTTAAGGAAATAGAAATGTATCGGTATATTACTTACCTTAATGAATTTAGATGTCCGTTGTTACTATGCATACTTCACTTCGCATGTAATTGTTTTAAAATTTAACCAACAGATATTGTGTCATCCGAGAGGTTCGCTTTCATCAAAAGTGCAGAACTTATAGGTACTGATATTTGGTCCCCTCAGGGTTTCAAATCCATTTTACCATTCTCCCCCTTCTTCCACTTTGTCCACTTTGTCCACTCTCACCTAACGCCAATGTTCAGCCTATTTCAGCTTACTTTTCAGCGGGACCTACTGTTTATTACGGTGGGTTCCGAACCATCAATGGTCAACGACGCAGTATAATATCACATAGAAGAATATTTCCATTGGTGACGGCGGTGGGATTTGAACTCACGACCACATTGTTTGTAGTCGCGCGCTCTATCCACTGAGCCACTGCGCCCCCAAGTGCAGAATTTATAATAACCTTATTTTTTTTATGTTTTTCTAAAACCTGGTCAACTACTGGTGCCTTTACCTTACCGTGGTCATAAAAATTACAGTTATTTCGTAATTAATTGAAAATCAGAACAGCTTCATTCGACCTGTGCTGTCAACGTTTCCGCGGTGCTCCATTTCGTCCGGCTACGAGCTCTAAAGCCTCATCATTGGGATTGGCGATCACGTTTATATCACGTTCCAACAGGTGATCAGAGAGAACTGGAACTTGAAGTACAGCGCGTGCTTCGTCATCTGTCCGTTACCTAAAGAGTCGCCGGCGACCGATAGAGTACCGGAAACGGTGAGCGTTGTGGCCAGGCTGAAAGCAGCCCCGACCAATCGCATCCTCGTGCTGAACCGGCCGGAAACTAGGACGGAGAACAAGGAGATGTTGGCGGTTTGCGTGAAACCTCTGCACTACGATTACAACCGGGTACGTGTGCGAGATCGTCCGGGATCGTCCCGGGCGAAAATTCGCCCAACGTGCAGCACTCCCATATCGCCAAAACCTGGACAAAAACATCGAAAATCAATTTTTGCATTTCTAAGCTTCGCAATTTAATGTGTAGGTTCGATCCAAGCGTATCCCTTGGATGTCCCAGCATATCCAAGTTTAACACGTTAAAGGTTATGTCAGTCCCTGGGGATTATATTAAGCGACCCAAGAAACCTTGAAGTCTTTAACGGAATTGAATTAGGTTTTGAGGTTCTGGCCAGATTTTGACGATTCGGGAGTACTGTGCGACGCACAGTGGTCGATAAGTATGAAAAATGGGACAAAAAAAAATTATTTTAGAAAGTAAAAATTGTGTAATTTAATTCATTAATATCTAATACGCGTATCTGATAAATGTTTTTTAGCTATGAAAATGGTTTATAACTAAGAAAATTTAAATGATTGAAAATAATTTAAATTTTAACCCTTTTAGTGACAGGCGAAAAAGAGGTGCCTATGCGAGAATAACCGGCCGAATTTCACGGTTTTACTAGGGTTTGGGAAAATGGTCATAAAAACCAAACAAGAAACAATATTTACATGATTCAAAAAGCAGTATATTAAGGACGAAATAGAGAACAAAACAATGACACTAGTTTTTCTATATTCATTGAAAATTATGTAAATAACAAAGGTATAAAAGATCATAAAGAAAGTAAAAGTCCAGTTCTCTCTTACAAAACGTATTTGCACATTCAAAAAGTCATCTTTTCATCATAATTTTATATAGACCATTTATTACAAAGTATATACTTTGCATTTCCGATATATTTTGTAACAAGATAAATAATATTACATAAAAAATAACTCGAAGGTACATGGTAAGCGCCGGACGGATTATCTCTTCCGAAATACGTAATTGTTATAGGTAATATAACATTGCTGAAACAAAATTATATTGTCATAAATATATTTGTGATATCATTTTGCATAATACGTCTACGTCTCGCTGCGGCAATGCGATCTTATTTCGTGAGAGTCTTCAAACAGTTGTTTATAAAACGCTGTCGACATGTTCCGATAAGGGCCCATCGCCACGGCGATTCACGCTGCAGGTCGGATGTCGCCTGAGCGGCGACCATCGGTGTTTATGTTAGATTTTGTTAGCTCCAAGCGATAGGAAAAAGTCGTCGTCTACAAAGAGTTAAAACGAAAAACTATTTTTTTTAATTCTCTCGTAATGAAATTAGACCATTTATAATGTTAGAAAAGTCGAAAATAAGCAAATGGTCGAGGCAGGCCATGTGGCTCTTGTCAGTGCGTTGTCCCCCCCTAAGGGAAAGTCCTTTAGGTTGGGGTGTCATAAACGAAGAGGCACACTGTCGAAGGCGTTCTCACGGCTTAGGATTTTTGGGACAGCAGGACATTCTTGTTCTGACTGTCGTCTTGTACAGTTGCTTTGAATAAAGACTCTTGGTATTACGCCCACATTTATTTCAATTAAACATATCGCGTTATCCACCCCTCGGGTTTAATTAACTTACAATAACGTATTATAAATTTATTTTGAGATAGAGTTCTCCCGCAATGCGAATAGTTAAGCGCTATAAGTCGCGGGCCGATATATCGGCTCTGGCACTTCTCGCCAGTGCAGCAAGAGCCGATATATCGGCCTCCGGCACTAAAAGGGTTAAAAACCATATTTCTTTTCTGACGATCTGAATATGTTCCAAATTGTTTAAGAAACCGAACTTATGGCTTTAAAGTAGTATAATAGCAGAAAAATTATTGCGTAATGTAGCCCATAATTTAAATATTTTTATAGAACTATTTTGGAATGTATTGGAATCAATTCTTTCTTATTGCATATAATTCAGTACACATTATTGCAAAATTGCAGCATACATAAAAGTGGCTGCGGCTTTTGCGGTTTGCTGAGATTTATGGGCTGAAAATCATAAAGATACTCAATTGCCTGATATCAAATTAATATAGAAGAATTTGAAAAATACATTTTTGGGACAGTAGAATTTCATTTTCAAGCAATGTGAACGTGGAAGATCTGTTTCACATAATTTGCGTTTATACTTCGGATTCGGTTATAATACCTGATGGGATTTTGATTGGAAAAATCCATCATGATCGATGGTGATGATACGGGGAGTCGCAAATTGTAACCCCGCCCATATATTAGGTCGTTGCGTATGAAATGTGCGATTGTTAACAGTAACGTAAAACAAACATAATCTTCTTCGAAATAAACTTATTGATCAAAGTAAGCATCATTCTAATCAGTGGCGTATTACCCTTTGAGCAACATGGGAAAATGCCCGGGGCCCCAAGCAAAAGGGGGCCCCGAACACAAACCAAATATTTTGTATTTTTATGTAAAAGGTTTTCATGGATGAAGGAGAATTTATTTCACTTTTTATGCAATAATAAATATGCAGATGTTTTTACAATTGTTTTATTTTTTCCAACGTGAAAGGTATTTAGTTGGGGTTAAGGGCCCCGAAATTCTGCTTTGCCCAGGGGCCCCAAGTGGTCATAACACGTCACTGATTCTAATCCACGTATGCTGTGAACGAATTGCAAGAATCTTGATTATATTAACGCTTTCATCACCATGTCACCCATACCTGGGTGACAGAATCATTTATACAGAATTGAAAATTAATTTTTACGTTGGTAGATTGAGTGTATAAAATTTCCTTACGATTTGAGGAATAGAAGAGGTTTGAAACAGTAATTAATATCACAAAACTAAACTTCTTAGCTTTTGTTTTGTTAAATATATTGCTTTGATTTTGTATAATTTTTATGATTGTCGAGTGGGGGATGAACGTGTTAAAGTAGAAATCGGATTTTTTGTCGTTCACGTTCATCATTTACAAGATTCTCATCTCCATTTTGTAGTCCTCTTTACCGTCGACAAATAGGGCAGTGATTAATCGACAAATTTTGATCAAACATCACACGATGCTATCGTTAAAATGTTATTTTTCTACTCATATAAAATGATTACTCGACAATCACATTGATTGACATTGAAATAGTATTTATTTAAAAATAAAATTGGACGTCTAAATAAAAATTAAAGTGGAAATCTTAAGATCAGCTTTGTATCTTAAAATAGATTGTAATAGTATTTCTTAATCAAAATGCTACATAACATTTGTATTCTAGAATCGGACATTTCATATGCAACAACCTAATCCCAATATTCAATGTTCCTTCTCTCAGGAACTATAAGCGGTATCTTAAAAAAAAAAGTTTGGTTTGAGTCCTTTTGTTTCCCTGCATACTTCAATGATGGTGTCTTAAAAAATGTTTTAAATTATATTGTTGACAAATTTTTAGTTTGGTTCTAAGAAAGCAATTTTTTGAAAACCTCCTCGTGTTAAAATATACCAAGAGAAAATAAGGAATCAAACAAAAAAGAATTTTTGATGATAGACCTAGTAGTTCCTGAGAAAAGGTACATTTTATTTGAAAAAACACAATTTTCAGATAATCTAATTCAAAGTTTAGGAAAGAGAGCAAAGACTGTAAAGATTGCAGTGTCCTCGAGATACGAAAAAAAATGCTCTTAGAGACCGAACTACTCATCAGAGATGAGCGATTTTGATCTTAACACTAGGTTTACGGAGCACTAAAATTGATTATTTTACATTGCTTTATAAAAATAATAAAATTGTATTTACTTAGATCTTCAGCGATTTTTATTGTAGTATGTACACAAAAAAATAAATCTATTTAATAATTCCTCAGGAATGCCTCCTTACACTCTTAATAATCGTAAATTAAAAATTTTTGAATCCGTCATTTTGACGGGCCCCGTAAATCTAGTGTTAAATTAAACCTAAGAATACGTAGAAAAAAAGAATTAGCTGACAACCGAAATTCGAAAGTCCGACTTCCGTTGAGTGGTTTAGTCGACAAGAATGATACATCTACGAAGATTCGCAGGTGTATTAAATTCTCTTATTCGCGAACGAATGAGATTTTTCAAGTCCTGATTTTTGACCTAGTTTTTAGAAAAATCGACCACTGTGCGACGCGACGCGGAGTTATCATCGGTTCGCCCTGGCTATTCTTCTTGTCTCTCTGTGCGCGATAATGTTGCAGGTGCTGCAACTTGTGGAGTTTATCGAGTTGCACGGACTGCTCGGCGCCACGCACGTGACTCTTTACAACGACACGGTCGGCGCGGAGGCCGGATGCGCTCTCAAGTACTACGAAGCCAAAGGTCTCGTGACCGTGCTACCTTGGCACCATTTAGACATGATTTCGCAGCTCGAGATCCGCACGGAAGGTCTGTTCGCCGCCCTGAACGATTGCCTTTATCGATCGATGTACAAATACGAGTACGTGGCGCTGGTGGACCTCGACGAGTTCATTATACCGAGGCAGAACGACACGATCATTGAGCTCATACGGTGAGATTACCTTTCGTTGACAAACAAACGCTTTCCTTTTTTTTTTGACCGTAGGCTTCATTCATTCCGTCTTCCCATTTGCCTACAGTCCGTCGCAAAAACCTAGCATACACTTCTGTTATACAATTTTTGAGAGACCACCCCATTTGAATTGTAGTGTGTTCAAACTAGTACAGTGATGGCGAACATTTTAACACGTTAAGCGCGGCATCAGTCTCTGGGGACTATGGTACCGAATTTACAGAAGAATATACAGGGTGGGGCATTTATCCTGGCCACCTGGAATATCTCAAAAACTAAATTCCGGAGAAAAAATGTTTCAAATAAAAAATTTAAGTCAAGGAGGGGCTGATGCAACAGTCATATCGATTTTTAATTTTCATCATGATTTCAAGGTCATTCCAAGGTCAACTTTATTTTTTCAAACGGAAACATATATTTTTCATTACAGATTCTTAATCTACGACTTAAAACAAATAACTTTTATTTGAAACGTTTGTTTCTCCGCCGATTATTTTGTATAATATTGACTTTATTAGGGAAAAATAACCCTAATACATAATCACCGGCAATTATACATAATCACCGGATTAATCACTTTTACCGTAACATATAAACCGAGAGAAAAATTGACGCGTTCCTTCAGTCGAAATTTTACAGAATTAATATATTGAGACGCAATGTAAGTTTAACCCCTTCGCTTACAATATCGTCTGAGAGACGTGATGAAGATTCTGAACAGAGTTTAATAAAGATGTATGTTATTAATTTCCTTTAAACCGAAATATAATTCTATTTTGTTGTTGTTAATGTACAGCCATTGGAGAACATATAGACATGCAATAGATATACATTTTCTCCTTTTCCTAAGAAATTATGAACTACAAAGAAATTCTAATCACGAAAACCGTAAAATAAATCGTAAGGCAAGGGGTTAACCAACACATTAACTATTAAAGTTCAAAATCTTTATTCTGTTGAAAATTTGAATGTTGTTACGTGTATATAGACTTTTGTGACTGACTGTATAAGTACTTCGTGCGTTTGCGCGAGTTTTATTTTCTGTTTTCGTTTGTTCAGACGAACAGTTCTTTGCAGGTCTTCTATTTTCGTGGAAGAGGAAGCAACTTACGTACAAAATGTTTGTTTGAAGGGGTTATAACCCAAGGGGTTTGAATCCTCGGAAAATGAGCACATTTTTTGATAGTCTTTTTTTTACACAGTGCTACTGTTTAACAAAAGCTTCTCATTGTTTTACTATATTAACATGATAGTGAAAAGTACTTGCATCATTTGAGCTCGAAAAATATTAATTTTTTTAATGTTAAAAGTATATTTAAAATAGATTTTTTAGTTGAAATTTTCATATATCAAAATTTTCTAAAATGAGGAAATTCAGTATATGAAACAAAAGGTTACGTTTTCCAAACAACAGCTTATGTACTTATGTTTTTAAAAAGGTAGTGCATTGGATTAAAAAAGTTAACAGTTAGAAAATACATTTTAGGAAAAATACAAATGTCAAATTAATCTTAGAATATCAGAGAATATCTTAGAATGTCAGATTAGTCTTAGTTAATTAGTCTTTGAAGTTCTACATCGGATCCATTTTATAACCCGTTTAAATTATGAATCTATATGAACATATCTCGTATCAATCTGTAAAATAAATCGACTTTTTAGATTTTCAAAGAATTATACTCTTTAATTGGACACGGTAGAATACTTGATGAAAAACTTAAGGTAGAAAAAATGTTCTTGCAAAACTTGCTTGATACAAAAGGAGACATTTTTCAACGTTGCTAACTTTTCTGTAATACGTATTTTAGAACGTCTTTTTTGAAATGTAGACATATATATTTATTTTACATATTTTTTGTACATTACAGACAGTTTTTTTAATGGGGAACATTCCAATATCAAGTTCATTTTTTTCAAATGAAACGCTATATTTTCTCATTCATAATAATGATAGCGTTTGTTGAGAAGAATTCAACGAGAGGTGCCACACTAATTGTAAGTTCTTCCGTATTATGGGCGATTGTAGAATTCTGGTAAACCAGGAAGTCCCAATCCTAAACCTTAGCTTACCTATTTCGAAGCCCCCAAATAGTTTTAATGAGAACAATTTTTCATGCCTTTAGTTCCCAGTTTGTAAAAACAAATTTCTGAAAGTTGTTGTTAAGTAGAAACATATTTTCTGTAAACAAAATCTCTTTATATTCAAAGTAATTTAATTCTGTAATGGAAGTAATTTGAGGGTTAGAAAAAATCCGATGGCAACCCTTACATTACCCCATATTGTTACTCTGTCCAATTAAAACACACCCAATTCTGTTTTTGTACAATAGCAAACCGTACTGTACAGTACAACCCTGTAAAAAATCAAACAATGTACATGAAAAATAGAAAAGTGATTACAAACGTAAAATCTCAGAGCAAACAGTTAGCTATTCTCAAACAAATCATATACAAATCTCTATAATAAGATCCAAAATTTATTATGTCATCTGAACCATACTAAATTGTATGACAAATTATAAATCACGACATGAGATAACTAATAACCCGTACAAGTACATTAAAAAATATATACTTTTTATACACTCACATATACTTTCATACACTCACTTAATCTTTATAATAAGATACAAAATTTATTATGCTATCTGAACCATACCAAATTGTATGACAAATTATAAATCACGACATGAGATAACTAATAACCCGTACAAGTACATTAAAAAGTATATACTTTTTATACACTCACATATACTTTCATACACTCACTTAATCTTTATAATAAGATACAAAATTTATTATGCTATCTGAACCATACCAAATTGTATGACAAATTATAAATCACAACATGAGGTAACTAATAACCCGTACAAGTATTTTAAAAAATATATACTTTTTATACACTCACATATACTTTCATACACTCACTTAATTTTTATAATAAGATACAAAATTTATTATGTTATCTGAACCATACCAAATTGTATGACAAATTATAAATCACGACATGAGGTAACTAATAACCCGTACAAGTATTTTAAAAAATATATACTTTTTATACACTCATATATACTTTGATTCAACTCATCATTAATATAGTTTTATAGGGAAAGTAATATTTAAATTAGTCTTTGATTAATAAAGTAATATCGACTAGTTGTCGTGTTCTGATCAGCGAGCGAAAGAGTGATAGTACCTTTCAATAGGTTCTATTTAAAATGTTTTAAAATTCTATTTTAAAAAACGTTCTAACACTAAAAGTATCGAGGAGAACAGATAAGTTCTTGAAAGTAAAAGTTTGCGGAACAGATCAAGTTTGATTTCAAATATTTATTATTACGAGCTATATAGTTTGGAAAATAATTGCATGCGAAACATCAAATGGGACACCCTGTATAAATTCAAAGCAATTTTCTTCGCTAGGAAAGCTAACTATTTGCTTCGATCTCGGACTCTGATACGTCAGAAAGGACGCAATCATTTCCGTAAGACCATCTCAGGACACATTACAACTGTGTCAGGTAAAAATAGACGTCGGCGAGGGTAGAATTGGAACATTTGTCTATAAATCAAGAGATCACGTAAGGAGAATCCGTAGTAGAACAGAATCGGGTGTCCGTTGAGCCTGGCTAATCCACTAAAAACGTCCCACATTTTCCACTTAACTAGTCTCGCCCGATATTTACTACTTACCGTCTCGGAGTGGTTCTCTCGGCTGAAGGGTGTTACTTGATGTTCCCCAGGTGGATGGGCAGCCGTATGAATACCAAGTCGACCGGAGCGTATTCGTTCCAGAACGCTTTCTTCTATCTCCAATGGGCGGACGATCCGTTTATAGTAACGAGTCGCACGCCGATCGAAGCTGGCCTGATCACGCTTAGGAAAACGCGTCGCAGGGCGAAGCTGCACCCGCACAAGCAACGCTCCAAGTATATATGCAAGCCACAGAACGTGGTGGAAGCTGGCAACCACTTCGTGTGGGAATTCATCCCGGGACACGGTACTCTAAACGTCCCATCGGGCTCGGCGATCCTCCATCACTATAGGGTATGCGAGTTCGGCGGCGACGACTGCATCAAGACGCAATCGTTGGTCGATCGTACGGCCTACAAATACAAGGACAGGTTGTCCGAGAACGTCGGCAGGACCTGGACGGATCTGAGCGCCGAATGTTTGCTGCCCAAGTTAGAACCTGTTCCAGCTGCCACGGAACGAACGAAGACGGGTCCCCTGCTGAAACTGATCAGGTAGCAGAAGACCATCGTCGACGAGCTATGGGATATCGGTAACTTCACCGGCACGCCCAAGGTAGCCAGAACTTATTTCTACAACTACGGTGGCCCTTAGTTTCGCGCTTTTCCGTGAGATGCTCCGAAACGCGTGCCGATCTTTTCTACCCTCTTCGCGGCACGCGTGTCCAATACACGTGAATCTCGTTTTTGAGAACCGGGGAACGGTGCCTGTCCTACCTGTGACGAAGGCGCGACGCTCATCGACAAAGTTGACGAAGAATATTTTTCTACGTGAGACAGATGCGCGATCGGCCGCAGAGCGCCGGCCGTACGTACGCCCGATCTCTCAGGTCGATCATGCATCTCTCGCGCTATGGTGCTTCTTTCACGATTTTATACCTATACATTTACCTAGGCGTTCGTTTCTGTTTCCGGAAGAGGCCGATCGACGCGGGAGAATCGATTGTTGGATCGTGGATATTATTGTGTTGGGCCTAAGTCAGACCGAGCGATGTGCGATCTGATTTGTGTTGTTGGTGATATTTACTATTGAAATGTTTCTCATTGTAACGCCGCGAAGAACAGCGAGACGCTCCAGAGCAGTTGATGAAGCTTTTGTCTTTGTTCTTATTGGTTGACTGACTCGCTGCAGACTCGCGATTGGCGGGATGTCAGGTAGTGAGGGTAGAAGGAGGACGCTAGGGCTTGGCTAGCCCCGCCTTCTCGTTGCGCAGTCTGCACCGTACAGTCCACAAACATGTTTTCATTTCTTAAATTATAGCAGGGATGGGCACGGTAGGAGCCCCTCAAACGCCTGCTTCTCCCACCAACCTCTCTTTCATGCGCGAGCCCTGTGCATTGTTCGCAACGGGCGAAGCACTTCCTTCCTCTATGTTAACAGCGGATGCTGGTGGGGGACAGTGGACGCTATGGTGGGGACGATTTTGTCTCAATTGAGACAGAAATGCCCATCTCTGAATTATAGTAACCTTTATTCGTGAATGTTCAACAATATGTTCATGTATATTCAGGCTATATTTTTGAGGTTTTTTACATTGTTATTCCACTGCGAATTTCTATGCAAATAGGAGCTAAACGAAAATTTCTTTCTTCTACTGATTTTGATAAGCTGAAACTTGAGTACATTGGTATTCTTAAATCTTTTAAATCAAACCACCACTTTAAATTGTATCTACTAATGTTTGTTATAAATACACGAAATCCGCAGTCCAATCACGAGTACACAAAGATGTACGTCAAGAGTTAACACATTTTAACAATATTAAATTAGTTCGTTGAATCATTCATAAAGTATCTTGCAAAAAATAATGAATGTAGTCCAAATACATATCAAATTCTGAATGTATACTGCCAAAACAGATCAATAACCGCCTAAGAAATGTAACAACAATGAGTAAATGAAACAGAATCAAAGCAAGCAAGCTCCTATATGCAAGGTATAGTATTTCTTCTATAGCATCGCACTTCTGTCCCATGACACTCCCAATTGCGTGGCTGCAGCGAGTCGCCGGCCAATCGGCGCGAAGACGAAACAGCTTCCACTACTTCCAAACGTCTCGTTACGTCTGTTGTGTAACAATAAGTTACAGGGGAGATACTATAGTTGATTCTATTACGAATTACTACCTATAATCATTAATTTTGACCATTCTGCTGCGAGTTACGATCAACAAATACAGAAAGTACCTCCTCATTGGTGCAATCAAACGTCATTTCGCTCCCTCTGGCCTACACCTCGGTCTACATAGCTGGCTATAACGTGAGATTCGATATTTAATACTGTTGTATTGTTGAAACGTTCTTTTCAAATACACCTATAAGTCCGCACAACGTATAAAGAAAACATACGCATATCCATAGGATCAATACCTAGTCGTAGTTTATGTATGTATAATATGTATCTAGAACATTCAGTATTTAATCTATAGCAAGCGCGTAGAATGCGTAATGTTTAAGCGAGAGAGAGAGAGAGAGAGAGAGAGAGAAAAAGAGAGAGAGAGAGAAATGAATTACAGTAGGCCCTCGACTTTCGCACATAATTGGTTCCTGAAAGTGCGTGCGAATGTTGAATGTTCGAAAGTAGAGGGATATAAAAAAATATGCACCAAAAACTGTGTTTTAAAGTATTCATCTATCAATATGTATACATAATGAATTTAAAGAGGCGTATTAAGTGTTTTCGGGTGTTTCCTTTATAAAGATGTCAAGAGTTAGTTGAATACATACCAGCTATTTTTTTCTTTTCTTGGTGAAGATTTCTATAACATGCTGTGTCTTTCTCAATTGCCCTACGTTCGATTGAAGCAAAAGATTCACCGTTTTCAGAACGTTTAATTATTTCCATCTTTGGCTCGATCGTATGAAGTATATGAGTCCTTAATTTCTTTTTGTTCGTATCAACACTGCAGTTTTTCCGTTTCTGATTCATGTTTATCAATTTATAAGGGCGAAATATTTAAACTTAAACAAATAAATTAGCAAAACACACAACACGTTGACGCACGCACTGATGCAAGACTGAAACTGTTTTCTTCTCTTGATCCGAACAACATTGTAATCTGATGACTAGTCTGATGTCCCCTGAGAAGGGACATCCGATCGCAGAGGATTAAACAGTTGAATCTTTAACACTAGAACTACCGGACAAGTCAAAATGACTGGTTTCTAAATTTTTCTTTTACAAATATTGAAATTATAAAAATGTTTTCCGGAGTAATGTTTTAGTCGACTTCTCTATTAGAGTACATATTTAAACAAAAGTTGTACGGAAGTTGAATAAATGCATTCTTGTCGTTGTTAGAAGGCAATATACACCAGTCGCGTTTAGCGCTCGGTAGTTCTAGTGTTAAAAATGTGCGAATTAGCGAATTGTACGAAAGTAGAATGTGCGAAAGTCGAGGGCTGCCTGTAAACAGAAACCAAAAGAAAGACCGCCGTTTACACCTAGTTCTATTTGTACCCGACGGAATCGGTTGCGCAATGGGGAACCACTTTAGAAAGAACAAAAAAAGAGGATTCGCGTTGAGCCTCCGGCTTTGTCGATTTTGGCGAAACTTTGTGTCCGAAACCTGTCCGAGAACTTACGAAGCTAGTAAACGGTTTGCCCGAATCCTGTTAAACCGTTTTCACTTGGAGAAACAGGGGCCGCGATAGAAGCTTCAACAAAATGGAACGTTACCCGTTAGTTTAGAGTTTAAAAAGAGATTTCCGTTTGGCTTCGTTTCGGATCGACGTGTGAACTCACGTTGTAACGACTTCGCTCGTTATCGACCAGTCTCGCGAACATTTTCTCATTCGACCCAGCGTAAGTACTTATAGACGAGCATCGTTGCACGAAGGTGGTCATGTCGGACAAAAGAAGACCGTTGACAGAGGAGACATTTTTAGCTGTATGAATGTGTATATGTGTGTGAGTTTGTCCGTGTATGCGAGAGAGAGAGGAGAGAGAGAGAGAGTCGATCGCAGCAGAGCGTCTCTCGCGACAATGAGAAAACGGCAAACCGTTTCTATTCATTTCCTAAGGTTACATTTTTTACACGCACATACGTTTATGTATATATGTGTATACACCGGTGTGTACGCGCGTTTACGTACACAGCACGTAGGATAGGCGAATACATACATGTGATCGGTGCTGAGCCAGAAGCAACGCGTGGGTTTGCTCGCGTTGGAAGAGTTAATAAATATTATACGTCGACAATATGTATTTTGATTCCCTTGAAAATATATCTCGTAACGCGAGTCTGGGATCCGGTGTTCCATCGATTAGCGGGCGCTGAATAAGCTCGCTGACACAATTTCTCAGTGCGTCCATCTGAGAGTTTAAACTCGCGAGCTACTCTCGAGAGTCAAATTTGACAGTGTACACGGTATTGAGAGGGCTATCGGAGAGCTCCACGGAAAACTCTCGGAGAGCAAACAGAAAGATGAAAAACGCTAATGGACACGTTCAATTTTTCCCTCGGCGAGCAACTGTCAGCTACACGAACGCCATTCGTATTGCTGAGAGTTGTCGAGATCATTTTCACGTATATGTATATTATATTGTATACATATTTATATATACAACAATGAGCGGGAAACACTGGTCTGACATAGAAGTGGAACAATTAATCACGTTGTACGAAAATAATGAATTTTTATGGAATATCATACACCCAGATTACAAGAATCGTGATAAGAAAAATAATATTTTTAATGAATTAGCAAAAACATTTAATTGTGATTCGAAATTGAATTGAAATTGTATAATTTTTGCTTCTAAACTGTTGTGCATCTTCTATATGCAATTATTGTATAAGTGTAGAAAATGCACCCATTTTATCGCGACGCATTTAATCCCTTCGCTTACAATATCGTCTGAGAGACGCGATGAAGATTCTGAACAGAGTTTAATAAAGATGCATGTTATTAAGTTCCGTTAAACCGATATATAATTCTATTTTGTTGTTGTTAATGTACAACCATTGGAGAACATATAGACATGCAATAGATATACATTTTCTCCTTTTCCTAAGAAATTATGAACTACAAAGAAATTCTAATCACGAAAACCGTAAAATAAATCGTAAGGCAAGGGGTTAATCCAGCACTTTCACTTATTGGAATATTTCTTTTTCCTTATTAAATACATTGGAACAATTGCAGCAAACTTTGGCACATCCATTCTGTCCATGAGTATTCTAATAACTATCAAGATTCATCTGAGAGCTACACGCACGAAATTCAGATGGCCATATACTAGAGAGGACTTTCCGAGAGTCGACTGTCACGTCAATCTCCGAGAGCAAAAAATTTCTGAGGTAGTCTCAAATGGACACATAAATTGAGAGTACTTTCGAGAGCAACTATCGACAAAAACTCTCAGATGGACACGTACCCTTAGTATTTAGCGTCTTTACCCAGATAGCACTCGGACGTCCAATGTACGTCCAACGTACGTCCGTACCGGACATACGGACGTCCCTGGGACGTACGATATGTCCGAGATATGTCCGATTTATGTCCCAGGTATGTCCGACAGAGGTCCCAGTTACATCCCAGTACGTGCATAGGACGTCCCGCGCGGACGTTAAGTGGACGTTTGTCGGACATATAAACGCGTGTTTGCACCTTACAAAATTTTCTAAACATGTAAATATTGGTTTAAAAGAATTCTACAAAAACACCATTGATTATCACATAGCTAGAAAAAGTGGAATTGATCAAATAAAAATGAGTGGACTTATGCCGGGCGCAAACCTAGTATAAGCATATTAACAGTCGAGCACCTAACGCGCTGACCCAACCTAGTTCTTGGTATTAATATTTTCAGATACTATGCGCGCTGATGTAGGAAGTAATCGTAATACTAATCAAGTTAATTTCATTTTTCAACTATTTCTGTGAAATGTTCAAGTTTATCAGTGTCCAATAGACTTACAGAATAAATAAAATCTAACAATTTGAAGATTAGCTCATTTTTTCACGGAAGAAACGTCGAAAAATTAGTTTTTTTCAAACAACGGCGCCGCGAACTTAAAAATCTGAAAAATTTCATAAACTATATTTTGAGTATAATAATAGAAACACAATATAGCATCCGAAAACGTACGAAATAATCTAAGTCCCACGTCCCTGGCAAGTACGAAATAATCTAAGTCCCACGTCCGTGGTACGTCCGAAATTTATGTCCGAGGGATTTCCCACGGACGTAAAAACGGATGTCCATGGGACGTCCGAAATTTTGATCCAAGGGACGTCCCACGGTTGTACACGACGGACATTGGAGGTATCGAACGTAAAACGGACGTCCCATGGACGTACGGTGCTATCTGGGTTATTGTTATGACAATTATTTCTTTGGAAATAATTGTCGTTTATAGTGGACCATACAATACCTATAGTCTACGTTTTGTGTTCCTTCCACCCACAACCGTGGAAAAATTATCGCAATCTTTTTCAAATTTATCAATACCTCTACGCGAATATAATTAGAACAGTTTTCTATTATAAAAGGATTATATGCAGGGTGAATGAAACTTTTACACAATTTTATAGTCCTTATGGCCATCATTGCAATTACGACTGCAAAAATATTGTAGGTATTTTCTTTTAAAAAATAGACCAGTGTTGACTCTGATCATTAGATTGCGGATTTCATGTATTTATATGATAAAAATGGGTACGTACAATTTAAAGCAGTGAACGTATTAAGAAGATTGAAGGACACGAGTGTATTAGTTTCAACTTAATAAGACAATTAAAAAAAGAACGAAATTTTTATTTGGCTCCTGCGTCTTATAAACAATGCATACATTTTTTATTATTATGATCTGCAGTCTACTGGTCATAGTTGATTTTGTTGTACCATAGTTGACTTTATATTGTATCGTAGATAACTCCGATCATAGTTGACTCTATTGTTAATTGTCAAATGTATCTTTAATATTACTGCCAATAGATTGAATCATTATAAAATTTGAAAACCAGAGTGACTGTCAACATCAATTAATCCTTTCGTAAAAAGAAACAGAGTCAAAGTCTGTAACAATAATTAACAAAATCACTACGAACTACTTTCATGTTTCAATAACTTGATCTTCGCCCAATGTAAAAATTTAATTGCTGGTTTAATGGTTTATTTTAAAGTGTGTCTATTATTTTGCACCTCAAACTCAAAAAATCGATCTCAAAATATAGAATGTTGTTTGTAATTGTTGTGTAAATTTTGCTCGAACGTAGCAAACGAAAGAAACGACTATACTAACGTTACTAGCGTTCATCCGAGTCAAGAAGCGGACATTAATCGGTGGAGCACCGTGCGCGCAATGTTATACGAACGATTATGTTCTCAATGATTTAACAAAGCTATATATATATATTATATATTATATTATTATATTATATTATATATATTATATATATACTATATATGCATAGAGTGCGTCTTAAATGTTTTTTACTAAGGTTACAGTTTACAATGAGTCGCACGGAGGAGAGTAACAACGTATTACTTTTTATCAAATATCTATTTACAGTTGTATTGTAAAAATCTGCGTAACACTGATCGATAATTACACGAACGGTATATTTTGTAGTTTTTGTAATTGTCTATTTATAAGGGTTAAAAATCCTCATCCGAATGATCTAGCTTACTCATAGCTCGTTTTTCTTGTCCAACCTTCAAATCAAAATTCCCGATCTCTGCTCCTTCAACGGAGTCTAAGATGTCGTCATCGTCGTCGTCGTCGTCGAGATCGCCGTCGATCAACAGGTCGCTGTCGCTGTCAAGCGAACCGGCACTGTCATGCGATTCTTGGATAGTGCCCCTTTGTCGTCCCGACATGCTGCCGTAAACTCGACGTTGCGATATCTGCATCCTCGACGCTCGACCAGCTATTTTTTACACATAGTAATAAATAAATATCAGTTTATTCGTGGAACCTTTTCTTTATTCGTTTATAATTAGACTGTGGATTTTAATTTATTATATAGGGAGCGCAAATGTAGCGAAATGCAAATCTTAAAAAGTTAACTACCAATAAGCCAGTGACCATAACCGTCCCAGAAAATTAAAACAATTTATAGTAATAATATAAGGATGGAAAGGATAAGATTTTTGTAGCTATTCTTCAAATTTATTTTAGATGTCTAATTTTACTTTTTCTACATTTTATTCCAACGCGATTTATTTATTTTAATCAAGGCGATTGTACTTGAAAAGTTGACTACCAATAAGCCAGTCGCCATAACCGTCAAAGAAAATTAAAACAATTTATAGTAATAATATAAGGATGGAAAGGATAAGATTTTTGTAGCTATTCTTCAAATTTAATTTAGATGTCTAATTTTACTTTTTCTACATTTTATTCCAACGCGATTTATTTATTTTAATCATGGCGATTGTCGTGCATTCTTTTTATATTCGTGAAAAATACAACTTATTGACGTTAGCATTATGTGAATTTTGGTTAAAATGTGTTGATTAATCAGCGTACTATTCGTTGATGGTAAGAGGAACTACAAAATGGAGATGACAATCTCGAAAATAAAGAACGTGAATGACCAAAAACTTGAATTTCCACCGTAATATAATCAAGGAAATTGAAATTCATTGACAATACGTTGATTAAAATGGTGCTTGCTTTTATCAATGTATCTACTTAGATAAAAGTTGCGTTTGTTTAACGTTAATATTCAAAATCGGACATATTTCATATGCAACAACCTAATACAATTAATTCCTGCTCGGAATCAATGCAAAATATTTTTATTCTGCATAAAAATCCGAAATATCACTTACCTGATTTTAATCGGCTACTCGGTGCCCTCTTCTCGCTATTTTGTTTCTCAACATCAGCAAGCGGAGGCGGAGGTTCTTGAAGATTCGTGGGTAAAATGGAATCATTTCCTTCCATCATACTCTCGAAATTTGCATCCTCTGCTCTCATTTTCTCCAACTGCTTTCTGGTTGTTTCTTGCCTATTGTTCGATCATTCAAAAGTAATTTTACAGTTGATATACAGTTTAACAATTTGTTACAGTTTACGTACCGTCTTTCGAATCTCTCTTGTTCCGTTTTCGCAGCGTCCTCGTACAGATGCTCAAGATACGCTAGATAACGAAACTTCTGCAAATAATCGTCGTACAGCGATCTCAGCTCGATTTCCAGCTTGTCGAACTCCTCCATGAAAGCTGGCCGCACTTTTTTCAACGTCTGCAGCCTCTTTTGGTTTCTGTCTAGCTCTATGCGCCGCCTTTCGATTCTTACGTCCAAATTTTGTTCCGTGTCCTTTGCGATTGAACAAAAATTTTACACGAACATGAAGGTACGAATGAGAAATATTGTTGCGCGGACGACCACGTAACTTAGGCATACTCAATAAATAGACCGATATAAAAGGGCAACTAATCTCTTTATTCAGAGAGAGAGGGAATTGCACGTCCGACCGGTACGACGTTCGTGAAACGACTCGTCCTTTGTTCTTGTTATATCGTCGTTTAGGCAACGACGATATAACGGGAGTACTTATTCCCTGATAGCACTGTACGCAGTGATGCCAGAATCGTGGAACCGAGGAACTTGCCCCTCCGGTGGATCCTCCGGCTGGACCCCCCACTCTGACGTACCGCCGTCGCCTTACGTTGTTTCTTACTGCGCACGCGCTACACACAAGCGTACCTCAACGCCGTCGAGTCGAATAGGCAGCTCACACGGACAGACTAGAGGTACGCTGTGTGTAGCGCGTGCGCAGTAAGAAACAACGTAAGGCGACGACGGTACGTCAGAGTGGGGGGTCCAGCCGGAGGATCCACCGGAGGGGCAAGTTCCTCGGTTCCACGATTCTGGCATCACTGACTGTACGTCCGTAGGACGTCCGATACGTCCAACGTGCGTCGTGTACGCCCGTTGGACGTCCCTCGGACATAAATTTCGGACGTCCCATGGACATCCGTTTTTACGTCCGTGGGACATCCCTCGGACATAAATTTCGGACGTACCACGGACGTGGGACTTAGATTATTTCGTACTTGCCAGAGACGTGGGACTTAGATTATTTCATACGTTTTCGGATGCTATATTGTGTTTCTATTATTATACTCAAAATATAGTTTATGAAATTTTTCAGATTTTTAAGTTCGCGGCGCCGTTGTTTGAAAAAAACTAATTTTTCGACGTTTCTTTCGTGAAAAAATGAGCTAATCTTCAAATTGTTAGATTTTATTTATTCTGTAAGTCTATTGGACACTGATAAACTTGAACATTTCACAGAAATAGTTGAAAAATGAAATTAACTTGATTAGTATTACGATTACCTCGTACATCAGCGCGCATAGTATCTGAAAATATTAATAGTATTACTAAGAACTCGGTTGGGTCAGCGCGTTAGGTGCTCGACTGTTAATATGCTTATACTATATAGGTTCGCGCCCGGCATAAGTCTACTCTTTTTTATTTGATCAATTCCTCTTTTTCTAGCTATGTGATAATCAATGGTATTTTTGTAGAATTCTTTTAAACCAATATTTACATATTTAGAAAATTTTTACGGTGCAAACACGCTTTTATATGTCCGACAAACGTCCAATTAACGTCCGCGCGGGACGTCCTATGTACGTACTGGGATGTAACTGGGACCTCTGTCGGACATACCTGGGACATAAATCGGACATATCTCGGATCTGCTCGGATATATCGTACGTCCCTGGGACATACATATGTCCGGTACGGACGTACATTGGACGTCCGAGTGCTATCTGGGTTGTGCCATATTAGTAACAATATGTACATAAGTGTTAGCGTCAACATATTTTCAACCCTATTCGATAACGGTCTCGGGACCATTTTAACACAGACATTGTCTAACTGTGCAGCTTTTGGTAAGTAATTTAACAGAAAGACGATTTAATTCGATGCAATAATATCAAAGAATCTAAATAATATACTTCGAAAGATATGTTTGAAAAAATTAATAAACTGCATAAAGAGATTTAAATATAGCTATATCTATACAACCTTCGAAATAAGTACATATGTCCTTAGATTAGATTTTATTCATTCGTAATAAAAATGAGTAGGTGAAATTTAAAACAGTAGAAAAATTGAAGGGATTTAAGAATATCTATATACAGGGTGTCCCACATAAATGGGAACACCTAAATATCTGTCGTATTTACAGTCCTATCAGAAAACTTCAGAGAACAAAGTGACACTATTGCAGGGGGAAAATATAATGGTGAAGAAAACAATTTTGTATGTCGTGTTTTTCAATGAAATTTCAAGGTCACCGATGTTTTTTTAAATGGAAGAGTATTTTTTTTACTATAGCATGATAGACAATAAAAAACTGAATTTAATGGATACCACCTTTTTGACCTTGAAATGACCTTGAGCAAGAATAATCATGTTGGAGCGGATAAAATGTGGAAGTTTAAAACTTACGTGTTTCAACAAGGATTACGCGTTGTTTACGGCGGGTTGACCTTTACATATCATAATAAATATTCGAAATGTTGACCATCCTCATTTATGCAATATTGCAATCTTGCATTAAATGATCTGCAGGCATTGTCGATTTCCTGAGACGTAATTGAAGCACATGCTGCAGTAATTATTACGATTTTTAGAACTTACACTACCGGTATTTTTAAATTGTTTTACCACTACGGAAAATGCGTGTAACGAAGGACAAATACGATTCACAAATTTTTCACGATACAAATGTACTGCTTGCCTCAAAGATTGGTGGCTTTCGCCGTAAGTGAAAACCATATTGATTCGTTCCTGACAGTATAACGCATTGTTATCCCTTTCACGTTTCGAATTCGAATAATGCAGAAGGAACAACGTACTTATTCTATCCGATTAACCTTCTGTTAACGGTCTCAATGTTACATACTCTAACATAAACATACGCTGTTTACTATGAAAAATATTTCAAACATTTATTGTGGTTTGTAAAGGTCAACCCGACGTAAACAACGCGTAATCTTTGCTGAAACACGTAAGTTTTAAACTTCCACATTTTATCCGCTCCAACATGATTATTCTTGCTCAAGGTCATTTCAAGGTCAAAAAGGTGGTATCCACTAAATTCAGTTTTTTATTGTCTATCATGCTATCGTAAAAGAATATACTATACCATTTAAAAAAACATCGGTGACCTTGAAATATCATTAAAAAACACGACATAAAAATCTTTTTTCTTTACTATTATATTTGCCCCCTGCAGTAGTGTCACTTTGTCCTCTGAAATTTTCTAATAGGACTGTAAATACGACAGATATTTAGGTGTTCCCATTTATGTGGGCCACCCTGTATATTATTTTCAACGCACTAACATTATTAAAAAAGTAACCGATGAAACAAATTTTCATTTTCTATGTAAAGATCCGCAGTCAATTTTTAATTAAGAAGAGAAAAGAATAATACCTTGACGTTGTCGATTTGTCGTTTGGTATCCTCGATTTCTTTGTGCATACTCTCGATAACATTCTTCAATGCCGTTTCGATTTCAGACGTGTCAAATTGTCTAGCAACTTTGGAGTTGCGAATTTCTCGTAGATCAACCTCGCGGCCCAATAAATCGAACAATGAAGCGCCGGTGACAGTCAACTGCCTGGCCAATTCTCTAGTCGATTTTAATTCGTTAATTTTATCAGAGATATCAAAATTGGCCACGTTAAAATTATCGTCCTCGGTTATGTCGCTGTTGTTGCTCTGGGCATCGTATAATAACGATGTAATTTTTAATAATTCTTTCACAGCATAGCCGTCAGCTTGATACAATTTCTTTGTGTTCAATCTGACATTCGTTTTCAGCGCCTGTATTTAAATATATAACTTGTATTGAAATTGATTACAATATACGACGCAACGGCTATGCATTATAAGACTGCGGATTTTTATGCAAAATAGAAATTGTCTGCATTAACATTAAATCTACCACTGCGGGTCAAATGACCCGTTTCAGATTTTTTATTTCACAATTATTAAAGTTATATCACGATGCTTCCACTGGAAATGATTATACTCGCTGGTTTATTTAAAGTATGCAGTAGCATAAAAATCGCACAAAATCTAAATAAATTAAATCGTACCATTTTTATAAAGCAACACATATACTAGTCAGCTTTAATGGTCGATAGGTATTTAGTGTTAATCGAGAGATAAAAGAGCCATATGTAGACATTTAGTTTATTTCATAATAATTTTATTGATTTAAAAATGATGCAACAGTATTTTTAAATTCTTTAAATGTTTTTACTATCTTGTATTCGATCTACTCATTTTGTTTAATAAATGCATAAAATCCGCATTCTAATTGTAACATTATTATTATGCAAGTATATATATTTTCTAAATTATACTCATGTTATATACTAACTCTTTATCTAATTATTTTTAAAGAAAACATTTTCTTAATATTTTGACGACTCGTATTTTATTATAAAATTGATCGTCTACAAAAGTAAACGTACTTGTTGCTCAGAAATTAATAAACACATCGTTATGTCAACCGAAGGATACAGCATTTATTAATTTTATTATTAAGGAATATTTTTGCTGGAATATTAAAAATGAATATATTAATTTGTTATGGTACGATCAATAAAATTCTCACCATAAATTCAGCAACAGCTCGTATCAACGCGACACGTTCATCCTCGGTGTTGTGTTCGCTAGGTATGTCAGCATCAGGATCAAATCTTTTGACCAACCAAAGAAGAATTTCCGCTACCAATGGAAAATTTGGTAAGTGAAAATTACCAACTGATATCAGTCGCGGATAACCCAGAACACGCATCATTTCCGTGAAGTCTATTCAAAGAAATTAATAAGACATTTTTGCTATACTATATATTGATTTTTAAAGATTTTCAATGAAACCTGTGATTCACATACTTCTTAGATCGCGGAATGACATTGTCGGGAAGAGAAGAAATTGCTACTGAACACGTACTAACCGTCGATGGTGGGTTAGTGTTTTCATTCAGGCAACGTGCGTTACCAAGGGAACGTGGTACTTATATTGTATAAATATACAAATAAATACCCTGATAAGTATTACAAGGGATAGTGGCATTGAAGAAAACGCAGATATGTTTTAAACAAAAATTGTCCCTTTTTGTACAATTACAACCTGCACGTAATTAAGTTTTTAAATACTATATATGTTCTTTTGCAAATCAATATTGTATATTTTCTTTTGTAAATGAATAAAAAATCTATCATTTAAAACATTTTTGAATTATCCGCACCGCCAATACTTAAAATTAAATTCTTGTACATTAGAAAATACAAAAATTATTCTCGTTAAATTCTTTCAAACATATGTATGTAGTACAGAAATGGTTGGTGTTTTTTTTTATCGTGAAATTTGTAAAATTGTCTTGTAAAATAAAATTTTAAATAATGTATACATGTACGATCCTCGATCATTATGTAAATTGTAAATATTACTGTTTAAAATTATCTTATTAATAAAGATTATTGGAATGAACTTAAAAAATTATTAATTAAAATTCAGTAAATGGGTTGCAGGATATCTGTTTCAGGACACAAGGATAAGTATATATATTCTATTATATTTCTTTTGACAACTCCTTTATTTCAACAGTGTTATTTTATATACAGTGTATGCAATGGTAGAGAAAAATTAAAAATCTACATTATTGGAGTTTCGATTTCTCTTAGTTTCTGATTTCTTTCGTTTTTCATGAAGCCGCCGTCTAGCTGCAGCCAAGAACTGTTTTCGTTTCATTTCTGCAGTCTCGGGAGATACCTCTGCAGGAACTTTTATAGCTGCCCTAATTATTGTTCTTAACTTTTCTAAAGCGTCAGCCAGATTCAAATGCTGAGATCTTGTTAATTCCGATTTGACGATGAAATAACCATCCTTTGATAGCTTGCTTGAGTACTGCAATAGAAAATAGTTTGACAAACAATTGTATACTTTAACTGTATAGCAGATACTCGCTCGTTGCACAAGAATGGGACCAGAATTTCAAGCAAGATCTGAGGTTTTTGTAATGAACAAGGTGTCCAATCAATCGCAGAAGATTTTCCACTTATGACTCCACCACTATTGTATTGAAGCCACGATCAATGTGTACATATAACAATATATAAGAAACAGTTGCGATGCAACTCGCAACACCTCCATGAATTTACCATTTCCGCTAATAGAAAGGGTTCACGTAAAGAATGGGCATTTGATTTGGAGTGCAATAATTGAGAACTTACTGTACTTCTAATCTAATTAACAAACCTTTTCTGCTAATTTTTCTTTAATTTCTTCAGACAACCATTTCGCATTTCGCACGTGAAATCTAACATCTACTTTACTGTTTGTCGTATTAACATGTTGTCCCCCAGCACCACTGCTACGGCTGTAAGTTATTTCAAGCTGTTCAATGGGTATGTAACCACTGAATTTTGCATTTGGATCTTCAGGAACCTATATAGAAGAGTGTGAGATTGTAAGCATTCTTATCATAACATATCCTATTATACTGAATATAAAATATTATACGAAATAGTAATAATATACGATAGAATTGTGAACAAATAAACTCGTTTCTTACTTAACATTGCAAATGATACACTAATAAATAAACTTACGAAAGCTGGTGTGTACAAGTTTAGGTTACTCGTAGGATATAGCTTTTCTAGAGAGAACGCACTTTTATATGTAAGTGCTCTCCCGAGAATCGAAAAATGATGTTGTATCAAGTCATTTTGAAAAATCCTAAAACATTGTCTGCCGACAATATTCATTTTGTCCGATGATAAATTTCGTAAACACCGTAGTGTGGAACCAGACAGGAACCACAGACTATTTATACGATAGATCGAACATAGGTGTGGGATTTTATATTATTTGCAGTATCGACAAACAAAACGTTAACTTCTATTTCTGTCGGTAATAGCGCTCCGATGCAACCAATGACAAGTCAGTCAGAGTCATTCGCGGTTCGATTCGAAATATCAGAGCTGATAGGCATAACTGCTAGTACTTCAAGCCCAGGAACATCAAATTTGAGCCACTGGTTCCAGAGTTATTGAATTTTTTCAGGTTTCTGGGTTTCTCAGTTTCGCCACTAGATGGCGCCACCATTCAGTTTTTCGATACAATTTTACTATTTTAATGAATATTTAAAAAATGCGCGATTTCTGTCTGTTCTTTTTGCATTCGATCATTGCAGAAGATTCCCCTGAACGGCCCAATGTCCTTGGGTTACTTGTTATTGCCCTAAATTTGCCATAATTAATGTTTTTCAGGCTCAGTAATGTATTGGTATTTAAAAAAAGAATTGTCTATACCTTTCTAATATTTACATAAATAATACAATTTTTTAACTAAGAAATGAAGAATTACTATGAGTCGAGATAAAAAAGTTATGACCACAGCTGTTATCGTGAAATAATCACGACCGCAATCGTGATTCTGCAATCACTGTAACGAATCACCGTGAGACCGTGAGTGATTTTGAAATGAATGGCCCCAGTACCATTTCGGTGTCGCGCTCAATATTACCGATAGTTCACGAATTTAGCCGTATTAGCAAGAACTGAATATTCCGTATACTTCATTTTTACTACGGGTGTTTTGGAGGCTACTAATGCATACGGCGCATGTATTTGAACGGTGAAAATAACATTTATGAAGAATGTATTACAAAAATACGAATTGTAGTAAAATTAATTTGGTTTCTATACGTAATATTATTTTTATTACTCGTGTCACTAATGAATGTAGTATATTATAATAGTTTTATACACTTTAGACCAATAGTTTACTTTCTTTACACTTAAAATCAATACAAATTCTATGCAGTTGATGCGTGCGTACACATTACACATATATTAACTATGCTTGTGTTCTCTTGTTTTTAAAATAAGTACTTGCATTCTTTTCATCTGCAGAAGAATAAGAATTCATTAAATTTTCATAAATTCATTAAATTCATTAAATTAAATTTTCGTTATAATATTTTTAATAAATATGTATAAAAAGTAATACAAATTTTCTATTGTATTAGTTTAATTCTAAAGTGTCCAAAGAGACATAGCTTTATTATACAATCTGTAGAAAAACAATATATTTGACTGAAGAGATATCAATTTTTGTTTTAATGACGTGCGTCATTAACGTGCGAAAATTTTATCAACGTGATTTATTATTTCTATTTATTATTTCTTGTGTGCAACAACAAATACCGTGGTCACGTACAAGCGCTACCGCATTTATCGAGCTCGAGACGTTTCAAATTCCGTCAGCTTCTGTAGACAGATTCTGTCGTCGGAAATGTTTCGCACGTTGTTTTCAGTGCAATGTACGCTATATATGCATGATAATCCGATTTATGCCGTGGTTGGGCTTATTTTGATCAGAAAAACATATTTAATCGATAGGTGATTTTACCATTATGATAATATTAATAATAAATAAAATTGGATTTATTTATAATACAATGTGTGTTACAATGTTGCCTCTGATGCTGAATCACGTCCATATCGTACGTCGCCGCTACGTGAGCCTCTTGAAGACAATAATGCAAAGATGTCACTAACGCGTATTAATAAGTATTTGTAGGGAGAAGTTTTCTTCGAAGTTCAGGAAAGAATTTTATTTGAGGCTTTCGACGACGTATTCTAATCTGCATAATTTTTAATATATGAATATCAGTTTACACATGCTCGTGTACACTGCAACAATTATCATGTCGCGAAAGTTTATACAATTCTTAACATTTTCATATCGGAAAACAATACATTTCGTGTTAAAATTCAAATTAGTTATGTTGATAAGTTAACATTTGTTAATAATATAAAAATGATGAAAATAATATTAAAACTACACGTGTGTTCTGCAAATTGCTTTGGTGAACATGGTTTTTATCCATATAATCAGATGTACATATATGTAATAAAAAAACCACGAAATGAAAATTGCAAAATTTTTAACAATTTTATATTCGCATAAAAAATTTTAAAAAATGATAATGATTTTTGAAGAAATCGTTCAATATTCAAATGATCGTTCAATAAAATTGTGGTTTAGATTAAACAGCAACGTGCCTCTGAATTTCCACAGCTTCGAAAGGCAGGACAAAACATTTATCTCTTCGCTTGTGATAGAAACCGTTCGGACGATTTCGATGCGAGCATCGATAGCTTCTTGTACGAACGTAATGCGTTCTAACACATGAATCAGAACTAACTTTTAGTCCGGACAAGAACTAGTTTCAACCAATTATTTAATTTGAATATAAAATAATGTTTCAATGTCGAAATAATATGCGATATGTAACGTACATCTGAGTACGTACATCATATTTAGACTACATCAGAACCTACAATCTACTGCAGGAGTGCAAATCTATTTAACACTCGCTCACGAGAGCAAGAGTTATATGTATTCTGAAACGAAAACTTTGTATTTGGATTATTAATTGAAAATAATTGTTGAAGCTGGGACATAGGAAAAGGAAGAAAGTATTAAAAGCCTTACATTCTACTATGAAATACATATTTACGCAAATTCTAATTGTGCAGCTATTAGCTCGATATTATCCACTACATGCGAGATACTATAATTTATAAATTATAGCATTTTGCGAATTGTGGATAATATCGATTGCCCAGGTCTCACCACGAGGAGGTTGCTGCACAAGAGACCCGAAAGAGAGTCAGAACGAAGTCTTCCTTCGTTCTGGCTCCCTTTCTTACAACGACGATTCTTAGAAACTAAGTTTCGCAGGTCGCTAAATGGAAAAGTAGTCTTTTTCATGGAAAAGACTTCTTTTCCCTTTAGCGTATGTCGAGTAATTATTGCAGGGCAAAGTGTGAATCGGAGAAGAAGTCTCCGATCCACGAGGGACCAAGGGCGAATCAGGCGGAAGGCTCTGATTCTTTCAAAGAAACAAACAAGATCGAACCAGAGCAGAAGGCTCTGATTCAAGGGTGACGCGACGCGTTCAATGCTTACAAGTTCTAAGCCGACCAGCCCGATACCCGCCACTCCATCACCAAGAAAGATGGCAAAGAGATGCGCTCAAACGGTTTCTGGCGCAACTGGGGGCCATGAGAACGCAAGCGTTAACATGACTAGCCCAGGATTACGTTAACACAGAGGATCGTCAGAAGACGAGTGAACGAATCTCTTAGACATCCCTCTCAATGACTTCACGCCGGATACCGAAACTGGACCAGCTCAGAACCTGCAAGCAAGGCCGATACAGCAGAAGGCTGTGTCGGAGTCGGCAAACGGGGCGAGCAAAGTGAAGTTACGGCAATAATTACTCGACATAATTACAACGACGATATACAATCTTAATAACTAAAGCACGCACTAAAACTAATTTATAAATAATCTGGAGTCTTCGTTCGACGATTGCTCTTCGATCGATGAATTTTCTTCTTTCGATGAATTTTCTTCCTTCGATGAATGTTCTTCCTTCGATGAATGTTCTTCTTTCGATGAATTTTCTTCTTTCGATGAATTTTCTTCTTTCGATGAATTTTCTTCCTTTGATGAATTTTCTTCGTTCGTTCTAGCTAACGAGAGCAAGATGAAAGACCCAAATCGAAACAGAATCGAAAACCAATTGAAAGAAAATCGAAACAGAATCGAAAACCAGTAGAAACAAATCGAAACCATATCGAGCCCAAATCTAATGATTTGTGGACGCAACGAACTATAGGCGATTCGGGTGCCCCCGGGGACGCGAGTCCCCGTACCCACTCACGGGCCCCACCCCGTGAGTGAGTCCCTGAGGGAACTCCGATCCGAGCAATATTGATTTCAAGATAAAAATATCAATTTCCAGAAATAAATATCAATTTCCTGAAAGAAATAACAATTTCGTGAAATAAATAACAATTTCCTGAAATAAATAACAATTTCCTGAAATAAATAACAATTTCCTGAAATAAATAACAATTTCCTGAAATAAATAACAATTTCCTGAAATAAATAACAATTTCCTGAAATAAATAACAATTTCCTGAAATAAATAACAATTTCCTGAAATAAATAACAATTTCCTGAAATAAATAACAATTTCCTGAAATAAATAACAATTTCCTGAAATAAATAACAATTTCCTGAAATAAATAACAATTTCCTGAAATAAATAACAATTTCCTGAAATAAATAACAATTTCCTGAAATAAATATCAATTTCCTGAAATAAATATCAATTTCCTGAAATAAATATCAATTTCCTGAAATAAATATCAATTTCCTGAAATAAATATAAATTTCCTGAAATAAATATCAAGTTCCTGAAATAAAAATCAATTTCCTGAAATAAATATCAATTTCCTGAAATAAATATCAATTTCCTGAAATAAATATCAATTTCCTGAAATAAATATCAAGTTCCTAAAATAAAAATCAATTTCCTGAAATAAATATCAAGTTCCTGAAATAAAAATCAATTTCCTGAAATAAATATTAATTTCAAGACAAATATATCAATTTCAAGACAAATATATCAATTTCCTGAAAGAAATATCAATTTCCTGAAAAATATCAATTTCTAGACAAAAATATTGTATCAATTTGGTAAAGATCAACTTTGAAAGTCTTACAAAGTAAGTATTAACATTCTTACAAATTACATAAGAAATTTAAAACTCTAAAGTCTAAAATTCTAGATCGGTACTTCTAAAACTACTTTAAATCGCGGCTATTTATTCGCAACATTAACTAGAGATTAAGTCAACTTTGAAAATTGATACTATTACAACGCGTGTTACAATTTGTTTTGCAACGCTACTTAAAATCGCGAATGTTCTTATCTCACAGTTGATCGTTGCAACTGGAGCATGGGCGCCTGAAATATCGAATCATTCTAATACAAACGCGATCCTTTTGATGCGCAACGCTAATTCAACAAATCGAAATTCAAAATACTATTTAAATAAGAAAAGAACTCTGACGTCCAAAATTCTATATCGGTGTCTCTAGAATTACTTTAAATCGCGACTATTTATTCGCAACATTAACTAGGCATTTGATGAACTCCAACGCGTGTGACAATTTGTTTCGCAACGCTACTCGAAATCGCGGATGAGCCCATCTCACAGTTGATCGTTGCAGCTCGAGCATGGGCGCCTGAAATGTCGAAAGACTCGAAAGCAAACGCGAACTTTTGGTGCGCAACGCTAATTCAACAAACAGAGATCCAAAAAAGATGACTCTAATTCAACAAATCGAAATTCAAATTTCTATTTAAATAAGAAATTTAAAATTACCAACGTTTAAAATTGTACATCTGTATGTCTATATTTTCTTTAAATCGCAACATTTACTACACATTTAATCAAGTTTTAAAATTGATAGTAGTATAACGCGTGTGACAATTTGTTTCGCAACACTACTCGAAATCGCGGATGTGCCCATCTCACAGCTGATCGTTGCAGCTCGAGCATGGGAGCCTGAAAAGTCGAAAGACTCGAAAGCAAACGCGAACTTTTGGTACGCAACGCTAATTCAATGAACAGAGATCCAAAAAAGATTACTCTACAGTTTCTGCAAAACGAAACGCGACTATTTGTTTCGCAACGCTGTAGTTTAAACAAGCTATATCGCTGATAGAGACTACTATTATATTTAGAAGAAAGGCTAACTTTGATCTCTGTTCAAAATCGACTAACGCAACGCGTACTTTTTTCGCAACGCTAGTGCAAATCGCGGACGTTCCCATCTCGGCTGATCGTTGGGGCGGCGAGGCCTGCCCATGCATGCAACTAACTACTTTTACATTCTACTACAACTCTATTTCTACAGACGAGTATAACGACAAGGTAGTGATAAAATGACTCACTCGAAGATGCGAAGACGTTGCAATGATTGTCCTTTTGAATGACAGTTTGTCCGGCATCTTTGGCATAAAACCTCGTCTGCTCCTTCGGCACCATCCCGACAATTTGTTTCGCACCGCTACTCGATATCGCGGAAGTACCCATCTCACAGTTGATCGTTGCAACTGGAGCATGGGCGCCTGAAATATCGAAAGATTCTATTGCAAACGCGATTCTTTTGATGCGCAACGCTAATTCAACAAATCGAATTTAAAATGCTATTTAAATAAGAAATTTAAAACTCTAACGTCTAAAATTCTAAACAGGTATCTTTAGAACTACTTTAAATTACGACTATTTATTTGCAACATTAACTAGACATTTCATCAACTTTAAAAATTGATACTAGTACAACGCGTGTAACAATTTGTTTCGCAACACTACTTGAAATCGCGGATGTGCCCATCTCACAGTTGATCGTTGCAGCTCGAGCATGGGATCCTGAAAAGTCGAAAGACTCGAAAGCAAACGCGAACTTTTGGTGCGCAACTCTAATTCAACGAACAGAGATCCAAAAAACGATTACTTTAGATTATATGTAAAACAACAACAATATGAACTTTAAAAGTGCAGTTATCAAATTGAAATGTAATTTTGAACCGCGACTATTTGTGATTCGCAACGCTACGCTCTAAACAAAATTTTTCGTAACATTAACTTTCATCTCTGTTCAAAATCGACTAAATGCAACGCGGGGTCTTGTCGCAACGCTAGTGCAAATCGCGGACGTTCCCATCTCGGCTGATTGTTGGGGCGGCGAGGCCTGCCCATGCATGCAACTAACTACTTTTACACTTTACTACTACGGTATACTACTACTTCTACAGACGAGTATAGTAACAAGGTAGTAACAAAATGACTCACTCGAAGATGCGAAGTCACTGCAATGAATGCCCTCTCTGAGTCGATCAGCACGGTAATGACTGCATGCCGGATACCGAAACTGGACCGGCTCAGAACCCAAGGTAAACGAAGGAAGCATTGAAGAGTCCATGGCCCCCCCCGAGCTAGCTTAAAGTAGGCCAAGGAAGTTTTAAATAACCCTTGGACTACCCTAAGCTAGCTAAAGGTGGACCATGGTAGACAATGGTAGGCCATTGGTGGAGGACCCTTGGTTAAGCTTAAGCCAGCTGAAGGTAGACAAGAGTAGCTCTGGAAGACCACTGGTCAGCCTCAAGATAAGCACAGGTAGGCCAGAGTAGCTCTCGATGACCACTGGTCAACCACAGGGTAGAGCACTGTTGGAGGACCCTTGGTCCACCCTAAGCCAGCTGAAAGTACGCAAGGGCAGCTCTGGAGGACCTCTGGTCATCTCCAAGGTAGGCAGGAGAGGCCAGGGTACCGCTGGAAAACCCTCCTGGTCCCGGAGCCGATCCGCTCCTGCCGGAGGGCCCGGCCCGACTGATTGACTGAGCGCGCTCCGCGAGCTTAGGTAGCCAGTGTTGCGCAGCGCGCAGCGAAGCTCAACGCTCCCCACCCCAACTAATTTCGGTAGATCTCGATTTCCGTGATAATAATTATTGATAAATCTATTATTTCTGGCTGTTTAATGTTTATAACAATTCCTTTTGCCAACGATGTCGACAAGCATCCCCTTGTCTATCTACCAACTAATTTTTTAGTAAAAATTGCTAATCGTACTCGAGGTACAGAACAATTTTTAAACCATGGATATTCATACGCATTAATTTCTTCAACACAACTCACTGAAAAATGTATTGTTTCTAGCTAGTTAATATTTATAACAATCTTTTTTCTAATGATGTCGACAAGCATCCTCTTGACTATCTGCCATCTTATTTTTAAGTAAAAATTGCTAATAGTATTCGAGATACAGAGTAACTTTTAACACATGAATATTATCAAACAATATTATATCAAGCAAATGTAATTAATAAAGTTACTATCTTTGGCTGTTTAATGTTTATAACAATTCCTTTTGCTAATTATGTCGATAAGCACTCTCTCGACTATCTGACCATCTAATTTTTCAGTAAAAATATGTAATGGAACTCGAGATATTGAATATCTTCTGACACATGAATATTCGCATGCATTAATTTATCGAACACAATTCACTGATAAATTTATCATCTCTAGCTGGATAATATTTGAAACAATTCCTTTTGTCGATGATGTCGACGCACATTTAAGAAGAGAAAGAAAGACGGACACAGAGCTGCTGAATACTGTGCACACTCGACAGAAAATTTATTAGTAACACACTTGTGAGGAATTGTTTACAAATATTTGCAGTTAGAAAATATAGAATAGACCGTCAGCCACTTTCACATATAGTTTATCGTCACATTTTATTTCTTACTAAATAGTTATAAACAATTATTCTAAGTCTCGTTCTAAAATAAACTAAAATAATTTAACAGATCTCTAGTAAAAAATAATCTTCCTTGTGATCGGAGGATCTAGAATGATGTCTTAGCTACATTTCTGTTGCAGTTTTATGTAGATTCGACGCCTAGTTAATTAGTTATCTACGATTTCCAGAGAGGTGACACAACGATTTGTGTGTTTACCTTTGACGAATACTCGGACTCTCCTTGTCTTACTCATTGCGGGCATAGAAGATAGAAGTTACCTCCACAAAAATTGTTGATAAATTACTTCAGGTAATTTTTATAAATATTAGCTCTCGAAGAATATAGAATGGACCTCCGGCAACATTCATGTATAGTTTTCAATTCGATTCTAGAAGAGGTTAATTAGTTATAAATAATTTCTGTTACTCTTGTCCTAATGAAACTGTGCATACTAGTGAGAATTGAATATCTTGTATGCTCCAAATGTTCATGCATAAAAGTTAATCTGTATCTCGAGTACTATTAGCTATTTTTACTAAAAAATTGGGTGGTGAGGTAACCAAACATATAATCGTTGTAATCGTTAAATAAACAGAGATAACAAATTCATTAATTACATTTTTTCATTATAATTATGCTTAGTAATATACATGTATAATAAATTATGCTGGATCTCGAGTTTTATTACTTACTTCTACTAAAAAATTAGATGTCAAGATGGTCAACGGAGTGCTCGTCGACATCATCGACAAAAGGAATTGTTTCAAATATTATCCAGCTAGAGATGATAAATTTATCAGTGAATTGTGTTCGATAAATTAATGCATGCGAATATTCATGTGTCAGAAGATATTCAATATCTCGAGTTCCATTACATATTTTTACTGAAAAATTAGATGGTCAGATAGTCGAGGGAGTGCTTATCGACATAATTAGCAAAAGGAATTGTTATAAACATTAAACAGCCAAAGATAGTAACTTTATTAATTACATTTGCTTGATATAATATTGTTTGATAATATTCATGTGTTAAAAGTTACTCTGTATCTCGAATACTATTAGCAATTTTTACTTAAAAATAAGATGGCAGATAGTCAAGAGGATGCTTGTCGACATCATTAGAAAAAAGATTGTTATAAATATTAACTAGCTAGAAACAATACATTTTTCAGTGAGTTGTGTTGAAGAAATTAATGCGTATGAATATCCATGGTTTAAAAATTGTTCTGTACCTCGAGTACGATTAGCAATTTTTACTAAAAAATTAGTTGGTAGATAGACAAGGGGATGCTTGTCGACATCGTTGGCAAAAGGAATTGTTATAAACATTAAACAGCCAGAAATAATAGATTTATCAATAATTATTATCACGGAAATCGAGATCTACCGAAATTAGTTGGGGTGGGGAGCGTTGAGCTTCGCTGCGCGCTGCGCAACACTGGCTACCTAAGCTCGCGGAGCGCGCTCAGTCAATCAGTCGGGCCGGGCCCTCCGGCAGGAGCGGATCGGCTCCGGGACCAGGAGGGTTTTCCAGCGGTACCCTGGCCTCTCCTGCCTACCTTGGAGATGACCAGAGGTCCTCCAGAGCTGCCCTTGCGTACTTTCAGCTGGCTTAGGGTGGACCAAGGGTCCTCCAACAGTGCTCTACCCTGTGGTTGACCAGTGGTCATCGAGAGCTACTCTGGCCTACCTGTGCTTATCTTGAGGCTGACCAGTGGTCTTCCAGAGCTACCCTTGTCTACCTTCAGCTGGCTTAAGCTTAACCAAGGGTCCTCCACCAATGGCCTACCATTGTCTACCATGGTCCACCTTTAGCTAGCTTAGGGTAGTCCAAGGGTTATTTAAAACTTCCTTGGCCTACTTTAAGCTAGCTCGGGGGGGGCCATGGACTCTTCAATGCTTCCTTCGTTTACCTTGGGTTCTGAGCCGGTCCAGTTTCGGTATCCGGCATGCAGTCATTACCGTGCTGATCGACTCAGAGAGGGCATTCATTGCAGTGACTTCGCATCTTCGAGTGAGTCATTTTGTTACTACCTTGTTACTATACTCGTCTGTAGAAGTAGTAGTATACCGTAGTAGTAAAGTGTAAAAGTAGTTAGTTGCATGCATGGGCAGGCCTCGCCGCCCCAACAATCAGCCGAGATGGGAACGTCCGCGATTTGCACTAGCGTTGCGACAAGACCCCGCGTTGCATTTAGTCGATTTTGAACAGAGATGAAAGTTAATGTTACGAAAAATTTTGTTTCGAGCGTAGCGTTGCGAATCACAAATAGTCGCGGTTCAAAATTACATTTCAATTTGATAACTGCACTTTTAAAGTTCATATTGTTGTTGTTTTACATATAATCTAAAGTAATCGTTTTTTGGATCTCTGTTCGTTGAATTAGAGTTGCGCACCAAAAGTTCGCGTTTGCTTTCGAGTCTTTCGACTTTTCAGGATCCCATGCTCGAGCTGCAACGATCAACTGTGAGATGGGCACATCCGCGATTTCAAGTAGTGTTGCGAAACAAATTGTTACACGCGTTGTACTAGTATCAATTTTTAAAGTTGATGAAATGTCTAGTTAATGTTGCAAATAAATAGTCGTAATTTAAAGTAGTTCTAAAGATACCTGTTTAGAATTTTAGACGTTAGAGTTTTAAATTTCTTATTTAAATAGCATTTTAAATTCGATTTGTTGAATTAGCGTTGCGCATCAAAAGAATCGCGTTTGCAATAGAATCTTTCGATATTTCAGGCGCCCATGCTCCAGTTGCAACGATCAACTGTGAGATGGGTACTTCCGCGATATCGAGTAGCGGTGCGAAACAAATTGTCGGGATGGTGCCGAAGGAGCAGACGAGGTTTTATGCCAAAGATGCCGGACAAACTGTCATTCAAAAGGACAATCATTGCAACGTCTTCGCATCTTCGAGTGAGTCATTTTATCACTACCTTGTCGTTATACTCGTCTGTAGAAATAGAGTTGTAGTAGAATGTAAAAGTAGTTAGTTGCATGCATGGGCAGGCCTCGCCGCCCCAACGATCAGCCGAGATGGGAACGTCCGCGATTTGCACTAGCGTTGCGAAAAAAGTACGCGTTGCGTTAGTCGATTTTGAACAGAGATCAAAGTTAGCCTTTCTTCTAAATATAATAGTAGTCTCTATCAGCGATATAGCTTGTTTAAACTACAGCGTTGCGAAACAAATAGTCGCGTTTCGTTTTGCAGAAACTGTAGAGTAATTTTTTTTGGATCTCTGTTCATTGAATTAGCGTTGCGTACCAAAAGTTCGCGTTTGCTTTCGAGTCTTTCGACTTTTCAGGCTCCCATGCTCGAGCTGCAACGATCAGCTGTGAGATGGGCACATCCGCGATTTCGAGTAGTGTTGCGAAACAAATTGTCACACGCGTTATACTACTATCAATTCTAAAACTTGATTAAATGTGTAGTAAATGTTGCGTTTTGAAGAAAATATAGACATACAGATGTACAATTTTAAACGTTGGTAATTTTAAATTTCTTATTTAAATAGAAATTTGAATTTCGATTTGTTGAATTAGAGTAATCTTTTTTGGATCTCTGGTTGTTGAATTAGCGTTGCGCACCAAAAGTTCGCGTTTGCTTTCGAGTCTTTCGACATTTCAGGCGCCCATGCTCGAGCTGCAACGATCAACTGTGAGATGGGCTCATCCGCGATTTCGAGTAGCGTTGCGAAACAAATTGTCACACGCGTTGGAGTTCATCAAATGCCTAGTTAATGTTGCGAATAAATAGTCGCGATTTAAAGTAATTCTAGAGACACCGATATAGAATTTTAGACGTCAGAGTTCTTTTCTTATTTAAATAGTATTTTGAATTTCGATTTGTTGAATTAGCGTTGCGCATCAAAAGGATCGCGTTTGTATTAGAATGATTCGATATTTCAGGCGCCCATGCTCCAGTTGCAACGATCAACTGTGAGATAAGAACATTCGCGATTTTAAGTAGCGTTGCAAAACAAATTGTAACACGCGTTGTAATAGTATCAATTTTCAAAGTTGACTTAATCTCTAGTTAATGTTGCGAATAAATAGCCGCGATTTAAAGTAGTTTTAGAAGTACCGATCTAGAATTTTAGACTTTAGAGTTTTAAATTTCTTATGTAATTTGTAAGAATGGTAATATTTACTTTGTAAGACTTTCAAAGTTCATCTTTACCAAACTGATACAATATTTTTGTCTAGAAATTGATATTTTTCAGGAAATTGATATTTCTTTCAGGAAATTGATATATTTGTCTTAAAATTAATATTTATTTCAGGAAATTGATTTTTATTTCAGGAACTTGATATTTATTTCAGGAAATTGATATTTATTTCAGGAAATTGATATTTATTTCAGGAAATTGATATTTATTTCAGGAAATTGATTTTTATTTCAGGAACTTGATATTTATTTCAGGAAATTGATATTTATTTCAGGAAATTGATATTTATTTCAGGAAATTGTTATTTATTTCAGGAAATTGTTATTTATTTCAGGAAATTGTTATTTATTTCAGGAAATTGTTATTTATTTCAGGAAATTGTTATTTATTTCAGGAAATTGTTATTTATTTCAGGAAATTGTTATTTATTTCAGGAAATTGTTATTTATTTCAGGAAATTGTTATTTCTTTCAGGAAATTGATATTTCTTTCAGGAAATTGATATTTCTTTCAGGAAATTGATATTTCTTTCAGGAAATTGATATTTATTTCTGGAAATTGATATTTTTATCTTGAAATCAATATTGCTCGGATCGGAGTTCCCTCAGGGACTCACTCACGGGGTGGGGCCCGTGAGTGGGTACGGGGACTCGCGTCCCCGGGGGCACCCGAATCGCCTATAGTTCGTTGCGTCCACAAATCATTAGATTTGGGCTCGATATGGTTTCGATTTGTTTCTACTGGTTTTCGATTCTGTTTCTACTGGTTTTCGATTCTGTTTCGATTTTCTTTCAATTGGTTTTCGATTCTGTTTCGATTTGGGTCTTTCATCTTGCTCTCGTTAGCTAGAACGAACGAAGAAAATTCATCAAAGGAAGAAAATTCATCGGAAGAAGAAAATTCATCGAAAGAAGAAAATTCATCGAAAGAAGAAAATTCATCGAAAGAAGAACATTCATCGAAGGAAGAAAATTCATCGAAAGAAGAAAATTCATCGATCGAAGAGCAATCGTCGAACGAAGACTCCAGATTATTTATAAATTAGTTTTAGTGCGTACTTTAGTTATTAAGATTGTATATCGTCGTTGTAATTATGTCGAGTAATTATTGCCGTAACTTCACTTTGCTCGCCCCGTTTGCCGACTCCGACACAGCCTTCTGCTGTATCGGCCTTGCTTGCAGGTTCTGAGCTGGTCCAGTTTCGGTATCCGGCGTGAAGTCATTGAGAGGGATGTCTAAGAGATTCGTTCACTCGTCTTCTGACGATCCTCTGTGTTAACGTAATCCTGGGCTAGTCATGTTAACGCTTGCGTTCTCATGGCCCCCAGTTGCGCCAGAAACCGTTTGAGCGCATCTCTTTGCCATCTTTCTTGGTGATGGAGTGGCGGGTATCGGGCTGGTCGGCTTAGAACTTGTAAGCATTGAACGCGTCGCGTCACCCTTGAATCAGAGCCTTCTGCTCTGGTTCGATCTTGTTTGTTTCTTTGAAAGAATCAGAGCCTTCCGCCTGATTCGCCCTTGGTCCCTCGTGGATCGGAGACTTCTTCTCCGATTCACACTTTGCCCTGCAATAATTACTCGACATACGCTAAAGGGAAAAGAAGTCTTTTCCATGAAAAAGACTACTTTTCCATTTAGCGACCTGCGAAACTTAGTTTCTAAGAATCGTCGTTGTAAGAAAGGGAGCCAGAACGAAGGAAGACTTCGTTCTGACTCTCTTTCGGGTCTCTTGTGCAGCAACCTCCTCGTGGTGAGACCTGGGCAATCGATATTATCCACAATTCGCAAAATGCTATAATTTATAAATTATAGTATCTCGCATGTAGTGGATAATATCGAGCTAATAGCTGCACAATTAGAATTTGCGTAAATATGTATTTCATAGTAGAATGTAAGGCTTTTAATACTTTCTTCCTTTTCCTATGTCCCAGCTTCAACAATTATTTTCAATTAATAATCCAAATATAAAGTTTTCGTTTCAGAATACATGTAACTCTTGCTCTCGTGAGCGAGTGTTAAATAGATTTGCACTCCTGCAGTAGATTGTAGGTTCTGATGTAGTCTAAATATGATGTGCGTACTGAGATGTACGTTACATATCGCATATTATTTCGACATTGAAACATTATTTTATATTCAAATTAAATAATTGGTTGAAACTAGTTCTTGTCCGGACTAAAAGTTAGTTCTGATTCATGTGTTAGAACGCATTACGTTCGTACAAGAAGCTATCGATGCTCGCATCGAAATCGTTCGAACGGTTTCTATCACAAGCGAAGAGATAAATGTTTTGTCCTGCCTTTCGAAGCTGTGGAAATTCAGAGGCACGTTGCTGTTTAATCTAAACCACAATTTTATTGAACGATCATTTGAATATTGGACGACTTCTTCAAAAATCATTATCATTTTTTAAAATTTTTTATGCGAATATAAAATTGTTAAAAATTTTGCAATTTTCATTTCGTGGTTTTTTTATTACATATATGTACATCTGATTATATGGATAAAAACCATGTTCACCAAAGCAATTTGCAGAACACACGTGTAGTTTTAATATTATTTTCATCATTTTTATATTATTAACAAATGTTAACTTATCAACATAACTAATTTGAATTTTAACACGAAATGTATTGTTTTCCGATATGAAAATGTTAAGAATTGTATAAACTTTCGCGACATGATAATTGTTGCAGTGTACACGAGCATGTGTAAACTGATATTCATATATTAAAAATTATGCAGATTAGAATACGTCGTCGAAAGCCTCAAATGAAATTCTTTCCTGAACTTCGAAGAAAACTTTTCCCTGCAAATACAGTTTAACTTATCCGATTTGTGGCACGTTTAGACTTATTTTCATCCAAAAAGCATTTGCAATCGACTCATAATGCTTCCATGGCAGAATTATGAACCATAATAAACATTTTATTGTTATTAATACGCGTTAGTGACACCTTTACATTATTGTCTTCAAGAGGCTCACGTAGCGGCGACGTACGATATGGACGTTTATTATAAACAATTTCAGCACATTGTATTATAAATAAATCCAATTTTATTTATTATTAACATTATCATAATGGTAAAATCACCTATCGATTAAATATGTTTTTCTGATCAAAATAAGCCCAACCACGGCATAAATCGGATTATCATGCATATATAGCGTACATTGCACTGAAAACAACGTGCGAAACATTTCCGACGACAGAATCTGTCTACAGAAGCTAACGGAATTTGAAACGTCTCGAGCTCGATAAATGCGGTAGTGCTTGTACGTGACCACTGTTGCTCACGGTATTTGTTGTTGCACACAAGAAATAATAAATAGACATAATAAATCACGTTGATAAAATTTTCGTACGTTAATGACGCACGTCATTAAAACAAAAATTGATATCTCTTCAGTCAAATATATTGTTTTTCTACATATTATATAATAAAGCAATGTCTCTTTGGACACTTTAGAATTAAACTAATACAATAGAAAATTTGTATTACTTTTTATACATATTTATTAAAAATATTATAACGAAAATTTAATTTAATGAATTTAATGAATTTATGAAAATTTAATGAATTCTTATTCTTCTGCAGATGAAAAGAATGCAAGTACTTACTTTAAAAACAAGAAAACACAAGCATAGTTAATATATGTGTAATGTGTACGCACTCATCAACTGCATAGAATTTGTATTGATTTTAAGTGTAAAGAAAGTAAACTATTGGTCTAAAGTGTATAAAACTATTATAATATACTACATTCATTAGTGACACGAGTAATAAAAATAATACTACGTATTGAAACCAAATTAATTTTACTGCAATTCGTATTTTTGTAATACATTCTTCATAAATATTATTTTCACCGTTCAAATACATGCGCCGTATGCATTAGTAGCCTCCAAAACACCGTAGTAAAAATAAAGTATACGGAATATTCAGTTCTTGCTAATACGGCTAAATTCGTGAACTGTCGGTAATATTGAGCGCGACACCGAAATGGTACGGGGGCCACTGTGGCCCCCCGAGGCGTAGACAGAAAAGCCCATAAGATGCAATGTCTGTAGTAGTCTTAAGTCTGTGCCAGATGTGGATGTGACTATGATCAGCTGTATAGCTGCATTAGTACAAAGTAGTCAAAGACAAATTTGAGAATTTCGTCAAAACTTTGTCTAATTGCTTGCTTTATCTGAGATGCGTATTAAACTATTTTAAATAAAACTACCTGTATAATGTTACGTATTTAGTTTTAAACGATTTTAATTGTACAGCAAATCGTTGCAAGTTTAACCTAGACAAATGTCAATTGTACAAATTGGTAGAAATATTTGAACAAACATTACAAGGAATTTGTAAGATTTTAAGATAAGTATTATGATAAACCTTATTTTCTAATCAATGAAAATGAGTGACACGAACGAAACACAAAATGAGGATAACTGTCCGGGTAGCCTAATGGAGCTAGCACAGAATTTTCAGTTAGCACAGAATGCGCTCACCGAATTTCAGAAAGGCGCGTACAGCAGTTGTTTGTCGTACTTAAATAAATTAGAAACCATCAGACCTAAAGATTTAAAAGTAATGCACAACAAAGTGGTGGTAGAATTTTATAAAAATGAGTTGAAGAAGACAGAGCTGTTGAGGAAAAGTTTGAATGCGATATGTGGACAAATATCAATGACTGATTCGACTGAAACTACCATAGACGATGTTGAAAAGTGTGTTATGAGATACAATCAAGCTGTTTTGCTATATCACACGAAGCAATACAGCGCGGCACTGCAAATTATGAATAGATTATTTACTTTTATAGAACCCATGGGTACGTATGACATAGTTGTGTGTAGAATTAAGTGGAATTATTCTCTTGTGGAATTATCATTGCAATGAATTTAATATGCACACGCATTACATTTCTCTTTTAGAAGAATCACTGGCTCATAAAGTCTGTCTGCTACTAATAGAATTACATATAGTGACTGATCAGCCAGATGCTGCACTATCGTTGATAACTTACATAGAAAGTCAACTGATATCCACAGACAATTCTAAACTCGCATCTGTGGACAAGGAAGGTATCATGAAATCTGTGACAGAACAGAAGGAACAGAAAAAAGAAACTGACACAGCTACTGATGCATTCAAGATCAAGTTATTAAAATGTAAAGCTAGAATATATCTTATGATGCATCAGGTGAAATTGTGTAAAAAAGAATGGAAGACTCTAGTTTCCCTGGGTACACCTGTAGTAAGATAACAGAATAATACTTATAAATTACTTTTCGTTTTCTTAATCTATTGCATATACATTTTTCTGTACTTCTGAAAATCTATTTCATTTTTAGAATATATCGACGGTATTCTTGAAAGCGAATCTTGAATACTTAAGGGGAAATTATAAAAAAACTATCAAACTACTGAACTCTGTAACATCCGAAAATATGGATTTTAAGTATGTCGAATTTATATACAGAGTGTTCACGATATTACTAGCCAGCGTTTTTCTATCGGTTCATCCGAATATTTCGAAAAGATATCGTTCACGACTGCTCAGAGCTATCAAGAATGTAATTAATACATCTGAAATATGCGTTCCCGCACAATGAAGTCATATTGAACATTTATTGTAGCTTCATCGATGAAGAATACTTGCCAACACAGTATTATTCTATTTACAAAATTGAAGGTCACCTTCGTTTCTAAAAAAATAGTGCAAACACAAAAGAATTACACAGGTCATTACATTGCTTGCAAAAAACAGTATTACTTTTGCCTTTTTCAATTTTTTCTAATATTTATTATTTGCAGGAAAAACACTAGCTAGTAATAGCTTGAATACCCCGTGTATATTTTGTAGTACTACTAACAATAGCGCATATCAATAAATATTATTGTTGCTTTCAGAACTACTGGAGAATCTTCTGCTGTTCTATATTACAACAATATGGCCTGTATACATTTCGCAATGGGTAAACCAAATTTAGCTTGTTTCTATTTAAGGAAGGCTCTGCGTGAAAACAAATCTGCAGTAGAAAGTGTACAATCAAAAGATAGTGGTAATTATGATTTCCATTTTTTGTTTTTCTAATAACAAATGTATATATTGAAACCAATTTATACAACAAGAATATTTGTATTTAGATCCCCTGTCTTCTCAACCCCTGTATACGCTTGGTGGAAACAGACACTATCAATTGATGTACAGTTTAGGTGTATCGTTGTTGCACGCGAATCAAGCGTTGGCTGCTTTTGAGTGTTTTATGGAAGCTGCCCAGAAGCTTCATAATAATCCTAAACTGTGGTTAAGAGTTGCAGAGTGTTGTATTTATTGTCACAAACCAGTAAGAACGTGAAATCATATCAGTATATTTTTCTAAATGAAATATGTATAACTCTCATTCTATTTTCAGTCGAACGAAGTTGATTTTAATATCCCAAAACGGAGGAAAGATTTAGTGCAAAAAGTTGTAGGTACCGGGATCCACAGAAAAATTATTTTAGCATCATCTCTCTCTAAAGATACGAAGCATCACTCTGAAAGTTCCCCTTCCGCAATGCCACAATTAACGTTAGAATTCGCATCTCTTTGTTTAAAAAATGCATTGTTTTTGTTACCGAGTATCAGTGAGCTCAATGAACTCAATGTTCAAATTACAACGATCACTGGTTCACAGTCGGTACCTCTATCGTTAACAGCGGGTACTAGTTTAGGTATTAAAACATTTTATATACGTTTAAAAACGAAGATACAGATTTTGTTTAGTATTATTTTTTTAAGTTAATGGCTAATAAAAAATGTTCAGGTGCTCAACACTCAGCTCCGATGTCACAAGTGTCGACTGCCGAAGCGTTAAATTTGAAGATCAATGTTTTAGCAGCGAGTGCTTATGTGTGCTTATGTTTAGGCGATTATGTAGTTGCTCTTGAACATGCAAAGGCATTACTAAGTATCAATAAATTGCCGGGGGCATACAAAATGCTAGGAAATTTGTATGCCGCGGAAAGTTTGATATTTATGGATAAAATCAACGAAGCAATTGAATATCTTAAACCAGACAATATTCAAGATTTAAATACTTTTGTACCTACACCTGACACACAAGATAAAGATAAAGGCGACGAGGTTGTCACAAAACCTCTCAAGAGTAAGAACAGACTTTCATTTTCTTTATTCTCTTTACAAATTTTATTATCACTATTTATGCATAGAATGATGGTTAATTATATTTTCTAGCGTGGTACCCGACAACTGTTCCTACGGGTATCGCTGTACTTAGATACAATTTAGCTGTAGCTTATGCTATTCGCGGTGAACTTGACAAATCTGGAGAAACCTTAAAACAAGTAATTATTGCTGTCTTACAGGCTTGGGTATTATTCAAATAATATATTTGAAAATAAAAATAATAAATTCGTTGCAATGATTTATTGTTTAATAAAATTTGCCCAAGCGTGTTTTGTTATTACGGCTATTGTTCTTATTAAACATTGTGTAAATCTTTTCAGGTGTGGATGTCCAAAGGTCCAGATTGCGATGTTCCTATACATGTTATAATGTTAGCTTTATATATAGAATTACAATTAGGTAATATTAATAATATATCTCATATTGAAACTAACATTGAAGGGAAATACGATCATTTGTCTGTTATGTTGCAGGTCACGCGGATATTTCAAGGTCAATAATAAAGCAACATTGTCCGCAATATCGTTGACGGTAAATTTCTTTTGTAAATTTTGTTTTCATAAATTTGAATGAATTGTACGCGCTTGCGTATTCGAGTACATATGTATTAGATAAAGACTTGAGACTCCATGGAAATATTGATTGAATTGGTTGATAAATACTATATAACTTTTCCATGTTTTGTAAAGTTTTGTAAATATAATTCTTATATTTCTGAAATCATGTGTATTTTCAAATTGTACTTTCAATAGTATCCTCTCGCTGTAAAGGACATTACATTCATTTTAGATGAATGAATGAATGTGACTTTGCTTGATTTGTTTCAAAATGTGATACATAGCACATCAAATTGAAATGGGTGGACGAGAAGGTCGGTAAAGTTATCGTTTCATTGGTATCGAATTTTCATATAAAATACGAACATATGAATTTTGCAGTTTTTGTCTATGTTCATTAAAACACACGTTATAGCCCTTTATTTTTATTTCGATACATCGAGATTAAGTTGGATCTGTTGATATTTTGATCTAGGAGGTTTGTTCTTTTACACAACTTTTTTTCTTTAATTGAAAAATTCATTTCATAATATTGAAAAATATAAACAAATTTCAGTTTTAGGTCTTTGTATAATTCTACCTAGAAAATAAGATTGTACCATACCAGCTGACGGCTCGTCTGCTGAAAAGTACGTAACGAATTTAATTTTAAATACTTCATCTTGGAACTAGGTCTATAGTTAGTAGATAAAATTTCAAGGAATACGGTCATATATTTTTTAATGTATAGACCCCCAATTCTCAAGGTAAAATGGAAAACAATTGTTTAAAATTAAAAAAAAGAATTCTGTCCAATAAATGATTTCCAAGATCAAAATTTATAAATGTATCTCTCATAAATGTAGACAAAAATTAAAAATTCAAAGGGTCAGTATTTTACGAACGCATTTGATATTGTTAAAATGATTACTTAGACTTCCCTTAATATTGTCTACGGTATACTTTCTTTTACTTTGAAGAAAATCCTAAACGCCAATATGATAATTCCTTCTATCCTCATTATTCTTCAAGTGATTTCAATTCGCAAAAAGAATAGAAAAACGAGACTGGCCATTAATATCCAACGAAGGATAAACGCAATTTGCAACGGGGTTGTAGAAAGAAAATGATTTTGTTGCGGCACGGGTTCTAGCGTTGTTAACACGCGTGTTAACTTGCCAGCAATGATTTCGCCAATTGTTACTGGAAGCGAAGTTACTGGATTGTATTGGAGGCCTCTGGCCTGTAATATGGTCATGGCCGTCTAGGCGAATCACCCCAGGGCCTTATACTGGACCTTACTCTGACTGACTCACACATATCCAGTGGTTCTCCACTGTTAGTTATTCCACGTGTGACAACGTTTCCTCTATTTAATATGTATGATCGGTAACAAGACATAATCGTTTCCTGAAAGCACGGGTGCACACGAGTTCTTGATACGCAATCAGATACATATAGTGTTACATGATTTAAATTTAAACAACAGGATCTGCATAATTATTTCAGATTTACAATTAAGAAAAATTGACAAGTGATTTTCTAGACAATTATTAAATAATTCGATTAATTTCGAGAAACTTGTAATTTGTGTGAAACGGTACAAGCTAAGAACTTTTAATGCTCGGCGCTTTTTATACAGCATTTCATCGATAATTGTCCACAACACGGGTCTGCGGAGGGACAATTATGCGCGAGGGATATCATTGTTTGAGGTTTGTCGAACGTAGAGAAGGACAGCCGAGCTCGAGAGGCTTCGGTCACCGAGAAATGTAAACATACCTAATCCGAATTTCTAACTTCTTTATTAATCATTATTTTTTTATGGGACTTCGATAATAAAGAAGTTGGAAATTCGGATTAGTGTGGTCTCACCGATATACTCGAGCCGCATGGTGTCATATTTCTCGGCGACCGAGGCCTCTCGAGCTTCACAGCCCCTCAAGGGGGTACACCCTGCACTAGTGGGGATATTTCAGGGACAATTATGTCGGAGACATTTGGGACAATTACCGATGAAATACTGTAATCACTACTAATTCCATTCCTTGAAAATTTAAATTTCCATAGTATAATTTTCAAGAATTGAACATAAAGATTCATTGATGTTGCTGAAGACTTTGTAGGATCGCGAATGAAAGAAAAACGTCAGTAGATTATTTATGTAATTATATTACTATATCAATCAAGTGATCGCAGTAAACGATGCACGGCCTTAATATCACGATCTATCGCTTATGAGTAATTATTATAATAGACTGAACAGTCAGGGAAGAGAGAAAAAAAGGATTCGATTGTATTGAAGATTAATCAGGAGACCTGAATGCTTCCCCGGTTGAGGAGGAAGGACAGCGGAAGGCCGTCCATTAGAAGCTCAACAGAAGAAAATTAAAACGACGCACTTCCTTGGATTCGAGGTCCATTAAAGAAGTATAATTAATTGCGGTCGACGATGCGCACTTAACCCCTAACCGTACCATTTTCTTTACGGCTACAATGATTAGAACATTCTTATCCCCAAAAGAAAGTTTATATTATTCGTATGGCTACATTTGCATTAATCCTTTCATATTGAGCACAAAAAATACAATTTTATTTCGCCTAGAAAGAAAGGCATAACATTCATATTTATTTGACTTTATTGAAATTCTTCATCACAAGTCTGACTCGTTAAAATACGGTAAGGGGTTAATGTAGTTAGTTTACCCCATTTTCGACGCCGAAAACGAAAATCGGTAAACAGATTCCATCGATTCTTCCGTGCTGTGGAGAACCTTAATTATTTCGACAATATAAACTCGCAAATCAACTTCAATTTGACAATTTGTTGAATTAATTAAGACATGATGAGGAATTAATTGAGCTGACACATATTGTGTATGTCTCTATGATACTTGTATCGTGTTACTCAAATTTTTCCTGTTCCATCCATTTTCCAATTTATTCGACGTCAAAAATTTTAACTTCGAGTTTGTTTTATACACATATACAGTGGCGTGCAATAACTATTTATACAAATTGCTAATGGTCGAAATTGTGAAGAAAAAAGTAAGTCATGATTTTTAACTTTTTTATCAGTGCCTGTAATGAAAATTTAAAATATACCTTTTGTAGATCTCCATAGGTTATATACATGCGCAAAGTTTCATCGAAGTCGATTAATATTGTTGTAAGCTACGAATATTGCAAGATGGGAGCTTAAGGGTGAAAGTCGCAGATTTTCGATCTTTCCAAGGAATTTTATCTTTATGTAATCACCTTTAAACGTTTGTAACTCATAACGACGTTAACCGATTTCGATGAAACTTTGTACATGTACATAATTTACTTAGACCTATAAAACGCGTCTTTTAAATTTTTGTTACCGACTCAGATTAAACAGTTAAAAATCGTGACCATTACTATTTTCGTCGCAATTCCGACCAATAGCAATTTTTAGAAAAAATTATTTACACGCTACGTAGTAAATTAATGCGTCTAACATCTAAAAAAAAATTGAAGCCGTTTGATCTAATTTTGAAAAAGTTATTCGTTTTTAACACTAGATTTACGGAGCACTAAAATTGATTATTTTACATTGCTTTATAAAAATAATAAAACTGTATTTACTTAGATCTTTAGCGATTTTTATTATAATATGTACACAAAAAAAATGAATCTATGTAATAATTCCTCACGAATGCCTCCTTACACTCTTAATAATCGTAAATTAAAAATGTTTGAATCCGTCATTTTGACGGGCCCCGTAAATGAATACTTTTGCACGCCACTGCATACGTTGTCATTTGAACTCCAATCAACACCGAATATTTTTTAAAGAAATGATATGTGTTTCAATCCAAATGCTTGATTTTACTTACTTTCCAAGAACCATTGTCAATTAATCAAAACAATACAATCTATGGTGTATGTCTTGAATTTTTCGTTTGCCACTACTTCGAATTTTTTGCCGGTAACTATTAGAAGTATAATCTCTGTGTTTTACGGTTGATTAAAGTAAAAAAGTTCATGCCTTGATAAGAGGCACGAATGAGACTATTAACTTTTATAAATAAGAGTTATTTAACGAACTTGTAACTGTAAATCACATTTTTTGTTTTAAATGAATTTTGTACATTAACACTTTAATTATATATGTCCTGGCAATTATTTTATATTCGATTAATATAAAGCGTGTGGATGATTGAATACTTTTAAACAGATATTTTAGGGCAATAATGTGTAAAAGTTAAGAATATTTTTTATTTAATTCAAAAGTTGAAAGCAGGATAAATATAGAAGAGAAAGCAAATTATGATTTTTATCTGCTGCTTGTCACAAGTTGAACTTTTTCGGAGCAGAATAAATGTTCCAGAGAACCTTTCTCTACTTTCAAAAAAATTTCTTATTTACACAAAAACGTATAGGATAAAAGTCTCGATTAATCTACTGCATTTTAGAACAGTTTTCTTCGAACATAAAAGATAACAGTCACAAAATTTCATTCATTCTATAATTAATTGAACGTTTATATATTAGACCTCTATTCCTCATCCTTGGACTGTAAATTTAGCCCGAAGATATTTCGATGACAGCTTTTATAATCGACAATGACTAGAAAAGTCCCCTGGACCGTCGGGCAGGGATTCTACAAAATAAAAAGCGAAAGTGAATGAAATATACCCGGCGGTCGTCCGGTTTCCGTGTTACGAACACGCAAGACACAAGGCAGCTCTTTGAGCAGCGTGCCGCTGGAAATCTGAACTGATCACAAGTGTCCATGGAGCCAAAGCGGACTTGATAAATTTAAAATAAAATTGATCCAACCATTTGGCGCGCTGCCCTGACCCAGTTCGAGTTCTGCTCCTGTCTCCAGCGAGCAGAACAAGACGATACCGCCGCTCCGAGCACTGAGAATCGCCTCGGGGAATCACCGATTCGCCCTCGCGATCATCGGATGACTATCGGGCACCCTGACTGTGTCACATTCGTCTCTCTCACAAGCCCGGAATCCTCATCGTTTCAATCACGAACTATCGAACTTCTGTTCATCGAGCAGCTTTTTTAACTAAACGCTAAACTCGATTACCGTCTGAAATGACCCGGTGCTCGCGGATTCCAAGAACGCTACCGTGTTTCGATTAGGTGTCGACATCAATAAATATCGATAAAGGTCGGACAGTGAATGACACATGACGGTGAAGAGCGAGGTCGCGTAACCGGCGAGTTTCCTTCGAGAATTCAAATTAAGAAACGCGCCGGTGAGAATCGTGCTCGTTCGTTTGTTATTTAAGCGCAACGAGATTAGCAAGGACGTCCATAACGGAGATAAGAAATTGCTCCTAACGTTTTTCTCAGAGGTCTTTGGAAATCCTTGATTAAAACTGAACATTTCTGTTGCACAGAATTGCGTCACCTCGTCATCTAGTACTTACTATCATTGTTACGTATTTTATATCGATTTTATAGTCCCCTTCTATTGTGTAATTAACAAGGAGAACTCCGATTTATCAACTTTAAAAAATCGATTTCTTTTGCTTCAATCAATAGTGGCACATATGAGGATTGTGTACCTAAAACTTCAGGCAAAAATCCAGAGTAGTTACGTAGGTACACTTGACGAGACAGTAGCGCATTGAGCAAACCATGTACCTGCAGAAAACGTTGATCACGATCTTTTCGATACTACACTACTTTTTCAAAAGCTGATTAGCCTGATCAGGTTAAAATGTTAACTGTACTGTAAGAAATTGTAGTTCTTTTTTGTTTGATCCGCAGACAGGGTGCTATATTGTACACTTTTGAAGTGAACGATTCGCATTTGTTCAGTTACCATTTTTCTAAAACTCATTTTTTGATATACTAATCAAATATCACAGTTTGGTTCGAATTGTGAACATCAATATTGACCACTGCTGCAAACGATAACTATATATGTGTACAAAATAAAACCCAGTTAAAATTCATTATTTTAGATAAAATAAAGGTAGACATCATGTGAACTGTCAGTATAGCCACTCCGCGTATCGTCCTATTCCACGAGCAATTCACACTGTATTTTTAAATAAATAGAACTGAAAAAATTATATATACAGGTTGAGGCATTTATCCTGGCCACCTGGAATATCTCGAAAACTAAATTCCGGAGAAAAAAATGTTTCAAATAAAAAGTTTGTCAAGGAGCGGCTGATACAAGAGTCATATCCATTTGTAATTTTAATCATGTTTTCAAGGTCATTCCAAGGTCAACTTCATTTTTTCAAATGGAAACATATTTTTCATTACAGATTCTTAATTTACGGCTTGGAACAAATAACATTTATTTGAAACGTTTTTTTCTTCGCCGATTATTTTGTATAATATTGATTAATAATAATACAAGAAAATTGCAACTTAATTACAAGAAAATCAATTTAACAAGTATTCAGCAACATTCTAATGTTATTTGCATTGTATGCGAGAAGAATTGTATTCCAAAGAAAAGACAGTAAAAAACTGGTGCATCCCTGCGCGTAATGAACAGGTTGTGTACGCTCGGCGTTGAATTTCTTTGCTAAGTTTTATCTAATTGTTTTGCCTGTTTCAATATTTAGCTATTATTTAATTATTCATTTAGATTACATCTTTATTTGATACTATTTTAATTGAGTATTAACTTCATTTATCATAAATAAAATGTTTTTCTCCATTAAAACGACATTGTGCATTTATTCATTGAAAATTCAATATTATACAAAATAATCGGCGGAGGAGAAACGTTTCAAATAAAAGTTATTTGTTTCAAGTTATGGATTACGAATCTGTAATGAAAATATATGTTTCCATTTGAAAAAATAAAGTTGACCTTGGAATGACCTTGAAAACATGATGAAAATTAAAAATGAATATGACTGCTGCATCAGCCCCTCCTCGATTTAATTTTTTTATTTGAAGTATTTTTTTCTCCAGAATTTAGTTTTTGAGATATTCCGGGTGGCCAGGATAAATGCCTCACCCTGTATATATTGTGTATATATACACAAAGTTCCAAATTCATTAATTCCATTATTTTTACTAAAAATCGATGTCTTTCTTTAAAAATAAAATTAAATTCCCTGCTTAAAACTAAACCAACCGAACACTAAATGTGGCAGGTATCTGTTGCCCTATAAAAATCATTTGGCCGTGGCAGCTTCAGTGTTCATTCCTTTGCACACGAAAAATGGCTACTTCGGACTCGAGCAAGTTGAATAGAAGACCGAACCCAGAGTTCTAGTTAAAAGCCAAAGAGTTGTCAGCCACGCTTACAAGTTAGATCGATCAACAATACATCGAAAAGCAACGCGCGCGTGTCGCTATTCATATCGTTTATTGCCAATATTCGCTTCGGGCGATACGATGGAACGTTTGACGAATGCCCCAGGCCTTTTATCTCTGACAGCGATCGAAATGGCCAATATTGATTTCCCCCTATCTATTGTTGAAAGTTAGTTAATATGTGGTAAATTTGGTTCAATGTCTCTTCCCGTTTTTATCTTTACGAATTACAAATTTGAACAGTTTTTCATTCACTCTGTAACATAAGATTACTTAAATGTCGCTGATACGGCATTAGATCCTCGGTGAACGCATTCTCTACCGTATCTATATTGTAGCATATCTTGTTACAAATATGACTACGACACAGTGAGGTCTTTGCATTCTACTTATATGTTCGTACATAGCTTTTTAAAAGGTTCTCTTTTGAAATATCGCCTCGGGGAAGCTGAATACTTGACGCACATACGTACGCACCGCGCTAAATACAGCCGTTCATAGAATGAATTTGAATGACACTGGATTTAGAACATTATATTTATCTCTGGTGCTACGCAATTATCGATATCAAGTATGTAAAGTTGTAATTGTTATGTGTTCGATAAAAAGCATTTTTTTATCGGCACTATGTACACCTACTGCGAAAGGTACCGAATAGCTGCTTACGCAATCTAAGAAGCCATACGCACAACTAAGAGGGTTATGCGACGATCCGTCAAACACTTTTACGTAAATATTAATCCAATTGTATTTCCGCCTTACTATCGATTCCCCTATTTTTTCCCATTCGTTTTAAACAGCGGCATTCGCGTCCGTGAAACGCGGTTTCCAAAAAATGGTACCACACTATCCCATAAGGATGTTTCTTTAGATTTGCAATTAATATCTGGTGTTGATGTTAAAAGGAACAGTCTTTTACAAAAGCTGATTGTAATAAAATAGACATTTTTTTTAAATAAATTGGCTTGTGTAATTTACTATGTTCATTGACTAAAAGATTTCTTGTACTAAAAATAAAATGGAAACGTTATTAATCGGTTGCAGATTTTATGCATTTACGACGAAAGTGGATTGATTTTACAACTGTAAAGACGTTGGAAGAATTGAATATTATTTTGAATGTTATATTATTCTCGACTTATTATGATTATTAACAGACAAAATGTATTTTCATTTAACATTCTGTTTCTTCCAATTGACTTGGATAGTTTTTATTTTGCATAAAGATCCACAGTCCTGTTATCAATCTTTATTATTGCTCACGTTTGTAATTTAATAATGTTTAAAATTTTTACAACACCATATTGTAGCCTTATCAAATTCCAATAGCACTGAATTCATATGGTTCACTTAGTCGTGGTGTTCAAGAAACGCCAAAGTACAACAAGTACAGTTTCAGCAAGTACAAGTACAACTTGACGTATTACTATAAAATATATATAATAGACATTTTTTTTACTAAATTTTTTTTAATAATTTGGCTTGTGTAGTTTACTATGTTCATGGAATAAAAGATTTCTTATACTAAAAATAAAATGGAAACGTTATTAAACGATTGTGAATTTTATGCATTTACGTCGAAAATGGATTGATTTTACAACTGTAAAGACGTTAGAAGAATTGAATAATTTTGTTATATTATTCTCGACTTATTATTATTATTAACAGACAAAATGTATTTTCATTTAACATTCTGTTTCTTCCAATTGACTTGGATAGTTTTTATTTTACATAAAGATCCACAGTCCTGTTATCAATCTTTATTATTGCACACGTTTGTAATTTAATAATGTTTAAAATTTTTACAACACCATATTGTAGCCTTATCAAATTCCAATAGCACTGAATTCATATGGTTCACTTAGTCGTGGTGTTCAACAAACGCCAAAGTACAACAATGTACAGTTTCAGCAAGTACAAGTACAACTTCACGTATTAATTACAGCAATTTACATTGAAATAATTGATTAGTTTCAAGTTAGAGATCAATTGCGAATTACACGGGCCAGGCAGGTGGTTTGGCAAATACTACGAGAAGACTGCAGATTTTACATATTTTAAAAGATTAACACAAATACTAACATTTAAATACAAAAATACGACTGTGCATAGACAAAAGACTTGCTTACCCCGTTTCTGTTTAATCTGTTTCAATTAGATCTATTAGGACAGTGTGAACATTTTTTAATATTATATATTGTTTTGTAAATTTGATATCGTCAATTCCTGGAGCTTGACGTAGCGTTTAACGCGTTGAAAGAATTTAAGAATGCCAATATCTTATTTTTGATCTATTAAAACTATTAATGATAGAAAGATTTGGTTCCATTCCATTTGGTTTCTAGTTCTCACAATTGATTCAGAAAATGTTCATTTTCCATGAAGATTTGCAGGCTAATGACGAGAGATAAGAGATACGTTCTAATTTTGGCATTCAATAAACCCCATTCAAACTGTACGTGATGACACAACAATTTGGATTGAAATAGTTTATTAGTTTAAAGTTAGAGGTCAATTTGCGAATTACACGGGGCAGACAGGTGGTCCGCCAAATAGACGAAGAGTCGAGAAACCGGGGCGACAAAGACAAAGAATGAACCCTTTCGATTCGACAACGATAACCTGCGCATATCTTCGTCCTTCCCCACTACAGGTATGGCCATACATGGTACCAGCCGCACTTGACCTATATCTTATTATGCTGGCAGCGTCCGGATGCAATACGAAGCGTTTGCGAATAAGCCCGCCGGGGCTCTTCGAGGTTGTCGAGATTTACCTCCACCGTAAAGAAATCCTTCCTTCCTGTAACAGCCGTCCCGCCGCCCCAACTTCCATGACAGACACGAACTAGGCTCAAAGAATCGAGGAGTCCGTCACGGACCTCTAGCATCTGTCCCCTAAACAGAGAAACTCGCACAAATTAATCATTATCATTTCCCTGAAATATTTTCTGATACTATCTTCCAGATGACCGGAGACAGATCTCTCTTATACAATCTGCGAACAAGATTTTGAATGACTCCAGACTGGACCAAGAGATGCAGAGACAATTGTCCTTGTTACATTTCCACGCGGATCTGAAGTTAAATGGCAACGATTAAGTGTTGCGTACAAGGAACAAGCGACCCTGAGAATCAGCAGACAATAATCTTCTTTTTTTTTCACGGCAGCCGACGAATTACTTAGCATCGAGGACTTGCGACGGAGGTCTTCCAGCAGCGTGGGACCAACTTTTAATGCCACGATCTTCGATAATGAGTTTTATAATACATCGTGTCGGCTGGATGATCGAGAGGCAACCCTTCCCAGAGTCCACCGTGGCAAGTTCCCGCGCCGAGTACCCTCCGTTGGACAGCAGCCTTCCCGGCTCGCATGCGTCTCGTGTCTCACTCTTGACCGGTATTTAGGAAGGTCACGACCTCAGGGTAGGTTTGTCGCGGGACAAGTGATCACGCATGCGCAACCCACGGGCGAAAGTATTTAAAGAGGTGGACGCGTGTTCGGGAAGGCCACTCTTCCCCGAACTGTCACGAATCGCGCAACGAATACCCCACTTTCCTCCCCTTCCGAGGCGAACGAGCATTCCTATCCGGAGGCGGGAATATCATCCGCTCTTTTGCTCTCCTCGTTTTTTTTCTCTCCCTAAAGGCAATCGCCTCTACCCCTTCGTTGACAGGCCCCTCTCCAAGCTAGGATCCGTTCGTCCTCTACGGGTTCCCCTCTCCGAGGATCGTTAGCGTGCCATCGAATCGTTTAATAGACCTACTGGCCTGTCTCCGCAGATTCGATTTGGTGCCACCAAACGTGCCGGACCTGGTGACAAGAAAGACACCATTGACATTGTATTACCGATCTCTTATCTTCTCGGGTGTCACGAGCAAAAACATCGCCCCATCCTCGACTGTTCGAGGAGACGCCGTCAACGTTGGATTACCGATTTCTTCTTTTCTTGGAAGCAAAAGCACTCGGATCGCCCTAATTTTTGACCGTTCGAATCGGTCGCCAGCCGACCGCAACGATTAAGATGACCGTTTAATTGTTAGAGTTTGGGACTGTTAGAAAAGTGTTTGTTGGGACGTCGAGCATCTCGAATGAGGATCAACTTTAGGGACGCAGTAATTCTCCGGAAGTTCAGATTTCCTTGTGCGAGGCTCGAAGCGCGTCGACATGGAGGACATCGATGTTCAGGAGTCCAGGGATAAAGTGGGCAGCTTGATCTTCTCCCCTCCGCCGATGAAGAAGTCTGACACGAGGGACAGTATCTCCTCGGTTGACAGCGACGTCAGCTTCTCCTTCGACCGCAGGGGCTCCAAAGGGGAGGAAGCCGATCTATCGGACAGCGTGAGTTCCGACAACGAGATCAAGATGACTGACCCCGTGAAAGAGCCACAATCCTCGGATCCAGACTCCGGAACGGACCTGACGGAGGACATCGTCAACTCCATAGAGTTAAAGAAGCTTGAAAATAAGTCGATCGAAGCCGGGAACGAAACGACGGATGATTTTGAACCACCAAGCGACGAACTCGCCGAGAAAATCTGTACTCAAGTGGAGTTTTACTTTTCCGATGAGAACATCGTTAAGGACGCGTTTTTGTTGAAACATGTGAAGAGAAACAAGGAGGGGTACGTGTCTTTGAAGCTGATCTCGAGCTTCAAACGGGTGAAACATTTTAGTAGAGATTGGAGGGTGGTTGGCGCTGCCCTGGCCAAGTCAAAGAAGCTCCAAGTCAATCCACAGGGGACCAAATTGAGGAGGATCGATCCTCTGCCGCCGTTCGATCAAACCGCCCCTTCGAGAACGATTCTGGCCGCGAGGCTACCGGTTGAGAAACTCTCCGTGGAATCAGTGGCTGAAATTTTCCGACGATGTGGAGAGATTGCTCTTATCAGAGTTCTTCGACCTGGACACCCTGCGCCCGCAGAGGTAATATGTTTGCCTGCATTACCGCTAAACCTATCTAACACTAGAGTGACTATGTTGCCTTGTCAAACTGAAAAGATTAAATTTATTTGGATTTAATATATAATTGAATAATGGTATTACTTATCACTACTCATGGAAACGATATGGAATTTCAGTAATTGTAAAATTAAAAATCGATCGTTAAGCGTGGTGGATTTAGCGTTAAATAAATTCGTGAAATTTATTTGGATTTAATATATGCTTGAATAATGATATTACTTATCACTACTCGTGAAAACGTTATGGAATTTCAATAATTGTAAAATTAAAAATCGATCGTTAAGCGTGGTGGATTTAGCGTTAAATAAATTCGCGAAATAAATACTTACACGGATTGTGCACAGAAAACGCAGCAACCGTGTACCTTGCATCCCTAAAATTTGTAAACTACGAAGCTTTCTTTCCGAAATACAGACTATATGTAATTTCCCACCAGATAAGTACACGCTAAGAACAACTTTTGCTTACACATACACATGCCCTACACTGTCATCGAGCAAGAATGCATGCCGCGTTTAACTCGTACATTTATGGTCATACAATAATAATATTGTTTGTAAATAGAAAAGATTTAAAGATTTCAGGATCAACTCTATTATTTCTTTTTTTAATGAATTATTCATTTTTCGTTTACATAAGTCGATTTTTTAGAACATTGTAAAGAATAGAATACCACAGTACTATGTCAAAGGGTCAACCATGAAATATTTCAAATCTTTTCTACAAAAGTATCTCATGTTTAAATGTTAAATATCACGAATTACCCATTTTTTAAATATTATATTTGAATGCTTTATTACACAGAATGTTCATAAGAATCAATCTGTGTAACAAACTACGCAGGACTATTCAAGGAAACGAATTTGACCTTCAAATTTCTAGAGTTTCTATACATAAAAAATTATTACTGTCTTTTATCGAACCCCTATGATAGTCTATAACTTCTGTGAACTAACTTTTAATGTAAAACTTATAAAAGCTTCCAGCATAAGTGCTGACCGAGCTGTTATTCGACTTTACCCTATTCTCTTCTTAAAAAGAGAGAGAGATCGAAATTTTTACAATGATAAGAAACATTTTTGTTCGATTGTTAGGTGCGACAAGCAATCGCTAAAAGGCCAGAGTTGGCGTCTAGCGAAGAATGTGCCATGGTCGAGTTCACGGATTCAGCGGCCGCTCGTCTTGCTCTGCAAATGACCTTGGGAAATGCCAAGGTGTTCGAACTGCAACAATCCAGCGATAAAAAAAGGAAACAACAATCAACGAAGAAAACTGCCCTGACGAGATTGTCCAAAGAGGAAGCTTACAACTCATCGAGCTGTGCCAGCGGATCCGAGGCCGAAGATGGAAAAGCCAGACATATGAAACCTGTCCACGGTTACCCAATTTACCACGCTTATCCGGGCCATCCCTATCAAGGTATGCACATCATAGATTCCAATTATATCGAACAAATTATGCTCCCTGCAATAATAAGCATAAAGAAGAAGGCCATAGCCTATGATTTTTAACCATTTTTCTAAACCTTTTCAGTATCTCTTCCTAAATAGAATTTTTAAAAAATTACGTTACTGAGGGTGAATTGTTGGCTTAATGTGTTGAAATAGTTCGAACACTTAATTTTGAAAATATGTTAAAATATTACTATCTGAAGAACGATATTAAAGTATTAGGTCGTCCCATAAGTTCGTGCCGTTTACTGTTTTACTATTTAAATTAATATTTGAAACATACTTTCAAAGTCAACGAAAAAATATAACCACCTTCTCTACAACCTCTTCCCACTTTTTTGGTAAAGATATTATACCGTCACTACAAAATTTCTGTGGTTTTTCATTAAAATACTTTTCAATCCGCGGAACGAATTTATGGGACAAAGCATAAATGCATAAAATCGGCAGTCTAATCAGAACCTGTCAGGAGGTACTCGATTATTATAAATTCGATTGCAGGACCCCCTTCGCCGGATGCGTGGCTGTCTCGTCGATTGTCCGGCTGCTCTGTGTCAGGCTCGGAAAGCGGCTTCATTCTTCGTCGACTGTCGTCCTGTTCCGGTTCAGGGTCCGGTTCCGGTTCGGAGATCGGAAGCTTCGGCAGACGTTACTCCGCCTGTTCCTCTGGCTCCGAGACTGGTTACTGCCACCCAGTCTTCCCGCCAAATTACTATCACCAAGAGAACCGACGTTTCTCCTGTTGCTCGAGCTCCGGTTCCGAATGCAGTACTGCCTGTTATCACTCTAGTCGCCGTGGATCCGCGGATTACGGATCATATATGAGGAAACTGTCCACCTGTAGCCGGGATTCCGGATTCGACATGTCCCCCAGAAGATTGTCCCAGTGTTCCTCAGGCTCCGAACAGATCACCTTCTGTCGGCCCAGGAGCAACAGCGGTGTCACAATGACGCATCTACCTCAAAACATAACAAGAATGCCATCCGGTCCTGACGGCACCCGAGGATTTGGCAGGCCATCTAAAATGAGCCATGCTATGGAACCCAATTGCTGAATGGCGTTTGTTTCTTCGCCTTGATTCGAAACCTGCAACACAAAGTTTGCCCAAACTATGAACCATGTCATGGAACCTACCTATTGAGTGACCTTTGTCTTTTCCATCGCCTAAGTTTGGAACCTGCAAAATGAAGTTTGCCCAAACTTTAATATGGAACATGAACCATATCATGGAACCCACCTGCTGAATGGCGTTTGTTTCTTCTATCGTCAGTGTTTAGAAATTTGCAACGTAAAGTTTGCCTAAACTTTAATATGGACAGTGAACCATGCCATGGAACCCATCCGTTGAATGGCGTTTGTTTCTTCGCCTTGATTCGAAACCTGCAACACAAAGTTTGCCCGAACTATGAACCATGTCATGGAACCTACCTATTGTGTGACCTTTGTCTATTCCATCGCCTAAGTTTGGAACCTGCAACATGAAGTTTGTCCAAACTTTAATATGGAACATAAACCATGTCATGGAACCCATCTGCTGAATGGCGTTTGTTTTTTTCTATCGTGAATGTTTGGAAATTTGCAACGTAAAGTTTGCCCAAACTTTAATATGGACAGTGAACCATGCCATGGAACCGAGCCGTTGTATGGCGTTTGTGTCTTCTATCGTCAATGTTTGGGAATTTGCAACGTAATGTTGCCTAAACTTTAATATGGAAAGTGAACCATGCCATGAAACTCATCTGCTGAATGGCCTTTATTTCTTCCATTGCCTAGGTTTGGACCTGGAATATAAAGTAGCCCAACCTTTATTATGGAAAATAATTACCTAGTCTATCAAATAATTTCGACTTCTTCGACTACGGACATTGAGCCTACCACTGTTCTTGGCTGAAAGTATTTGATCAAACTGATCACGATCGACAAATATTTTCATGAATGGTAAAATTGAATGCGGAAGTAAAACACTAATACGAATTTGGATATATTTGCCTTTTTGAAGCACACAATTATCTTTCCAATTATCTTCAAATACTCAAAAAATTTGTTGAATACCCGTATTCACGTCTTCTTTGTTTTTAGTATTAAAATTGATTCAATATTACCTAACTTATTTTTATAAATACCACATAAGTTAAACAGTGTATTGTTTTCTAAAGAGATGAAAGTATTTGTCATTTTATTAATATTTTCCTCAAATATCGTTAATTGTTCTATTATGTTTTTGTAGTTCTACTATTTCTGTTTTCAATAAATGCGTAAAGTGTTTCCTTGACGATCATTTTCAGAATTATAATCGAACACTTTCAGTCAGGGTAGTGCTTTCATCGATTTCGTACGCAATCATTACTCGAAAGAGCCAACTAAACTAAACGAGGATTTTTTACAGAAATGTTCATTTGTAAAAATGTTTTCGTTGTTATTTTGATTCCGAATCTCTTTTTCAGCTCTACGGCTGTATATTTTAATATAAACACCGAACAGTGTATTATTTATGTCTTCTTTATATAGTACGTCTAGTGGTAAGAGATTTTTTATGTAAGATGTAAATAAGTGTATATCAATAAGATCTGTAATTACAACGAGTGTCAGTTTTGTTGAGAATTATAGAAGCTAAGCATATTATTCTCCGTTTATATTTACTTGAATGAATAGTATTATACGAGAACTCCTTTACGAGATTCTGTGATATTGATCAGTAATGTACGGACTTCGGAATCTTAAGTAGAATATACATACACTGAACAGATTTGGTTCGTAAGATATTTTTATGAACATAGCAATAACTACGAAACATTGTAAAGAAATATATATTGGTATGTTAGCCTTGTAATTTGATTTCCATTTCCTTCTTTGATCGATTTTCCCAATTTCCGGTCATTTCAAATATATACGCACACTTGGTCAAATGATCCCATTTCAATATTAATTTCTACATTCCTTCCTATCCTATACTATGTTTAAATTTGTTTTACAGTTATTAGGATATTAAATTAAATTAAATAGATTAAACCAATTTAATTTAATTGAAAATGAAAATGTAAAAGGTTAAAATTAAAGTATTCGTATAAAGAGATAAGAAAATTGAATTTTTTGATTGAATCAATATTTAATTCTAATTTGTGGTAAATTAGATACTTAAAAAATATTCCTAATATTTGAATACATTTAATTTTTTAATCATTTATTAAATTATTCAAACCTTCGGACAGATTCAGCTATACACAGTTCGATAAAAACCTAAGTTTCGCGATATCAAAAATTTGACAAAGAATCCAAAGAAATAGAAATAATACTAATTAGCCGAAAATGATCTTTGGATAATCCTTCATAAGAATAATTATTTAGTAATGTCTTTTGCAATTCAAAGTTCGAGCATTTGAAATTTTAGCGTAGGAATATCGCAGAAAGTTACGACACATGTAATCGCACAGTGTTCGTGTGCGTGTACATACACAATTGCACGTTGCTTTATGTATTCTTTAATCTGCACATATTCGTGTTAATTTCTATGTACATGCGAACACGATGCTCGAGTACATTGTATAAACCGATGCGATGATATTTATGGTTTCACACGACAGTGCGAACGATTGTGAATTGAACAAGTAGCACAAATGTTATGAGTTGTTCCCATGTATGTATTGTGCTACGTGGACTTCGGGAGTGAGACAGCTCCGTATCGTACTATCGTGCAGTACCGTGCCAGTAACCTATATAGTAATCCTATAGCATTTATGATCAACGCAAGATGGTGAGGTTAGGATGTGTTTACTTGTCAGACTCATCGATGTTCGGGATAAAACGCGAGAGCAATTTAAAGAAAACAGGGATGTGAACATGAAAAGTGGACTATTCTAAAGAGAAATCATGTTTTTCCCCATCGGGTGGCCCCGGGTCCTGAACACGACAGACCCAGAGAAGATAAATGCGATCGTGTGCAACAGGGATAAGATACTTTTCTCTGTTTTGACCGCAGATTCTCTCACCATCTGGTATTGCAAAGTATGTCTCTCAAATACGCTATTATTATTTGGTAATTAATACTTAACGAAACAAGATAACTTCTGTATGATCGTTAGTCGCAGAAGTAACGTTATTATAAGTCTTAGCTGCAAGGAATGAAACCTGTAGTTCGACCATATAAATGAACCACGTTTTACATTCCATTCACCGATATTTTCTTTTCAAATGAAGCTCGTTCTTTTTTTTCTATGTTCGTACATGATTTACGACAGAAAATACATTTAATTACAGCCATGCGTACCCATTCTATTTGTCAGAAGAACCGCAGATTCTTTAAGGAAACATGGAGAAAACATTCTGGTACAGTGGAGGCCAGACTCCAGTATGCTGGTTATAGCGGTATGAATAGTTACATAATAGAATCGATTACAATGAAATTGTTAAAGTAAGGATTTAGTATTTCAATTATTATAATTTCAATTCTTTCAGACCTCAGATAGCTATCTTTTATTTTACCGATTATCAGATTCTAGCCCAGAAGGGAGAGGTCTCTACGAGCAAAGAGACTCTCCAGTTACTAGTTTGAAAAGAGATAGTGCTGAACTTTTCATCAAGGAAGTTATTCCATCTTTAGTGTTGACATTTGTAAGTGTATATACGTGAAAGTTTGACTATATTTTCTGTGAACATTTTTTTAAAAAAACATTTTATTTTTAGGAGAAATCAGCATGGATAGATGGAGGTATTAGTTCTTTAGTTTGTATACGGGACGAATTGATGGTAGCTACAAAGACCAGCCATATAATACGTCATAAATGGGATGGCACTGTCAATCGGGATTACTCCCTTGATTTAAGAAGAATACCATTCAGCATAGATCAACAAATATCCACTGTCGCTGTACCACTGACTGAGAATAATGTTTATGTTACCGATATCGAATATTCTCCTCTGGTTGGAGGATTTGCAATTGTTCTTAATACTGGCAAAGCAGCATTTCTTACTGCACAGTCATTAAAGTTTGATCCTAATGTATGTCAATCCTGCAATAAGTACTGATGATACTTATATTATTTTATAAGTACTGATAACACTAATATTACTTTGTAGCAAGTGCAAGGAATTTGGGCTAGAGACGTTGACGATGCTACATGTGCAGCGGTGAATCATAAATATCGTCTTATTGCAATTGGAAGGCAAAAGTATTTTCTCTTGCGTTTTGAAATTCATGTTAGAGTACATACAGTCAGGGACAAAATAAAGTGCACACTCTTTAAAAACTAATAGCTTTTTTACGATTGGACCAAATGACTTGAGTTTTTTTTAGATGTTAAAAGTATTAGTTTACTAGGTAACGTATAAACAAAAATTAATTATAAATTGCAAACGTATAAACATGGAAAAATTGTAAAAAATTGCGATTTAGATCAATTATAGGCCTAAAATTCAAGGATCCTTACATCTTTAAATGCAAACATATTAGATTTTTATTACAAGCACAGATAAAAAAGTTAAAAATCGTGACCTTCGCTCAAGTGAAGGTTGATCCTCACTAAAAAAAACTCAAGTCGTTTGGTACAATTTTAAAAAAGTTATTGGTTGTTAAAGGGTGTCCACAAAATTTCGTTCCATCCTGTATTTATATAAATTCATTGAGATACAATATATCATTTTTATTGTTAGCTCTGAGGGCATAGTTTATTATGTGGACGAAACAACGGGAGGCTTAGAAATGTCGCATACATTGAGTCTATCTTCGAAGGATTACCCAGGAAGACCGGGTCGTGTAAGGTGCTTAAGGTGGACCCCCGACAGTTGTGCCATCGCGTTAGCTTGGGAAGACGGTGGCCTAGCAGTATGGAGTACATTTGGTGCTCTCTTACTTTGTAGTTTAAAATGGGATTATGGCTTGAGAGTAGATTTATCCCACGATAATCCTTTACACATACACACGATGGTAGGCCCACTCGTTGATGTTAATTTCTATTATTAAGTTCGCTTTCATATAGAGACTCACTTTTTGTATATCGCAGGAATGGTCCGCGGAAGGCTACCAGCTTTGGATGTTAAGAGAATCTCCGGGTCCAACGTTAACAGAGGAAAATGGAAACGATCCAGTTAATTTAAGACGTTCTTTGATACAATTAGATTTTGCAAAAAGCCCTTTAACAATCAATCCTTGCATGGTAATACTCTAAATCGATACCTTGACCTATACAATATCTGCTTAACTACAAGTAGAGATGTGCGAGAACCCGAAAATGTCGCGCTGGGTGTCGGGATAGGTCGAAACGAGTCGGGCTCTCGAATATATCGATTCCCGAGAATAATTAAAAATTCTCGAGAATCCCGATATATTCCAGAATACTGAAATTTTCAAAAACACGTCCCGATTTAGAATAAAAGTCTTGACCCGTCCCGACCCGAAATTTTTGGGTTCTCGCCCACCTTTAGTAATAAGCTGTTTTACTTATTTGTATTTTGTTAAACAGGGTCACCATGGACATTTATACTTGCAAGGCGAAGATAGACTGTATTTAAATCTTGGTAGCGGGGTGTCTACGAACACATCGACTTTTCATATCGGCGGTGATATTCCTAACGATTCCACATTGCAAACGCTTGCGGGCTGTAAACAATGGCTAGTTGTTCCTATCCCAACTGCATATAGTGGTTCAAATTGGCCGATACGAGTATGTAAGATTAAAAATCGTACATGTTCCGATTCTTACACGTTATTATTTAATGATTTTATTCTCTAGTATACTGCTATCGATAACGAAGGCATGAGTATCGCCGTAGCTGGACGAACAGGGTTAGCGCATTATTCATTACCTACACGAAAATGGAAATTATTTGGTAATGAGACTCAAGAACGTGATTTTATCGTAACCGGCGGTTTATTGTGGCATCGAGGTTTTTTAATAGCTAGCAGTTACTCAATACTAGATGATAAAGATGAAGTTAGAATATACCCCCGCGATACACGTTTGGATAATAATTACGTTAGAACCGTCAGAATGACATCGCAAGTGTTATTGCTCAATACGCTGAAAGACAGGCTCTTAACATTTTGCGCCAACGCGCAGATAAGTATTTATGATATGGTAGTAGATAACAATAATGGTAAGTTGAAAGAAAGAAATCACTTTACAAAGGATTTTGTGCTAAACACTTATGAAAATATCTACAAACGATTGTTATCAGAGTTGATTTTGATTTGGATGAGCAGAAAGTAGATTTTCGTGGAATATGATATAAGAAAATTATGTGCTGAATCAATATTGGACTTATTAGGCTATATAAAGTTCAAAGAAAATCGGATGTGGATTATTTCATAGGTATTTTATGCCTATTTATATTTTGTTTTGACGAAATCGTACGTAAAATAAATAATATTTCAGATGCAGGAAGTATCGAGTTAAAAAGATTGCAGACTGTAGACGTTAGCGGGCTTTGTGTTCACCCAGCTTGTGTCGTAAGTGCCACATTGACTACTATACGCGCTGAAACAGCCGGAAGTCATCCACATCCTGAAAGTCTTTTGCTGAATGTATCTGGGCGTCTTCTGATGGTTCAACGGGAACATTGTACCGACAATTCAGAAGTTGTATGTGAACAATTCATTCAGAACTAGCATAGTCGTCAATTTCTTAAGTTGTATACTTAAAAATATACCTTTACAGCTGTTTACGTGTAGTGCTCCAACAGTATTAGCCTCTTATGTAGAAAATGTTTGGGTACCGTGGAGGTCGAGGAGAGACAAGCCACATTTAACAGAGGCGCTGTGGTTGTTTTGCGGTGCGCATGGTATGCGTGTTTGGCTTCCATTGTTTCCGAGAAATCATCAAGAGAAAACGCATACATTTATGAGCAAACGAATCATGTTACCTTTTCACTTACGTATCTATCCTCTGGCCATACTGTTCGAAGATGCTATTTTATTAGGGGCAGAAAACGACACAGTACTTTTTACTTCGGATACGAACTCTCCTTTTTCGTTACCTTTCAGTTTATTGGAGCTCACGGTAAGCGTATTATCGTTAATCGATCAATAGGTTTCTGTTACACACGATAGCATACTCTGGTCTATTAAACATCCGTAATAATGGCACGTGTGGTTTGAATTTTAGAGTCAAGTATATCTTCATCAAATATTACGACAACTTATTCATCGTAATTTGGGATATCATGCTTGGGAAATTGCACGCTCGTGTTCCTCACTGCCGTACTTTCCACATTCGTTAGAACTTCTGCTTCACGAGGTACTAGAAGAAGAAGCAACCAGTAAAGAACCAATACCAGATGCTCAGTTGCCTTCTGTGGTGGAATTCATCCGTGAATTTCCAGGCGTATGGGCTAGGGCAGTTGTACAATGTGCTAGAAAGACCGAGATAGCACTCTGGCCTTATTTATTCTCCGTTGCCGGACCACCGAAAAAGCTTTTGCAAGATTGTTTACAGCGCCAGCAACTCGACACTGCTGCTAGTTACTTAATTATTTTACAAAACCTAGAGCCTTCCACTGTTAGCCGACAACATGCTACCTTGTTGTTGGATGCCGCTCTGGAACAAGGAAGATGGGAGCTCTCGAAAGATCTCGTTCGTTTCCTCAGAGCGATTGGTAAATCATGAAAAACGTATTAAAAACCAGAAACTTTTGCCAAAATGCAAAATGTCGGTATTGTGCCGGCATTTTTCGGTTGTAGCTTCGGATATTTATAGAAATCGAAATATGAAAATGCTGGTATAATGTCATACCGGTATTTATTGGTTTATTATAATTCCAAAACTATTTTTCAACACAGATTTAGAACCAGTATTATTTTAACTGATAGGCAGTACCACAATTGCTATGATACTGAAATCAGAGTAATTACCAGCATGTTTATGATAATATATGTACTATGTTGGCGAGTGGAAAATAATACAATATTTACAATAGTTTACATACCGGTATTTATTACGCTTTTGGTTTTCATATATTTCGGTATTACATATATCGGTTCCGGTGCAGCCTTATTAGTGCAATAGTGGTATCAAAATCACACCGGTTTTATGTCCCTGATAAAAGCATATCTTTCCGCATAATTTTTACCTACTCATTTTTGTTTTCACAAGATCCAAACGATGTGGAGTCACCGAGGACGTCTTGGGGCGGTACATCGAAATTAGGCGGACCTCCACAAACACCGCCAGTTTCTCCTCACGAAGACGATCTATCATTAGTATTAGGGACTATGCAAGTTTCGAGAAGCCGGAGTTACAGTACAACTGTAACTCCTAAAGTGCAATCTGAGTCGGTAGCCAAAGACATAGCTCCTTCCTCGATGCTAGAGAAAACTAGAAACGTAGTTATGAGACGGAAAAAGTCTGTGCCTACAAATACTTCTAAAGTAGAAAAGACGGATAACAAGTAAGCTCTGGTAATTTGTACATTATGGATAAATCTGTCATAATAATCGTATACAACAAATGAAATTTATTCTGCAGGGAAGGTTCAGCGGAAGAATTCTTCATAGACGTGATACTACAGCGCCATGCCCGCCGATTACTTTCAGCGAAACGACTCGCTGATTTGGGTAGATTCGCTGCGCGATTGGACTTCCATTTAGTTACATGGTTCGGCAGAGAACGCGACAGAGCAGCGAAAATCGACGATTACGTGGCAGCGTTGAAAGCGGTGCATGAGGACTTTGCGTTTGCTTATCCGGTACTATCTCTTCCGACTTTGCAAAAATTTCGAAGGTCAAGTCTCACGTCTCTGCGTTCGATAAGGTCGGTTAGCCTGGAAAGTCCGGAAGAGGAACCACTCCATCCAAGTTTCGCGGTTGACTTACCCGACAGCGGTTACACTAGCTTACCGAGCGGACGGCCACCTTATACCAGTTTGGTATCCCCTGTTGCTAGCTTAGAAACACAATTTCCTGCCGCTGAAACCAAATTAACAGCGAACATGTTACACGGTGTGTATCATACGGGTCATTCCATGTGAAGCGGTTAATTCTTTTTAAAATATTTTTACATAAAGTGATGGACTTCAACCCCCCATCCTATTTTCACATGAACTATAACATATTTCAAATTCAGCCACATCCAAGACATAATGCACAGAAAAGTGATCCGCTTCACGTGGATAATCCTTACGTATCATTGTGATATAGAATAAGTTTTAAATTTAAATTTAAATTTGCCATCCGTTTTCAGACGCCAACAGCGTTCTTAGTGATAGCAGTACCATTTGGAGAGACGATACCGAATCTATTGTTGGAACAGGTGTTGGAACAGTGTGTTGGGTGCCGCCAGAGCCAGTCGAACAAACCGAAGTTCATAATGCTTCACCTTGCGCACCGATAAGCCGAGCAGAAGTACAACTTAGATACCTCCTGCAACTGTTTCTTGAAGGCGGTTGCTTGGGATGGGCTGCGGTGCTCGCAACAGTTTTACGCGATGCACCTGCTATGGCTAGAACTATCCGCGCGGCTCATGCCCCTATGCAAACCTTTGATTCTGTGATTAACCTGAGAGACGGTCTTCTTACCTTAACCAGATGGTCGCACTCGGAGTGGTGGGTATTATTGCTACAAACTGCAATACTTAAAAGAATGATTATTGGAGGGGTGCGAAAATTCGAAAATGTCGGGTCGGGATGGGTCGAGAATTTTATTCGGAATCGGGACGTGTTGTCGAAAATTTCGGGATTCCCGAGAATATTCGGGTCCTCGAATGTATCAGGATTCTCGACAATTTTTGAATTTAACCGATATTCTCGGAAATCCCGAAAATTGCAGGGAATTTTTATATTTTTGAGAACCCGACTCGTCTTGACCGGATACCTTTCCGACCCGTCCCGATCATCGGGTACCCGAAATTTTCGGCTTCTCTCACACCTCTAATGATTATGATTTGAAGAAACTAATTTGCCTGTGCCTTTCAGTTTGGGTTACAGGCCGTTTATGTCAGGCATCCAAGTTCAAGTTTCTTTGTTGAACCGATTAGTTGTAATTAAGCAGCAACAAGAGCAAGAACAAATACCAGAAAGTCCATCGCCTAGTCCAGCACCTTCTGCCGGCAGCAATCAACGAGGGAACTTGTCTCGATCGCGGCATTCATCAATTAGTCATGCATCAACGACTGCTCCTTTAGAGGAAGAACGATCCCATGAGCTATCATTAACTGTCGACGAAGTGGCTTTCCGGAATAATTATAGCAATCTCAACAACGCGGATAATACTTCTTCGCAGTCTACATGCGTAATCTCTTAAGGCAATGTCGTTTTTCACAAACATTATAGCGTTTTAGTATGGGCAGATAGATATGAAAATTTGTTCGAATCCACTTGAGTACCGTGTGTTACCGAGATTTTTCTTGAAGCAATATTGGACTATACGTAAACGTTATCGAGCCCCCAAGTTTAAGAAATTAATTACACGTGTAACATAGAAAGAGCTATAATAATTTTTCATCGTGACATTTTTAAGCATTTCGATATGTGTAAATACACATTTAAATTCGTAGGGAAGGTACTGTTGACATATTTTTAGATTCATTCTTAAAAATACTTGACAGATAATAGTGATTGAAACATCTACTAAACGACTGATACTATATTTCTTCCTTCATTCGTAGACAATATAATACGTAACGAGTATCGATATTGAGTACAATTGATATTAGTAGGGTTATATAGTTAATCAAGGATGAAACAATACTTATTGAATTCAAATATTTTGTACGATGTAATATTCTATCGACTGAATTGCAAACGTGTAGCGTGCAGTAATTGTTATCCGTTTCAATGTAGATGAGTTGATTCAAAAGATTGGCACCGTGAAAATCAACGACTCAGTACCATTGTGTTTGTACATTGAGCTACGGTTTGTACATTAAAATTTACCGTCCTCCAGAATTCTTTTCTAATGCAAATAAAAGCAAATGCTAAGCAATCAAATTGAAAGCAAATTGCTGCGTGAACGCGATGTCAATAACTTTGTAATTGAGATTACTATAGATATTGCTTTTGTACGAAAAGTTGGTATATGGCGAGTGGTGTAGTAGGAAATGATCAGGTCTTCGGTAAACACTAGTTTGTACAATATAAATTTGTAAATGTATGAAAATCTACAACCGGTTACATACATATGTATTATGTATATCCAAAGAGAGTTAAAAATGTTGTACATAATTTGATGTTTGCCCATTATTGTGGAAGAACGCTATGTTTCAAAGAGAAATTAATACTCAAAATAAATTCTATAATAAGAACGGTAACGCATTTATACAGCATAACAAAATTTTGTAAGCAATAGCTTTAATATTGAATTTACGATTTACCTTTCTATTATAGAAGTTGATTTACGCGCCCTTATAAACAAAACGTTATAAATAATAACAATTTGTCAGCACACGATTAATTAATTATTTAATTTCTGATCTATTGTCGACATTATTAGTAATTTATTCTTAAACGACGCACCAATATGTTCACAACATACCTATAATTGAACCATTATTTGGCAATAATTTGTATAAATAGAATTTTATTGATTATGAATAGTAATATGTTCTCGAATGTTTTTAATGATAAATTCTGCAATTAATAGAGATAGATTGATGGACAGGGGTATCACTGGATGCTCTGTTCACGAGGAGCTACAAATGGTATTTATTTAATATAATATTTTATATAGAAAGTATTTAAATAGACATGCTGATTTGTATTATCCGATTGTATTGTTGACAAAACGATTGCAGCTTCTCTCAATCTTCCGATTCCGTGTACTGTAATTTTGAAATGGAAATTTCAAAGGAGAAAAATAGTTTGTCATGAATAATGAAAAGTAATAATCAAAACTATTTATAAGTATTTATGTTAGATTAACATAAACCTAAGAGCAATAGGGAAGTGGTTCATCAATCAAATCTCGTAAGCCTAATTAATAATAATTATAATTATATTGTTACGCAGTTTCTACATTTGCGAGAAATTATTTTGCACATTCTTTTTCATATGTTTCATCGATCCAGGGAAATGGAGAACCTTCTTCGAGCAAGTCACTCATGTCAATGTAAAAACATAGCAATGGACAGTCAATGTGGTCTTGTAAAACAAAACATTACTAGTTACATCATAGAGAAAACTGTGTAACACTAATAATGATATTTATACATATATACATATTGTAACATAGATATTCAGAAAATATATATTTTCCTATAAGTCACGCAATGCTTTCTTTTACTCGATCAATTTAAGGAATGATATACAGTTAACAAATGTCTATGTATGAACTCGCCAAATTTAGAATATCTGAAAATTCATTATTATAATAATAAATGAAGTTTAATATACCCCCTCTGGTTGTATAGCATTTTGCATTCAATTTTATTTTTTATTTCCAAATAAATGAATGTAAGCAGCATTGTCCTTTGCTCTGAATTTTCATATGCGAAATTGTAGTGTTGGTAATTTTTTGTTGTGTAGAAAATTCCAATTTTTGGAATGTAAGAGTAACCGGACAACATTTAAAAATGAATAATTTTTTAAAAATCGATTCAAATGGCTTGAGATTTTTTGAGATGTTATATGGATTAGTTTACTAGATAATTCATTAAAAAATGTAATAAAAATTTGCCATTGGTCGAAATTGTGAAGAAAAAAAGTAATATGGTTATTCATGACCAACGGCAGTTCTTAATTAATTTCATTATAAAAGATTATACATATAGTTAACTAATCCTTCTAACATCTCAAAAAAACTGAACCAATTTTAAAAAAGTTATTCGTTTTTAAATGGTGTCCGAATACTTTTGCACGCCATTGTATGTAGACTTTTATAACAAATTGTAAAAATAATATTTATATTTCTTTTTGTACAGAAAAGTTTCATTTTCTCCGTGTTGTAGTGTTTAAATAATTTTGAAGCGCAGTAAAATGCTATCACATGGAGAATGGCAAACAGTTTTGTCCTTAACATAATACTTTTATTGTTCTCTTATCGTACAGTAAATGGTACAACAGTACTCTCGCGTGTCACGCTCGAGCGTAACAATACAACACTTCGATTATAATTTGATATTCATATATAAACAGCATCAGTTTGTTCAATAGGAGTGAAACGTACATTTCATTTCGATGGCGAAAAATAAATAGATATTTATTTATTTCTATAAAGAAACAGACATATAACGACGGTCGATGAACTTTAACTTCTGATTCTTAGGAAGACGAAGAAACTACCACAGGATGTGTCTTTGAAAACGAATCACCCGAATAACTCGAATATTTTCAACAATACCAAAAAGCGCATTAGATCAATCTTGCTCGATTCAATATGTTTATTAAATTTTTTCAAGAAAATCCACAGATTAGAAACAAAAATCATTTTCTTAGAATGATTGATATGCTTATTTAGTTACTATTTTTTGATACGCTTCCATTATAATTAAATGCCATTCAATATTATGGAAGATCAATTATGATGAAAAATAAATTATTCCGTGTGGAACTCAAATGGTAATTTTAAACACCAATAAACATCGTTAAGTGTTTTTAATTATTATTGTTTTAGTGTAATTATTAATTTATTATGCAAACTAAACAAGATTGGGTAGTGTACTTTTCTCTATCGCCAACATCAACCGAGTTACGTAGACGAAATTTATTTTAAACGGCACATCCTGTTAGATATACACGTATAATACGTAAAAAAAGATATACAGATATTTTGAGAAAGTAAAAAATAGAAATACATATAATACCTGTGCGTTTTTTTCGTAAACGTTTCATAAAATTTATACTTGAAATAATTTCATTAAGCAATTGATTCAATTAGTAATACCGTGTAAACTGTTTGTCCGAGAAACTTGAGTAGTAATGAAACGTACAAATTGACATATCAGTTCTTCCGTGCATTTTCCGCTATAACTATAAAAATCTTACAAAACGATAGTTGTCCGGTTACTGAACACGTATTTGAGACATGCAGAACGTTTCCGACATGTCAGACCGAGTCTCCAGTTAAAGAATCTTGTAAATACAATTTCAAGAATCAATTAAGTCTCTAATTATTATTGCTCGAGTGTCAACTCGAGTACCTTGATACGCACCCACTTTTGATTCAGGTGGTCGAGTATTCGAATACCTATTAAACTTATTGTTAGATCCGAGTATTTGTTCCGAATACACAGACACATAATTTACGAGGCAACATATTTCCTTTGAAAAATATTCAACATGTATTTTTTTATCGGCCATATTGTTCATTGTGAAAACAACACTTAAAGTTAAGGGTTAAAAATGCACTTCTTAAAATGCTTCGGAAACTAGAGGGTTTAGGAAAGCATAATTTTTTAAAAATTGTGTGTTTTAAATGGAGAATTTAGTAGTTATAAGAAAAATTCAGAAAGTTATTTGTTTAGACAACCTCTGAATTTTTGTTCCAGTTTTTCTTACAGATTAATAATTTTTATGTGAACTCGAACGTGTGATCTATGAAAACAGGATATAAATGTTTCATAGATGATAACGTAAACTTTAAAAACATTGTAGACCAGAATCCTGCATTAGATATCTTTAATTACTTTTTAATATTCGAGGAATCTGTAACGAGGTACTAAACGCCACAAGGAAAATATGAGTTGAATGTTTTTCTAACAACTACCTATCACATAAGTTTCCTTAAAATTGACTTATGTCATTTAGATATGTCATTGCTTGTTACATCCGAATATCCGAATAAATCCTCAGATTCAAGTTTGAATAGTAATTCGGCTTATGAGTCGACTTATGACCTACTCCCGCATACCGGGATAGTAAGAGGTCTAATATTAATCAACCTCGTATTTATTTGATATCCTTTGAATCTAACTTTTGTTGCACGAGGCACTGGGCTATCTGTCCAAAAGTGTGAATGATCTCCTAGGTAGAAAACGCTTTTTGTACGTAACGACCGATCTATCGATCGAATATTAACTGGCGGACACCGTTTCGAAAAAATGCAACTTCAATGGAACTTTTTGTTCAAAACTGGTGTTGTGTCGTGTTATTGGTGGCTGGAGGAACATAACTGGTATTATACGGTGGCGGTTTTGCATACATATCGTGTGGGCTTGCTGATGCTGGCGCAGCTGAAAGAGGGAAATTCTGTTACAATTATCCTCAATAAAGTGATGTCCGGACCAGGGTTGCTATATGTGCGTCCCGCCAGGCCCCTTATCCTTTTCCGCCCCTCACCTAGCTGCGCTGCTAAGTCGGCCTTCGCTTCCCCCACTTTTCCGCTTGTGGGACCGGGTAGGAAAAATAACGGGTGCTCTTTTATTTCTTTCGCACTACGCGACGCTACGGACGGCTTGGTTTGGGTAAAGTTGGGACCAGTGATGGGAACTCTGTGGGCGCAGGACGTGAAAACTACCACCTCTCAGTCGTACCGTCTTCCCCTACTTTGCTTTCACCGCGCATGCGCTACACACAAGCGTACCTCAGCCTGACACGGACAGAGTAGAGGTACGCTTGTGTGTAGCGCATGCGCGGTGAAAGCAAAGTAGGGGAAGACGGTACGGCTGAGAGGTGGTAGTTTTCACGTCCAGCGCCCACAGAATTCCCATCACTGGTTGAGACCAGTGATGCCAGAAGCATTCAAAACTGGGTGGATTTTCCTCTCCTCCTTTTCCCCTTCCACTGGTCCCGTTCCACTACCATAAGCACACTCAAACGTCCCCCACTAAGACCGTAGACTAGTCACGTGACGTGTCGCGCAACGTGTTACATATTACTCTGGTCATCAGAGAGTTGGTCAGTGACGCCAGATTGGTTAAATCGAGGGGAATACAGTTCACCACCTCTTTGATTACCAGAATAATATGTAACACGTTGCGCGACACGTCACGTGACCAGTCTACGGTCTTAGTGGGGGACGTTGGAGTGTGCTCAGGAGTGGAATGGGATAGTGGAAGGGGAAAAGGAGGAGACGAAAATCAATCCAATTTTGGGTTGATCTGGCGACACTGGAGTTGGTAAACTGTATTCCCCTCCATTTAACCACGCGGTACGCATGAGCTTTCGTGGGAAGAATGGAGGAAGCGAAGGCTGGCTTAGAAGCGCAGATAGGGGAGGAGCGAATAGGTAAGAGGCCCGCACATGGCAACCCTAGTCCGGACATCACTGTAAGTGGCAAATTTTATCATTACAGTATTCTCGGAACGTATAATTAACCCCTTGTCGTACAATAACGATTCAAATTCGTGACGAACATTTCAAACAAAATCTATTGAATATGAATGTTATGCTTTTCATTTAAGACGACATAAAATTGTATTCTTGAACAATATTTTAGTATTAACCTGAAAGTGGTATACTGTTCTTAAAAATTCGATTAAAATTTATTAAAATACATTTAGGTATATAGTTCAAGATTACAAAACCCAAATGTTCAAAAGAAGTAAAAGAAATTTCATATTTGCAGTTAATTTTACTGGGGTCATGAAAGACCTCAGGAGACCATTACAGGTTTAAGCTAAATGTAGGCATATATTAGCACTAGGTTTACATAAAAATTGCGGGAGCCTAATCTTTTTAATTTGCGATTATTGAGATCGTAAAGATGCATCCATGACGAATTATTAAAACAATTTATTTATTTTAGGTATATATATGTTATGAAAAAATGGCTAAAAATTTGGATGGATATATTCTTGTTATCTTTGTGCAGTAATTTAAAATAGTCATATTTAATGTTCCCGTAAACCTAGCGTTAAATATAAATTTTCTTTTCTTTTCTGCAGCATTGTTAACGATAAAGAAGTTCTAATTATTGTAGCAGTTAAGAAAATCGTACGGCAAGGGATTGAAGAAGAATTAACCCTTTACTCTCTCGAAACAGTTCAAGATTTCCTTCCATCAACTCAGTGATCGAAAACAGAAAAATTTGCAATTGCTTGTTATGAACAAGCAGAAATTTGATCACTTGTATATGTAGTACAATAATTTATTTGTTCAAACTATTAAACTTAACGGACTCTCTCTAATTCTTTAGTATTTGATTTTAATACTCTATTATTTTCGTTGACTCGCACAGTCGTTCTCCATAGCATTTTATAGTCTCTCTCCCCTTCCATTTTTCGTCTTTTTCATTTTATGCAAACGTTTCTAAAAAATATTTATATGCATTTATCTCTAGTGTAAATATTTTGAATTTATTATCTTTTTCAGATTTTCAACTTTCACTGAACGTTTTTTATAAGTTTTTCAACGTAGAATTCGAATATGTATTTTTTTTCTTGCTTTGTGTTATTTTTAAAATACTAATTTTTTGAGAGACGTAAGAGTTGACTCTGAAGATATTTTGTCTTCTAATAGTAATGGTCGTACTGTTGTTTATTGATATAACAATATTATATGAACTCTTCCAGTCAGAATGATACAACGAAAACTAGATTTATAATTTTTTTTAGGACAACGGTTGGCTCTATTGTATGATTTAATTATTATTGATTTCCCTCTTCATTTACAAATTTAAAAAAACTTTATACGTATCTGCTAATATCAGCTGCTTTCGAACCTTATTCGCTTTAATCATTGTTTAAATATACTTATTTATATATGATATTAATCTTTTAGGTGAGGCAGATAAAATGTTGCAAGCTGTTTTTTCTAGAGTATTTCAGATATTAACTTGATTCATATTCAGCACACAAAAATATAGACAAACACACTAATAAATTAAAAGCAGCTTAACTCACAGTCCGAGTAGTTAAACAAACTGTACGACACTCGGTACAGCTGGTAAAGGATTAATGTTTCCGAGGGTAAAGGGCTAAAAATATAAAAGAGCAATAGTATTAACCGTATTATCCGTTCTTTTCTTATCATTTTCGTTCGATAAACACAACATTTGTAATAATCACCTGACATCGATGAATTTACAACGTAGTCTGACTGCGGTAGAACATTCGCGGGTGTGTGAATTACTTGTACAACATGAGGGACTTGTACGTCTGAAACAAATTAATAATATATCCAAAAATCAGGCTTGAATCACCCGCGTCGCATAGTGGTCAATTTTCCCGAGAACTTTGGTGTAAATTAATGTACAAAAATCCAAAACGAATTACCAAGACAACAAAACAATTCTAACAACATAATAAGAGTAATTTTTTTCAGTAAACATTGAATTTTCATTCATAGATTTGTTAATATTAAGCTCATAAGAACTACGTGTGAGAACCATGTTATTACTACAAGTTTAGTTAGAATATTATTTTTAAATGGAAAATAAATTTTGTAATGTTAGCGATTATAAGTACATTCTTGTAGATTTCTTCTTGAAGAGTGGTTTGTTTTAAATACGAAAAAATGTGGCCGTACCTACAGTCACTCCCATTAATATTCGGACACTCTTAAAAAGACGATAACTTGTTTAATATTGGACCATACGGCTTGGACTTTTTTGAGAATAATTAGTTTACTACATGACGTGAAAAAGAAATTTTTAAACAATTGCAATTGGTCGGTATTGCAGAGAAAATACTAAAAGTTGTGTTTTACAATTTTTTTATGTGGCTTATATTGAAAATTTAAAACATCCATTTTGTAGATCTGTATCAATTGTATACATTTACACATTTTCATCCAATTTGGATTACGTGGTAAACAGCGACTGGCAGCGAATGACGTAAGAATCCTTCGATTTATTACAGTTTAAGGCCGAAAATTGTGAAAAGCTGCAATTTTTACCATCTTCAAACAGTTGTAGCTCATTGCAACGTTCGCCGATTTTGGTGAAATATTCAGAGTGTATACAGTTGACAAAGATCTACAAAACGTATTTATTGAATTTTCAATATGGACCCACATGAGTTTAGTATTTTCTTTGTATTCCGACCAATTACATTTTTTCAAAATTTCTTTTTTTCAACGTGTAGTAAACTAATTGTTCTAACTTCTAAAAAAATCCAAGTCATATGATCCAATATTAAAAACGTAATCGTCTTTTAGAGTGTACGAATATTAATGGGAGTGACTGTACGTAGAAGTTCGAAAAAGAATCCATGTTTGGAATCAGGTCCTAAAAATTTATATTGTCAACAATGACAATAGTTTCCACGTCGCAAAAAGACGCAGAAGACAATTAATACAGGTTTTAGAGGCTTGCACCTTTTTTTTTATAATTGAAAACAGTTACTCCTCAGAAAAAAAAGAATATACTAGTCATGCCTAATATTAGAAAATTTATTTTTTATTTAAAAAAGGTATTCAAGCTGAAGTTGTAGTAACAACGTAGTTGAGGGCTTCTCAGCTTTTATTTAAAAAAAAAAACTGCAGTGGAGAAAATTGAAGAAAACGACTATTTACATACAACATATTATAATTTTGTATTTTTACTTGTAGCAGCTTTGACGATTGACTTACAATGACTCACATGAATGGAACCAATGTTAGTGCAACATCAGAACATTGCGTCGATGAAAGGGGTTGGCAAAAATTTTTTTAATTCTTTGTCGTTTGCAATGTATACGTTACACTCTAAATGAACTAAACGATACAAAAATATAATAATATTTATTGTTAACAAATAAATATAACAATTAACAACAAAATATGTGCTTTTTGAGCTCACACAATTATTGGCCCACGCTCTCAAGAAATCAATGATAATAACATTGTTGATTGAAAAGTCGGTTTTTACCTCCAGTAGTTCAGAGGTTTCTATATGTATTTTTTCGCAAACTCTAATCGTCTTCTTCTATTAATAGCACTCACAAGTGGTTTCCATCTGGCGACGCGATCGTGACACTAGTTCTTCCTAAGTATTCTTCGTACTGTTTCGATTGAAACAGTTTTTCCGCAGAATTTTCTAACAACCATTAGTAATTCTAAGTGCACTTATTTTTGGGTCTTCTTTTACTTTTCGTATTGTAAAACGTTCTAAAGAGTTTACAATTTTCTTTCTACCACGTCCACACTCATTTTCTAAATTTCCTCCATTCTCATACTTTTTAATAATATTTCTCACCGTACTAAAGCTTCTTTTTATAATTTTTTCCAATTTCTCGATGTAATATCTCGTTTCCAATTTAAAATTACAATATTTCTAACTTCTACACTTGCTTCTATACTTTTATTCAACATCGCTATAAATTCTCGAGCAGTACGTTGTACTTCGACATTCAACAAGGCACTGAGCATTCTATTGCTATTCCTACACAAAAAAGGTAGTGGGTGGAAAAAGTATTCGTTGAAAAGTGTACGAATAATTTTCACACCCACTGTAAACAGATCAATACTGTCTCCGTACAGTATATAAACATTTGGTGGTCATAATATTCGATTCGTGTCACTGAAAGTAGACTGTGCGAATAATTTTGAGATCTCGAAAAAGCACATATTTTGTTAATATTCGTTATATTTATTTGTTAACAATAAATATTAATATATTTCTGGATTGTTCAGTTAATTTTCAGTTAATGTTGTAAACCAGGCAGTTCCAAGCATTAGCTCCGAGGCTATTAGAGCTTAGTTCTTCCCCCACTCTTAGACTTTATCGTTATAATGTATAGTAGTGGGAAGCTCCGCGCGGCGTTCGCAGCACTCACTAATTCTACGGCTGCACGTAGTAGTGGGAAGAGATTCGATGGTGGGGAGCTTGCAGTTCTCGGTGGGGAATACGTTGGAACTCCCTGTTGTAAACGAAAGAGAATTTAAAACAATTTTTCCCAACAGATTAATCGACGGTTTCTTTTATAAATATAGTTCTGCGCCAATAATTCTGGGAGTCAAATAAAAATAAAACACTACCCTAAACTTTGAACAGGAAAATTCACTGTATAAGTCATTAACTTTAAACTATCAAATCTTTAGAACAATTGTAATTTAAAATCGCTAATGCACGCATCATGAACAAATCACAATACACGAGATGTAGCCGGACGAGTGGTACAACCGGACAGGGGATGATTCTACATGTAAAAATAATTCGAACAAAAGGAATAACATTCTATTTATTTGACGGCCCGTCTTCGAGAAAATCGTGTTCAAAGATCCGTTGGGTTCGCGTGTTTTATTACTGAACCTACCACATCCGGTCAAATGACCGGTTGTACATTTCCTATTTTACAATAATTAAAATTATAAAGATACCTTCATCGGAATTGGCTCAATAAAGTTCTTTGTTAAATCGCATATTCTCATAAAAATGGCAGAAAATCTAAATAAATTAAATCTTGTTAATTTTATAAAACAACACATGCTAGTCAATTTTAATTCTCGGTAGGTTAAGTGTTAGTATACACAGGAAGTAGAATTGGTTGGTCATGATCAGACACCTCAGACGATTCCTATCTAACACTAGGTTTACGGAACTCGTAAAACTGACGGGTACTAATATTTTGAATTTACGATTATTGAGATTGTAAAGGTGTGTCCATAAAGAATTATTCAACAGATTTATTTCTTTGAGTATACATTATGAAAAAAAATGGCTGAAAATGTGGATAGACACATTCTTGTTGTTTTTATAAAATAATGTAAAATAGTCACTTTTAGTATTGCGTAAATCTAGCGTTAACCCTCTGTCTACCAAGCGGGTCCATTGGATCCGACTGTATGTAGATACTGCGGTTATTTAAACTTTTAAAATTCTTGGGATCTTGTCATTGCATAACTTTGTTACTTTTCTTATTTTTTATTATTTAAAGCTAAAAGTTTTTTTTATATTTACTACGTTTTGTGGTATAAATTTTCTATCGCATAATGAAAGTTTTTTTACGGTAGACAGAGGGTTAAGCACGCGTATTCGTTACATTTTCAAACTCGATTTTCTCGGAAACGAAGCCACGTACGAAAAAATTATATTCCACATTTTCGATTCATTTTGCCATGTAGAATCGCCCCATATTTGGTTATACCACGCGTCCGGCGACAGCCTGTGCAGTAAAAATCAACTTTCTTTTTATTTTATTTTTTCCATCAGGTTTTCGGTACTTTTTGCCACTATGCGTCCTTGGAGATTCGCAACGTATCACTTTCTCGCCAAAATCAACAGGTTTCAACGTGAACTGTGACCTTCTCATCGGCTGAAAATAACGTGCGACCCTGTAATAAAATAATATCGGCCAGTTCCATGAACTTTTAGTACAGTGTATTTGAAAATACCCCGGTCTGTACCATTAAGAGAAACGCATCGTTTATAGGGGACGTTTCAGGAAGTAGGTCGATATTTTTTATCACGGGCTAACGTACCGTTTTATTTCTATATAAACGGCACACACTAGCGCGCTAATAATAACGCAACTGTAAGACAGAATACTATTTTTAACGTACTAATGGGAAGGAAAGTGTTCGCTCGTATTCAAACACCAAAATGTCATTTATTGTGCAGACGGTACAATAGAAAGCGCTTATCTATGCCTTAAAATTGTCTTCCTCGCGAGTCTTATATTTAATAGTCGTATAATGTTGCTTAGATGTTTATCATAGTAATTCGTTGCCAAGAATATAAAAAAAAATATATATATAATTGTTCATGTATACATGAATAGAGGCCTATATAAAATTATTCTCATGGAATGTTTATCGTCCCTCGACTGTGTATAAACATATTCTTTTGAGCATCGACAGTTCTGATATGCCACTGTTCTGTATTAATAAGGTTCATGTAACATTGTCGATCGCAGTGTTCGTTGTGTCAGTGTATCGTGGATGACTATGGATAGTCATCCCTAATTTGAGGATGATTCTATGTACTATAATGTATGAAGAAATTGTGGTAGAGGCTTCGTTTTCAAATGATTAATAATTTATAAACCGACAACAGTGTGTAAATTACTGGGATACTAACCGTAACCATATAACACTACATATTATTGCTTCCAAAAATTCATGCAAAAATCGTTGCACAAATTGTTTGCTCGTAGATAGTTCTATAGGTGCCAAATTTTAATGTTTACTACACAGTGTACTATACTAGAAAATACACGCAAGCACAAAACTAACATTGAAATTACAGATTAAAGAGACAGCTGCAATTTAATTAGGAAATGCAAACTGTCTTCTACAAGAGAGACGTTTTTATCATTATAACTCTTTTTTTATAGGAACAAAATTATAGAAAAGTTTTATACAAGTGTGTACTATTTAAAGGTATAAATTTCATTACGCAATGAATATTATTATACGAAGAAAGAAATTTATCAAAGTTTTCTGTTCTATTCAATCACGTTTGCGATTCGTTTAGGTTCTCCTATATTGAGGAAAACGAGATCCGTTGATGTATAATATATTAGACGCAATGTTGCAAACACTTGCAAACAGGAAAATTGCAGTGCTTGATACTCAAAATTGTGCACGTGTGACTAACTTATAAATTTTTAATTATTCGTGTCTTAGAATATGTTATTCTTATTTTTTACTGTCATGTTTATGCTAGATACTTAATTCTGTTCATGCGGCTTTCATATTTTATATGATGCTTGTATGCTTTCATATCTTTTAATCAAATACCATACGCTGTAGTCTAGTCTGTGAACTCGTCATGTGATCTTAAAAAGGGAAAAGACTACAGTAATTCGTACAGAAGATGTTCAACTTCGTTAAAACACATACAACTTATGAGTACTAAATAAAATGTAAATTCTTTAAGGAGAATATTTAATAGACTAAATACAACTTATAATTATTATCAGACAAAGTATAAAAACCGCATCTCGACCGAGTAAAATATTTATAAAAACAATTTCTCGTGTTTCTGTCATGGATGTTACAAATCAGATAACAACGATTATTTATGAGATAAAAAATGAAAGTTTCATCAAGATGTATGAACAGTGTATGCGTTTCGCAATAGGAATAGTCGTTGACTAGACTCACGTCACAATTCCGGGAGACACTAATCAACGATAACGTGGAAAACGTTGCAGCTATCGCAATTCCGTTGTACCCGATTAAATCGTCGCGGCACCCATAAAACTTTCCATTTTCTATCATAGCGAATATCTCATATACTAATAGTAACCCTCATAGTAATAAGGTTGGAAGCTACGCATTTTTGTGCGTGTATACATAGGAAAAGCGAGGTATCGACTAACATCTTAAAAAAAAGTCTGTGTATCCTACAATCACAGGGGATTATCGTGTGTAAAATAATACCGGAGAGTGGAGGAGGCGATGTAATGGAATCAGGCCTTGGATGCTCCTACAAACAATTATATGATCAAGTACCGTTTAAAAAAAAAATCACATTCTATGTAGTATTCAGAATCAGGGTGTGTAGTGTTCGAGATGTATTGTGTGGAAATGCTACAGCTAATTTCTACACCGTGTGCAACTACAATAATTACGCTGTTCAACGTATGTACATATTTGGATTTGCAACTTTCAGTAAACGCTTATGGTAGATTTTCTCGTGTATAGTTTTTCAGAAAATCATTTTCGAGAAATCACGCTAATTTACAACTTTGGAGACGTCTTGTGGTTTAACGGTAATAGTTATATAGTTCTAACATGTATGCTAGTGGACTGTTCTGTACAAGATGATATAGTTTAATATTATATTATGAAAACATGGTTAAATAACTGGTAAAGATGAAAGAGCATCTGAAATTCGTCGATTTGCGGATATTTTTCATATTTATTTTAAAATATCAACAGGTGAGAAACGTCTAATTATAGTTCGCGATAAAGTAAATCTTTGACCTTCAACAGAACACGATTTTTATTTCTCAAATACAAAAGAAATTGTATCGTATAGGTGTATCACGCCGGCAGTGACACCCTACTATTGAATTTTTTAGTTATAAATTATTTAATTATTTAATTTACGTATAATAATATTTCCCTGAAAGTCCTAGCGACATAACTACCACTGTTAACCAGTTCGATGCTCGCTACGATGAGAGAGCATAATCAAAAAAAGTCAGTGTTTTATATGATACATATTATTTATATATTATATCTTATAAATATAAGAGGACTGAAAATGTATTTTTATCACCGGAGATCTTAACTTCTCAATTTTAGTTTCATTAAATAAATTGCTTTGATTATACCCATTTTTGTGGGCGATCAACGTGTTAACTCTTTGGGGCACGCTGGGAATAAAAGTGTCCCACCTTTTTGATGCACCGTAATGCATGGTGGGACATTTTTAGTCCTACCTAGAAATATTGCAATAGCTGCATGCGCATAGGTTTATATATCGTATTATTTACATAAAGCAGTTGGTAATATCTTCAACAAATGTTACAAATGTATTCACTTGTGTTGGCAACATTCAACATGCCAATACAGGTTCATCTATTGTTGCAAGCGAAAGGTTTATTGTGACAATCTTCTTTTCCTGGTTTTATGTGAAAAATCGTAGAAGTTAATTTTTATAAAAATTAGTTCTATATAAACAAGCGAAGAGTTTTATAATAAAAACTAAAGCTTAAATTTGTTTGTAAATTATGAAAGTATGGTGGGACTTTATTTGTCCCACCATGCAACTTGGGAAGTAATACCAAAAAACATATTTTTATTTATTGTTTATGTTCAAATATTCTTAAAGGTCAATGTGCCGTAGGATTTATTAGTCAAACATTAATAGATAATAACGCACCAACTGAATCTAACAATAAGTCATTATCAATCCAAATAAGCAAACACAACCGTAACGTTTCATTAGAAATAAGAAGACAAGATTCAAAACATCTACCAGAACGTTCGTCTCGTTAACGATGTGTGCTTTGTAGTACAAAAAAAGGAAGTTCAAACACTATGGTCTTGTACTGTGTGCAAAGTGCCTCTGTGCTTAGGGAAAAGGATGTGCTTTATTAAGTACCATTCATGAACCTATGTGGCACGGTGGGACTATTTGAGTCCCACCCTATAACAACAAATTTAATTAAAATATTACTATTTTTTTGTTTTTACATTATGTGATATCTTTATTAATAAAAATATACCAATTATGTTTCAGGAGAGGTAAGGCGTTGGAGGGATGGGAAGAGGAGAGGAGAAGGTTTTACGAGAGTAAGGGGTGGAGTATAGAGGAAGTAGAGGAGTTGAGGAATGAAGGTCGACTAAAGGGGGAAGAGCTGATAAGAAAGGAGAAAAGTATACATAGGGAGGAAAGGTGGAAAAGGATAAGGGAGTCGAGGTAGAATAGGCGGTATAGGGTGGTAAAAGGAGAAGGTGTACCAGGCTACTTGAAGAAGAATTGGGAGGAAAAGAGGTGGCAATTGGTAGCGGGATATAGATTAGGGAGTAAAATGAAAGGGGGAAGGTATTGGGAGGAGGAAGACAGAAGGAGGTGTAGGATATGTGGGAGAGGGGTAGAGTCGTGGGAGCATATATGGGAGGAATGTACCAATTTTGTTTCATTTAAAACGCAGTAAAATTTCTATGCAACATGGGTCTATTTTATTATCTGAAATCCTGTGCCGCAAAGAGTTAAACAGATCGGGATCCGTATTCAGCTCGTGAAAATTTATCAGAAGCGGTTTCTCAAAGTTGCATACCCGAGATAGACGTGAAAATTAGTTGCAGAGTGTAATTGAAGACTTGATCGTATGATGGGACAACGATACCGTCGGGATAAAGTTACTTGTATATGTAGAAATATATACTCACGTTCGTAAACTGTTCCTTGATTACGTCTACGATATCGCCGGCAACAAATGCAGCATAGACACGATATGCAGAATACTATCACCGACACCACTATTATGGCAACCACAATGACGGTGGCACCGGCCCTGCAATAAAACAACGAGAACTTTGATTCATGTAATAAATTCAACGTTGTGCCGTTGTGAGTTAATTAGTTTCTTTCAATACCATGACGCCATCCTCGCGAATTGGTAGGCATCGCAGCAATAAACCTGGTTTCTTTCGATGTCGTAGCAACAGTAAGATTTGTCCGATGAGTCCAGAATCCCTGGACACGACTTCAGAATCTCTTCCAGAAAGTTTTGTTCTCCCACTGAACATTGCATCCCTGAATAAGATAATACAGGATGCTCGTTTTAACCGTTCAATGGTGTGAAGGGTTTATTAGGATTTATGGTCAAACTATAGAAAAGCTACATTCCCCTCCTATTTCGATGATTTAACACGTTGATCGCTCACTCAACAATCACAAAAATTATACAAAATCAAAGCAATTCATTTCACAAAACAAACACTGAGAAGTTTAGTTTTCTGATATTAACACTAGGTTTGCGGAGCACTAAAATTAATTATTTACATTGCTTTATAAAAATAATAAAATTGTATTTACTTAGATCTTCAGCGAATTTTATTGTAACATGTACACAAAAAAACAAAGCTATTTAATAATTCCTCACGAATGCCTCCTTACACTCTCAATAATCGTAAATTAAAATATTTTTGAATCCGTCATTTTGACGGGCCCCGTAAATCTAGTGTTAATTATTGATAGTAAGCTAATTTGGTACACCCGATCAACTAACGTAAAAATTCATTTTCAATTCTTTGTAAATAATTTCGTCACCCAGATATCAGTGACATGGCGATCAAAGTGTTAATATTTATTATATGCGTAATAAGGTGTGCTTATTGTTTATCTTAGGTTTTGTTATTTGCGCGTTGGTGGCACCGCGCGTGATAGTATCGGTGGTCACTTAAATAGTAGCGTTTAAACACGGCGATCGAATGAGTTTAAAGGTCCTGTGCAAGACTGCTAATGCGAGGCGTCAAGAAATCTGCATTTCGCATGAATTTTTTCATGTATGGTCAGATCGGGTCACGGCCGGCTGTCCGAGTCGCTCATGAACCTAATCACAACCACCTACAAATCCGTGAGTTAGTAATCTTCCGACAAGTTCATCAAAAATTCTATTAGATTTGTCGATGAGGGATTAGATTATTGGCAAACTTGTCGGAAAGCTACAACCTCAACAATTTCAAGTTGGTTTGGGGTAGGATCGTAAGGGGGCAGAGGGCGGACCAATGCTGGATTAGCCAATAAGCACAGTAAGCATGTGCTTAGGGCACCAGAAGAAGGGTGGCACCATACAAATTTTCGGAATTTTATGTCGCTTACATAGTAATATTTCTAAGCGCTTACGTGCATGTGTGTACGAGTGGAAAGAGCGACAGAATAGTGGAAAGGTGAAATTCAGTAATGAGTAGACTGCGGATTACATACAGGGTGTCCCACATAAATGGGAACACCTAAATATCTGTCGTATTTACAGTCCTATCAGAAAACTTCAGAGGACAAAGTGACACTATTGCAGGGGGCAAATATAATGGTAAAGAAAAAAAATTTTAATGTCGTGTTTTTGAATGAAATTTTAAGGTCACCGGTTTTTTTAAATGGAACAGTATATTCTTTTAAAATAGCATGATAGACAATAAAAGACTGAATTTAGTGGATACCACATTTTTGACCTTGGAATGATCTTGAGCAAGAATAATCATGTTGGAGCGGATAAAATCTGGAAGTTTAAAACTTACGTGTTTCAGCAAATTTTACGCGTTGTTTACGGCGGGTTCACCTATATATATCATAATAAATGTTCGAAATGTTGACCATCCTCATTTATGCAATATTGCAATCTTGCATTAAATGATCTGTAGGCATTGTCGATTTCCTGAGACGTAATTGAAGCACATGCTGCAGTAATCCTTAGCCGCATATCCTCTGGCGTTGTGGGTTTATCTTTGTACACAATACATTTTATCTTGCCCCATAGATAAAAGTCCAATGGTGTCAGATCCGGAGAACGGGCTGGCCATAGAATTGTTCCTCGTCGCCCAATCCAGAATCCAGGATGTTTCGTATTTAGCACCGTTGTAGCAACTTTAGAATAATGCGTTGGACAACCATCATGTTGAAACCACATGCGCTCCCGATCGAATAACGTAATTTCTTCTAAAAGGCCCGACAAATCCTGGCGTAAAAATGCAACATACTTTATACCAGTAAAAGTTCCTTGTATAAATTCGATCGACGTTCAATTACGTCTCAGGAAATCGACAATGCCTACAGATCATTTAATGCAAGATTGCAATATTGCATAAATGAGGATGGTCATCATTTCGAACATTTATTATGATATGTAAAGGTCAACCCGCCGTAAACAACGCGTAATATTTGCTGAAACACGTAAGTTTTAAACTTCCAGATTTTATCCGCTCCAACATGATTATTCTTGCTCAAGGTCATTTCAAGGTCAAAAAGGTGGTATCCACTAAATTCAGTTTTCATCGTCTATCATGCTATCGTAAAAAAATATACTATTCCATTTAAAAAAACATCGGTGACCTTGAAATTTCATTAAAAAACACGACAAAAAATTTTTTTCTTTACCATTATATTTGCCCCCTGCAATAGTGTCACTTTGTCCTCTGAAGTTTTCTGATAGGACTGTAAATACGACAGATATTTAGGTGTTCCCATTTATGTGGGACACCCTGTATATGCATTTATGACAAAAATGAGTTGGTGTAATTTAAAACAGTAAAATCATTAGAAGAATTTGAAGACACTTTTCCATTGTTTTCAACTCGTTAACCCTCTGTCTACCGTAAAAAAAACTTTCATTATGCGATAGAAAATTTATACCACAAATCGTAGTAAATATAAAAAAAAAACTTTTAGCTTTAAATAATAAAAAATAAGAAAAGTAACAAAGTCATGCAACGACAAGATCCCAAGAATTTTAAAAGTTTAAATAACCGCAGTACCTACATACAGTCGGGTCCAATGGACCCGCTTGGTAGACAGAGGGTTAAACATAGTAAGAAAGAAATTAAATTTTTATTTCACCCCAGTTTATTGCAATTCAGGTATTAAGTTTTTATTTTGCATAAAGTTCCGCAGTCTAGTAATGAGCAAGGAAAATTCGAACTTTTGTTAAAAACACTTTCTAGTCTGATTATCGAAAGTGCCTAAGAAATGGTACCTGCCTCCTGCATTGCGTTAAGTGATCCTGTGTGAGAGGTGACTTAAAGTCTTTAAATTGCTTAGGGCATCTGAAGTTCTCAATTCGACACAGGACCATACTGGCCATACATACAGAAATCCATGCGAAACGCGGATTTCTTGCCGCCATGTGCAGTTGTGCGCGGGACCTTTAAGCTCGCACAATCCTTGTTTATAAACAGAACATAACCGGTCGGCGGCGGGCAACCAATGCTGACGCCTACGCTGCCGCAGACGCACAACTATAGGCGGAAGTTAATGCGCTAGTGCCGGCAGTTTTTCGCGAGTATCTCGAAAACTAAGCAAATCCACACCTTATGTGTATAAGAAAAAGTTGTTCGAAATGTCAAGGTTTACAACATATGCAAAAATCATCGAAATCGGAGGAGAAGCAGGTTTTCTGCCGCTTCGCCGAATTTATAGCATTCGGTATGAATGTACATACGTATAGGAATGAGTGACTCATCTACAGGGGAGAATCATGCAGGACCGGCCGAAGCCAGATCTCGTTCACAACTGTGATGAAACTGGTGTTTTTTACTAACATTATGAATTACTTAAATCTTAAAAACTACTAAGCAGTTGGCCGACAATTTATTGTTTGCGATAAATTATAACTTTTCCATTCCTGCTAATTATTAACTTTTATGATAAGAGTTAAGAAAAACAATTGGTTTCATTTTATTGAGCAGCCTTTCTACATACTACAGATTGCTTTTTTGACATTTGATTTTTACCAATAGTGGCCTTTGTTATAGTACAAAAACTCAGCGTGGCCGGTACTGCGTGATTCTCCCCTACTAAAATGTTTGTTAATATATGTATAATGTTATAATTGGTCAGTCTTTCAACACCTTCTTTATAATTACATTTATAATGTATCGCTTCTACTTGCTCGATATCATGCTAATCGTTGCAAAAAGATATTCAATCAACCTAACCAATCGTTTATTATATTTAATTATTCATAGTGAACAATATTTTCATGATTGGTAAAGACAAATACAACGATAGTGGCCTGCATGCATAAATAAGATATTAATGAAAGCGTGATTTTAGGTGAGGTATTTACGTCGGTTATCTGTAGGTGTGGAACACATTTTCTGACAATCCTTATGGTTATTGTTTAAAATTGTTCCAATTTATTATGAACGCAATTTTGCATGAATCACCAACATGGTTGCATATTGGGATTATTTTATAAATTTCTCATCGTAGTAAAAATATTCAGTAGTACATAATATCGTAGTAATACAGTATTTCATCCGGCACAAGTCGAAAAATAGTATTATCTGAACGTTAATTGTCGCCGGCCGGACCCGTGGTGGCGACGATTATCGATGAACTACTGTATTCAGATTTTAAAGACCGTTTATTTTTAACGTTTCCTCTTACATTCCGTTCATTTTTTTTTAATCATTATCTACCGGAAAGGGAGGAGCGGACGTCGTACTTATCGATATCTCGAGTGTGATGCGTCTAACTATGCGTTGTGTGTGTATCTTTAACAGTGTTTTGTAACAGATCGAGAACGAAATGAAGTTGTTAAATGTCTTTCATTTTATGTGTGCATGTTACGTAATATAACCGATCAATTTGTTAGACCAATTTATTAGCTATTTCCGAAGATTTTTCTTATGCACACATACATAAACACTTACGAATGAATATATTTAATATTTATAACTTTAGCTAGTTCTTGGTCTTTAGAGTACTTAATAGCGCACACAAGCCTCATTTTTATCTTGGATTAATCTATTAGAACAAATGATAGAAATCGAGATATCGAAACACAAATTTCAAGGTGTATAAACTTCTTTTACAACGAAAGTTTATTTAACAAAATTAGTCGCAATTGCCTCTGTCACTCTTTTTTCAATGATTCATAAGGTTGCACATTCCGTTAACATAAAAACCTTTTGTTCTTTTTTTTCCTTTTAAATATTATCGTTTTTTCCTCATCGTTATCACTTACCAGAAAAACACTACCTGGTAAATACGCGAAAACCCTGTACTACAGGAAAACTCGTACAAAATTTGCATTGGTTAGTGTTAATAATAATTTTGCGCATCCGTCATGAGATTCAAAAGACAAAAATGATCTCGCGTATCAGTATAAACGCATGTCGCACTGTAATGCTGATGTAAAAGCATTGTTTGATGTTTATCAAACAAATTCGGATTTAGAAGCCAAAAATGTTTAGTATACACGTATAGGACGCTGTAGCCTAATTCCCCAACTGATATCTGATGCCAGCGTTAAACAAGTCGGCGTTTCTTCATAAATAGTTCAGTCAACCCAATCTCAGAATGAAATGCATTCGCAAGTGATCAATTTTATTTTTCATAGCCAACAGAATTCAATCGGTTGTAATTAGAACCTCATCAAGTGCAAACGTCAGAATCTATATTTTCGTAACGGTATGCATTCCTTCTGTTTGTGACAAATCTTGGACGTTCTCACAGTGCAAAATATGTATTCGCTAATCAAAAATAATACTCTAAAAATAGAAAAATATTGTATTTGTTATCCAAGGATTAAATCCAAATTCCACAATTTGATTAATCTTGGATATCTACATTAATTTTTATTATATGGAAAAACATTTGCAAAAGTTTGCGTGTTGTAGAAAGAATCATGCTAGTGAGGGAAGTGTGGTCGTGAAATGATACATGTCTCTCTAGATTTTTTGTTTCGCATTAATTGTTTTAATCACTTTGGTTTGCGATTGTAATGAAACGAATAATGGCGAGTAACGTTGGACGGCATCAAAATAGATTACATCTGTTACAACTATAATTATTCGAACATTCAGGGATATCTATACAAGCTTCATGAGCCCATTCTTGGCAACTCGAGCGTTGACTACAATCTTTATCAGTGCTCTCTAAGCGAATGCTGTTCCTTTAGCAGCAACATCCGGTGAAATGACTCTGTTTTGAATAACTCTGAAGGCCCACGGTTATTTCATGGCTTATGACTCATTCGTTTCGTTGAATTGTTTGCCACTGTTAATTTTGTTCTCCATCCTTTCACGATGAAACCGTTTCAAATAGCTTACAAAAGTGATGCATTGGAGCCTGATAAACCCGAATACATATGTAGCTCATCACTTCCATATTGATTGCAAGTTTATATTGTGTTTAAATTAATTATTTACTTATCTATCCAACTGAAAAAGTATATTTCGCATGTACGTTCTTTGATTATTGAATATAACTTTGCATAGACTGTATCGATCAAATATGTGTTTAAAAGGGGAAATTGTTTAACAATTATCAAATTCTTTAATAGGAGTAGAAAAATCGCTAAATAGTTAAAAACGGTAATAATTAATCAATTCAACAGGTAACAAATATATTTACACAAATTGTCGGGAGGTACTTTTACATCGTTTAAAAGTCCAAAATCTGAATTTTTACGATTGGTGATGGGGATAACTTAAAAAATTTCTTGAAAATTATGTTGATATACAGTCACTCCCATTAATATTCGTACACTCTTAAAAAGACGATAACTTGTTTAATATTGGGCCATACGACTTGGAACGGAATAATTAGTTTACTACATGACGTGAAAAAGAAATTATAAAACAATTGCAATTGGTCGGTATTGCAGAGAAAATACTAAAAGTTGTGTTTTACAATCTTTTTATGTGGCTTATGTTGAAAATTTAAAACATCCATTTTGTAGATCTGTATCAATTGTATACATTTTCAAATTTTAAATCCTTCGATTTGTTACAGTTTAAGGCCGAAGATTGTGAAAAGCTGCAATTTTTACAATCTTCAAACAGTTGTAGCACATTGTAACGTTTGCCGATTTTGGTGAAATATTCAGAGTGTATACAGTTGACTCAGATCTACAAAACGTATTTGTTGAATTTTCAATATGGATACACATAAAACAGTTATAAATAACAACTTTTAGTATTTTCTTTATAATTCCGACCAATTACAATTTTTTCAAAATTTCTTTTTTTCAACGTGTAACAAAGTAATTGTTCTAACTTCTCAAAAAAAATCCAAGTCACATGATCCAATATTAAACACGTGATCGTCTTTTAGAGTGTACGAATATTAATGGGAGTGACTGTATGTAGTTTTATAAATTTTGTTTAAAATTCTTTTCCATATCTCTTATGTTCATGAGATATTCGACGAGAAAAAAAAACTGAATTTTGTAAAGGAGGGATTTTACCCCCAAAGCCGTATTATGGCACGAGAAAAATAGATTTGTGGCACGGATGACTTACTTTACCTGCACATAAAGTTTCGCCATTTTCTGAATTTTCAGGTTCCCTAACTCCGCTTGTTAATATCAACGCGCAGTTTATCAACATTTTATGTAAAATAAAATCTCTCTGAATTTATTCATAAACAAAAAATATATCTTTTTGTTCAATAACTGAAAACTTTAATGCACTTAGGCACACTACAACTAGGTATAAGAAAAGATTGTATGCAATTTAAAAAATTGCGGCGGCTTTGAAATTTTCGAAAGTTGGAAACACTCATACTTTATTGGGTCACCCTGTATACTAATTTTAAATAGTTTATAGGCACAAAATTGTTAAAATAATTACAGGATGTTGCTCACATGCAGTAATTATCTTATTTTCAATAATGTCTAAACATTTGTTGGAGCAGTGAGTATGAGTTCGAAAAAAGTGATAACAGAGTTTAATGTGAGATTAAATGAGTCATCATTTCGATATCTTTATTATATTTATAATAGTTTAATATCAACTCTAACCACGTCTAAAATAATTATATATTTTTAACTATTCAAAATTTTGTCAATTATATATAAAGTATCTTAAGAAACAAGTTAATTTTTTCACAACAATTTTATATTTTTATGACCGATTGCTTTGCAAAAATATCGTATTTTTATAAAAATTTCAGAAAATAACTATTATGTTATTCTTGTAAAATACAATTCACGCAAAGATTAGTATGCATAAATAATGTCGAAGTTATGAAAGAAGTAGTCGGAGATAAACGCTAAGAACTGTCTGCAATATCGTCGTCATAATCGCTAAATATCATACTAATCAATTCTGAGAAGACATTCACTTTTCACTGATAAACGAAGGAAGTTATTCTACAGAAATTTCGATTTCATTTTAAACCAGATAAGAACAATTATTATCTTAAACCGACAACTAAAAATTTAAAAAATATATGAAACGTTGATATTCTGAGTCAAAATTGACCTGAACACCATTGTCCGGAGCTTATGTGCATCTATTCGAAAAAGTTTGCGAAATAATTCTACAGTACACACGTTCGCATTCAGTGCCTACGACACCGTATTCAGATCGAAAGACGTGATACAATAGTATTAAAATGATAATTAATTATAATTTATCATTTATTTCACAGAATTAATCATCCGCCAAATTCCATTCACTCGAAACAGGTATTCGAAGGCTATATGATATAGCAAAGTATGCGAAAAAAAAAAATAAGGTATATGGAAGTAATCTTGAATATAAACTGTTTATATCTAATATAAACAGATGAAATTTTATATATACTTTGTGTAAATATACACGCCGCGTATATTTTTCTTATTAAAATAGAATTCGTCCAAAAAATTTACTTCGCAGAAGCGGCATCCCTCGAAACCGATTTTTCATATTATTACCTCCTGTAAATATAGGCTGGGACAAAGAAAAAGACTCGAGGAACGTGAAGCGTAGCGATGTATCAATCAAAGTTCAAATGCTACGTACGTATTAGCATGTTAACGAGTCACGATTAATGGTGCACAAAGCCACTGAGCATATACGGTTGCCGATTAATACCCATAATAAATATTGCACTTACCATAAGATAATCCCGCGTGAACGGATATAAGCAGTAGCAAGGTGGTGGCTCGCAACATTTTCAACGATTTCAATATGAAAGAACTCGGTCTGATTTTCAAGAAAATCTTCTATAAAACTTGACTGTAATAAGAAATATTGAGCTTTACTTAACGGCTAGACAAATAGCAAGAACACTGCAACTTGCGCGGACTGTTAAATGTTTCCTCGAATACGAATATGAGTCAGAAGATGTCAGATTCGTCGCTATTGACTGTTGCGACACCTGGTGGATGAACTGCACATCACTGTAGTCACGTGTTGCTGTCGGTTCCCTATTACTGCATTCAAATGTCGATCAATAAGTATATTTTCATCTTGAGTTTATTGTATAACAAATTTATCATTTGTCACACTCATATGAATATTTCGGTATGAACTAATTTCATTAGTTTCTCTTCGCTCTATTTTGTATTAGAATTGGTAAGAATTAAGTTTATTTAAGAAGGTAAATATCGATTTTCTTAATTTTGTATGCTTAGCGTGCTATAAAAATAAGAAAAATACTTTTCCTTTTATAATTCTAGCTCACACCATAATCATAATCATACTCATAATCATAATCACAATCCTTTTTCTTTTTTCATTTCAGCCAGTTTTTTAAGTTTTTTTAAAGGAACCTTGTTCAATGACATGTAATTCAGTCAGTTTTTATTATTTTCACTTGAAAAAAATTGTGAACATTCGTAAAACGTAAATAAATATATATGTAAGATCTCTATATTTGTTGCAAAAAATCCCTAAAAGACCGAAAAATTAAATTGTAGACTAGAGCACCCCCTTAGTACAATCTGCCACCTTGACCGGAACATCCGGCAGAAACAGCGGCAAAATAATTCAATTACCGTGATGAATTTAATTATCCGCACAAGATATTTCGAAGATGAAAGAAAACAATTGCAGCAGAAAGGAATTCCACTCTGATTACAGATTCTGAAAAATCTGACGGTTTGACCATCATACTAATAAAATAAACTAGCATTTCGATATAGGTTATGCGATGATGACGCCACCAAGCCGTTGCATGTTGCAATGCCCTTTTAGCGCCAATTTCAAAACATATTAAAAAATCTTTATGATCTCGCTTCATAAAACGAAGTATTTACATATACATATTCCATATTATATTTTTATTACAGAAAATCATAAATAAATACATACGTACAGGAATGCATGTTTATATGTATATACATACACATTTACATAAATGTATTATCATTATCATAATCGAAATATAAAGCAGGTTGTGACCCTTCTCCAAAGTAAACTATAAAATTGCACTATTTAAATACCATCATTTTGGAATGATTAACAGTTACTATGTCAAATGGTCTTCCATAAAGCAGTTCACAACTTTCCAAATGTGATATCATGTTATATAAACTATTTATATTATTTTGTCTATGCATAATCGAAGGAAGTAAATACTTTGAGTATTTAAAAAAGTCTTTGTCCTATTAAAAGTAATAGGAGATAGTATTATGAAATTTACTACATCTTTTCTATCTCAACAAACATCTACTGTGACGTTTCCGTGATGAATACTTAAGGAAGGCTCACAAATGTTTGTTTGTCTTGTCTAAGCTACAAGAAAATAACGTTTTCTCGTGTCGAGAAAATAGTAATACTGTATCAAATTTTTTGTCAATCTTATCTATATGTAACCTTTTTCTCGTGATTTGTGAAAGATAATCTTCACTGAAAACGTTACTGAGAAGCCATAGTGTTTTAAATTAGTAATTTACTTGTTTTCCTACTTTTAAAGTGGCACATTTCAGGCATTTACTATCTTCGATTGTTGCTACATTTTGTTAACCCCGATTAATTTATTATTATTAATTTGTATTATTCAATGTTATAATATATTTTCGTTAATTAAATCTCCTACAATACAGCCCATTTCTTTGTCAGACTTTAATACAAAACTATGTAAATAACCATATTTACAGAGTTCTGCGTTCATGTCAGGATGTCTGGACTTCATACTCTTGTAATATGTAACTGGTGTCCAGCCATCGTGACTCCCGTAATAGAACCACAACTTACCAATGTGTTGTGAAAGTATACTGTCATCCCTCTCCTTTACCATTTGCAATTCTTCATTTGCCATTTTTAATATCCTTGTCAGGCTATGAGGGTTTATTAATTGATGTACCGCTTTGTTGAATTTTTTGGGAACACCATAGATAGGTGCCACTAAATTTATTAAGAAAAATTGTAAACACAATGGTAAACATGAAAGAATCCAACAAAGAAAAATTAGGAGAGGTGTGATGCGCAATATCTAAAAAGAAAATACCTTATTTCATTGTTTTATGTCATATGTGTGATAATATTATCGTACCGCAAGAACTTACAAATCTGTTGAAAAACTTTCCATTAGGACTGGCAGACATGTTCTCAATAGTTGGAAATAATAAATAACATTTTTGGATTCTCTTGGATATAGAATCATCCTTTAACAATTGCATTGCTATCCAAGCTCCTATTGAATGGCCAATAAGATGTATGTTTACACCTTCTGGCACATATTTTTTTATAAAATGTCTCTGTAATTAAATTAATATAAGAGTAGAACAAGGCTTTACAAGGAATCAAATTCAGATGAAAAAGAAGTACCTTATGTTCCACTTGTGCCAATAAACTATAATTTTTATGCCACATCGAATCGCTTGGCATAGTACGTAACAAATTGTCTGGTGGTTGTACATGTCCCGAATGTCCAACCAGCCAAATAGGTGTTTCACTAGGCACTCTTGCTTTGATAGAATTAATGAATCCCATGTAGAATTCTGGAACTCCAGGGTTACCTGGTATAATTATCACTACATCTTTTTTACCAAGTTGTGAAAGGTCTTTCTCTACCCAGCAACCATCTGCAACGACTGGGGTAGGCACATCGTTTATTGTTAGCATAGCATGCATCATGTTTTCTCCTTCTGTAACAAATGTTTTAGTCAATTATTCTATAATTGATAGTAGCAACATAAACCACTTGTTTAAAATATAGAAGATATAACATTTTAATATTCTATTTTTCCTGCATATAGTAAAATATCATACTTTTTTCATTACCCTGTCTACAGGAATAAATTTAACTTTAAAAAATGGACAATATTTTCCTGCAGACCTAATAATATATACACAATAAACAAATGATAAGTGTGACGAATTCGCCCGAAAGATAAATGATAACCTTACTAAATGAATTAATTTACGTGTATTACTTAATAACTTACGGGATAAATTATTGTTGGTAAACGTAGCGGTTTTTTTAGTTAGATAAATTGCACTCCTATAATTTGCTTAATGGTACTGCCACGAAAATTGACATTGTCATTCTTTAAGAACCAGTTGCCACTGCGCATGTAAATAGAACTTTGTGAATATACTTAGGTCATGTCAGTGACTTAGGTATGTATACATATATGTATGTATATAGTAGTTCTGTTTACTTTGCGAAATTTCAATTCTCCGCATTGCAATTTGAAAGACTTTAATGAACTTGGAAAATCAATCAGTAGTTTTTAATAATATCTGCCTGTACATTATTATAAACATGCAAGGAAGGACATTTATCCATTTCTCAAGTCAAACCTACAAAAATACAATTTTCATATTCCTCAAAGGCTTTTTCTCAATACATACAAAATTATCATACAATTTTATATGTTTGAGAATTAGTTTGCAGAAAGCCAGCAGTTGGAAATCTTCAGCTATTATCGATAAATAAGTATCATTTTATAACTATCGACATCGATCGGAGGTATCGATTATCGATATGGTTCCAACACTTGAAATATGTATCTGAGAAAAGTGTTCTTTGACCTGTGCGCTTTAGTGATCTTATTTATGCTCGTATAAAGATATTACATTGTTTTAGGTATGTATGAGACAAGTTTTAATGAAATTCCAAAATTTAGATAAATACATTTAGATTCTATTACGCACATTTTGAGTTTTGATACGATTTTGAGGTCGTCAATTCTCATCAGAGCAGGGACAGTAACGTTAGCCGAAATAGCTTAGCTGGGCGAGCGTTACCCGGTTATCGGCAGCTCTAATTTTTTCCTTACTTATCTTTGTACACATTGCAAATAGATTCACGTACACCATGTAAATTATGATCGACTATATGTGAGTCGCGAAATAGAAATAGATGCTTCGTTTTCAAGTTATTAATAATTAGAAGTGTCTTCAAACTATGTCATACTTTGAAATAGTAATATAGGGCTCTATGTAACGTTTTTTTACAACTTAGTTAAATTGTGGTACGACATTAATCTTTGTTTACTCGTTGCAATTCAAATGATCATAATATGTACTCGTCTTACAGTATGTGTTTTTGTGTAAGTTCTTAATAATAAGTTCTTAATATATAAATTTGTAAAAATCACTTACACGAACACAATTGTTAATAAATACTATTTACTTAAATTGCGCTGGACAGAAACTTCTGGCTTTGAATTTGGATATAATTTGATATACAGCTTAAATAAGTGAATAAATAATTAGAATACTGGAGTTTCACATTACATATTTAAATAAATTAGATTTATCGTGTTTAGATGGATAAAAGTGTTTTTTTTTATAGAAGACAATATCTGTATTTCTGAATTCACATTGAAGCTATAATTGTAATTACAGCCTGAGTCTGAACGTTAATTTTAGTTGTAATTTAATAAATATTGAACGTCGTAATTGCATAGATTTGAATGAGTAAAGAGATTAATGTCGTGCAACGATCTATTTGTGGATTTTGAAAAAAAAAACGTAAGGGACCCGAGGTGAGCATGGTTCGTCACTGTTGGCGCTCCTACAGACTACAGACTTGCCCCACGCGCCTTTATTGGTGGATGTTGAATTGTTAATAACATGAAATGAAACTACCAGTAGAATTTGATCTCTAACGATTTTGTATTTAATTCCCCGTGTAATGGCATTTCCTAAAAATGGCGACCACACTATAGGTCACATCCTAAACGTATTTGTATAAGAAATAATATTTTGTTATACAACGTATTTACGAATCGATCGTTATATTTGATGTGTTTTTAACAGAGTAATGAAAGAATGTTTGAAAGAAAAGTGGAGAACGTCATTATCTCATAAAAATGGAAATTATTTTGTATTTTTTAAACAGAGTGCCATTTTCGTAATTCTATAGTAAGCACCTATATTCTTAAACTATAAACAAAAGACAAAGTCAATGATGTAATAATGTGTTTCGTTTTAATTATCTGATAATACACAATTTGATTTGGTTGTCGAATTATTACCAACAATATACCTAATATTTATACGATTACAATAAATTATTCATTGAATACCAACACACCTTTGTTTGAAAGACTATTTCGTTAAACTACAGCTCAAACAATGTAGCTGGCAGGTTTTTCCCATCCTGGATATTACATGGTGGCGAATAAGAAATTCTGATTGAAACTTATATGCATTTATCTCAGTTTCCACATTCGTACAATAATTTCTACGGAACCTTTTTGATAATTGAAACAGCACGAACATCGCACAATGAACATCACGGAGCGAACGGTAGCTAGAAGAGACAACAACACACGAAACATGTATGCAAATGTATGCAATATCTCGCGTCTTGCATAATCTCTCTACAGTTTTACTCGAAGTGTCGATAAAATAGTTTGCAATTACGCGTGATTTATGTGCTGGGTTCAGTAAAAAGTGGCGCAACCCTTCCACCGAACGGCGACTGAGCTTTCGATACCTAAATCGATGCCGATTTAATACCAGATTAGCATTAGTGCAGTGTCATCGGCGTAAAACGCCGGCCAGACTGCACGACTGGGCCACGTTACAATCTAAATAAAGCATCGGACTCGATCCGAGGAGGAGAGACAAGTGTGCATGTTGGATCTCGATAGGCGGCAGGTGGCGTCGGTCCGCCATTTTGGTAGCTTCTCTGGTAGCAGCGTTATTTCCCACGGTAGCCGTGGCGATAGTCGGTCCAGGAGAAACAAACAAGTGGGAGTGAGGCTAAGAACCCGCCGATAGGAGAAAGGGAGAGGAAGTCGCGGAAAGGTACGACCAGCGAAGACAGCATGTAAGGAAGAGAGAGGTCTGTGGAGCGAGGAGAGCCAACGACGTCGAGGAGAGAGGAGAGAGAGAGAAAGAAGAAGAGAGATAGAGAGAGAAGGGGAGAGAGAGAGAGAGAGAGTCACGTTAAGTCTATATACTAGTGATTCTAGCTTGTGGAAAGATGGCGGAGGGGTAATTCGAACGGGCGTTATACAGGGACCCGTTGATCGCGCATGCGCGAATCGGGTGGATTGACTGCGATGGTGTCGGGAGGCGGAGCGACATCTATGACCGACTCGTACCGGGTGGTATATACCGCATCACTGTCAGCAAAAACCGCATGAAATGGCACCACTTGCTTCTCCGGGAGGGAGTTCGGGTTGGTCGCGGAGCAGACAGAAATTGAAGCACTAGAACCGCCACAAGGGTTCGCCAGAAAATGCTATATCGACGATCATGCGTACCCAACGCAACTAATCGCATCACCGTATGTACCTTGCCGCCAAATTTTATTTCTTTCACAATTGAACCCACTTTTCTTTCCAACTCTTTCCACCTCTCAAAATCTGAAACACACGTTACAAAGAGATGTTACTAGGTGACGCGAATAATTATTAATTTTCTATGGGCTCGTATGAAAGACGGAGGAGCTTCCTATCCAAAAAGTTAGACACACAATTTGTTGTTCCAAGTACATCCAGAAGATAAAAGAAACCAATTTGCGAAACGCGTTATTGCTAAGCCCTTTAAGCGAAATCATCTACCGCAACCGTCGCGTTTCCGAATTCGTTTCGCTGAAAAGTCGACTAAACTTCAAAACACAGGAGGCTACAGTTTCCAAGCCGTGTCCTTATAAATCGTACGCCACAAACACGTTCTTTTCGAAATAATTTCTAATTTCGCACGACAATCCAACCGCTGAAAAAGCGCGGGAATGTATACAAGTCGTCCCGGTGCATTTCGTTCGAGTGTTCCGCGCGAGGTCCGAAAAAAAGAGGCGCGGCCAGAGAGGGCGTGATGGGAACGCCGGTGGGCGTGGCCTAAGTGAAAGAGGGAGACGGGCAACTGATTCGGGCGTTCCGCTGGCGAGTTGGAGAGCGGCGATAGTGGGGGTGAGGGCATCGGATCCTGCCAGCCGCAGTCACAATTCAGCCGTTCGACGGTGAACACGTTACGATGTCCCGCGTTACAGGGGGATTTCTTTTTCTCGGAAGCGGACAGGACAATTTGTCCGTCGATTGAGTCGTAACGTACGCGCGTCGTCTTGAAACGGAGCCGGGTTTCTCGTTTCGGAACCGATAGAAAAAAAGAAAACACGACAACGGTCCAGTGAATAACGTACCGCGCGGTGTGTATGATTGAAGTGTATCCGCCCAGAAGCCATCGAGAAAAGTACCAGTGGATTAAACGTTCTACGGGTGTACCAGTTCGTGAAACGTGATAGATCGAAAGAGATTTGTTGCCGTGTGTTTTGGGATTTTCGGAGGCACCGGTTGGATGCGAGCAGAAACTCGTTTGGTCGGTTGAGAGCCGCAGCTTTAAGCCGGCCGGCGCCCGCATTAAAGGGAATAGTATGCTCGAAGCGATCGCTTCCTTTTCAACAGTTTCAACTCTCCGCGTGATTTTCGTTCGATCCTAACGTGTTTCCGTCGCGTTTCGACCTGTGCGTTACACGCGCGCGCGTGTATGGGTGTGTGTACGTATTTGTGCGACAGCACTCGAATCCGTGATTAAGCCCCTCCCTCCTCCGTCGGAGCAATTTCGTGGAAACTATTAACTCCGAAATGAACCGCAGCTGCTCGGTTTGGTCGCAGCCCCGCAACGGAATTCTTTCGGGAAAATCGTAAACATTCCTTTCCTCGGTGAACCCATCGAAAATGTAGCTTCTCGCGGTACGCGAAACACCATTTTGGCTGAGAAGGGGCGTCGCACACGCCGAATGTTGACGCGTTTTGGTCCAGCTTACTTGGCGAGTGGAGGTCCTTGCGATCGAGAGGATTTATCGATCGACGTACGACAACGCGATTCTTCGTCTCACTCGACGACGCGATTGCCGATCCAACAACGGTCTTCTTTGTCGCGAGGCAACAACAGTAAGTAGTGTTCCGTGCACGCGTTTCGCTGATCTGGCCAAGCCGTTTTCGCGAATATACCGGGTGTGCTCGCGCGTCGCAAACAGGAACTGGATCGTCACAGTGTCCAAACGAGCGATGAGATAGTGTTCGCCGCAGCTGGAACACCTAGCCTGTGCCAAGGGAGTGACGCGTTCCGACGGCTGCGAGTTTCACCTTCCGAGAACGAACATGCTACTCTGAATACGGATACCTCTCTTTGTGCGCATTCACAGACCAGGATGATCGAAACCTGTGACCACGGAGCGTTCGCATAGCCGCCACAGTGGAGTTCTGCCTAATCGCAGGTAATTCGGTTGAAGTTTTTCCGTATTCTTTCCAGACGCATCTGGAGTAAGTAGATGGCTGCTGCGCCTTCGTTAGAACGCGACGCCTCGCGTATCATGCTCGCGGACTCTTGCGACGGTCGTCTTTTAACGAGTAGCAGAATGTTTTGGAGTGATTTGAACGGCAATTGACTTCGTTCCACCTTGTTTTTAACAAGAAACATATAAAACTAATACGTCTTATAGAAGTGAGGAGATTGAAAGTACATAAACGTTGTACGGTTTTTATTTTTATATGTGCTTAAGTGAAGAAGGCAATTATTCTACAGTAGGTTTAGTGTTAACACTTTGACTATCAGGGTAGTTCACCCTCGTATGCTTTTTAAATGTACTAGGTGTGAGGCAACTTAAGATAGTGCTTCTGATGACACAATAAATTGAGGTTTATTTCAGAATTTTAAAATTGAACAGTATGGATTCCAAATTTTATAATTTGTGACAATTGACTTGGTTCTTCTACAGTAGGTTTAGTGTTAACACTTAACAAGTATACTAGGTGTGAGGCAACTTAGGATAGTGCTTCTGATTACACAATAAATTGAGGTCTATTTCAGAATTTTAAAATTGAACAGTGATGGGTTACAAATTTTATAATTTGTGACAATTGACTTGGTTCTTCTACAGTAGGTTTAGTGTTAACACTTAACAAGTATACTAGGTGTGAGGCAACTTAGGATAGTGCTTCTGATTACACAATAAATTGAGGTCTATTTCAGAATTTTAAAATTGAACAGTGATGGGTTACAAATTTTATAATTTGTGACAATTGACTTGGTTCTTCTACAGTAGGTTTAGTGTTAACACTTAACAAGTATACTAGGTGTGAGGCAACTTAGGATAGTGCTTCTGATTACACAATAAATTGAGGTCTATTTCAGAATTTTAAAATTGAACAGTGATGGGTTACAAATTTTATAATTTGTGACAATTGACTTGGTTCTTCTACAGTAGGTTTAGTGTTAACACTTAACAAGTATACTAGGTGTGAGGCAACTTAGGATAGTGCTTCTGATTACACAATAAATTGAGGTCTATTTCAGAATTTTAAAATTGAACAGTGATGGGTTACAAATTTTATAATTTGTGACAATTGACTTGGTTCTTCTACAGTAGGTTTAGTGTTAACACTTAACAAGTATACTAGGTGTGAGGCAACTTAGGATAGTGCTTCTGATTACACAATAAATTGAGGTCTATTTCAGAATTTTAAAATTGAACAGTGATGGGTTACAAATTTTATAATTTGTGACAATTGACTTGGTTCTTCTACAGTAGGTTTAGTGTTAACACTTAACAAGTATACTAGGTGTGAGGCAACTTAGGATAGTGCTTCTGATTACACAATAAATTGAGGTCTATTTCAGAATTTCAAAATTCGACAGTGACGGGTTCCAAATTTTATAATTTGTGACAATTGACTTGGTTCTACCTTGTTTTTAACAAGAAACATATAAAACTAATACGTCTTATAGAAGTGAGGAGATTGAAAGTACATAAACGTTGTACGGTTTTTATTATAATATGTGCTTAAGTGAAGAAGGCAATTCTTCTACAGTAGGTTTAGTGTTAACACTTTGACTATCAGGGTAGTTCACCCTCGTATGCTTTTTAAATGTACTAGGTGTGAGGCAACTTAAGATAGTGCTTCTGATGACACAATAAATTGAGGTTTATTTCAGAATTTTAAAATTGAACAGTGATGGGTTCCAAATTTTATAATTTGTGACAATTGACTTGGTTCTTCTACAGTAGGTTTAGTGTTAACACTTAACAAGTATACTAGGTGTGAGGCAACTTAGGATAGTGCTTCTGATGACAAAATAAATTGAGGTTTATTTCAGAATTTCAAAATTCGACAGTGACGGGTTCCAAATTTTATAATTTGTGACAATTGACTTGGTTCCACCTTGTTTTTAACAAGAAACATATAAAACTAATACGTCTTATAGAAGTGAGGAGATTGAAAGTACATAAACATTTCTTCTACAGTAGGTTTAATGTTAACACTTTGACTATCGGGGTAGTTCACGTATACTCTTCAAGTATACTAGGTGTGAGGCAACTTAGGATAGTGCTTCTGATGACACAATAAATTGAGGTTTATTTCTGAATTTCAAAATTGAACAATGACGGTTTCCAAATTTTATAATTTGTGACTAGTGAGACTATAAGAATGCATTCATAGGAATGCAATGAATTTTTTTGTTTCTATGAGCTATGGTAAAAATCGCGAAACATTTGAATACACATATTTTTGTTATTTTTATAAGGCGAGTATTTTAAAGAATGATTATTTTAATAGCCTTCGTTGTTGCAATAATTGATTCAATGCGATGTGTCCTCTTGTAAAATATAGAAAAAGATATTGTCACAAATAAGTGACTATGCAATAGAATTATAGATAACGACGAGCAGAAAATGAATTTGATTTTCTTCGTGTGATATGCAAAATCGTATTTTAAGTAATGTAAAATAGTCAATGTTTTGGAGCACGAGGGTGAAGGAAAATGATTTTGTAACGTAGATAGGAAGAAGTCTGACATTTTATGAAATATAGAAATAAAAAATTGGCGTTTTTACTCCGAAGGACGAGGGTTAATGGTTTTAGAAAGTCTATGATTCATAGCCGAGGATTTCTTAATAAATTTTTCAGTAACGTAATATACTCATTTCTTTTGGAATGGTCATAGAATATTTTTCATATAATATAATTATCAAGAATTTTACTGACAGACTGCCATCGAGTATGTTCATTGTTAACTTCGTTTTCAAAATGATCTCTGAAATAGAGTAACTTGATTAATATATCGATCATTCATTTTTATTTGGTAAATCGATATTTTACTCTGAAGACAAACTATTATTGTTTAGATTGAGGCAATTTGAAGATTTTAGTCTAAATCTTTAACACTGTATTCGTCCTAAGCACAAATATTTGTTTTAAAAATATTTCACAACGTCCACAATTCGTTTAAGTATGAAGAATTGGTTGTAATTAACAACAAATTAGAGCAGAAATATGTTACCTAGGGGGTACAAAATTAGATGCAGAATTAACATCAACCCACGTAAAATAATTATCAAATGATACCTCGACGGATTCAATAGTCCTCTTAATGGTCAAATTTTTATACTATGCCACCCTTATGGCAATAAGTTGGTACGCACTCGCGTTTACATAGTTTATACATTTACGTTGAAAAATTGTAACATTGCCTTAGATTATTATTCTTTGGATAACTTTTTATCAGTTTCTACTTGTGGTGGATGAAGATCTCAACGTAATTGAAGATTTGATTATCATCAAGGGTTAATGTACCGTCTTTAATAAATACTGTTGCAAATATGCTAAACTTTTATTCCATAAATATACTTCAGTTTACTCTAAAGTACCGTTTCAAGTGTTCACGCTCCAATAATTGTACAATATGTTTATACTATATTTAGACGTATATTTAAACGGAATTGAAGTGACCAGATTAGGGACACGAGTATAAAATGTCATAATTCTAGACTGAAGGGTGAAATTACACTTGCTGTTCGTAATCTCGCGGAATCTAGAAAAATTGAATTATCTTATACTTAGGATACGCGAATTTAAAGATCATGAACAATGTTGAACGAGAATCACAAAAATTAATAGAAAGATATAGTTTAACTAAACGATTAGTGTACTATTTTAATTCTATTCATAACAAATGTTCGTTGTAGTATAATTCATTATGTATTTAATGATGGGTCACGTGACCTTGTTTTCGCGCTTCTTTCTTTGTGCCGTATTCTGTATGTTTGGAGCATTTGAAGACATTCAACAAATGATTGCAAAATGCACTTCTCATCATTTGGGTAATCTTCTCGATTGTTTAGAGTGTTAGAAAAATACGTACATAATGCAAAATGCAAAATATATAACTAAATATAGATAATATTTAAATTATATGTTTTCGTCGAACATTTTTGGAAAAATCGACTTTTAATACTTATAGCAAACACAATTCGCGAAAGAGAAGAAAACTAAAGATTCTTAAGTCTATACTATTCTGAGCGTGACGTAATCATTTCTCTTCAGATAAGCGTATCAACTTTATCAAAATTCGAAGTATTAATTTATGTATTACTGAAAAGATCTAGTTCATTGATCTCTTCATGTCTCTTCTAATTATTTACATCTGCGAACTCGTTGTTCAAAGGCACACTGTTTTGCAACTTCAATGTTGTTTCTCACCGTGATCGTTTGTAACATATTGAAGCGTACGGGCCTTTAATCCTTCGACAGCAGAGCGTGGGTCTATTTTGACCCAGAGTATCAAAATTCAGTTACTCAGATATTGGAGAATTGATGAAATGAACTGCATTAAGAATACGAGAAAGATTAACGTGTTTAGAAGAATTTAAATATACGCTTTAAAACATTACTAACTAATAAATGAAGAATGATTCCAAACATTGTCGATTATACAGTTATAAAAATAGTCCGTTGTCGGAGAGTGAATTCCAATTTCGACAATTGTTTTTTCTCGTTCAATGGAATCAAAGAAAAGAACGTCGAATAATTTCGAACGAAAATTTCTAAAATCAGCAACTCGCGGTTCGGAATAGTCTTCCGTGGAAATAAAACTCTCCGTGTGTTTGAAGCTACCTTTTGTGAACAGCTATTATCGGGTAGCATTGTTGCGTAGACGTATTCTTGCATAACGTACGCAGGAATTCAAATCCATCTAATTTTATTCCTTTTTACTTGTTACTCGTCCTGTGGAAAATATTCTCCAACAGTAAGTGCTTTTCCTTGAAAATTTCAATCCTGAACATTGCGAACGCATTCTCGGTGGATTAATATTTAAAATTAGTTAATGTTCGAACATTCATCAGAGTCGCGGAACGGAGATTTCTTTGATACGTTGGGAGGGCTGTTTGTAACAGAACGGGACGAATTTAAAAGCAACGTTTCCAACTGTATCGGGCATAATAGACGATAAATACTCTGCTCCTTTATTCGAAGGAAACTGCCGTCGCTTCGAGAGTGTGCTGTCGAACGAGCACTCGAAATATTTCACGTTATGGCCAGACGAGCGTCGTCCATCTTGCGCATTACAATCACTGATGCTTATTCCAATCGATTTAGGGAATTTTTCAACCGTGAAACGATCGCAGTTTCCTGAAATAATTGTCGGCCCGGCGACGACGTCGATGCATTCCAGTTCTTCCGTGCACTCTGTGCACCCAAACTGCTTTACAATATCACATTTTCTCGTACCTCATATTTTATAGCGTATATCTTCTACGAACCATACAGCATTGCTGGATAATATTTGATCGGGTGTTTCGTAAACAATGAAAACAGATTTTTCGATAAACAGGATCCAATTTCCAGGGATCCAGGGATTTTAAAAGTAATTGAAAATTTTATCAATAATTTTCAACTTTTAGAGGAATTTCAAGTTGTATATTGTAATTTTAAAACAGGTTGAAACAACATTTGTTAATAGGTTACTATTTCTTTCTTAACACTTTACCTACCGGAAGCCTATTAAAACTAACCGTACCGAGCACAAAATTTGATCAGGCGTTTCGTAAACAATGAAAACAGATTTTTCGATAAACAGGATCCAATTTCCAGGGATCCAGGGATTTAAAAAGTAATTGAAAATTTTATCAATAATTTTCAACTTTTACAGGAATTTCAAGTTGTATATTGTAATTTTAAAACAGGTTGAAACAACATTTGTTAATAGGTTACTATTTCTTTCTTAACACTTTACCTACCGGAAGGCGATTAACAATAACCTTAGCGAGCACAAAATGTGACTGGTATACACACTGTTTCATAAAAATTACAAGACTTAATTCATTTGGATATCTCGCAATTTTTATAACAATGTGTGCTTGAATGAACGAATTTATGTAATAAGATGAATTGATTGCTCAATCACTTTCACTTTGCTACGTATGAAATGTCCTCGCACTACTATTCCAAGATATCCGGAATTGAGTTGGATCGTTCAGGATTTGTAACACTAATCGTACCGAGCACAAAATGTGACTGGTACACACTGTTTCTTAAACATTACAAGACTGAATTTCTTTCAATCTCTGTCAATTTTTATAACAATATGTGCCTGAATGACGAAATTATTTCAATGATTTCTAGTGGAAGCATCATTGTAATTTCAATAATTATGAAATCAAAAATATGGTACCGGTTATTTGACCGCTTGTGTAGTACCGTTAGTATTAATAGCAACAGAAACTCCAATGATAAAACAACAAGTCACCCCCAAATGACGTAATCTAATAATTTTATTTGGGATTATTATGTAAAAGAAGAGTTTTAAGCTTCCTTTTGCTACAGGACACTTGTTGAAAAGTCTATTAACCCCTTCGCTTATAATATCGTCTGAGAGACATGATGAAGATTCTGAACAGAGTTTAATAAAGATGTATGTTATAATTTCCTTTAAACCGAAATATAATTCTATTTTGTTGTTGTTAATGTACAGTCATTGGAGAACATATAGACATGCAATAGATATACATTTTCTCCTTTTCCTAAGAAATTATGAACTACAAAGAAATTCTAATCACGAAAACCGTAAAATAAATCGTAAGGCAAGGGGTTAAAATAGACTTCCGGTAGATGAAGTGTTAAGAGTTAGAAGAAAGCCTTTTCCTTGAGAAAGTGCAATTACGATAGCATTTTATAGAACAAGTGCTATTTGGAAGGTTATTTAAGATCGTTCTTGATACGCAAACCTCGGTCCCAGAAAGAAGCGTGGATCGGTTCGCGTTGTGAAATCAAATCGGATGTCGTCCTTCGCGCCTTCGACCGTTAATAATTTCTCGTAATGATTACCTCCGACGATAATTGTTGGCCAAGAGTTAGAGGATTAATGGTCGCAATAAAATGGTCTTCTTAGATTCGAGATCGCGATAAAATTGCATCCAACCATTTTCTTTATTTCTTTCATTAGTTAGGTAACCACGTCGACGGTTGTTCAAAGATATTCCATTACATCACGCCAGAGTAAATTTGCCTTTTTTGAAAGACCACGGTCGGAACAATTTGCGGCGTATCCTGTCGTGGTACTTTTCGTGTTAAATTGCGAACTTGTCCAGGACTTCTCCAGAGAATCCGGAATTTCTCGACAATTCATTCTACGCGTTGAAGCGCAACGTTAATGTAATACGCGAATATTTAACAAATTTGGTTGGTGAGCCGTCAAGTACGGCGGCGAGGCGAGGCAAGGCGAGGCAAGATCGAGTGTATATTCCAAAGGTTATAAAAACCGGTCCTCGATTTTGCCAGACGAAACATCGTGGCGAACAGAGGCGAACGAAGCGTTTGCTTCGCTCGCTCCGGCCAAAGAACGCTCGAAAGTTGCGAGGTTTCACCGAGCGGAATCGTCGTCGTCTATGAACACTCGCGTTTTCTTGCGATTTGTGCTTCTTCTTCCCTTCAAGAAATTCTTTCATCCTGGAGAGCAAAGAATTCATTTTTTTTTTTTAAACTTTTTCGATCTTTATACCGCTGGCAACCTGCAAAGCGATTCTCTGCAAATCGCGGAATTATGAAAGCTACAAAGCTTTAATTTCTTTATAGCCGAGATGTATTCAGAAAGTCGGTGTACCAGTAATACTTGTAAATCCATTCAACGTAGTAGACATACAGTGGTTCACGAAAGTATTCGAACTATTTGTATTTCGAAGTATTCGAAGTATTTGACCTTTAAATCAGAATGATTTGTTTAATATTGGACCAAACGACTTGACCTTTTTTTCAGCAACTAGAAGCATCGATTTATTAAATGGCGTGCAAAGACGATTTCGAAAAGATTTCAATTGGTGAAATCACATGAAAAAATAAAAATGGCACTTTTGAAAACTTTTGTATTTTAGTCCGTAATGAAAATTTAAAATATTCGTTTTGTAGAAGCTAGTTATGCACGTGCTGAAAATTTCCTAAAGAGTCAAATAAACCGCATTTTTCTTTATCTTAAAGGTACCACTTATTATTTAACTTACCATTTGTGTAAGCTCAGCCATACATTTTCGTATGAACTAAAACCAGTTATGTTCCTGAAATGATAATAAATATATTGTTGACAATATTTGCTGCTGATATTAAACAAAATGTTACTTCAATGTGTATAACAGCATAAAAAACACGTAAGGTGTCCGAGACGTCTTTGTGCGTCAAGAGTTTAAGTTTAAGGGATTCTGATAAGCGACAATGAATATAAACGACAAATTAACCCTTAGCGGACGGGGATTATTCTTAGCATACTTTTTGATGGAACGAATAAATTTTCTTTGTGAAACAAAATTGTTTGCTGAGGAGTTTGGTGAAATGAATTAAATGAAGGAAAACGTGTTGTGTTCAGTAAAAATTTGTTTCATATTTTTCGGGAGTACTAATTGCTTTAAAAATTATTCACAGTCGCAGAACGGTAAAATTGTTTGGGCGACTGTCAGCAGACACGCGTCCACAAAGGGTTAACTCGTTGTCTCCGGTTAAAGGGTTAAAAACAATTGCCAAAATGCTCTATAAACGTGCTTCCAAAATGAGACAACCTCTTTTATTCGTTGGATGAAGCAAAGAAGTTAGGAAACAGATTATTCGGACAGCCAACGCGAACTGGCTTTGAACAAAGTCGGCGGACAGTTTCGATTCTTGTTACCTACGAGCGATCAAACGCGTTCGCATCGTTTCTTAAGGAATAGTTTGCAGTTGCATCAGAGTTTCAGCCCGCAAGCATTTTAAAAGCTGACAGTTTCGGAACGCGACCGTTTGATAATTAAAATGTAAGCCCACTCAGCACGTAACTCCGCGTCGCAACAATGGAATGTGTTATAAAAGTCTCAGGACAAGTGTAATTTATCCTTCAATTTTGTTGGGGTATGTTGCAGAATTCGCTGTGCTTCACAACTGTCCCCAATTTTTATTTACTCTTTGACTTGTGTACAACGCCTAACAATTTTTATTTCGTATAAAAGTCTACAGTGTAGTTATAAGTACATACACATGTATGTATATGGTATTACAAGAGGATTGTCGCAATTTTTGCATCGTGTTATTACCAATGTACAGTTTACTGTGTTATAAGAGGGTTGAATGTACTCTCTTATATAACGTGTATAGTAATTACTAGACTGCGGATTTTGATGCATTTCTGGCTTATGAGAATTTTTTAAAAATATTAAAATACACAGTTTGGTAGAGTTTAGTACAATTTTAATGTATTTTTCATCTACAGAGACTATTACCATTGAAAACACTTTTATTCGGTTCCACTTCCTTAGAATTTGTCTAAAAAAATTGAAAATTGCACAAACATCCGCAATCTAGTGATCACGCTGATTGTACCAGTCAATCAACATGTTTTTGGTCTCCCCACAGTGAAAGGGTTAAATCATTTTCAAAGCGCGAAAGAACTTCCGTTCTTTCTCTAGTATCGAGAAAGGCGAGCATTGTGAGCGTACATCGCATAAGGGTCACCGTTCCTGTAATAATGTAATAGACACGAGGGAGGCGAGAGACGTAAGTAAATAATTAAATCATGTTCGGAGAAATGCGAAAAAGGAAGAGCCGCAATGTTGATTGGACAAAATTTCACAATACGGCGCTAAGATTGGCCCGACCGGTTTTCTTCTTGAGCACAAAGAAGCGAGGTCCCTTCTTGTTGTTTTCTTTATCCCACGTTCCCTCTTTCTTCCTCTTCTCGTCCCGGACCGGCCGCCTCGCCTGCCTGCTTGCCTCCTGCTTGCTTACTTGCTTGCCTGGCTAGCTGCTTGGCTGCCTGGCTGCCTGCTCGGCTACCCGTCCGCCTGCCCGGTTCTCCTGCCTGGCTGCGTACTCGTTTTCTTTCTTCCTTTCCGCCTTCCTCCTGGCTTTTACCAGTCACGTCCTCCAGCAGGTACCAGTACGTAAAATGTACTCAGGACATTAGTCCTACGCGGAACATGATTCGTGCGGGCGAGACCGACCGTCCACCGTCTACTCGTTACACGTGTATTTTTCGTCCACGAGAGGAAGGCACTGAGATACTTGTTGGTGTAAGGAAGAATAGGGTAATCCCGGTCAGCGGGCAATGATGGTCAGTCATTATTATTGCAAAATGACGAGTTTTCAGTTTTTCTTGTTTACGCCTCACTATAGCGTTCGTGTGCATTGCCCCCCCCCCCCCCCCCCATTGCCTAACAGCGAAGACAAACAAGCTTCATTTGGTTTTCATCGTAATAGATGTAGTAGTGTCTCTCTGTGCAGAATCTAAGAGATTAGTGATAGAACAGGGTGTCGTTGGAAATCGATAAACATTAATGATACGCACAATACAAAGGCTACTAAATACCACTGATAATAACATCTTAATGGATTGGTACTTTCTTAAAATTTCTTTACAAAAATTAAAAACTGCAGTCTAGTTATTACATTATTTTGGTTCTTGATAAGTAGACTGCAGATTTGATGCGTTAATGATAAAAATTAGTGCAATTTAAAGCCGTGGACAGATAAAAGGAATTTGAAAATATCAATGTATTCCTTTCAGCTGATCAAAATCATTAGAGGAAGAATGACATTTTTATTTGGCTCCTATTTTGTACAATTTAAGTATACAATTTTTACTTTGCATAAAGATTCGCAGTCAATCGATAACTGTCCAATATTATAACTGTCCGATATTATAACTGTTTTCAATCCATGCCACTGCAATCCGTTATCATTGCGTCTTTCTCCCACTTCTCTGATAATGGTCTTGTCTCTCTCTCTCTTTTCTCTCTCCCACTCCCACGTTTGCCGTCGTTATAACCCCCCGGTTCTGGATCGACGAGTAATTCTCTCGTCTCGCGGACAGCTCGAACCCACCACCCCGAACGGTGGCGTTTAATTAATCGCGCAATCGGACAGCTCGTTTAGCACGGCCGCGGGACGAGGATCGTAATTCCATTGTGATCGCCGCTGAGTAACGTTTTCATTTTTACGCAACGCGTTAGATAAGATACGCGTCTGCTACCAGGTTTCGAGATGTTTGGACAGCTGACAATAGTGCCCGGTGCAAATAATGCCACTTAATGACGCTCGGAGACAGTCGCCGCAGTCGCCTGCACGGTTTCGGTGTCAACTTGCGAGCGAACGTCTTCTCTCGGTTCTGCTCTGTTCTGCTCTCCTCTCCGAGAGGGAGCGTGATCTTTCGAAACCGCATGCACGTGTCGGTAATTTAATATAATTGGTACAAAGGCACGTATGTATTTAGATGATCTACACATACAACGCCCGGCACCGCGATGCTCGTGCGGTGCCATTCGCTTCGCGTTAGCAGAACTTTTTATGGGGAAAAGCTTGCTCGAGGATACTTTTTCAAATTAACATTTAAAATTAACACATATTCACTGCCATATATGGGTGACGGAATTTTTTTCTCTAGATTGAGAAATTCATTTCTATACTAATATGTTCATTATACCGAATTTGATTAAGATCTAGGAAATAGCGAGAAGATTGAAGGGCTACTTGATAGCAGACATTTTATCTTTTAAATTTTCATTTCGTTTAATGCATTTCTTTAATTTTATGGAATTTTTGGGCCTGCTGCTTTGAATATATGAAAGTAGGTGTATTTTGATTATTGAATTGTGCCTTAAACATTATTACATGTGGATCTTAACGAACAGATGCCCAAAGTACTAGACCTTTACATTTACAATTTTTAGTTACTGTTTAATTAATCACATTTGCTTAGTTACATTACTGGGATTTTGTGTTCAAAATAAATCGGTACAAATGTATTATTAACTTTGTCCACAAAAAGTCACTTTTCAGACCACTTAGAACAGTTAGCACAATTTTTCAGACAATTCTGATAATTTGGTAAAAAATGTTTCCAACAAAAGTTGATCAGTACCCTCTTTTCTACAAATTTCAATATAAAAAAAGTTTGAATAAAATTCCTTTTTTAAAAAAAAAAGGATGTTATCTCGATTTTTTGAACATTAATATACAGGGAAGGGGGGGGGGCACTTCACGTTTATCTAGTTAGAAAGGCCCTTCAGATGCATGCAATTTAAGACCAAGAACTTTAAAATCGATGGCATATGATAGTTTCCGAGATATTGAGCTGTTAAGAGTTATGTGGGCCACCCTGCATATTTTTAACTTTATAATATTTACGAGCCGGCGTAGCGTGATAGTATCGTGTCAAGTTTTCACGCGGAAGACCAGTGTTCATATCCTGTCAACTGATTCGCTTTATAATATTTTAGATGGTGTTGACACGAATTCAACGACCTACTATACCATAACCTTAAAACGTGAAATAAAGATAAAATAATTTTCGCCACGACAGCTGGGTTTCCGGCCCACTGTGCGTTCGAGCGATCGTCGAATGTCGGCTGTTTCATGAGTTCCGCGCGCGTCGTGAAAATGCATGTTGCCGTAGGTCGTGGAACGGCGCCGAAAGCGTTCATGCGTTTAAAGTCGAATATACATGACCGAAGTATCCAAGTAGTTTGAATCGCGGCGGAGACCGTGACGCAAGTTGCGTTTCCTGTTTGCCCGGATTGATCCGACCCCGGTACGACCATCGACCTACGGTTACGTCTCCTTTTCCCATCGATGCAGTCTCCTATATGTTTTGCAACGATGTCATCGAACGTGACCGAACCAACTACTTACGCATAACGATCACCGAGTGCCAATGGTTCGATCAAAGGGATTCGACGTTTAATAAGCCAGTTACATCTTTTGCTACATATTTGTTCTTGCGTTTTGGCCGGCCCGAACTTCCTGTGGTGCAACAGCGATCGCGCATACGAACAGAACCGATTTCCGATTGGAAAATTTACTATCAAATATCGTCCTGTTGCTCATTACTAGACTGCGGCTCTTTATGCAAAATAAAAATGTTCTGCATTGTTTGCAAGGAACAGGAGCTGAATGGACAATTTGTTCCTTCTTTGAGCTTTAATCTTTAGTTAATATGTTTTTTGATATTTTGGAAACTAGAGGACGTAGAAGAGTTAAATTTGTTTTAAATTGTAGTTTTTTTAATGGAAAAATTTATCACATAAGAAAAGCTTAATGACGGATAAGCGAGTCAAATGTGCCGTCAAACCAAATTGATCTTTCTTCATACCATTTTACATATACGGCCTCCAAAGAAAACTCTTTGTAGCAAGTTTCAAGTCGGTACCCCTCCCACAAGGGTAGTTACAAACTGAGCACGGTTCAATGAAGTATGCTGTATCTCTCCCGTTCTGCCGAACGAAAAATTATGAAAATATTCATGAACATTCTATCTGATAGCACACGTAGCTCTAAATTTTTTTCCGAATTTTTGATTGGAGAATGGATTTTTCAAAACTTCTGAAAGCTTGAAATTGCTGATTTTATATTGAAGTTATGAATTTTTAGAACGGTAAAGAAGTTCTAGTCATTGTGTCTGTAAAATAAATTCTAGTCAGGGGTTAGTCGGAGATAGACCGAACTAGACGGTTGCAATATCAGACGAAAGTTTAACGTTGAATCGTTCATCTAGCGTGACTATTGACAGTGCAGAGAACCACCCAGTGTATTTTTAGCCAAAAGACGGAAGTATGCGAAGTACGGAAATCGCGTTGATCCACGCGAGGAAGTGGTGGTTTTGCGAGGGGTGAAAGATTGAGAAGAAAGAGGAGGGGATTCGGGAAACGATTGTTTTTCGGTGTGGATGTCTGATTAAACTAGAGGAAGAAGAAGAAGACGGTCGCAGAAGCAAAGAACTTTCCGGCAGTGCGTCGCGTGTCTTCCGTTTTCTGAGGGTCAAGGCCGACGACACGCGGCGATTTAGAATACGCATTTAGATTCTTGGCATCACGCTACGCGTCCTCTCTTAGGAACGCACAGATGACGGTGACGACGATCGTGGCCGAGGAACACAGAATGACGGTGTCTCTTAGTGACCGATGCGCCGCAACGCCTTCTTTTCCCGCCAGCTTTTCTTCTATTTACAACTTTCTTCATTTCCTTCTATTTCCTCCTTTCCCCCTCGCACTGTGGTTTCCGGAATGCGGCACTGTGTGGTCCAAGTATAAAATCTTAGGGTATTTTCATCCCCAGAATCGTATCTCGGCAGGAAACAAAATTGTTCCTTTATTGGCCGACTGCGGATCTTTATGCAAAATGAAAATGTTCTGCATCAGTTGCATGGTACCGGAACCAAGCATGCTACCGGAGCTAAAGTCTACTATGTTCGTGGTAATACATTGATACTCTTAAATTCTTTTATTAATTTTGCGACTAATTTTTACTTCACCTACTGATTCTTGTCATAAATGCATAAAACTCGTGGTCTATCTAGTAGCATATACTACATTTGTGCAAAGTTTGAAAATTTTTCGAATTTTTCAAAATCTCTACGTACATTCCGCGACAAGAAGAAGTCACACCTGATTCATTTAAGGTTTTCATAGTTTAACCCTCAGCACTCGAGTGGTGACTCTGAGGCACTACTAAAAATTGCAATACTATTATTTAAAATATTGTTTACATTGCTAAATTTGTATTTAATAAACTAGGTAGTAAACATTTAAGTATTGTACGAGGTATTACATCAGTTTCATATCTACAAAATGAAAAGGATCATATAGAGTAGAAATATTCTTGGTCGGAAAAAAAGACTACATAGGGTTAATAATATTGCAGAGTTGAACAAGTGTATCGAAGAAAAATGGACTCAAATCCGTCGTAAATATCTGAAAAGAACTATTTAAGTCGTTACCTAAGTTCATCTTGGGTATCATTGTAATTTCTTTCGATCGAAATGAAGTGTATATTAATAAATCTTATGATTTCGGCGCAAGGTTCGATCCTATTTGTAAATTGTGTGTATCTTTAATAGTAATGTTTAAAACTTTTTTCTTATATCTGTTTTGTAATTTCAACAAGAGAGAGAGAGAGAAACGTACTGATGAAGTTGTTTCTCTTAATGACTTTTTTGTAAATGAAATTAGGAATAATGTTGTTGGATCTACATTTTAAAAGAAAGAGTTTTCTTAAGAGTCCTTGAGAATTTTAACGGTTTCCACACCAAACGTTCTTGACATCGACGCAATAGGACCGAACCTTGCGCCGAAATCATAAGATTTATTAATTTATCTTGGGTGTTGTACATGACAAAGGGAAATATATAAAATATTACAAACATTTTTTTCAAAATTTTTCAACACATTCTTTATACATGTCCAATAGTATTGTTTCAATTTTTTATAAGGATAAAAAGCATTATTTCATTTCGTGCAAATTACAAAAATCTTAATTTTAGGTATTCCATCTTCTTGCTGCGGAGTATATTTGAAGAATGGAGTCTCCTCTTTGCAACGACCTCTGAAAAGTTGGTGTAGGATCTTTTGTCACTTTGATTGTTGTTTCCTATTATTCCCTACTGTTAAATTGTAGCTACTCATTTCTATCGCAAATGCCTAAAGTTGAAAGAATTTACTTATGGACAGCAATGTATGTGGACGATACATTCCCAAATAGTTGTCGATAATATATTCAGTTGTTTTCAGTGCATTTAACAATCCTCGTAGTTTTTGCCATCTAGGTATTATTTAACGTTATAGTAGAAAACACAGTTTAACGAGAGTTGGTTTCTGGTTCGGTCTCCAGCCTAGCGTTTGGGTTCCCTAAAGGTGGCAGGTATACACGGCGGAGTCTCGAAGAAGCTTTCAAAGGCAATAAATAGGAAACGGAGGAGCAGATATAAATCGAAATATCCCGTTTATATAATGTCCTTTGTGTTGGAGGGAACGAGGTAAGAAAGTGCTTCGGCCGCCGTTGTTCATCCTAAACGCCTTCGCTTTGTTCCTTCGCCTGACCCTGGCTGTCTTCGTTCATTAACGGACGCCCCTTGATCGTCCCCAACTTCAATGATGTATGTTCAACCGTACCGCCGAATTTTCCATTTGCAGTCGCCCACGAAAGTATTCGAACGCCCTCTAAATCGGAATAATTTTTGAAAAATGGCACCCCGGACGATTTGACTTTTCTTTCTGAGTATTTAGAAGCATCGATTTAATAAGTGTCGTAAAGAGTGCTGAAAAGATGTTGGAAAAATTCCAATCGATAAAAATTACATGAAAAAATCAAAAAGGCACTTTTCATCAATTTTTTATTTGAGCCTGTAATGAAAATTTAAAATGTGCATCTCGTGGATCTATATTTTCTCGACTTTTGGTCATTTTCTGCTTAAAATCCATTTTCGATGTGTGTCATTCTTTTCTGCGCCAACCGATTTCGAAGAAACTTTCAGTATGTTTATAACTAACATAGATCTACAAGACGCGTATTCTAAATTTTCATCACAGGCTCAAATAAAATGTTTTTAAAAGTGCTTTTCTTATTTTTCATATAACCCCTGCCAATTGCAATTTTTCCAATTGTTTTTTTGCACGTCATTTAATAAATCAATGCTTTTAATTGCTTATAAAAAGCCAAGTCGTTTGGTCCAATTTTAAAAATCTTATTAAAGAATTATTTATTAACAATACCACTGAACATATGTTTGACATTTTTAATGTCAGTACTCTCGGCGTGTTAAGTTCTCCTCATCGTCGGCCTGTAATGCATCACACTAAACAAGCTACAATAATTTCGTTAGTTTTTCGACTACGATTATACAAGTTTGTGGAGCATATTTTTAAAATACTGTAATTTTGACATACTCAAGAAACCATAAAGTTTTTAATTTATTGCACCACAGATGAATATACTCCGTTAATCATCACCCATCCCTCGACTCAATTGGACAAAATTTTCTTTGTTTTTTAAATAGCAGTATGGAATGAGCTCCGTTCCTTAAGCTCCGAACAATGTGACATAATTCTATTTTTATTTTATCTCACCTTATCTCAATCCATCGAATGATGAATGATGAAAGTTTGGAAATTTGAAATGTGCTTTTGAAGTATGGAAAAAAGAAGAAGATGAAGAAAGTCAATTTCTTGGACCTGTTAGGCTAGAGTACTCCGTTAACCAGTTAGCTGTTTTTGACGAGTATACTCGTCATGAAGAAATGGCACAGTTTTTTGTTATGACGAATATACTCGTCATGCGTAAAAAGTAGCTACAATTTGCTGTTTACATTGCAATTTTAGTGAAAATTAAAATATATTCTTAAATTTCAAGATGTTTTGAATATTTGGAGGCCAAGACGAAATAAAACACACAAATACGAAAATATAAATAATTATTATGATAAAACTGTGTACACTGTGGACAAAGTAGTTCGCTTACTTTTTGCGACACATTTTAGGTACATACTTATCAAAGAGGTCGCAACAGCTAACTGGTTAACACGTTCAGCGCCATGTCACCCATATCTGGGTGACGGAATTATTTATACAGAATTGAAAATTAATTTTTACGTTGGTAGATTGAGTGTAGAAAATTTCCTTACGATCTGAGGGATAGAAGAGGTTTGAAACAGTAATTAATATCACAAAACTAAACTTCTTAGTTTTTGTTTTATTAAATATATTGCTTTGATTTTGTGTAATTTTTATGATTGTGGAATGGGCGCTGAACGTGTTAAGGGAAGAAATGAGTTATTTTGGCCGCACTCTCTATTTCTAGCGTTCGGTATCGTCTTTTTGAGTCGATGATTCCTCGTTGGATGATCTCCGAGTTGGTCATCGGGTATGGTAACGCTGTCGCAGCACTCGGCGTCCACCCGTCTGTCTCTCGGGCCGTAGCCATCTCATTAAGTTGCAACTAACGTCGAAGCAATTAATCTGAAATCTCGTTGTTCGCGAGGGAGAGGAGATTGACGGTTAGGCGAAGGTGGCGAGGGCGAGGAGGCACTCTCTCGTGCTTCGGTAGTCCGAGTGATCTTGGTCTCTCTCTCCCCGGTGTAGTATAGCGTGGCGAGCCTTATCGCCGAGAGCCGGGGCCGGGGAAGCCCGCAAACGGTGGGAGGATGATAAAGGGAGCGGTTAACTACTTGAAAATGAACTCTTCTCCACCCCCTCCGCTCTCGTACCACCACCGATCCTTGAACGTGTGACGCAGGACCGATTCTTCTCGAAGAAACCGGCAGTTGGACCTGGCATCCGATAGGAAATTAGGGGCGCGAACCTGATCTACACCATCGACAATGAATTTTCGGAATTTATTGCAACTGATGGAATAGACTGATTTTCTTAAAATTTTAGGGACATTTTAGTACACTATTGATGTAACTAAATATATTTTTCGTAGTTAAAAAGAGTTACATGTTGAGAAATTACAATGGTTTATTTGCAGCCCGATAGGGGAAGCTTGGTGTAAACTGGCGACAATGAATTTTCGGAATTTATTGCAACTGATGGAACAGACTGATCTTCAAATTTTAGGGACATTTAGTACACTATTGATGCAACTAAATATATATTTCGTAGTCAAAAAGTGTTACATGTTGAGAAATTGCAATGGTTTATTTGCAGCCCGATAGGGGAAGCTTGGTGTAAACTGACGACAATGAATTTTCGGAATTTATTGCAACTGATGGAATAGACTGGTCTTCAAATTTTAGGGACATTTAGTACACTATTGGTGTAACTAAATATATTTTTCGTAGTCAAAAAGAGTTACATGTTAAGAAATTACAAAGGCTTATTTGCAGCCCGATGGGGGAAGCTTGGCGTAAACTGACGACAATGAATTTTCGGAATTTATTGCAACTGATAGAATAGAGTGATCTTCTTCAAATTTTAGGGACATTTTAGTACACTATTGATGTAACTAAATATTTTTTTCGTAGTAAAAAAGAGTTATATTTTAAGAAATTACAATGGTTCATTTGCAGCCCGATGGGGGAAGCTTGGTGTAAACTGACGACAATAGAGTTTTGGGAATTTATGATAAGTGATGGGATTGACCGATCTCCAAAAAAACTAAAAGCATTTTACATAGTCGAAAAGAGCTATACGTACGGAAGTTATACGTGATAGCTCATGCACAGTCTGACAGTGCGAAACCTATTGTAAGCCGTCGACAATGAGCATTTGGGAATTTATTGTAACTAATGGGTTTCGCCAATTTTTTAAAAATTTTTGGGCTATCGCACTACTAAAGTAATTACAAATGTTTTTCTTATTTGGAAAGCGCTATACGCAAAGAAGTTATAATGGCTTGTATGCAACTTGATTGGGGGGGGGGGGGGGGGGGCTGATACAAGAACGTCGAAAATAAATTGTTGGAAATTTATTATGACCAATAGGTTCGACCAATTTTTTTTTAAATTTCAGGGTTGTTTTATTACACCATTGAAGTCATTGAATATATTTTTCTTAGTCAGAGAACGCTATACATAAAGGAGTTATAATGGCTTAGGCACAGCCTGATAGAACTACGTATAAACCATCAAAAATTAATTTTTGAGTATTTATTGCAACTAGAAGTTACGTACTTTTTGAGCGGTCTTTACGTTATCATAAATAAATTTATTTGCATTCAAGCTAATGTACAGTGCTGAACAAATATTCGAAAAGTTTTATCTCAACTTGCTTTTCATCTATATTTATTTTTCGAAGTTCGATCTCCTTTATTAATTTCGAACTGTTTCGAAGTTCGAGCTGTTCTAAACAATAAGTTCGTCTTCGAACTAGTTCGAACTGTTTCAAAGTTCGAACTTTGCCTGTACCCCAGTTTTAACCATTACTCGGTAAACGTGGAGTCCATCCCGGCTCATGCCTATACATACTGTCGGTAATCTAACGTAAAATTTTTAACAACAAAGATTAATGTATACCCTGGTGGTGAACTTTCCAAACGAGAATAAAGATATACCGACGTGCCATGTGTCCGGACTAATAGAAGTGCAAAACAGGTTGTAAGATTATTTACGGAAGATGGACTTTATTTCACGTAAGTTGTATCGTGTGTCATGAAGTCTTATAGTAGGATTAGCCTGGAGCTGCGTAGTTGTTTTACTACAGATAATCTTAAGACTTAGAATAGTTTTGATATAAGCACATACGTACCAGCTTCAGTATTAAGGGGACTTTTATCAACGCATACCCACTTTCAATTTTTTTAAAGACTTCTTTAGTGTTCTTTTTGGGTGATTAGAGATCAATTTACATTTCAGGCAAGCAAAAATATGCGTTGAGACTATAACATCATTGAATAATGCAGAAAACTTTGGTCACTGATATAAGGGTTAACAAGCTGTTGCAACAAAATCGCCATTCTGAATTTTAAGAGATACAGCTTCGAGAAAAACGCGTTTGAAGTTTCGTATTTACACTACTACTACTACTCCGAAGCATCGTTCTTCTAGAATCATGTCATAACTTTTTCATTTCGATGAATTTCAGTATAAAATTTTGGGAAAGCATTTTTAAAGTTCTACATATTTGAAATATGTACGATAAAAATAATACGTAATAATATGTACAATCGTGTTATAACTTTGTCATTTCGACAGTATAAAATTTTAGGAAAGCATTTTTAAAGTTCTACATATACTTTGAAATAATACGATAAAAAGAAATCGATTTTTTGGACCAGTTACACGGGAATCCTCCCTTAACGGTCCGTGTCAGTTTTGCGAAACGGTTCAATAAAAAAAAGGATGACAGTTGACAACAAAGAACGGCAAAAGGTGTGAGACACCGGCAGGAATTCTTGGTCGATGTCGTCACGAAAACGCTGGAAACGGTGCGCGTGGTGTTCGCGGCCGTTATTCAGAGATACTCGCGATAAAATACTGAATAAATCCTTATTCATTAATCCTGTTGACGCGAAACGAGTTTCGAGCCGAGTGAATAAAGAAGGGATAGTGGAGGCAACGGTCTCAAGTAATAATTGCACGATGCACATTCGATGCAACCGATGCAACCCGGTGCAAGCCGGTGCAACCGATGCAAACCGTTGCAAGGCGGGTCGGGGGATGACGAGGCATAATGACGGATATCGAGGTGTCGTGAATGCGTCAATCTCATTGGTCGAGGATAGGAATGATTCTATCGACTGCACGTTTGTCGGACGCAAACAGGAAAATTATGGTTCTCGGTATGGCTCGGTCTCTGTACCTGACAGCGTTTCGTTACGCATGGATTTGCCTTGAGGCGCGTCCACGCTGGAGACAAATCACTGAAAGCCACGCGAGCACTTATGCCAGGGTCGCTTTGTACAATCGGCGGCTTAGGGGATCGTGTCAACAGGCCGACAGCAAGCTGATTATTTGGAAATTCTTGTTTTTCGAAACTGTGAGGCTTTGTTCGACAAGTGGTTTCGTATCTGAAATGGTTTAGTTTAAAGAGTACCTGGTAATATTTTTATTGAAATATATTTATCGGTGGACATAAAGTTATAATTGATCTCTTTGATCCCGCTGACCCCTTGCACTGCAGTTAATTTTATGATTACAATAGTTAGAACTTCTTTGATCTTTGGAATTTAGAAAATTTAGAATTTAGAATTTAGAAAAGAAAACATAGTTTATATTTATCGCAAACCTATCACGTACTCTAATGGCTAAATATTGAATACAATAAAAGGGAATTTCATTTCCGTTCAGAGGGAATTAACAACACTCATATTTAGCAGATTCTGTCGAAATCTGCATCACAAGTGTGACTCCATATTGTAGTACAAAAATTTATGAAAGGTAGTGGTTATTTTTGTTGGCAACTCGTTACTACGCTATTCCTTCAACGAAAGATTTTTGTGTCATTGCATAATCCTTTTTTATTGACTAAAAACGAGGAATTCTGTTGTTAAAAGTTGTAATTTTATCCTAAAACGTCCGCCATTTTGTCTCAATTTTAAATTTTTTAATTTCACGTGAACCATTACCCTGCAGTATTAGTACAGTGAGAAGTATGTTATCCATTATGTAAAGGAACAATATAATATAAATATAAAAATATTTTTGTAAAATAGAAACTTTCTCTTGATAATTTTAATAAGTACGAAATACTGCAAGAACGTTCATAAATTCTTTGAATACCTTCACAACTTTGTATTCTATTTATTCCATTTAACTGATCCACCCTGTACTTAGTACTTTTGTTAAAGAATTATTGGGTCGAACGCAAAGCGCGTCCCGTTTCTTGTTACGAGAAACGTCTGTAAGAAACTGCAATTGTCCTCGCTAATTGCCTTAACATAGTATCGTAAAAGAGTTTCCGATCCGTTGTAATGGTTAAACTAACTTCTGCAGATTAGTCACATTTTCAACCGTAAAAAAACATATTCCCCGTTTAGCTCAGTGTTAATAAAATATCAAGGTTAATAATGCTGATCCAGAAATATTTTTGAAAAATAAGAAACAAATTTAACATTAAACATAATCTGAATAAAATATTCCAGAGTTTTAACTCTTTGCACTCGAAGCAATTTTAACGCTAAACCTATCGACCATTAAATGTGACTAGTATGTGCCCCCTTGTAAAAACAGCGCGATTGAATTTATTTAGATTTTGTGCCATTTTTACCGTAATGTATACTTGAATAAAAAGGTATGCATAATCATTTCCAGTGGTGGTCGTAGGTTTAGTGTTAATTCCAAAGTCAAGATGTTTCTTTCAACCCGGACCATTTTTATTCTATGTATGTTGTTTACATTGTGCACCTGAAATTAAACCTGTTTTCTTGTGCAACGGTTGAATTTTTAACAATTCATAGAACAGAGACGAATTTAATAATATGAAAAAGGTTTTGAATAACGTTATGGCAATTTTTATTGGTGACTCGAGAGTCATCATTCGATCGCAAGGGGTTAAATGCTCCATCAGAATTCAAAATGTACATTCAAATCGTAAATCGTCAGTCGAGTTAATTAATGAAGTGCATACTGCGAGGCAGTATGAAAATCTGCATTTTTAAACCATAATCGATACCAACGAAATGATGTCTTTATTTTCTGCATATTTTCGCATAGACTGCAACATACATTTTTAAGATAAAAATTTTACTTATTTTCTGTACATTTTCGCATAGATTGCAACATACATTTTTAAGATAAAAATTTTACTTATTTTCTGTATATTTTCGCATAGACTGCAACATACATTTTTAAGATAAAAAGTTTACCCGTCGAGCATAAAATCTTGTCATCCAGAAGGAGATTCTGCATGAAATTGCCTTTAGACGATGACGCTCGAAATTTGAATCTCGGGCACATTCGCAGCGGATTTAGATAGAGTAAGAAACATGATACAGATAAACACTATGTGTTTCTATTCGGAGCACGTTCCAAGATGATCGTTAGAGGCTAGAAACGCGATTCTTGAGAACAGTAGACGAGATTCTCTCTTTCTCTGCTGGCAACAAAATCCTGAAATACTAATTTCCAGCGGTTTTTATCCGCTCGAACATGTACACGAAGAGTGCGACCGCTGGGTAAACACGGCAGTGCGCTGCATCTTTGCGCGCGTACACACTGCTTTTATTTCGCCTAATCAAACTTTATTATCATCTTTCTCGCGTAACACGAAACTGACATATTGCGCCGCGTTGAACCTCACGAACTCTAGAACACTTTCATAATTCCCCCACTTTCTCTCCTTTCTCTCATTTTCTTCTGGTTCTTTATAAGAGACCTAAATTATTGAGATTGTGAGTGCGATGGTGCCCTTTTTGCGGAGTGTGGCTTAATGCGTTTTACGTCTCGAGAACTGTATCTTCTTTTTTATTTCAGTATCTTTAAAAATGATGTGCCTTTTAAAATGTAGCTTAGCTGATAATGCTGCTGATTTTTAGAACATTATTCTTTGTATGTTATTTATCTTTGGAATTTGGAGGGTCTCCAAGTTTTTGATCTTTAATGAATCGCCATGGCCAGTTTATTACTTAACACGTTGACTGCCAGGCGCATTTTCCATGGTTTGCCCAAGGCGCCAACGTGAATTTTTCATTATGCGATGCATATTATGTTGAAATATTATTTGCAGCAAATAAAGTGAGTTATAAAATCGTGCTTGAAGCATTTTTCGTGCATTAATTTCCTCAAACCATTATAGTAACAATGGTATTATTGAAAAATTTATCAGTATCCATATTTACTCTAATTATGTACTTTTATTATTTGCTGCGTCGCCGATCACCGGTGGCCCCCACGGCGCTGTAGCCAAGTCGAGTGCCGGTCACCGGTGACCCCTATGGCATTCAACGTGTTAATATTATTTTTGAATGTTACAACGGGACAATGTTCTGAAGGAAAAATGGCCACAGACATAAAAGAATGGAGTTATTATTTTGTTTGATATGTTTCATCACGATTTTTGTAAGAATTTCACAAACGGATACAAATTCTAGAGATTGAAAGACGTATTCTTTCATTTGCGAAAATTTTGCACGTGATTGTTATCGAAATAAATAATCTACTAAGTTGATTTTGAACTGAGTGTTTAAATTAGAAATCAAATAAGAAGTAAGTGAAATATCAAAGAACAATGTGTTGAGAACTTTTTAAATTAGTAAAACTACTTGGACAAGTTTTCATTATCGCGCTTACTAACAAATATTGCCATTATGAATGTTATCATTATCAAGAGTCCGCATCAAAGGTAAAAGATGCAAAACGGAGAGAAACTCGAGTCACATTGTTGCTATTATTAACGTTATGGTCATTATCAACGCATTGAATGTGCATCAAATGCAAAAGGTGTAATGCGCAAAGAAACCCGAACAACGTTGTTGTTGTTGTTATTAATTTCATTATCATTAGTAAGAGACTCGATATGAATCAAACGCAAAGGATCCGAATATCATTGTCGTTATTATTAATATTATTAACAATATGAGGAGACTTCATATGCATCGAATGTATCATAATATCTTCTTGAAACACAGTTTCTCGTAATCAGTGTTTCGCACTCGCGTCCATACTGTATTATATGATTTGGGTTGTGTACTTTGGGCACTCACAATACATTGGACCTACTTGTACATATGTTTTGTTTTTCATTCATGTTACTATTACATTATTTTCTTTTTTTTTAAGTTGCATCATCCTCACAAGTATTATTCGCAACTACAGGCTTAGAATAAAGTGGTCATTTATAATTTAGATTCGGATGAATAATTTTGTGTGCTTCCAGAAGTTGATTAGTTTTTGGCAAGATTCCTTTGAGTCAGTGGCTTCTTTGATGTCTCCTGGAATTTTGTATCTTCTTCTTTCTTGATGATAGAGATGGCACGGTGTAACTATGTGTTCCATTGTGTTTATTATGTTGCATCTATTACATTTAAGTTTATCCTGGTCTTTAATTAAATATGAGTGGGTGAGGTTTGTGTGTCCCAGTCTCACTCTGTTGATTATTACTTGTTCTTTCGTGTATAAATAAATTTATATTCTATCCTTTAGGTCTAGGTGGGTAATAAAACGGATGACATTAATTTTATGTTTGTAGTTTAATGCTATTCGAAGACTTCCGGGGACGTTAAATCCAGTCTCTACACGGACAGAGTAGACGTACGCTTGTATGTAGCGCGTACGCGGTAGAACCAAAGTAGGGGAAGACGGTACGTCAGAGTGGTGGTAGTATTTTCGCCCAGCGCCCACGGAATTCCCATCACTGGTTAAATCTATTACGTTCTACTTGTAAGGAGGTCTCAGATATGTTTAATTGAAATTGGGATTTTGCAGTGGGAGCACATCTTAAGCTGCTCTTTGGTCATTACTAGGGCTGTTACTTTTCCGAAGCTTCGACTCTTCGAAGCTTCGAAGGATTCGAAGGAACGAAGGGAACTTCGGAGGTGATGAATATCGAAGTTTCGATTCGTTTCCAGTTAACGGATAAAAGAAATAAATTTTCATAATTTGTTTCTATATTCACCATCTGAATCATTTCAATAATTTATTGTTAAGATAATATATTTATAATTTAAATTATCCTTTCGATAGCACATTGTTAAAATAATTGTTTAAATAAATAAATTTTATAATTTGTTTCTCTGTTCTGCTCTCTCTAAATGAATAAATTTTCATATTTTGTTTCTATATACATTATGTGAATTATTTCAATAATTCATTGTTAAAATAATTATTTAAAGAATGTACAAGTATTTACATAATGAATATAGAAACACATTTCTATAGATTATAAAAATTTCTGTAGATTATAAATTTTTATACTCTATAGAAACGTGTTCCTATATTAATTATGTAAATACGTGTACATTGTCTAAACAATTATTTGAACAATAAATAATTGAAATAATTCAAATAATGAACATAGAAACAAATTGTAAAAATTTATTTATTTAATCAATTATTTTAACAATAAATAATTGAAATAAGAATTCAAATAATGAATATAGAAACAAATTATAAAATTTATTTATTTAAAAAATTATTTTAACAATGTGCTATCGAAAGGATAATTCAAATTATAAATATATTATCTTAACAATAAATTATTGAAATAATTCAGATGGTAAATATAGAAACAAATTATGAAAATTTATTCTTTTTATCCGTTAACTGGAAACGAATCGAAGGTTCGAAGTTTCGAAGTGTCGAAGTGTCGAAGTTTCGAAGTTTCTAAGGTTCGGAGGTTCGATGGTTCGAAATCTTCGACCTTCGAAAGAAAGTAACAGCCCTAGTCATTACGCGTTGGTGTGTTAATTTGCAGTGGCCAACACTCAATCGTGTAAGAATAACTTGGTTTCTTTGGTTTTCGATGAAACAATGATGATTTTTAATTATATTCGTTCTGATATTTGAGATTTTCCGAGTTCTTGATTGGATCCATTTGTTGTTCCAGAATTCTGTGTTCTTCTTGTGAAGATATTTCCTTATGTCATTGCGTGAGCATGGGAGCTTTAATTATGCATTTTTGGTCACTTCTTTGACTGCATCATCCACTTTGTCGTTTTCACCAATTCCAATATGGGAGGGGATCCATGTGTTCCACTTCTTTGTTGGTCATAGAGAATTCCGAACTTAGGTTAATTATGGATTCGACGATTGGTTCGAGCTTTATATGGTTTAAATAAATACCTCGATTTTGTGCGAATGTTTGGAGCAGATGCGCGGCACTCAGCGAATGAAATAAGAAGATAATCCATTTGCGAGTAGGTAGGTAGTCACATAACTGATCCAAGGGACCGTCGAGCTCCCGAAACTCATTGCCAGAAGAAGCATGATCGCATCGCGTTACCGGCGGCCTCGCGGTAGCACCGCACAGGTTGGACAACTCTGACAAAGTGCTGCTCGGCTGGCGTTCACCGGTTCGCCGTCGCGTTGTATCGGTTCGTATCGAGTTTCTCACACAAGCACGCGCAGAAATGCAAGCACGTTGCAGCGTGCATAATAAGTGGGAGGTGATCGAGGAACTCGAAGGCTCGGAGGCGAGGCGGCCCGCGAGTATTGTCGCGCGCGCCACGTGCTGCTGCTTCTACCAGAACGGTTCGCGATTTGCCGCATCTTTCTGGATCGTTGGGGACGCACGCGAATCGCTTCGTCGTCGTTCGAAACATTAACCACCGTGCACTCCTCAAAAAATGGTTGCACCGATGATCAACCTGCGGATCTTTATGCAAAATTGTCTCCGTCAATTACAAGACATTGGTGCCGAATAAAAATTTTCTTCTTTCTTTAACCCTTAGCTCTCGAATGACGACTCTGAGGCGCCGCTACAAATTTTTACACCAATATTCAGAATATTGTTTACATGATTAAATTTGTTTATACGTAGTAAATTACTAAACATTTAAATATTGTATGAGGTACTATATCAGTTTCGTACGCGTATAATGAAAAAAATTATGTACAATGGAAATATTTTAGGTTAGAAGAAATGTTTGATTTTTTAGTTGAAATAGCTCCGAGTGCAAAGGGTTCACCCTTCGGAGACGACGATGGGTTGCCAGTTTACTTCTGTATGGTCGACGCTATTATAATGTTAGAGATGTTGCAGTGATCCCTTGATGATTTAGTTTTTTATATTATTTCTAATCAATCTCCAAATTCTAAAAATCGCAATTCTAAATTAATTGCATGACAGGAACGAAATACGAATTTATTTAGCTACTCAGTGGTTTTATTATACTGTAACAAATATATTGATACTCTTGAATCCTTGTAATGTTTTTATTGTTTGCAATTGCACCCACCCGTTTCTGCGATAAATACTTGAAATCCGCAGTTTAGTGATTACGATCGATTTCTACAGGGTGTCTTAAAAATGTTTTAAATCCTTGAAATGAGCGGTTCCTGAGGTTATTTAAAGTAACTTTTTCGTTTGCAAAAATGGCCACCTCGGCTTTGCTAAGGAGTTATTAACGAAAAATACGCACCAATCAGAACACTGTTACATCGGACGGACTTCGCATCGGTGACAGGTCCCGCTGAGCGCGACGTTACCATTGGTCGAGCTGGAATCCGTCCGCTGTAAACGGTGTTCTGATTGGTGCGTGTTTTTCGTTAATAACTCCTTACCAAAGCCGAGGCGGCCATTTTTGTAAAGGAAAAAGTTACTTTGAATAATCTCAGGAACCGTTCATTTCAAGGATTTACAACATTTTTGAGACAACTATGTTTTCGGTAATTGTCTTATGATAAACTTCTTCGAAATTTCAAAAAATGGACTTTTCTTTATAAATTGTGTCTTTCAAAAATAAATATCGAAAGTTCTACAATATTCATTTAGAAGATATATTCTTGAGTCTAATGTTAATGGTTGCACAAGACAAAGATCCTTGTAAATTAATCTTCTTGATTCAACAGTTCAGAACGCCGTTTTAGAGGACGTGGAGAATATGCACATGGCTGTACGATAAAATAGGATTTATGCTACCGAGTCCGAATTGGAATTAAATCGGGCACGCTTCGTTCTACGGGTTGGTGGAACTCATCTCGATCGCCGTAGCATGAAAGTGAACCACTTTGTCAAAGAGCCGTTCGGGACGGGTAGACAAACGAAACGATAGGGATGATTGTGCCACCATTACTCCGAGGCAAAGTCGGTACACTAATGCAGACGCTACTATAACGGGAAAAGAGGCAAATAGGGAATGCTAAGGAAAAGTTACTTTCGAGCGATGTATACAGTCACTCTCATTAATATTCCTACACTTTAAAAGGCGATTACGTTTTTAATATTGGATCATATGACTTGGATTTTTTTTTAAAAAGAAATTATGAAAAAATTGTAATTGGTCGGAATTACAAAGAAAATACTAAAAGTTGTTATTTATAATTGTTTTATGTCGGTCCATATTGAAAATTCAGCAAAAATACTGTTTTTGACGAGTATAATCGTCATGGAATACAATTAATTGCTTGCTATTTATGTTAAAAATTATTGTGAAAATTAAAACACATTAGTAATTCGTTGACATTTTAGAATATTTCGAGTCAAAGACGAAGTAAAGAAACGAAACAACGAAATTGAAGTGACGTCAATGTGATAAATGAAATATTTAAAAATTCTTAGCACCTACATATAAATTCGAGCTACACAGCTAACTGGTGAAATATTTAAAAATTCTTAGCACCCACATATAAATTCGAGCTACACAGCTAACTGGTGAAATGGAACCACGTATTTTATTAACTCGTACGATCGTAGCCTTTCTCGAGACAATTTCAACGAGTATTTACAATTACGAGCATTACTCAAATGCCATCTATTGAAAAATGCAACGAACTTTTGTTGAAACTCAATATAAGAAACAAACAGCAACCCCTTCATGGTGCGCGACCCCATTCCACTTCCACGAACCACCAAATATCCCGACCGGCGTCATTTTCTCAAAATACCGCGCGAGGGGATAATGGAAAAGCCGAAACCGAAATTTTTCTGGCCGCGAACACGATCGCCGGTTACCAAACACACTCTGCTGTCACACTCGAAGAGGCAAATTGAACATTCATCGGCACAGGTTTCTCTAACGAATCCGCGAGTTCGCTCCGCTGAAATCTCGTTCGGGGCTTTCTATAGAATTTGGGGCGTTCGGCGTTCGATGCGAACTACAGACGGCCGAACGTCGAGGATCGATCGAAACTGGCATTAGCAATTACTGCCTCGATTGCACTTCCATTCGCGATAACGGCGTTTACGTGCAGAACAGAGCGCGCAAGCGCTCGCCCGGTTCCGCTCGCATCATATGCTCTCCGGATAATAAGTAGAGGGGAGTCGTGCAGCACCGGCCACTCTAAGTTCTCGCACTCTAACTCGGGCTATTGTTGGGAAAAATTAAATTTCGAAAAGTACGATAGAGCCTCGTTTATACGAATGAGTTAATGCTAAACCACATGTAGGGCGAGCCTTGCAACAAGACGACATCAAATCACAAGTTATTTCTTGTACGATAACATTTTCCAAACAAATGTTGCACGATACCCAGGGGAACGTACAGTGCTATAATTTGTTTTATATTATTTTGGTTTTTCATCGAGTTATGAGATCACCTTCGGTTTTTCAAAAGCAATGGCTAATATTTTCTCTCGGATTCGGATGAAGCATCAAATTCGGCTTAAAATGAATATTTACTTAAATATTCTCAAACATATTTCATATTTTAAGCATTTATAAAATGAAGTTTATCGCGAGCCACCAACGACGCACAGAGTGGTATTTGAGCTGAAAACCTGGCCAAAAATCAAAATTGTAAATATTTACATACAGGGTTGTGTTTGCGTCCCAGAATAGATACATAAACATGCAATCACGTGGTGGACCCCTTATCATTGATTACCCATACAGTCATCCGTGCCTGCGCTTAGAACATAGCATTTGTTCGATAGGCATCTGTTTATTCGCAGCATTCCGTTCGTACGCATCTGTTTCTCGTGATAATATTTATTTTGTAAGTGATCTTTATGGCGAAATTTGTGATGGATATTGTTGCGCAAGGTATGTACATTATATTAATCATATTTTTGTCAATATTAACATTTTTTTGTACGTGTTTTTACCGACCTGCAAGCTTGACTAAAAGTTCTTGGATTTTCATGACTTTTTTGCATATATTAGTGTTTTTAAATATATACCACTCATCGCCACAGCATAAATGTTACGTGTTGTTAAACTTCAGGATATCTAGAATTAGTATACCGCAAAATAGTTTTCACAAGTCTTCACATTACAAAAAAATAATGCTCCAAATATAACCCCTTTTGGCTGAACTGGACTAAAGAGGACTAAAAATTTCCAAGTTTTCCGTATGCGATGCTATACGAATCAGGTTTTGGTTACCGGAATTCACTGGTTGAAAAGTTATACACGTGTAAACATGAACAATGTTAAGCGTTTTTTACAGGTTAGAGCGTTGCCAATTGTTCACCGCATATGATAAACAAACATCTAATAGGCGGCGCGGTGTTCTAACTTCTTCTAAATTCTTGCCAGGTTAGAACTCCGCGCCGCCTATTGGATGTTTGTTTATCATATCCGCTGAACACCCACCAACTATCCTGCGCATGCGCTCAACAGTAGACCCTACAAATATCCAATTTGGCAACGCTCTAATCTGTAAAAACGCTTAAAATTGCTCATGTTTACACGTGTATAACTTTTCAACTAGTGAACTCCGGTAACCAAAACCTGATTCGTATAGCATCGCATACGGAAAACTTGAAAATTTTTAGTCCCCTTAAGTCCAGTTCAGCCAAAAGGGGTTATATTTGGAGCATAATTTTTTTGTAATGTGAAGACTTGTGAAAACTCTTTTGCGGTATACTAATTCTAGATATCCTGAAGTTTAACAACACGTAACATTTATGCTGTGGCGATGAGTGGTATATGATTGAAAACACTAATATATGCAAAAAAGTCATGAAAATCCAAGAACTTTTAGTCAAGCTTGCAGATCGGTAAAAATACGTACAAACAAATTTTAATATTGACAAAAATATGATTAATATAATGTACATACCTTGCGTAACAATATCCATCACAAATTTCGCCACAAAGATCACTTACAACAGTGGTGGGCACGGGTGGAGCCCCTCAAACGCCTGCTTCTCCCACTAACCTTTCTTTCATGCAGCGCGCACGTTCGTTGCGTACGCTGATGTCTCGTGTCTTCGTTGCTCCATTGTACCGCGCTTGCTGGAAGGGGACAGAGGGCGCTACAGTGTTGACGGTTTTGCCTCAATTAAGGCAAAATTGCCCATCTCTGACTTACAAAATAAATATTATCACGAGAAACAGATGCGTACGAACGGAATGCTGCGAATAAACAGATGCCTATCGAACAAATGCTATGTTCTAAGCGCAGGCACGGATGACTGTATGGGTAATCAATGATAAGGGGTCCACCACGTGATTGCATGTTTATGTATCTATTCTGGGACGCAAACACAACCCTGTATGTAAATATTTACAATTTTGATTTTTGGCCAGGTTTTCAGCCCAAATACCACTCTGTGCGACGGCCGAAGCTATGCGAGAACGTATTATTATTGCATGCGCCGCAATAACTATAGAAACACTAGAACAATTCTTTTCCTTTTATTCGATAAAAACACCCGACGAAAGGTTGCTCGATATTGCTTCAGTGTGGACATAGCTTTAATCAAGTAATAGTTAAGCATCTCCCCTATAATTTTAGCGAAGAATCTGTTGCCTAACATTTTATATCAAAGCTCAATTTTTATATTTCGTTGCACTGTGGTACTATGCTATCATGCGACACAATGGCGCACATTCGTGGGACGAATGCATGTGTCCCACTGACAGCCGGCCTCTTGTGTCTCGTGGAAGGTTACTCATACCCTTTAGAATGCAGGCATTGGCAATAAACGCTCTTTTCTCTAGGAGCGCTCCGGATTGCCCCCGGGGGCAATGCTTCGGAGCAAACGATGTCGCAGAGAATTTCAAACTTGCGAATTCGAAATCGGTGACGGTAGAAGATTATATTGTTAAGGCTGTGGGTCCTGATAATCCATATATAAATGTGTATGTAAAGTTTTTAATGATGTTATTTGCTTTTTTCCCATGCTCTTGTGCTGCCTTCATTAAATTAATCTCGGCTTCATTTTATTACGAGTCATCAGGTGTGCTACTTGTCTCTGTAATTATTCATGACCAATTTATTCCCCTGTTAAGAGTAACAGCCGGCTTGAAAGAACGTTCTTGCACCGTGAACTGTTTTATAGCTAACATTTCTACAAATTAACCTTGTATTTTCTGTTGAAATGTAAAAATCGACTAAACAAATTTTAACTGGATTGATCAACGATACTAGGAATTGTGAAGAATTTTCAATATAGATTTATTATATAATATCAACACTAGAATTTTTCGGGTTTTAGATGGTTTATTTAAACACCTGTTCTTCAACTAATACAATGTTTAAATAACTGTAAAGGAATCTCGAAGAATCGTATCTGTACACGATGAGTGCAATGGTTCGGACTCGAGGCCATTGCTTACATCGCGACAACAGTGTGCATTGCGTATACTGTCTCTAAAACCGTCTATTTTTTTCAAAGCGCTGCGAGTAGGCGTGACTTCGTGGCTCCCGGAGCTAGGACCAGTGCCCTACAGGGCAACTGGCGCGCGCTTATCGCAGATCCTCCGGTCGCTGTGAAACCGATCGGAGCGAACCGAGCGCGCAAACGTAGCCAGTCCGGGCTGCGTAATGCTCGAACCGGGTCCGTATGGAAAAACGAGCAGAAGGTAGTCGTTCCCTCGAGAGGGAACGAGTCGGTCGATCCAAAGATTAGAAGAACGCGAGCAACAGGAAGGGGGCGTCGAGCAAGGTGAACGGACAACGACGATCGAGTTAACGAAAGAGTAAACGGGAAAGAGGTTGCGCGAGCACGGGGATAAGTAACCGAGCAAGGAGGGAATTAAAGAAAGAAAGAAATAAAGACAGAAAGAAAGAAAGAAACAAAGGAAAGAAGGAAGGAAGGAAGGAAGGAAGAATGTATATGTACACGGGGGGCGGCGGGGACCATGCAACAGGGAACAGGAGGAGATAGAGCGTGCAAGATATAGAACGGAGCGAAAGAGCGAAGCTGATAGCGAAACACGAGGGAAACGGTACGTGACCGAGTAAGATAAAGGGTCCAGAAGGATGCAAGATACGACGGGTCTGGTAGCGAGAGGAAGAGAGAGCAGCATAGGGGGGACAGGCGGTTGTATGCGTGACACGTGGGTGCGTGGCTGCGTGCCTGCACGCACACATATACACCAACGCACAGAGTGTGTCTCGTATTCACTCTTTTCTCGCTAGTCTTCTTCGCGGTGTAGGAGGGCTCGGATCCAAGCGCCTCCCACACCGTACACATAACACGCTCACCATGCACGTATGAAAGCTGCTTTGCGCGGGCTGTAGTGCGTCCACGCACGGTTTCTCTCTGTCGTTACTCCATCCTCTGTTCGCCGTTTTTTAACCGCGATGTACTACGCTTCTCTCTTTCTTTCTCACCTCTCCTCGTTCCTCCACCCTTCTCCCCCCTTTCGCCACTCCCCCGTCACTTTACCCCCTTCCTTTTTTCCCCTCCCCGCCCGTCGCTCCACGCCCCTCCGCGTCGCAACCACTGTACACCACACACAAGTTCCTTGTACGTGTGACCGTGTGTGTACACGTCACACTATCGCACCGTATCGCGACGTGGTATCTGTACATATACTTTTGTTGCATGCCTCCGCTGTCCCCCCCCCCCCTTCTCTCTCTCTCTCTCTCTCTCTCTCGCCCCCCTCCCTGTCTCGCTCTCTCGCTTGTCCTGTGTTTCGTCTTGTTTCGTCCTGTTTCGTACCTTTTTCCCGGTCGACGTTTTTTCCCCGCATCCCCTGCCCAACCCCTCCTCGTCGTTCTCCTCCCCCACGGTTGTTCTGTCCTACCCCTCGGGGCCGCTCTCGGTTTCTTTTGCGCTCTCGCGGAGCACGTTGCGAGCCGCCTCGGAGCGCGAGACCGACGGAAACGTTCGGCCCAGAACTTTTGATGGATTCTTAATGGCCGGTGTGATCGTTATTACTTCCTGGAAACAATGGACAATCTTGCTCCGGGAGCCTGCGGTACGGGGGCCGCGTCTCAAGGGTTCAATCGTCGTTACTAGATCTACATGCAAAATAAAAATTGTTTGCAACCGATTGCAAGACACAGGAGCCACCTAAGAATTTCCTTTCTTATTTAACTATTTGAAAAAATTGCAGATTGCATATATTAAGCCATTCCACGCGAAATTGGACACTTTTCGGAGTTTGTGCAAAAGTATGTCTTTAGTGATCTGTAGACAGCGGATTTTATGCATTTATAACAAAAATAGGCACGTACAGTTTAAAGCGGTGGACGTATTTAGAAAATTTAAAAACACCGACGTATCAGTTTCAGGTTAATCGAACAATTAATAGAAGAAAGAAATTTTTATATACCTCCTCTCTATTGCAATCGATGCGGCCGCAATCTAGTGATATGTGAACATATCTCGTAGCATTTTTCGAAATCTTAAAAAGTGTTGGTTTTACAGACGTGTAAGATAAAGTATCAACTTTTCTTATTAAATTGTAACGGCTGAACTAACGAACCTATGAAAATGAGTTTTCAGGTGCTTATAGTGAAAACATAAGAGTATGTAATAAAAATTATTTAATTGTTTTAAACATTGATACCCTCCAATTTTTGTTCATTTCTCCTACTGTTTTAAACATCTTCTTGTCATTTTTGCAAAAAATGAAAAAAATATGTTCACTTTGCACAAAAACTCACAGATTAATCATTATGAACGCTTAAACAGATATAGAGTTTTTAGATTTTCTATTTAGAATCGAGCTAAAAGTTAATAGGAATTATTAACTAATGAATTTCTTACAACATGAATGAAACATTCTCGTATCAATATTCTATGAGTTGCAAATCCATTTAGGACCGTAATTAGCACAAAACTTGAAACGAAATAGTCTCAAATAGCATATAATTGCTCGAGTTTTAAATAAATTATCTACAGTAAAAAATACTATCTATCCAGTTTCCTATTCAAGCTAGAAACTCTTGCACTCGTGAATTACTTCTGACTGCTTTTGGTTTTAAACTTTAGAAAAGCTTCGTTGCAATGAAATTCGGTAGTGTGACAAATTTATGTCTACCATAAACGTAAACCTAGTTTTAGCTATAAACGTCCACTCGTTTTCGCTGGAGCTGCGTATAAAGTTTAGAAAACTTGCGTAATTAGGAACGCTAGAGTAATGGGAAGCCTTGTTCGATAATTACTTTAGGGTTGCGACGAACGTAAACTGGTTATTAAACCTCATTCGTTCCTCGCGTTAATTTTTCACATTCTTCACGGATTCTGAGTAAATGGTATGTTCGGTTTATTACTTGTAAACGTCGCGAATTGTCTTGTTAATGTTGTCCCACCTAACCATAGTTTTTCATTTTTCAAAAAATAATGTAGGAAGTTAATTATTTACCTTTTCACCATATCGATATTTGACTAGTATAGCAATTTGCTGTTTTAATATTTACTTGGAAAAACGAGTAATTTATGTACCTCTATCGATTCAAATTTGCTACGAACAATTCATTTTCAAAAAAATTACAGTGGCTCGAAAAAGTATTGGCACACTAAATTTCCAACCATAGTTTTTCATTTTCCAAAAAATTATGTAGGAAGTTAATTATTCATCTTTTCACTATATCGATATTTGACTATTATAGGAATTTGCTGTTTTAATATTCAGTTGGGAAAACGAGTAATTTATGTACCTCTATCGATTCAAATTTGCTACGAACAATTAATTTTCAAAAAAATTACAGTAGCTCCAAAAAGTATTGGCACACTAAACTTCCAACCATAGTTTTTTATTTTCCAAAAAATGATGTATGAAGTTAATTATTTATCTTTTCACCATATCGATATTTGACTAGTATAGCATTTTGCTGTTTTAATATTCAGTTGGAAAAACGAGTAATTTATGTGCCTCGATCGATTCAAATTTGCTACGAACAATTCATTTTCAAAAAAATTACAGTGGTTCGAAAAAGTATTGGCACACTAAGTTTCCGATTATCGAGAAATTGTGAATGTTTAAACTGTTATAAATTCGTAAGAAGGAATCTTACGACAATAAGTTTAGAATTGTTTTAAAGCTTGAAACCTCTACTTTTGTAAAGACGGCCTAAAACTTGATGTACAATTTTTTTAACTTTTTTGTAAAAAAGAAATGAGAAAAAAGTTCGATCGTCCGTTACCATAAACATGGCAATACACCTTTCATTCAAAGCTCTGTAGAACAACTAAAGCAAGTCGTACATCAAGTTTGAGGGGTTAATTGTAAAGGGGAAACAAATTAACTAAAAAATTAAATTAATATTAAATTTTCTCTGAATTTTATATAAATTATTCTAATCTTTAAATCTACGGTCGATTCAATCACGAATAAAATTTTCCAATGTTCTCAAAGACGATTAAATTTACAGCATTTACGAGAGAAACGTGGCTTTGCTTTCCCACCCGCTATACCATGCAGAAACGTTTAACAATTATCTGAAGTGTCTCGTAAAAAGAAAATATACGGCCGATTGTGCAAGTAGAGGCTTCAAGTTTTAAAATGAGTGTAGTTTTATTACTGCACGATTCTTTTTTAGAAAGTTACAACAGTTCAAACATGCACAATTCTTAAAAAATCAGAGAAGATCCAAGATTATCAATACTTTTTGGTATACGATGCCAATATTTTTTGGAGCCACTGTACGTCGAAATGTTAAGTATGGCAATTATGAGTGTTTCGTTCGCACTCGCTTTCCTCAGGGCCATTCGTCTTTAGAACGAACCGAGAGAAGATTCACGGCGGAAGCGATAGATGCTCGATGAAAACGAAATGGATCTTGCTCGTCGCCAAGGCCATGTTATTCAATGGGTACGTTAGGCACATTGCCTAGGGCCTGCGAAATACTTGGTGCCTGCGACGAAATGTTATGACTAGACTGTGGATATTTGTGCAAACTCCAACTGTCATGGATCATTTTATAAGAATTAGGATTAGGGGTGAGCTGAATTTATCAACTAAAAAATGTCGTTGGGTAAACATAGAGTACATACAGTGGTGTGCAAAAGTATCCGGACACCCTTTAAAAACGAATAACTTTTTCAAAATTAGTATTAGTAAAATTAGGTAGCGTGTAAATATTTTTTGCTAAAAATTGCTATCGGTCGGAATTGCGACGAAAATAGTAAAGGTCACGATTTTTAACTTTTTAATTTGTGCCTGTAACAAAAATTTAAAAGACGCGTTTTATAGGTCTAAGTAAGTTACAGTCACTCACATTAATATTCGTACACTCTAAAAGACGATTACGTTTTTAATATTGAATCATGTGACCTGGATTTCTTTTTAGAAGTTACAACAATTAATTTACTACACGTTGAAAAAAAGAAATTTTGAAAAAATTGTAATTGGTCGGAATTACAAAGAAAATACTAAAAGTTATTATTTATAATTGTTCTATGTGGGTCCATATTGAAAATTCAACAAATACGTTTTGTAGATCTGTGTCAACTGTATACACTCTGAATATTTCATCAAAATCGGCAAACGTTGCAATGAGCTACAACTGTTTGAAGATGGTAAAAATTGCAGCTTTTCATAATTTTAAATTTTCATTACAGGCACTGATAAAAAAGTTAAAAATCATGACTTACTTTCTTCTTCACAATTTCGACCATTAGCAATTTGTATAAATAATTATTTACACGCTACCGAGTAAACTAATCCTTCTAACATCTCAAAAAAATCCAAGCCGTTTGAAGTAATTTTGAAAAAGTTATTCGTTTTTAAAGGGTGTCCGGATACTTTTGCACGCCACTGTATATCATTCATGGGTGTTGGCGCTATCACTAGCCAACGTTTTTCTTGTAAATAGTAAATATTAGAGAAAACAATGAAAGGAAAAGTAGTACTGTTTTGTATACGCAGCACAAGGGCGTATGTAATTTATTTGTGTTTATACTATTTTGCTAGATATGAAGGTGACCTTCAATTTTTTAAACGGGATACTGTATATTTTTTTATATCGCATGAAAGCGTGTGTTTAGACGACGAATTCATCCGTATACTGCACAGTGACCTTCAAGGTCATGCAAGGTCAGAAATAGAAGAAACATTTTGAATATTTCGTACCAATGTGTTTACACTTATTCAAACGAGTCAGATAATGTTGTCATTCACTATTAGAGTGTTTACTTATAGTTTCTTCTATCATGAGACAATTTCAGTATTACTTCCGACACCGATTAGTAATATCGCATAATAATGTATTATTATTCGATGGACGAGAATTGCGGATATGGTTCGCATTTATCACCAGTGAGATGGAAATAAAAGACAAAGTAAATTAAAATACCTAGAAGAACATCCGGAGAGATTGAACATTTACTATAGCCTCACCATAAAGATCCGCAGTGTAATTATAAATAACTGAATTTACGTTTACGAATTTACGTTTCGCGTAGATTCATTGATTAAAGTATGAATCGAGCCGTTGTTTTTGAAAGTGGTACATATAAGTCCATTTCTTCATAGGTACATTGAGATATGTAGGTGTTTGCGTTTCTACACTGAATTCGTAATAATTAATGCAATTAGAAAGTTGTTTCAATTAGATTTTTTCTACTTTCAACAAAAACATTCCTGCGATAGCATTTTACAGTTCAACTTCTTTTGATTAATTTATGAGGATATTGTACACCATTGACTGTGTAATTAAACATATAAAAAGAGGATATCAATATCTGACTGAAACTATCATTATCTCATTTTTTTCCAAAAATGGACTTATACCATTGTCAAAATCAACGGCTCAATTAACGAAGAAAGTCGTATTTTGATGAAATTCGAAAAATGTTGTGTTGCTGGACTTTGGTCAACAATATAAAGTATAAGTCCATTAATCCTCGGTCAACGATTTCCGGATTCCCTTATCGCTTTAACGTAAACAGTGATACGTTGGCTCAGACATAGTATAGCCAACGTTTTGAAAGAGAACGTGTAACAGTGTTTGCTTTAACGATGAACATGTGAAAAATAGCAGAAATTAAACAATGAAAAATTATGTAAAATATTGCGAATTTATAGATAATATAAATCGGAAAGCCAATGGTGATCAGTCTAGATTTGTAAAAAACGATGCTACGTCTGCATGCGAAATGTCAATAAATACAATTGCATGTTAATGCGTTAAAAGCTTTAGTGAGCTAGCTGTGATAAACGCTGCATGATCTTTTTGTTACTATACAATACTTATTGTTTTTTCTTACAAACATTTCATTGATCTTCAAATTTATTAGTGACTGCAGACTTTATACATTTACGACGAAAAATAGTGGGTGAATTTTAAAAAAGTACAGATTTAAAAGAATTGAATGCATAATAATATGCAACATACAATACACAATACATCGCTGTATAGCATAAATGGTAAAACAATATTTCAGCAAGGTTTTCGTACTTACTCTACTTTAGTCAAGTTATCTTTTCTTCTTTCTAGTGTACATTTTTACGATTTCATGATAACATGGTTAAACCCTCCAACAGTGGAACCTGGATCTATTTGATCCAGAATATCAAAATCAATACATGATTACTCAGTTTCTGGCGATTGAATTAAATGGACATTAGAAACAAAAGGGAGACTAACGTGTCCACAAGAAATACTTTCTAGCATATGTTTCCAAAAATTGATAAATAAAGCAATAAATATTCATAAATATCATCAATAGTTGTAACAGTGACGCGCTGTCCGAGGGTCAATCTAGAAAATTAATGACAGAGTTAGATTGAACAATTCGCAAAATTTAAGTAGAATTATTATTCAGTAGATGTATGCAAATATGTTAATTTAGCATGGCCAGTCCTCATTCTAAGGTTACTACCACTTGTTGTTTCCTAGGTCGAGAAGGCCGTCAATTAATTTATGACAATTTTATGTTCGCTGGCATAATGATTCTACATACATTTATTAATGTCGACACTTGTATGTAGATTGGCCATTTGGATAAAGAGTAGGAGCAATCTAGTTTCAAGGTCGGCCATGATATTCTCATAAATTCACAGTATTTACAACCTTTCGAATCATTTGGAAAGTATCCGTACAATAAACTATATTACCGTGGGTCAAAATGACCTGGAACCCGTAACCGTACCCGTCCACCGGGTTGCTATTCGAGTGTCCTAAATCCAATGGTTCACATTTATTGCCTGCACATCCTAGCCAGTGTTGCCAGATCCACCCAAAACTGGGTGGATTTTCCTCCCCTCCTTTTCCCCTTCCACTATCCCATTACACTACCATGAGCACACTCCAACGTCCCCCACTAAGACCGTAGACTAGTCACGTGACATACCACGCAACGTGTTACACATTACTCTGGTCATCAGAGAGGTGGTAAACTGTATTCCCCTCGATTTAACCGATCTGACAACACTGAATTCCTAACTCGAGCCTACATGTTCCACGAGTAAGAAGAAATAATTTTTCTACTTACAAAATTTGCGTAGAAAATGAAGATAACTATATAGAAAAGGTCTGCGTACTCCGATTTTGATGAAATTTTAATATGTTATGGAGCAACGCATTATGAACAACTTTTTCCTTTTCCAACATAGGGGGGTCGCTTTTAGTTTTCGAGATATTTGCAAAAAGCTATCGGTAATGTTAATTTCATAACGAAAACCTTCTTTTTAGAAACACTGAGTAGGTGTGTGTGGTATTGTCGCTTCTCATCTCCACAACGTGTTTACAAACAAAAAATAAACAGATGCGGCCCGAAAATCCAGGAAGTGGAATAACAGAAGAAACAAGCAGAATTAACTCCTGTAGATAACTCTGATCATACATAGATCCTGGATTTTCGGGCCGCATCTGTTTATTTTTTGTTTTTAAACACATTGTGGAGATGAGAAGCGACAATACCGCACACACCCACCCAGTGTTTCTAAAAAGAAGGTTTCCGTTATGAAATTAACATTACCGATAGCTTTTTGCAAATATCTCGAAAACTAAAAGCGACCCCCCGATATTGGAAAAGGAAAAAGTTGTTCAAAATGTCGAAATCTATAATATATTAAAATTTCATCAAAATCGGAGTACGCAGACCTTTTCTATATAATTACCAAAATGAGAACAACCTACAATTTTTGGTGTTTTTTCTTACTATGTAACTATAATGATAAAACTTATTTACTTGACATTCAAAAAATTGGTTTTTTTCCGCGACTGAACCACTGTGGCATCGTCCGTCGTATCTAGGGATCATACCATCGACCCAGCAAATTGATTTTTAGCAACATCCGGCATAAAACGAACACGAAAATTAGGAGCGAGCGGAGATTTAAACACGCGGTTATAGATAAACGAATGAAGAATACGGGATTCAATTTCACTCGGATTAGTTGCGCACGCTACTTGAGCGAGTTCGCCGGTGTGCTCGTACTAAAATTGATCTCGTATGCTCCGATGGAGAGGGTCGGATTACAAGAGGACCAGAGTTTTCAAAGTGCCAGCATTATTGGATTACCGAAGTGTCAGGCCGGCATTATACACGACACATAACTTGGTCCCGTTCGTTTCCATACGGGGCGACTCCGTAATTTGTGCGGCCGCGCAACCGTGCTGCGTTTCCTGTTTTTTTCTCACATAGTAGCTGAAAATACGAAAAAACTGATTTCTCTTGAAATTCTTCGTAACAGTAATTAGAACGAACTCTACCGACAACTGAATGTAGCTGGCCTATGCTGCCTAATCAAACTATTGTTGAATAATCTCTATAAATTAAAAATTCAGCTGCCTTTGGACGTTTCTATGTTTCTGGCTGGGCCCAACGTTAAAGCCTGCTTGTATATACTTTCGTTCCTAAAAAGCTGTAACCGTCGTGTTTAAGGCAAAACAATACTGATGTACCCTAGCTTTTAGTTTGTAGAGGTTACTTACTCTGTACAATTTGGTTTTGTTTGTACCTGATGTTGTAATAAATCTCTTATGAGATTTTCTGAATAAAAAAAAAAATGGAATTATTGAATTTGTTTAATGTTTCTTCCATTTCTAATGGAAGCATCGTCATAATTTCAAGAATCGTCAAATAAAATATTTCACACCGGTTATTATGGTAGATTTAGTGTTCAGAATTTCTAAATTTCATCGGTATCTTCATGATCTTTATTAACAATTTGAATACTAGGATTAATAAAGGGCACTAAAGGTGACTATTTTACATTACTTTATAAAAATAACGAGAATGTGTCTATTGAAAATCTGTAGCCAGCTTTTTCTTTAATATACAGGGTGGGGCAATAACTGTGTCCACCTTGAATATTTCCGTTATTTGTAATAATATGAGAAAATGATATACATAAAAGTTGCACGGTACAGAGGGGGAAATATTTGAATGTAAACATTTTTCATGTGCGCGAAGGAAATTCGTAGATTTCGAGGTGCCCTTAATTTCTTTAAATGAAAAGACCTACTTTTTCTATCATGAATCGATAGAGTATCAAATTCTGCGTAAAAATGTATTTGACCTCTATATGTCCTAATATAATAATTAACGAGATATTATCGAAATAATTTTCAATACATACCCATTATGTGCCTGGTAGTTTATCGAACTGATGTCCCTAAACTTGAATATGGTGAGAACATATGGAAAATTATTTTGATAATATCTCGTTAACTATTACATTAGGATATATAGAGGTCACATACATTTTTACGCAGAATTTGATACTCTATCGATTCATGATACAACAAGTAGGTCTTCCTATTCAGAGAAATCAAGTTGACCTTGAAAGCTCCTAAATGTCGTAACGCACATAAGAAATGTTTACATCACAATATTTTCCCCTATATATCGTGCAATTTTTATATATATCATTTTTTCACATTATTACAAGTAACGGAAATATTCAAGGTGGACAAAGTTATTGTCCCACCCTGTATATCCAAAGAAATAAATTTGTTGAATAAATCCTCATGGATGCATTTTTACAATTTCAATAATCGTGATTAAAAATATTAGAACTGAAATCAGTAGAGATAGATCGACTGTTTGTCTTTTCTTGACGCTGCGCTTGGGTCAAGGAAAATGATGGAAAAAACATGTTCCTCTTGCAATTCTTCAATTTTAATTCAATTTTTCCTGACGTTATTCGTGGACCAAGAACGATATCAATTATTCTCTACACTCCTGTGCTGGTCAGATAGAGTTACGTCTGTGTTAGGTGAGAGGGTGATCATTTGTGAGAGTGTGTAACGATGCTCCGTTTCCGTTTCCTTCGTGGATATGACCGAAAACTGATTTTTCTTGCGATCCTTGATGGCGAGCGCAACTTTTTAGTCTCATTGGTATACTAACATCGGTATACTTATCCAGGGCTGGTGAGATAGAATTAGGTCTTTGTAAAGCGAATTAGGCGAGTTAGAGAGGTGATTCTGTAATTTGAGAGACCGTGTGACCGTGCTCCATTTCCGTTTCTTTCGTGGATGTGATGGTAAATGGATTTTTCACACGGTTATTTTCAGCGCGCATGATTTTTGAGTTTCAGCAGATGTCTCATGATTGGGTTCTTGCTTTTTTCCTGATACCGTGGACCAATAGCTATACGATAAATTATTCGTGACTCCTGGGTTGGTCAGATAGGGTCGAAATCCCTGGAAAGGTAATTTTCTATTCCCGGAAGCGCACCTTCCGGTTCCGCTGGCCGTTCCGCTGCCTTTTAATTCCCTATCTCCACGTGTTCCTCTTTGAATCTAGCTGTTTAACAAAGTAACTATCGCCGTTTTCAATCAGCTCGACGCAGCCAAACGAACGTTACACGTTCAGGGCTTTTCGGTGGCGTTTTACATATGTGTAGTATGCATGCAGGTATGTATGCAGGTACGTCGTCGTCATTCGTGGCGAACCAAATGAATTCGACATTCCTCCGCGAGCCGGCTGAATGCGCGTGCGACAACTCCCTTTTCCGTCCTCGATTTTGCGATTCGTCGAGCGTCTCATATTACTTTCCAATCCTCTTACCCTAATGCAGTTTCCTTTTTTGTTTCCTTTATCGTTTAGCGGCATCAATCAAATTCGTTCCAGGAAGACGCGATGCATTAACGATGGTACCGGCCGATCTGTAATCCTGATATTTTATTCAACGTTTTTTTTCAACAAAGGGGAGGACAGTCGACCCTCGAGTAGGTTGATGAAGTCGCGAAAATTTCGATCGTTTGCGAATTCTACTATTATTCGGACTATGCAGTATTTTATCGATAACTGTCCACAACACGGGTCCGGCCAGGGACAGTTATCGGCCGGGTATACTATTCTTTGACTTTTGCCGAACGTAGAAAAGGGCAGCGAAGCTCGAGAGGCCACGGTTGCCGAGAAGTGTAACATAATACGGGTCGAGTGTATCGGTGAGACCACTACTAATCCAGTGACAAAACTTCTTTATTATTTATTATTTTTTTATGGGGCCCGAAACTTTCATCGTCCATTACACAAGTAAATATCATCGCAATTATGTCTTATTTGGTATCATTATCATTAGAAAAATGTCACGAATATGTTTGTGAAAGTTCCATAGAAAAATAATAAAAAATAAAGAAGTTTTGTCATTGGATTAGTAGTGGTCTCACCGATATACTCGACTCGTATTCTGTTACACTTCTCGGTGACCGAGGCCTCTCGAGCTTCTTGGTCCTTCACGGGGTATACCCCGCGGAAGTGGGGATAGTTCTGGGACAGTTATCGGCTAGATATTTGGGACAGTTATCGATAAAATACTGTAGTTGCTGCAGTGTTTTCCCTTATGTCTTCGTCCGCAAATGTCTAATTTTTAGTAATTTTTCTTGTAAATATAATTTTTAAATAATTTTTACTAACCTAACTTTTGAATTTTGTTCAAGTGCAATTTGTGAAAATGTTTTGACGATGTAGTCGTCTTTATCTTCTACGATTCTTTTAATTAATAATGACAAAGGAAAAACATGAACGAACAAGTGTAAAGAGCGGTGGACCAGGATTTGAATCCGAGCAGAAACAAAAGTGTGGGGCTTTGCAAGCAAACGCTAATGCTGGTGGTATTTCTGCGCCTTTTTATTTACCATGATTCAACTCACACAATTGATACTCGCCGACTAAAATTTTCACATATTCAATCATTTATTCCTTGACAATGGTAGGAAAGTTGCAATTTACGCTGTGCGAGGTTGGTTCAGACGTTCTCCTCTGCGTGCAACAAAGCGTTAATTAGAACACCGCGGCTACAGTCTGTATCAATCTTTTTGTTAGCGTAATATACTTTATTTATAAAATCTTATTCTCGATAAAATAAAGATTACAATGGTAATTTAAGCTACAAAATTGAAGAGGAATTATTCTATTATGGTACATAAAAGTTCCACCAAAAAAATAAAATAAAAGTATCAACGTATGAGATATTTAAGTGTATGGGGTTTTATTCGATCATACAACATCATCATTAAGGGGACATGCCCAGTTAACAATCTGGAAAAACATGATTTTTAGGAAGTCTATCTAATGGACTTCAAACGAGTACTGTAATTAAATATCTTAAGAATATGTACCTAAAAGTACATTTGTCTTGCAAGCAACACACTCAATATACTAAAATGGACGACACTGCCAGTTAAGTACTTTATCGAGGAACTAATCAGTAACACAGCATGTTTTCATATTTTCCGAGAAATCTACATTTTCCGACGTTTTGGGCGCTTTTCATTTCTTTTACGGGCACAGTTTGGAACAAAAAAATCGGAAAAAATTCTCAAAAATGCGACTTAGGATCCAAAATATGCCACATTTTTTTCAGAATTTTAGACATCATTAAAGAGCGGAAGTAAGCGTACAATATACATATTTTTGCACAATTCTTATCGACAAGACCACCAATAAAATGCAAAGTACTTTGCAGCGAGTCGAACATCACAGAGATTTATATACAGTCACTCCCATTAATATTCGTACAATCTAAAAGGCGATTACGTTTTTAATATTGGATCATGTGACTTTGATTTCTTTTTTAGAAGTTAGAACAATTAGTTTACTACACGTTGAAAAAAAGAAATTTGGAAAAAATTGTAATTGGTCGGAATTACAAATAAAATACTAAAAGTTGTTATTTATAACTGTTTTATGTGGGTCCATATTGAGAATTCAACAAATACGTTTTGTAGATCTGTGTCAACTGTATACACTCTGAATATTTCACCAAAATCGGCAAATGTTGCAATGAGCTACAACTGTTTGAAGATGATAAAAATTGCAGCTTTTCACAATTTTCGGCCTTAAACTGTAATAAATCGAAGGATTCTTACGTCATTCGATGCCTGTCGCTGTTTTCCACGTAATCCAAATGGGATGAAAATTTGAAAATGTATACAATTGATACAGATCTACAAAATGGATGTTTTAAATTTTCAATATAAGCCACATAAAGAAATTGTAAAACACAACTTTTAGTATTTTCTCTACAATACCGACCAATTGCAATTGTTTTAAAATTTCTTTTTCGCGTCATGTAGTAAACTAATTATTCTAACTTCTCAAAAAAGTCCAAGTCGTATGGTCCAATATTAAACAAGTTATCGTCTTTTTAAGAGTGTACGAATATTAATGGGAATGACTGTATGCTGGTACGCGGTAAAAAAATTGCGTGAAATTTCATTAACCGCGCTCTCGTTTTTATAGCGTTTGATACTGTTAGCATTAAAAGGATATTATCTCGGGTATCTGTGCGCCGGGACGCGTTGAGAGTTTGCGGAACAAAGTACAGGAAGAAGACGTGTCAAACGACCCGATGCATAGGCGAGCGAATTGCGCGAAGGCGTTTAATCGTTTTAAGTCCATTGTTACCCCGGGAACGTGCGAAAAGAGTTATACGAACGCGCCGGGGGTATATCAAGGATATACGGCGTTGATCCGACTGGCGGCGTTGATAAGCGATTATCAACTCCGTCGTGCTCCGTCGACGACGAACGATCAGTTTCATAAGAACGTGCCGTGGCTCGGCGACGCGACGGAGAACACATTCTTTCGTTGTCGTCGGCCAAGCCAACACTATGGAATTCCATGTATTCGTGTATACCATTCCTCGTTCTGATAATGTGTATCGTGACGGCCGATAGCAGCCGGACAGATAAAAATTCTCGACGCTTTAGCAAGATCAATCGTGTACCATATCGAGCTGACAAGATAGATGTCGAGTAAATATCTTTCATTAAGCTTAGGATTATACCGTTCCGTTCTAGGCGCGGGCGTTTCCAGGTAAACATCGAATGTTTGCCGAAATATTTTTACTATGTCGAGTACAGTGGAACGGCCTCTGTCGTATCTGACTTCCTCGTTCTTTGACTCTTACACGTTTCATGGAAATTGTTGCAGAAAATGTTCGACCGTAATTTGTATCATTATACTTGTTTTATTGGTGTGCGTAAAATAGTTGGGGTTCTGAACAGTGGCGTATTACCCTATGGGCAACTTGGGCAAATGCCCGGGGCCCCAAGCAAAAGGGGGCCCCGAACACAAATATTTTGTATTTTTATGTAAAAGGTTTGCATGGTTGAGGGAGAATTTATTTCACTTTTTATGCAATAATAAATATGTAGATGTTTTTACAATTGTTATATTTTTTCCAACGTGAAAGTTATTTAGTTGGGATTAGGGGCCCCGAAATTCTACTTTGCACAGGGGTCCCAAGTAATCGTAACGCGTTACTGGTTCTGAAGCACCGATTTTAAAGTGATACTATAAAGCAAAAGGGGCCCCGAACACAAACCAAATATTTTGTATTTTTATGTGAAAGGTTTTCATGGTTGAAGGAGAATTTATTTCACTTTTTATGCAATAATAAATATGTAGATGTTTTTACAATTGTTTTATCTTTTCCAACGTGAAAGTTATTTAGTTGGGATTAGGGGCTCCGAAATTCTACTTTGCACAGGGGTCCGAAGTAATCGTAACGCGTTACTGGTTCTGAAGCACCGATTTTAAAGTGATACTATAAAGCAAAAGGGGCCCCGAACACAAACCAAATATTTTGTATTTTTATGTGAAAGGTTTTCATGGTTGAAGGAGAATTTATTTCACTTTTTATGCAGTAATAAATATGTAGATGTTTTTACAATTGTTTTATTTTTGCCAACGTGAAAGTTATTTAGTTGGGATTAGGGGCGCCGAAATTCTACTTTGCACACGAGTCCCAAGTAGTCGAAACGCGCTACTGGTTCTGAAGCACCGATTTTAAAGTGATACTATAATGTGCTAGTTTCAAATAGATTTTATGGGTATAAAGAAGAGCTATTTGTAGATGATACATACTATATTTTGTTGGAAATAGATTTTATGTTTATAAATAAGAAGTATTTGTAGGTGGTATGTATTATGTTTTTGTTTAAAATAGATTTTGTGTTTATAAATAGGGACTATCTAATGTGATATGTACTATGTTTCAGTTAGGTTAGGCTAGGTACTGATATTTGGTCCCCTCAGGGTTTCAAATCCATTTTACCACTCTCCCCCTTCTTCCACTCTCCCCTTCTTCCATTTCTTCCACTATCTCCTAATTTTCAGCATATTTCAGTCTACTTTTCAGCGGGACCTACTGTTTATTACGGTGGGTTCCGAACCACCTTTACTATATTTCAGTTTAAAACAAATTTCATTTGTATAAATAACCATTTACATTTACACATGCAAAAGCAATACATGCCAGTGACTTTTTATGCTCGGTAGGTTTAGTGTTAAAATATGTTCTTTCTCGATAAAAGGTATTGTTCTTTTTGATTGTGTTTCGGACAAATACGATCACGATGCGACGGCGAATGCTTCGGGAGCTTCTCGAATAAGCCAGCAAGGTCTACGAGCAGTGGAACGGCAGTCGGCAATACGACGCGACGCGGAGACCGGTAAAGATCCCGTCGATTAGGCCCTTTTCTCCCTTCGTTAGTAGTCTACAAACGTTCGTTAGTGTCGCTTCGAAAGGACTCGGTCCTCTTTGGTTGTCCGAGCGGTTAGCATTCATCGAGATAGAGAGAAAAAATTTGTCCCCGCAAAAGGATCGATCACTATTCGAGGAAAATTGTCTTGTTGAAGATGCATATCTGCGATTTGCGCAGAAACTTCAAACTGGCTAATAGACTATGTTACCTGAATGAATATTTACACGCAGGATGTTTACCTGCGTTTGCCAAATTGCGAATTATTTGGCACGAGTCGACGCTGCTGGTTTGTGACATTTTATGGACATTAATTCACGTTTCAGTTAAAATTATACGGTTTCTGAATATACATATATATATATGCTGTTTTGCTGTTTGATCGAAGGAAAATATAAATAAACTTGGAAACAGGAAATTGGAATAATCTGTACACATTTATTATAACAGTTCACTTACCAAGAATTTTATAATGATTTGTTCAAACGTGATAGCAATTTCATTCACTATTTAACAATTTTTTAGAATATGACAACTTCTGAAATTATTAGTGGAAAGAAAATTATCGAACTTCTTTTACACACAGCTTAGAGCAGTCGTTCTTAACCTTTTTTAAGTCAGGGAACACTTTTGATTATATGAAAAATTTATTATAAAATAAAAATCGGTAATTATTGCGAAAGGGTCAGTATACTCCGATTTTGATGAAATTTAAATTTGTTATGCAGCAACACATTTTGAACAACTTATTCCTTTTCCAATATAGGGGGGTCGCTTTTAATTTCCGAGATATTCGCAAAAAAATATTGCTAATACTGAATTTGATCTAGTAATGGAAAAATCATGTGAATAGAATGTGTTAGGTCGTGGAGGGGGCGAAGAGGGCCGGCCGTCAGGAAAATCCAAGAGAGAAACTTCAATACAGTATTAGCAATAGTTTTTTGCGAATATCTCGAAAACCAAAAGCGACCCCCCAATATTGGAAAAGGAAAAGGTTGTTAAAAATATCGAAATCTATAACATATTTAAATTTCATCAAAATCGGAGTATAGTGACCCTTTCGCAATAATTACCTAAAAATCATTTTAAAAAAAATTCGGCTTTCATAATTTCGTGGAACACTTGCAAAAAGCTCGCGGAACACTGGTTAAGAACCAGTGGCTTAGAGACTAGAGAGACTATTAGTAGACTTTCGGTAGGTAAAGTGTTAAAACGAGTATTATCAAAATAATAATAATAATAATAGTCGTAATGTCGAGTTTTGTGAATTTTGATGTCTTTATTTTGACTGAAGAATACATTTCACAATTTTGTATTCCTGATTTATTAATGTTCGTGGGTGAGTAATTTATCTAATATTTGTGACTAATTGAGATGGTTGCAAAAAAGATACTAAAATCATACTTCACCTTTTTGAATCAAGAAATTGCGTTTCATTTTTAATTACACAGTTTAGAGGAGTACATGTTACGACACAAACAGGAAGACATCAAAGATTTTACAGTATGTAGACACAGAAAATGAGCAAATGTTCATCCTGATAAATTATTAAGACTGTAAGACGGCAGTCTTTAGTTGAAAATAAAATTTTAATGTGGAAATATTCGCTTCTAAATAGTCCAACGGCCAAGGAGTGGGGGGGGGGGGGCTGGGTGAGGGCAGCGAAAGTTGGATAATGGCGTCGTCATTGATGCGGCCCTTAGTTGAACAAAAGTCACGGTATTATTTACCGATAATGCATACCTTATCATATACACGGAGGTCCGTTTAATTACAGTTAATTTGAGTGTTCGCCGTCCTTAATAACACGTATGTTAATTCGTGCGGAGGTATATCGCATCTCCTCCGGAATGGAACCTGAAATGCACTGCGTTACGGCCCGTTTAAAAGTACGGATAATTCCGACGACGCCTCGATAAGGCTATTCGATTACCAGGTTCCGGATGGCGTGTTGCCGGTAATCGCGAATCACTGTTATTACTAATTAACACCGATTATTATTTTCAGCCTTTCGAATCGCCGGTTATTGGGTGTCGTCGGATTTCAGTCGGTTAGAAATGGTGCATGTTCGCGGCGGGATGTTCCGGAGTCACGCTTCGGCTATGCAATATTCGATGGTAACAATCGCGCGCACGACGAAAACACACCAGCCATGAAAGCAATGAAACAAATGAGCGGGCTCTGATAAAGGTTCAAGATCGTTAAACTTTCTTATCGCGATCGACGTTCCGCGAGACTTTGCGGCCGCGCAACGCATACACTGCACCAGCGATCCTGCTCGTTCGATCGAACCACAGATCTTAAGAAAATCACTCTGATCGTTTGGTAAACGATAGGAGATCGATAAACGGCGCTTGTCGATTTTTCAGCAATTCTCTATAATTGTTTATCCGGACAATTTGGGAATTTTCGGGGTTATACTTTGAGCCTACTATGGCTAGCAGCAATAATTTTAATGGACCTTTGATGTAGTATCAACAGTTCGAATTGTCATCATTTTTTGCAAGTGAACATATCCGCCATTGCATCTTGCTGTTCTTTAATTTGAAGAAAGAATCAATGCCCAACTCTACAGTCATTAATTAATGAAGCTCAATGCAGAATTAATTTAATCGGCTATAGAAACTTTAATCGTGAACCAACAAGTCACCCTCAGTAACATAATCTAATTATTTCGTTTGGGATTGTTACGTAAAAGAAGATTTAGAGCTTCCTTTTAGTACAGTGCAGTTATTGAGAAGTTTGTTAATTGGCTTCCGGTAGATAAAGTGTTAACAAATATTTTAAGGTCAAAAATCCGCAGGACTCAGTTAACGACCTAATATGTACTTCCACTTCTACCGTGTAGGAATCTACTAGGAACCGGCCGTGGCCAGGTTGTTTCCTTAAAACGGTACAACAGTTGGGTGTATCGTGTCGACGGAACGGAAAAGCGCCTTTAGGGTTGCCTTTGAAAGAGCATCCAGCCACGCGCATTACCGCCCTATCTGGCTCCCTAGCCACGGGGTGGTTAGCCGTTATCAGATCGCACGTTAACTACAGGTGCGAGAAACGTCGGCGCGGTGGGTGTTCTATAGAGGCACTGACGGTGCTGCGAGCTGGCCGATGGGAGCGCTTGGGCGAAACCGGGGCCAATTATGGAGCCTTCGGAACATGGGTCTTGTCGAAGCGACTCGCCACCGGGGAGGAGGACATCACGGTATTTTCCGTCGATCAATATAAGTGCCCTTCCGGACGAGCGACGAGATTAGCCACCCTGTGCCGCAGCCTCCTCCCTGAAAACTCTGCTTGCGTTCATGCCTGATCGATTTCGGGGCAGCGGCCACTATTTTCACGCGATCGACAGAGCCTAAGAGCCTTTTCACATGGGGACACCGCGAAACGCGATTTTCACGTGTCGCCACACGTATCGCAATGCGCACATCGTGAGCTGCGTGCACACTAGGGTAGGAGGACCCGAGCTGGTCGTTTTCGATTTTAGTATACTTTTTGCGCGGTGATAGTATACTTGTTTCTAATGATACATATGTGAAATATTAAGTGTAGATACTTAAAAATATGTGGCGGCTACTTCCTATGCTCGTCAACAGAGGGACATTACGACAACACCTTTCCCGCTACTACCTGAATCTTGCTCTGTTTGTATATACAGGGTGTCCCAAAAATGTCTCGCTTTCTTCAAAGGGGAGGTTCCTGAGGCCATTTGAAGCGACATTTTCCTTTGCAAAAATGGCCGTTTCGGCTTTGTTAAGGAGTTATTAACGAAAAACACGGACCAATCAGAGCGCGACCTAGAGGCGTATTGGCAGAGACGGCCGCGCGCGGCAGAAGTCGAGCGATGGTGATACACCGCGGTCGAAAGCAAGGAAGAAACAAGGGGCCGCGCGCCTCCGTAATATCGCGGTGCAGCGTTCGCTTTAAATAATTTTTATTACGTCAATTTTAAAGCGCCGGCCTTTTCAAAAATAGGTCCGTAAAGAGGAGACTTGGAGCTGTCACCACGTTTTTTTCGAATTTCTAAAAAATTCCCGGCTATAGGAAAATTGCATTTGTTTAAAACATTTTCAAAATAAATGGTGAAGAAACTATTTTTTCCAAATCGAAATATTTTCAATAGATACTCTTCTGTGTTCACTATAAGCTCCTAAAAACTCATTTTCCTCAGTACGTTAGTTCTAGTGTTATAACTTAATGAAAAAAAGTTCTTTACACGTCTGTAAAACCAACATTTTTTAAGATTTCGAAAAATCCTTCGAGATTCCTTCATAGGTTACTAAAGACTACAACATATTCAAATTTGAACTATCCGACATAGGACTCGAAAAATTTTCTTCTCTTGTTTGTTCCTTGCTTTCGACCGCGGTGTATCACCAGCGCTCGACTTCTGTCGCGCGCGGCCGTCTCTGCCAATACGCCTCTAGGTCGCGCTCTGATTGGTCCGTGTTTTTCGTTACTAACTCCTTAACAAAGCCAAAACGGCCATTTTTGCAAAGGAAAATGTCGCTTCAAATGGCCCCAGGAACCTCCCCTTTGAAGGAAGCGAGACATTTTTGGGACACCCTGTATACCGTCCTAAACTGTCCTTACGATATCCCGCGTCTAAGGCACGGGTCCGCTAGATAGCCTTACTGATGAGTCCTCTAGCGGGCCTAGGACGAAACGCTTCCTTCTCCTTTTTCCTCCTCCCACACACTTTTTCAGCCGCCATAAATATTAAAGATATAAACGGATAAAAGTTACGTATCTTCAATACGCAGCATAATTACGAAATGGCAGAGTTCCGTTTATAATTTAGTTGTTGGAAATCGGCATTGCGTTGGTGCGATCGTTGCGCCCTCATACCGACTTACGAGTTTGCGTTTGCGTGTTTGGTCTCTTCTATCTGGACGTTGGTGCATACACTCTGAAAATTTCACCAAAATTGGCAAACGTTGCAATGAGGTATAACTATTTGAAGATGGTGAAAATTCCAGCTCTTCACAATTTTCGGCCTTGAACTGTAATAAATCGAAGGATTCATACATCATTCGATGCCTGTCGCTGTTTCCCACGTTATCCGAATTCGATGAAATTTTCAAAATGTATATAATTGACACAGATCTACAAAATGGATGTTTTAAATTTTCAACATAAGCCCACATGAAAAAAATTGTAAAATACAACTTTTAGTATTTTCTCTGCAATATCGACCAATTTCAATTGTTCTAAAATTTCTTTTTCACGTCATGTAGTAAAGTAATTGTTTTAACTTCTCCAAAAGTGTAAGTCCTATGGTCTAATATTAAAAAAGTTCTCATCTTTTTAAGCGTGTTCGAATATTAATGAGAGTGGCTGTACGCATGATCGCTATGCACGAAGACTATTAAAAGTGTACCGATTTACGTCGTGTTTGGAATTGTTGAAGAGAAACGATTCCCTGTAACGCAAAAATTTTCCTTCTGGATTCCAAACTTTGCCAAGTTAAGTGCACGCTATTCATACGCGCGATCGTAACTCGCGTATGCGACACGCGACTCGCGATTCGTGTGTCTTCGTGTGAAAAGGCTCTTATCGTTGATTGCAAATCGAACGGCCCCCGTCGAAAACACCCCCGGAATCCACACGCTGTTCGAACGGCACACCTGCCACGGCTGTTTCGAAATAGAATTCGGGTCCGGCATGATCGATACGCGGCGATGATCGTCGGACACGTGGTGGTTGCGCTCCAGTTTCGCCGGCTCCGATGTAGAGATGTTCGATTCACTTCAAAGAATCGATTCTCGAATCAATTAACTATTTCAGCTCCGAAAGCAAACATTTCTTCCAACCTACAATATTTCAATTCTATCCGATTCTTTTCAATTTATGCATATGAAATGATTTTTGTTATACAGTCTATTCCGCAAAAAAACGTGTGGGCGATATCTCTGCCAAAATTAATGTATTTGGAAAAAATGTAATATTAATCGAAAGTACATTCTAAATGCCAATACGCTCTGACATTGGATTAATAAAACTGGAAACAAAGGGATTTTTTAAAAGAATAATAACTTGAAAAATCGAAGTCGCCAAATTGCACGATAGAGAACGTATCAATTGTGATTGATTGGCTATCCCGGTCACCAGATACAGATTCCATAAAAAATTGTCGGTTTATTATGAAGTAGAAGCATAAAGAAAAATGTATGTTAAAATTCGAAATTTGAATTGACCTTATTCGAAAAATATTTGCTCGTATTAAAAAAATTAATAGAAAATACACCAAAACGTTGCCAATCTATGGTCGATAATGGAGGAAATTGGGTGCATTCTAAGTAAAAGCGTATTAATGTTTTAAGTGTAGACTCGACCTATATCAAGTTTTTTTTACAAAAATATAAATATTTACACAATTATCGCCACCACACTCTTGCGAGACCGATTGTAATAAGTGCTTGTATAAAGAAATGCGTATAATCATTTCCAATGCAAGTGTCTTTGGAAACGGTCATTTGATTGGTGATGGTAGGTTTTGTTTACAGTGTTAAAGAACTGATTGTAGGAAAAATCTAGTACCAGAGAATCATTGTGGAAGATCGATCTTTTGACCAAGAGAATCGATCTTCCGAAGAATCGGTTCGTATCGATCATCCCTAATACCGAAGTTTAGAGGTTCTGAGAGTTGGCTCGGTGTAAGAGCACACCGCCGCGCTGGTCACCGGAAGCCACTTCGGCGCCGCGATTCGATTAATTACACGCTTTTATAATCAAGAACGTGGCTAGGACGATGCGTGCATTTACTATGGAACAGAGAGCCGGCGCACACCTTCCTCCTCGCCGACCAATTAAGCCGAGGAATGGCGCAACGGCCACGGCGTTGAGTAACCTAGTTGCAGCTTATCTCGCATCGGGCCATCGGTAACGTAGCGTGCGAAACGCGTGTATCTCGCTGGCGCCATCTTTTTTACCCCAGCACGTACACTTATCCGATCCATTCGATCCTGCGGCCGTTATTACCCTGCGTCTCATGACTTCGAACGGTTTCAACTAGGGACGATTCCGAAAGCTACGTTATAACGAGACGATGCTGAAGACCAGTACTTTATTAACCCTCACCCGTCCCTCGTTTCGTCAACTGAATGTGTCCCCTTGTGTCAAATTGACGCAATGGTGAAAAATCGGTATAATGAAAGGGTAGATGATTCACTTTGAAGATTCTTATACTGAATATAATGAAAATGAAGTTTATGTACATTTATAAATAAGATTTTGCCAAGTACTAACTGAAATCTGTAAATATTAGGTCGTCCCATAAGTTCGTGCCGTTTACTGTTTTACTATTTAAATTAATATTTGAAACGTACTTTGAAAGTCAACGAAAAAATATAACCACCTTCTCTACAACATTTTCCCACTTTTTTGGTAAAGATATTATACCGGCACTATAAAATTTCAGTGGTTTTTCATTAAAATACTTTTCAATCCGCGGCACGAACTTATGGGACAACCTAATATCTTCCACGCAGGTAAGAAATACATTGCCCCCTACTGTTCTGTAAATGACATTTAGCTGTAAACATAGAAAAACAGACTTGCAGGATATCTCGTCCGTGAGGTCGTACGAAGAGCATTGCTTCGCGGGATATCTCATCCGTGACGTTGCATGAACAACATTGAAGCGCGAAATATCTCGTCGGTGGTAGCCAAGGGGTTAACATGTTGCTGGCGAGAGGTTTAACTTAAGGTTGCATGCTCAGAGCGGGAAATATTTATAATATGCGCAAAAGTGAAAATAGAAAGCCTTCTGGGAAAGAAATTGAGAAATCAATTTATCGGGTTGTATAGTGTCACTGGAATGATATAATTTTTGAATTCTTATTTAAACATGACGTTACTACTACGCTGGCCGTTCTCATATTTTGCATAGGAAAAGACGTAGTACTACGTCAACAGTTCTCGTTACTAGATTGACTCGTTATATGTGAATGCTTTAAGGGGGATATACATTATAATGGCGAAAAAAAATCGGATATTTTATTTTGCTCATTGAGCATTTGGAAATTGTAAACCAAGTCCATTCCTTGGCCTTGAGACTGGAATTAACAATTATTATTATATCATATATATGTACATTGTTTATTTTTTAAGTACAATATGTGTAGAATATTTCCCTAAATTAATTTTAAATGTCTTCAAAATAACGAAATTATACCTGTTTTTGTTATACGATTTTGTTTACGATTGAAACTTTTGTTTCAAACCTGTGCCATTTTCTAAATAATTAATATATTAAAATTTCTGTATGCTTAACTGTAACTGTTTTCACACATCCTAAGAAAATCTTCTGTTTTTTCATTTTAGGTAATTATTACGAGCTTGAGGTGGACGGCCGTTTTACTTTGCAGAGCGTGTAAGCATGACATTACAAGTAATTTATATTAATTAATTATATTTCGTCACATCCGATGCTCCCTCTGTCAAAGAGTATCTGCATCAATGGAAACTATAAGGATTTCAAGTTGACCGTATATACACTGGCAACAAGAAAAATGTGTTTACAACTCGGTATTTTCCCGATCGACTCGTCGCGCGTCGTAGCGACATTGAAACGACACGCCGAACGGACCGTTTCATCGTCGCATCGTGAAACACCGGATTATTATAATGTCATCGCGTTACAGTGACACACGATATGGCACGGTTGGTTATTCGAACTGATGCGAATAAATTGCCGCTTCCTTTTCGTAATAATACACCGGCCGCGTATTTTATCACCCTTGCGACGTATTAATCCTTCGAAGGCGTTCGATACCCTCTCTGCACGCATCGCATTCGCCACGTAACGAGACTTCAGACTTCTCTCTCTCTCTCTCTCTCTCTCTCTCTCTCTCTCTCTCTCTTTCTCTCTTTCTCTACCGGCGTGCAATGTTCCGATACTTTTTGTCACGGAACGGTATTTTAGTGATTATTGGATTGTTGCGCACGGAACGGTGGCTATTGGCATCGAAAGGAATGCGAAGGGGTTGAAATTGCGATTATAGGGAACGGACCCTATACGTACGCAGCGAGTATAGTCGGACCGAGAGCGCATGCGTGGCTACATTTTTTCCTGAATGCCGATGTCATAATAAATCGAATCGGAAAACGCGGAAGGACTGCGGCGCGTTTCGAATACCCGTTTGTTTAAGATGAATAAAAATTCATAGGAAAACATGGGAACGAATGAAAGTGTACGATACACCGTGTGACGAAACGATAGCATACCTTGCATTTTTTTTTTGTAGTTTTGTAATTGTAAAAACTGGTAACAATACATTTGCCATGTTACTAGCTTTTGGCGTGCGTGAATGTATAACATGCTCGATATTGTCTAGAATATTCAGCAGGTAAATATAATTCAGCTAGTAAATAAACATAATTATAAAAAATATCATTCAGCTAGTATATAGCAGGTCTGGGTTTTCAATACAAAATTTCAAAAGATGCAAGATGTGCTGTCGTTTGTCGCACACTGTATTATACACTTTTACTCGTTCTCATGCTTTCATATGAATTTTGATCACTGCCAGAAATGCACTTTCCATGTTGTTATTAGTTTTTGATAAATACGTATAACAGACGCGATATTGTCTACAATATGTTTAATATATGATGTTTTCCAGCTGTTCTGTAACGGCTTTCATAATTTCTTTTTAATTTTTACAAAACGCTGATAGAGCAGCCAAATTAGCAGCCTGCAACACAAAAATGAAACAAATCACTCATTATACCAGACTAAACGATCTTAAAAATCACCTAAAAGAAATTTTTAGGAAACAGGTATTTGACAAAATTAAAAGGAATTACATAAAAAAATATCATAATGATGAAGCGGATCTTGAGCGGCAAAAATTTCCAAGTCCAGTAGATCGTCAAATTCAAACTTCAATTTCTAGAATCAGAATTGGGTATTCAGAAATAACCCATTCATTTTTGTTAAACAAGAAAGAAAACACGATCTGCAATATATGTAAAGTACCAGTTAACATCTAATAATAGAATGCAAAAAATATGAAAATGAAAGGAAAAATGCTAAGTTGCCTGGGTCCTTACCCATTCTGTTAGGTTCTAAGGAATATATCGCCGGTCTTGCCCAATATATCAAGGATACAAATATGTATAAAATATTGTAAGAAAATGTACCGCGTTGCTAATGACCTTTGATGTTGAAGCAACATTAAATAAATACATAAATAAATAAAGAAAATGGTTCCCAATTTCTCGGTCTCGATTCATCCTATAGAAGCTCTATCGGATAAATTTTGCTAATCGTACTTTCAAAACAGCAAGACCATACAAAAGATGACCAAGAAATAAGACATGGCGAAAAATTAAACACCACAGTCTGCATTTGGGTGTCGAATACGAATGAAGTAGGTGTGCCCAGACTTTCGGCCAATAGTTTATGTTTTCAGTTGCTAGTCTATTAGCAAAAACTTAAACACAATTGAGAAAATTGAAAAAAAAAACGAAAAGCGGGGGCTAGTAAAAAAAATCGTTTTTCTCAATTTTTAGTCTTATTGTGTGTTATAATATTCGAGCACAATGTAGCATAAACTTAGCACAACTCAGCACAACTGTTGAAATTATTTATTTCAACAAGTGGGGGACTAACTTCTAGGAGACTCGAATCAATCTTCTCTATTTACATACTCTTAATTGTTCACGAGGGTCAAATAATTACTAAAAAGAATATCAGCAACATTTCATAAAGAAAAATAAAGGCTACTTCTGCAGAGTCTCTGTGGCATCGTAAATTAGGTGAAAATTCTGTTTTACAATTGTACGAGTATTTTGGTCAGCTCGATTGCGCCAGGTTTCGGAAAAAGTCTGCTCGTCTCGCCCGTCTTTCTCAATTAGCCACACAGAGAAAGATTTCAGCGAGCACATTAGAGGTGACAGTGGATCGTCAAGGATCGTTACACAGCGGTCACTCCGAAAAAGTGTCGTGAACTAGCGACAACTCGGATCCGCAAGAATAAGTAATCGGGTGTCCTTAAGCGTCCCGTTGATCGAGTACTTCCACGAAGTCTCGCATTATTTAACGAGCCATCTCAAGAGAGGCACATGGTCTGCGAATGCTGCCAGCCAAGCTCCACGAAATTCCTCGAAATAGATGGCCGTTTTTCTTATGCTGCGAGAGTCGTTTTTGCGAGCCCCGGTCAGAGCTAAAGAGAGGAAACTCAGCTTTTCCTGCCGGCCGGTTGCCGAGCTCTCTTTGTTTCCATTCGACGTGTACCTGCTCCAGCTGATTTAGATCGGACAGTCTTCTAAGATCTTAGGCTTATTACCATGTATACAGGGTGGGGCAATAACCTTTGTCCACCATGAATATTTCCGTTAAATGTTGTAAGAAAGTGTAATTCGATAAGTGCTATACACGGGTTCTAGATTATCGGCATGTATAAATATATAGTTAACCCTTTGCACTCGGAGCTATTTCAATTCAAAAATCAAACATTTCTTCTAACCTAGAATATTTCCATTGTATATAATTTTTTTCATTTTATGCGTATGAAACTGAGGTAATTATATAGAAAAGGTCTGCGTATTCCGATTTTGATGAAATTTTAATATATTATAGATTTCCACATTTTCAACAACTTTTTCCTTTTCCAATATAGGGGTGTTGCTTGTAGTTTTCGAGATATTTGCAAAAAGCTATCGGTAATGTTAATTTCATAACGGAAACCTTCTTTTTAGAAACACTGGGTGGGTGTGTGCGGTATTGTCGCTTCTCATCTCCATAACGTGTTTACAAACAAAAAATAAACAGATGCGGCCCGAAAATCCAGGAAATGTCTTTGAAAATTGAAAGCTCAGCCTATCTATGTATGATCAGAGTTATCTACAGAAGTTAATTCTGCTTGTTTCTTCTGTTATTCCACTTCCTGGATTTTCGGGCCGCATCTGTTTATTTTTTGTATGTAAACACGTTGTGGAGATGAGAAGCGACAACCACACACACCTACTCAGTGTTTCTAAAAAGAAGGTTTTCGTTATGAAATTAACATTACCGATAGCTTTTTGCAAATATCTCGAAAACTAAAAGCGATCCCCCTATATCGGAAAATAACATATTAAATATACATAACATATTAAAATTTCATCAAAATCGGAGTACGCAGACCTTTTCTATATAATTACCGAAACTGATATAGTACCTCAGACAATATTTAAATGTTTAGTAATTTATGAAATATAAACAAATTTAATAATGTAAACAACATTTTGAATAATGGTACATTAATTTGTAGTGGCGCCTCTGAGTCGCCATTCGAGTGCTAAGGGTTAATTTTTGGTGGCGTGTCGTGCGACAGTAACGTCTTTTGTTTATTTGCATCGAGAAGTTGCAGTCTCCTCCACGCAGTCATGTGAAACGCACGCATTTGATACATACACTTTATTATCACACTTTAATTATAATATGTTAAACTATATATATGTATCAAATGCGTGCGTTTCACATGACTGCGAGACTACAAAAGTTGCACGGTATAGAGGGGGAAATATTGTGTGAAAAATAGTTTCATTGACGCTCGAGGGCAATAAAACGATAACATTAATGCTTTCGGAAATATTCGAACCCTTGATCTGTATTGTATCGTACTAAATTTAAACCCTTATAGTTCACGGGTGCAGATGGTACACACCAGTAACGTCGAAAGGTCCCATTTGGGGGATTAGCGAAAAGTGACGTAATGAATGGGCATTGGTAACACAGCAGCACTGTTACTTCTTATCGCATATTTTTCCAAATATAGTAAATGGGCAATTAATTTCTCTTAGTCCCCAATTAGCAAGTGCAACGAGGAATTTACACTAACTCCTCGTTTACGGTAATGGTTTTTTTTTAATACTTTGCATTATTTTGTGTACCAGTGCGGTTCGTTTGTTATACTTTTTTTTGTTATCTGTAGCCCGCTGATTTTTATGCAAAATAAAAGTGGTCTCTATTCATTAGAAAGTATAGAAACTATATATGTTTATTATATTTGCGTTCTTAATCATTTTAATGAGTTGGAAATAATACAACAATATTTTTAAATTCTTGGAATGTTTTCACGGTTTTGAATTTGATCTACTCATACTTGTCATGCATAAAATCCAAAGTCTAGTTATTAAACTGCAGAAGATACATAGATGATTATTAGTTATTAGATTATGTAATTTTTGAGTTGGCACCGAAAGCGTTGACACTACAACGACAAAATGATGGCTGCCAAATTTCTTAATCTCACATTATTGTGGTTTTAAAACTGCATTCATGTGAAATTATTCAATAAATCTATTTCTTTTTACATGCAGGGTGTACAGTATTTCATCGTTAATTGTCGTGAAATTCTGAACAATAATCGTCGCGAAACAATCCCTCCTTCCGTGGGGTATAGCCCGTGAGGGGCCGTGAAGCTCGAGAGGCCTCGGTCGCCGAGAAGTGTAACATAATACGGGTCGAGTATGTCGGTGTGAAAACACCTAACCCAGTGAAAAAATTTCTTTATTTTTTACTATTTTTTTATGGAACTTTCACCAACATATTCGTGGCATTTTTCTGTTGAAGATGATACCAAATAAGATATAATTCCGATAATTCAAAAGACTAGTATTATCTGAACATTAATTGTCGCCAGCCAGACCCGTGGTGACGACGATTATCGATGAAATACTGTATCTAGTAACTGGGACGAAGCGAACAAAATTATAAAGTACATTTTTGCATCGTTTAACAAACTGCATCAGCCTGTAATGCGACTTTTAAACGGAAGTCCGTCGGTGCAGTTGTAAAATGTATATCTCCATAAAATATTTAGTTTCTCACGATTGTCCCGTAATACTTTTTTTATTCAGAATAACACGAGAAATCAATTCATCCTAACAAAAATCATAGTGCAGCATTCAAAAAAACGAGTGTAATTGTACTTTGCAACTGCATCGATGCACTTTCGTAAAAAGTTACGTTATAAGATGGTACATCCTGTTAAATGATGCAAAACTTTCTTATATAACTTTTTGTTATCATCAATAACAACCGAGTTATAATTCGGCCCAGTTGTTACACAGATGCACTCTATGCATTATAATATTAGGTACCAGGAAAAAGTTCACGGGGACATTTTTTTCTAATATGTAGTATTATTTAACGATGCAGTCACCATTGACTTTGATGACCCTTCCCCCAACGTTCTACTGACAAGAAATGAGTTAATTGCTGTTTGGATGTTGTCAGCGTTCTTGAAGTTATTTGCAATGAAGTTTGACACGGATAAAAATAGATGGGAATCACAAGGTAACAGATCAGGGCTGTAAAGAGAATGAGATCAAGTTTTCTTTGTTGATGTATTTCCAATTTAAAGCTCGTAAAGCGAGAAAGCATGAGCGTTAACTTTCCGCTATAAATGTTAATCTCGTATAAATAACGGAATGTTTAAGCAATTGCAAGTTGCTGATCATGCGTTAGGTCGTCCCATAAGTTCGTTCCGCAGATGTCGTCTTCTAATGAAAAAACCACAGGAATTTTATAGTCACGGAATAATGTCTTTACCAAAAAGGTGGCAAGGGGTTGTAGAACGATAGAATGATTACATTTTTTCGTAATCATTGAAAGATTATTTAAAATATTAATCTAAATAGTATAACAGTAAACGGTAAGAACTTATGGGACGACCTAATATATCACCGACATAAACGTAACTTTTTATCGATTCTAATTTTATGCATCGCACATGCGAATTATCGACTTAAATTCGACTTTGATTCATTTCCAGGAGAGACGAGAACCGCGCAAACCATTTCCGGTACCTAATAAAAAGTCACAGAAAATTCTGAATAAATACATTCTCGTTATTTTTATACAGTAATGTAAAAAAAAGTCATTTCTAGTGCTCCGTAGATCTAGTGTTAATGCTTGACAAATGTAGAGATGTTGCTGACGCGTTTCGAAGGGGTGCGCCGAGCCTCGTCGAGCCTCGCCAAGCGGATCGGAGCAGAGCGGAGCGGATCCGCGTCGCGAGAAAGCCGCTGCGCGTGGGAGAGAGAAAATTTTGAGTAAGAATTGCCGAGAGAGACGTTTGACGAGCGGTCGGCCTTCGCCGCCTGCTTCTCTCGCTCTCCTTGTCCGCCTCGAGCTCCTCTCTTTTCGGTTTTATTTGACGCAGGCACACAGTCGCGCGTGCTCGTCCCTCTCTCATTATCCCCCGCTCCTTTCCGCCGAACCTTCTCTCCTTCTCTCTTCATGGTTCTCTCGTTTTCTCCCCCCTTAGCTCTATCCTGTTCCGCGTCTCTCCCTTTCTCTCTCTCTCCGACAACGAATCGTGCTGCTACTGCCTCCCTTCTCTTCATGCTCGATGCTCCCCCCTCTCTCTCTCTCCCTCTCTCTTTCTCTCGCTCCCTGTTTCTCTGTTTACCGCTCTCCCCGTCACCCCTCCTTGGAGCACACACGTGCCGTTCTTCTCTTCCATCACGTATCTAATCGTTCCCGTGCCCTCTCCTCGTCTTTTTCGCCTCTTTCCGTTGATATTCTAGCCTTGGTCCTTGATTTTCACGAGGGATACACGAAATCTTGAAGTGGTCTGCGTAAAAATAATTACGGGGTAGCCCGCAGAAGCTGCACCTTTCGACGATTTCATGGTAGAAATCGTGGATCTGTTCTAGGGCTGTTACTTTTCCGAAGCTTCGAAGGATTCGATCCTTCGCACCTTCGAAACTTCGAAACTTCGAACCTCCGATTCGTTTCCAGTTAACGGATAAAAGAAATAAATTTTCATAATTTGTTTCTATATTCACTATTTAAATTATTTCTATAATTTATTGTTAAGATAATATATTTATAATTTGAATTATCCTTTCGATAGCACATTGTTAAAATAATTGTTTAAATAAATAAATGTTCACAATTTGTTTCTATATTTATTATTTGAATTATTTCAATAACTTATTGTTAAAATAATATATTTATTATTTGAATTATCATTTCGATAGTTCACTGTTAAAATAATTGTGTAAATAAATAAATTTTTATAATTTGTTTCTATATTCATTATTTGAATTGTTATTTCAATTATTTATTGTTAAAATAATTGATTAAATAAATAAATTTGTACAATTTTTTCTATATTCATTATTTGAATTATTTCAATAATTTATTGTTCAAATGATTGTTTAGACAATGTACACGTATTTACATAATGAATGTAGAAACACATTTCTATAGATTATAGATTATAAAAACTTCTGTAGATTATAAATTTTTTGTACTCTATAGAAATGTGTTCCTATATTAATTAGGTAAATACGAGTACATTGTCTAAACAATTATTTGAACAATAAATTATTGAAATAATTCAATGAATATAGAAACAAATTGTAAAAATTTATTTTATATAGAAACAAATTATAAAATTTATTTATTTAAACAATTATTTTAACAATGTGCTATCGAAAGGATAATTCAAATTATAAATATATTATCTTAACAATAAATTATTGAAATAATTCAGATTGTGAATATAGAAACAAATTATGAAAATTTATTTCTTTTATCCGTTAACTGGAAACGAATCGAAGATTCGAAGTTTCGAAGTGTCGAAACTTCGATTTTCATCACCTTCGAAGTTTCTGAAATCGAAGCTTCGAAGCTTCGAAACCTTCGACCTTCGAAGGAAAGTAACAGCCCTAATTTGTTCCAGTTCCTTTCGTAGCAATTTTTTGAAGGATATTCCCGAACACGTACTTAAAACTGAGTATTTCTTCGTGTTTCTTCGAGCTGTGTGTCAATTGGCTGATTGGGTCCAGTGATTTAAGTTAATTGAGGCGTTGGATCAATTTTGACCCAAGTCCTATCATTCTAAAACTAACAATGAGCCTACTAACAGTAGTTACTAATAGCCGTATGAACGAAAATTGACTGATACGTTTTACGTTATGAAAAGTGACGAAAATGAATTTATTTGCGCTAAATTTATTTATAATTAGACTGCGGATTTTTATGTAAAATAAAAACTGTCCAACTTGATTGTAAGGAACAGGAGCTCAATGAAATTGTATTTCTTCTTTTAATAACTTTACCAAAATAAGAGAATAATACTCTTAGATTCTCTTAATGTCATTCAAGTGCACGCTGAAGTCGTAATAATTAATAATTAATGTGACTAGAAAGTTGTTTCAATTATTATTATTACATATGGACGATTTCCACTTTCAACAAAAACATTCCTGCGATAACATTGTACACTTCCACTTCTTTTGATTAATTTACAAGGATATTGTACACCTATGTGATTAAAATAATAAAAAAAGGATATCTACAAGACGTCGCAAACATGTAGTAAATCCTTGAAATGGGCGGTTCTTGACTTTATTTAAAGTAACTTTTTCGTTTGCAAAAATGGCCGCCTCGCCTTCGTTAAGGAGTTATTAACGAAAAACACGCACCAATCAGAACACCGTTACAGCGAACGGATTCCGGCTCGGCCAATGGTAACGTCACGCTCAGCGGGATCTGTCGCCGATCCGGAGTACGTCCGTTGTAACGGTGTTCTGATTGGTCCGTGTTTTTCGTTAATAACTCCTTAACAAAGCCGAGGCGGCCATTTTTGCAAACGTAAAACTTACCTCAAATTATCTCAGGAACCGCCCATTTCAAGGATTTACAACATTTTTGAGACACCCTGTACCTCTGACTAAAACTATCATAACTCATTTTTTCCAAAAATGAGATTTTCAAAAACAACGACCCATGTGCTGATTAACACTTTGATCGCCATGTCATCCATATCTGAGTGATGGAATTATTTATACAAAATTGAAATTTAAATTTTACGTTGGTAGATTGTGTGTACAAAATTTGTTCATGATCTGAGGAATAGAAGAGGTTTGAAACAGTAAATAATATCACGAAACTAAAGTTCTCAGTTTTTGCTTTGTTAAATAAATTGCTTAGAGTTTGTGTAATTTTTGCGATTGTCGAGTGGGCGATCAAAGTGTTAACTAATCGCCCCTAATCTAACTAGACTTTGTTATATTGTTTAAAGCAGTTTTAGAATCCGTGCCGAATAATTTGGCCCGGTGTAATAAATTTCGTAGCACACGTCGGAGCCAGTACGGTGTACGGACATCGTTCCCGAAGAGTTAATGAGCGTATTCAGTAAATACGGAATGAGAAGACAGGCCGGGATTTACGGAATGGTGGTTGGTTATTATTACCCGTCGATTTCCATTCGCCGATGACCCGAAACGTGGTGGCGAGGCACGCGAAAGTTGGGCGCGGGAGTCACCGAGGCGCAGAATGGAACGGAATTCCAGGTCTCTGGGACCTTTTGCGCGAAAACTATCGCTCGCCAGCCCATTATTACGTCCGACTAACAAGTGGGAGAGGAGGTGAGAGTGGCTAGTGAAAGATCCTGGTCGAATGGGACGCGTGTCTAGACAAAGAACATCGTCAAACGCCTGGATCAGCCGACCATCGAAAACCCTTTAACACTAAACCTACCAAGCACAAAACATATAAAAGTAAAACGCCTTAAAGAAGTGAGAAGATTGTATTTGTTTAAACTTTATACCGTTTCCATTACAATATCTGCTTAAATAAAGAAGTCAATTCAGTCATTTCCTATGAAATCCTTTTTCTAATTTCAATAATTGTGAAATAGGAAACCTCTGATCCAGAGACTTCTGATCCAGAACCTTGATAACATCAATTCTCGGCATTTTATTACAGCACGTCAAAAATATGTCTGAAAAAGGATTTGTTTAAATTTGTAAGAATAACGAAGGTATAGTCGTTTGAAAAACGGTGATCTCACTGTAATTTCCATTGTGCTCTTCTTCAAGAAGCTATAACTCTTACAATTTTAAGTATCTTGGCTTCAAAAAATTCTATAGTACAATACAAATAATAGAAAATATGTATATTTCACGTATTTGCTAAACTTTCAATCTAGACCCACACAAAACAGTTGTAAAAAACAACTTTTAGTATTTTCTTTGCAATGCCGACCAATTACAATTTTTTCAACATTTCCGTTTTCGGTCATGTAGTAAACTAATTGTTCTAATTTCCTCAAAAAATCCAAGACATATGGTTCAATATGAAAAAGGTTGTCGTCTTGTTAGGAGTGTCCGAATACTAATGGGCGTGACTTTATACAGGGTGTCCCACATAAATGGGAACACCTAAATATCTGTCGTATTTACAGTCCTATCAGAAAACTTCAGAGGACAAAGTGACACTATTGCAGGGGGCAAATATAATGGTAAAGAAAAAAATTTTTTATGTCGTGTTTTTTAATGAAATTTCAATGTCACCGATGTTTTTTTAAATGGAACAGTACATTTTTTTACGATAGCATGATAGACAATAAAAAACTGAATTTAGTGGATACCACCTTTTTGACCTTGAAATAACCTTGAGCCAGAATAATCATGTTGGAGTGGATAAAATGTGGAAGTTTAAAACTTACGTGTTTCAGCAAAGATTACGCGTTTTTTACGGCAGGTTGACCTTTACATATAATAAATGTTCGAAATGTTGACCATCCTCATTTATGCAATATCGCAATCTTGCATTAAATGATCTGTAGGCATCGTCGATTTCCTGAGGTGTGATTGAAGCACATGCTGCAGTAATTCTTTGCCGCATATCCTCTGGCATTGTGGGTTTATCTTTGTACACAATACATTTTATCTTGCCCCGTAGATAAAAGTCCAATGGTGTCAGTCCAATTGTTTATTACGATTTTTAGAACTTACACTACCGGTATTTTTAAATTGTTTTACCACAACGGAAAATGCGTGTAACGAAGGACAAATACGATTCACAAATTTTTCACGATACAAATTTACTGTTTGCCTCAATGATTGGTGGCTTTCGCCATAAGTGAAAACCATATCGATTCGTTCCTGTACAGTATAACGCATTGTTATCACTTTCACGTTTCGAATTCGAATAATGCAGAAGGAACAACGTACTTATTCTAACCGATTAACCTTCTTTTAACGATCTCAATGATACATACTCTAACATATACATACGCTGTTTACTATGAAAAATATTTCAAACATTTATTGTGGTTTGTAAAGGTCAAATCGCCGTAAACAACGCGTAATCTTTGCTGAAACACGTAAGTTTTAAACTTCCACATTTTATCCGCTTCAACATGATTATTCTTGCTCAAGTTCATTTCAAGGTCAAAAAGGTGGTATCCACTAAATTCAGTTTTTTATTGTCTATCATGCTATCGTAAAAAATGTGCTATTCCATTTAAAAAAACATCGGTGACCTTGAAATTTCATTGAAAAACGAAGTTTTCTGATAGGACTGTAAACACGACAGATATTTAGGTGTTCCCATTTATGTGGGACACCCTGTATAATAACGATTTCTGAGTTTTGGTAATTCATCGTCAGGATGTTTCGCCAGGATTGATCCCACGACTATCAGCCAGGATGAATCGTTAGCTGAAGACGGAACGGAGCATAATGGTTACCGATAGCCCAGTTTCGCAACAGTCATTAATTCATTACTTTTCCGGGGGAATTTGAAAAGTTGGCCCGGCCGTGTCACGTGCTCCCGCGGTTTATTCAATTTACTCGCGTGCCGCTCCATTTAGCAGTGTCACGCGCTAACGAAATTATTATTATGATCCAGTGTATGTATTTTGCTGCGCTAGTGTCTCCGGTTAATGGATCACGCGACTAGAATGATCAAGGGAATCAATCTTTTATCTTCCTAACAAACAAGATTGCCTTTCCGCGTGCGAAATCAATTTTCCGCTACGTCGACGAAGGAAAATGCAAATGGATCGAGCGTCTCTGGAAGCAGTTGAATAAAAAGAAAATGAAAACTGGAAACAGGAAGAAGGAAAATCAAAGTACCGTGTCGAAGATATTAAAGGCGAACTAATAAACTGCAGAGAAAATGAGCAGCAAAAAGGGGATGATGGGTAGGGAAAAGAGAAATAGAAAGGAAAGAGTGTTCCTGCGCGCTGTACAGAACTGCCAAGGTCCTTGAACGCAGAGCATGCAGAAACACCGTCTTCCTTCTTTCTTCCTTCTTTCTTCTTCCCGCCCATCGTGCGCTCGTCCTCCTCGCCTATTCTCGTCTCGCTTTCTTGCTCTCTCTTTCTGTCTCTCCCTTCCATCTCATAGGCTGACTCTCTCCCATACGTATTCACTCGATAACGTCGCGTCCCGCCGCTCTATCTCTGACTGACAATGAGAGGTCTTTTTCTGGCCCTCGACAGCCACGCAGAAAAACGTAAGTGCGAATCGACAACGAATGATCGCCGCGACGATAAAAACGATGCACCCTGCGAAGACAACGCCCATATCGGACAGCCACGCTCGAAACAGCTACACGAACTCTGTGTTTCCTGTTTGTATTTCGTGCTGGTCCTACCAATGCACGTCGCGACAGCAGTGACCCATGGGAGTGATTCCTCGTCGATAAAAAATTTGGGATTTTTCATTTTATCGCGTCGCTCGCAGCCATTTCTTCCAGCGAATTGTACAGTGATCAAACTGTTAGAGTCGTTTGCATAAATTAACAACTTCACTTTATAACTAGACGGTGAATTTGTATTCACATTTAACAAAAATAAATGAAAGAGGAATATGAAACTGTGAAGGCATTAAACGAATTTTAGTATGTTATTGCTAGACTGCAGATTTTTAGGCAAAATAAACATTTTCTATGTCAGTTATTGTAAGAATTAAATAAAATTGTAGTGTTTGTTTTAATTATTTTAATATGGTGAAAATAGCGTAGTAGTGCTCTGAAATTTTTTTAATGTCTTCACTGGTTTGTAATGTTTTATTGATTCAGTTCTGTTATGATTGCGTAAAATCAATGAGGAAAATAATAATCAATTTTTTAATGGAAGACAGTTATATAATGTCACATACATCGTGTACAGACACTATTTTTGAATCTGTTGCTTCTGGCGTCAAACGTAGAAAAGGATATCGAGTAAACAAAACAATTTCTATAAGAAGACTGTGTAATTATTAAGATAATATATCCCAGAATATAATTCTAACAATATTTGATGGGTTATAAACTGTATTAAAAATCTAGCATAGGATTAAATGAAAAATGGGCCAAATGACCAACGAATGAACATCAATTTATAAATGAACGAGCAGTGATATCCCAGTGCATAATAATTATTACACAAACAAACATATCATAGGACTATCTAAAAATAGTTAATTTGAATATGTGAAATCTCATTCGAACAAATGCTAAATAAATTAATATATCGTCGAATAGCTTATGAAAGAAGATCTCTTTAGCGAGGCATATATGAACTCACAAAATAGAATGATTTTATAAACTTCGACATGAAGAAGACATCATAAATCTTAGTTTTTCGTTTAATTCGAATTATGTTCATTCACTAGATAGCTTGCCCTATATCTCAGCTGGGGACCGCAGCTCTCGTTGAATACATCGATAATCTCTGAAAAATTAAAAATCTATTCAAATACTTTTTTGAATCACTGTATCTCTCAGACGAGACGCCCCGCTTTCATTTGATCTTTTCATAAGCAGAATGACCAGGTTGTACCGCGATTGCTATACAAGCTGTATACATTTGATACTCGATAATGAACCGGCCGTTACTTTTACTTACACCTAATGATAAACACCGGTGGTATACTTTCATGATTCATTCTCCCGACATATCTCGTACCCGTACGAAAGGACTATGGTCGTCACGAACCTGTGTTCGTCTGCCGATGCTATTGAGAACTGTGGATTTCTAAGACCACGATCTGTACGAGGTGGGAATAATGAGTGCTGTTATTTATGGGACGGATAGGATCGGTGTAACAAGCGTTTTAACAACGTTCTCTTTACATACGATGAATATGTAGAGTCCCGGCAGGAAGTTATTACGCAGTGATCTGCTGGGAAACGTCGCGGAAACTTTTTTTATTCGATAAAAAGTCCTTTGGCGAACGTATTAGCGTCGGACTCCGATTATCTGAAATATAATTCGGTTCTGGAGTGCCCTGGGTATTCTATCTACCAACGAATTTGCAATTTGCTAATTTACTTCGCGTTCAAATTCGCCAATATTGTGATCTGCAACGTTTTAGTGCCCGCGCTGTCTACGACTTTGCAAATCAATATTTGTTATAAAAAGACTGCGGATCTTTATGCAAAATAAACATTGTCTGCATCTGCTGTAAGATATAGGAGTCACTTAGAAATGTTTTTCTTTCTTTAATCATTTTAGTAGGTCGAGAATAATATATTGATACTATTCCATTCGTTTAATCTTTAAAACCGTTTCAAATTGCAGCTACTTATTTTTGTCAGAAATATATAACATCTGCGATCTGGTTATTAGTAGATTGTGGATCTTTATGCAAAATAAAAATCGTCTATGTCAATTTTGAGAGACAGAAATTAAATAGAAATGTATTTTTATTTTTAAGAATTTATCATCATTAAGATCATTATTAAGATTATCTATTATGTTACATTTCTTGGTCGAGTCGTGCGTTCCAACTCCTTCGGCGCTCGAGGGGTATACCCCGCGGTAGAGGGGATAATTTTCTTGCACTTATCGTGTACGGCCTTGTAGCTTTAATCGCGATAACACTGCAATTGAATAAATCGAGTACTCGCACACCTCTACGGTTAATACAGAGTGAACAAGTGGGAAAACAGATTGCGTGATTGGTTACCTCTTTCGTTGCACAGCCGCGATCATTGCATTGTCCGGCCTTGTTTCGTGCTGCGAGCGAGGTTCTATTGTACTGATCATTCTCGATGTATGATTTTTGGGGCGGCATGCTTTCAGTGTGATAATTGCGACCGAGGATACGTTTTTCTACTTTTCAACTACCGCGTTAAATGCGACGCGACGTGCACGAAATACGGGTTTGACGGGAATTAAAAGTAAATCGCGTCGGAGCACCGCGATGACAAGGACCGTGTGTCGGACTGTGAACAAGTGGGAGCCCGTCTAGACAGAAAATGCGACGGAGGAAAGTAGGGTTTTCTGATGTATGCCGGGGCGATCGTTCGCGAGCGGACACACGAAACGTTGACAAGTTTCTACGAGTTCGCACAGACCGTTCTGAAATTTTTACAATCCGTGAACCCGTCCCAACACTCTTTGTGATTTTGGAGTTCGTTCGGAGATTTGGAGGTTTCGTGGCCATACGTAAATATTCAAACTATCAAGACAATTTACGGTCAGTCAGGAACGTTTGAAATGTCGTTCGAAATGTCAGTTATTAAGTTATACAATTTTGCGACTTAGTAGAAGATTAAGTATTAATAAATGGAAGCAATGCCATCTCCACACTAAAAACGAAATTACTTTCCGAACAACCCAATATAAGGGGTAAAAACATTCGCACAATTTTATTTGTTTCTCATATTAGTTTGTACCGTGTGAAACATTCGTTACACATAAGCGAGAATGCGGTCATTACTGGAGGTCGATGACTTCATTGTCCCTTGTTACAAGTACTTTCGGATTATTGACCAACTTTCAGTTTCAGTCTGGACTAAAGAGCAAGGTGAATTACCTTTTACGCGAGTTCTCTTTGATGATTTTCAGTGTCGAACTAACACTACATTACAATAAATTGATTGTAATATACATTATAAACTTATGATAAACATTAGAATATTTGGAGAAATGTGTCTATATCATTTTTGTAGTTTAACTAATTCTTCATAAGAAATTGCGATTTGAGAAATCCTACATTTACATACGGTGGCCGAATAAATATTCTGACACTCTTTACAATACAATAACTTTGTGAAAATTAAACTACGCGACTTCAGTTTTTTTTGAGGTGTTAAAAGGATTAATTTACTAGGTAGCGTGTAAAGAAATTTTGCCAAAAATTGCTATTAGTTGGAATTGCTACGAGAAAAGTAAAGATCACAATTTTTAACTTTTTCATCTGTGTCTGTAATGAAAATTTAAAAGACGCCTTTTGTAGGTTCTAGGTAAGTTATACACACGTATGAAGTTTCATCGAACTCTGCCAACATTGTTATGAGTTATAAACATTTATAACTTTTTCACCCTTAAGCTTTCAATTTGTAATGTTCGTAGCTCACAGCAACATTAACCGAATTCGATGAAGCTTTGTGCATATAATATAACACTTTCAGAGATCAAGAAAAGGTATATTTTAAATTTTCATTACAGTCACAGATAAAAAAGGTTAAAAATCGTGACCTTAATTTTTTTCTTCACAATTTCGACCAATAGCGATTTTTATAAATAATTATCTATACGTTGCCTAGTAAACTAATCCTTCTAACATCTCAAAAAACTGAAGTCGTTTAGTTTAATTCTAACAAAGTTATTGTATTGTAAAAGAGAGTCCGAATATTAATTCGGATCACTGTAAGTATTATTCCTCGCGATGGAATAATTTATATTTCCTTTACAGAATAATGCACAAAATTGTAATTTTAATAAACTGATTCATTGTTTTATTAATATGTTAACACAGTCACAATAATAAAAGAACAAATTACTATTTCATTAACGTATAAATCCGCATGGAAAACAAAATATAAAGACCAACTTATTTTGAACTGTGTGAATCATTTTCAAACGGTATACACATAATGCTAATCAGTACACATCAAAATTGTAGATTATTTCTTTTTTTACTATATCAGATAAGCATATTACACAATGATCCGAGTATTCCTTTTTTGATAATATACAGATTGTACTCTTTTCGGAAAATGTTGACCAAAAATCATACTGATAGATCAGAAGATAGAACCATAATCTTACGCTCCTCTGATAGGTGAATTTCTACTCCGAAATAATTTTTATTAGATCTTATGCCAATTTTTACACGAATGCGTGGAACGATCCATCTTTTTATCGCATAATATCAATAAAAAAGAAACACTTTTTTATATGTCTTATAGTATACGTTGTTATCGCTCATCGCATCGGCTATGTCCGAACGTTCGTCGTAATCCGAAACAGCTGCTGGATTTTTAATATTTTTTTCACGATGCCATCATCTTTTCTCGTAACTCGAGATCTAAATGCAAATCGCTTGCTTCTTCATTAATACGTTGAACATTGCATGAATTTTGCGCGTTTCGCATAAGTTTTACTCAGTTCGTTCATAGAAACGATCAGCGATCTTAACAACAATTGTTCGTTATTTGATAATGTTGTTTCCACCGGAAACTACAACTTAGTATCAGTGTTAATAAATTGATATTAACACATTGACGGCTCACTCTGAAATCGGAGATGGACGACAAAAGCAAGTTTTTTTTTAAGTTGAATCAACCTCACAAGGGTTATTAACAACTACAAGCTTACAATTAGGTGGTCATTTATAATTTAGATTCGATTGAATAACTTTGTGTGCTTCAAGAGTTTTATTTGTTTTTCGCAAGATTCCTGTTCATGTTAATTATTTGATTCTTGGTAAGTTCGATGAGCTTACAGAATAAAATTATTATTTTTCCTAACAAATTTTCGTCACATTCGTCCATGGTATAAAACGGGATTAAGGAACACGAAATATTTGAAAGAAGAAAGCCGTGCGCACAAGACCAGGAACTGTGCGGTAGTCAGCTGATTATTTGACCCTTGAGCTATTCTCCCTTACAACAGACTCATTGTCGGTTTTTCACCTTGCCTGGAGCGCCAAATAAGCTTTCCTCTCCCTGCTCGTTTCTCCTTCCGGGCCTGTTCTTATCTACACAAAATAAAATAGGAGGCGTGAAGTTCGCGGAGGACGCAGCGGCGTAATGAAATTGACGAAAAGAAGCGATGGAGGACGAACGGAGACGGCCTGACAAAGGAGAGGGCGAGAAAAGAGTCAAAAAGGGGACAAAGGGTGAAGGAAGAAACGAGAGGGACTGCGAGGGATGGAGAATCCGGTTAGAGGGGCCAAACGAGCGACAGAGACCGAGAGAAACGGCGGAGGAGCGAGGGAAACAGAGAAAGACATAGGAAAAGAGATAAAGAGCTAAAGAAACGGAGAGGGAGAGAGAAAGAGAGCAAGAGAACTAAAATAAAGAAGCAGAACTAGCGAAACGGAGGAAAAGAGTAAGAGCTAGAGAAAGAGAGAATGAGTTAGAGAAAGAGAAAGAGAGCAAGAGAAATAGAGAGCGAGGAAGAGAAGCCAAAGAAATGGAGAGGGAGAGAGAAAGAGAGCAAGAGAAGAGCTAAAATAAAGAAGCAGAACTAGCGAAACAGAGGAAAAGAGGAAGAGCTAGAGAAAGAGAGAATGAGCTAGAGAAAGAGAGAATGAGCTGGAGAAAGAGAGAAATAGCTACAGAAAGAGAGAAAGAGCAAGAGAAATAGAGAGCGAGGAAGAGAAGCTAAAGAAATGGAGAGGGAGAGAGAAAGAGAGCAAGAGAAGAGCTAAATAAAAGAAGCAAAAAAAGCGAAACAGAGGAAAAGAGGAAGAGCTAGAGAAAGAGAGAAATAGCTTGAGAAAGAGAGAAAGAACAAGAGAAATAAAGAGCGAGGAAGAGAAGCTAAAGAGCTAAAGAAATGGAGAGGGAGAGAGTAAGAGAGCAAGAGAAGAGCTAAATAAAAGAAGCAAAAAAAGCGAAACAGAGGAAAAGAGGAAGAGCTAGTGAAAGACAGAGATGGGAGAAATAGAGAATGATGGAGAGAAATATAGAGTGAGAGAGCGAGAGAGAAAGAGTGTGAGGGAGAGAAAGCGAGAAGCATGTGGTGTGGGAGGAAGTGACAGCAAGGAACGGAGAAGGAGCGAAGCCTGTTTGAAGGGGTAGCTGGGTGGGTGGATGGTGGCAAGTGAAAAATTCAGAAAGACACGGAAGAGGTGGCAACGAAGGCGAACGAGAAGATGGGAGGAGAGGCGGAGGTGGTGAAATAGAGGCAGGAGAAGCTAGAGGTGGAAAAGAAGGTGGAGGAGAAGGAGGAGCGGACAGAAACTCGTTGTTAAAGCAGATAGAACACTGGCACATCCACATCCACGCTGCCTGGCCGAGCTCTGACTATGCTCACGTATCCCAGCTTATACATATATCCCCTTTATGCTCGTCGAGAGACCTCTCTCTTTTCCACTTCCTATATGTCTATAGCAGCCCAGACAGATGCGAGTTCCACGTTCCACCCATCTAGCTGGCTACGTTCGTCATAACTTTGTCGCTTCCACTGCCAGGTCCCGCTTGTTAGATAACAATCCTCGGATATTAGTTAACTCCCTCCCTTCCCCCCGCCTTGTCCCATCCCGTGCCGTTACACTGTCCAACAACGATTTCCATGCAGATTTTGCCTATTATTTAACCCTCTGTGTTACGAATTTTTGTTCAATCTTTCGATTTTGTTCCCAACAGCTTCTCATCTTTGGAAGTTGATTGGACATTTATTTCGAGATGATGAATGTATTTCATTGATTTCTACGAATTTTAACACATTATCTACTAGCGATTATTACATAATTTTTGGAAGTCTATGGTCCATGGCTGAGGTTTTTTGAATAGATCCTTTAACAGCAACAGAAGCTGCAATCTTAAACGAACAAGTCATCCCCAATACATAACGCGATCAAATAATTTCGTTTGGGATTATTGTGGTTAGTAGATTATTCTTTATTAACACGTTCAGCGTCATGTCACCCATATCTGGGTGACGGAATTATTTATACAGAATTGAAAATTAATTTTTACGTTGGTAGATTGAGTGCACAAAATTTCCTTACGATCTGAGGAATAGAAGGGGTTTGAAACAGTAATTAATATCACAAAACTAAACTTCATGGTTTTTGTTGTATTAAATATATTGCTTTGATTTTGTGTAATTTTTATGATTGTGGAGTGAGCGCTGAACGTGCTAGCATATAAAAAAAAACTCATCGTTTGGTTAAATTTTTAAAAAATTATTCCTTTCCGAAGGGTGTGATAATACCGTTTTTAACCACTATACATATCCAATATAACTTTTAAGTAAAGTTTTTAGCAATATCAATCGATGTGATGGTCCAGTATTCTTTTTATACAAATGAGAAAATAAACATATTGACGACAACATTGTGCGATGTTTAGTTAAACTGTGGTAGTAAATGAACGCATCCTTAGTTAATGATAGAAAAAGCTCAAAAATAGAAATGACAATCTCATAAAATGTGAGCGACCAAAATATTTAATTTTTACCATAGTATCATCGGAAAACTTGTCGAAGGGTGTGATAATACCGTTTTTAACCACTGTACATATCCAACATTACTTTTAAGTAAAGTTTTTAACAATATCAATCGATGTGATGGTCCAGTATTCTTTTTATACAAATGAGAAAATAAACATATTGACGACAACATTATGCGATGTTTAGTTAAACTGTGGTAGTAAATGAACGCATCCTTAGTTAATGATAGAAAAAGCTCAAAAATAGAAATGACAATCTCATAAAAGGTGAGCGACCAAAATATTTAATTTTTACCATAGTATCATCGGAAAACTCGTCGAAAAGTTATGTTTATTCAACCCTTTTCGGACAGTAATGATTTTTAGCGTACTTATCGACGGATGGAATGTAGAATTTGTCCTTGTGGAATGAAATTGTGTCCCGACAGCTAAGTATGAGAATAAAACGAAGGAACAAGTATTGTGTATAGTAAAAATTTGTTTGATGTTCTTTGAGAGTAATCGTTATTTGAAAAAATTATCTGCAGTCACGAATTAGCAATTTTACTTGGAAGATTGTCTGCATACACGTGTCCGCAAATGGTTAAAGTTACTGTAATGAATCAGACATTTCATATGCAACAACATAATATTTGAAAACGGTCACACACTGCTGTTCTGCCGCATACTGGTCCACTCAAACTATTTCCAAAACTGTTAAAAGGGTCTTCAGTTGTGCTCGTTATCGATGATAAGGTAACGCTAGCTTACGTTTATTGCGGAAAAGGACGGCCGGCTCGTAACGGACGCTCGCGAATGGACCTGTTGCGGTCGTTCGAATCTGTCCGCGCGCGAAAACCTTCGATGAGATTTAATTCCCGCCTTCCCACCATCTTACGAACTGCCCGAAAACTGTTCTCCGAGCCCCGTCTTTACGGCGTGGACAGAATTAGCCATTAACCCGCGAACGCTGGCAATTAGTCTCGTCGAAACTCCGCGCAGCCTCGTCCCACCTAGCGTCCAGGTTACGTACGTGCGAATCGTTTTTTCCTCATTTCATAACCGTTTGCTCGTTTAATTCGCCTCTCTTTTTTTTTTTGGTTGTTGTTGTACCTTTCCGCCGCACGTTTCGTGCCGCGGAATCGAATCTTAATTTACGACGGAAGATAGAAATCGGACGTACGATGTGGGAAACCGATACCGGTTCATTAGCATAATCGGCGGGGAGCCCTGTACTCCTGTAGTCCCGGAGGATCGAGTGGCTATGTCACTTCGGTCCGGAAGAGACCCATGCCCGTCGCTTGATTCGACGATACGTAACGAGGACTCGTCTTAATGCGGGCTGTCGGCCGGTAAATAAACGCTAGTTGGTCGTGGTCGTTGCACCGGTACTTAAAACGATGGTGCGGCCGATGACGTCAACATTATCTCGTCATCTCGCGGGATCGACAAACAACCGATCTTAAAATTGCAGAAACGCTACATTCTTTCATTCTACGAGGGCGTCACGGAATTTCTCGAGAAACGCTTTGCGAATGGAGACACGCTTCCGTAAGTGCTTGCGCTAGAAAATAGAAGCTTGTACTACATATAACGGAGAAAACGGAGAGGTTAAAGGATAGGGATAGCGAAGTACAATGGCAAGAGCAGCATACGAGGATAGAGCAGTCCAAATACAATGATAGGTACAAGTACGTAGGAGTGGCAGAATTCCCGGAATATTTAAGTAAGGAGCGTAGAGGGGGCAGTCAAAAGATCATAGCACGAGCAAGATGGGGAAATACAGAAAACTGGAACAAATATTGGCTGGGGGACGAGGCAAGAGGATGCGACGGTAATTATATAGAAAAGGTCTGCGTACTCCGATTTTGATGATATTTTAATATGTTATAGATTTCGACATTTTGAACAACTTTTTCCTTTTCTAATATAGGGGGGTCGCTTTTAGTTTTCGAGATATTGGCAAAAAACTATCGGTAATGTTAATTTCATAACGGAAACCTTCTTTTTAGAAATACTGGGTGGGTGTATGCGGTATTGTCGCTTCTTATCTTCACAACGTGTTTACAAACAAAAAATAAACAGATGCGGCCCGAAAATTCAGGAAATGTCTTTGAAAATTGAAAGCTCAGCCTATCTATATATGATTAGTGTTATCTACAGGAGTTAATTCTGCTCGTTTCTTCTGTTATTCCATTTCCTGGATTTTCGGGCCGCATCTGTTAATTTTTTGTTTGTAAACACGTTGTGGAGATGAGAAGCGGCAATACCACACACACCCACCCAGTATTTCTAAAAAGAAGGTTTCCGTTATGAAATTAACATTACCGATAGTTTTTTTGCAAATATCTCGAAAACTAAAAGTGACCCCCTTATATTGGAAACGGAAAAAGTTGTTCAGAATGTGTTGCTCCATAACATATTAAAATTTCATCAAAATCGGAGTACGCAGACCTTTTCTATACAATTACCGATGCGACCTATGTGGGAACAAGTATGGAAGTCACATTTAACAAAAGAATGCAGGGTAATGGAAGAAATGATCAGGATCGAGGATGTAGTGAGTGGGAGGAAAGATAGAAATGCCGAAGAGTGTTTGGAGAAGTTGAGGATAAAGAGAGAAAAGAGAGCATGACTATACCAAAGAAAATACCAAACCAATGAACGAATGTTAGGGAATGGGGAAGGATGCAATGATTGGGTTAGTAGTAATTAGGAGACTACCAGAGTTGGTCAGTGTATGGAAGCCTAGAACATTTAACAAGAGAATGCAGGGTAATGGGAGAAATGATCAGGATCGAGGATGTAGTGAGTGGGAGGAAAGATAGAAATGCCGAAGAGTGTTTGGAGAAGTTGAGGATAAAGAGAGAAAAGAGAGCATGACTATACCAAAGAAAATACCAAACCAATGAACGAATGTTAGGGAATGGGGAAGGATGCAATGATTGGGTTAGTAGTAATTAGGAGACTACCAGAGTTGGTCAGTGTATGGAAGCCTAGAACATTTAACAAGAGAATGCAGGGTAATGGGAGAAATGATCAGGATCGAGGATGTAGTGAGTGGGAGGAAAGATAGAAATGCCGAAGAGTGGTTGGAGAAGTTGAGGAGAAAGAGAGAAAAGAGAGCATGACTATACCAAAGAATATACCAAACCAATGAACGAATGTTAGAGAATGGGGAAGGATGCAATGATTGGGTTAGTTGTAATTAGGAGACTACTAGAGTAGGTCACTGTATGGAAGCCTAGAACATTTAACAAGAGAATGCAGGGTAAGGAGAGAAGTGATCAGGATCGAGGATGTAGTGAGTGGGTGGAAAGATAGAAATGTCCAAGAGTGGTTGGAGAAGTTGAGGAGAAAGAGAGAAAAGAGAGCATGACTATACCAAAGAATATACCAAACCAATGAACGAATGTTAGAAAATGGGGAAGGATGCAATGATTGGGTTAGTTGTAATTAGGAGACTTATAGTAGATTCGGAATCAGCGAAAACACTCTATAAGATCCACCCAACAGTAATTAGGAAACATAAAAAAAGTTGAAATATGTTGGACAGTGAAATTAGGCGATAGTGAGAGTGGACGAGGTGGAAGAAGGGGGAGAGTGGAAAAATGAATTTGAAGCCCTGAGGGGACCAAATATCAGTACCAGTGATGCCAGAAACACACAAAACTGGGTGGATTTTCCTCTCCTCCTTTTCCCCTTCCACTATCCCAGTCCACTACCTGAGCACACTCCAACGTCCCCCACTAAGACCGTAGACTCTTTTGTCATCACATCAATTTGGAAAATCAAATTGAACATTTCCGTCACATTTTACTTTTTTATTACCTCAAGGGTAAAAAGCCACGGCAGCCAAGAAAAAGTAAAAAATGTTGTGCTGTTTGCAGATTATCATTTCTTTCGTTCTCTTCAACACTTCGTAAGCAGTGATGTCGGAAACACCCAAAACTGGGTGGATTTTCCTCTCCTCCTTTTCCCCTTCCACTATCCCATTTCACTACCTGAGCACACTCCAAGTCCCCCACTAAGACCATAGACTGGTCACGTGACGTGCCGTGCAACGTGTCACATATTACTCTGGTCATCAGAGAGGTGGTAAACTGTATTCCCCTCGATTTGACCGATCTGGCATCACTGATCAGTACCTATACTACCTATCCTACTACATATAGTGGCTCACGTAATTGTTCGAACACCCTTTAAAAACAGAACAATATTTAACATTGCGCCGAATGACTTGACTTTTTTGAGCAATTGAGTATTGACTTACTAAATGGCGCATCGATTACAAGAAAAAGGAACTGTATAGACAATTATTTTTTCTCTTAACAATATTAACCCTTTGCACTCGAATGGTGACTCTGAGGCACCACTCAAAATTGCCGTACTATTATTCAAAATAGTTTTTGTATTATTAAATTCGTCTGTATTCTATAAATTGCTAACCATTCAAGTGTGCTATGATAAAACAGGTTTAATTTCATGTGCATAATATAAAGAAGGTTATATCAAATGAAAATGTTCTAGGTTGAAATAATGCACTTAACTTTGGAATTAAAATTGCTTCGAGTGCAAAGGGTTAATAAGTTGCAAGTAATATCATCATATTCTTAAAATCGGTTGATACTTTCACCGTTTTGTGTTTCGTCTATTCGTTAATTTGTCGTAACTGCATAAAAACCGCAGTCAAGTAATCATTCACCCTTTCAGCTGAGTGATTTTTCAATCACGATGATATACAGAACTTTAATATGCGTCAAATAAAATTGTCACAACAAACATTTTGCCACAGTCAACACAAATACGGCACAGTCTACAATTAACATGAATATTATAACTAAACCTCGGATTTTATGCATTCATGACAAAAATGAATAGGTCTAATACAAAACTGCAAAGACATTAGAAGATGATTTTAAGGATTCAACTATTTTCGACTGTTTAACACTAAACCTACAAAGCACAAAATATATAAAAGTAAAATGCCCTATAGAAGCGAAAAGATTGAATTAACTTTAACTTGTTACGGTTTTAATTATAATTTGTGTTTAATAAAAAAAAAACAGTTGAATCATTTCCTACGAAAGCGTTTTCATAATTTCAATAATTGTGAAATAGAGAACCGGTCATTTGATCGTGGTAGGTTTCGTGTTAACAATTGACTTGGACAATTTTTATTTTGATTAAAGATTCCCAGTTTGATCATGCCAGAAATGAAAGATTTATTCGAATTACGAAAAAAATGAAAATTTTTCGATAACGAACACGAATGACGTCATCTCCAGTTAAAAGGTTAATAGAACCAATACATCAAAAAATTCCCCCGTTCCTCAAAAACATGTGGCGTCCAGCAGACGTGGTCTACGAGTGCCATCGGTGCATTAGCTTCATTTAGTCCCCTATAATTGCGGCAGTATATAAACGCGACCGAAAAAAGTGTGAAAAATGCATCCAGCGTCGTTGAACGCACGCAGCCAGGCATGTGCCGATTTTTCATGTTCGGTCACAGTTCTGAGTGTGCGTATCAGGTTAAAGGTTTGTCCACATTGTTCGCCATGTTCGCTATTCCCCCATGACCACCGAAATACGATCGAAATACGTTCGTCGATTTCGCAGTGAAGTGTTTACCGGACCTGTCCGTCGCGGCACTGTCTACGCAGAATATTTAGACGGATAGAGAACGGTTTGCTGCAAGACAAATAGTGTGGACTTCTCCTAAAACGAGGTGGCTTCAGACGCGGAGGATTGCCACGCGGTGGTCCACGTAGAAGTCTACGGCGTAGACTAAACACGAGTGTGGTCGGCGCTGAAAACAAGCTGGAAGAAAGAAGAAAGAGTCGTGCGCCGGCTCCTAACGATATGTCCAGACTGGAGTCGTGCCACCTACAGCTACGTTCACACTGACGATTTTTCCTCTTGCCTTGCAAAACACGAGCAGCACTTAACTTTTTGCGATCGGACTGTTTCTTCAATTTTGTCCCCTGCAATTCTCTTTCATTTTAAATGTTTCATTTACAATGCACTTCGAAAGTGCAGCTCCTGCATTGGTACTAATTTTAAACAATTTTTTTTAGGAATTATATTGAAAGTAGCGAAGGAATACAGTCGATCCGAAAAGTATTTGAACGTTACGATTTTCGAGAAATTGTCGACGATTGAAACTATAACAATTTTGTTAAAAAAATAGTACAATAATAAATGTGGACTCATTTTAAAGCTCGAAGCCTCTACTTTCGCAGACTGTCATTCATTTTCTTCTAGGATATTTGTGCATGATGTAGCAAGTGAAAAACCGAGGACTCGTTTCTGGTCGAAAATGCTACAAATTGAATCTTCTGTAAAAGCATAAAGAGCATTTTTTTCTGAATGTATCTATTACAGATTCGAAGATTGAATCTTCCTCTTTATAACGAGTGTTTAAAATTGATGTACGGATATTTTGTTGGCTGTTTTATCGAACAAAAATGGGGAACAAGTTTCAGTGTAAGGCCCAGCGGTGCACCTGATATTATTGCAATGATCACAGTACTGTTTTCACTCGAAGCTCAATAAATCGACTAGACAAAAATCGTAGATCAAGTTTTAATCATCCATTGTAAAGAGGAAGCTTCAATCTTTAAATCGGCGTTAGTTACAATAACGAGAAAAAAAGAAGGGATTTTTAATATAAATTAAAAACTTTAAAAAACCAATAATAATAACTTATTTTACTTTTTAAAAACACTAAATAATAAAGAAATGAGGAAGCTAAATTTATGTAAAATTATGAGAGGTAAAAAATTTGTATTTGAAAAATTCAGGGGGTTACTTTAATAAAAATGAATTTGTATAGAAGACAGATAAATTTCTATAGAATTGAAATTTTTATTTAAAAAATTTAGGGGGTTAATTAAATAAAAATGAAATTGTATAGAATTTTATGTATAATTAAAAATAGTAGTAGGGTTGCAGGTAAATTTCTATAGAATTGAAATTTTTATTTAAAAAATTTATGTAGTTAATTAAATAAAAATGTATTTGTATAGAATTTTATGTATAATTAAAAATAGTAGTAGGGTTGCAGGTAAATTTGTATAGACTAGAAATTTTTATTTGAAAAATTTAGGGAGTTAATTAAATAAAATTGTAATTGTATAGAATTTTATGTATCATTAAAAATAGTAGTAGGGTTATAGGTAAATTTCTGTAGACTTGAAATTTTTATTTAAAAAATTTAGGGGGTTAATTAAATAAAAATGAAATTGTATAGAATTTTATGTATAATTAAAAATAGTAGTAGGGTTATAGGTAAATTTGTATAGAATTGAAATTTTTATTTGAAAAATTTAGAGGGTTAATAGTCACTTTTTTGGGCTAGAAAAGCGTTCAGTTTCCCAGTTTCGCTGCGTCATGCAAAAATATCGTAGCTTCAAGCTGTAAAATTGCGTCCAGGTATATTGTTGTACTAATTTTGTTCACGAAATTCTCATAGTACAAATATCGAAAATTTCTCGGGAATGGGAAATTTAGCGTTAAAACACTATTTGGATCCACTCTGTATAGCAATGCGTCGAGTTTCATGAAATTTCACGAGATGCTTAAATATTCACGTGACATCGTTGCGTGTCCACGCAAATTAGAGACGTCCTAAACATTAATCGTTAATTCATCGCGTAAAAGCGAGCTACGCGTTCTGTTGCAGTTGCAGCACACTGTGGACGTGCATATCGTAACGCACTGGTCGTATAATAGCTATGATGTAATTCCCAAATGCCTGTGCATCTATGATCCTAAAAAATGTGCATCACTGGCGCAACTCGCACGCGTTGCATTACAAAATATCGAACATCTAGCAGAAAACTTGCGTTTCGACTAAAACAATGCAAACAAGGGAACCGTCACAGTGCGACATTTAAATGGTGATTGGGGACAAAAATCAATAAATTTACAGTCACTCCTGTTAATATTAGGACACTCTTAACACTAGGTTTACGGAGCACTAAAATTGATTATTTTACATTACTTTATAAAAATAATAAAATTGTATTTACTTAGATCTTTAGCGATTTTTCTTGTAATATGTACACAAGAAAATAAATCTATTTAATAATTCCTCACGAATGCCTCCTTACATTCTTAATAAACGTAAATTAAAAATTTTTGAATCCGTCATTTTGACGGGCCCCGTAAATCTAGTGTTAAAAAGACGATAACTTTTTTAACATCGGACCATATCACCTGGATCTTTTTGGAGAAGTTAACAGACACAGTTAAAAAAGTTAAAAATTGTGATCTTTACATTTTCCGTTACAATTTTTAGAAAAAAAATTGCTTACACGCTACCTAGTCAACTAATCCTTCGAACATCTAAAAGAAAAACTGGAGTCGTTCCAGTTTTAAAAAAGTTCTTCGATTTTTAAAGGTGTACGAATACTTCCTACAAGCACCGTATATTTTATGTTAAATGTCCCGTTCTCTGCAAACCATTAAGTAATTTGATATCATCGTTAGTCCGGTATTGTATCTTCGTTATAAAATGAATAATAGATGGACTCGCGAAAGAATCATAGATTCATTGTCATTGCAAATTCATTTCCTTTGTACAATTTGAAGCATTACTATATACGAGCAAATGTTTAATGGACTGCATTTATATGATCCCGAACTTCAATTATTTGAACGGAAAATTAGGTGGACGCTCAGTATACACAGTACCTACACGGTTGTACCGTTGAGCACATGCAAATGAAATTCATCTATAAACTAGAGAACGTGCTTCGCGTTTAAACAAAAACAAAAAAAAAGAACGTAATCTGCAAGTTTCGGGACGTTGTATAACAACGAAAGATTTACTGATAAAATAAAAAACCGTCGGTATCGAGTGTTTTTTCTTTAATTTTTCCGTTTCGTTGGCGCGGGACTCGTTTGCAACAGTCATAAATTCGCGTGGCGCTGGTTAACAAGGAAAAATCGCAGCGGTTTTAAACGACATTTAAAAGGGATCAATGTAGTTCGCAATAAACCCTTTAGAATTCGGCATGGACAGGAAAGGCGGGTCGAAAGTTGCGTGCCCGGTGTGACCTGGATCGTTTACCACTTTTGCGTGGATCTACGATTTCGCGTGGACAACATAATGGATAATAATGAATGCTTTCTTGCCGATGCTATTAAAATCTGAGCAGGACCGCCTTTTATGATCTCGGTACCGATTTTCTGTTCGAACGATCGCTGGAAGCGTGTATATTTAACTGGAAGCTGGCGATTTGCTATAATCGTTATCACTCGATAACTTTAAATCACGTTAAAAACGAATTTCGAGAGGCAGAGCCTAAATCGTGTTGTTTTAGCAATGGCGTTATTTAACCCCTTGCCTTACAATTTATTTTACGGTTTTAGTGATTAGAATTTCTTTGCATTTCAAAATTTCTTAGAAAAAGGAGAAAATGTATATCTATTTCATGTCTATATGTTCCCCAATGGCTGTACATTAACAACAACAAAATACAATTATATTTTGGTTTAAAGGAATTTAATAATATACAGCTTTATTAAACTCTGTTCACGAATCTTCATCACGTCTCTCACACGATATTGTAAGCGAAGGGGTTAACACTAGGCTCACGGGATCCGTCAAAATGATGGATTCTAATATTTTTAATTTGCTGTACTATATTTTCATTATAAGGAATTATTCAACAAATTTATTTATCTGGGTGTATATTATTAACCTCTTAAGTGGCGCGGTCTTGAACACAAAGCGCACTCCATATACTGGTTGTCCCACGTAACAGTTTTCACGATTTTTTAAGTACTTGCGATAATCTGGCAAGAAATGTTTTCAACAAAAGTTGATCAGTTTTCGATTGGCTATATATTGCAATAAAAAAGTTCGAAAAACATTTTTTTTATAGTATTGTCAAGGCCACCTTCATTTTTTAAAATGGCACTTTGTATTTTCTACTTAACAGTATTATAGCCCGTGTGAATACGAATTCAACGACCTAGTATACCATGACCTTGGGATGACCTTGAAGGCGAAGAAATGAAAATTTCAATAAAACATGACAATCTGCTTTAAAAAAATGAAGGTGACCTTGACAATACTATAAAAAAAAATGTTTTTCGAACTTTTTTATTGCAATATATAGCCAAACGAAAACTGATCAACTTTCGTTGAAAACATTTTTTGTCAGATTATCGCAAGTTTTTAAAAAATCGTGAAAACTGTTACGTGGTACACCCTGTATGTATATTCCTACAATGCGAGTATATACGTCATATGCGCTATGAAATTCATGTCGTCATGACGAGTGTATACGGCATACGCGGTTAAGAGATTAAAAAATGTGGTTAAGAACAAATTTATTGTAAAGATCATCAGGCTGCTCATCTCAAATACTCAGGACTTTTCTTTTCAACATACCTCCATTTTCATCGAACGTAACAATACAGTCCACTTTTATACAACAATGCTATTCCCGTACGTTCCACTAGATGCAAAATGATCACCGTCACGTGAAAAAGACATACCATGGTTGCGTCTGTAATACCCAATCGGTTCTTACGTTCCAAACGAGCCTAGTACATTGCTTTTTATGCAAATCGTGTCGACTTAGCATTTATATCGCCGCGGCCTTTTCTCGACATTTTCGGCCATTGCTACCAGCAAAGCTGCCTTGAGTAGCTACTGTGTGAACCTGCTGAAAATGGAATTTTACACACGGCTTTGCAACGTGGAAGCTTACTATGAGGGAAAATGGTAGCACATTTTCCTAGCAGATTTTCTTGGCCTATCCCCGGGCACCCTGAAATCGTACACCGGATGATGAATCCTTAACGGTCGCGTTTTCGCAATCTACTTTTTCCTATCGCCATTAATTCCCGTACCCTTTCAAAATGGCGTCGGATCGCATTCATTCGCGACACACCCTGTGCTGCCTGTTCGCATTCACCTCCGCCGCTCTCCTACCCGCGTTTCCTTTTACCTAGCCCCTCGCGCTTTCTGCTACCTTTTCCTCCGCTCCCACACACCTCTTTTCTTGTTTGCTCCTCGAGATTCTTAGCGTCGCTGTTGTACACCCGGTTGATAACGGACACGTATATCTACATGGTCCGCGTCGCGGCTCTAACCAGCCGACAATAACAGCTAGGTACGAAATTTTTGCGAAAGATAGAAACTTTTTTATGGCTTAACCATTATCGTCCCCGGGTACCTATAATTAGGAGAGAGCTGGTCTAAAAGTCCCGTTTTTCATATGAACTTATGTAATATTTAATAGTAACGACCAAGAAATACTTTATTTCAACTATAACCATCATACTTTACTTTTAGGTACATAGCACAAAATGTTAGTCGACTCAAAATGGTTGACTCAAAACTATTTGACAACTAATTTATGTAATATGAAAGAAAATGAAGACAGAATTCCGATAAAATGTTTTTCTACACAACATTTTCACGGCCAGTCCGCTCCTTTGTTAAGAAATTATTATTATAATACTTATTTATACCCTGTAGAGAGGGGGTACTGACACGGGAAAAAATTTCATCTATCTTAGGCTGAACTTCCGAAGATGTCCATGCTCAGAATTGGATGACATTTTGGGAATAGGTTCCTTTTTTACTAAAATGATGATTCTCAGAAGGATTTTTAGCAACTCGAAACATTTTTTTTTACCATTTTAATGTCACTCTCTACCTTTCTGAGAAGAAACGACTGTGGATAACCCGAAAAATTTATTTTAAGTGCGAGCGGAAATGATATTAGTCTGTGTTAGTGTGGCTAGATGACTGAAGTTATTGTTAATCTGGAAGTGGATTTAGTTTTATAATAAACCGTGGAAAATTTTTTGAAAAAAAGGTCTCGGTTAGATCTGGATTAGGTCTCGATTAGGTCTCGATTAGGTCTCGATTAGGTCACGATTAAGTCTCGATTAGGTCTCGATTAGGTCTCGATTAGGTCTCGATTAGGTCTCGGTTAGGTCTCGGTTAGGTCTGGCTAGGAATTTGTGTGTGAATCGAATTAATTGAATTAATAATAGAGGTAGACCTAACCCAGACCATGTGGGCCGTTTACGACTCTGTCGGTAAGATAGAGAGTGACATTAAAATTGTAAAAAACTTTTTTTCGAGTCGCCAAAAATCTTTCTGACAATCATCATTTTAGTCAAAAAGGTACCTATTCTCAAAATTTTATTAAATACCGAGCATGGACGTCTTCGGAAGGTTAACCTTATCTTATTTGTTTGGCACTTTGATCAAATCCTATTTGCCATCCCTCGTTTCACGTCAGAACACTGTGAAATGTACAGTGTGCATCATTCCGAAAGTGGTCTGCATAGCGTAGCATAGCGTAGCATAGCGCAGCATAGTGTGGCATAGCGTGGCGCTCTCGCGGCAAGATGAGTGACGCGGATGGAAAGGCATTTCCTCTTTTCGCCGAAACTTGCGAAAGGGACGCGACACGGCACGGAGCCGTCCACGCACGAACAGGAAGTCGAGAGACGGTCAAGCGAGTGCATATTTTATGCGCTCGTTTCAAAGCCTTTTTAACGAGGACGAACCGAAGGCACAGAGAACGGTTTGAGCGCCGAGAGTTGAATCGAAGGATCGTGTCGTGGCCCCGAAGATCTCTCTGTACATTAGCGGAGAGCGCAGGGTGTTTCCTTGAATCGGAATACCTAATGATTCCAGAAAGTTTTGCGCCTCGTGTACGCCGCTCGTTTATATCGCAATCATCGTTGGGAACGATGATGGTCTCCTGACAGACCTGTCCGTCTTGCACACGGTCCCTTGGGTTACTGACCCTCGTTTACCAACGAGGTTTGTACCATGCCGGGTACTTCGTGCAATATCATTTAACCGAATGATGTACGGCGAAGCTATTCGCGGGTAATTTCATTTTATTTTTCATTGAATGCGCTAATTCTGCCATGAACTCTCTGCATCATTACCTCTGAAATGAACACTCCTAGACAAAGAATTGGTTTCAAATTTTTTGCTTTAAAATTGTTGGAGCTATAAGTGACTCTTTCACGGGGAATTATTGGGTACTGAATATTTAAACCTTTGCACTCGAAACTGATAATTAGACTATTTTATGCATTTATAATAACTTTTTTAAAACTGGTCCAAAGAATTTCTGATAATTAGACTATTTCAATCATTTATAATAACTTTTTTAAAACTGGTCCAAAGAATTTCTGATAACTAGACTATTTTATGCATTTATAATAATTTTTTTAAAATTGGTCCAAAGAATTTCTGATAATTAGACTATTTTATGCATTTATAACTTTTTTAAAATTGGTCCAAAGAATTTCAGACTTCTTTTGAGATATTAGAAGGATTAGTTTACTAGGTAGTACGTAAAAGAATTTTTTTAAAGTTGCTATTGGTCAGAGTTACGAAGAAAATGTGAAGGTCGCTATTTTTAACTTTTGTGTCTGTGCTTACAAAGAAAATTTAAAATATGCAGTTCATAGTCTTCGGTAAATTATACACAAGGTTTCAACGAAATCGATTAAGCTTGCTACGGAGCCATAAATGATTAAACATGGCAAAAATTGTGAGAAAATGCGATCTAACCCCGGCATCAAAGATTTTCACATTTTTCGATGCCTATAGCTTTTTCATGAAAGACATGCGCTGTACACTTTCGCCACAGGCACAGACAAAATAGTTAAAAATTGTGATGTGTACTTTTTTCCTTCGCAATTCCGATCAATAGCAATTTCTAAACAAAATTATTTACACGATAACTAGTAAACTTCTAACTCCGCAAAAAGCTCAAGTCGTTTGGTCCAATTTTAAAAAAAAGTTATCCGTTTTGAAAGGGTGTTTCTGAACTTTTGTCAGTAAGTGTTTACAATAATTGTCAGAACAGTTCGCTGTCCGAGGGTTAAATGTCCTATAATTGTCTTCACCAGCGTGGATGGCTCTGGTTTTATGAATTGTCTTTTAGTATGACCAGACTGTATACCTAAATCACTGTCGCCATCACAGTGCTGTCAGTCAAAAAGTCTTTCCGTCGGATTTGTCCCCCTAATCCGAGGGTGGAGTCATTTTTCCCATTTGCAGCGGGTTTTTTTCTGGATCTGTTGCACGTCACACGCATCCGCTGTCAGAGCGAGAGGTTCGATCAGGTTCGGGCATCATCTTCGAAGCATCGGGCGTGCACGGTTGGCCAAATTTTGACGGATCACCCTATAGACAGGGGAGCATGGAAAAGCACGTTGCCCTTGCAGGGTGGGGGCGGAAGTTGCCTAGCGACCAGCCCTGGAAACCCACCCCCGTAGTCCCCCCGGGGCGCACTCTGCACCACCATCGCCACAGATTTCTTCGAAACACCCTCGGCACGCGTATATTTTTAGTAATAAAGAACGAAATTCGAAATCCGTCATGGCCGTGTCGAGGAGCCGAGTCGCGCGTCTCTCAGGACACGAGAAGGTTGGTTCTTTCCGTGCTTAATCCGGACCTAACCGGCCTGGCAACGGCCCGATAAACATGATCTTATCGGCGCTCCGAGAGTACCGAGAGCAGCCCGCCAGTCTCACCGACCCGACGCAGAAATAATAACGACGAGATAGACGTAGATAATTATTGACAACGATCGCGAGCGATAAGCCCGACCAACACGCTGGCTGCCTCGGGCACCGTTCTTTCCGTTTGCCAGTGAAAGTTCTCCCTGCCACGGGAAAACCTCGTTGCCAGTGGGCGATTTGATCCTTGATCCTTGATCCTTCAAAGGCTCCGTGCGACGAGGAGGCAAATGGTAATGGCGGGTCCCTGGTTTGTGCGCGCACGGTGGGAATGATCGGTCTTTCAGAGGCCGAAAATGTGGAAATTTTCGTTCGCCATCTGTCCCTCGTTTTCACTATTTCATCCTTTCCTTTGTGTTCGATTGACACGATTGTGAATAATCGATACGGTGGGAAGATAAATAAATAATTGTATGAAATGTTTATTTGCGAATGAAAGCCTGAGGTGAGAGTTTAGAACGTGATTGAGAAACTGAGTAAATGAAGTTCCAGTGAATTTTTATGATGAAGTTTTATTGGCGACGAGTACACTACGGATTTTATGCATTTATGACAAAGATGAGTGGATGAAACACAAAACGGTTCAAGAATTTGAAGAATGGAATGATACTGTTACATTATTTTCAACTTGCTGGAATGATTAAAACGAGAAATGAATTTCTGTTTAGCGCCTGTTTCTTGCAATCGATGAAGAGAATTTTTATTTTCTATATAAATTGTCTGCATTGATTTTAAGATAAAGAAATTATCTGGACATGTATTTCTTCCCTTAACAATATTAATGAGTTGCTTACGATAAAACAACGGTATACTTGAATTCGAAATATTTTTACTGTTTTGCATTGGATCTACTCATTTTGTCATAAATGCAATATCACTTACAATACAATGCAGTATTACTGTACTATTACTGACCATCACTGGTCAAACTTACCAGTTTCGTAAACTTTATTTCACAATTGTTGAAATTACAGAGATCTTCCTGTGGGAAATGCAATTTTTTTATCCAAACGCGTATTATAATAAAAACGAAAAGAATGCTTGTACGACCGGCAACTTTGATGTTTATTCTTGTGTTCGCAAAAATGGTGCATAGTTCACGTCTTTTCGCATTCCGTTCATTAAAATTTCTTCAGCATTTTCTACGAACATTACGACATATCAATTTCTACGTGCGTATGAAAATTTACAATGTTCGACTGGGTAACATTCATACATTTCGTCATTGAACGCTTTTAGCGAGCGTACTTCAAGAAGGATTTTATGCTTCGCTATAAAATCGTGACGATTTTACTCGCAGTACGTTTCTAGATAGTATCAAATGTTTAATTCCTTGCCGTGTATATTTTAATTTTGCATATCCTTCTAAAATCTTAAATTCTGATTAAAATACAGTCGTACATGCCGGACAAAATCAATAATAGTCACCACCTGATTTGAAAAATTAATATTGTAGGAAATAAAGTGTGTAAGATATGGCTGAATATAAAAGTCATGTGGGAGTATGAATAACTATAAAATTGGCGCGAGAATTATGTAGCATACATTTGTACAAATGGAATCTAGTGTTGGCAAATAAAACCTACCTATATTATCAATAGTAACTGAATGAAAAAACAGTCGAATCGCGACCGAACAATAAGAAAGTGTGTAATAATAGTAAAATTATGATTTAGTAAAGATTATCTATTATCCCCTTCTTAGTTTATGTTATTAGGTCGTCCCTTAACCTTTTGCACTCGAATTCAGAGTCACCAGTAAAAATTGCCATACCAATTCAAAACAGTTTTCATATTATTAAATTCGTCTCTATTTCATAAATTGCTAAAAATTTAATTGTTGTATGAAAAACAATAGTTTAATTACAGCTGCAAAATGTAAAAATGATACATAGAATAAAAATGTTCTAGGTTGAAACAAATATTTCGATTTTGGAATTGAAATTGTTTCGAATGCAAAGGGGTTTAGTAATATCAATTTCCTTTCATATTTTCAAAAGATGCAGAGATACAGAGAGATAAATCAGAATCACTATTTCTTTTACATATTCTTTTAATGATTACAGAAAATGGCGGAAAACGTACCGAATACTGCGGTAGACTGCGGATTTTTATGCAAAATAAAAATGTTCTACATGAACTTCAAGAATTAGGAACCATGTAGAAAATTCATAGGTACATCAGTATACTTAACCCCTTGTATTATTACATCGAGTCAGACTCGTGATGAAGATTGCGAACAGATTCCATCGAACACGTGTATGTTATCAATTTCCTTCGAATATAAATAAAATTCTATTTTATTATTGTCGATACATAGCATTGGAGAAAACAAAGGAAAAACAATAGATATCAATGTTCCTTCCACATTCAAAAAATTCTAAACGCCAAATAAATTCCAATCACTGTAATCTTAAAACAAATCAAAGAAATTCCAATCACTGTAACCTTAAAATAAATCGTAGAACTAACCCCTTGTATTATTACATCGAGTCAGACTCGTGATGAAAATTGCGAACAGATTCCATTGAATACGTGTATGTTATCAATTTCCTTCGAATAGACATATCGATACATATCCATTGGAGAAAACAAAGGCAAACAATAGATATCAATGTTCCTTCCTCATTCAAAAAATTCTAAACGTCAAAGAAATTCCAATCATTGTAATCTTAAAACAAAACAAAGAAATTCCAATTACTGTAACCTTAAAATAAATCGTAGTACTAACCCCTTGTATTATTATATCGAGTCAGACTCGTATATGAAAATTGCGAATACATTCCATTGAATACGTGTATGTTATCAATTTCCTTCGAATAGCCATATCGATACATATCCATTGGAGAAGACAAAGGCAAACAATAGATATCAATGTTCCTTCCTCATTCAAAAAATTCTAAACACTAAATAAATTCCAATCACTGTAATCTTAAAATAAATCAAAGAAATTCCAATCACTGTAACCTAAAAATAAATCGTAGTACTAACCCCTTGTATTATTACATCGAGTCAGACTCGTGATGAAGATTGTGAACAGATTCTATTGAACACGTATGTTATCAGTTTCCTTCAAATAGAAATAAAATTCTATTTTATTATTATCGATACATAGCCATTGGAGAAAACAAAGGCAAACAATAGACATCAATGTTCCTTCCTCATTCCAAAAATTTTAAATGCCAAAGAACTTTCAATCACTCTAACCTTAAAATAAATCGTAATACAAGTGGTTAAATCCTTTTTAACTTTCTACTTTTTCTAATTGGATCTACTCGTTTTTATCATAAATGTATAAAGTCCGCAATCTAGTGATTAGGATTATAATTTTCATATTTCTCCTTCTAAAAATACGAAAGAAAATCCGCAGTAACTTGCGAAACTATTCGATAAAATAAATCAGAAAATGTTAAACAGAACTCCAAAGTCGAAACATTAAATGTTGAAACTTCCCGCAAAGATCTCTCGCGTACCTAATTTCGAGAGCCGTATACGTGCTAAACCGGTTGTTAATTTAGCCTCGTGTTCGAGCGATCATTCATCATCGAACGTCGTATATCTGTCCGGATTACTCGAGCGATCTATTCGAATCTATTTCAAACGAAGCAAATAAAAACGCGCGGCGTGTTTGTCGCGAATTCGACACAGGTATAAAAGCGTCGTTAATAGTTTATCGTGGACCATAAAAGTGCCGTAGCGTACAGAAAAGAATCATATTTTCGTGCCGAGTCCTCGCCGCTCGCAAATAAACCGAATCCACCGAAATAAATAGTTGTTGGCCCGTTTATCTGCGCCATGCTTAACCCAGACCAAACTTGAGAAGTTCAGAACACCGACTCTTTTGGTTAAAAAACTGATTGTTATTAGTATTCACAACAAAAACTCTTTTCATGTTGATCCTTACAGGATTTAGTCATAGGTGTCTTCGATGTTTCAAGTTATTATTCTCCGAAATTATCCATTTGATTCGATTTATATTATATATTTTTCTAAATTCATCAATTTTGCAGAGATATCACCACACCACGTTCTTGTAGGGCAGACTGTAATTCCGAACAAAATTATTAGATGACATACAGTCACTCCCATTAATATTCGTACACTCTTAAAAAGACGATAACTTGTTTAATATTGGACCATACGACTTGGACTTTTTTGAGAAGTTAGAATAATTAGTTTACTACATGACGTGAAAAAGAAATTTTAAAAGAATTGCAATTCATCAGTATTGTAGAGAAAGTACTAAAAGTTGTGTTTTACAATTTTTTTATGTGGCTTATATTGAAAATTTAAAACATCCATTTTGTAGATCTGTATCACTTGTATACATTTTCAAATTTTCATCCAATTTGGATTACGTGGAAAACAGCGACAGGCATCGAATGACGTAAGAATCTTTCGATTTATTACAGTTTAAGGCCGAAAATTGTGGAAAGCTGCAATTTTTATCATCTTCAAACAGTTGTAGCTCACTGCACCGTTTGCCGATTTTGGTGAAATATTCAGAGTATATACAGTTGACATAAATTTACAAAACGTATTTGCTGAATTTTCAATATGGACCCACATAAAACAGTTATAAATAACAACTTTTAGTATTTTCTTTGTAATTCCGACCAATTACAATTTTTTCAAAATTTCTGTTTTTCAACGTGTAGTAAACTAATTGTTCTAACTTCTAAAAAAAAATCCAGGTCACATGGTCCAATATTAAAAACGTAATCGCTTTTTAGAGTGTACGAATGTTAATGGGAGTGACTGTAAGTGCGGCGTCGTGTTGGGTCACAATTGAAATTGCTGTTGAAAGATCCACTTAAAAGTCTTCAGCCATGAACCATACGGTTTTAATAATTATGAAATAGGTAGTTAATGTGTTAACCAAAAGACTCGATCCTCTAACGATAAAGAATCGAATTAGAACCGAACATCCCTATATCGAATACATATCCCCAAACTGAACGCCCCCAGACCGAACACGTAAGTCTGTTACGTTCTCGATAATCGAAGGAGTGCAATTCGACCCGCATGGAACTGTTTGTACGGTCGATGCAGCGAGGGGATGCCTAGAGGTCCGCTTATCCATTCAACGATCCTGATGTTGACCCTGATCCTGGCAAAGGGACGAAGAGGAGAGGCTGGGTCCTGGAATGCCGTGCCTAGCTCCGGGCTGCACCGTCTCCTCTCTCTCTCTCGCGCTCTCTTTCTCTCTTTCTTTCTCTCTCTCTCTTTCTCTCTCTCTCTCTCTCTCTCTCTCTCTCTCTCTCTCTCTCTCTCTCTCTCTCTCTCTCTCCCCCTCCACCCGTCTCTTTCACTTTCGTTTTATTTACCCAATTCTCCCTCCCACTCTCTCTCTCTCTACCCTTCTCCCCATCCCTTGTTCCCACCTCTCGCCCCCCTTCTCGCTGTATTTAACATTCTTCTATCCTTTTCCTTTTCTATCGGTTTGCTATCCTCGTCCTTTTAACTCCTCGCTCGAGACCCTCTTCCACCGTTTTCCTCTTTCCCCATTACTTTCCTCACTTTTTATTCTGTCATTAACTTCGCCCCGTTGTTCTTCTCTTTAGCATCTTCCTGTTAGATCGCAGGAAATTTTCTTTCGACCATCTCTTTTTTACTATCCGCCTCGTGTCTTCCTCCCTTTAACCATTCATCTGTTCGACTCTTTCTCTTCATCCATTACGTCCGCCGGATTTTTTTCTGTCGTAAACCTCCTCCCGTGCTCGCTTTTTTTCGGCATCCTCCTGTTGGACGAGCCATTTCTTTCGCCTTGTTAACCCACATTTTTGTTGTTTAATCTACATTTATAATCGCGGTTTATCATTATGTCTTGTATTGTTTTGTTTCTTATTTCCGCTCGCTTTCTTACTGTTTGCATTTTTTTAAATGTTCGGCTACAGACTCGAACGAAGAAGCCGCGTTCTATATGAAAAGCTTTCAGCTTTTACAAGAAATGCTAACGAAAAATTTAACACTTTTGACCCGTACGCTGGAGAGTTAAGCAACTTGTTTTCAGGGAAGGGAACAAAGAGCATATTTGTCCTAAATCATCAATAAATACGGGTTTACTAAAAAATGGACTTGCCAGGTTGTTGCACCAGGGAAGAATTAAACTTTCTATCTTACCCCAGTGTGTTACAACTGAGTTAGAAAATGTTGATTTCAGACAAAGATGGTCAGTCTAGTTATCACAATGATGGTACTGGGGTACATGGAGAAGACGCGGTCATGGGGTCTCAGATTTTCTCGAAACTTTGCATATTGGTAGATTTTCGTTCTCCTGTTTATGAAAATGTAGCATTATAGGCGTCGATACTCAACAATTTTTGAGATACGTTAAGATTGATGAAGTTAGTGTTTCTTTCATATCATGTTCCTTTTCAATAAAATTTATATATTTTGTTTCATATAGACATTATGAGAAAATAGATAAACTGCACAGAAAAAAAAGAAAAAAATGGAAAAAAAGGAAAAAGGGATTTGAACACTATCCTTCCCGGTAATGAATCTAGTACGTCACCATCACGCCGTTTGGCACTTGACAAAAACTTCAACCAAAACTGTACTTAACGGCTTCACGGGTATAATGAAATTTAAATTCTAATCTCTCAAAAATTATTGAGTATCGACGCCTATAATGCTATATTTTCATAAACAGGAGAACGAAATCTACCAGTATGCAAAGTTTCGACAAAATCTAAAACCCGATGACCGCGTCTTCTCCTTGCGAGGTAGGTGCCAAATAAATCATAAGACGAGTGGTCAAAGGATGAAATCAACCAGTCAATCTTACTGTAGTTTGCTATGTACGAACAGGTTAGGATATATTTTCTGCGCAGAAAGATCGTCATTCTAGTTATAACAATTATGGCACTGGGTTAGGTGCAAAATAAATTATAAGTGTGTTACAATTGAGATAAAACATTTTTATTTCACACAGAGATCGTCAATCTAGTTACACTATTTGTGGTACCGATTTAGGTGCAAAATACATGATAAGGCAAGTAGTGGAGGGATGAAATAAAATCCCAAACTTACCCCAGCGTGTTACAACAGAGCTAGGAGATCTTTATTTTACATAAAGATCGTCAGTCCAGTTACAACAATTATGGTACTGGGTTAGGTGCAAAATAAATTATAGGTGTGTTACAATTGAGATAAAACATTTTAATTTCTCATAGAGATCATCAATCTAGTTACACCATTTGTGCTACTGATTTAGGTACAAAATAAATGATAAGGCAAGTAGTGGAGGGGTGAAATAAAACGTCGAACGTACTCCAGTCTGTTACAACAGAGCTAGAAGATGTTCATTTTACATAAAGATCGTCAGTCCAGGTACAACAATTTTTTTACTGGGTTAGGTCCCAAATAAATCATACTGGTCAAGGGATGGAGTAAAAATCTTACCTCAGTGTGTTCCAAAGATCGTCAAGTCTAGTTATGGTCTCCCGGGCGCGTTCCGAAGAAAAATGAGCACCGCTGATCGAGACACGATCCATGACCGAGAGGCTTCGTAAACCAAGGAGACAGCGAGAGCGATAGAGAGCGACGGGGCTAGCGAAAAAAAGGACAAGTGCGAAGGAGGGAGGGAATAGGGTCGAATAATCGGTTCGAAAGGAAGGAAGAATGGTGTGTCTCGGGTTGGTTAGGTAGTGAGCTCTGCCTTCCTCAACGTCCTCTTCGCCTTCGGCGGGGGCAGGGGTGGGGCACGGGGGCCCTGTGGTCCCTGCGGACCTAGTTAGGCTCTCTGCTCAAGAATCGACCACTCCAACTGCATATTTCGTTCTCGTCGGTGACGGACCGTGTATTTTCTATCGTTCGCCATGCTCCGTTCTCTATCCGTGGGGAAAAATTGTTCATCGGGTCCAGCATCTTTCCATTATCGAGTTGAAATTTCATTTTCTTTTTTTTTTTTGACGTACAACTTATCAGCGTCTTGAACACAGACTCTTCTCTTCAGTTCATCAACACGTTGGACCACGCATCTGTTGAATTGTGTGCATTGGGACATTGGCAATCAGTATTTTGTTCCTAACATCTCGACTAAATGTGTTGGTGATTATTAGACTGCGAATTTTCTGCATTTATAACAGAAATGTGTAGGGACAATTTCAAGTGGTGAACGTATTAAATGAATTTAACACTAGATTTACGGGGCCCGTCAAAATGACGGATTCAAAAATTTTTAATTTACGATTATTAAGAGTGTAAGGAGGCATTCCTGAGGAATTATTAAACAGATTTATTTTTTTGTGTACATACTACAATAAAAATCGCTGAAGATCTAAGTAAATACAATTTTATTATTTTTATAAAGCAATGTAACATAATCAATTTTAGTGCTCCGTAAACCTAGTGTTAAGAATATCAATGTATCATCTTCAGCTTATTACACCTTCGCACTCGGAACTGTGTCAGCTCCAAAACGAAACGTTTCTTGAAACCTACAATATTTGAATTCTATCCGTTTCTTTTCAATTTATGCATATGAAACTGATGCCATTTACTCGTAGAATATTTAAATATTTGGGAGAGTACGATTTCCGTGGCCCCTCGTTTTGAGGTTATAATAGTAGTATAACTTGGTGTCAAATTGACCTGGTTTAGCCGGTAAAGTAGATTTCCTGTTTCTTATAAATTTGCAAATATCTCGGTAACTAAATATGGCAAAATATCAAGAGATCTTTTTTGTAGAAAATGAAATTTTATTCGCATAATCTTTGCATTGTAACAGTCATCCAGAATTTGAACTAGTAATGGAAAAATCATGTGAATAGAATGAGTTGTGGTTAGGTCGTGGAGAGGGCGGAAATTGTATGAGGGGCCACGGAAATCGTACTCGTGCCTAAATATTTAATAATGTATTAAATACAAACAAATTTAACAATGTGAAAAATATTTTGGATAGTGTACAGCAATTTTTAATGGTGACCCAGAGTCAATTTTTAATGGCGACTGAATAAAACTACAAAAAAAAATTTGTCAAACCAATTTTGACACTGCCTTTCTTTCAAGACTTCATCTCCATATACGGCATATAACTTATTGTATGCTTGCGATGCGTTCCTGCCTTTTCGGAAATAGTATAATAAAATATGTCTGAAATGCGCGTTTTGTTGTTCTATTTTTAAATTATTTTAAAAACGGAACTAATCGATACAATTTTCTTACTAATTAAAGATGGAAGTCCAAACAACAAGAACATATAGGTTAGGTGCTTTGAACACGTTGACAAAACTAAATAATGTGCTAAAACATCTATCGACAGTATCCGCAATCATTTAGTTGCCAACCCAATATTTTGACCCGGAGATATAAACATTCTATCTAAATTCTACCTTCTCAGCAGTCAGTTGAGATTATTAGCTATGCGCATGGAATCCAAGTTTAACGTTGATCACGAACAAGTGGATTGAAAAATATATAAAAGGAAATTGCTACGTAAAGATTTCTGTATATCTATAATAGTTATGGTTGCTATGAGATCACAAGAAGCGTATGTCATCCCAAGATTAAGTCTAGGAAAATTCTGACCACAGAATCCTAGTTGCCCAACGTGATCCGAGATTATTTGTTCAGCCACGTTCAACGTTCCTTCTACCCATCTGGAATACAAGATCTTGGTTCTACGTCGTATTCAGAACACTATCGTCACTTCTTCAAATGAGAGTACATTTTCTATGCTAAAGTTTTCTATGTCCCCGAATTTCGAAAACTACATGTTCTTTCTGAAATGATATTTTAGAAAAGCACATCTCAGAAGTTTTCCTCGAGTTTTCTGGGTTATTCCTTTGCCAAAACTTGTGCAATATGCAAGGTCTTGATCGTACATTGTTAGTTGCCACCCAACTGTCTGTTTTGTTACGCAAATCTGTTGTCGCATGTAGTGTATATCGTCAGGAAACTTAAGGGGTGCTTTTCGTGCAATGGCGGCGAAGAGAAATGATTTTTATGAACTTTTTTTAGAATTACTGTGGGACATTTAGGTTAGACCTTTCGGGGACATAAATAGTTGGTATTGAAGTGTATGTGTTTCTTTTTTAGTTAAATTCTTATTATTTATTGATTGTCGAAGCTGAGTTATTTCTTTACACATTTCTTTAGGAATCGGACCTTATATTCGATTTTTTGTTTAGAGCATCTTTTCCTAATAATGTAAATTTAACTAATCCGCCGAAAGAAGTAAAATTTTCTTCCGAACCGTAGAACTTTTTCAACCTTTCATGTTCTTCTTTTAAAATATAAAATATTTCTTTAAAGTTTTTTTTTGAGAAGTTACAACAATTAGTTTACGGAATTTTTGATTTAGTCGGAATTGCAGAGAAAATACTAAAAGCTGTGTTTTACAACTTTTTTATGTGGGTCTATGTAGAAAGTTTAAAACGCATGCTTTGTAGATTTGTATGAGTTGTGCATAATCTGAAAATTTCATCAAAATTGGTATACGTTGCCATAATAGTTACAAACTCTGTTATAAACTGTAATAATTCTAAGGATTCTTAATTCTTTCAATGCCCGCCGTTTTTTCTCCGCATCCTCCGATTTTAATGAAATTTTCAAAATATATATAATTGACACAAATCTACAAAACGTAATTTTTAAATTTTCAGCATAGGCTCACGTAAAAAATTTTTTACAATAAAACTTATAGTATTTTCTCTGCAATTCCGACCAATTGCAATTTTTTCATGTGGTAAACTAATTCTTCTAACTTCCCAAAAAAATCCAAGTTGTAGGGTCTAATATAAAAAAAGTTAATGTCTTTTTAGAAGAGGTCCGAATATAAGTCACTATACGTATTTAGTAGATACTATCTGAAGTCGTCATCACGAATCTGAAGATTCATAGCCACGGATCAGAGTCCTTAAAAAATTATGAAATAATCGCCGGCGAATAACTTGTTAGCGTTAACCCATTGACTGCCACGCAAATTTAGCGCGCTTTGCCCTGGGCGACACGGTTTTATTTTAAAGGAAACATGAAGTTTTACAAAATATGATAATATTAAGCTACTGATATAATATTGCAATGGCTTTTACAGTGGCATTTACAATAATTTTAATAATAAAAATCGATAATTAACATGTTCTCTACACTATATACATTTTTCATTCATCCTTTCTAACAATTCCTAACTCAAATAGCCATTTGTAACCAATCTAAACTTAAAACACAGCACCCACTACGAGATATCTCGTAGCTGGCAGTTTTGGTACAGACGCTTACTACGAGATATCTCGTAGTTGGCAGTCAATGGGTTAAGCACTCACAATTTTGGTACAAACAACAATGTCAATCAGATTATAAACGAGGGTCTCGCAGTTGGTTCTAGCAACAGACAGTTCTTTCCCAAGGTATTACTTGAGCCTATCCGTACCGTTCGGAATCCTCTCTGTTCCTCTGCTCTCGATAAATTATGTTGCATCGAACGGGCAGGAAACAATCGTGAAATTTATGCAAAGTACAAACGTACAAATAACGATGAATGCGCGTCGACGGTGGCCGGCGCCATCGTCGCGCCCCGACCAAAATTTACCTTTCATCCAGCCGCACAAGCGGGACACTAATTAGTCTCGTTATTCAATTGTCTCCGGTTGTAGTGCCCGGGCACGTAAACCGTTCCTCTCGTTATATTGAACGCGGGAACGCACCGTTAAATTGGAACAGGCCCCCATCCATCGATTGTGCATCGTGATTACGTTGCGTGGCGATCTAATGCGGCCGATGGGCAGGTGGTACGCTACTTTCTAGACGAGGGCAAAGTAAACGGTAAATTAAGAAGGAAAACGTAACCTCCGCGCCTCTTCCGTCCCCGGGTTCCGTGGCCGAGATCAGATTTTCATTTTAATGGAACTTTCTGGCACGCGATACTATTGCCGGGTCGCAAAAGAATTATGGCTCGCCTCCAATAACCTGGAACAACGCAATTTCTACCCGCAACCCTTGCCCTCCGCTTTCTTTTATTTATTTACCCGCGTTACACAGCTTTCAATGCGCAACGTGTCTTTCATATCAAAATGTTGTATGCCAATGTATACAAATAGTTTTGTTCAGAACTATTTACTCAATTGAGACGAACCGTCCCCACCATAGCGCCCACTGCCCCCCACCAGCAACCGCCGTTACCATAGAAGAAGGAAGTGCTTCGCCCGTCGCGAACAGTGCGCAGGTCTCGCGCTTGAAAGAGAAGTTGGTGGGAGAAGCAGCCGTTTGAGGGGCCCCTACCGTGCCCATCACGGATTTAGTGTCCGCGAATAGTAAGCCACCGGTAAATCTCTATTGTTGTTTATTTGGGAAAGTACACCGCCAATTCTTACATCGAAGGCGTCGCAAGTAACGAGAGAATTTGAGAAAAATCGGGATATTGTAGTAAAGGTTCACTCGTTAGGATTGATTTGAATGTCTCGGACGCGTTTTGCTGTTGTTTAGGCCAAGCAAATTCTACGTCATTTTTACATAGAGAAGTCACGGGTTTGTGTAGTATTTTGAGTGGAAAACAGGAAGCCGGGTATCTATGTAGAATGAAATGACGTTGGTGTACAACAGTGGTGTGCACGGGTGGAGTCCCTCAAACGCCTGCTTCTCCCGCCAACCTCTCTTTCATACAGCGTGCACGTTCGTTGCGTACGCTGATGTCTCGTGTCTTCGTTGCCCCATTGTACCGCGGAAGATATTGCTGCAAGGGGACAGAGGGCGCTACGGTGTGGACGGTTTTGCCTCAATTGAGGCAAAATTGCCCATCCCTGGTGTATAATATCAACACGCCATCTGCCGGCGATTATTCCCTAATTTTTGGAAGTTCATGGCTTTTTAATAGATTCTTTACTATGCACTATGATTTGCACTTTGCCCTTTGCACTATGATTTATTTCATGGTTACAGTAATTAGAACTTCTTCATCGCCCATAATTTCTTCGAGGAAAAATAAAATATACTTATTAAATGTTTGTACATTCTCCAACGGTTATATATCGACAACCACAAAATAGAATTTTCGTTTCGGTTTAAAATTTACATATTTAGTAAGTAATTTAGTTCATCACGAGCCTGGCTCGTCGTTATAGTGCAAGGGGTTAACAGCAATAGAAACTTCAATAGTTAACCAACAACTCGCCCGCAATAATGTAATCTATTAATCTTGTTTGGGATTATTGTGTAAAAGAAGATTTGTAAGCTTCCATTTTGTTACACCACAATTATTGAAAAGCCTATTTATGGGCTTCCCGGTAGATAAAGTGTAACACATCGGCGCCGGGACTAACTTATTAATACGAAGTTTTTCGCGAATCTCGGAAAAAGGGAACTGAAGTGGTTGGTATGATGAAACGAGCATATGGAGAGAGTGCCATGAAGCCAGCAATCATTTACAAATGGATGAACAGGTTTCAAGGAGAAAGAGAAAGAAAAGGTGGATCGTACACCATGATAACGCACACACACGGCGATTCTTGCGCGTGAATTTCTCGCACGTTTCAACGTGGCTGTTCTTGATCACCCTCTATGTTCACCTGACCGTGTGACTTTTTCTTATTTCCAAAGATAAAAGATGTTATGGGAGAAGGACGTCCACTAATTTTTATTTTGTAGCGGCTGTTTTGAATTATGAAAAGATGGAAAAAGGAGAAGGAAGCGGCGTTTCGTCCTAGGTCCGCTAGAGGACTCATCAATGAGGCTATCTAGCGGGCCCTGCCGACGGACTTAAGGACTGTGCATTATGCTGCGGGGGTGAGGCGAAAGACGGAGGGGGTATCAACTTGTCGGACATCTTGGATGGCAAACACTGTGGTGCGCTCTATAGGCAGTGTTGGGATATGGTGCAAGATTTCACTCGTATGCGCGGCGATTTCAGCCTCAGTAAAGTAAGATTCTCGATAAAATGGGGTACCTTGAGCACCCAGCAGAATTTTAAAAAATTGTTATGATTTGATTCTGAAAAATGAATGTATGACATGTGTATTTGTGTATATTTTGTAACTCGTAGGACACGTTCTGAAGTCTTTTTGTCCGGAATAGATTGTTTCGAGACATTCCCGCCAATATAACTGTCTCAGGGCTCTACTACCTCTGTCATCAAGATATAGATACATTACTGTTTTGGCCGCGCATGCGCGTGAAATCTTGCACTATATCCCAACGTTATCTATAGGCAACTTTAAATACTAGTTGCGCGAATTTGCAATGCAATCGTGCGGGAAATAGATACACATAATTTATTTATAAATTTATATTAGAGCCGAATGTGCAATATTTTATATATATATACAGATATATATATATATATATACAAATACACTTGTTATGCATTCATTTTTCAGAATCAAATCATATCAATGTTCCCGCAACGTTATATAGATGGCAACACTAGTTTTGCCATCCAACATGGCCGCAGTCTACCATCCCTCCCCGCTCGTGGCACGACCCCTCTCACCCATAAACCCACTTTATGCTCAGTCCTTTAAGTCCGTGGCCCTGTCTTAGACGCGGGATGTCTTAGTCCATATATACTTAGACCCGGCTTCAGATAGTTAGCTATGTTCCGAGATTAAATCGCCTAGCAGACGACACTTGTGAGCAAAGTGCTATAGTCTGTTGAGAAATCGCAGTACCGCGAAGGTGAAGTGTTAGAAGGGAAAGGAGAATCGTCGTCGTCGTAACTGTAATATACATACATGTATTTCATTTCATTACTCGTTCACTTTTACTTTGCTCTTATTATTTTAAATATGGCTAACTCATTTTGTTGATTATAATTTGGAAAAATTTCAATTTCAATGTAGAAGTTGATAATATGAAATCTGTATTTATTTCTTCACAGCTTACTTTATTTAAAAAAGGAATAGTAAGAACAGTATACATGTACATGTCGAATACAATCAGAGTTGGGCATTATTTAGATAAAAAATTATTTAAATAACGATTCGAATAAAAGATGCTTTATCTTTATTCGTTATTCGAAGGTTCGAATAAAAAAAAGCATCTTTATTCGACGGATAAATTTTCGTCTCATACGCTATCCACCATTTTGAATTATCTCGAACCGTGACTTGTGGGTACCAGATACTCTTATATCTCGGAACACTGCATACTATGCACACACTATACCTATGCCGGGTCTAAAAGTATATACAGGGTGTCCCAAAATTCCTTCAACATCCGGAAATGGGAGGTTCCTGAGATCATTTGAAGCGATATTTTCCTTTGCAAAAATTGCGTCTGCGGCTTTGTTAAGGAGTTATTACCGAAAAACACGGACCAATCAGAGCGCGGCTACAGCGAACGGAGTCCGACTCGGCGACAGGTCCCGCTTAGCGTGGCGTCGCCATTGGCCGAGCCAGAATCAATCCGTTGTAGCTGCGCTCTGATTGGTCCGTGTTTTTCGTTAATAACTCTTAAACAAAGCAGCGAACGCCATTTTTGCAAAGGAAAATGTCGTTTCAAATGATCTCAGGAACCTCCCATTTCCGGATGTTGAAGGAATTTTGAGACACCCTGTAAGGTCTAAGCGGGATGTTGTAAGGACAGTTTAAGACACAAACAGAGGAAGATTCAGGTAGTAGCGGGAAAGGTGTTGTCGCACTGTCCATCTGTTGGCGAGCATAGGAGGTAGCCGCCACAACTATAAATGCGCAATATCCCCAGTGTAATGATAATTAATTGTAAGATGGATCAAATGCGTAGACAGTGTAGAAAGTTTTTCAAATTTGATTAATGTTCGAAAACAATCCCTACGAATAAAATCTACGATTTACGGTTACATGAAGGTTGATATTTTTGGATTTTTGTCCATTGTCAACGCAGTGTGTGTCGTCTCGCTAGATTATTGAAACGGCACGCTGCGCGGCGCGTCGCGTCGTCGTTCGGAATTTATCGAACGAGCACGAGAACCAGAACAGAATAAGTCGAGTGTGTACCGTCTCGGATTCTCTCGACGGTTGTCCCGGGGTCTCTTGTTCGAGTCGCGGCACGATAAACCCCACAGATAAACCGGGCAAAGGCACGCGAAGAGAAAACGCGTGCGGATAGTAGAGGAGACGGAAGAAGGGAGAAACGTCATCGCCGCCGGTTAGTCTGCGTTTGTCCTAACTAACAATCGGCTGTCCGTCGACTCGAGTGGACCGTTAGCGATCGTCCCTTGCTAACTTAGCGACGTAGCAACGCAGCAACATGGACAACGCATATTCCCTTCGCTGAACACGTAGCGATCCTCGTGACCGCGTCGGTCGCTGCTGTTGTCCAACATCAACATCGCGATCGTCGGAATCTAATAAGAGCCCTTGGTTTCTGTGGACTGGCCTCCGGATGTTTCGAATTAGAGATGCCATGGGAATTCTGAACGGCTACGGCTTACTTGCCATTAACTTGTGATTGTCGCATGGTAGCTAGAAAAACGGATTCAATGTCTAAACGTTACTTACTTAGAGGTTTTCTAATCTTTTAACAATCTGTCTGCCAAGGCAGCAGCCGAAAATATTCTATAAAATCAAAGTAATTTATTTAATGAAATTAGAGTTAAAAATTTGAAATGTGTGATACATACTGTGTGGCCTCTGGAAATATATTCCATGTGCTATCTAATACTGTGGTGCCCAAGGTGGTTCGGAACCTACCTTAATAAACTGTAGGTCCCCGTCGCGAAATAACCTTAGAAGAGAGTTGAAAGCGACCTAAAAATAATAAAAAAAGGAAAAAAAACATACTGTGTGGTCCTTCAAGCATTCTCGTATTTTCCAGCTTAGTACTTTATAGTATTCGATTTTTATGTATTTATGGCATGTAAACATCTTTAAAATACAAGAAAACATGTACGGTCACAATGATATCACTACTTTATGCTTAACATAAGGAATTTTCTAGTTGATAAATGAAACTTGTTGCTCATCCTTTTGTAAAATAAGCCATCAAATTATGGAATTTGCATAAAGACCCGCAGTCTAGTGATAATTCAAGAATTCCATTTTTTGAGTTGTGCCAGACGCAGTACGATATATTAAAGTACAAATTGGGTTTTCAATTTGAGTATTTTATGAGTGAGTTTTGAAAAAAGTTTGAAAAGAGAGGGAAAAAAAAGAATGTTTCTGGAATGGTGTAGAGACGAAGGATGATAAACTGCAATGCAATAATAAGGGAAATAGATAACTGTACATACAGAGTGAGGCAGTAAGAACGATGATACAATCAGAAATAACTCGGTATTTATTGTTTACATGAAAAAACTTTGTAATGAATTATGTAGCATTTTAAGGGACGCATTGAATGAGTACAATTTGATTTCTAATGTGACATTTTTTCTGAAACATCAAGGTGACCTTAAGTGTTTTCAAAGTTGTTTCAAGGTTAATTCAAGGTCATCATATTTTAGGTTCCTAAATTCGTCCTTCGAAACATTGAAAATACTACGATGTATATGACTGTGACGAAAACTATGATCACTATGATGTATGATTGTATGTATATGATAGATATTATAGGAAGTACAATGCAGAAAGTTCGTAAACGGGTGTATATGAATGAGAAGTGTGTTGGAATGAATGGTTAAGATAGATTAAGTAGAATTTGTAAACCAACTCCAATTTCTCATCCATGTGGTTGAAAATAAAAATATTAGTATATTAATAAAATACAAATATAACAATATTGTATTAAAGTACAAATTGAGCTAGAAAATTAGAGAACAGAATCAGGATTAACTACGTACGTACATATTGCGTTTTTCTCTTTTTAAAATCCGATGCACCGGTTTAATAGATTTTTTGGAGTTACCGATCTTTGAGAACTGGTTTTTCGATATCAGATTTTTTTTACAAACTCTACCTGGTGTTCACCTGTGTTTTGAGAGCACAAGCACAAGGAAGAAGAGCCAGAACAGTCTCGAAAGGGCAGGACTGCGCCGCGATCGATTTTGTTCCGGCTGCGTGACTCATCCGAACGAACGGAGGTTCTTCCTTGTAAGAAGGAACCTTTCCTGGCCAAGGTCTTGTCTAGCCGTATCAGCCGGAGAGGAAAAGAGGGAAATCTTCTCATCGTGATCGTACACATACACATACACACACACACACACATACACAACTAGTTCGCAGCGTTTACCGGTACAATTGTTCGCCGCGCAGCAGCGCAGAGCCGAGAAGGAAGATTTTGTCGAAACCAACGCGGCTTGTACGTGCATTAAGGGTTGCAATCTCCGTGCACCAGCCTCCACAGGTTGTCGTCAATTTTTCTTTGTTCCCATGTCCCTGGGGAATACTATTTTAAATGCCCGGTCGCCTTGCATTCGTTTTCTTGATGCATCTGTGTCTCGCTTCTGTTGGACTTGTTAATCGAAGTTTACTGGTATTAGATTTCTCCCTTTTCTATACTAAATTTTAAACATCCAATTTTTGGTATAACCTTTTTGGTAGGTTTAATGTTAACTCGTTAGTTCCATTAAAATAACAGAACATGTCAGGAACGTCCAGTTCCTTCGATTCAACACTGCAGTTCTCGGCAAGATTTAAAAGACGCTTCCAACCAAATTAAACGATTTAGAATGCGTTCGAAAGAAATAGTGGAGCTACAAAACAATACAAAACGTGTCAATGAGAAAACCTTATTTTCAAGATAAAATTGTATAATATTTAAAACACAAGGCTTGCACAGGACTTACTCAGCAAACCGAACCCAGAGAACCGAATAATTAAAAAACGAATCAAAGATAAGAAAACATTTATGTTGTCGATCAAAATGCTCCTCTTTCGCTATTTGTCGTATTCAGAACATTGTTTTAAATACCCAATGCTATCAAAATTAAAAAAAAAACATGTCAGAAAGGTTCAGTTCCTTCGATTCAACACCAGTTCTCGGCACGATTTAAAAGACGCTTCCAACCAAATTAAGCGATTCAGAATGCGTTCGAGAGAAATATAGAGAGAAATTACAAAACAAAACAAAAGGTGTCAACGAGAAAACCTTATTTTCAAAATAAAATTTTTTAATCTTTAGAACACAAAGCTTGCAGAGAACTTACTCAGCAACCGAATCCACAGAATCGAATAATAAAAAAACGAATCAGAGACAAGAAAACATTTGTGTTGTCGATCAAAATGCTTCTTTTTCACTATTTGTCTTATTCACAACATTGTTTTAAATCCCCAATGCTATCAAAATTAAAAAAAAGACACGTCAGAAAGGTTCAGTTCCTTCGATTCAACACCAGTTCTCGGCACGATTTAAAAGACGCTCTCAACCGAATTAAACAATTCAAAATGCGTTCGGAAAAGGAATAGTAGAACTACAAAATAAAACAAAAGGTGTCAACGAGAAAACTTTATATAGTACACAGGTTTTGCAACAGGACTTACACAGAACTCGAACACACAGAACCGAAACGAATCTCGACCGAGGTAGCGCTCGCTGAATAATTAAAAAAGGAAACAGGGATAAGAAAACACGGGACGCGACGGAAACACGGAGAGTGGGAAAAATGGAAAAACAACGGGAATATGTGTTCCACGGGCTCGCGGCGCGAGGGGAATAGTGGAGGGATGAAAAATGGAGAAAATAGGAGAGAGGTGGCTCGGTCCGGTAGGAGAATGGCGGTACGAAAATTACAGAATCCCCTAGATGCTCAATTAGCGGGTAACAGTATCCAGAGGGGTAGCACTTGCCGTAGCTCGTGGTTCGTGGCTCGCGACTCGTAGGGTCGTAGCTATAGAGTCAGCCGGAATTGCCGGGGGACGCAAACTCGCAAACCTCGGGGCGATGGACAGCAATTGCGCGAACCAGCACGCGTGTGCAACGCGAAATCGCTCAGCTCGACCCGGCCGAGGGATGGTCGATTCTGCAGGGGGATGGAAAACACGAGGAAGGGAGGATATCGTCGTTGTTAGGCCCGTTACGAGCGGCACGCTTATGATAACGTTCACTTTCGCTCGGGAGACGAAATTTCTGAAAGAAGTTCCTCGCTCTTCTACATTCAGGGCCAAAAAGGTAGGTCACTTTACGTTTCTTTGCGTTACAGTTTATTGTCCGAAGAAAGTGTACATTTTAGTAAATCAATTATTATTGTTCTAAATATCGTAGAATATTATGAGAGAAATGGGTACGTGCAATTTAAAATAGAGGGCATATTAAAAAGATTTGGAGACGTCAGCATATCAGTTTCAGGTTAATAAGATAATTTAAAGATGAAAGAAATTTTTATTATTAGAATTTAGAAAATCTAAAAAATACTTTGCGTTACCGTATGTTGTCGGAAGAAGTTGTACATTTTAGTAAATCAATTATTATTGTTGGAAATATTGTAGAATATTATGAGAGAAATGGGCACGTACAATTTAAAGCAGTGGGAATATTAAAAAGATTTAGAGACGTCAGTATATCAGTTTCAGGTTAATAACATAATACAAAGAAGAAAGGCATTTTTATTTGGATTCTGAAAAAATCATCGTCGTACAGCAACTCTATTAATAGTGTCACACTACCTTTTTCTACGGTTTTTTCATTTTATTATTAGAATTTAGAAAATCTAAAAAATACTTTGCGTTACCGTATGTTGTCGGAAGAAGTTGTACATTTTAGTAAATCAATTATTATTGTAGGAAATATTGTAGAATATTATGAGAAAAATGGGCACGTGCAATTTAAAACAGAGGGCATATTAAAATGATTTAGAGACGTCAGTATATAAGTTTCAGGTTAATAACATAATACAAAGAAGAAAGGCATTTTTATTTGGCTCCTTTATTTGGATTCTGAAAAAAAATCATCGTCGTACAACAACTCTCTTAATAGTGTCACACTTCCTTTTTCTACGGTTTTTTCATTTTATTATTAAAATTTAGAAAATCTAAGAAATAAGTGTTTTATTATTTGCGGGAAGCTATTAAAACACTTGGTAGTTTGTCATTTTAAAGAAGTTGAGTTACAGAGGGTTAAGAGAGTTTATTTATTTATTATTATTTATAAACTGACCGAAGCCCTCTTATATAAATGTTTACACAATATAAAAAAGATTTTACATGAAATAACAAAGAAGGGACATGCACAAACATTCATGGTACAAAAGGTATGCTATAGCCCGATAATCCTACGTAATTGTCTTTTAAAAGTGTGTAAAGACCCACTAAAAAAGTCAATACGATTATAGAGAGTGCTAGAGTCTGCAATAATGCGATTTATTGAATTAGTTGATCCATATGTAGATCTGGATTTAAGTGTTTGAAATCCTGCTCTAGATCTCAATACCGTAGAAATTGATTTGCATAAGGTTAGAGGAACAAACATTATGATTATTAATTAAATTAAAAATAAAGCTATGGTCGGATACTCTTCTTCGAGCAGACAATGTTTCCATGTTGACTGTGTTTAATATTGTGAAATGATCATGATCAAAGATTGACATTGGATTATTTAACTTATATGATCAGAAACTGACAAATTTATGCTGCACTCTCTCGATCTTGATTTCGTAATTAAAGCTTTTCGGAGGCCATATAATTGAAGCCTATTCAAACAGGGGACGGACAAGGGGAATATATAACAATCTTAGAGAGTTAGTTATTTCATCCCCTAACTTATCATGGTTCGTTTTCGCACGAGTAAAAGTTACCCTTCGTCGACAACACATTCGTCGCTGTTACGCGAGACTGATTGCGCTTTCTCTTTACACCTGCGGACTTCATTACCTGCACTTTTACCCGATTAACCTAGAATAGAAAAAGTGAATTATTCCTAGCTTGTGATCGCAATCGCGCGTTTCCGTTTGTCTGAACCGCGTTCGTTCGCTCCGAGTGGAAATATAATGATAAATACAGTTTCGATAAAACGCAATGCCAGTGTCGAAAAAGTTTAACGATATCACGAACCGAAGAACTAAATGATACGGTACCTACAACATAATTGATCCATTACACTTACTTGTAGAAAGTTGCAACTCGTTCTAAGCATGGTCAGTGTCGACCGTCAATTTTAACTGCAACTGTGCCACGATTCACTATTCGATCACGTTTCGATCAGTGTCGAAATGTTGTACTATGGTTGATATATAAGATCATTATGCTCTACTGATAAAAACTTGATTTGCTGTGTTTTATATTAGTCGTAATGCAGGAGCCTTACAAAGAACGCTGTATCTTTACCCTGTTATGGTATCTACAGAGAGACAAGACAATATTCACCGAGATGAGTAATAATATGCTCAGCCTTTCAATTGCTCGAAACAATCGTTCCAATTATTATTAGGTTGCTAATATACATATAGCGGTAACTTTAAACAAGCATAACTTTTCTCTAAACAAAATCTATGAGGTTAAAGTAAACACCACTGTAATCAACATGTGTCGACGAATAACAAGTTTTCCAATTAAATTACGGTAAAAAATGAATTTTTTCAGCATCAACAATATTCGTTCATATAAAGCATGAAATTTGTGCATCACAATTTGATCATCATGGCGTTTCCATTGCTCGGAACTGTACTGGAAATAAATAAAATTTATTAGGTTAAAGTAAACACCATTGTAATCAACATGTTGTGTCGGCAAATAACAAGTTTTCCGATTAAATTACGGTAAAAAATGAATTTCTTCGGCATCAACAATATTCTTTCATATAAAGCATGAAATTTGTGAATCACAATTTGATCATCATGGCGTTTCCATTGCTCGGAACTGTGCTGGAAATCTTCCTGTGAAACGCAGCTCAGGACTCTCGTCGGTACAACTGGTTTTATTGTTTCAACGTCGTCCGTATGTCCCCCTCGCAGAACATCTTTTATCTTTGGAAATAAAAAAAGAGTCACACGGGACTAGGTCAGGTGAAAATAGAGGATGATCAAGAACAGCCACGTTAAAACGTGCGAGAAATTCACGGGCAAGAATCGACGCGTGTGTGTGTGTGTGTGCGTTATCATGATATACGATCCACCTTTTCTTTCTCTTCCTTCTTGAAACCTTTTCACCCATTTGTAAATGATTGCTGGCTTCATAACACTTTCTCCACATGCACGTTTCATCATACCAACCACTTCAGTTCCCTTTTTCCCCGAGTTTCTCAGAAAATTTCGCATTAACAAGGCATATAGGAGAATGGTGCCGTGCAAAGTCCAATTGAATAATTTCGCGATAACAAGTGCATAAATACTAATGTTTGCACATCAACTTCGAACTCTTATATCTCGATAATAGTTTATGCAGAAGCGAAAGTATTCTGGTGTTTTGAAAATGTCTTGGTGTCACCTTCAAGAATACGCAATCAAAAGCAGAGCATCTCAAGGTTACTGCAATGTCAAACAAATACAATCATCGTGTACTATCTTCTATATCCTACAGCTTTCATCGGAAACATTTTTTCGTATCACCTAGAATTTTCGCGTAATGGAATTTTGTCTACGAGCTTTTCAACGCACTGTGTCCCGTGAAGTATGAAGTTCGTGCTCACTGCGAACGCCACGAGAACTATGGTCGTCGCAAAATGGCGGCCCAATGGCTCGGTGGATCGCCGCCTCGTTCGAAGTGCTCGGGCTCGATTTAATCGCGATTTTCTAACCTTGGGACGACAAATTACATTCGCCGCGGTGTGTTCCGATTGAACCGTGCCGGATGTGACGGACACTGGTATGCACCGGCCGCGTTAATTAAATGCAAATACCGTGTAACTTGGCCGACGTGACCCCCCGATCTACGAGCACTTTCGCGTCGCTTCGACCGGGAACGTTTCCGTTTAACGCTTTTATCGTTACGGAACCGATGGATACCGGCTAACCTCCTTCCGACACGTTCTTTTTACGATGCGTCATTCCGGGACCGCCATCTGTTTGATTGCTTTGCTACACTTAGGCCCACGCAAAAATGATTGCGGCTTTCAACACCTAAATATCGGACCTTCTTCTAGATTTGGCGACTGGACCTGAACGTTCATCTCCAGGATTTCTGCTTTTATTCAGTTTGCTCAGAAATCGAGTGAGATTAATTCTTTGCACTCGAATGGTAAATCTGAGTCCCCAGTAAAAATTACCGTATCATTATTCAAAACAGTTTTCATATTATTAAATTCGCCTCTATTCTACAAATGTTGTATGGGAAAACAGGTTTAATTTCAGGTGCATCATGTAAAAAAGATAGATAGAATAAAAATGCTCTAGGTTGAAAGAAATATCTTGATTTTGGCCTTAAAAACGATGTATTGCAAGACCATCATAATTTAACCAATAATGTAATACAACAATAAAATAACCGTCAAAGTTTGAAGCAAGAGAAACCGCAATCATTTTTGCACATAATAAGCTTGATTTCCCTGAACAGCCGTATAGAGATGCCGCCGTCGCAATTAATCGAATGTGTTGATTGTTCAGAAACTTGCAAGAGTGAAAAGGCGAGGTGCAGGAACAGATAAAATAAAACGCATCGATATCGAGGAGCAATCGTCCTTTCCATCGAACCGGTTGGATTTTAAAGAACCCCGGGAAAACGGAAAGAGTTGATCGTTCGATCGATTTTCTGATTTCTGGTGAGTCATATTTTTATCGAATTATAAAACGCCTGAGACATGGAGCTCAACGGAGATCTTACGTCTCTATTTTGTGTTGTTCAACCGTAGTTCCTTTCCGAGTATGAATAGTTTTCTTTTTTGGATATCGTCTGTCGCATAAACGATGTTATACAGTTCATTCGAGGGTTCGTCAGAGACGTAGCAGCTTGTCTTGTGTACGCTAACTTGTTTTTGCACGATTGCACGATAGTTTGTGATAGACGAGTGTGGCTGTGTACGTCTTCATATGTATACTGCTTTATTGTTTTTTAGCGATTGCGAGATTTCTGCACACTTCACAGTGTGCACTACACTGCTGTTCTTGAACTTGAAAGATTATACAGGATGTTTTAAAAAATATTGTAAATCCTTGAAATGAGCGGTTCCTGAGGTTATTTAAAGTAACTTTTACCTTTGCGAAAATGGCCGCCTTGGCTTTGTTAAGGAGTTATTGAAGAATAACACGGACCAATCAGAACATCGTTACAACGGACGTACTCCGGATCGGCGACAGATCCCGCTGAGAGCGACGTTACCATTGGCCGAGCCAGAATCCGTCCGCTGTAACGGTGTTCTGATTGGTGCGTGCTTTTCGTTAATAACTCCTTAACGAAGGCGAGGCGGCCATTTTTTTAAAGGAAAAAAATACTTTAAATAACCTCAGGAACCGCCCAATTCAAGGATTTGCAACATTTTTGAGACACCCGATAGTGCACGCTAGTGTCCATTGGTCCATGCAATTTTCTCGCAGCAGAGTGATGCATACTAAAAACTGCATCGAAGATCTTTTGCCTGTTACTGAAGTTTATTGTACGTTCTGAGCACGCGTGTACAAAACTCTTTTTATAGACTATAAGAGAATGTGACTGTTTCATGGTAAGCATTTCTTTTTAAGTTGCATGAACCTCCCAAGGGTTATTAGCAACTACATAAGCTTACAATTAGGTGGTAATTCATAATTTAGATTCATTGTTTGTTGAAACATGCGAATATGTTGTTCGATATTAATTATCGATAATTATCGGACAATTTCCAACATTTTACATCTCTGTGAGAATTAATAAGTGAATTAATTCTCACACGCATAGATGATCCTACATACAGGCTGACCCAAAAGTCACTGAACCATTTTAAAATGGAACGAACTTTCTATTTTTCAAAAATTCACATCTAATCTTTTATAAACAAATCTGAATTGTAGATGGTTTAGGAACCCCTAGGCTACGTTGTACTTGATCCATTTTTATTTACACTTTAAATTCATAAATAGTTTTATTTACACTCTTTCATTCCAAATTATATTTCTGACGATATAGAATAAATGGAGAAAAACAGACATGTCGTAGTACGTGAAAATAGAAAATCGTCATTTTGCAATATCTAAAGATAGAAAAAGTGTGGATTCAGCCATTTTGCAGTAACTTAAAGTAGGAAATGGATGAAATCAGATACATTGCAGTATCTAGAAAACGGAGAATTGTGGAATCAGCAATTTTGCACTATCTAGAAATAGAAAAGGGTCGAGTTAAACATTTTGCAGAATCTAGAAGTAGAAAATAGGTGGAATCAGCCATTTTGCAATAACTAAAAGTAGGAAATGGATGAAATCAGATACTTTGCAGTTTCTAGAAAATGGAGAACTGTGGAATTAGCAATTTTGCACTACCTAGAAATAGAAAAGGGTCGAGTTAGACATTTTGCAGTATGTAGAAGTAGAAAATAGATGGATTTAGCCATTTTGCAGTAACTAAAAGAAGAAAATAGATGAAATCAGATACTTTGCAGTATCTAAAAATGGAGAATTGTGGAATCAGCAATTTTGCACTATTTAGAAATAGAAAAGGGTCGAGTTAAACATTTTGCTGAATCTAGAAGTAGAAAATAGGTGGAATCAGCCATTTTGCAGTAGCTAAAAGTAGGAAATGGATGAAATCAGATACGTTGCAGTATCTAGAAAATGGAGAATTGTGGAATTAGCAATTTTGCACTATCTAGAAATGAAAAAGGGTCGAATTAGATATTTTGCAGTATGTAGAAGTAGAAAATAGGTGGATTTAGCCATTTTGCAGTAACTAAAAATAGAAAATGGATGAAATCAGATACTTTGCAATATCTAAAAGTGGAGAACTGTGAAATTAGCAATTTTGTACTATTTAGAAATAAAAAGGGGTCTAATTAGATATTTTGCAGTATGTAGAAGTAGAAGATAGGTGGATTTAGCCATTTTGCAGTAACTAAAAGTAGAAAATCGATGAAATCAGATACTTTGCAGTATCTAAAAACGGAAAATTGTGGAATTAGCAATTTTACATTATCTAGAAATAGAAGATGGGTGGATTGAGCTGTTTTTCAGTAACTAAAAATAGAAAATGAGTGAATTTTATGGGAAAGAAGTTCTTTTTCTTAGAGAAACTGGTAACAGAATCGTAAAAACTACGAAGTTATATTGCGTTCGAGCGGAAACGGAAAGAAAACACGAATTACAGGACACCATCGAATCTCCGCACCCTTCGAACAGGTTCAAGACGAAATAACTTGTTTCCTCGATGGGGGGAAAAACACGAGGAGAATTTCCCGTCTCGTTTTCATCCCTTTTCACAGACGAGAATCGCTTCGAGTCATTCGTTGGACCGTTCCTGGCTCGTTTCTGACTCGTTGCTGGCTCGTTGCTGGTTTGTTTATTGACTCAGGCTATGTTCCAAGTTCCAAGGTAGAACAGCCGTCGAACAGCCTGAAAACGAAACGCGAGAACCGGCTTCGAAATAGCATTTCAATTTTTCATTTATTACTCGCCGTATTGTTTCGCGAATATTGTTATGCGCGGAGAGACACATAATTGCTTCGCGGAATTAATTGAACATTCCATTGAAATTTTTATCCGTGTTTTGAACGTGTGTTTTCTTTCAACGTGGCCGTACGTTGGACTATTATTTCCGTACGGACCGGGGAATATGCTGTTTCGTTTCGCTGTCGCGCTTTGGCTCGCGTTAAGTGCAGTTTTCATGAGTCAATGGTTTGACCGATGGGCACAAAATTTCCTTCTGGCTGCACCGAGTGAAACAGACTGGCGCAGTTTATAGGCACAGTTGTTTTCCTGGTATACGTTATACCGGCACTCCATCCAAAGCATTGTTACTTACTCGAATTTTCACTAAATCATATAATTAGACTGCGAATCATTATGCAAAATAAAAATTGTCCAAGTCAGTTTTAAGAAATAGAATATAAATGAATATACAGTTCCTTTTTTAACCCCTTGCCCTATAACATCGTGTGAGACTCGTGATAATGATTCTCAACAGAGATTAATAAATATGTGTTTTATTAATTTTCTTTAAACTGAAGTAAAATTCTATTTTGTTGTTGTTAATGTACAGCCATTGGAGAAGATATAGGCATACCATAGATATAAATTTGCTCCTTCTTCCAGGAAATTATGAACTACAAAGAAGTTCTAATCACTGAAACCGAAAATAAATCGTAGGGCAGTGGTATAATAGTTGTAGAAAGTTGTCGAAATGCTGTTAAGTGTCTTTATAATTTTATATTTGATCAGTCTACTTTAGTTATAAATGTCTAAAATCCGTAGTTTACTTGTAAGCATTCTTAACGTTTGAATTTTTCGGGTTGTTGTTGAAAATGTTTCACTCCTCAAATTATTTATATGGTGAGTTCATCTTCATAAAATTTAATGATTGCTTTTTGTTTTTACTATTGCACATAACTAGTGCTACTTTTGCACATAACGAAGTTTTGAACAATCACGGTTCACTGCAGATGTATTACTTATACCTTCTCATGTAGAATCATCTCCATTTTGTATCTATTATGATGTCCAACTCACAATGTGGCAACGACATTTACATAACTGGCAGCGCCACTTCTTTATCATATTTCAAGAGAACGGTTGAGCCACCACCTATTGTTCCTTTTGTAATCTCGTTCTTCATGGTGATTAGAATACAGTGCAATTATAAAGAAGTTTGACTTTGAAATGCAAGGAACTAGTTCCAGCAACCTTGGTTATTACTAGATTGCGGATTTTATGTATTCATGGAAAAATTGAGGAGATGAAATTTAAAACAGCAGAAAGATTAAAAAATATAAGAACGCCGATTATTTTCCATTATTTTCAATCCGTTGAAACTATTCAAGACATAAAGACCTTTAGTTTCTATTTCTTGCAATTGATGCAGAAAATTGTTATTTTGTATACAGATCCGCAGTTTAGTCATTATACGTATAGAAAAGGGCAATATGTTATTAATTTCTTTAAAACTCAAAGTTCTATTTTGTTGATGTCAAGATATAACCGTCGATGACTAGATAGGCTCAATCAATAAATACTTATAAACTTCCGATTTTTTTCTAGGCGATTATAAACGACAATGAAATTCCAATCACTGCAAAATAAATCGTATTGCACGGGGTTAACATTTCACAATCATTGAGATGTTCCCGTTTCTATCCAATTACCGCAACTCTCGTAAACAAATCTCCTCGGAAACGAAGGTGTAGATTCTCGGCAACGGTGGCCATGACATATAATTTCCTTCCACCCTGTAGCTACGGAGAATCAAGAATGGAACGCGAAAACATGGCAGACAAGGGAGGAAGCCAGGGTACACGTGGAACGTGTGGAGAGCGTGCGGCGGACTGTTTGTTTCGCGGCAATATTTCAGGAACATAATATCGCGTATCCAAGAGGGGCGATTTAGAGGGGTAGTCGGATGACAGAGAAAGAGAGAGAGAGAGAGGGAGAGAGAGAGAGAGTGTGAGCGAATGGATAGTGGGCAGAGGTTGGGTGGAAATGACAGCCAGTTTCGCTGTCCCCTGGCAAAGTCACGCGGGAACCCTTCGGTCGACCCAGCCTTGTATATCGACCCATTGCCGGCAGCCAGGACACGAAGAGGAATCTAAGATCTTTGACACGCGTTGGTCCAGCGTGTCTGTACGCCTGCATGCGCGACAGACAATACGGGCTACTTCAAAGACACTTCACCGCGGCTGTGTAAGAGGGAAACCGGACAAATCATTAAATTGTTCGACTCGTTCCCCGGGGTTCAACGTGCTGGGGTGAAGCTAAAAGTCTTCAGTTGATAGAAAGTACTGACTTCCAAGTCTTCATTCCTAAAAGATCAATTGATTTCTACACAATATTCCCGCACGAAAGAATATTGCTTTGTGGATGGTTATTAGTAGACCACAGATCTCTTTTAGTCTTATTCTTTATATTATTGTTGTAATATTCGAGTACAATGTAGCACAAACTTAGCACAAGTCAGCACAACTGTTGAAATTATTTATTTCAACAAGTGGAGGGCTAACTTCTAGAACATTCCTGCTAGCGAAAATGGCTGCACAAAGATCCGCAGTTTAACGATTATAGATGTTTACGTAGATCAACGATTTTACATACTCTAATAACTATTAGGTTGTTGCATGTGAAATGTCCGATTTCAGAACGCAAGTGTTACAGCATTTTTTTCCGCTGGATTAAAATTTTATTTTTATCCACCAAAGATTTTCACCTAAAATATGTAAAACAGAAAATGTTTGATTCAGTCAATTCTCGCGATGGAAGAGATTTTTTTCACACGGTCACATTTTCTGAAATGTTCAGGTCATTGTAGACATCTTAAAGGGGATGATGTACTTTGATTGGTATAATGTCATAACTAATGAAAAAACAAATTCAACCGTGTGTAGTACGTTGACCTTCAAATGACCTTCGGAAGAGTTATTCTTCAAATGTTTTCGAGCTTACATCAATGAAATCTTACTTGAATGCGTTTAACTTGAATATCATATTTGTATTTCGAGTTATGTTTTCTTTGAAGATCAACGTATTATACATGGTTGAATTTGTTTTTTTATTAACCGTAATATTGTACCATTCAAAATATATCATCTTATTTCAAAAAGAAAAACAACGGGGACTCTGATATTTTGAAAAATATAACTTTCTGTCTATTACAATAATTGCCACTTTAAGTCAAATATTTTCTTAGCCACACATTTTCTCGTACAACTAAGCACAATGGAGATGTTTGAGGTGACATTTTTCGGTGACTCATCCTGTACATTATTAAACGTATCCTGAAATAGTATATAGAAAGAAATTTCAGTAGCAATGTGAGAATAGGTAAAAAAGGAATAAATCATTTTGGCATGTTTGTTGTATACATGTTTGAATACATGTTGTACACATGTTGTACACATGTTTCTATACATGTTTGCATACATGTTTGTATACATGTTGTATACATGTTTTATACATGTTGTATACATGTTGTATACATGTTGTATACATGTTGTATACATGTTGTATACATGTTGTATACATGTTGTATACATGTTTTATACATGTTGTATACATGTTTTATACATGTTGTATACATGTTGTATACATGTTTTATACATGTTGTATACATGTTGTATACATGTTGTATACATGTTGTATACATGTTGTATACATGTTGTATACATGTTGTATAGATGGTGTATACAATATGTATACATATTGTATATTGCTATCACTTTGTCTAGAAGTATTCTATACACAAGTTATTGTATAAATAGAAATTTTAGTAGCAATGTGAGAATAGATAAAAAAGGAGTAAATCATTTTGGCATGCTTGCTGTATACATGTTGTATACATGTTGTATACATGTTGTATACATGTTGTATACATGTTGTATACATCTTTGTACATTGCTATCACTTTGTCACACAGTATATGTACATTAATGTATACGTTATTGCAGTGTTTTGTATAATATATGTTCAAAGAGTGCCTCCATCGCGCATGGCGGATTGCAATACATAATATAACTGACTGTTAAAAGGAAATTAGATGGAACATTGCAAATATTATATGTTTGCTATTTGTTCACGCGACTTTTTCGTTCATTCATTTGACCGTGTAACCATTTTTTAGGGATGGTGAACAAACATTTTTCCGGAAATGTAATAAAATGAAACGGTCTCTCGTAGCGCAATACATGCCGCAAACTGGTTTCCATGAAAAGGTGCAACCGTGCCGGTTCACTTTTCAGAGAATCGCAAGAACCGTCGACTACCAAAGCGTCACGTTCAAAATGTCCGTGTCATTCTTTTTGCCCCGACCCCGGTGCACAGTAATTTGTCATAGCGCGGATTTTTCCTGCAGTCTCCGTTAAAAACTGACTGTGCCTTACATCGAGCGACACGCCTCGGTCACACTCGTTTTCTTCGAAAAAAATAGCCGTTCAACGCCGCGCACCGATCCTATCGAAATTATCTTAACTTCGTTTAAATACCTATCGCACGCGTGCAATAATTCTACTCCATAATTCATCCGGCCGGTTCGATGAAATATTGGAAATTATGTGATCGTTCCTTATCCGTGGATTAAATTACGACCGTATTCTAAATCACGGATAGTTGTACTCGAAGCGGTTTATCTTTTTTTTTTTTCATCGTACGAATGGGCGCGCGATCGGATTTGAACGTTTTCCCGTTTGATTTATCGGAAATGTGCGATATATAATTCTTTGCAAACATTGTAAAAATCTCCGTGGTTTCTTACTTCGAATATGTATATAACTAATGCTTGAAAACGACACAGCGAGCGCCGAAGAAAAACGTTTCCTTAGGCGAATGAATCCTCAAGGCAATCGGGTATTAAGTATTGAAGCTCGATTAATGCTCGCTAACTATGACGATGCAATAGCGCGTCTCTCGACGTTAAATTTTCTTGCTTGAACTTATCGGAGTTTCCACCTTAGGGTAATTAATTATAGACAATATTGTATACTCGAGACCTGTTCTCGTCGTAATGGACAATCAATTGTTTTTTATTTTACAAATACCGGCTGTACCGGCACGGTGTTGTCCGTGACGCGATGATAGAAAAACGATTTGTTGCAACATGTTCATTGGAAATTGATAAATCTGTCTGTCTGGATAACAATATATGTATTCAGACCATGGACCTCTTATTTCTTATTTATTTCAATTCATTTGTGTTACGATATATGTAATCAGAACATGGACCTCTTTTTGTTTGTTCATTTTGTTTTATTTTACTTGAAAGAAAATTATTTTGAATATTTAGTTGAGTTGTGCAGAGAAGATAATAGAATGCAGCAGGGTAAAATGTTATCTAATCTGAATTTTGTACAGTATTTGAATTAATACTACATATGAATAAACATGGGGAAGAAAAGTTGATTTGCTCTGATTTGCTAAGTATGTTCATAATAATTAGTTTATGTGGTAAAATGCAGTAGTTTCAAATATTTCTCTGAAAAATGAAACGAAAGAAATATGAAAAGGCAGTTCACACAAAAATGCATGCTATGTAGTCATGATGCTCAGCTAGATTAACTACATTTGAATATTTATGTAACAATAAAGAACTACTAATGAATTCTTTTCATACTATGGTTTGCCGGTAAATATAGAGCGTATATTATTTTAAAAATTTGAATAGATACATTCCCGTTATTTTTATAAAGGTATGTAAAATAGCAGAATGTTTAAAATAATACGTGCTCTTATGTGAGAGCATATATTATTTCAAAATTAGAATAGATACATACCTGCTATTTTTATAAAGTTATGTAAAATAGCATAATTTTAAAAATAATATATGTTCTTATGTAAGAGCATATATTATTTTAAAAATTTGACTAGATACAGTCTTGTGATTTTTATAAAGATATGTAAAATAGCATAACTTTTAAAATAATATATGCTCTTATGTAAGAGCGAAACCTTTTTTAGTAACTAGTAAAAGTAACTTTTTTTCTGTGGAAACAATGAACATTTAAAATATGTGTTTCATAGATCTAAGTAAATTGTATACATACACAAAGTTTCAACAAAATCAAATTAAGAGCCTTACGAACTACACTGATTTAAGTCCGAAATTTAAAGATTTTTACATATTTCATAATTTTCGTTTATCACTATTTTTGTCAATGTTTCTTGCAATTTGCCATTGGAAATACTAAAAATATTTATAGAATTTTTAAGAAGATATATTTTCCATCCCCATTTATAGGGGTAGTTTACGCCCTATAGCTATAAATCATTGCAACTAAATGAAATTCGTGTCAAATACTTTTTATAGAATCTGTCACGTATAAATTTCGTTAAACTCGACATATTTAAATATACATGTTTGAAAATTCTTTTTTAAAACATTTTACTCTCCTGTCTAATTTAATATGAGTAATAACCAAAAATTTTGAGTCAAAGCGATTTAAGTCCGAAATTCAAAGATTTTTACATATTTCAATGCCTGGTTTTACAAAATGCATTTTATAAATTTTCATTACAGTCTCAGATGAAAAAGTTAAAAATTGTGATGACGTTTACTCTTTTCTTCGCAATTCTGACCAATAGCAATTTTTAAAAAATTATTATTTACGCGATACCTAGCAATCCTTCTAACATCACATATAAGTTCAAGTCGTTTGGTACAATGTCAAAAATGTTATCCGTTTCTAAAAGGTGTACGAATACTCCGTACACCCACTGTATATGTGACAGTGGTAGCGAACGCATATCAATCTAAATTTATATTTCCGTATATGTGAAATTGGCCAAGATAAATCAAAACGATATTTCAGTAGAGGTTCTCAAACAATTAAGTTTCAAACTACCCAGAACTGATTGTACAATTAACGCTCGGAAAACCACCATAATAGATGTTTGTAGTACGATAAATTTCTTGAAATATTAGTTTTCAAAGTTTCGACGGTGATGTTTAAGACACCGCGTCACGCACATAGCGTTCTCATAATTTCCTCGCATATGATTCTCCTGCAACACGTTGCTCGAACTGGGACGATGATTTTGTGTTTTACGATTTCATAATTTACGATGTCGTTCCGATAATGTGATTTATGGGCCGGCTAATATTCCTGCACTATTTCACCTTTGCCGGAAGGGGGTCAACAATTCACTCGCGTGATGCTCGATGATGTATTTCACCGCAAGAAAAACAGAGTAGAGACTAGAAAGGTGTGTGTGTGTGTATGCAGTTTAAAAAATGCAGTCGCTCGCACTTGCTCGCGCTCGAGCCTAGCGAGGAATTAAGATGGACGATGTTTGAAAACCCTTCGTGTGAAAAATCCTTGCGTGCCACGGCCGAATTTCAAATGCCTCGGGGGGAAAAACGGAACCCCTGGCTTTTGCTTGCCGGAATAAATTAAACGGAAAACACGAAACATTCGGATCGTAAGGCTGCGATACGCGTGCATGGTCAACCTCATATTTCAAGTCCTCATTTCGCAATAAAGCGGCAACGGAAAATATCGGCGTGCCGAATTCCCGATTTTCGAAAAATTGTTTGAGGGGGTATTCTGGTTTTTTATTTTCAAAAAATCGATTTTTCGCATTTTCTTTAAGTATACAGTCAGTCAAAAAAGTTTCCGTACACACTTTAAAATGAAATAACATTTTTAACCCTTAGCACTCGAATGGCGACTCTGAGGCAACGCTACAAATTGCTACACCATTATTCAGAATATTGTTTACATGATTAAATTTGTTCATATGTAATAAATTACTAAACATTTAAATATTGTATGAGGTACTATATCAGTTTCGTACGCATATAATGAAAAGAACTTATGTACGATGGAAATATTTTAGGTTAGAAGAAATGTTTGGATTTTTAGTTCAAATAGCTCCGAGTGCAAAGCGTTAAAATGAGTTCTGGCGACTTTAGATTCTTTGAGATCTGAAGGATTAGTTTACCAGTTGTAGTACCAAAAAAAACTTTGAAAAAATTGAATTTTGTCGGAATACCAGAGAAAATACGAAAAGTTGTTTTAACAAATTTTTTATGCGGGTCTATATTGAAGATTTATTAAATTCGTTTTGGAGATCTGTGTCAATTATACAAACGGTGAAAATTTCATCGAAAACGGTCAACGTTTCTATGATCAACAAACGTTTCAAGATGAGAGCTTAAGTGTGAAATTCTCTAACAAGACCGAAAATCTGCGATTTCACCCTTAAGCTCTCATCTTGAAACGTTTGTTGTCCATAGGAACGTTGACCGATTTCGATGAAATTTTCACTGTGTGTATAATTGACACAAATCTCCAACATGTATTTTTAAAATTTTTAATATAGACACAAATAAAAAATTTGTAAAAACAACTTTTCGTATTTTCTCTGCTGTACCAATAAAATTGAATTTTTTCAAATTTTTTTGGTACATCAGCTCGTAAACATTTTCTTCTAAGATCTCAAAAAATCTAAAGTTTTCAGAACTCATATTAAGAAACTTATTTCTTTTAAAGTGTGTACGGAAACTTTTTTGACTGACTGTACATGTTGTAGAATATGTGTGCAAAAGGATTTGTTTTAATTCGTAAAATTAACGTAGTTATTGTTGACACTTGAATTTTTTTGCTTCATCTGATTGCAGTACACTTTATCAGTTGAATGAAATTTTTGTTTATTACTGTTTCTGTCAATGTTTCTTCCAATTTTCCATAGGAAATATTTAAGGTATTTATAGAATTTTTAAGAAGATATATTTTCTATCCCCATCTATAGGGGTAGTTTGCACCCTATAGCTATAAAACACTGAAGCTAAATAAAATTCGTGTCAAATACTTTTTATAGAATCTGTCACGTATAAATTCCGTTAAAGTCGAAATATTTAAATATATATGTCTGAAAATTCTTTTTTAAAACATGTTCCTCTCCTATTTAATTTAATATGAGTAATAACCAAATGAAATTCAGCAAAGAGTTAGTAAAACTTCAGTAATTAAATGACATTTTCCAAACGCTGCGCTGATTTATAAGCCAGTATTTATTTAAAAAAATAAACACCAGGACTAAAAAATGAACAAAGAATTCTCCAAACGAATAAATGTTTTACGGAAAATATTACACAATCACAGTAACAAAACAGTACTCGTCCGTAATAAAAAGTATAAATCGTGGACGCACAATGGATTTATTTCCCCGAAAAACAATGCAATAATAAACCATCGACTGGTGAGGACTAATCCAAATTCCTGAGCGTAACCTAATCGCAACATTCCCATTATGATCGCTGCCTCCGCGGTTCTCTAACAATATTATCTGGCCTCGGGCATCGCCGGCGCGGCTTTAACGAGAACGCTCGTTGTATTGTTCAATCTTTTTTTTACCGTAAAATCACAGGGCGATATTAACCAATTTCATAACTATTAGGAGTGATTTTTTATTCCATTACGATGCTTTCACTTTGTCCGACATAGAGCGAGCCGTGGAAATCTGTGGGAAACAGCGAACGCGTTACGAGATCGGCTACGGTGATTTTTCTTTTTGATCCCGCGGCAATTTGTCAGGGCGCGGAATTTCTGATGCCTGTGTTACGCCGAGTGGAAGGAGGGGGATTCGCAATGGAAACGCTGAAAAGAAAGAGAGGACCGAAGCAGAGGAAAATATTTTTCGTATGTTCGAGCGTGGAGCGAAACACAAGCGTTTGTGTCGGGCCTCTCTTTTGCGTGGAAATACCAGGCCTTATGAAACTCGCCGATTTGGGTTAGAAAATCTTACCAACGGACGAGCTTCGTCCAGAGTCTCTTAATCAAAGCCGGAAAGAATTTCTGCTTCTTTATGCTGCTTGGCAACTATATTACCTGTCCGTTTAAATAGCAAAATGCTTCTTAACCCTTTGCGTCCGAATGGCGATTCATGAGGATTTACGGCACTGACGTTTGTACTTTATAAATTACTAGAGACTTTGGTCCGGTACAAGTAAATCCGTGCATTTCTGTAGACATAAATTGATAAAAAATTATAAGGCAATTTAGGAAATGGTTGCTTAGGTTTTCTTTTTAATTAAAGTTATAAGACATTGTTATGTATAAAATAGTCACACTGAACGTACCAAGTCATTTGGAAAACGTTACCTTATAAAAACGACGATATTTATTTAGATGTTGAAATTTTGTAATATTTTAAATTTACGATTATAAAGATTGTAAAGGTGCATCCGTGAGAGATTATTCAAAAAATTGATTTCTAAAAAATTTGGATGGATACATTTTTGTTATTTTTATAATGTAATGTAAAATAGTCTGTTTTGGTGCCCCGTAAACCTAGTGTTAAGGATATTTATACTGTGATTTTTCATAAGTGTATTTTTATAATTTCAATAATTACCAAATGAAAAACTGTTCATTTATATGAACCGGTCTGTGGTAAGTTTAATGTTAAATTTCTATTCTAACGTTGTTTTATATTATTGCGGTGGTTAAAATACACAGAATAGTATTTGATGAATCAAAAAACGAAGGCGTTCTCTTTTTAAACATTTTAAATCTTCGACAAAAACAAGCGCCAAAAATTTACTAATACTCTTACCACTGACTGTAACATGGCAGATTTTTTTTTAGAATTTCTGCATGGAAATAAATGTAGAAAATGGAAGACTAATCGATAGTCTGCTTTTCTCTGTAGCTACCTCTTAGATTAAAATAAATATGTAGAACGCTAATATTACATTGTGGATTTTTATGTAGAACGAAAATTTTCTACCTTCATCACAGCAACTGACAGTTACATAGAACTATATTTTCTATCTCGGTGGAGCTTCCGAAGATGTCCACGCTCAGAATTGGATGAAATTTTGGAAATAGGTTCCCTTTTGACTAAAACGATGATTGTCAGAAGGATTTTAAGCGACTCGAAACAATTTTTTTTATCATTTTAATGTCACTCTTGTCTTACCGACAACAATTTTTTACTATTTTAATGTCTAGACGACACCACACCCACCCACCCAGTGTTTCTGAGAAGAAACGACTGTGGATAACCCGAAAAGTCTATTTTAAGAGCGAGTGGAAATGATACTAGTCTGAGTTTTGGCTAGATGACTGAAGTCGTTGTTAATCTGGAAGTGGATTTAGTTGAATAATAAACCGTGGGACATTTTTTGGAAAAAAGGTCTTGGTTAGGTCTGGGTTTGGTCTGGCTTATTATGATATGTAAAGGTCAACCCGCCGTAAACAACGCGTAATCTTTGCTGGAACACGTAAGTTTTAAACTTCCACATTTTATCCGCTCCAACATGATTATTCTTGCTCAAGGTCATTTCAAGGTCAAAAAGGTAGTATCCACTAAATTCAGTATTTTATTGTCTATTATGCTATCGTAAAAAAAATATACTCTTCCATTTAAAAAAACATCGGTGACCTTGAAATTTCATAGGACTGTAAATACGACAGATATTTAGGTGTTCCCATTTATGTGGGACACCCTGTACTTTGCCGTATTAGCTGTATTTTGCATTCAATCTTGGACAAACCGCGACTGAAGCAAACCCAAATGATTTACGCTGCCATAGTGAAATAACTGTGACTGATAGCTTATTCGCCTGACGTGGCTCCATCTGATCACCATTTGTTTATGTCGCTGTAGCATCATTTATTCGGCGCTTTACCCCTTCTCCCGATGACCTAATCACGTGCTTAGTTTGCTCATTGGTTAATCCAGCACTACTCAAATGTTAATTCAACCAGCACAAAGCAATAAATATCTCGCACTCCCGGACTAACGTTTCGCAAAAATTTTCATTTTCCACTGGTCCATCCTGCACGGAGTGTCCTAGAATCGACGGCAGGATTGACAAATGGTCGTTTCGAGTTAGGAGGTTCCCTGGCGTCGATGTCCTCGCGAAACTCGGAAAACAGCTTTGCCGGTACGCGCGTGCATATGTATACATATTGGGCGAGGCTTGGCAAGGCAAGGTGAAGCGGGGCGAGGGGAGGCAAGGCGATGCGAGACGCTCGTGCACGTGCAGGTTCGACGTGGCGATTTATGTAGACGCGAACGTGAATGGTGTAGTAAATTCAAGTACACGAGGGTACGGCTTGAACGGCCAAGCAGCCTCGGGAGGGGTGGAGGAGGAGGAGGAGAAGGAGGAGAAAATGATTCGGCCCGCTTGCAGCCCGATGTGATTTGCAGCCCGAAACTCTCTCCTCTCTTTCTATTTTCTGCGTACACGACCTGCCACGCCGCACAGTGGTCCACAACGCGAAATTTAGTGATGTTATGCCAAAAAATCAACTTTCCCATGCAGATATCTGTTGCATGTGTATTGCTTCCTCAATATCCATCAATCTCGGAAATGAAAAAATTAATTAGATTTAACCCTTTACGGACGAGTGTCGGCAAATAGCCGCACAAGCAATTTTCCCATTCTGCAACTGCTAATAATTTTTAAAGAAATTATTATTCTCAAAAAATATCAAACAAATTTTTACCAAACACAACACTTGCTACATCATTTAATTCTTATGCGTAGCTTTCAGTACACCATTTCATTTCCCAAGGAAAATAAGTACGCTAAACATACTTCCCGTCCGCAAAGAGTTAATAAAAATCGTTACTCTAATCGATAGTTAAACTTGTAATTGTTGAAGGCAGCATTATCATGGAAATAATAGATTTCTTTTTTTAAGATGCCCTGGCGATTCTTTTTAATATTTTCCCTCCAATATTTTTTTAATGAAAAGTATATCTGTAAGTTACGAATTACCACTGCCAATTAAAAATTACTGTTCGCAATGTTATGCTGAATCCATTGGAGATAATTCTCAAAATTTTTAATAGTTCGCAAAGAACAACTTTTGCATCAGAAATAGTCATAGCGTTTTACAAAATGGAATATTTTCAGCATAGTTTCTCCTATAACCCTGCAGGAATTATTTCCTATTATGGACTACTTCACAAATTATCATTGCTCAAAGCGGTCCGCATCGCGGAGCGTGTAAAAAATTATAATTATTATAATTTATTATAAAAATATATCTTTTCACTTGCTTCTGATGCGTTTGTATCTTTTCGGTAATTTTTGTATGCGTTGATTACGAAAAGATTTCTCGAATTTATATTTTACGTATTCCATAAAACATTACATGTGTGAAATATGAATATAAAGTACATCTTTAGAAAGTAAACAATAGTTTGGAAAATTATATTTAGACAATTTTTCTATTAATCAAAATTATCAGTGAAAATGACTTAAAAATGATTGTTTTACAAATGCAATAATATTTAATCATCTATATTTAAAAGTTACTATTTTTAAAATATTTTTAGTGAAAATTTCATTGCAATATTCGATCCGGACCACTGTGCGCCGGTTTCGCGATTCCTCCGAAAAGCGCAAACACGCTAGTCGCCGATCCATCGATTACCCCGAAACTGTATCGCCATAACCGCAACGCGGCTCCGGTAATTAATCATTTCCGTTACTTTATATACTTTATGCTCGGGCGTGCAACCTTCTTATTCCTTCTTCTCGGGACTTCTTCCACCCACGGCTTTTTAACGCGATCCTCCCTAATTGTCGCTCGTTCTCGATTACTTCTTGATCCTGGCTGTGCCAAGCTGATTGGCGTGGTTTTAATTAACACGTTCGTTAACGGCGCTACACGTGTCCGACGACCGCTGTGTCATATTTTCTGAGAGCGGCTGCCAAGCGATTCTGTGCACGCTGTTATTTAACACGTTGGTCTAAATAACTCGATCACAAAAATCCCATGAAATCGAAGCAGTTTATTTATGAAATCAGAGATTGAGAAGTATAGATTTATACATATTCAATGAAATCCCATGCAGGATCATTCCACGCATTCCTGTTTTAATTTCGCCATTTTTTAAAACAAATCTATAAAGGGGAAACTCGCCGCTACATCCTGATTTTTTTTAAATATTTAAATATTTCCTCGCCAGAAGAACACTTCATTTGTTTAAAACAGTTACAAAATTAATAACCGAAATCATTTTTATTAGATATTCGTATATGTTCACTGGAAGCACCTAAAATATTATTTTCATTGGTTTGTTATTTCGGCCGTTATAATTTAACCAGTTAATTAACCAGTTAATATAATTTCTGGAAAATCCTAAATGCATCGAATAAAAAATAAATTTTGCATAACACAGAATTTAAATTGTCGGACAAACTCATCGAACTATTAGCAACATCAATTTCCGGATATAAAAAAAAAATCCGTCGGGGAAATGCACTTTTCGAAGCCGGAGATATCAAAATCTACGAGAGACTAAAAATGGTGAAATCCATCATTTTTAAGCTGAAAGCCCGATAGCAGGGACGTTGATGAAAACCGTATATAGTCATAAGTTTGCGCAGTATAAAATTTGATTAAGAGCAGTGCACACAATTTTACGCGCACTAATCAAATACACGAAAAGCTCGTGAACCAAGCTTCCTCTCTAAAGCAATGTGTTTGACAAGCTACTGGCATTCGCTCCGAAAATTCACAAAGGCAAACCGAATCACATTCAGTAATATACCATTTTGCAGTGTTAAAATTTGTATGCTTATTTTAATACTACAACAAATATTTAATACCAGGTACTCGTTAATGTACTGCGAATTTTTACGCGTTCGTGGAATATACATATTTTTACAACTCCAGAAAATGCTTAAAATAACAAATATTAATGGCATACTTTATCCTTGTGATAAAGAATATTTTTGTTGACAATCTTCGAGCAAACATAGAAAATACATTTTTTCGCTCGGCAGCCTTACAAATTCGATCTGCCACTGCAAGCATCGTTGCTCACCTTGTGAAAATGAATACGTTTGAGAAGCTAGTGGCTTTTACTTCGAAAATTAACAACGATAAACCAAACCACATTCAGTAATATACCATTTTGCAGTGTTAAAATTTGTATGCTTATTTTAATACAACAACAAATATCTAATACCAGGTAGTGGTTAATGTACTGCGAATTTTTACGCGTTTGTAGAATATACATATTTTTACAACTCCAGAAAATGCTTAAACTAACAAACATTAATGGCATACTTTATCCTTGCTATAAATAATATTTTTGTTGACAATCTTTGAGCAAACATACAAAATACATTTTTTCGCTCGGCAGCCTTACAAATTCGAGCTGCCACTGCAAGCATCGTTGCTTACCTCGTGAAAATGAATACGTTTAAGAAGCCACTGGATTTTACTCCGAAAATTAACAAAAGTAAACCGAACCACGCCAGGGAACACCAAAAATCGATATCTGTGCGTCCGTCTCTGTCTATCTGTCTGTCCTATAGAGAGTGGAAGCACACGCTGGCCGCGGCGCGTGCTTGAGGATTCAGAATGGGGTTGCACAGGGTTGCGTAAGCGAACCAACGCCGGCAAATCCAGGGAAATGGAGCAGCGCAGGAAGTTAGGAATGCTTTCACGTGTTTTCACGCAGCCTTGCGTCCTGTTTATACCCTCGCATTGGGTCAAGCAAATGCGCGAATAAATCCGTTCGGTCGCAACTTGACCGATTCTCGTTTCAAACCTTATATCCATATTTCAACACTAAATAACTGATTCTCGAAAAATTGCCGATATTTAAACTCTGGTAACTACTACGATAAATCTGGACTTATTTTAAAGCTGGACGCCTCTAGTTTTATAATCCATTGTCCATTTTATACTACGATTTTTCTTTCATGATGTAGCGGGCGAAGAAATCGAAGACACGTTTTGTCACGAAAATGCTATACATTCGAACGCCTGTGAAAACTTTGAAAAATTTTTTTCGTGACTGGAACTACCACAGATTCAAAGATTGAAGCTTCGTCTTTAAAACGACATTTTAAAAATTGATGTGAGATTTTTTTTAGTCGTTTTATCGATCTTTAAATGAGAGTCGTATAAGTTACACCACGAGGACTTTGCATGACCATACTTGTCCTCGTCATTGTTTCATAAAACAGTGAAAAAAAATCGTACGTCAATTTTTAAGGTGTTGTTGTAAACAGGAGGCTTCAATCTTCAAGTTTATCGCAGTTTCATATACGAGAAAAATTTTTGAAACTTTTTGGAGATGTTTGAATTCGCAGCATCTTTAAGGATAAATTGGTCTTCAGTTTCTCCCTTTTTCTGTATCATGTAAAAATATCTTAGAGGAAAATGAATATGATTTCTCTAAAGTACAGGCTTCCAGCTTTAAAATAAGTCCAGGCTTATGGTTGTGTTATTGAATTTAACGTAATTATGTCTTTTTGGATATACAGTAGTGGGATTTAACACTCTCCTGCCTGAGCAACAAAAAGTTGAAGTAACTTCCGACATTGTGGACGTCACATAGCTGTGACAATAGTTACTAACGTGTTAGACATAATTTTTTCAACATAAAAATTTATACTGAAACACGCTTTGCGAATTTCGTAACACTGTATGTATACTATAACTAGATTGCGGATGTTTATGTAATTTGTAATTTTTGTATACGAATGTTAAGAAAATGGAATCAAATAAAATTTTATTTTCGGTGGTAGTAGCCTTTGTAAATCCAAAACTAATAAATATCGTACCAAATTCAATTGAATTTCTTATTCTAGTATTTTTTGACAATTTTCATAAGCCATAAGTGCATAAAGATCCGTAGTCTAATTATTGGGTTGACAACTAAGTGATTGCGGATTTTAAATAAAAAGGAAATTATAAAATCTTTACTTGAAAATATAACATTATTAAAATAGTTATTGTCCGTTTTTGTCGATGACCTTCATAAAACTAAAACAAAAAAAATAAATTTTGCAAACCAATTTTGACACCGCCTTTCTTTCAAGATTTCATCCCCATATACGGCACATAACTTCTTGTATGCTTGCGATGCGTACCTGCATTTTCGGAAATAATATAATAAAATATGTCTGAAATGCGCGTTTTGTTCTTCAATTTTTAAATTGGTATGAAAACGAAGCTAAATAACTAATCGATACAATTTTCTTACTCATTAAAGGTGGAAGTCCAAACAACAAGAAAACAACATTAGGTGCTTTGAACACGTTGACGAAACAAAAGAATGTGCTAGAACATCTATTTACAAAATCCGCAATCATTTAGTTGCCAACCCAATATAACTTGTACCTGGTGTCGCTGGAAAAGTTAGTTCCACACCCTGCCGCTCTTTTAGTTAGTTTTGGGAGATCAATGGTTCATGGGTTCCGACAAAGGCTTAATTCTTAATTTCCCTCGCTTCTGCTGCTGGAAGGCAGAGGAAGATGAAGGAAGTGTTGGAGGAGGGATAGTAGAACAGGTTTCCAGGTCGGTAGGATACGAGAAGGGCGGGTAAGAATTGTGACTACCTGACGACGCAAAACTGGCCCCTTTGCGGCTGGGAAATGGTGGACAGGTGCTCGTAAAAATTTGACGTCTCCGACTTTCCTTACCTTCCCCCTTGCTCGAACGATTCCCAAATTATTCTCCAACGCAGGATCTGTCTCGCTTCCATTCTGCTGAGTCTAACGGAAACTCCTAACCGTTCTTTAGTCACCTGCCATCATCATTGTCGGGTGGGATAGAGAATGGATCTGAAAATCTCATTTTTCATATAAATGTTCGTAACATTCAGTAATAACCATTTAGAGATATACTTTTTGTTTTTAGATAAAGTATAACTATTATGCGTTTACGAAGTTTGAACAAAATGAACAATTCGTCTCATAGCCAGGGCAAAAGGTCCTACCTAGAAAGTCTTTAAATCAGCAAATGCTGTTTCATTTGTGGCACGAGTACGATTTCCGTGGCCCCTCGTTTTGATCCGCCCCCTCCACGACCTAACCACAACTCATTCTATTCACATGATTTTTCCATTACTAATTAAAATTCTCGATGACAGCTACAATGCAAAGATTATGCGAATAAAATTTCATTTTCTACAAGAAAGGTCTCTTGATATTTTGCCATATTTCGCATAGTTACCGAGATATTTGCAAATTTATAAAAAACAAGAAATCTACTTTACCGGCTAAACCAGGCCAATTTTGACACCATGTTATATTTACATTGTTATATAAAATTTCATTTTCTACAAGAAAGGTCTCTTGATATTTTGCCATATTTCGAATAGTTACCGAGATATTTGCAAATTTATAAAAAACAAGAAATCTACTTTACCGGCTAAACCAGGCCAATTTTGACACCATGTTATATATACATTTTTTTTTTGAAATAACCCCAAGAAAACAAATATAACCTCAAAACGAGGGGCCACGGAAATCGTACTCTCCCCTCATTTATAATTCTACGGTTTGAAGAAGTACATTTTACAACACAGACTTTTAGAAATTCAAGATTTTACAACATTGTTGATATCACGTAGGTTATGAAATAAGCTAATGCCAAAAGTCCGTAGTACGTGAAATAAAAGAAACAGAATATAGAGTTCATTCAAGTGTGAAATCAAAAGGAGCTTCCCGCTGAAGCGCTTCAACTCAGTGACAGTGTTGGGATATGGTCCATCTTTTCTCGCGCATGCGCGGCCAAAACAGTAACGTATCTATATCTTGTTGACGAGGTAGTGGATCCCTAAGACAGTTATATTGGCGGGAAAGTATCGAAACAATCTATTCCGGACAAAAAGACTTCAGGACGTGTCCTACGAAGTACAAAATATACACAAATACACGTGTTATACATTCATTTTTCAGAATCAAATCATACTAATTTTTTAAAATTCTGCTGGGCGCTCAAGGTACCCCATTTTATCGAGAATCTTACTTTACTGAGGCTAAAATCGCCGCGCATGCGCGAGAAAAGATGGACCATATCCCAACACTGCTCAGTGATGCCAGAAACAACCAGAACTGGTTGTTTTTCCCTCTCCTCCTTTTCCCCTTCCACTATCCCATTCCACTACCTGAACACACTCCAACGTCCCCCACTAAGACCGTAGACTGGTCACGTGACGTGCCGCGCAACGTATCACATATTACTGTGGTCATCGGAGAGGTGGTAAACTGTATTCCCCTCGATTTAACCGATCTGGCATCACTGGTTCAACTAGCTGTGTTCGAAGTCTGTCCTCGGATAAAATGAAAACCGTCTTTACTGATTGTCATGAACAAGTGGGAAAACCCAGGTATAAGGGACAGCGGCAGAGGAGACCTTTATTTCGTACTTACATAAATTCTAAATGCATACTTTAAAAAACATATAAATACATGAAACCGGTGAATTGTCACACTGAAGTTGATATGCGGGTTATATTATATTTTTTCAAGTACGATCACTCGTAGATGCAAATTGACGATAAAACTGTTCATACGTGTAAGAGCGTGTAAATTCGTAAAGCGTTCAATTATCCGGAGTAAAAATTGCATTTAATAAGTAACAGCAGCATAATCCGAGTCCCAGAGGATTAGACATGCCATTCATTGTGGGAGAATTATGTTTCCTGTGCCGGTAATTAACACATTTATAGGGAACCGTGTTTTCCAGCTGCAGCGATAGTTATTTAAATTATTCTAATTTACCAATCAATAGAGTTATCCCTCGACAGATTGAAATTGTTACGTGAACTCGAAGAATGGGTAGTCTGCCGATTGACAGATTATCGATGGTTATTACCGAACTGGGTAACGAGGGTTTCAAAGACGCGTTCTGCTCCTGCGGGCGCGCGCGCATTTCTCCTCGCAAAAGCAGTCGGTTTTTCGCAATTGATTCGAGCACGCATCGTCCCCGGACACGCGACATTTGCTCTCGTCATTTCACCTGCAAACGTGAACGCGTTGTAGATCAATGTAACTTATCTTTGAATCGTCTTACATTTTACGCAAAGCTTATTCCAGATCTTAACACATTATCTACCGGCGATTATTCCATGATTTTTGGATGTCTATGGCCAAAGGATTTTTTAATAGACCCTTTAATCAGTTAGCTGTTTGTGACGAGTATACTTGTCATGAAGAAATGGCACAGTTTTTTGTTATGACGAATATACTCGTTATACGTAAAAAGTAGCTACAATTTGCTGTTTACATTGCAATTTTAGTGAAAACTAAAATATATTCTTAAATTTCAAGATGTTTTGAATATTTAGAGGCCAAGACGAAATAAAACGCACAAATACGAAAATATAAATAATTATTATGAAAAAACTGGATACAGTGTGCATAAAGTAGTTCGATTACTTTTTGCGACACATTTTAGGTACACACTTATCAAAGAGGTCGCAACAGCTAACTGGTTAACAGCAACAGAGAAAATAAATAGAAAATAAATATATTTTTCGTACAGTTGCGTTAATCATTTATTCATTGACTGTAAGTTTATATTTTCTTTGACTTCTGGAATTAGAATTAAATATGAAATTAATTTCTAATAAATATATCTTTTTTATATCAACGGAACTGAAGGGGATATTGGCGTGGCTACAGTTAGGTGGACCACCTTGTATATGTCCGATTGTTTGGTGCAAGAATTACACAATTTTCAAAATCTGAACTTACCCGGTTTTCGCATCAAGTTCTTCAATTATGGGAAATGTGACTGTCCGTCTTCGCGGCAGACCTTGTCAGAATGAATACACGCGTGTGTACGTTGCACCTAAGAGGCTACATTATGTTTGCCGACCTGTTGCTACCCCTCCTCCGCTTTCACTCCTTCCGAACCCTCCATAACCATCCCTTCGGTGACTCGCACCCCGCTAGCAAATGGAACGCTTTACCGTTCTACCGTCCCTTTCTTCGTCTATCTTTCTCTCTCTCTTCTTCTCTCTCTCCCTTCCTCACTCCCCCCTCTCTCTTCTTCTCTCTTTCTCTCTCTCCCTCCCTCACTCCCCCCTCTCTCTCTTCTTCTCTCTTTCTCTCTCTCTCTCATCTTTCTTCTTCTTCTCCCTCTCCCTCTTGGGCTTCTTTCAGGGATCGAATCAAGTTCAATATATGTATATTCTCTAATCGGAGACGATTTCAATAACAAAAGTCCATTTCACATGTTTCGATTTTTGTTCAAAAACAATTTTCATCAGGGTTCGAAAAAGGTTTAGAATTTTTTAATAGATTCTATTTAACATATGAACCGTGGAATCTTTTTTGAAAAACGTTCTAACATTAGGAATGTCGATGGGAACAGCTAAGGACAAATTGTTGAAAGTAAAAGTTTTAATAGGATCTATAAAATATGAAAATAACCATTTTTTTCTACAACAGGAACGCATATTCTGTTCATCAATATTCACACTTTATCCACCGGAAGCCTATTAGTAGGCTTTTCAAGAATTATGCTGTACTGAAAGGAAGCTTAAACATGTTCTTTTACAGAAGAATACCAAACAAAGATTACATATGTAATTTATTCTTAATTTCTACCAATGTCTTCACAGTTTCTACTCATCCATTCTTACTATATGAAATTCTCAGTGTAGTTAAACTACTCGTGGAAACTACTTCCGAGATAAATATTGTTAATGCTAAAGTGCTTGTTCGTGTTAAAGTTGTAACTGTGTTATTTGTCAGAAATGTTCCCAGAGCAAAGCACGAAGTATGGAGATTATGTGACATTAGCATATTATTGACCGGATGCAATGAAACGGATATGCGTATCGCTTTTTTAACCAGAATCGTAAAAGTGAAGTTTAGAAGTTGCCGTTTGATCTCAAAACTCGCCAACACCTGAGAAACAAAAAATACCAATTGCCATCTTCCGTTAATAACAGTTGGCAATCGAGAGAGGTCAATTGTCGTTGCTGGTCGACAACGTCTGAAAAATGAAAGACGTGGCTTCTACTTTTAACCTTACATGTACGTGGATTCTTATAGCTGTTCTAAGATGTTCTAAAATCAATGTCAGCGTTCTTGACTGCAAAAACGCAATTCCAGGTTGAATATTGATCTTAAGCTTTTACTCAGGGTTTAGTAACGCGTTTCATTTCCTTGAAATAATCTCATAGGAAGAAGCAGGGTCCATCAAATCCGGCGAACGTGATGGCCAGTTTTCTTCATATCCTGTTGACATAACATGCTGTAGATAGAGGAAGGAGTGGAAGACGTTTGCGTGATGTGATTTGTCACGCCTTATACTTTGTTATGCAAAAAACGAAAATTCAGATAACTAACAAATAAAGTGATTATAATGTGGTATGAGTAAATGCACACATTTTATATAAATTGAAAAGGAAAATATTATGTACAATGAGTATGTCGTACACCAAATTAAATGTTTGGGTTCTAAGGTTAAAATATCATCGAGTTCAAAGGGTTAAGTGGTGGTTTCACTAAACAGAAAATTTTAAATCATTATTAATTGGTAATTTCGCGAAAATGGAAATTCTGAATATTTGTTAAAAAGGATTAAAAGGAAATTACATATTTTTGCGAAGGGGTGATTCTATCTTTTTCACGAAAAGGAGAATTCAAAATGTTTGCTATAGTGATTTCCGAAAAAAGAAATTCTACATTTTTGTTAAGGGGTAATTTTTTTTTCATGAACTGGAAAATTCTGAACGGTTGTTAAGGGATGATTTCACGAAAAATAAAATTCGAAATGTTTATTAAAGGTTGATTTTACAAAAAAAGAAATTTCAAACGTTTGTTAAGGGATAATTTCACGAAAAATAAAATTCTAAATGTTTGAAAAAGGTCGATTTTACAAAAAAGGAAATTCCAAATGTTTGTAAAGGGGCGATTTTACGAAAAGGAAAATTCTAAATATTTGTTAAGGGGTGCTTTTACAAAAAATAAAATTCTAAATGTTTGTTAAATGTTGATTTTACAAAAAAAGAAATTTCAAACGTTTGTCAAGGGATAATTTCACGAAAAATAAAATTCTAAATGTTTGTGAAAGGTCGATTTTACAAAAAAGGAAATTCCAAATGTTTGTAAAGGGGCGATTTCACGAAAAGGGAAATTCTACATGTTTGTTAAGTGGTGGTTTCACAAAAAAGAAAATTCTATATGTTTGTTGAGGCACAATTTCACGACAAAGGAAATTATACATTTTTGTTAAGGTGTGAATCTTTCTTTTTCACGAAAAGGAAAATTCGAAACTTCTGTTAACCCCGTGGCTACCACCGACGAGATACCTCGCGATCCAATGTTGTTTATACAACGCCACGGACGAGATATCCCGCGACGCAATGTCGTTGGGACGACGCCACGGACGAGATATCCCGCAAGTCTGTTTTTCTATGTTTACAGCTAAATGTCATTTGCCGAAATGTAGGGGCAATGTATTTCTTACCTGCGTGGAAAATATTTTCAGTTTTCAGTTAGTACTTGACAGGTATACATTGTATTTGTGCGCAACGATGGCTCGACGAGTAAGAAACCAAATATTTAGTGATAGTGATAGTGACTACGAGAATGTGCAATTACGTGTAGGTGATGATGATGGACAGAAATTAGTGGAACAAAGAAAATGGAAAATTCAGGTACACCCAACAAAACGTTGTGTAGCGTGTAAGAAGAATAACTTGTATATTTTTGTAAAAATTTTGATGTTGCGTTATGTGTGACTCCATGTTTTGAGTTGTGTCATACGCAAGAATAAATAACATTATTTCTAATCACAAGAGAGAGTCTAATGAAATTTTGTTTTTTTTATTACATTATAACTTACTCTAGTGACAATTTTGCGATACTTCGTGGCATCGTACAAACGCGATTAATTCGCGAAATATATCGTCTACTGTAGCCAAAGGATTAAGGGATGATATCACGAAAAATAAAATTCTAAATGTTTGTTAACGGTTGATTTTGCAAAAGAAGGAAGTTCTAAATGTTTGTAATGGGGTGATGTCATGAAAGAAGAAATTCTAAATGTTTGTTAAGAGATGGTTTGACAAAAATGAAAATTCTAAACTTTCGTTAAGAGGTGGTTTTACGAAACTAATGTGTTTTAAGGTAATGGATGATTTCACGAAAGTGGAAATTGTAAATATTGTTAAGAGGTGATTGCACAAGATGCCAAGTGTTTCTTGTAAGTGTCGTTGTCAAAATGGTTTACAATGCGGGGGAGTAGTTATTTTGCGCGATTAATAGGAATAAGTACGATTTAATCTGTTTAATTGTGAAATAAAATGTTGTTTTGTTTGATTTCAGCCTCGGGAGGGGGAGGTTCGATGTTGGTCCCTCCCGTGGCCCAAAGTGGGGATCGTGCCGTGGCCGACGCGGGTACCCGGGCCCAACAAACGTCCGGCCCTGCCGCGGCGGCAACCCTATGGCCCTTAGCACCTGCACAATCCAATCAGGTTCCTAACCAACAATCTCAGGGCATACCACCCTTGGCCGCCACTGCTGCACCCGCTCACAACCAAGGTAAACAGTCATTTTAACCAGAGATCGAAAGAGATCTGGATCATTTTAATAGGTTCTATTTAAAACACAAGGGAGAGTAGTTGAATTTGGACCAGCGCCTAGGTTAGACCTAATTTATAAGTCGTAGTTAATTAACACGACTACTGTATTTTTCTTGTTAGAGATATATGTATAAACCACATACACAACATAATGTCTGATCAATTAATACTGTAGTTAACTCTTGAAATATTTTTCTTTCTCCAAACATATGGTGGTGCAAATTCGATTACTCTTCCCTATACTTTCTTTCTTTATTAATTGTTTATATCTTGCGGCAATGTTATTGATAATCAGACTATAGATTTTATGTAATTTATGTCAAGAATGAATAGGTGTCATATAAAACAATAGAAGAATTAAAAGAATTTAAAAATATAAATTATTTTAAGTTATTAAAGTTGCTGAGGGAAGAAAGAAATTTCTAAGTGGCCTCAGGATCATGCAACTGCTGCAAACAATTTCTGTTTTGCATAGTATATAATATATCAATATTATATTGTTACAATTAATAGTCCCTAAGTTGGTAGGCACAGGCTCTATATTCTGTGAGTTTATCGAGCGGACCTTAAGTTTCGGGGGGAGATACCAGATGAATTTATAGAAAATAAAGATAATAGTACGGTATAATTCGAACGATATATTTTCCTCTAGTATTTTTAAGTAATCAGTTTGTTTACATACATCCCATACCGAGAAGTCATTTTTCTTCGTATTAGTCATTCATCGCGATAAAATGAAGGAACGTGTAACTTCCAAGAAGCTAAGATTAAGAGCTTACGTCTGTTACGTACTCCTCTATGTTTTTTTCCGGTCAGCAGCTTACTAATTAGTGATTCATTGGCAATAGATTTGTGATAACCTGAAAATTTCGACTTCTTTTTAAAATATCTTTTAATTTTCGACCTTCCAGAAACAGATACCCTTCAACGGTCATTATACATTTTTTAATTCATTTATATTTTTAAAACTGTAGAAAATATGAATGTGATAAAATATGAAAAAGGTGTAGTTGGATTGGAGAGCTTCGTACGGAGCTTAAAACGGCTATGTAGAGGGGGTAGTTATAGAGGAAAACGGGATTATTGATTTTATTTTCCTCCTTTTCTATTTTATCACTAGCAAAAAAAGGAAAATAGTAGATTTCAACAGAAAGTTCGAAATTTGTCTGGTGTGATGTTCTGAACTAATACAGTTTTAAAATAAATTTAAATATATATTATTCACTGTTATTCAATTAAAAATCTACAGAATATAGAAAGAATACAATAAATTAAGTCCGAAATGAAATCGAATAAACGATGTGCGCAAGTTTCCTAAAAAGAAAAATCGAAATTAATGTGTCGAATGACAATTTTATCATGCATGTGACTACACTTTTATTCGAATAAAAATTATTTTATTTGCCAAAAAAGGAAGATATTTCTTAAACTAAAAGAGAAAATGTTGAAAAATATGATTAAAAAGATTATTTTCTTTCTTAGTCAAAATAGCTTAGTTGGCAAAGCGGTCAGATTGAAGATCTGAACGTCCCCGGTTCGATCCCGCGTTTCGGCACTGTTCGATTCTGTTTCCATTTTTATTTTGTTTCACGTTCAAATCATGATTCTGTGATTCACTGTCGTCAAATTTTTCCACCGTCAATTTATTTGTAGTTGTAGACAATAATAACACAAATCCTAATTAACAAATTCATTTTACTATTCCTCTCACTTTAATGGCAGAATTCCAGCAAAAGACAGACGTATAAGGCTGTAATCTTTATTGGCCGAAATAGCTCAGTTGGGAGAGCGTTAGACTGAAGATCTAAATGTCCCCGGTTCAATCCCGGGTTTCGGCAGTTCGTTTTTTCTTCTAATTTTATTTTTTTTCTCATTTGAATTATACTTCGAAACATGGTTGACATAAAAATGGAATATTTTTTATCGTTTAAGACTTATATTTTTAATAATAACTGTAAAAATCCCGAACTTTGATATGCTCATATATTCTTTTCTGTTTCGTTCTATCTGTAACATTTCCCTTTTTTATGTATACTTAATTTTTATACGAAATCCCAACAGAAGTCGTGTACGTAAGGCATGAAGCGCAATTCCTGTGGCCGAAATAGCTCAGCTGGGAGAGCGTTAGACTGAAGATCTAAATGTCCCCGGTTCAATCCCGGGTTTCGGCAATTCGTTTTTTCTTCGAATTTTATTTTTTTTTCTCATTCGAATTATAATTTCAAACATCACAAGTGGTTCGGAAACCAGTTTTTCGTGGTCGAAATGATTTTAACGCTATTTTACGGTAAAATATGACAGTATAGTACGTCGTAGACATTACATATGAATAATATTTTGGATTGTGGAGCTTTGACGAGTAATCACTTTCTAGAGAAAAAATTTTCTCATAATATCAAACTTGAAAAATTGACATAAAAATTGGACTTTTTTTATCGTTTATAACATGTTTGTAATAATAACGGTAAAAACACCGAACTTCGGTACGCTTATTTATTCTTTTCTCTTTTGTTGTATATTTATCATTTCCTTTTTTATGTACATTAAATTTCTATACTATGTCCCAACAGAGGTCGTGTATGCAATGCATAAGGCGCTATTCCTGTGGCCGAAATAGCTCAGCTGGGAGAGCGTTAGACTGAAGATCTAAATGTCCCCGGTTCAATCCCGGGTTTCGGCAGTTCATTTTTTCTTTCAATTTTATTTTTTTTCTTGTTCAGATTATAGTTCCAAACATCATTAACATAAAAGAAGAATTTTTTTAATCGTTTATGACTTATATTTTTTATAATAACGGTAAAAATCCCGAACTTTGATATGCTCATATATTCTTTTCTGTTTCGTTCTCTCTGTAACATGTCCCTTTTTTATGTATACTCATTTTTTATACGAAATCCCAACAGAAGTCGTGTACGTAAGGCATGAAGCGCAACTCCTGTGGCCGAAATAGCTCAGCTGGGAGAGCGTTAGACTGAAGATCTAAATGTCCCCGGTTCAATCCCGGGTTTCGGCAGTTCATTTTTTCTTCCAATTTTATTTTTTTTCTTGTTCGTATACCGATTCCAAACAACACTTTAATTTTTATTATTCGCTAAAATTTAATTTTTTTATTATTCGCATTCTTGTATTTTTAATAGTAACCTTAAAAAAATACTCAAGTCTTGGCAAGCTTATATTTTCTTTTTTCTGCTTTATTGCTTTTGTTGCATTTTACTGTTTTTTTCTTATTTCATTTGTTACAAAGGAATCCCAGTAGAAAAGTGACTTGTAAAGCACTGTCTCTCAGCGGCCGAAATAGCTCAGCTGGGAGAGCGTTAGACTGAAGATCTAAATGTCCCCGGTTCAATCCCGGGTTTCGGCAGTACAATTTTTTTTTTAATTTTATTTCTTTTTCTTGTTCTAATTGCAATTCCAATCATCACTGTTATAAAAAATTAATTTTAAAACCGCGAATTTGGTTATATTTTTTAATAATAACGGTCATACTATTCCACTAAGGTCTTCGAGATGTCATGTATTTTCAAACTGTATCTCCCTACGAAAGATATTTATAACATTTTTTTCTACTAATGAATATTCCTGTATATTTTTCAATGTATTCATTATTACTTTTTAATGCTTATCATAAATGTTACACCTAATTCATCAAATACGTATGAACATGTTCACGCTGTTGTGAAATTTTATTTTATTACATAAAACCTGTAACAAATCTATTTTCGTGCTTTTATTTGCCATTGTTTTATTTCTACAGAAATGCAGTATCAATAAATCGATTTCAATAAATCTATTTTTTACGAAAATAACGTCCGTTATAAATTTCATACCGTGATGTAATAATTGTATTCTACACACTTTACCAAGTGAAAATAAATAAATAACAATGAATTTAAATGATAATATATTAATTTTAGAAAACATTAATTGGAGCACAGTATGTACTCACTTTAATTATTTTATTCTACACCCTCCAAGAAGGTAAAATAAAGAGATATATTAACGCAATATATCAATTTCAAAAACCATATGTGTGGTGTTAGGTGTATATGGGATATAATCCAAAATCATAACAGTGAGTGCAAAAATAATTTACATGGGTACAATCTACTTAGACTAAACAAGTGTAATAAATCACTGTAAGCCAGCCTCGTAAGATAGGATCAGTGTTAATCTCGATGTAACTGATTTGTGATCGTTTAAAAAATTCTGTGTAACCACAAGAACATTTTAACTATTTTAGAAAAGTGCTTTTTGTGATCTTCACACAAGACGTTTTCACGTGTGATCCATAGTAAGCCATTTTAAGCGTTGTTATTGTTGATATACCACATTCTCAATTTATTATATGCAGACATGAAGCTATGGAAGTGAAGAGTACTCTGAACATTTTGCTCATTCGAATGGAAAAGAGAGGGGATAGGTTGTGCAAATTTGAAAGTGTTACTACTGTATTAATGTACCTCATGAAGTCATGCAACGTGTAAAGTCAGGCATTTCAAATGTTGTTATCGTAATATACTATTTTCTAAATTTATTGTATGTAGACATGAAGCTATGGAATTGAGGAGTAGTCTGAACATTGTGCTCATTCGAATGGGAGAGAGTGGGGGTAGGTCGTGCATATTTGAAAGTGTTATTACTGTATTAACGTACCTCATGAAGTTATGCTAGGTTTAAACCTGTAAATCCATGTAGAGTAATTGTGACTAAAGTCAGGCATTTTAAACGTTGTTATCGTAATATACTATTTTCTCAATTTATTGTATGTAGACACGAAGCTATGGAAGTGAGGAGTAGTCTGAACATTGTGCTCATTCGAATGGGAAAGAGTGGGGGTAGTTTGTGCAAATTTAAAAGTGTTACTACTGTATTAATGAACCTCATGAAGCCATGCAACGTGTGAAGTCAGGTATTTTAAACGTTGTTATCGTAATATACTATTTTCTAAATTTATTGTATGTAGACACGAAGCTATGGAATTGAGGAATAGGCTGACCATTGTGCTCATTCGAATGTGAAAGAGTGGGGATGGGTAGTGGAAAATTAAAAGTGTCACAGATTTAGTCAAATCGAAGCGAAGCACCACCGTAAATCATTATATACCTGCATGGTATAAAAAGTCAATTTCGTACTTTTACGATGTTACAGGTGTGAGTCGTTACGGGCTGTACTCGTTATTTCCTGGGGGTGGCGGGGGTAGTTACGTCGCGACCACCCCCGCCACCCCAGGTCCACCCACGCCAGCACGAGCTTATCACGCGACAACACACAAGGGTAAGTTTACTACGATTTATAAATATCATTTATACTTCATTTATACCAGTTACACCCACACCCCCCTCAGCGTTACTACCGCGTTGCCTTGTTTCGCCCGGCTTTATCGAGACCCCCCGCGACCACCGAGCAAATAAATGTTCCACATCAGTAAACGGCCGGACGTTTATGCAAATTCGCTATTTCTAGATATCAATTTATGGGACAGAAAGTTGGGTAGAATTTTATTCCAGGTACTGTCGGGTTTATTTTGTTCGCGGTGGTAGCACGCGTACGCGGTTAAACTTCATTAAAATCTTTATATCGCCGAGGTCTGCGTGTTATCACTGCCCCGCGGAATTTTATGTAAATTCTTTATGTTAATTTTTTATGGGCAACCATTGAGAGCACAAAGGCATATATTGTAGAATTTTCAGTCTTGCATTAATTCTCTATGATGTGATCAAACATACAAATTATATGTGTTTATTATTTTAATTTTTCTTTTAATCTAACTTTCTGCTCGTTTTCGAGCCATAATTGAGAAGAATGCATCTCCTTAAACAATTTTGTCAAGTGAAACGCAGAAAGCAAACATAATCATTAGCTTTTCGTATACGTATAATTCTATGGACTATAAACAAGTAAATAAAATATACGTAGAACACTAATGGTTGCATTAAGTGTGTATACAAAAATTGTAGTCAACTCTTCAATTTTCTTTTATTTATTCATGCCATATGAGGTATGCTACCAAAAATGAAGTTGGTTGTTTAGATTGTAAATATATCGACATTAATCAAACAATTGCACAAAAAGACGGAAGATTGTAACTAGACCGCCGATTTTATGCATTTACGACAAAAATGAAAGAATGGGAAGATTAAAGAAATTTAATTGTCTTTGTTATTCGCGAAAGAAGGAATCTTCTACTTGGTTCTTGTTTTTTGGAATTGATACAAACAATTTTTATTTTGCATAAAGATCCGCAGTGTATTTATAACCATTATAATCGTAAGAAAAGATTAAGGGAAATTAGAGACACCAGTGTACTATTTTCAACTTACTAAAATTAGTAAAGAAACAAAGAACTTTTTACTTCGTTCCTATTTTTTTACAATTGACACACCAAATTTTTATTTTGCATAAAGATCCGCAGTGTATTTATAACCATTATAATCGTAAGAAAATATTAAGGAAAATTAGAGACACCAGTGTACTATTTTCAACTTACTAAAATTAGTAAAGAAACAAAGAACTTTTTACTTCGTTCCTATTTTTTTACAATTGACACACCAAATTTTTATTTTGCATAAAGATCCGCAGTGTATTTATAACCATTATAATCGTAAGAAAATATTAAGGGAAATTAGAGACACCAGTATACTATTTTCAACTTACTAAAATTAGTAAAGAAACAAAGAACTTTTTACTTCGTTCCTATTTTTTACAATTGACACACCAAATTTTTATTTTGTATAAAGATCCGCAGTCAATACATGAACGATTGAAAGAGACTAAAACTTTTGCACACACCTAACAATTATATTTTAATATTTTACCTTCCAAAAACGGGGAAAGAATTACGCATGCATTACTCACGGAATGATCTGATAATATTCGTCGCGTGGTTAAAAAATATGGTTTTCGTACAGTGGCTCCAATAATTTCACCACCGACCACACTTATCGCGTTCTTTGCAAATGCATAAACTTTAGTGGTGTGCGAGAACCCGGAATTGTCGAGTCGGGACGAGACGAGAATTTGTTTCGACATCGGGCCGATTCTCCAAAATTTCGGGATTCTCGAAAATTTCGGAATTCTCGAAAATTTCAGAATTCTTGATTATGTCGAGATTCTCGAAAATATCGGGATTCTCGAATGTTTCGGGATTTTCGAAACTCTCGGGATTCTCGAAAATTTTAAGGCGTTCAGTACTCGATTACCGTTTTGAGACTCGCTTCAAAATCGACCGCGGTATGCGATTTTTGATATTTGAAGCGTTTCCGAAAACCACATTATAAAATTTATTCATCGAATCTTCTTCTTCCTTCTTTTTGAGAGTTTCGAGAATCCCGAAACTTTCGAGAATCCCGAAACTTTCGAGAATCCCGAAACTTTCGAGAATCCCGAAATTTTCGAGAATCCCGACAATTTCGAGAGTCCCGACAATTTCGAGAGTCCCGACAATTTCGAGAGTCCCGACAATTTCGAGAGTCCCGACACTTTCGAGAATCCCGAAACTTGCGAGAATCCCGAAACCTTCAAGAACCTCGAACATTTTCGGAAATCTCGAAACTTTCGAGAATCCTGAAATCTTTGAGTGTCTCGACAAAATCGAGAATCCCGAAATTTTCGAGATCCCGACCCGTCTCGATCATCGAGATCCATACATTTTCGGGTTCTCGCACACCCCTAATAAACTTGCACAGTCTATCAGCCATCTTCCTTTTGAATTCTGTTATCGTATCGAAAAACGACAGAATTTATTCGTTCCGTCCTCGAGTTGGTTTCGGGATCGGGGGAAGTACGAAGGTTGTGCCATTGTCTTTAATTTTCCTCGAAAATTTCCCATTATCCGGTAAACAGCTGCAGCAGGTGATGGCCGGCGTCACGTAATCATTATTGTCGTGGCGCGTATATTATTTTATTTAGATTGCATCGCGTCGGACAAATTATTGGCACGCGCGTGTTCGACGTGCTCCCCAGGCATAAAGCAGCTTCGAGAAGTTGCTCGAGAAGTTCGGGACTTCTGGCATGCCGCGCGCCACGGCCACGGCGGCACACATGAACAGCTGGCCGTATCTTTAATTTATTTCCTCGGGAAGTATCGACCTTTCGTTGCTCGCGAGTTAAGTTTGAAGAGCGGCGCCCGCGTACGCTTTATTCGATAATTATCGACCGTACACGAAGGTCCTGTTTCTGTCTGCGACCACGTCGTATATCAAATCCGGCCCCGACAACCAACTAACGCTGTCTCGTATATACGATGTCGGAAGCCCGTACGTTTCCAAGATGCTGTCAGAAAATTTGTCAGTCGGCGAAAAAGCTGTATCAACCGGGCATCGTGTGGCAACTATCGTGTACTGGGTGTAACAAAATGTTTTGTCATAGCTTCGCCAGGTGGATTCTACAGCATTGAATCGGTGGAGATCTCTAAAAAACAACAGTTGCCGAAAAATTGACCTTGACGGAGAAATTCAAGGTCAAATTTTCTTTTCCTGCGTTGTATAATACTCATCGCTAGGAACAAGTTCAGACAAAGTCTGAAAGAAATCATGTGTCTCAATTGAACCGTTATCTATAAAAACGACTCTAAAGTTTCGTACACTATTTTATTCCATTTGTCTACAGGGTGTCCCAAAATAGTATAAACGTGGAGGGGATGATTCTACTTGAGAAAATAAGTCCAAATATAGAATAAATTTTTTTCATTTGCACGCCTCGTTTACGAGAAATTGAAGTTTGTCAATTCGGCGAATATGCGCATTATTGAATAGGAATCGTCTGACACGTCTGTTCATGACCTACCAGTTCTACTTTTTACAAATGATCTAGGTCCGCGAACTTGACGGATTTTCAAAGTCGATTTTCTCGAAGAAAAGCCTCACATGAAAAATATTTATTCTGTATTTTCGATTTATTTTTTCATATAAAATCATCCCCTCCACGTTTATACCATATTGGGACACCCTGTAGATATGTGGAATCAAATAGTTTACGAAACTTTATAGTCGTTTTCATAGATAGCGGTTCATTTGAGACGCATGATTCCTTTCAGACTTTTGTTCCTCGCGATGAGTATTAATAACGATGCAGTAAAAGAAAATTTGACTTTGAATTTCTACGTCAAGGTCAATTTTGTGAAACTTAAAAATCTTCTTTTCTATTAGATAATACCAGGCAGAATGATTAGATTACGTTACTAGGGTTGACTTGTTTATTTACAATTGAACTGGTTATTGCTGTTGGAGGGTGTATTAAAAAGTTCTTAGCTTCAAAAATTACGAAACCATTACCGGTAGATAAGGTGTGAACGCGTTAAATAAATTTTCCTATCGCAGGATGGTCAGTACAACGATGCCGGTCGATCTAGATCGGCGATCCGTGACGCTGTGGAGCATGCGGAGGTCCGGTTTCTGTTTCGAGCGGCTTTCGCCTCCTCGATTCTTTTCTTCTCACGCGGAGAGCGTGTGCGCGCGCGCTTGCTCACCGTCGTTTTGGGTTACTCGTCGGACAATGAGGTCGTTAGGGGGCGTACGAAAGAGAAGTAGAAAGTAGACGGACGATGCTTCGCCACCCTCGCGTTCTCGAGCATCACGGCGTCTCTTCCTTGTTCCCTCCTCTTCAACACCTCCAGGCTGGATTCCTGGCTGGATATCTTGCCCCCTTCCTTCTTTGTCGATGACCGACGCGAGAGAGGAGAAGCTGGCCAGGACACGCCACGCCACGCCACTCCGCCGTGCACGACGGAATTCTATTTGGCCCGAGAGTTTTTCTAACCCCTCGTCCTCGACCCTCGCCCCTCATTTACCCCGTTTTAATTGCATAATTGTGCCATTGTGCCCCGGTGCGGAGGGGGTCCGTGAAAGGCCGTGGTCCCTTCACGCGCCGCCTTCAACCAGGCCACCTTTCGAGGTGAGAAAAACTGCCAACGGGGACTGAACCGGGGTCCGAGGATAGTTCGAGGCAGCCCAGGAATTCACCGGCCCGTACGCTGGACGCGTGAATCACGTTTACCACGGGTCTAATTAGTTTGATGAGTCTGCGGGGAGATTAGCAGTGGCCCCTGCCCGATTGGTTACGTTCGTTTCGAGAAATGTCTCGAATTCGTTGCGGCTCCCTCGAACCTATTCGAACTGGGGCTGTTACTTTTCCGAAGCTTCGAACGATTCGAAGGAACGAAGGGAACTTCGAAGTATTCGAAGTATCGAATTATCAAAGTTTCGAAGTATTCGAAGTATCGAATTATCAAAGTTTCGAAGTATTCGAAGTATCGAATTATCAAAGTTTCGAAGTATTCGAAGTATCGAATTATCAAAGTTTCGAAGTATCGAATTATCAAAGTTTCGAAGTATCGAATTATCAAAGTTTCGAAGTATCGAATTATCAAAGTTTCGAAGTATTCGAAGTATCGAATTATCAAAGTTTCGAAGTATCGAATTATCAAAGTTTCGAAATTTTGGAAGTGCACGAAATTTCAAAGTCTTCGAAACGTATGAAGTTGTAACTTATGAGTTTCATAGCATGTCACGATTTTTGATAAATAAAAATATTAACACGTTAAGCGCCATGTTAGTCACCGGTGACTGAGACTGATCTTTCCGTTTGGACTGTTCGTTATTAAATTAAATTTAAAAAACTGCATTCTATTAATAAATTTCCGGATCATATCACGAATGCACTTGAAAAATAAGACTTTGGAAACAAAATTTCAATGAGTTTTATTGAATTCTGTGAAGGCTTCTCGTGGCGCTCTTTACATTGTAACGCATTTTAGAAAATGAGCGTCTTCATTCGCGCAGATTCAACTTTTTTCGCCTCTTATCCGTTAACTGGGAACGAATCGAAGCTTCGAAGTTTCGAAGTTTCGAAATTCGATTTACCATTAAAAATCTTTGAACTTCGAAGGAAAGTAACAGCCCTAATTCCAACGACTGACGCTCGAGGGTATCTCGTGAATGATTTGACTGTCGTTTTTGAGTATTGACGCAAGTGAAATGGCCGATTTTTAATGGTAATACGGTGTTCAGAATCTTGTGGGAAACGGCAGAAAATGAATAACATCGAAACTAATGCGTTTTCGACTTAGGACCCTTAATACTTTTCTAAAGAACATACGAAGGTGTATCGATTAATTAAAACATAGATACAATGTTGCTAAAAGAAATTGTAATGATGTTTATTTTCTAATTATATTAAAATCTTTTTGATAATTTTTTTTATCCCAATTTATTACCGTATAACCAACTTTTGTTTGAAAAATTTTTTTTATTTGGTTATCGGAAATGCTTGCATTCGGCTATCTCAAAATTTTATTCAATTCTGAGCATGGACGTCTTCAGAAGTTTAGCCCACATCTGTTTCCCATATATCGAGACATTCTACTATTTAGAAAATAAAATATTGCTTTTTTCTTTTGAAGTCAATTGGAATTTACTTTGCGGATACGTCTCGTTGCAGTGCGGTCGGAACGATTCTTAGTTTGACGCCGCACCGTGCGCCTCGGCTTGTCTAAAATCGAATCTCGGACCGCGAACCCGAGATTTCAATTATCTCTGGCACAATGCAAATCCGCGCGGACGAACCGCAATCCGCTCGCGTGTCTCCAGCACACGCTTGTCTCGCTCTTTTTCTTTTTCGTTTCGATCGTTTCGAACACTGTTCCCCGGCTAAACGATGTAGCAGCTCCTCGAATCGCCTTTTGAGATTTATCGAATTTCTTATCTATTTCATGCTGCGGATCGTTCGCAGAACGTACAGGTGAGTGCACTGGAGGAAACGGAGTTATTCTTATCATTTTACAGAATACTTCGCATAAATGTGTGCACATTGTGCTCCGGTTAATCTTTTTTTCAAATTAATGTATCGCTCTTTAAACTCTTTTGATTTATCTGTATTCATTTAGAATGTGTAGAATAAAAGGTAAAATTACTTACGTTTAGGGGAGGATGCTCCGATGACCTTGACCTTGACATATGTTGTTGAGGACAACATTTTGAACAACTTTTGTCATTACAACTACCCGGTGCTCGGTCTTAGTTTTCGAGATATTTGCGAAAAACTATTGCTAGCATTCCTCGCTATGGCATACGTAATTATCATTATACTAATTATATTGCCGAATTTTTATTTAAAAGAACGTACAATTTTGATAAACGGATTGATGCTTCTTTCGAAATAATGAATTCTATGTATTCATTAGACCATTTAAATACAGAATAACATTCTCAGTTTGATATAGATACTATTTGAGATACTCATAATTTCGTCTGCGTGCTCTCCGCCCCTTGCCACCCAGTCCTAACCAACACACGACACCACACACACCCACCCAGTGTTTCTGAGACGAAGGTTCTCACATTAAACAATGTAAAATCAACTGAAACTAATACCAATTTGTTTTACTACCAAATGCGATAATATAATACATGTATGCTGTATTGGTCTGGGTTAGGTTTTGCAATTTGTTTTACTATCAAATGTGATAATATAATACATGTATGCTGTATTCGTCTCAGTTGATTTTATATTGTATAATGTGAGAGCTTTCTTTTTAGAAACACTGGGTGGGTGTGTGTGGTATTGTCGCTTCTCATCCCTACAACGTGTTTACAAACAAAAAATAAACAGATGCGGCCCCGGAACAGGTTTACGTTGCCATGGAGCGTGGAGGAATACGGAAAATTTAATACACTATTAGTAATAGTTTTTCGCAAATATCTCGAAAACTGAGACCGAGCACCGGGTAGTTGTAATGACAAGAGTTGTTCAGAATGTTTTCCTCAACAACATATGTCAAGGTCAAGGTCATCGGAGCATCCTCCCCTAAACGTAAGGTTTACCGAATAAAATATCAAAATTATACAAAATGCAAAAGAATGGGCCATTTTATTAATGTTTTCTAAAAATATCTTTAACTCCTATATTTTTCGTATTTAACCGTTTGAGTCCCAGGGGATATTGAAAAAACACTGTCGAAGAATCCCAAACAGCGCAACCGCGCTTTCTCTAAATGACTACGAAAAGACCCAAGCAGTTTTATTTTATTTTGTAATGTATTATTGCATTATTTTGTAATGTATTATTGCATTATTATAGTATTATTCTACCTATTGTAAAATGTACTATTTACAATAAAAGGAGCTGTGTGATGTACTTGCGTCAGTAAATCTGAGCGCGCGACTTCGACAATCGGTAACGCACCGTCACTCGACATAAAATCTCAACAGCGCGATCGCGCTGCTTGGGACTCAAACGGTTAATATACGCCCAAATACATCTTTTAACAATCACATTTACGATTTGGATCGAATATTTTCTGCCAGCGGTAGTATCCCTTTAGAAATCGTTTCTTTATCAGTTCGGATTGGAACTCGTTCCATTAAAACGTTTTTTAAAAAGATTCTATGGTTTCTGTTTTAAATAGAACCAATTAACTCTTTGCGGACGCGTGTCTGCAGACAGTCGCCCAAGTAAAATTGCTACTCCGTGACTAAAAATTACTTTTTAAAATATTATTACTCTCAAAAAACACCAAACAAATTTTTACCAAACACTTGCTCCTTCATTTAATTTTTATGCGTAGCTTTCAGTACACTATTTCATTTCTCAAGGAAAATTGTACATTCGAACCTTCGATAAGTACGCTAAACATAATTCCCGTCCGCAAAGTGTTAACACTAGATTTACGGGGCCCGTTAAAATGACGGATTCAAAAATTTTTAATTTACGATAATTAAGAGTGTAAGGAGGCATTCGTGAGGAATTATTAAATAGATTTATTTTTTTGTGTAGATATTACAATAAAAATTGCTGAAGATCTAAGTAAATACAATTTTATTATTTTTATAAAGCAATGTAAAATAATCAATTTTAGTGCTCCGTAAACCTAGTGTTAATAACTTCTATAACTCTGTCGATCTAGGATTCAAATTTTTTTTGTAGTTACTGTAACTGCGAATAATCGCGAAAAGAGTCGCGAAGTAAATGGTTAACGAAACAAAACACGATCCCAGCAAGCACGAATCTGCGAACACGCCCGGAAGCGTTCCACGGATTAGTGCAAAAGGATAACAAGCCTAGGGACGGTTGTCGCAAAAAAGAAAAAAGAAAAAACAAGATCAGTTGCATTTCCCTCTCCACTCGTCCCGTTTTCTTTCTCCGTTTCTCTTTCGACCGTTAGCGGGGGATATCGCGAGCAATTTAAATGAATTTGCATGGATTTTCCATTTATCCGTCTGCCGTCCGTTTATTGCATATTTATCGAAAACGGCGAACAACTAATGCGATAAATTTCAATAAGCCCACCGGGCGACGCGTCACTCGGCAACTTTAATATTCATACAAATTCGGTGGATATTCGATAAAGTCGGGGGATGGGAATTGTCGCCGTTTGCGAAATCAGGAAACGCAAGCAGCTTAAGCCACACCGGTCGGGGGCTTCGGTTAAAGAGCTTCTACGGATAGGCACAGAGACACGAACAATCCTCCGGATGAGGATACTGATTTACGATCGAAAGTCCGAGGCGCGGTACGCTTCTCGCGAGATCCGCTCGAGCCAGCACTGACTAACTTCTGTCATGTTTTTCCTGCGAAGCCATTGCGTGACTTCATAGCGATCCGTCGTGTACTTGACAATCGTTTTGTACAGTTAAACAAAATTGCTGTTTGTTAGAAACATTACTGAGCACGGCGTCCTTTGTCTAAATCCTTCGCACTTAACCGTTGTCCAATCCGCGTTTTCTTAAACACGAGGAAAATAATTTAATCATTGTAATCGAAACTGTGGAGTTAAAGATTGTTATAAGTAGACTGCAGATCTTTATGCTAAATAAAAATTGTCTTCGGTAATTGCAGCCAACACAGGCTATATAGAAATGTCTGTCTTTAATAATTTTAGTAAGTTGAAAATAATACATGCATATTCTTAAATTCTTCTGATTTTTCTGCTGTTTCAAATTTCATGTACTCATTTTTCGTATAATTGCATAAAATCCGCTGTCTAGTTATAAAGATTGTTAAAATTCGGTTCGAGCAATGGTATTATGAACAAAATTAATTTTAATTCCATGGTCAATCCATGTTTTCGTTAACACGTTGGCCGCCAAAGACTCGCTCCAACAAGTTTCACAAGTTCAAAATAATTTAGTCATTGTAATCAAAATTGTGGAGTTAATGATTGTTATAAGTAGACTGCGGATCTTTATGCAGAATAAAAATTGTGTTCGGTAATTGCAGCCAACGCTGAATCAATCTGAAAAACAATGTGGGCTCGTTTAATGAATTTTGCAACACTCGTTGCAAATTCTGACAATGCGTCTGAAGGGTTAAAATTTGAAGTCGTCATGTTACGAGACTCACTCTGTATAACAGTTTGGAACAGTTATTTTCAAAACCGGTTATTTTTCGGTCCCTGGTGATGACGCAGTTTGAGAAATGGGAAAAATAGGAACAGTTGTGTTGTATGAAGAAATCTTAGGGTTGACTTTCGCTGCACCCTCGTTTTTGGGGGGGGCACCCTCCTAATTGGAAGAATTAGCTTCCATTCGATTATATCGGCGCAGAGGGTCGCCTTATTCTCGATTAGAGGGTTGGAGGAGCATCCGATTGATTAATTGTGGAATTCTGTAGTTTCAGAGAGCGTGTTTTCCGCTGCCGTTGGGGTCGGTGTGGGTGGTTACACCTGGGGTGCTCCCACGCCACCACCCGGATCACCCTACAGCCCTGTCCCTGTGACGCAGCTCGAACTACTGGCCAAGAATTTGGCCAGTTTAGCTCCTCCGGGTCAACAGGCGCTCAGTCTTCAAGGTGTTGGTGTGAACGTTGGCAGTTTGCATCACGCACAACATACACAGCACACGCAACACACGCAGCACACGCTGAACCTGACAGGTCTTCATCATCTGCATCATGGTGAGTAGTTCTACGCGGACGCAGAAGAGTTTTTGAAGTGTAACTTCTTTAGGCGCGCTAGGCGCAAAACCTCGACGAGGTAGGCGTAAAAGCTTGACGCGGTAGGAGTAAAACAAATCTCGCGATGAAACGGTGAAACGCTGAAACGATGAAGCGATGAAACGATGAAGCGATGAAACGATGAAACGATGAAGCGATGAATCGATAAAACGATGAAACGATTTAATAAAACCGCGACGCGGTAGGATTAAAACCGATCTGGCGATGAAACGATGAAACGACGAAACGACGAAACGACGAAACGACGAAACGATGAAACGATGAAGCGATGAAAAGATGAAGCGATGAAACGATTTAATAAAACCGCGACGCGGTTGGATTAAAACCGATCTGGCGATGTAACGATGAAACGATGAAACGATGAAACGATGAAGCGATGAAGCGATGAAGCGATGAAGCGATGAAACGATTTAATAAAACCGCGACGCGGTAGGATTAAAACCGATCTGGCGATGAAACGATGAAACGACGAAACGATGGAACTACGAAACGGTGAAACGACGAAACGATGAAACGATGAAACGATGAAACGATGAAACGATGAAGCGATGAAGCGATGAAACGATGAATCGATAAAACGATGAAACGATGAATCGATAAAACGATTATAAATTCTATTTTATTAGCATGTACGGTTGAGGGTTCGGCATTGCTTAATAAAGATTATGATAACATTCCGATGATACTAAGTGGAGATTTCAACGTGAACTTTGCATCGGAACAATCAAAATTATTAATAGAATTTTTTAGATGTAAATTAAGATTGGAAATTGTAAATAGTCGTAATGAAACGACAACAAGATCAGGAACAACTCTCGATGCAGTATTTGCAAGACATTTAACCCCTTCGCTTACAATATTGTCTGAGAGACGTGATGAAGATTCTGAACAGAGTCTAATAAAGATGTATGTTATTAATTTACTTTAAACCGAAATATAATTCTATTTTGCTGTTGTTAATGTAAAGCCATTGGAGAACATATAGACATGCAATAGATTTACATTTTCTCCTTTTTCTAAGAAATTGTGAACTACAAAGAAATTCTAATTACTAAAACCGTAAAATAAATCATAAGGCAAGGGGATAAACAAAATTGAATAAGGAATATTCATATCATATTTTAGCTATCACAAGCCAATTGTTTCAATAATAGAATCATAGAAAATTAAATGTCATAAAGTGTTAATAAAAATTCGAATAAAAATTAAGGGAAGAAGTTTCACTTCAGCCATGTGGACTAAGCACACACCATTTTTTTCATAAAGAGGGTAATTTTATCATACATATATCTCTTGGAAACAGGCTTCTGAAAATGAAGAAGTAAACGTTATCCGCATCCATTGCTGACAGTAACAGAAAAGAAAATTTATTTAATGAGCAATACATGGTACAAACAAAGTAGCAAAGATTTGTTGTAGTAAAGAAAGACTTGTTCAATTAACTAATAAATTTTTTTCTATTTCTTATTTGAACTCACAAATAACAAATAAAATTCTGTTTACATAGCTATTTGAATAAAAATTTATTTAATTTTGCCCAACGCTGTACTCATGCACTATCTAAAGGCGCCACATTATTAGAGTAAGGTAACGCTGACGATTGCAAACGCTGACTACCTAGCTCGCTGTAGAAAAGTGCGGCTGATTACGAAGAAAAGTAGTAAGACGAGAATTAAGAGAATTGCTCTAAGATGAAAGTTTTCGCTGTACGTTTGAATGAAGGGGAGACTGGAAACTCGCGGATAGCAGAAGGTAGAAAATTATAGTATGCAGCGGATCTGTATGAAAAGGATGCTTGAAATTTAGACTGTAGTATTGCGAGGAGAGTCTGCGATCGGGTTGAGTGATCTTCAGAAAGAATGCATAAGAAAGGAACTTGATTTGCTTGGATTTTGAACAAAGTTTGACAAATGAATACCGGCGTTGTTCGATTAACCGCCGACGGATGCAGGATTATTTTCATACAATCCTTCTTCACTTTTTTTACTACAAATAAACAAATGTTATATTAGGTTGTTGCATATGAAATGACCGATTTTCAGCAGTAACGTAAAACAAACATAATTTTTATCTAAATGGATTTATTGATGAAAGTAAGCACTATTTTAGTCAACGTTTTCTGTCAATGAATTTCAAATTTCTTGATTGTGTTACGATAGAAATTCAATATTTTGGTAATATACGTTCTTTATTTTCAAGATTGTCATCTCCATTTTGCAGTTTCTTTTACCATCAACGAATTAATCGCCACATTTTAACCAAAATTCACGTAATGCTATCGTCAATAAGTTGTTTCTCCATGAATATAAAATGTATGCACGACAATTGCATTGGTGGACATTGAAATACAATTTATTTACAAGTGAATTTAAACATCTAAATTAAAATTGAAGATAGGATTTTGAGGATCAGCTTTACAGCTGAAAGTGATGGATAGTAAAGTGTAGACTGTAATAGTATCTCTTGATCCTAATGCTTTATGACATTTCCATTCTAAAATCGGACTTTTCATATGCAACAACCTAATAGAACGTCTTAAATTATGAAACTTAATCTAAACATAATTCAATTTTCATAGCTGTAGCATTATACATTCTCGTTTATGTAACACTTTATCTACCGGAAGTCTATTAACCGAATTTTCAATAATTGTGTTCGTCCAAAAGAAACATTAAAAATATTCCTGTATATAATAATTCCAAAGAAAATTATTAGATTACATTGTTGGGTTAGAATTGATGGTTCACGATTTAAATTGCTTTTGGAGGATGTATTAAGAAATCCCTTAGCCATGGACCACAGTCTTTCAGAAATTACGAAATAATGTGTTAAAATAATTGTATGGTATGAAATGCACATAAATAAGTGCTTAATTTGCCAAGTTTGGATCTCTACGTAAAATGAAAATTGTAGGTATCACTTACAACAAACAGTGGCCATATAGACCTTCCTTTTCTTCTTTAACGATCTTAAGAAACTGATGATAATATATGTATGATGACATTTTTAAATTCTTTTGACCTTCATCCGTCCCTCGTGTAAAGACATGTTTTGCACGTAACGGATGATGTTATTCTGCCATTCGTAGAACAATTGATCTGAAACTTTACAACTTTTATTTTTTTCTTATGAAAAAATAAAAACGCTCATTCAAGTATGGACACTTCTTTAGAAAGTATTTTTTTTTTTGATAAATAATCATTCATAACTTGTACAAGATGTATTTACATTGTCATCTTTCTACTTATTTACCAAATAATAAGTGACTAATATTTTATTTTCATAAGATCTACATGAATGTTTGATGCGTTAGAAACAATTTCCCCACTTCTAAAACCCAACTCTGAACACTGTTACAAGAGGCATGAAGGACTACACCAGATGAAAAAGTAAAACGAATTAATGCGACAAATGCCACGATTAACAAAAAAGATATAATAAATGCCAAAGAATTATGACGGATGAGGGTTAATGTTTCTACTAATTTAAATTGCACCAATTCATGTTTGTCATGAATGCATAAAATTCGCAGTATAGTGATCAGTATTGCCCACCGTCCGCTATTAAACGATTCTCCCTAAAGTTCATATGGAAACGACTAAAAACGTATTTTGTGAACAGGTGGTCTTCATCAGAACGCGTTCTCGCCTCAACTGTCCCTGGTCACCGGGAGTACGCCTACTCTAACGATCAACAGCTTCTCGTCGCCGAATTCGACGGGCAACGTGGTACCAACGACAGGAGTAGTTCTCCAGGAGTATCAGTCGCCGACAGGTTCGACTACCGGATGCTCGGTCACCGTGAACGGCACCTCGTGCCCGACCAGCTCGACGACGAGCACCATGGTGATGCAGGGAGCAGCGGACCAGGCCACCGGCAACCAGGTCGTGCAGGCCATCGGCAAGAAACGAGAGGCCTTCCTGCCCAGTCAAGGTCAGCCGGTGAAACTGGAGAACAAATCGACTAGGCAGCCCTGCGTTTGCAGGAACAGTGGTACGTATAGACGACGACGACCGTCTCCTCCCGCTTCTCTTCTTCTCTTTCATTTTATTTTCGTTTCTGCTCCGTTCCATCTTCCCGCCGCCTCTCTCTCTCTCTCTCTCTCTCTCTCTCTCTCTCTCTCTCTCTCTCTCTCTCTCTCTCTCCCTCTCTCTCTGTGTGTGACGTGCTTTTTAACGATCCAGACCGAGGTTTACGATCGGACCCCGAATTTCATCTGAACGAACCGCTTAGAGAGACGGCTCTTAAAAGAACAGAACGAGATCGAGCAAACGGAACGCGTTGTTTCTAGCTTGCGATATTTTTCGGGGCTGATCGATCTTGTCTGAAGAGAATGGACGGGTATCATGACTTTTGGTGTTTGGTGTAGGTACAGTGACTCCCATAAATATTCGGACACTCTCTTAACACTTTGACTGCCAAAGCAGCGACCTCAAAAATTTCATAAAATCGAAACAATATATTTAATAAAATAATGATTACAGAATTAAAATGTGTGACACTGAGTAACGTTTTAACCTTCTTGTATTTTCCAGATATTAACCAAATTTGATACAATGATTACATTAGCGTAATAATTAATTTTTAAATATGGACAAATAATTCCGTCATCCATATATGGGTGATACGGCAGTCAACGTGTTAAAAAGACAAAAAGACTTTTTTAATATTGGACCCTACGAGTTGGATCTTTTTTGAGAAGTTAGAACAATTTGTTTACTATATTTTTACTATAAAAAAGTTAGAACACAATTCTAACGATATTTGATGGCTATAGCTTGTATTCAAAATTTAAGGTTAACCCCTTGTCGTACCCGCTAACTCCCGATTGCTCGGGCCCTAATAAACAAGAAGGTCGGTCACGCGTCGAGCCATTTAGCTGCTTAGCCGTGTGCTCGAACTTGCGCAAAATGTATGCGTCTTATGACATGTATATTTCGGCGCAACGAAAGGAATTGTGAAATAATATACACGTTTGGGCACAACTAATACTTTTAAGATGTCTGGGAAGTAAATATGATCAATCGATCGGTGAACAAAAATGATTTATAATTTGAAAGTGGATAATGTATCAGTAACAATTTGTAAATTAATACTTAATTTAAATTAATAATGTTTTGAGAAAACTCGTAGAAAATTAGTAATCTTCGTGTTAGTGTTCCCTAGTAGCATTTATGGTTGGCCAACGGTGGCCAACGGTTGGGAGTTAGTTGGGATATGGTTAGTGGTTTTGCCTACAGATCCCCAACGTAGGGCCGACGACGAAAAATGATGTGACTTTGCCAACGAATATCCAACGTTGGGCCTACAGATATTATGGTCGGTTAAATAACGTGAAATTTACGACGGTGATACTACATTGGCCCAACGAAAATCTGCCAACATTGAAATATGTCGTCTAACAGACACCAGAAATGTAATGTTGCTGCAACCAAAAACATGTTATATTCCAAATTCATTTTTTTTTCATATTTCTAAATATACTCACAATTTGTTATTTTTGCGCGATAGTTGATGCACCAAAGTTTTATTGTGTGCAGCCTTGGAGTTTATTTATTTCTTTAAGTTTCTCCATTTGACAAGGGGAAGGTACGGGTGTTGCATTCGCTTTTAGAACGACAGTATGCGGAGGTCTTAGTGCTCGTATACCGTAACGAAACCCTTTATGTATTATAATTTACATTTGTCGACGTATCTAGTAACCCAAATCATAGCATATGCAACCACGAAATGTCTATAGTTACGGCGGTAGCGTATCAACTTACTACGCAGAGGATCCAGGTTCAAGTCCGACGAGGATACGAAATTTTTTTTCTTTGTTCCAATTTTGACCGTGGGGATACATCGTTTAAGTATTATTTATTATAGTCTGTGAAAACAACCGTAAAAGAGAAGATCAGAACAAACGTATTATAGCGACGTAGGCTCCACGTTGTGTAATCCAGTGGATGATAATTACTAGGGGTGTGCGAGTACTCGAAATTTCGGGTTCGGGTCGGGTCGGGAAATTTGTTCGGGTTCGGGTCGGGATCCCGAAAGTTTACGAACTTTGGATACCTGCGATTTCGGGTACCCGGAAAGGTAGTCGGGTCAGATCGGGTCGGGGTCCCGAAATACTCGAAGTTAAAGTTGGGGCAAGTCTGCGGTCAAATCAGCAATAAATAACTCCGTGACTCTGGGCGTATTAAGACGTCCAATCATCGGATGTAATAATATTTCGATTTGTAGTAAAAACTGTTCACGAAACAATGCTCTTATACGAACAGCGTGCGGACGAAGAGTCCTTGTCTTGTAAGAACAGTGTTTACTAGAAACAGAAACGTCCTTTACGTACATTCTTTCACAGAATGTATTCTAAAATACTTTTTTCCTCGCGAAATTTGTTAACCGATTACACTAAAAATACAAAAATCATTCTGAACCTGCCATTGACAATAAAACATTGACCTGAAAAATCATAAAACAGAATTATGCTTATATAAATACAACTCTAACTTCGAGTACCCGAATATTGCAAACTTTCGGGACCCCGATCCGACTCGCCCCGATGGGGCACAAACCCCTAATAATTACACAAACCAACTTATCATGGGGTCGTGCCGAATAGGTAATTACAAAAAGATCTCTTTATCGAGCGATCCGTGAACGTAGAATTACCGTATACATTATCGACATGAAGTGGGCATTGTAAAAGTCTGCCTAGTTTAGTTATCCGCGATTAATATCCTAAACTGGTAGCAAAATATTCAAGTTGCAAATAGTGTTGTAATCGATGTAATAAAGGAGCACTGTACCTAATAGTTTCCGCGGTAATCAACTCTTTACGTTCGATGATTGTTCGCTTTCGAAGCTGCGCGACCTTCTCAGAAAGCGGTTAGGTTATCGAACAGGTGCTACGTTGCAGGATTTTCGGTATCGTCGTGCAATCATTTAAAATCATCAAATACCATGCTACAGCATTGGAAGTTGATCATGTCGGGACAACCGTATCAAAAGATAATTGTGAATTATCGAGTCCATACTGTTGTTCGACGAAAAAATGTCGTGCAGGCTGTGGAACCAGGAAGCTTCCGATGCAACCGACGCTGATGCAATTGACGACCTTGCAGCGACTCCCTTCGGGTGTTCCGCAACACGAAAACGTGTCGGTTGTCCGAGTCAGAAGGGGAGGAGATGATGCGAGTTGCTGTCGTACGTGAACGAGAGGTGGTAAAACCTGTAGAGAAGCGAGGGGAGTGGCTCGAGAACGCTGAAGAAACGGCGAAGAAGGTAGAGGACAGGCGAACTGGTACTTCGAAAAAATGGTGAAGTCGAGAATACATAAGAGAGAGAGAGAGAGAGAGAGGGAGAGAGAGAGAGAAAGAGAGCAAGACTAGCAAGGGAAGCAAGAGCGAAGGAGACGCAGAGATAGATGGGGAAGAAAAAGAAGCAGAAGAGGCAAAAAGCAACAGGAACGGAAGGAAAAAGACGCAAATGAGAAGAAGTGGTTTTCAAATAAGGGGGGAAAAAAAGAGCGGCAAACATAGTAGGAGGAAGCGACCGATGAACAGGCTCCTCGCGGTGAAAAAGGAGACACGAAAATAAGAAAAGAGAGAGAACAGGAGGGACGAGCTTACGCAAGATTCTCCGGCTTCTATATTTACTGTAAGAACCGACAGGTCTCTCTCTCTCTCTCTCTCTCTCTCTCTCTCCCTTTCTCATTTTCGTTCTCTCTCTCCTTTTCTCTTCGGTGTGTTCTCTTTGGTATCCCCGACGCCACGCCAGTTTTACGGTTCGTTGTCATGATTCATTCCACTCCACCACGTGGCTCAGCCGATGCTTCCCACGACGGGCTACTTGTTCGGTCGCAGCGATGACTTTTGCTGGCCCAGGCTCTTCGTTATCGAAACTTTGCTGACAATCAGTAAATCACACGGAATACCGTGAAAACTATGCTCTCCGTGCGATTCCGTGCGGCTCGGCTCGACCAATATTTCTATAGCGCTCCGTGAACATCGTGTTCGTCACGCCTGATATTTCGTCTTGGATGTTATGTCATCCTGCGTCGAGACATTTTACGAGAAAAATACGTTTGAGATAGACAAAACATTTTTCTTATTACTTGCATCTCTCATTTACCTCTTGCATTGATATTTATAATTGCACTATTTGGTGAATCTTCATCTTTGTACGACTATTCATTTATTCGTGGATTTTTGGGAATCTGACGATTTTCTCAATTGTCTCTTTTGTGTGTGATTTGGAAAGAACAGTTCTAAACCAAAATGCTGATGGTAAGCTTCATAGTTTTGTACTTTATTTGTAGTAATGGTTCAGCAAAATATCTTCTACATCTTTTTTTTGCATCAATCAACCCTAATCCAGATCTTTAACTTCTTTTTAAACTTTTGGGAGACTGACAATTTTCTCAATTTTCTCTTTTGTGTGTGATTGGAAAAGAACAGTTCTAAACAAAAATGCTGATGGTTAGTTCCAAAGTTTTGTACTTTATCTGTAGTAATGGTTCAGCAATTATCTTGTACAACCTTCTTGCATCAATAATACAAATACATAATTATACAATACAAATCTTTAACTTTTTTATAAACTTTTGGGAGACTGACCATTTTCTCTTTTGTGTGTGATTTGAAAAGAACCGCACTGGCAATGAAACGATGAAACGATGAAACGATGAAACGATGAAACGATGAAACGATGAAACGATGAAACGAAGAAACGATGAAATGAAGAAACGAAGAAACGAAGAAACGGAGAAACGAAGAAACGATGAAACGATGAAACGATGAAACGATGAAACGATTTAGTAAAACCTCGACGCGGTAGACTTAAAACCGATCTGGTGATGAAACGAAAAAACGATGAAACAATGATACGATGAAACGATTTAGTAAAAAGAAGTTTCACTTCATCCATGTGGTCTAAGCACGCACCAATTTTTTACATTAATAAACCTATAGTCATATTTGTGCACCGTGGAATTTTCCTTCACCTGGCCTCCATAGAAAATCCCAACATTTGCCGTGTTAAATATTATGAACGAAAACTTTTCGGCGGAGGAGTACTGCTCTTTTAATTTTGCAGGCCAGTGTTTGTCGGACCTTTCGTCAGAAACCGTGTGTGTGTTCTATGACGGTGGCCTAAAGGCGGATTAAACGAAGGCTAGGCAGTGTCACGCAGTTCACGCGTTTCGAACGTGACAGAGTTTCATGAAAGCTCGTCAAATTGTAGGTCGGCCATAAAAGTCTCGTTTCATTCGCGAAGTTATTGGTCATCCTGATCGTTCCAGCAGCGCGGCACAAAGAGCTCGGCAGTGTGCTCGGGACAACGAAATTCACGGAAGCCACGACGGAAGGGATGTTCGTTGGCCATATAATTCCCGCTACTTTGTGTCGCAAAGTACTGGACGATATAAATGTTTTCATTGTCGGTCGAGCGAACTACGAGCACGCTGCTGCTGCTGCTGCTGCTGCTGTGTACATTGTAAGGCAAATATTCTCTTGGGCCTGTGCGCGCAGCCACGCTCGGTGGCATAAATGTTCACAGCACGGACGATACCATCAAGATCCCCCCCTTTTTTCCCCGATAGAAGCGGTGGATCACGGAATTAATGTCGGCGTTGCTCGCGCAGTTATTGACCTCGTTGCAAATTTCGTCCCGCCGATCGTTTCGGGGAGACGCTGTCTCCGCCGATCGACCGATCGCATAAATGCACCTGCAGGTACAAATTTTCCAGTGATAGCGGAAAACTCGGTGCAACGCGATCGGTTCGAGGAGAAACTGCTTAACACTATTTCTACCGCGACCAGTCAAATGACCGTTTTTAAAATTTCGATTAGAATTTCCTATATACAACGTAATTGAATCGCCTTTAAACTTCACGACATTTCCTTAAATATACGTATAATGCATTTTTCAATATTCACTTCTTTTCTTATTTTTTATTTTCTGAGAAAAATTTGTAGTCTGTCTTGCCTACCACGACCGGTCATTTGACCGGTAGAACGATGTATATCTTTCTGTAATAGTATTCTCTCAAAGACTCAATTCCGAAACTATAAAGTCGTTACAAACGAAAGGTAATGCAGTTGTGACATGATTTTATCCGAAAAGTGCCTTCCAGGGACTGCTTTACGGCACTTCCAAGCGTTTACAGTTCTCGCTCGCCTATATTGGTGTAGATGCGACCAACCAAATGGCCAGAAATTACACGGTAAAATCTAAATGTCGGAGATGGCCTTTACAGGTATTTTTCAATGTCCTAGACTTAGCCGGGATAAATGCATGGGTTTTATATAAAGAAACCACGGGAGAAAAAATTTCGAGACAAGAATTTTTATTTCAATTGGCAGAAGAACTTGTCATCGAATATCAAAAAGAGCTACAGCTAGGCAAAGAAGATCAACCAACACCCGTTACAAATACAAGTACACGTTCTCGTGAACGGAAAATATGCCAGATAAGATATTGCAAAGACAATAAGGCTAACAAAATTTGTCTAAAGTGTAAAAAGTACGTATGTGGAAAATGTACAATCGAGAAGCCTATTTGTACAAAATGCGATGAAAACGAATAAAATGTACATTATATACTTCTGAATAAAAGAAACTATATTTTTATACTGTCAAATTGGCTATTATCTTCATTCTGTATTAAAAAATAGAAGTTGTGCTAAAGACTGGTCATTTGACCGGTCGCGGTAGGAATAGGTATACATCAAGTGTCGGTAAGAATATGTGATGTGATCCCATGTGCATCTACGGATCGATGAAGATATATTAAAGAACCGAGTAAAAAATTGTCGATCCTCTTTTTAACACTAAACCTATCACGGTCAAATGACCGGTTCTCTATTTCGCAATTATTGAAATAAATCGCTTTCATAGGAAATTATTCAACTGACTTCGTTATTTAAACATAGATTATAAGGAAAACCGTGAAAAGTTAAAGTAAATTCATTCTTCTCACTTCTATAGGGCATTTCACTTTTATATGTGTTGTGCTTGGTAGGTTTAGTGTTAAATATCAACATTTTTGAACTGAAACTTCTTTTGGCGCGTTAGGCGCAAAACCTCGACGCGGTAGGCGTAAAACCTTGACGCGGTAGGAGTAAAACCAATCTGGCGATGAAACGGTGAAACGCTGAAACGATGGAACGACGAATCGATGAAACGATGAAACAATGAAACGATGAAACGATGAAATGATTTAGTAAAACTTCGACACGGTAGGCGTAAAACCTCGATGCGGTAGGAGTAAAACCGATCTGGCGATGAAACGATGAAACGAAATTCTATTCTATTAGCATATACGGTTGAGGGTTCGGCATTGCTTAATAAAGATTATGATAAAATTCCGATGATGCTAAGTGGAGATTTCAACGTGAACTTTGCATCGGAACAATAAAAATTATTAATAGAATTTTTTAGAAGTAAATTAAGATTGGAAATGGTAAATAATCGTAATGAAGCGACAACAAGATCAGGAACAACTGTCGATGCAGTATTTGCAAGATATTTAGACAAAATTGATTCAAGAATATTTATATCATGTTTTAACTATCACAAGCCAATTGTTTCAATAATAGAATCATAGAAAATGAAATGTCATAAAGTGTTAATAAAAATTCGGAAAAAATTTAAAGAAAGAAGTTTCACTTCAGCCATGTGGTCTAAGCACACACCAATTTTTTTTGTTGCATCGGATGATACTCGTCGCGAAGAACAAAAGTCTCAAAGGAACCATGGGTCTCGAGTCAACCGTTCTCTTAAAAGAGGAATTTTAAATTTTCGTAAACTATTTTATTCCATATGTCTACAGCGTGTCGCAAGATGGCATAAATGTGGAGGGAATGATTCCACATTAGAAACTAGAATAGATATTCTTTTCATTTGACGCCTCGCTTTCGAGGAATTAGAGTTTGAAAGTTCGGCGAACATTATTGAATAGGAATCGTCTGACGTGTCTGTTCATGACCTACCAATTCTACTTCCTACAAAAGCTAGGAACGGAAACGTCTCAAACTGTTTTGTCTGGCAACACACTGAAATCATGAAACAAAATTCACGGCACCCCGATTATTATTATTTTATTTTTACAGCTGATAAAGATATGAAGGATGAGACGTATTTGAAACAAATAAAAATTATGTAAAACAAGTTAGTTCGCGGTACCCAGTTTGAGAAGCACTGGTCTATACGATGCAATAGAAAAAGAATTAGATCTTGAAAAAAAGGGTCAAGGACAATTTTGCGGCCCACTTTTTTAACAGATCCCCACCGATCCAGAGGTATACATAGAATCCCGTTATGGTAGTCATGCCATACAGTCAACCGCAAAAGTAATTGGCCACCCTTTCAAAACTAATAACTTTTCTCAAAATTGGACCAAACGACTTGATTTTCTTTGAGATGTTAGATGGATTAGTTTACTAGCGAACCGATATCGGTCAATGTTGTTTTGAGCTAGAAACATTTTTACGTGATCGCTACACTGCGGATCTTTATGCATTTATAATAATATTAGAATTAAAAAAAATTAAATTAAGAAAATTTAAAAAAAATGCTAAAATATAAAATGCGACAGAATTTAGTACCAATTTAATTTATTTCGGATCTACAAAGGCTACTATCACTGAAAACAAGATTTTATTTGATTCCACTTTCTGAAAATTTGTCTACAAAAACATCCGCAATCTAGTGATCACAAATTATGCGATTTTTAAATGTGATCGCATAGGTACCTTTTGCCAGAGGTTCTATTGCGTGCGTATTTATATTTAATAGATTCCGTTTTAAATCATGAGACTCAATAAATATTATACAACAAGGAATTAATCCTCATGTGGAAAATTAGGTAACCGAGTGACCAATTCTACACTTTCTTGAAGAATTCTATACTTTCTTGAATAATTCTACACTTTCATGAACAATTTTAACGTATTCTTCTATAAATATCAGAATATTGTCCGTGATCCTTATTCTGTATGTCTTGTTACGTCGTCTAACGTGTAAAAATTTCAAGCCTATGTAAAATAGTTTAAATATTGAAGCTTCAAATTTATTTACACATTTTAGTCACCTACGCATGAGTTAAAACGACCGTATCCAAAGAATGTTTTCCTTTAGTGATTTTTAAATATTCACAGAAATATTTCATAGAAATAAAAATTGTTATTTATGTAGTGTTTCGTATGTTATTTTTTGATTACAACATTTTATCGAGATTGAGAGAACCGAGTAATTGGTAAGAACGTTTCCACAGACGGGCAGGGAATTTCTACTAGACGGACGGTTGGAAATCACTGGTTTAAACCATCCGATAGCGCAGTTTTTCAATTCTTCGTAATTTTCAAAGCGTTGCGATGCACGTCAGAGTTTGAAATGTAGAAAATATGAGGTAATCGCTGGTTGCGAGGTCAGGGCTGTAGGGTGTGGGTGGCCGAAGATTTCCCAGTGAAATCGCGGTAATTCTTGAACTGTTTTCAGATTATCCAAATCCGAAGAACTTCCGAAGATTTACGAAGTTAGCAAGAATATCAGATATACAGGGTGTTCATTTGAAAACTTTCCAGCAGAATATCTCGAGGAGTATGGAATACATTAAAAAAGTGTAAAACACGTGTCCAATGATTTCGAGGGGGAAAGTTTTTTATTTGGATCTCGTTTTTAAGGTCATTTGAAGGTCAACTTTGTTTTTTCATTTAAATATCGCCGAAACTAGTGCGCGGATAAAAAAAGTATCCTACGAAAATTGCTGGACTTTTTACGTAGAATAAAATCCCATAATAAAAAATATAGGTTTCCACTTGAAAAAACAAAGTTGACCTTCAAATGACCTTGAAAACGCCATCCAAATGAAGAACTGATACTGCCCCCCTCTTTCCTCCTTGAAATCTTTGGACACGTGTTTTACACTTTTTCAATAACTTTCATACTTTTCGAGATATTCGGCTGGAAAGTTTTCACACGAACACCCTGTATATTAAAATCAATTGTTTTCGTTCGCATTCAATCAAGTTCTTTTATCTTTTTTACTTTTATTTCAGAACTTCTCTACTGCTTTTTCTCGAATTTGATCGCCAAAAAATGATAAATGCCGATTTTGATACTCTTGATCATAACAAATCCGGTTACTGTCGTTAGAGGGATAAACATTAATCTTCCATCTTACTTAGTTTTGTATCTAATCATATCAGATAATATAATGTGAAATAAGTTCTTGTATCTAATAATATTCAAAGTAATGGAGACATTATAAAGACCTGAAGGAAATATGAAAGTAATCGCAAAATTGGAAGGGGATGAATAGTCTGCGGATTTTCTGCATTTGTGACAAACATTGTGTAGATGAAACGTAAAACAGTAGAGAGATAAAATAAATTTCATTAAGTTATTATAATTATTAATGGTAGAAAGAAATTTTTATTTGGTTCCAAGATCTTTGTAATTGATGCGGAACATTTTTATTTCGCATAACGACCCGCAATCTATGGATGATTATTGTAATTCATGCAATCGCTCCATGGTTAACCAACAAGTAATAGATTTCAACAGATGTATTTGTAATAATGACAAGACTGACTATTCCAGCCGAATATCTTGAAAAGTCGACAAGGTCATTTGAAGGTCAACTTTGTTTTTTCAAATGGAAACCTATATTTTTTATTATGGGATCTTATTGTACGTAAAAAGACAGATGTATTTGTCATAATGACAAGACTGCATCTATTCACGCTCTACACAAACTTTATTGTAATATGTCCTTCAATAAAGAAGTTCGTTCGAAAATTTACAGGATGAAATGATTGTAATTTCAGTAATAGCGAAAGAAAATATGAGGAACCAGTCATTTTGACGAATGGTGTCGCGCATTAATTAAGAATCTTTTTACTCTGTCACGCGTCTCCATTATTTTCTTAATTATTTCTTCTTCTAACGATCTGGTTCCGCAAATTCCAGGCAAGACAAAGGTGGTACATTCCGATGCGGGCTGCAGCAGGACGCTGCCAGTTGCATCGTCCTGGAACGGGCAGGACACGAATTGCAATAGCAACGCCAACGGCGCTGGTAACATAGTGAAGAGAGAACCTCTGACTTCGGTGCCGTGTCAAGTCGCCGAGGTATCGACCTCTCTTCACGCGACCACCACTTCGGTGAAAATCGAGCCAGTACCACCGAAATCAGAAAACGGTGAGTTTGTCTCTTCAAGCGTTTTGTAAATCGATAGCAACTCGTTCCTCTTTTCACTTGTCCACTTTAACGATTGGAGAGGGTCGATGCATTTTGGAGAACAATGATCTCACCAGAGAAAAATGAATAATATTTTATCGATCTCGTTGTACAGAGCAATTAGACTCACTATTCCATTCTTGAACGAAAACAAAATCTAAACGTAGAACTTGTCACTTCTCTTTCCTTCCATTGTTCAGTTCAATCATTGGGGTGGGTTCACACATTTTGGAGGACATAAATCGTGTAGAATTGTATGCGACACTAAGTAACATTTTAACAATCTCTTTGTACATTTGGACTTATGTAATATACAGAGTGGGGCATTCATCCTGGCCACCTGGAATATCTCGAAAACTAAATTCCGGAGAAAAAATGTTTCAAATAAAAAGTTTGTCAAGGAGGGGCTGATGCAGCAGTCATGTCCATTTGTAATTTTCATCATGTTTTCAAGGTCATTCCAAGGTCAACTTTATTTTTTCAAATGGAAACATGTATTTTTCATTACGGATCCTTAATCTACAGCTTGAAACAAATAACTTTTATTTTAAATGTTTTTTTCTTCGCCGATTATTTTGTATAATATTGACTTTAATAGGGAAAAATAATCTCAATTAAACGGAAAGGCAATTATTTTATTAATAATAATACAGGAGAATTGCAACTTAATTACAAGAAAATCAATTTAACAAGTATTCAGTAACATTCTAATGTTATTTGCATTGCATGCGAGAGAATGTGTAATCTTATTCCAAAGAAGAGACAGTAAAAAACTGGTGTATCTCTGCGCGTAATGAACAGGTTGTGTACGCTCAGCGTTGAACTTCTTTGCTAAGTTTTATCTAATTGTTTTGTCTGTTTCAATATTTAGCTATTATTTAATTATTCATTTAAATTACATGTTTATTTGATACTATCTTAATTGGGTATTAATTTCATTTATTATAAATAACATGATTTTCTCCTTTAAAACGACATTGTGTATTTTTTTTTGAAAATTCAATATTATACAAAATAATCGGCAGATAAATCTTATTTGTTTCAAGTCGTAGATTAAGGATCCGTAATAAAAATATATGTTTCCATTTGAAAAAATAAAGTTGACCTTGGAATGACCTTGAAAACATGATGAAAATAAAATATGGTTATGACTGCTGCATCAGCCCGTCTTTGACTTAAAATTTTTATTCAAAACATTTTTTCCTCCGAAATTCAGTTTTTGAGATATTCCAAGTGGCCAAAATAAATGCCCCACCCTGTATATTATACACGTGTTGTTGACGGAGAATAACTTTAAACGAAGAGCTTCCTGTTTTCTTTTTGTTCTACTGTTCAGTTCAATTATTGGAGAAGGTCGACGCAATTTTGAGGAAATAAATCGTGTAGAATTCTAAGCAAAACTAAATAACATTTTAACAATCTCTTTGTACATTTGGACTTACGTACTATATATAGGGTGTCTCAAAAATGTTGTAAATCCTTGAAATGGGCGGTTCCTAAAGTTGTCCAGGTCGGCCAATGGCAACGTCGCGCTCAGCGGGACCTGTAGTTTTAATCAATCCTCATAAATTAATCAAAAGCGATTGAACTGTAAACTGTTATCGCAGGAATGTTCCTGTTGAAAGGGGGAAAAGTCCTCTCGTAATAATGATAATTGAAACAACTTTCTAATCGCATTAATTATTAATTATTACGACTTCAGTGTGCCCTTAAAGTCTTCACAGCGGATAATAGCTAACGGCTTAAAACGTAAATCTTTAAATATCTCAATGTATGATGAAATGGACATATACCATTTTCAAAAACAACGTCTCATATTTAACACTAGGTTTACGGAGCACTAAAATTGATTATTTTACTTTGCTTTATAAAAATAATAAAATTGTATTTACTCAGATCTTCAGCGATTTTTATTGTAATATGTACACAAAAAAATAAATCATATTTAACACTAGGTTTACGGAGCACTAAAATTGATTATTTTACTTTGCTTTATAAAAATAATAAAATTGTATTTACTCAGATCTTCAGCGATTTTTATTGTAATATGTACACAAAAAAATAAATCTATTTAATAATTCCTCACGAATGCCTCCTTACACTCTTAATAATCGTAAATTAAAAATTTTTGTATCCGTCATTTTGACGGGCCCCGTAAATCTAGTGTTAAAAGAAACTAAACTTAAACGGAGAACACACGAAAAATTGTAGTTTCGCATTGAAATCGAGAGTTACAAGACCGCGTATGCTTAGAGCAGACCACGGAGAGTAAGATGGATAGTTTTGCATCGTAGTTGTTGGCAAACTTCGAAAGTTCAAGTGTACCCCGCTCCGGTGTATGATTCTGACGTCATTTGCCCTGAAGCGTTGCTCTCGGGGCAATCTAGAGCGCTCTCAGGGCAAAGAGCGCTTATTGCCCATGGCTGCTCTAGCCCGTAGCTGACACCGACTGCTGTGGCTCGCTTATGTCATGTCAACGGAATGGCGCTGCTATTTACTAAATGTTTCATTCTCTAAACTAGTACATAGTTCTTTATGCAGCGTATACTGGACATTTATGGCATTTATAAATTCACAGAATGTATGAGAAAATGATTACATTAACGAGAATTCGTGATACGTTCGTTTTAATACTGTCATAAAATGTGTCGGCGAAATTAGTTCTAATTTTTACAATGTCTGAAAATCGGAATTTACGTAAAAGTAGTCTATATAAACGAGTTTGCGTCGGAATAAAGTGTTTGAAAATGGGCACGCATCGCTCGAGTGATTTCCGAGCAATTAACTTGAAGCAATTAACGTTCACGCGTCGCGAACGATATTCATTAAATTATCTTTAGCTGCACGAGCGAAATTTTCAATTCAATCATTCCTTCTATTGTGACGTCGATTTTGTACACTGATTATATATGATTAAAAAATGTATCATTTCGGAACGAATATTGTCGGGTCCCCAATTTTTTGAGAAGGTCTCGGCAATATGCCTAAGGTGTCTATTAGCTAAGACGTCTCTGGACATATGTTATCGTAGCTTGGAGCTGCGCCAAAAGATGCAATTTAAGCACAATTATCTAGACATTTCTGAATAATACTTTAAAGACTGGCGAAGGGATTCAAAAATAAAACCTCGAGGACACAATAGCAGAAACAAATAGCAAATTTGCAAAACCGCATGAAACCAGGGTAACAAAAATATTTAACGAGCCCCAAATGTTACAATGATCGACTGTTACATATAGTTGTTCAATTTTCAGAATCGATAATTGAATGAAAAGGAGTAAAACGTTAATTAATTAAATGTTACGTAGTACCTTCTGTATTATGCGTAAGATATGCACATTTACTATTATTAGACAGCGGGTCTTTGTACAAAATAAAAATTTATTACCCGAATTGCGACAAACTGGAGCGAAAATATGAAATTTATATTCTTTCTTAATATGTTTAATAGGTTGAAAATAATGTAACAGTATTTTTAAATCCTTCTAATGTTTTTACAGTTTTTATTTACCTATTCTTGTTATGAATGCGTTTGTTTTCATGCATCTTGTCTTCTAATGAATCTAGTATATTATTTAAAATAATATAGATAATTGTAGAAAAGTATGTGGATTCGGAATCTGAGGACACACAGTGTTTCTCTAAACTAATGTGAATGAAAAATTAAGATGAATTAAAAATAGCATTTTTCACGGTTTGTTTGATAGAGTTCGGCAACAAGGTCTGTCTACTGCTCACTGTTTCTACTTATTATAAATACGAATATACGTGTAGGGTAAACTGTACTATTGCTGGCACTGCTTTAGTTATTGGCACTTTTGATTTAAACGGCAATTTTCGGCAAACGGCAATATTCTTATTTATATTTCAAAGCAACGTTGTAAGTTTTCATAACTGAGGTCCATATATAACTGTTAGCAACGCTGGAGGACATCCGGTAAGACCGACGGATGACCATAGTGCAATGTAATTAGTTTTGTTAAAATTTTCGTTACGATTAAGTATACTTTATCGCTTTATAACTTAATTTCGGACTGTACCGCATATGTAACAAGTGTGTATATGTTTAATTATAAATCAAATAGCCTTCTTAACGTTTACTTCTTACTGTTTACCAAATGTGCCAATAACTGTACTATTTGTCTTACGATTGTTATTCACTGAATATATTTCATAATAAAAGATTTATGGCTCGTAAAACTGTTTGATTTTGCTGAAAAATCTCTATTAGCTTATAATAATAGCAAGTTAAGTTAATTAACTATTTTTACTATGATTTTCGCTTAGGGTGCCAATCATTGTACAGTTTACTCTAACAGCAAAATTTTCAACACTGGTTTGTTCAGGAATGAAACTTCGCAAAAAATCACGTCAATCTACATTTTCAACTGAATTTTTCCAAATAAATTTGTCGCTCCTCGGATTACACCACCGGTTGAAAGATATTGGAGACCTAGATATTAACTCGTTGGATAACTACGTAATATCTATTTTCATCATACAGGATCATTTTCTCTTAGCACCTTTTCCACTGCGCGAAAACGTCGCGTTACTGTTAAATGATCAACCTATAACTGTCTGACAAGCTCATAAAGTAACCGCAGGCTTTTCGTCGAATAACATTAGCCTAATATTAGCCTTATGGTATAGCCTGTCATCAACGTCGAAATCATCACTTTCGAATCTCATAAACCAATGCCGATATGCACTAAATAAAATGTGGCGGTCACGAGCTTCAGAAATAGTCGTAGTCGGTTTTCCCGACGATATTCTTTAGTGTCGAGATGATCAAAATACTATGCATTTACTATAAATAATATATGCATTTTAACGACCTCCATTTTGTATGCGTATATTATCAAAATATGATAAAAGCACAGAAAGCTTCCACTTATTTGCCTTTACATTTATCAGTTCTGCTCACCGGTAGCTGATGTAATAAATATGACAACGTTTGTCTTAGTTTTGTTAATAAATGTAAATGTGCAAGAGTACCTGTTTTATGTTAGTGATATTTAGACTGCTGACCTTTATGCAAAATTAAAATTGTATGTATTAATTGCAAGACACAGGAGCTCTGTGGATAATTATTTCTCTTCTTAATTATTTTATTGAGCTTAAAATAATACCACGGAATTTTTTAATTATTTATATGTTATTTCTTTTTTTGTATTTGATGTATTCATTTTTGCTAAAAAAGTATAAAACTCGTAGATTTAGATTGCGGATCTTTATGCAAAATTAAAATTTTATGTATTAATTGCAAGACACAGGAGCTCTGTGGATAATTATTTCTCTTCTTCATTATTTTATTGAGCTTAAAATAATACCACGGAATTTTTTAATTATTTATATGTTATATGTTTTTTTTGTATTTGATATATTCATTTTTGTTAAAAATGCATAAAAATCGTAAGTTAAGACTGCGGATCTTTATGCAAAATTAAAATTGTATGTATTAATTGCAAGACCCAGGAGCTCTGTGGATAATTATTTCTCTTCTTAATAATTTTATTGAGCTGAAAATAACACAACGGTGTTTTTAAATTATTTATATGTTGTTTCTTTTTTTGTATTTGATGTATTCATTTTTGCTAAAAATGCATAAAAATCGTAAGTTAAGACTGCGGATCTTTATGCAAAATTAAAATTTTATGTATTAATCGCAAGGCACAGGAGCTTTGTGGATAATTATTTCTCTTCTTAATAATTTTAATAAGAAGCTAATACAACGGATTTTTAAATTCTACATATGTTTTAACTATTTTGTATCAGATCTACTCATTTTTGTTACAAATGCATAAAATCCACTGGTCAAATTAATTGCGAACACATTTCTCCCAATTGCATGTGTATACAATACAAATATTAACGTGTAACATCAGCTTTTAACCTATATTATCCAATATTTGTATTAAATATTTCGAATATTTTTGTGTGGATCATACCGTACCACAGCGCATAGATTTTTCGTAGTCACGCCATCGTTTTAGAGCACTGTGGGTCTACGGGAATTGTAGTTATTCAATTCGAACATCGATAATTGAAATTGAGACTCGGACAAACGATTTCTATGGTGGTGTGGCGTATTAGTGTCGTCGCGAAGGATTCGTGAACGTCGTTAGCGTTATCGATTATAGCAATTAAGGCGAGAATGCCTGAGGTGTGCTCGCGGCCGGGGATAATAGCTACTTTTTCAAAGGGGAATTTCGCAGCACGCGTAATTAAGCGATTTACATTTTAACGGGAGATCGAGTCTTTTGCACTTATCGAGGGGCGACGGTACTTCGATTTCTTCGAGCGGCGCACAGTGCGTCAGAAAGCCCATTTTCTGGATAAAATTACAAACATTGAAAAATGTAAATGCAATATGAAAATTTTTCCTACAAAAGTTATAGGATATAAAGAAGAGTATATGATGATTGTATTTATTTGATATTGTACTGCCCTTGAGAAGCTTCGTGGAGGTCACTTTTAAAATTTCATACACAAATCTATATTTTTGATTACGTATTCTTGCGAGCGACGTCAAGACAGTTTGAAAACACTAGAGAGATATTATTTTTGCATAAACTATTGTCGAGATATAACCGTTTAAAATTGACAAACTAAAATTAACGAACATAATGAAACGTATCATTCATGTTAAACAAATCTTGGATTAGACAACGAACTGTGAAGTTTAATTGTAAACATTTCTGAAATATTTCATAATCTGATACTTCTGGATGTCTTTATGAAGAGAAAAGGATTAAAATTAGGGGGGGGGGCAGCGTGGTGCAGTAAGGCTTGTTTAGGAACCTGTAATATTTAACTTTTTTAAGAACAGTTTAATTAAAGTTTCAATATTTTCCAATTTCGCGTTGTAATAAACGGGTCATTTGAAATCAATAAAATAAAAAATATAATAATTGTGTACACCAAACTATTGGTGCCAAAATAAAGAGTATACTTTAAATTATTGGATCCGTCGCAAGTTGTTGAACGTTTCGTTTTAGAATACTTTGTAGAAGGTCTTTCTTTCATGCGTTACGACAGGAGGAAAAGTGATGCTACAGGTTATGACGATAAATAAAATTCTTTTTACATTGTTGTTCAGTTATTTAGTTGTTTTGGTGATTGTTTATGAATAAATGGGGTTTTTTGTTAATGTATCCGTGTGAACCAAATTTTTTTTAATTATTTTTTATTTTTGCCCCCTGTGTGGCGACGCACAGTTTGACAATGGATAATGATTAAAAAATCAACTTTCGTGTTGGTATTTGAAATCTTTGTAGAAGGGTTCCTAGATATATCTATTACAAAGGTAAGTAATGATATTGAAAACAATAAACGAATATTAACTATGTCTGGGTATTTCAGTGATTGTTAAATTTGATAGAAAATAACAAATTTCGCTGTTTACTCGGAGGAAGTCGCAGTGGTATCACCATGGCTACGAGGATCGTTAAGGGTTAAATATACTCCGTTACTAAAATCCGAAGAATCTGTGGATCATTAATAACGCGAGGCAGGAGGCAGTCGTCGTTGACGTTAATTAGTAGGACGCCGTATATGAAATACAAGCTAATGCATATAGCCTTGGCTAAAAGTATTGAACACCCTATGAAGTATGAATTACTTTGAAATAATTTTGCATTGAAAGACAGTGAAATTGAAATGCGAAAACTCAGTGATTTCTTAGTCACTTTTTATCAATAGTTTTGTTGATAATGATTTCTTCTTGATTTTCATCTGGCTTTTTTTTTAGAAGCAATAGACGCATTGAATTAGTTCACTCTTAATTATCATTTCAATCCTTTCATCGTAGGTCAAATGCTTTTACATATTAATTCAAAATACAATATTCGAATGGTAAAATTCTTAGATGAAAAAGATTTCCATTTGCAGACTTCAGATTTCATTTGGACCAAATTAGTTAGCTTATTTAACATTATTTACTACATTTGTTAATACTAAAATTATTGTGCCACTCACAATGACTTGTTTCAAAGTCGAATTAAACATAGATTTGGTAGTTTTCTAAAATAAGAGAAACCAGTGAATAGAGTATAATAAAATCAAAATTGTATGGACTGTTTTATAAATTGTTTATCTTTCTGGACACCCACTCAAATAGTGACAAAGAGGTTAAGGAAAACTATTCAACTTGAAATCACTAACACTACAGAAAGATGGCTTTAGAAACAAACACAGAACGTACCTACTTAGACTATCAATCGAGTTGTTTTATGACTCACTGTAAATCTTGTCGAACGTTTTAAAATTCCTTTGAACATGTCCGACAGAAGATAATGAACTGAAGAAAATTTCCATAGGTGCAGTATTCGCAGTAGCTTGCGATAATAAAAATATCCAATACTTTTTACCAAGATTGCGTATGCACAAGAAATTCATTACGAGACGTCTCCTAGAACATTGAGAAACACAATAGTCATATAGACAATTTTTCTCTCTTTGAATAATTTTAGTAAATTGAAAATAATATATTAATATTCTTAAATTCTACGTAAATTTTCTACTGTTTTAAATTACACCAGCTCGCTTTCACCATAAATGAAAGAAATCCGCTGTCTAGTAATCGCTAGACTGTGGATCTTTATGCAAAAATAAAAATTTTCTATAGCTCTTGCAAGAAACAGTAGCCACATAGAAGATTCGTTTCTTCTTCAATAATCCTAATAAATTGAAAATAATATATTTATATTCTTACATTCTTTTCATATTTCTAATGTTTCAAATTATACCAGCTCGTTTTCGTCATAAATGCATAAAGATCTTTAGGCAAAGTAAATTGGAAATAATATATTCATATTCTTAAATTCCTCTAATCTTACTATTGTTTTAAATTACACCAGCTCGTTTTCGTCATACATGAATAAAATCCGCAGTCTAGTAATCGCTAGACTGTCTATCTTTATGTAAAAATATAAATTTTCTATAGCTGTTGCAAGAAACAGTAGCCATATATTTAGAAAATTCGTTCCTTCTTCAATAATCCTAGTAAATTGAAAATAATATATTAATATTCTTAGATTCTTTTAATCTTTCTATTGTTGTAAATTATACCTGCTCGTTTTCCTCATAAATGAATAAAATCCACAGTCTAGTAATCGCTAGACTGTGGATCTTTATGTAAAAATATAAATTTTCTATAGCTGTTGCAAGAAACAGTAGCCAAATAGAATTTTTTTTAGTTTCTTCTTCAATAATCCTAGTAAATTCAAAATAATATATTCATATTCTTAAATTCTTTTAATATTTCTATTGTTTTAAATTGCACCATCTCGATTTCGTCATAAATGAATGAAATCCGCAGTCTAGTAATCGCTATGATATGGATCTTTATGCAAAAATATAAATTTTCTACAGCTGTTACAAGAAGCAGTAGCAATATAGAAGATTTGTTTCTTCTTCAATAATCCTACTAAATTGAAAAAAATTTATTCATATTCGTAAATTCTTTTAATATTTCTATTGTTTTAAATTACACGAGCTCGTTGTCGTCATAAATACATAAAGATCATCAGGCAAAGTGAATAGAAACTAATATATTCATATTCTTAAATTCTTTTAATATTTCTATTGTTTTAAATTACACGAGCTCGTTTTCGTCATAAATGCGTAAAGATCTTCAAGCAAAGTAAATATTTTCTACAGTTGTTGCAAGAAACAGAAGCCACCTTGTAATTTCTTTGCTCCTTAATTTTCCCAGCTCGAAAGTAATATATCGATCTGCTCTTCAATTTTTGTCGTAAACGCATGAAGTTCTGCAGCCTACGAATCACTAATTAAACTAGAAACGACTGCATAAGTATTTACCACTGGCGGCAATCTAGAGCCTCCGAGAGAAACGCGTGTATACAGCCGTCAAAGCGTTAAGTGTGAAAGTTCGTAGCGATCAACGTTACGCGAAAATTATAAAATCCCCGCGAATACGTCTGAGGGTGCAAAGAACCGGCAGTGGTGGGGTAGGAGGAGCTGGTGGTAGGGAGGGAGGGAGGGATGATGGCAAAACGATAAAAGGCGAAAAAGGAATTAAGGAAGTAAGAAAAGGGGGCACCTATATGTCGACTATACCAACACGCGTAAATGGGGTAGGGGAATCAGATGGGGAAAAAAAGCAAATCGCGGTTGGTAGTGGGGGTCGGGGGAGGGGGAAACGAGGAGAAGGAACGAGGAGGAGGGGGGTGGGATGAAAGGGTGGGAAAGAGAAAGAGAAACGAGCTCGTTAAGTAGGAGGTGCGTGGCACGCATGGCGACGCAAACACAAGGCGTGGCTCGAAAGAGTCTCGACCCTATGTCTATCCCTGGCACACCGAAGTGTGCTCGGCCACTTGCACATTCGCGAATGGCATGATCGCCACTCTACGCTTATCCGCGAGCGGGGTTACGTCATTCGAATCCAGCGGCAAATGACGCCGAGTAAAAGGCGAAAGAACGAGACTCGACTTGTGGTGACTCGTATAGCGGTTGAGATTTTTGATTTGTTAACACTAGAAAGACTGAAACTTAGTATATACCTATATTGCCCAAAAGCAGTCAAAATGACTGCATTGTGAAAGAATAACTAATGTGTAAAGAAATTTGTTTAAAATTAATTTTTAATATTTTTTATATTATTTACAGTTATATAACAAGTTATTAGTAAATATTAACAAGAAAAAAAATTTACTTCACTTGGAAAAAAAAATAATTTATGCATTATTATTTGTACTTTTTATGCAAATGAAAGTGGAAATCTTTTTATGTGTACATCTTCCGCAAACATAATTTTGACATTTTTCACATATATTATTTGTTTTGTTGTTGTGGCAAAGTCGTACTTGACAAATTTTGCGTTTGTTAGAATGGGTTGCATTTGATGATGTTGCAGTTGATCTTTGTGGGTCTTCATGGGTCTGATTCTATATCGGAGCACTCTTCACTTATGTTCGTTAGCTTTTCCAATAACTCACTTCTATTCGACATTTCTTTTATTCGATATTTCTTTTCTTTTATGAATTTAGGGCGCAACAGAAATATAATAAACAACTTGTTAGAACAAGTATCACTGCATAAAGATTCGAATAATAAGTACTACTTTAGCTTATTGAGCAACTTATCCAGTATGCGCCCAAATCGACAATTTATCATGTACTTGTATGTTATCATGTGACGATAATCGAAAAAAAATGGAAAGTGTTATTTCAATACAGAGCCGAACTGGTCATATAAGAAATTTACTCAATTCAATAATAAGAGTCATTTGATTATTTAAAATTTCCCAAGCAGTCAAAATGACTGCTTTCTGACAATATAGGTATAACACATATATTGTATATATATATATATATATATATATATATATATATGTATATATATATATATATATATATATATATATGTATATATATACCGGAAATGAAGGAGGGTGGGGGGTAATTACAATTATTAATAAACGCATTTATATGTTGTACAAAGTGTCACAAAATTCTAAGAAATTGTGTTATTATATACATAATTGCTTTTCTAATTGAAATTAAAAAGCAGTCAAAATGACTTCCTTGGGCAATATAGTGTTAAGAAAGTCGCTTGCAGATCTACTATGGGGATGCCGTGGTTTGATTTGAACAACGTGTATTTCATGTATTGTGTCAATTAAATAAACTAACATTTATTGAAAGGGTTGTCACATTCATTCTCGCAATACATACCTAACCAACACAAAGGGTTAAATCAGAATATATTCCTTCTTTTAATAATGTTAGCATGTCGAAGACAATACAGCAATAATTCATAAATTCATGTAATGTCTACACAGTTTCCTGCACATTTTTGTTATACATAAAACCTACGCTCTAGTTATTTTATTAAGCTGCCGATCCCCTATTAATTATGTAGCTCATCTCACGAATCGTCTAACGAATCATCCAGATTCGCGTGTATCATTGATCGGGAGGCACAATTAGGTTTGCTGCCCTTGCAAAATGAATGTGCCTGTCAGGGATGTATACATATAGTGAACCACGAAAATATTTGAACGGTTTCAATTGAAATGTTTGAGGTTTTAAAAAATGTACTTACATCACGAATTCCATAATGCGTTCATTCCTATCTTGTAAGTGTCATGATTATACATGCAACCTTTAAAGACGATACACTAATGTCAACAATAGTTGTCAAATATATCTTGGACACTTACGAGTTATTACTGGATTAGACGCATTATGGAATTCGTAATATAAGTACATTTTTTTAGCCCTAAACCTACCACTGCCGTCTAAATAAACCGTTTCAGATTTTTTATTTCACAATTTTTGAAATTATCACGATGCTTCCACTAGAAATGATTATACTCGCCGCTTTATTAAAGTATGCACATAAAAGTCGCACAAAATCTAAATAAATTTAATCGTGCCATTTTTATAAGGGTGGGTCCAATAAGAGTGTCGTCTAAGCCAAATCCGTTCATCATTTTCGTAACTTAACACTTTATCTACCGGAAGTCTATTAACAGACTTCTCAATAATTCTACTGCACTAAAAGAAAGCTTAAAAATCTTTTTCTACGTAATAGTTAGATTACGTTACTGAGGATGACGTGGTGGTTCATGGTTGGAATTGTTATTGCTGTTCAAAGATACATGAAAATAGATCTTGACTTTAAAAAATTATGAAATAATTTTTTCCGCTAAACTTTATAATCAATTTGCAGTATAATTTATTAAATAAACTGAATTTTATTAGGATCCAATTTAATTGCTCTAGTAGTCGGCAATCTTAAACGTTTTTATTATTATTAATATACTGTTTTATAAATATGAAGCTGCACGTTAAAACTGAGGAATAGGTAGATGATTGTGTTCGTTCATATATTTGAGTCTGTTAGTAGTTATTTATTTTTAGCAATTTGTTGTTAGCAAGGTTGATTATTGGGTAGGTGCTGAAATAAATCACATTTACCCTACGAGGTGTGAGGATGTTACAAAACTTATTGCTATGCTAAACTTTGTCTTTTCTATTCTTGGGAAACAATAATCCTCCTCAAACAGGGTGGAATCAATATTTTATTAAATCTAGAAACCTGTTGTCATTCAAATCTCTTAGTATAGTTTTTATCTCTGACACGTGAGACATATCAATTTTTAAGCGCTTCCAGTATGCTTTAGAATTCACTGAACATTTTATGTGTTTTTCTTTCATCGGCGAACTTCCAGATTGAAAAGTTGAAAACCACCCTGTAAAGTTAGGGTTGGGTTCAGAGCATGATCCATTTCAATGATTATCTCTGATGCTATCAGGCTCAGACGAAAATTTCAACATGCAATGTATACGTCACTGAATAACGAATGTTCCAGTACAAACAGATTCTCCGATAAATAAGTTCTTTAAAAAATGTATTAAGAATGAATGAATTTTTACCCTAGCTGATCCTCTTCGGTTATATTCAGTCTTCTGATCGTCATGCAATTTTTGTGTGTACAAAGTTCTTTCAAAAATGTATCAAGAATGAATGAATTTTTACCCCAGCTGATCCTCTTCGGTTATATTCAGACTTCTGATCCTCATGCAATTTTTGTGTGTACAAAATTGTTAAAAATAATAGGCCTGTCTATTAATAAGACTTGCTTAATATGTTCATAATTGCAAAGTCTATCAGACAAAAGGTTTTCTGTATTTCATCTATTCATTTTTGCTAAAAATGCATAAAACTTACACATTTAAACTGCAGATCATTATGCAAAATTAAAATTGTATGTATTAATTGCAACACACGGGATCTCTATGGATAATTATTTCTCTTCTTAATAATTTTATTGAGAAGCTAATACAACGGATTTTTAAATTCAAAGTTCTTTAAAAAATATATTAAGAATGAATGAATTTTTACCCCACCTGATCCTCTTCGGTTATATTCAGACTTCTGATCCTCATACAATTTTTGTGTGTACAAAATTGTTAAAAATACGGAAAATTAAAAATAAGGAAGTCTGTCTATTAATAAGACTTGCTTAATATGTTCATAATTGCGAAGTCTATCAGACGAAAGGTTAATGAGTTAAACAAAGCAGATTTCTTGTGGGCGTGGACTGGTTTTTACTAAAACAGAGACGCTACACCAAACAAATTTATGAATCCCTGATCTAACTCCAGCAAACGAATGACCCGGCAGCGGAACAACATACGAAGGTTAATATAAAAGTATCCACGAGCTAGGAACGGAACGGCGCGATTCTAATTGCAGCCAGCTGTGCCCAGAAGGTACAGAAAACTCAAAGGAAGCCGGTCTTCTTTGATCTCGTTCATCGAAACCTATCCGTAATTCTTAGAGCGTCTTCCAACGTCATCCGACTCGGCTGCCGGAAGTGCGCACACGTTCGCCACAGGTCTGCGGTACAGTTTTCCATAGATGACGCGGAAAAAGCGAGGAATTCGAATCGCGAACAGTGAAGCAACCCTAATAATGGGGCTTGAAATTTATGTGCATCCATATCTGTCTTTCAGGAATCGTGGTGTCGAATGCAGGAGCCGGTGGCGTGCCAGTCGGGATCGCAGTCGGCAGACAGAGATTGCAGCACCAAGAAACCTCGACTTCGATCCGCAATGTGTCCTTGAGTCATCACACCTCGCATCATGCGAGCTATCATCACTTTCAGCCCGACAATCTCGGTGAGTCTCTGACACTTTTATTGTTCCAACTGCGATCGAATAGCAGTTTCATACGACAGCGAAACATGCACACCATTTCTATTTTAATTCTCCTAATTATCTAGGAAATCTCTATTAACCCTTAGCGGACGGGAATTATTTTTGGCATACTTTTTGATGGGTCGAATATATTTTCCTTGCGAAAAATATTGTGTACTGGAGAGTTAAGTATATGGATTAAATGAAAGAAAACCTGTTGTGTTCAGTACAAATTTGTTTGATACTCTTTGAGAGTAGTAATTTCTTTAAATATTATTCGCAGTCGTAGAACGGTCAAAAAGCTTGGGCGACTGTCAGCAGACACGCGTCTGCAAAGGGTTAATACTGGATTATTAGGGTATTTTATGAAAATTGCAAGGATATATTTATTTAGAGTTTCAGAAATGACTCTATGCACTCTTTCCAAATTGAGTAGCTTTTTAAAAAGTGAACCAAATAAGAACTTACAAGGATTAGTTCATAGCGTGATGTGTAAACAAAATTTTCAGAAAATTTCAATTCTAAGGAATTACGAAAAAATAGTTAAAAAATGACCTTTCAAAGAGGGTTTGGGATGGTTTTAGAATATAAAAGATTGCCAACAATGTTGTAAATAAAAAGAACAGAAAGAAAGTGACCGCGATTTTTGAAACTCATCTCTTTTTAACATCCCTCTAGGTAGGTATCTATTTAGCATCACCTAGAAAATGAGCCAATAGCGCAAAGTTGACCAAAAAATTCTTTCATTATCTTGAAGAATATGTTAATAAATCCGAAGAAGATTTTCGCCATATGTCGTAATCCCTTCTTTTAAAAAATTAATAAAGATCATCAACTTCTTTAATATTTTGAACGAAAAGTCCTTCCAATTGCAGCCACTTTTTGATGAAAGAAAGAAACACTAATAAAATGTTCGTATTATGAATTTTCACGCATATTACACTTTAAGAACATAATTAAGAATCTGTCAAAAATTAAGCTGTATCTTCCAGCTATTCGTCTTGAAGTAATTGTGATCGTATTTGTGTAATTATTATTTATCTTGTAGTTGAGAGTGTTCGCGACGATAAAATGTTTGCTTCATAGTTTCGGGCCTGTCAAAAATGGAGCTGCATCATCTGTGTAACTATAAAGTCTTCAATTTGTTCCGAAGTGATTAATAAAGGATCGCATTGCTGTATAATCATTTATATTGTAGTATTTCGCGAAAGTGTTCCCGAATGTTTGCGAGTCCCGTCGACGTTGTCCAATCGCTGCGTGGAATATCGATAATTTTTCGCACGACCGACACGCGATACAGATCAGTCAGCCAACAATGAAATACATACGCTCCTGGTAGGATGAGAGAATCGCTCGGTGAATTGTCGGAACGCGAATAATACATCGCTTGAATCGCGGCTAGATGCATGTTCGTATTATCTGCTTTCTTTGGAGTAGAAGTATTTCTATTGGAAGCAGATAATATCTGTGTGGAAGGGGTAGGCGGACAACAGATTCTGGAAGAGTTCTGGTAGGGAATTCTGGCTCTAACATTTATACACATGTACTGACACCGAAGATTGTCAGAGAACAATTTTGTGGAGTAGGTACTTTAGTAGATATCAAATTGTGACATAATTTTAGTCTGGGTTTAGCAAATAAATTAAATGTGGCGCTAGAAGAAAGAAATTTAAATAGTTTAATTCTTCCAAATAAAACTTCAACATTAACAACTTCAAAATTTCAACATTAATTTAGTCCTTAGCACTCGAATGGCGACTCTGAGGCGCCACTAGAAATTGATCCACACTTGTTCAGAATATTGTTTACTTGATTAAATTTGTTTATATGTAATAAATTACCAAACATGAGGTACTATATCAGTTTCTTACGCATATAATGAAAATAAATTATGTACAATAGAAATATTCTAGGTTAGAAGAAATGTTTGGTTCTTTAGTTGGAAAAGCTCCGAGTACAAAGGGTTAAACAAAGCGGAATTTTCAAATTGATATTTTTAGCATCGCTTTACAAAGACGTCGCGTAAGGAGAAACAAGTTTCCGTTGATCTTTGATCAGGCGCAAGGAACTTGACAATTTTATCGTATTTTTATGTAGTAAAATAAATTCGAACTACTGGGTAGGTATCAAAATGAGGCACACTTACTCTACAGCGTTAACCCTTAGCACTCGAATGGCGACTCTGAGGCGCCACTACAAATTGATCCACCATTGCTCAGAATATTGTTTACATGATTAAATTTGTTTATATGTAATAAATTACCAAACACTTAAGTATTGTATGAGGTACTATATCAGTTTCTTACGCAAATAATGAAAATAAATTATGTACAATGGAAATATTCTAGGTTAGAAGAAATGTTTGGTTTTTTAGTTGAAATAGCTCCGAGTGCAAAGGGTTAAACGAAGCGGAATTTTCAAATTGATTTTTTTAGCATCGCTTTGCAAAGACGCCGTGTAAAGAGAAAGAAGTTTCCGTTGATCCTTGATCAGGCGCAAGTAACTTGAAACGTTTGTCGTGTTTTTATGTAGTTAAATTAATTCGAACTACTGGGTAGGTATCAACATGAGCCACACTTACTCTACAGCGTTAACTGTTTGGGGCACGTTGGGATTAAAAGTGTCCCACGTTTTTGATGCACCGTAATGCATGGTGGGACATTTTTAGTCCCACCTCTAAATATTACAATAGCTGCATGCGCATAGGTATATATTCCGTCTTATTTACGCAAAGCAGTTGGTAATATCTTCAACAAATGTTACAAATGCATTCACTTGTGTGGGCAACATTCAACATGCCAATACAGGTTCATCAATTGTTGCAAGCGGAAGGTTTATTGCGAAAATCTTTTTTTCCTAGTTTTATGTGAAAAATCGTAGAAGTAAGTTAATTATTATAAAAATTAGTTCTATATAAGCAAGTGAAGAGTTTTATAATAAAAACTAAAGCTTAAATTTGTTTGTAAATGATGAAAGTATGGTGGGATTTTATATGTTGCACCATGCAACTTGGGGAGTAATACAAAAAAACATATTTTTATTTATTCTTTATGTTTTAATATTCTTAAAGGTCAATGTGCCGAAGGATTTATTAGTCAAACATTAATAGACAATAACGTACCAACTGAATCTAACAATAAGTCATTATCAATCCAAATTAGCAAACACAAACGTAACGTTTCATTAGAAATAAGAAGACAAGATTCAAAACATCTAACAGAACGTTCGTCTCGTAAACAATGTGTGCTTTGTAGTACAAAAAAAGGAAGTTCGAACACTATGGTCTTGTACTGAGTGCAAAGTGCCTCTGTGCTTAGGGAAAAGGAAGTGCTTTAATAAGTACCATTCATGAACCTATGTGGCATGGTGGAACTATTTAAGTCCCACCCTATAACAACAAATTTAATTAAACTATTACTATTTTTTTATGTTTTTACATTATGTGATACCTTTATTAATAAAAATATGCCAATTTTGTTTCATTTAAAACGCAATAAAATTTCTATGCTACATGGGCCTATTTTATTATCTGGAATCCTGTGCCGCAAAGAGTTAACCCTTAGCAATCGAATGGCGACTCTGAGGCGCCACTACAAATTGTTCCACCATTATTCAGAATATTGTTTACTTGATTAAATTTGTTTATATGTAATAAATTACCAAAAATATAAATATTGTATGAGGTACTATATCAGTTTCTTACGCATATAATGAAAATAAATTATGTACAATAGAAATATTCTAGGTTAGAAGAAATGTTTAGTTCTTTAGTTGGAATAGCTCCGAGTGCAAAGAGTTAATTTCTTTGAGTGTTCTGACGTATTCGCCAGAAAACGCGTCCGACACAGGTTGCCATAGCCACCATAAAGGTGACTGGTTTGTCGGAGGCGGAGGAAGGGAGCGAACCTCCGCCGATTGCTTGTTCCAGGCAGAATGGTGACGCGCAATTTGTATACAAATTGAACCTGTTGTTAGGTTCAAGCACGGCCATGGCGGTAGGCGGTGCGACCCTGGTGCATTGCGGAGGACCTGGAGGGGAGGACCGTCCGGCCCACCTAGCCATTCCTTCGGGAGCCTTAGCACCCTCTTTGAACGCCACTCTCGGCTCGAGCCTGAATTCCAGCCTAAATTCCACGCTGGGCAGCATTGGCGCCGCGGCGAGCGCAGCAACCGCGGCCGCGGCCGCAGCCGCTGCCGCATGGCCGCCTACCTTATGGCAGTACCCCGCGGCGGCCGCGGCCGCTGCAGCTGCAGCTGCAGGTGAGTCCCACTCCCGGCTCACTAGTCTACTCTTTCCTTCTTTTCTTTCCTTCTGACAAATTGTCTCTTCGAAGCGGAACTAGGAAATTATAATTCGAGGAAGTGCTATGTAAGGAGCAATCTTTTTATCGTCCAGTTCTAATAGTACAGTTGAAAGGATATTTATCAGCACGGACACAGAACGGTTCCGTTTAGTGTAGTCATACTTTTATAATAATTTTTTCGTTTAATTTCCGATACGTGTCTGTGCTGATACGATCGGATAGTAGAGTAAGTTTAATGTTTCATAAGAAATCGTGCTGTGCGAGAAATATTTTCATGTGAACTTTTATTTACTATATGTTATCAAATAGAACAGTTTTTTTACGAATTTTATTGTAGAACGCGTTGTATGAAAAGAATAGATGCTGCATCTTTAATGGGCTACACGAATTCGCGTTGTGCGGGAGTCTACTGTATTATTATTAGACTGTGGATCTTCATGCAAAATGAAAATTTTCCATCCGGCATGCAACAAATTGGAGCGAACTAAGAATTCATTTCCTTTCGTAACATGTTTAACACTAAACCAACCAAGCATAAAACATTAAAAAATAAAACGCCTTAAAGAAGTGAAAATATTGAATTTCTTTAAACTTTGTACGGTTTCCATTACAATATGAGCTTAAGTCAAGAAGTCAATTCAGTCATTTCCTATGAAATCGTTTTTGGAATTTAAATAATTGTAAAATATAATACCGGTTATTTTGACCGTGGTAGGTTTAGTGTTAATAGGATGGAAAAAATATAACAGCATTTTGAAATTCTTCTAATGTTTTCACTGTTTAAAGTTACAGCTACTCGTTTTTATCATAAATGCGGAAAATCCGCAGCCGAATTACAATAAGTATTTATAATGTACCATTGAAGTTCGTATAGAAATAGGTGCTATGGAGGAGACCATTTGTTAGCGTCCATTTCTAATTATTCGAGTGAAACACACACCAATCTATCAGAAATTGTTACAAGTGCCGTTGAATAGGAGTCGGCTGACGCGTCTGACAGTGGCCGACTAATTCTACTTCTTGCGAACGCTAGAACCAGAGTCGGATTAAGACTTTCAGAGGCCCTAAGCACTTGAAAGATTTTAAGGACTTTTTATATAGAAAGTGCCATTTAGGCATTTATGATGATTTGTCTAGGGAGAGTTTTTAACAAAAATTAGAGTTTTGCTCGTTTGATACTGATTTTCATCTTTCCGCTATTCTTTCGTTCTTCGAAACTGCTGTGTAAGACATGTAAAATCAGGACATTTCTATGGTGTTCCACTTCTCCCGCTGCCCTAAGCACGTACTTACTGAGAAGGACACGCAAATCCGTCGAAAAAATGTTACTCGTTTTTTTTTTATTATTTTTACATATAGAATCAGTTCAACCGCGCTTGTACCATCCGCCTTGAGGCACACTGTACTTTCTGCAATAGTTAATAGAAGTTTCCATTCCATATCGTCAATTTATATTTGATTTTATACAAGCTTCAAGTTACACGTTATACTAAAATTATTAAACAATGAAGAAATTCCTAACTGGACCCTGTATCTTGCAACAAATCCAAACAATTTGTCCTTTGCATAAAGATTGTCAGTATATTCATAACTGTTTTAATTGGAACCTCTATTTTCGGATCTGTTTCAAGCTGATAATGTTGCCCATTATACTAAAATTATTAATGAAAAAAGAAATACTGAGTGGACCCTGTTTCTTGCAACAAATCCAAACAATTTGTCCTTTGCATAAAGATTGTCAGTATATTCATAACTGTTTTAATTGGAACCTCTATTTTCGGATCTGTTTCAAGCTGATAATGTTGCCCATTATACTAAAATTATTAATGAAAAAAGAAATACTGAGTGGACCCTGTTTCTTGCAACAAATCCAAACAATTTGTCCTTTGCATAAAGATTGTCAGTATATTCATAACTGTTTTAATTGGAACCTCTATTTTCGGATCTGTTTCAAGCTGATAATGTTGCCCATTATACTAAAATTATTAATGAAAAAAGAAATACTGAGTGGACCCTGTTTCTTGCAACAAATCCAAACAATTTGTCCTTTGCATAAAGATTGTCAGTATATTCATAACTGTTTTAATTGGAACCTCTATTTTCGGATCTGTTTCAAGCTGATAATGTTGCCCATTATACTAAAATTATTAATGAAAAAAGAAATACTGAGTGGACCCTGTTTCTTGCAACAAATCCAAACAATTTGTCCTTTGCATAAAGATTGTCAGTATATTCATAACTGTTTTAATTGGAACCTCTATTTTCGGATCTGCTCAAGCCGATAATGTTATACATCATACTAAAATTATTAATGAAAAAAGAAATACTGAGTGGACCCTGTTTCTTGCAACAAATCCAAACAATTTGTCCTTTGCATAAAGATTGTCAGTATATTCATAACTGTTTTAATTGGAACCTCTATTTTCGGATCTGTTTCAAGCTGATAATGTTGCCCATTATACTAAAATTATTAATGAAAAAAAAAATACTGAGTGGACCCTGTTTCTTGCAACAAATCCAAAGAATTTGTGCTGGGCATAAAGGTCGTCAGTGTATTCATAACTGTTTTAATCGGAATCTCTATTTTCGGATCTGCTCAAGCCGATAATGTTACACATCATACTAAAATTATTAATGAAAAAAGAAATACTGAGTGGACCCTGTTTCTTGCAACAAATCCAAACAATTTGTGCTTTGCATAAAGATTGTAAGATTATTCATAACTGTTTTAATTGCAACCTCTATTTTCGGATCTGTTGCAAGCTGATAATGTTGCCCATTATACTAAAATTATTAAAGAAAAAAAAATACTGAGTGGACCCTGTATCTTGCAACAAATCCACAAAATTTGTGCTTTGCATAAATATTGTCAGATTATTCATAACTGTTTTAATTGGAACCTCTATTTTCGGATCTGTTTCAAGCCGATAATGTTACACATTATACTAAAATTATTAATGAAAAAAGAAATACTGAGTGGACCCTGTTTCTTGCAACAAATGCAAACAATTTGTGTTTTACATAAAGATTGTCAGTATATTCATAACTGTTTTAATTGGAACCTCTATTTTCGGATCTGCTCAAGCCGATAATGTTGCACATTATACTAAAATTATTAATGAAAAAAGAAATACTGAGTGGACCCTGTATCTTGCAACAAATCCAAACAATTTGTGCTCTGCATAAAGATCGTCTGTGTATTCATAACTGTTTTAATTGGAACCTGTATACAACAGTTTTGAACAGTTATTTTCGAAGCCGTTCCAAGCCCAGCTTCGGAATTGCAAATCTGCGTTCAATAAATTTTACCCTTCCGCGTGCTTTCACCATATGGCGGGCCGGTTTAGGAAAACTGATTTCCCTCTAACGGTCCCACGAACGTTATATGTCACGGACACTCCATGTGTAGCTAATAAAATTCCACCACTCCTTAACCTTCTAGCAGACCCGCCGTTAGATCGCTATATGTACCACACAGCTTGCTCAGGTTTTCTCGAAGGACGCTTATCAATATCCCGGTTACTCGTTTTCTGTGATTAATATTTAATTGCGTACTGGTTGCACGTCTATTTACGTTCGATTAATTTTATGCAGCTTTGTGCACGCTGTTGTAGCTTGTTTTGTAATACACATAATCATTCTCTATGATTCTCATTCACATAATCAGCCTCTAAATACTGCGAAACTTCTTTAAAATATGGTACTATGAATAGTACCTTGTTTATTTATAAACGTTCTCTTATATCACATTGCAAGTATAGATTGACTTTTATTTTTTGCTATAAATCTGTGATTTTTAAAAAGTAAGAGTACATTATCAATAAACATCAGGAATCATAAATGATAATAAATCATAATAATAACAATCGTTGGGGGTTGAAGTTAATCGTAAATCAAAAATGTATGAAACATTATTTGATAATCTACTGTGTAGCTATTTTTGAAGAGCATAAAAGGATTGATCAACTATAATTTAAACCTATAATTAAACCTTACATATAAACCTGTTATTTACAATAAGAACAGAAACTGCAAGAATAGAGGAACTGCTACGAAGTTAACAATACAATTTTTGAAAGATTCAGATAGGTACATAGAAAAGTGATAAATTATACTGAATTGTTTCTCTGGAGTTATAGATCTGTTTTTAATCAGATTTGTTTTCTTTTTTTGAGAGTATTAATTATAACACAATTTTGTTCAGAATAAATTCCTTTAAATTCTTAAATTAATGCACTCACGAATACTATCCGCGTGTTACAATTGCATCAATCCTGAAAATAAAAGTCTTAAAAATTAATTATAAAATATTGCTGAAAAATTAAAATTTGTGCTCGTAAAAGATTTTTAATATTAATTTTCTCTAAAACCGAGTCTCAAACAAAAAAGCTCAAAATGATTTTTAATACGCGAGCGTATATTAAACGCATGAAATCGGGGATGAAAACCATACCTTCTACATCATAATTTTATTATTTGAAATGTTTCGACACTTGCAACATATAGATATACACTTGTTGCAGACTCATCAAAAACGGGCCATTTTTAAAAAAATCTTACACCGTTTAATAATCCCGATCGAAACACAATTATAATTTACGCGGTTTTGCCTTCAATTGTAATTTACTATAACATTTTTCAAACTTATTTCCGTGTATTCCTATGCAACGAACAAGTTTGTAATCTACATTCCGCAATGTCCGACATCACAAAGAAGAATTAGCGGAGGAACATTATTCTCGTTCACAGACTGCATTTAGAAAATTTAATATTTATTGCGAAAGCACAGTGCTCTGTACAGTTCTCTGCATTATACAGCGAAATCTGTGGCGGCCATGCGTGGTCGAATAAATCATTTCGGTAATCCGATATTTATTTGCGAGCCTGTGACCGCCATTTAGTTAATCCGAGCGGATCTTTTTGCTCGGGATGTTGGTTCATTTGTCCAATACGTTGCGAATACTGAAAACATATTCCCCAAAAAATCGCTAGCATTCGTTTCGCTTGTTCGAGCCATCGAGCGCGAGCTTTTTCAACGGCTTCGTAAATTATTGCCGCTCGTTCAGTTGTAACAACCGAATCACTGGTAAATATACATAATTGACGCCTCATTAATGTGCTCGCTATAGAAATTACAGCCGATTCCGGTACAGCGTTTTATATAAGCTTATTATCATTCTGGGTACATCGCAGTAAATGCAATCAATGAAACTGTTTCCTTTAACATGTTGACCGTCCACTAAACAGTCACAAAAATCACACAAAATCAAACCCATCTATTTAAAAAAAAACGAAAGCTGAGAAGTTTAGTTTCTCATAACTCTTCCATTTCACAAATCGGAAATCTACCAATGTAAAAATTAATTTTCAAATTTGTACAAATAATTCCGTCATATATGGGCTACATGGCGATTAAACTGTTAAAACAGAATTATATTTTGAAAATGAGTTCAAACCACTTGATGGTACACGGTGTATAGAAAAATTTGTTAAAACATTGCACTTGATCGAGATAACAAATAGAAAAGTGAGGAAGAATTAATAAGAAAGCAGTGAGAAAATAGTGAAGACCGTTTTTCAGAATATTTTTACTTGTACCTTCAATGAAAAATGAAGAAATACGTTTTAACACGTTGGCTATTTGTAGAAATTAAAAAATTAAATTTTCTCACTAATTCGCTGTACCAAATTTGGATGGCGCGTGCAAAATGCGAGGACGGTGTAATTATACATCTTAAGTTTTCAATTTGTATTTCATTAAATAAATGACTTTGATTTTATCGAATTTTTGAGGTTGCTGGGTTGACAGTCAAACTGTTGAAGATTTGTTTTAAAAATGATATCATAATTTTAAAAATGTTGTTCTCAGTTAACCTTTAGCACTCGAATGGTGACTCTGAGGCGCCACTAAAAATTGCTACACCAATATTCAAAATATTGTTTATATTATAAAATTTGGTCTTATTTAATAAATCAGTAAACATTCATGTACTGTACGAGGTATTATATGCAGTTTCATATGCGGAACATGAAAACAATGTTTGATTTTTTTAATTAAAATAACTCCGAGTGTAAAGGGTTAAAGAATGTCGGAATTTTAATTATAATTATTATCTTATAGTGGTTTACATCACGAATTACTATTTAAGTATTTACTGCCATCAATACGCTAGCACTTAGTAGAATATTTGCATTAATTTTTATAGCAGAGTGTTTAAATATTTTATTTATAGGAATTTTAATATGACAATTGATATTACTCTCACGCATAGGGTATGCTGGTTCAGTTTCGCAGAAAAGATCTGGGGCACTCCGTGTATTTTCGTGTAGCAAATTTCAAAGATCACTTTGAATGCTAATTATTTATTAATATGATTTTGAGCTGCACTCATTCTCCAGATCCAAAGATGGCGAAACGCCGTCGTTGACCGAGTGACATTTAACTGGATAACGAAGATCTATATTCGCGATGTTTGCGCATTTACGGGTCCTCTAAATCATTCACGTGGCTCAGCATTCGAGCCGTCGATTGTCAACTTCTTTCAGTTACATTGCAATTTTTTTTTTATCGCCACCGGAAAACGAGGAAACGAGCGCGCTGTCGCGAGCGTAGTTATTGGCACTCATTGTCGGTAACCAAATCAATAATGATACTATAGTTAAACTTTTGACCTCCGTACGTCAATCAGAGTAAAAATTCACTTATCTTCTGTTTTCAGATGCTGCAATATGTTTGGTTTCTTTCGGCATGTTTATTCGATCGTTATCTCTTTTTATGCATTACTTAAGTACTGAATTATATTCGATGAATTGTATAATTCCCGAGTGCAAGTAGTTTCTTTTCAATCACGACTGTGCACATTTATAATGAATACACTGCGGATCTTTATGCAAAATAAAAATTGCTTGCACGAATAACAAGAAAGGGAAATTACGTAAAAATCGATTTCTCCTCTTAATAACTTTAATAGGTTATACATAATGTACCAGCAATATTAACACCAAACCTACCAGTACCAGTCACAATGGCCGGTCTGAAAGTTTTTATTTTACAATTCTTGAAATTATATCGATGCTTCCGCTGGAAATGATAAAATACATTTCTCCATTCATATCACAATAAAAATTGCACTAAAAATTAAATAAATTCCATCATTTCATTTTTATAAGGCAATATACAGTCAGTGTAAAAAGTATTCGTATTTCCTTAAAAAACGAATAACTTTTTGAAATTTGAACCAAACGGCTTTTTTTGACATGATAGAAGGATTAATTTACTAGGTAGTGCGTAAATAATTTTTAAAGTCACGATTTTTAAGCTTTTCATCTGTGTCTGTAATGAAAATTTAGAAGGTGCCTTTTGTAAGTCTAAGTGCGTGTATATAACTTACTTAGACTTACAAAAGGCAACTTCTAAATTTTCATTACAGACGCAGATAAAAAGCTTAGAAATCGTGACGTTAAAAATTATTTACGTACCACCTAGTAAATTAATCCTTCTAACATCTCAAAAAAGCCGTTTGGTTCAAAGTAAGTTATAGTATACACGCACTTACAAGGAAAAGACGCGGTCATGGGGTCTCAGATTTTCTCGAAATTTTGCATATTGGCAAATTTCGTTCTCCTGTTTATGAAAATGTAGCATTATAGGCGTCGATATTCAACAACTTTTGAACTACGTTAAGATTGATGAAGTTAGTTTTTCTTTCATATTATGTTCCTTTTCAATAAAATTTTTATATTTTGTTTCCTATAGATATTATGAGTGTATTTTTCATGTGCAAAATACAATTAATTAAAATAGATAAACTGAACAGAAAAAAAGAAAGAAATGGAAAAAAGGAAAAAGGAATTTGAACACTGGACTTCCCGGTAATGAATCTAGTACGTTACCATCACGCCGTTTGTTACTTGACAAAAACTTCAACCAAAACTGTACTTAACGGCTTAACGGGTATAATGAAATTTAAATTATAAATATCTCAAAAATGATTGAGTATCGACGCCTATAATGCTATATTTTCATAAACATTTTCATAAGACTCGATGACCGCGTCTTCTCTTTGTTAGTTTCGTCGAAATACGCAGCCCAGCTACAACTAAATCGTTAAAATTATATTTATATTTTTCAACAGATCGAATTTATTTTGTACAATAATAAATTAAATAATGCGGAGCATCGTATAATGTTCGAAATAAGTATCAAACTCTAAAGGTTAACCCAAAGTGTACAAGGGAAGTGAATGGAGTATTTTTCTAAAATCTTTCGTGCAACAATTTCGAAAATGCGTACGAGGGTTAGGTTTTCCAAATGCAGTGTCTAACCTCGGTGTCTTATATTTGTTAATCGTATTTTACAGCAATGCCGATGGAACCAGTCGGGTTTCCACAAATGGGCCTCGGAGTCCAAGGTGGTCTGCAGTTGGTCAGAGATCCAAATACGGGCCATCTTCTTCTCATTCATGCTGCAGGTATGTATGGAAATTCCCTGGTATTATAGACGAAAGTAGCCAAATATGGAAGATTATTTTGTGTTTCGAAAGTCATTCTTACAAATTAGTCGTTACAAATAAAATATTCAACATACGCATATCGACGAGACAATGTTGCGGTGACAGAACTTTATTTACACATTATACTTTATTATACTTTATTAGACTTTATTTATACATTTTATATTATTTTTTACGAAACCTTTACCAGTTTATTCGTGACATTTCTCTGATTGAAATGAGACCAATCACAATGGAATTCGGAGCGTATTTGCTTGTTTAATTAACGATTTAGTAGAACCTTGATTATCCGAACCAATGGCGTCTAGACTCTTCATTATACAAAATCAATCTAAAGTTCAGATTCGAATTTAGAGTCTAAAGTGATAAACACTTAAACAATACGATTTATTGTACAGGACAGTAACGATTTAATCTAGTATTGCAGCTACTTAACAATTCTATTATATTCCCAAAAATTCGTGCCAAGTGGGTGTATCTTCGACATTGAACATTTTTTATACATATTCAAATGTTTATAATGTTATAAGAAAAAATGCCTTCATATTTGGGAGAGTCTACATAATTTGATTACGTAAGAATCGTTCGTCTAGCTTCTTCGGCTGAAGTCGAAAAAATTCTGAAAATTGAATTTATAACTTTTCTTTTCAAAATCAAATTTCTTAAAAATTTTGGCTGATGACGACAAACGGCTTTTGGATTCGTGTTCTGCACAGGAAAGTCTACAAGGACGTGCAGTGGTTTACGAAAGTTTGAATGAACGCCCTTTAAATTAGAATAACTTTTTTTGATGACAACAACGATTTTGTCGTCGTACGACATCCAATTAGAACAAGGTGTTAGTGTGTATTCAGTTCTTGTGGGTGTTGAAGGTGATTAAAAAATCGGCAATGTTTTTGCTAACAGAGCAAATGCAGCAGGCGGTCGTGTGGCCAAACTACTCGAATCACAATAGCGGAAACGTCGCGCCGCCGCCTCTTTTGCTTCCGCCGCCTCCGCCACCGCCGCCGCCGCCACCGTCTCTTCAGCTTTTGAGCGACATCGGCGGCGCAAGGTTGGTTCTCACTGAAAGCAAGAGAAAGCAACAGAGCACTCTACCTATTGTGAAGATAGAAGCTGACTGCGGCAACAGTCCCGCCACTATAATCAGTGAGTACTACGTTTTGCCTTTCTCCTTGTGTCATAAGTGAATTATACGCATAACGCGCGACTCAAGGTGTATAGTCCGTGGAAAAATAAGTCGCACCCACGGATTGTAGGGTTGCAAAAGATGACTATAATCATTCAGTTTCATACAGCGTGCCTCTAGACTTCAGTGTCAAACAGTATACTTTATAGTTTATAATCACACGGTATCGAGGAATAAACATGCTAAAGGTGCGACTGTAATTATTAGACTGCGAATTTTATGTATTTATGACAAAAATGACTACATGAAATATAAAACTGTGGAAACATATGAGGAATCTACAAATCTGACTGTACTACTTCCAGGTCATTAAAATTATTAGAGAAAGAAGTAAACGGCTATGTAGCTTCTGTGTCTTGCAATTAATGCAGAAAATTTTTATTTTGCATAAAAATCCACAGTCTAGTAATTATCTAGCTTTGAACGATCGTTGTATTCAAAAGATGCGACTATAGTCGTTGAATGTCTAGCACATGGCTGGTCAACACGCCTGCGGCCCGCCGGGAGCCATGTCGTGGCCCGCGGAGCTGGGTCTAATGAACATAAATATTGATTTTTATTGTACACGGTGTATCAAAATTATATGTCACGACTACCATAGCAGGGTTATATACCTCTGGATCGGTGGAGATCTGTCAGAAAAGTGGTCCGCAAATTTGTTCTTCACCGTTTTTTAAAGGTCAACATATTTTTTTATCGTATAGTACTCGTCGCATGGAACAAAAGTCTCAAAGACACCATGGGTCTCAAGTCAACCATTCTCTTAAAAAACAATTTTAAAGTTTTGTAAATTGTTTTTAGTTCCACATGTCTACAGGATCTCCCAAGATGATATAAATGCGGATGGGGTGATTTTACATGAGAAAATAATTCTAAAGTATAGAATAATTTTTTTTCATTTGACATCTTGTTTTCGAGAAATTAGAGTTTGAAAATCCTCAAGTTCGCGTTCCTAGCGTATGTAGGTAGTACATCAGGTAGGTAATGAATTAGACGCGTCAAACATTTCATATTCAATATCAAGCGTGGTCGCCGAATTTTCAAACTGTAATTTCTTGAAAACGAGGTGTTAAACGATAAAAATTATTTTATATTTTAAACTTATTTTCTCATGTAGAATTACTCTCTCCACATTTATACCATCTTGGGACACCCCGTAGATATGTGGACTAAAATAGTTTATGAAACTTTAAAGTCGTTTTTCAAGAGAATGGTTGACCTGAGATCCATGGTGTTTTTAAGACTTTTGTTCCTTGTGACGAGTAAAACGACGCAATACAAAAAATGTTGACCTTGTAAAAACGGTCAAGGACAAATTTGCGGACCATTTTTTTAACAGATCTCAACCGATCCAGAGGTATAGAACCCTGTTATGGTGATCGTGACATATAATTTTTATACACCTTGTACATACCACCAAAAGAACATTACATCATGATGCGTTCGTATCAGATAACATTACTATGAGAGTGTCTGAGTACATTGACGGAATTATCGTTATAATTTCTTCTAGTTGTAGCACGCTTGCTTGTTTGCTTTAATTAACAAAAAAAAGAAAAGAAAAATCAGGTGCGCCGCCCGGCGGGAAATATTATCTCTCAAATTTGGCCCTGCTGCTGAAAAGGTTGGCCACCCAGTCTAGCACTTGCTGTATCAAATTGGGTGTAGCTACCTTGCGCATAGTGATTTAGAAAGCAACTTTGTGAATTTGTAAGATGCTAAGCTGTAAAAAGATGCAGCAAGTAAGAAACAATTTCCTATAAGTCGTTAAACACAGAAGATTGTTTACTAAAAAATGTTCCGTCATTGCAGCCGTTTTATTCAACAGAGATAAAATATTTCCATAAATTTTCAATTTCGCATGATGAAGCCTCAATGAAAATTGAGGTATTGATCTCCAATGGACGTATGGGGCTTAAAATCCGAGCTGAACTTTATAATTGTTCCCCCAAGCTTTTGCTACCTATTACACGTAATTCCATTCCTATCGACGTGCTGAATACGAACATGACTTTCGTTTTTACCGGAAATTACAAGTTCCTGCGACACAGACACAAACATAGTGCGGCGGTTCTTAAACGGGGATTCCCGTGTAACTGGTCCAAAAAATCGATTCCTGCTAAATGGTACTCTCCAAAGGAAAAAAATAATATTCTGATATTTATGACTCATTAGCTCATGATATGACAAAGATTTATTCACTTTGGATAGGTCAGGATTTGGGACTTTTTCCTCCACTAAACTCTTAGTAAACAGACCACTGTGCGACGTGTATCAGCTGCCAAAAGCTTTGGGGGCGGGGAGGGGGCAATAAGAAAGATTTACCAAAATCCGTAGAACTTCATAGTGCTGAAATGACGGCATGGTTATCTTTAGATAACGTCCAAATCGTAAATCCCGTAGCGTCGACGGAGTCAACGAAGGCGTTGCAGACTGTGACTTCGATGACCGGTGCAATCGTTCCGGATGCACCTCTTGTGACCACGCTGCACTACTACCCCCATGCGCCTGCACTGGTCCAGATCAGCCAGGCGGAGCCGACGCATTGTCGATCGCAGGTATATCGATATATTTTTTGTCTCGTCTTCACGTTTCGCGCCATACCGATCGATTTCGCGTCGATCATCATCGATCCTTCATCCCCCGGGCCGATAATATGAAAAGCAAACGACGCGAACGAAGAGGAGGAACGACAGTAATTATGCCAAGCCCAGAGAGCGCAGCCCAGCCGTTCGCATAATGCGGAAACGTTGTGGCACATTGTATTAACTATGCGCAAAGCGATTTGCATCGGTATCTGCATCGCTATCTGCATAGATATTACGAACCGGCTCGCCGCTGTAGACTCTCGATGCCTCTGACGTTGAACACTCCCTGTCGGTTTACTCGACCCTCAGCCTTCTTTTCTTCCTTCGCCCTTTCCCTCTTCGTTTCATCGAATCCTCCTTGATTCTCGCCCGTTCTCGTTTTCTTCGACTTTTCCTTTGTTTTCCCGACCGCCCTTGTTCCCCATCGCACCCCCTACTTTCGTGTTCACTTGTTGCGATTCGGTGCTTTCCCTCTCCTCTGTGAACTCTGGACGCCTTTGGGTGCTTCTTTCTTTGGCAATCGGCGGGCTGAGAATCATAGTGGTGTAAGTACAAGTTCTGAAGATTTCAATTGATATTGTTTTTCGAATATTAAAGGCGTCATTTGTAGAAAAATTACAATCAAAATTTTATAATAATCTATTCTTATTTAATCAACCCCCTAAATTTTTAAATAAAAATTTTATTTCATTCTTTACTGAAAAATGTCAGCTTATTATCAGTAATTAGAGATGCAGATACAGATACAACATATCAGCAATCAATTTGAGATCATAGTGATGTAAGTCCACCTTAGGTTCTTTTGTTTTCAACCGGTAATTAACGTAGAATTTCATTCTTTATTCAAAAAATGTCAGCTTATTCTTTTGTTGCTAAACGAATAGAACGAACCATTTGAGATCATAGTGATGTAAGTCCACCTTAGGTTCTTTTGTTTTCAACCGGTAATTAACGCAGAATTTCATTCTTTATTGAAAAAATGTCAGCTTATTCTTTTGTTGCTAAACAAATAGAACGAACCATTTGAGATCATAGTGATGTAAGTCCACCTTAGGTTCTTTTGTTTTCAACCGGTAATTAACGCAGAATTTCATTCTTTATTGAAAAAATGTCAGCTTATTCTTTTGTTGCTAAACGAATAGAACGAACCATTTGAGATCATAGCGGTGTAAGTCCACCTTAGGTTCTTTTGTTTTCAACCGGTAATTAACGTAAAATTTCATACTTTATTGAAAAAATGTCAGCTTATTCTTTTGTTGCTAAACGAATAGAACGAACCATTTGAGATCATAGTGATGTAAGTCCACCTTAGGTTCTTTTGTTTTCAACCGGTAATTAACGTAAAATTTCATACTTTATTGAAAAAATGTCAGCTTATTCTTTTGTTGCTAAACGAATAGAACGAACCATTTGAGATCATAGTGATGTAAGTCCACCTTAGGTTCTTTTGTTTTCAACCGGTAATTAACGCAGAATTTCATTCTTTATTGAAAAAATGTCAGCTTATTCTTTTGTTGCTAAACGAATAGAACGAACCATTTGAGATCATAGTGGTGTAAGTCCACCTTAGGTTCTTTTGTTTTCAACCGGTAATTAACGTAAAATTTCATTCTTTACTGAAAAATGTCAGCTTATTCTTTTGTTGCTAAACGAATAGAACGAACAATTTGAGATCATAGTGATGTAAGTCCACCTTAGGTTCTTTTGTTTTCAACCGCCGATTTACAACACAGATCAGCAAAATGTATTTTTTAAATTTTCAGTGCAGGCGGTTATAAAAAAATTGACAAACACAACTTTTAGTATTTTCTCTGCAATACCGATCAGTTGTAATTGTTTTAACATTTTCTTTTTCAACTTGTCTAACTTCTCAACAAAAAAATCCAATTTGTAGAGTGGAATATGTAAAAATGTATCGTCTTCTTTAGAGCATTCGAATATTTATGGGAGTCACTTTATTATCGGTATAGTAGGTCAATCCTAATTAAATTCGCTTGTAAATTGTATGAAATTCTACTTCGCGCTTTAATTTTCACATTCATTTTTTTAGATTTCTTTTGCAACCGCAATGCGTATGCGAAGTTTTTGTATAACAACAAACGCAAAACATTATTTTACTCGATATACCATGCGTGTGACCTGCAGCACTATGATTCTCAGCCCGCCAATTGTGCTGATAAGGGTACGTGGATGGTCTTGAAGTGTGCTGTAAATGTTAGTGTTCTCGGTAGATTTATTAACACGTTCGCCACCACCGTCACAGACATGTGACGTGCACAATCTCATAGTTTACTATTTTGTATATACCAAGGAAATCAAATTAATTTTCTGCATGTCGTTATTTATAACTACAATGCATAGCGTAATATTTGAAGTGCTTGTACTTAACTATTCCGTGAGAATATCTTTTTTCATATTTTACCAGAGAATACACTGCATTTAATAAAATACTGTAACTATGAAGACCATTGTTGAAATACAAAATGCCGGTCGCAAACGTGTTAAAGATAGTCAAACTAATTTTACACACTTTGTTGTGTAACTTCATAGTACACGGCATAGTATACAGAGGTTTCATGACTTTCTAATAGTAAATTGTTTCAATAATTCATAAAACGCCTTTGGGTGCTTGTTTCTTTGGTAATTGTGCTGATTAGTGTACGTCGACGATCTTGAAGTAGGCTAGAAACGTTAGTGTCCTCGGTAAATTTGTTAATACGTTCGCTATCACCGTCACAGATGACGTCCACAGTTCTTGTAGTTTACTGTTTTCTAGACACGAAGAAAATCAAATTAAGTTTGTGCGTGTCGTTATTTACAATTATAACGCATAGCATTATATTCGGAGTACTTATAACTATTCTGTTTCAATGTCTTTTTTTCATGTTTTAGAAGCGTATAGATTGCATTTATTAGATTACTGTAACTATGAAAACTATTGCCGAAGTAAATGACAGTAGCGAACGTGTTAAGTCAAATTAATTGTGTGCACTTCATTCTGTAAAGTCAGAATACACGCGGCTTAATATTCAGCGATTTCACGACCTTAATCTGTTGAATTTTTTTAATATTTTACGAAAGAGGTAAGTGTCTAATTATTCTAAACAAGATACGGTAAGTCACATATTTTGGAATAAATGTCTGTTTAACACTCCGACGGCAGTGCCTGGGTCTATTTTAACACAGAGTATCAAGACTGTCTATTTTTGGCAATTGCACTAAATGAATAATTGTAGCATTGGAAATAATTCGAAGACTAACGTGTCTACTAGAAATACCTTTAAAAAATGAATTAATAAATGTATAAATGAATAGACATCGTTAGATATATAGTTCTAAAAAAGTTCTGCGATTCAAGAGTAAAATACATTATAGACCATTAGTGATACGAGAGGTTGTTTAACAACGTGTTTACTATTGGAATATATTCAAAATATGCTTCCATTACTGGGTACACAGTGGGTGTAAATAGTATTCGTACACCTTACAAAGTAGAATAACTTTCTTAAAATTAGACCAAACGACTTCAGTTTTGTTGAGACCAAGGTTGCCATGTGCGGGTCTCTTTTTGTGGGCCCCACGTGTGGTCTCAAACATTTAAAGGTGATTAAATAAGGACAAAAATCCCTGAAAAGGTCGAAAATCTGCGATTTTCACTGTTGAGCTTTCATCTTGTATTGTTTGTTGCTCATAGCAACATTACTTAACAACTTACGTAAGGTACAGATAAAGAATTTAAAAATTGTGATCTTTACTTTCTTCGTCGCAATTCCGACCAATAGCAATTTTTAGAAAAAATTATTTACAGGTTACTTAGTAAACTAATCCTTTTAACGTCTCAACCAGGTTTGCTATCTGCGCGTCCCGCCAGGCCCCTTAGCCTTCCGCTCCTCCCCTTAGCTGCCCTGCTAAGCCGGCCTTCGCTTCCTCCATTATTCCCACGAATGCTCATGCGTACCGCGTGGAACACGCTACCGAGTGTTCCAACTTTACCCAAACCAAGCAGTCCATGGCGTCGCATAGTGCGAAACCCGGTCTCACAGGCGGAAGAGTGGGGGGAAGCGAAGGCCGGCTTAGCAGCGTAGCTAGTGGAGGGGTGGAAGGGTAAGGGGCCTGGCGGGACGCGCAGACAGCAACCCTGGTTGAGACGTTGGAAGGATTAGTTTACTAAGTAACCTGTAAATAATTTTTTCTAAAAATTGCTATTGGTCGGAATTGCGACGAAGAAAGTAAAGATCACAATTTTTAACTTTTCTATCTGTACCTTACGTAAGTTGTTAAGTAATGTTGCTATGAGCTACAAACAATACAAGAAGGAAGCTCAGCGGTGAAAGACGCAGATTTTTGCCCCTTTTCAGGGATTTTTGCTCTCATTTAATCACCTTTAAATGTTGGTAACTCATGACAACGTGAACCGATTTCGATGAAACTTTGTACATGTATATAACTTACATAGACCAACAAACGGCACATTTTCAATTTTCATTACAGAGACAGATGTAAAAGTTGAAAATTATGATCTTTAATTTTCTCGTCGCAAATTCCAACAAATAGCAATTTTTAGACAAAATTATTTACACGCAACCTGAACTAATCCTTCTAACATCTCAAAAGTCAGTTGTTTGCATACATTTGTGTTCAGTTGTCGCAGTCATTTGATACAATCTTTAAAAAGTTATTTAATTTTTAAAGCTGTACGACTACTTTTTACACCTGTCGTATGTTGAAATCGGCAACGTATATGTATAATTACAACTTGTTTCATATTATCAGTTTAACAGAAACCAAGCAAGCACAGTGTCTCAGAATTGTATTACAAAAATACGTTACAGAAACCGATAATTTTGAACAAATCAAAGAAATCCCCCTTAACCTTGCATTAGTACACTAGCGTTAAACACGTGTCATCCACCCTCCATTTTCCTTCTTCCATTATCTACACCATTTTCTCAGAACAGAGTAATCACAAGCTGTATTTTGTTTCGTTATCGCGGTATTTACAACTTCGAACCATTAAAATGCATGATTTCAACCGTTTGTGACGTCGGTGCCAGAATCATCGTGTTTAACAGAGGGCTAAAGCACGAACGCGAGCACGTGTAGATGCAGATGCTTAGCTAATGCTTTGTCGTCGTGTGTCGTATCATTTACAATAAACATTATTTGTGTAACGAGTGGCCGGCGTCTTACATATTATGGTTTTGAATGTCATTTTTTTCAACAATTTTTAAGTATACAGACAGTCATAATTGTTGCAATTTAATCGGACCACGATCTAAAGTAAATACACTGAAAGCTTAGCACCCACTATCAAAAAGGAAATATTTGGTCATCCTGTAAAATATCGCTCCTATCTTTGTTTATGTAAATTTTCGTGAAAATGCAAAAAAATATTAACTTCTCGATAGTCTAAATCCAGAATAGCCACCTAATCGTCGCCCGCTCGGTCACCGACACTTTCGACTAACCTCGTTGGCGGTGTGCGTCGCTTAACCGTACCGAATTTCATGCCCGAAAATCCTGCGCGAAGCAGCGAAATTCGTTTTTGTCGCAGGCAACATCTCCGGTCTCCTGTCTGACGCCGCCACCGGAAGTGACGACTATCCACGCGATCGAGCCGCCGGAAGTGGCCCCAGCGATCGTCGGAGTCCAAGATGCCTCGAATCAAACGGACGCGCCAGAACCGGAGGATCAGGATCCACCGGCGCCATTGCAACCCGCGGAGGCGGCCACGTGCGTGAAACAGGAGCAAAGTAGTATAATGAGTCCTTGCCAGGTACTGACCCCGACAAACCTATCAGCGACAACCACAAACTTGACGAACCTCGCGAATTTTGAGGTCGTGACACCCGCGCCAGAGAAGCTCTGCAACGTTGTTCGAATCACGACCACGACTACAACAACCGTCAATCCGACTGTTTGCAACTTCGTTGGCAAAGTGGATAAGGGAGAGAACACAGTCATTAACATGATCGATTGTCCAAAGTACTCGGTTACGAAGGAGTGCAGGAGCCTTACCGCAATTGATAGAACCATCGAGCACGTGGTCAGGCACGCGAAAAGGCCGCATGGGGATAGAGGTCACGCGGATGAGGAGGATGTGGAGGAAGATGAGATGGGTTGCAGGGACATCCGGAGCGGCCCGAGGATCATTGAGATCACGGAAGAAAATTGTGATAGTTTTCATGAGAACCTTGAGTTCTTTGGGAGGAGGAGGGATCACCCGCTGGATCGGCATAAGGAGAGGAAGAGGAACCATGTGACGGATGTTGCAGTGGAACAGGATGCTGAGGAGGAGACCCAGGTGGCGGAGAAGTTCGAGGTGAGGTTCTTGCCTTTGACACACATTGATACAGTTTATTTATACAGGGTGGGGCACTATAACAGGTCACCTGAATAACTCGCTTGCTTTTGAAGATAGAAGAAAATGCATCAGACCAAACTTACTTGATATCGAGGCGCTCGGAATCTGATGTCATTAATTTTTTTATAGGTGGAGACTTCAAGGAGATATGAAGGTCATCTCTGTTTTTTGAAATGGAATGGTATGGTTTTTTCTTTACATTCTGTATAGTGTGTTTGAAGACGAATACAATGACCTTATGAAGGTCATTCAAGGTCACGCAAGGTCAACTACAATAGAAAATAAAGTGTCTCAAAGCACTCTTCGAACACTACGACGATTTACATGTAACATGTTATTTACCTATTCACTGCTACTTCAAGTGTTTAAAATGACGACCTTGAACGCGGAGACATAATCTAAAACGTTGCAATACTGATGATACTGCCTGACAAACTTCAGTTGTATCTATTACAGAGCAACCTCTTTTTATAAGTTCTTGCGTATCAACTGTGGTTGTTGGTTTTTCGCGATACACTTGTTCCTTCAATTTTCCCCACAAATAAAATCTAGTGGTGTCAGGTCTGCGGAACGTGCCGGCCATTTCTTACTTCCTGATCGACCAATCCAACGACCTTCAAATGTCCTGTTCAGTAATTCTATAACATTTCGTGCTGAATGAGCAGGGCATCCGTCTTGCTGGAACCGCATGGACTGTCGCATGTCCAGTGAAATGTCGTGTATTTATGACTAGTTAGCGTGCTATCAATGAAATATGGACCAATTTCAAGTTCAAGGTCGTCATTTTGTACACTTGAAGTAGCAGTGAATACGTAAATAACATGTTACATGTAAATCGTCGTAGTGTTCGAAGAGTGCTTTGAGACACTTTATTTTCTATTGCAGTTGACCTTGCGTGACCTTGAATGACCTTCATAATAGGTCATTGTATTCGTCTTGAAACACACTATCAGAATGTAAATAAAAAACCATACCGTTCTATTTAAAAAAACAGAGTTGACCTTCATATCTCCTTGACGTCTCCACCTATAAAAAAATTAATAACATCGAGCGCCTCGATATTAAGTAAGTTTGGTCTGATGCATTTTCTTCTATCTTCAAAAGCAAGCGAGATATTCAGGTGACCTGTTCAGAGTGTATGTTTCATGTCTGTTCGAGAATTGAATAACAATTACACTTGCAATGTGTACGTTTTTTCTGATAAAACATATTGCTATATTTTTAATGGCATATAAAAACGATTTTAATACTTTAGCAATTTTTAAGAATGTATACAGTGTGAATAAAATAACTCACTATGAATATCTCACTTGATTTTAATACTATGAATAAATGTCGAAGGAAAACATTGTTTGGTTGCTAGAAGGAAATATGATGAAACAGCGGATGTTTATGCAAAATGAAACTTTTCTACCTGAATTGCAAAAAACTGGAGTGAAATAGAAATTGATTTTCTTTGTTAAAATGTTTAATAGGTCGAGAATAATATAAAATGATTCTAATGTTTTCACTGTTTCAAATTACATGTACTCATATTTTCATAAGTAAGTCTATTCCCCAGAATTGACTTGGAAAGTTGATGTGTTTTGCATAAAAATGGGTAGGTCCAATTTAAAATAGTATAACGGATAAGATAATTTAGAAACATCAATGTATTATTCCCAACCCATTAAAATGACGAACACTTTGGCTGCCATGTCATCCATATATGAGTAACGGAATTATTTATGCAGATTTCAAAATAAATTTTGTCAAATTTAATTAATATCCAGAAAATGTTGAAACTTTTCAATTTCTATTCCATTAAATAAATTACGTCGATTTTATGTAATTTTTGAGGTCGCTGGATTGGCACTCGACGTGTTAAAAAAGGAAGAACTTTTTCTTACAATTAATTCAATTTTTATTCTGTACAAAGATTCGCATTCTAGCGACAACACTCGCAAAACTATAATGCTCCACATCTTCCAGACTGAAGTTTCCAAACCCGAAGAAGAAGAGGCACCGGAGACGCACACGCCCTCCAGCTTCGTGTTAACAGAGCTCCCCGAAGACTCTGAAAAGCCAGTAGAAGAGTCCAGCGAGTCAAAGGTGCCATTCGATTCAAACTGTGACAATTTCAATAAAAACGAGAACGATCACCCAGCCCATGTACGTCCGCACATCAGCGTGAAATCATTCGACATGCCAAATATCGACTGCGAGGAGCAAGAAATCGAGAAGGTGGTGGTGAAGCAAGAAACTGAAGCGTCAGCGTACGACGAATACGCGTACAATTGCGAAGCAGCAACTTTGGAGAAGCCAAAAAGGCATTCTGCAGAGAAGTCTCACCCTGGGATCGAGAACGTGGTCGAAAAATTGAAAAAGAACGCGGCTGCAGCTCTGCAAGAGACCGGCTCTGCTGCTCCACAGAAGATCGAAGAGAACAGGAAGGAGAAGCCTGTGGAAAACTTGGTGTCTCAGAGACAGCCCGAGACAACACCTAGGAAGCAGGAGAATGGCCCGAAGAAGCACATCCTGAAGTCATGCGAGAACGTGCAGTTCGACAGCCACGAGGTTCCAAAAGACCCCGAAGATCCTGCACCTGAGACGAACAGCTCTGCAAGTGAAACGCAGCAGGATCAGTTCAAATGCTCCTCGACAACAGAAACCGGAACATCGGTGAACAAACTCATACTGTCGAGAGAGTTCTTCTTGAATGACAACAATAACGACACCAGGAGCAACAACAATAACATCAAACAGAATGGTAGCGCCGAGCCGATCGTGAAGAAGGAGGAAAGCTCTTCCGTGGTCGCTTGTAGTTTGGAAGAGGTCAAGTGCTTTGATAATAACGTTCTCACCCCGAAGAAGCATCGAAGAGTCTCCATAAATGCTTATGAATCCGACAATCAAAGTAGAGGAAACACTAAACAGAGACTCGCAGTTGACATTAGCGGATTGGAGCTGCTCTCAAACAGCATCGAGCAGCTGGAGCATCTGAAGCCGGACACACAGAACATTTCTATGACTGAGGATCTTGATAAATCGCCTATCAGAGCTAAGTTGATTTCTCCTCATGGGGAGAGCAACAATAACAATAACGTGGACAGTCCGTTGGGCTTGTTGTGTGCTCTAGCGGAGCAGAGGTTCATGGAGGAGGTTGGGGACAAGGTGCCTAGGAAGTTGAACTTGGAGAGCGCGGAGGAGATATCTCGTGCTGGTAGGTTGCTGTTGAATTTAGGAAGGATCAGTCATCACGGGAACGATGGAGGATCCGCTCAGGATAAGAGGAAGTACATGCAAACTGATACTGAGAGCAACCACAACTCCAAGAGGTTCAAAAGCGATGTAGTGTTTGAGAATGATGAGGCAAAGTGTGACGTGAGTTACGATGATAAGCAGAGAGCAGAGAGCCTGCAGGATAAGGTGATCTTCAGGGCGAAAAAGAAGACCAAGAGGAACATTGATTTTTCGGAGAGAAATGTCGAGGTTGATGAAGAAGATGAGGAAATAGTGAAAGAGAAACTCGTGGACAGGAACGGTACCTATAGGAACTCGGATTACGAGAGCAACGGGGCTTTCGAGGAATTTGATCTTCCCTATGATCGATACCAGACGAATGGAGTATACTGTCAGAGAGAGAGCATGAGGGATACTATGTCAGATTCTGATATGGAATCGTATGATCATAAGGAAGCTGCGGAGGATGCAGAAGAGATGGATGGGAGTAGCAGAGATATGAGCAGGAGATTGTCCACAGGGGAATATCGTGATTGCCATGATTATAGGAACTTGCAAGCTAAATTGGACGCGAAGAAATTCATCGCGCGAAAGGGTCATATGGATAATGATGCGGACTGGCCCAACATGGACGCTATGGAGCTGGATATGAGAGTCAGGCTGGCGGATATTCAGAGACAGTATAGAGAGAAGCAGAAAGAGCTGTCTAAACTAACCCCGAAGAAGGAGGAGAAGAAGAGCCCTGGTAGACCGAGAAAGAAGAGCCACTCTTCCAAGTAAATATGCTTGCCTTGTACCATTTTTGTGTCTTTTTATATAGAAGGTGAGGCAGCTGCCTTTGTGAATCACTCGGTGATATTGATCTTTCATCGCGACCTTATCTTTCGTTAATATCTCGTTAATTATTAACTTTAGGACATACTATCTTCAACACTTTTCTACTTGGGAATTAATGAGCTTTCAAACTGCCGTGTGAAGAAACTAGGGCATTCCAATTAAAAAAAAACAAAGTTGACCTTCAAATCTGCTAAATGCCTCCACTTACAAAGAAATCGTATACCTCACTCGATATCCTTCTTGATACCATCTATCCTTTGTAGAAACAATTTTTTTTTGTACAACGCATAATTTAGAAGTTATTCGAAGTGGTCAAGTTAGGTGCCTCACCCTGTATATGATATAATAGTATTATTGTAATAGCCGTTTACAATTAATTTGATCAACCACTCGTTGATTAATTTGTTGAGACAATTAAAATTTTTACAGTTTGCTATGTACCTTATTTTTTTCGCTGGTATAATTTATTAAAGAATGGCCGAACAGTATATGTAGTTACTGATTAACTCGTCAAAAAAGTTGAAAATTTTAAGATTTCACCCTATTATACTTAATTTTCTTAATCCTATGAATTGTTTGTTGGAATAATTTATTAATGAATGGCAGAATAGGATAGGCAAGATATTTCTTTCAACCTAGAACATTTTTATTTTATGTATCATTCTTACATAGTTGAATTTTTAGCAATAGAATTTAATAATACAAAAACTGTTTTGAATAATGGTATGGCAATTTTTACTCGCGACTCAGGGTCACCATTAGAGTACGAGGGGTTAATAAGAAAAAAAATTGGTGTGTGCTTAGACCACATGGCTGAAGGGAAACTTCTTTCTTTAATTTTTTTTCGAATTTTTATTAACACTTTATGACATTTAATTTTCTATGATTCTATTATTCAAACAATTGGCTTGTGATAGCTAAAATATGATATAAATATTCTTGATTCAATTTTGTCTAAATGTCTTGCAAATACTGCATCGAGAGTTGTTCCTGATCTTGTTATCGCTTCATTAGGATTATTTATCATTTCCAATCTTAATTTACTTCTAAAAAATTCTATTAATAATTTTGATTGTTCCGATGCAAAGTTCACGTTGAAATCTCCACTTAGCATCATCAGAATTTTATCATAATCTTTATTAAGCAATGCCGAACCCTCAATTGTATATTATCGTTTCATCGTTTCATCGTTTCATCGTCAGATCGGTTTACTCCCACCGCGTCGAGATTTTACGCCTACCGCTTCGAGATTTTACTAAATCGTTTCATCGTATCATTGTTTCATTGTTTCATCGTTTCATCGCCAGATCGGTTTACTCCCACCTCGTCGAGATTTTACACCTTCCGCGGCGAGGTTTTACTAAATCGTTTCATCGTATCATTGTTTCATTGTTTCATCGCCAGATCGGTTTACTCCCACCGCGTCGAGATTGTTTCATCGTATCATTGTTTCATTGTTTCATCGTTTCATCGTTTCATCGTCGGATCGGTTTACTCCCATCGCATCGAGATCTTACGCCTACGGCGTCGAGGTTTTACTAAATCGTTTCATCGTTCATTGTTTCATCGTTTCATCGTCAGATCGGTTTACTCTTACCGCGGCGAGGTTTTACTAAATCGTTTCATCATTTCATTGCCAGATCGGTTTTACTAATACCGCGTCGAGAATTTACGCCTACCTCGTCGTGCTTTTACTAATTCGTTTCATTGTGTCATCGTTTCATCGTTTCATCGTTTCCTCGCCTGATCGGTTTTACACCTACCGCGCCTAGGTTTTACGCCTGCCGCGTCTAAAGAAGTTTCACTTGAAAAAGATTTGATCATTTTCTGATCATTCATAGTTCCGATCACGGGCCCCTTGCTTCACCACCGATGATGGAGCCCATATCTTCACCGCAAAAATCGCCCACGCACTCGTTGGATGGAGCACCAACGCCAATGACGTCGACTGTCCTAGCTATGCCCAGATGCAATGTAAACTTGGTGAAACTGGGTGAGCCAAGAAGTCACATTAAACTGTTGGACAGTATACCAAGCATTCCGATCCCCGTCCCACCAGTCGCCTCACCGATTACTGTTCTACCATCGAACAAAACGTCGCAGGACGACGATGAGAAAAGCACCGGAGGGGTGAGTTACTGTTGCTATTATATTAGAGTATCTACAAATCCGTTGTAATTGGATTCGGTCTAGAATTACAACTTTGGGTACGTGTTAACACGTTGAGGGTCGCGCGAACTTTGCGCAATCTACATAAGTATCACTTATTTCAATCGTAAGAGAAATCGGTGTTATTAGTAGACGGCGTATTTTTATGAAAAATAAAAATTCTCTGCATCAATCGTGAGAAATGGAAACCAGAAACGAAGTTCTCCCTTCTGTAATAATTTTAATAGATTGAAAATAATATATTGGCATTCTTAAATTTGTTCAGACTCACTATTTTAAATTTCTCTTACTGAATTTTGTCAGAAATGCATGAAAATCGTAATCGAATTGAAGACCTTGTTGCAAAAAACGAAGTATGTCCATTTTTCATTGTACTTGTTGAATATCTACATATTTTTATATATTGCAGTTTGTTTGCAGTAGGAATTAAACAATTTTCAAGATCTTAATGCAGGAATATTTGCACATTACTGATTTTATATTTAACTATTTCGTATTGCCTGGAAAGGAGATGCTTCATATTTTCAGCTGTAAAATACAATAAAGTGTACGATAATATTTTCAAATAAATTATGGTAAAATGTAATATATGTCCAGTTGGGGTATGATACTTCGTCACCGGTGCCAACCGTGGCAAGTTCGAGTTCCGCCTCAAAGAAACGGAAAGTCGGCCGGCCCAGGAAGCTGTTATGCACATCAGGAAGTGTTAGGCACTTAACGGAGACGATTGTTGCAAAGAAACCTAAAAACAAGAGCTCGTTGGTGGGCTATGTCTTGTCGTCAAAGAACAGACATCTTCAGACCAAGGTAAGCTAATTTTGAATGTGCTACCCTGTTCTTAGATAGAAGACATCTGTAGTACGCCGGTGATTAACCCCTTGTCGTATTTTAACGAGTCAGACTCGTGATGAAGATTTTAAACGAAGTCCAATAAACATGAATGTTACTCATTTCTTTTTTGGTCGAAATAAAATTTTATTATTCTGTAATCAATATTTCAACATTGAAGTAAATTTAGCCATACAAAAAATATAAATTTTCTTTTCTCTTTTGTGATATTTTTTGGGATAAAGACGTTCTAATCACTGTAGCAGCAAAGACAATGGTACGACAAGGGGTTAATATGCCATATCTTAAATACTTGTAGGTTAAAACAATTTTTACGAAATTATAACAATTCATTAACAATGTTGTTAACATTTTATATCAAATAAAAATTTCCAGTACACGTATTAGTAATTAATATTTATATTATTAAAATATTATTGAAATAGTTGAACACACCACTCTTATTACGATTGTTTAATGAGTCTGCAGTGGATGACAATAATAATTATTTTGTTTTGAATTTTCTGAAAACATTAACGCTGTCAATTTTCTTGATATTTGTTAGAAAAACATAAATTTGTATAAACTTTTACAATTATGGTCATCAGTACATCTCAGATTTTTTTTTTTTGAGAAAACAGGACACAATGTACACGATGCTGTTTCTACAATTAAAATAATTTCTTTGCAGTACGTGAGTAAAGCTGCGTACACACCGTTGCCGTTCAAGAGCGTGATATCCACGATGAAATCCTCGACAAAGAACCATAAGTCCGGGAAATTGAAACCAAAACCCGTCAAAGAAACGCCTCTGCACAACAAGAACGTGATAAGCTCGATAGTCGCGGAGAAAGCGAAATTGAGTCAAGAGTTGAAGCTGGAGAAACAGAGCAAATTGAAGTCAAAGCTGAAAACGGAAGTGAAGGTGAAAACTTGGGAGGACGACGAATCTAACAGCGTTGCGGAGAACGTGTTGCCTGAACCTGTCGCACAGGAACCAATAAAGGTAACGTAACAACAAGAAGCAACGCTTATATAGCTGTCTGTTTACGTATTGCAAACATCAATGAATATAATATACAGGGTGAGTCACCTAACGTGTGCACCTCAAATATCTTTGTTGTCTCTAAAGATACGTAAAATATGGTAAGGACAAAGTTGAATGCTACAATGAGGCTGACACGTTGCCAAAAAAAATTTTGTTTTTATGTCATTTTGTTAGATATCAAGGTCACCTTGACTTTTTTAAATGGAACCACCCTTTTTTGTAGGGCGAGGCACTAACTATTGCCACCTCAAATATCTTTGTTGTCTTTAAAGATACGTGAAATGTCTGAAGGACAAAATTGAATGGTTCAGTGGAGCTCAAACGATATAAAGAAAATTTTTGTTTTTATGTCATTTTTTTAGAGGTTTTCAAGGTCACTTTAATTTTTTTAAGTGGTACCACCCTTTTTTAAACACGCACAATGATAGTCCCTTTCATTACGAATTCAGTGACTATAATTACTCAAGGTCATTCAAGGTCACGGACAGAGCAACATTCCTTCATAGACCGTTTACAGGCATGTATCGATGTTAAATCGTATACGTTATATCTGTCCGCAACCTTGAATGACCTTGTGTAATTATAATCACTGAGTTCGTAATGAAAGGGACTATCATTGTAGGTGTTTAAAAAAGGGTGGTTCCATTTAAAAAAGTCAAGGTGACCTTGGTATCTCTAAAAAAAATGACATAAAAACAAAATTTTTTTTTTGCATCGTGTCAGCCCCATTGTACCATTCAACTTTGTCCTTACCATATTTTACGTATCTTTAGAAACAACAAAGACATTTGAGGTGCAAACTTTAGGTGACTCACCCTGTATACACTCGTTCCTACGATACACTGGTTTATACTGAAATGAACATGATCGATTCTTAAACTCTTCAAACCTTGATTTTTTTGAAAATTGTTCGATTAAGAAGCATATTAAAAAGTAAAACTATCTTACAAGCTCTTACTGTGCAAATTTATTGTACCTGTTCGTTAGAGTCAATAATTTCCGAAATAGTTGAACCCTTTTACATGAACCAGAAATTTAGATGTAAATATAAATTTTACAGCGACTTTACCATATAATGCAACGGTTTCAAAACTGATTTAACACAGAATGGAAATACATGAAAGTTGATTTATTTAACTTTTACACATTATATAAATGTGAAGGTGACTTTATGAAAGCCATATAGTGACACGTTGATCGTTGATTTTTTATATTTTTAATTAATCGAGATTGTCAAGACGCATCCATGAGGAATTATTCAACAAATTTATTTCTTTGGATATACACTATCAAAAAGTGGCTAAAAATTTGAACAAACACATTCTTTATGTTTTTTCAAGTTAGCATAAAATAGTCACTTTTAATAGTCCGTGAACCTACTGTTAAACAATCAGACATTTTTCATTGTTATCTACAAACTCTAAAAACTAAACAATGACGCATGCAAGTATATCGTCCCTAATAATCCAAACTTTGTATAAAAATTTTTAAGATATCCATCAGAGTCAGTAGAAAACATAGATATAATCCCTTAAGGGTTAACAATGTCACATTGTTATCAACAAAAAAATATGAATTTTATCAATCGCGATCGCTTTTATCGATAACAACAATTGCAGCATTGCTGTATACAACGTACTCCACTTTCTGTATCTCTCAATTAATCTATCATACGTTATCGCTTTAGGAAGTTCCTGTGGAGGCGACGGACATGATCGAGAACGAGACCGAGAGAAGCCGGCACGAGAAGTTGAAGAAGAAGAAGCGAAAGTCGAGTTCGTCGTCGCCATCGCGACACAAGTCGAGCGATAGAGAGAAGAAGGAGTCGAAACGTCGGAAATCGGTCGAGTGTAAAGAGTGCAAGGAATGCGCGAAAGCCGCGAAGGCCGAGAAGCCCGAGAAAACTGAGAAGCCGGAGAAGACGGAAGTCGTCAACAAGTGCAAATTAACGTCGTCGCACTTGGCCATTGACCAGCTGAGGGTTCTCACAGCGATGGGCGGGCTATTTTATGCTGGGAGACTCAACGCCGTTCAGGCTCCCGACGTTTATGCTATCACGCTGGACGGCGAACGAGGCAATAGACCTCACATCCATTCCAGGGAGGAGATTCTGCAAGACGCGGTAAATTAACGTCGATTCGTTAGCCCGTTCTTTTCGCCAGAAAGTTGAAACACACGTTCACCCTTCGAGGTCCAAAGTTTCCTTTACTTCAGAACTTGATACAATGAGTGATTTAATCTCTTGCTGTACTTTAACGAGTCAGACTCGTGATGTAGATTTTAAACAAAGTCTAACAAATATGAAGTGTGCACCTTCCTTTTTAGACGAAATAAAATTTTGTTCTTCTGTCATCAATATTTAAGCATTGAAGGAAATGTAGCCATACAACAAATATAAATTCTTTTTTCTTTTGCGACATTTTTGGGGGTGAAGATGTTCTAATCGCTCTAACCGCAAGGAAAATGGTACGGCAAGGGGTTAATTATTAGAGTCATAGTATGAGAACCATATTTCTTATTAGGAGCAATAGGAGAAGAAGACAATGAGAAGCATATTACCTGCTGTGTTGCTGAATGTATATTCGCAATGCACAAGCATTCATAATCCGTGAAAGAGGAATAAGTAGCCTGATGATTTCTAAGCAATATTGTTTGTATTAATTATAAGATACAGTGGGCTACATGGACATTTATATATTTCCTTAATAATTTTATTGAATTGAAAATCATACATCAGTATTTTAAATTGTTCAAATGTTTTTACTGTTTTACATAACATTTTTATTATAATCGTATAAAACCCGCAGTCTAGTTGGAATAATTCAGTGTAGCAAGGTTTTCATTTAACAAGAGATTGTTCTTAGGTAAAATCTTTAATCTATACAAGTGGCTCTAACAACAAATAAACCACTCGATGAAAATATTATACGTAACTTGGCTAATGTATATAAAACAATTGTATTATTGGATGCAAGAAATAACTGTGGCATCTATGGCGAATATAAGTGTAATATAAATCAGTAAAATCTGTCGGTGCAAAAGTCAATGTCGAGTACGGTTTGATATAGAACCAGAAGGAGTTGATGTTTTTTACGTTGTGTGTTCTTGCTGGTCACAGATCGTAGAAGTCTGTCCTGCTTCTACGAAAGAGTTACCACCTGGCACAAGACTTTGCGCTTATTGGAGCCAGCAATATCGGTGCTTGTATCCGGGCACTTCCGTAGAACCGACGGAGCCGGATCCAGAGCTTGATGAAAAATTCGTCAGCGTGGAATTCGACGATGGAGATAGCGGCAGAATCCCTTTGGACGACATCAGGTTGCTGCAACCTGACTACCCTGTTGTTGGTACGTCTCTCTAACTTTGCATTTATTTATCTAATGCAAAATGTACATTGCATTGGTACACCAGAAATATACGGTCAATCAATCATAAATTCGTTGACTATAATAAACGATTTCTATTTAATTTAACAGTTACATGCAGTTGCAATGACTCATAACTAAAACGTTGAAATTAGAACATATTTATTTTACAACCTGACACTTAACAATAGAACTACCGAACCCAACAAAATGGCGCATTTCAGATTCTTTCTTCTACCATTCTTGGTTACAGAAATGTTTTCTTGAGATACTGTTTAGTATACTTATCTTTTGTTGAAGTGCATGTTATTATAAAAATCTTATGAAATCTTTAATAAGTACAATCCTGTTATTATTATAAAGAAATATACATCAGCCTTTTTTAGCGCTCTCTGTAGTTCTAGTGTTAATAGACTCTGTAATTTTTTACATGGATAAAGGTATTCTGTGACACATTGGAAGCTTGTATAATTTCTGCACATATTTTGCATGTCACACAATATTGAAATGAGACGAAACATTTTAATATTGAAATTTCACAGATTTTACAAGTAATGCTTCCGTCACTTACATGAATTGCTGTCTAACTAATTTAATTTTGCATTGCAGAATACGATCCAAATCCGTTGTTGTCACTGGGCAAACGTCGAAGACAGACATCATTGTCCACGGACGACAAACGTTCGTCCAGTACCACGCAAGCCTCTTCATTAAGCTCAAACAACGGAGTTCAGACTGTCACCTCCACAACGTGTTGCTACGTTTCATCGTCCGATGGTCAGTCGCTGGAACGACACAAATCCGACGACGTGGACGCAAAAGATCTGGAGGAATATCGTGAAAGGAAACGCATGAAGAAGAGGAGGAGAGACAAGTTAAAAAGGCTGCAGGAGGCTCAGGAAGGAAAAAAGAAGCATAGGAAGCACAAATTCTGCGACGAACACAGGAAACACAGACATAGGAAACACCGAAAGCACAAGCACAAACATAGCCACCATAGCAGCAGCCATAGCGATGGAAGTCATATCAGGTTTGTTCTTCTGTTAAATTACAGAGTGCACAGTATGCATATAATACAACTCTTGCATAAAAAAATATATATATATTTATTTATTAGAATATTTAAAGAAATTAATGACAATAAATAAATATATTACCCTGTCAACTATTTCTGTCGAGTATATTCGTCACGTAGGAAAAAAATTGCATTTGCTATTAAATAAAATTTAAGTGTGCGGTGTAGCATGAAAAAAGCACAAAAATAATGCTAGCTTAAAAATAAATAAGCACACTAGTGCACGACAGTTAACAGGTTAATATGGACGGATAAATTAATAAAATTATTCAATAGAGTAATTTATGAAAATTTAGAATGGAAATACAATTATTTATATATATATTTCTTTTTATTGGAACATTTAAATGAATGAATAATTATAAATAAATATATTAATATGAAGGAATAAATTAATAAAATTGTTCAATGAATAATTTATGGAAATTTAGAGGGAGCTTGATTAGATTACTATGAGAAAATGTTGAATATAGTAAAATTTAATAGTAATAGAGAATATTTTTATAAATAAGTGAAATTTCAGTAAGAAATGAAGAAGGTAAAACTAAATAATAATGAGTTTTAGGACAAAAAAACAATAAGTAATAAAAAATTCTTAGATTTATGATACTTCATTATGTAAGATATATTGATGATACTACTCTACTTGATGGAAAAGATTGTGAAAGCAAAAGTGAGTTTCAAGTTGAATCACAAGTGACCAAATGGTTTCCCTTTGCCAACTCTGTTGATATAAAATTGGAATGTAGTTCTTATCGTTTACACGGTACCTTTAAACAATTTACAGTGGCGGAGAAAGTTGCTGCAGCCAGAAGAGCGAGGAAGAAGTGGTAAGAGAGGCAGCAGTGACTACAGTCGAAAAGGACGAAGTAGCAACAGAGGAGGAACCGATACCACAAGAAGAGGTTGTAGAAGTTGCTCCTGCAGAGCAGATCAAGGAATCCGTTCGCGAAGAGAAACACGAAAAGCCGAAAAAATCGGACAAAAAGGGGAAGATTCGTGAGCGGCAGGAATCCGTGGAAAGTCGCAGTAAAATGGCTGCCTTTCTGCCTGCTAGGCAGTTATGGGGATGGGCTGGGAAAGGTTACAGGCGACGTGGTGCTAAAGGAAGGGCCAAGAAGCAATTCTTCAGGGCCATTCAACGCGGAAGCGAAACTATACAAATCGGCGACAGTGCAGTATTTTTATCAACCGGCAGACCGGACAGACCTTATATTGGACGCATCGAATCCATGTGGGAAACTTCCAGTTCCAACATGATTGTCAAGGTCAAGTGGTTTTATCATCCCGAAGAGACGGTTGGGTGTCCCACAAACTTGAAATACCCGGTAAGAACTGTTCTTTTTACACAACGATTATAAAAGTGAACATTTACATGGTACATTTCAAGTATTTGGAGAAAAACAAAGATGATTTGATCCATCCAATTCTTACACATCAATTTTATTTTATGTATTTTATAATTTACTTCGTTGAGATTAACGTTGACATACTTCTTGGATCTAACATAAACAGCAAATAATTATTATAATTTGACTATTAGGAAATTGGAATTTAAATGGAACGTTTGTTCCAAGTATGGGTCAAAATCCAGATGCAAATCAAATGACAAAACTTTTTTATTTTTTGTTATTCCTCCATGAAGCATTATTTTCAGAATGTATATAATTCATAGAGATCTATAAAACGTATTTTTTAAATTTTCAGTACAGGCACACATAAAAAGTTGTAAAAAGCAACCTCTAAAGTTTTCTCCACGATTCTGACCAATTGCAATTTTTCAAACAATTTTTTTTTACGTCTAGCTAGGAAACTTCTAATTTCTCAAAGAAATCCAAATACATGCATGGTCCAAAGCTCAAAAATTATCGTATGTTTAAAAGTGTCCGAATATTCAGTTACTGAATATATAGACATTATTGTAACTGTAAAATGAAAAGTTTGAGACCAACCGTGTTGACGAGTTATTTAGCTGTAATGTTAACCATTTTATCGCTGAATAAGAAGTAACACAATATTGTGAATGTTTAGGGCGCGCTGTTCGAGTCTCCCCACATGGACGAGAACGACGTTCAGACAATCTCTCACAAATGCGAGGTGCTACCGCTGGAAGAATATACGGATAAGCTAGGAAAAGAACCACACAGGTACCTAACGATCTACGACAATAACGACATGTATTATTTGGCCGGTGACTACGACCCCACCACGTACCTCTTGACTATGCAACCCGGGGTTGTTTGAGAACAGCTAAAGCTGACGATTAAGCTAACTGGTGTTACTTAATTGCCGTCAGCAATCTGATCGAATACTGCGAAATAAATCTATGAAACGCCCTGGCCGCGTTACAAGCACAGTCGGGAACTATATCGTTTTCGACGAAGGAAGGAACCGCTTTTGTGCGAATGGCCGGATGCTTTCGAGTGTCGATGATTTCACAACCAGCCATTTCCAGCTTCCGATCGTCGGAGAAACATTTTCAACGAACAAACAGCTTCGATCGTACTTTTTGACGGAACCCGCGGGTTTCGTCCACAAGGCACAAGCAATTATTTATTATCGCATTGTGAACGGTACATCTTATTTCTCTAATCTCTCTACACACTGTTGCGGGCGTTGATTTGCATTTAACCGATTTCGGGTGAATGCGTGGCACCGTGATCGGGATTCTCGAAGCGCGAGAACCGGTTGTTGATTAAATAGTTTATCTTGCGTCTTTCATATCGTTCGTGTTCGAACGTCGAGCTTGTTTTTCTTTCGCCGGTAAATCTTTATCGAAGGAACACGGCTTCCATCAACTTGGTTCGTTGTTGCGATTAACGGGAGCGATTCGCGGAACGGAGTGTTTCGAGCGTCTTGTCAGATACGTGCAATGACGAGTTGTTTCATTGTTCAAGAGGTATATATCAGGCTAGCCTGATATTGTGATAGTTTTATATACGGGCACGCCGATCGAAACGACCGAGGATGTCGACCGTCGATTGTTCGTGCGCAGGGGATCGTTGTCGAGCGAGATTCGTGTCGAATGTAAGGAGGAGGCTTGTGCCTTGTGTAACAGAATTCAAAACGGAAAGGAACTCTCTATCTTTTGCGGTTATCGGTACATGCATTCCGATAACAGACCGTTTTCGACAGAGCAGGGACGCGTGTTTAACAATTCTGTATAGGAGAGATGCAATAAATATACCGAGCGGCATTACGACGACGCGAGAGAATCTACGAGAAGACTCTTCTCGAAATTGAGAATGTTTTATTAACTGTGTATATACTATACATGCATAGAGTCTATATATGGATGTTGTACATAAACGTTAAGTATCTAACTACAAAAGAGACTCGCCTCTAATTGTTAATCGTTAGACCGGTGTTTAATAATACAAGTATCGTCCGGAACCCGCAACAAACGAACAGCGAGCGAGTGGAGATTCCACAGGAATTTCCCTGGATCTCTTTAGATCGAGGAGAACGAGCTACCAAGATTTTCGAGGCCCCCCAGTTTTCCAAATAGAAACCTTCCCTTATCCAATACTCTTGCGTTCAACGCAAACACACACACATATACACACAGTGATACAGTATATGTACTTAGATTATGAATCGCCTGCTCGTGTTCCTTTGATTCTTTCCCAGGTGTTGATACACGGTGGTCGTACGATAAGCGAGCGAATTACGGGCTCTACGGGCGGGCACTTCCGCTAAGTGGCTGCCGAGCAGCGAATCACAAGCGTCGGGCGTGATTATGTGTAGAGGAAGCTACCGGCTTGTTGAGTGACAGTTGTAATTGGTTTTTCGTACAATTTAGGAGATTGTGGGGATGGTAGATCAATTGTGATGCGAGCAGGTGTCCTTCTCGTTTTATTTTTCAACAATGCAAGGAAAACAGGACCGGCTTTGTCGCTGGTGATACGAGACAAGGTGCTACACACAACCTGTTTGTGGGCTAAGCGCGCGCGTTGTTGTTCCCGAAATGTTGATCATGACGTAGTGGTGTTGCTATCGATTATAGATAAATTGTCGACAGCTTATTGTAATAAGCTAATAATGTATCGATATTACCGTTGAAATATTGCCGAAATATTGCCAAAATATTGGCAGAACTGTGAAATAGAAAAATAGAGAAGCTTCAAAAGAATTTAACGGTTTATTCACCGGAAGTCTATTGCGTTGTACCAAAAGGAAACTTTAAAATATTTTCCTCTACATAATAATCCCAAATTGGAATTATTAGAGCTTCATCAGTCATTGGGCGTGACTTATAAAATATAACAGTTCGATATTATTGACATTTATTGATAGTCGCACCTCTATTCGGGATTAAACAATGCGGAACTCGTTAGCGTTTAAGGTCTTTTCATTATAATGGTCCGCGAAAGTATCTGGACGGTTATTTTTGCGGTTTTTAAAACATTTCTAGGTAAGCATTATTTTTAAAAATCTTCTGTTACAAGCTAAAAATCATGCAGTGTCGAATTGAAAATAAGGAAGAGGCACTTACAATATGCTCTTTTGTGTGGTTCTAATTGAGAAGTTCAAATAGTAGAGATCGTCAAGAATATTTGTGTCGCAGGTCCAAAATTGTATTTTCTGACCGTTTTTCATGCTTAACGCTACTTTAACTCCCTGATTCCGTTGAAATAAAAGAATATGTCGGAATTGTTTAATTTTTCAATTCGACACTGCTCAGTTTTTGACTTGTAGCAAGAGAAACATTTAACCAAGTTAAAAAATTCAGAAAACTTCTTCGAAAGAAGAATAGTGAAAAGTTGACAATCCAATATACAAGGTGTTTCGTGAAATATATGTGTTTCTATTTGCCCTGTTCGAAAGTTATAACTACTTTTGTGTTTTAATAATCCACATCACTGCGAAGTACTTCTAGCTAGAGAACTGAACACTGAAATTGAACTATACACTAAAATGCATAAACTCATGTATGTATAACGCAAATGCTTGAAGATTAAGAAATATCCACAAAGCGACGTTTAATAATTGCACAAAACGTGGATAACCATTTCTATGAACATAAGCTATCGCAGATCATTAAAACACAAAAGTATCTATAAATTTGAATATGAACATATTTCCATTGTTTATGTGTTCCGTTTTGACTAGCAAAGTGGGCCATGCATATTATGACACCATCTGCATATTAATTTTACCAAACTTATCTCCAGGGCAATTTATATAGAATTCAGAGAAAATTTGCACACATGCTATGCACTTTGCACATGTATGTTGAGTGTGACTCAACTCAATATTATTCATAGTGGCTCCTACGTCGAGTGTGACTCGCCATTTTAAAATAGTCACTTGAAATGTGCATTGTACTTTATAATATTAATTTTTCTATACTTTGAAATATGCATTGTACATTATAATATTAATTTATCTATACTTAAATGATTAGTGTACATGTATTTCGCAATTTTCAATACAATTAGTAGACTGTGGGTCTTTAATCAAAATAAAAATTGTATTCTTAATTCTTAATAATTATAATTCTTCTCGCAATAATGTCATCGAGTTGAAGATAATACAACAATATTCATAATTTCTTCAAACGTTTTCCCTGTTTCGTATTCGATTTACTAATTTTTCTCATAAATGCATAAAATCCACAGCCTAATAATTAGCAAAAATGATTGTTTTACATGAATACAGATCAAGGAACTGTTTACCATGTGCTGTCTAATACTGTGGTGCCCAAGGTGGTTCGGAACCCACCTTAATAAACTTTAGGTCCCGTCGCGAAATAACCTTAGAAAAGAGTTGAAAGCGACATAAAAATAATAATTATAAAAAAGGAACTGTCTAAGTCATTCGAAATAAAACACTTACAATGATAGGGGGTAGTTAGAACAAAAATTGTTTCAAGTCAATACCAATCAAGGAACTGTCTAAGTACACTAAAAAAAAAACACTTAAAATGACAGGGAGTCGTTAGGAGCAAAAAAATTGCCGCAAAAAAATTTGTTTAGAGCAAACGGTTAAAATCCGCAAACACAAGCGTCCAAATACTTTCTCAAACCAACATAAGCTCCCTCTGCGAGCTTGCTTTCTCCGAATTGAGGGGACCTTTCATGCCGGAAAGGAAAGATGTGAATCGTACTGTGTTGACTCGAGAGGGCGACGTTCGATGGCGATTCTCGATCAATTTTGTTTTGTCAAGGTCAAGGCCCTTGTCCCTTTTGGTTTTCGCGCGATCGCTACCGAGAACAGGATTTTATTTGCTGCTCGCAACGAGACGAAGCGCGATCTTAGTACAAACTGCAGTTACAATAATCGGCCATGTGGTTTCGGCGACGACGATAAAGGTACTTACTTGTGTGTCTTGACGCGTGCGATCCTCCACTGTGTCCCATGTGATTCTTCATGGTGTCCCATGGACGCAGCCATCGGTATCCGATAGATCACGATCTCCGTTTCTATTGTAAGTGATCTTCAATGCACGCCGACGCGACGGGATTATGTCGTCGCTGATACCCGGGGCGGAAGATCGATGGATCGCCTTCTCTAGCCAGTATCGATCGCGCAAGCCATGCACGGTCTCTGTATATTTCCATGGTATTTTGTAGAAGTGTGCGAGAACTCGAAAATATCGGCTCGGGATTGTCGAAATTTTTGAGATGAGCTTCGTTCGATACGCGAATTGAAATGAGTTAATATTCAAAGAATAAACGATCTCAATTCGTGGTTGTATGTATAACATTTTCTTTCGCAATTCCGATATTTTTGTTTCACGAGGTACATTCGAAAAACCGATTATGGATAGCGCATAGTGTTTAGTATTATGTTGTTGCATATGAGACGTCCAATTCGTAACATTTGTCTAAATAAAACTGATTAAGGTAAACACCATTGTAATCAAAATATTTTGTCAAGAAATAACAAGTTTTCCAATTACACTATAAAAATTGAATATTTTGGTCATTCACGCTCTACATTGACGAGATTGTCAAATCCATTTTTGAGCTTCTTCTATCACTGACGAACAGTGCGTCCAGTTACTACCACATCTTGACTAAACATCACATCATTTTCTCGTCAATATGTTTATTGTCTCGCTCATATAAATAGAATAAACGACAATCACAATCGACTGACATCGAAATAAACTGTATTTAAAAGTAAAGTTTGATATGAACTGATATAACGGATAAAACTGAAGGCAGTACTTAAAAGATTAGCTTTGTACCTTCAAATTACACGATTATAAACTTGTAGATTGTAATAGTAATTCTTGATATACAGGGTGTCACCTAACATTTGCACCTCAAATATCTTTGTTGTTTCTAAAGATACGTAAAATATAGTAAGGACGAAGTTGAATGGTACAATAGGGCTGACACGATGTCAAGAAAAAATTTTGTTTTTATGTGCCATTTTTCTTAGAGATGTCAAGGTCACCTTGACTTTTTTAAATGGAATCACCCATTTTTAAACACCTACAATGATAGTCCCTTTCATTACGAATTCAGTGACTACAATTATTCTAGGTCATTCAAGGTCGCGGACAGAGATAACGTATAAGATTTAACATCGATACATGCCTGTAAACGGGCTTTGAAGGAATGTTGCTCTGTCCGTGACCTTGAATGACCTTGAGTAATTATAGTCACTGAATTCGTAATGAAAGGGACTATCATTGTACCTGTTTAAAAGAAGGGTGGTTCCACTTAAAAAATGAAGGTGATCTTGAAAATCTCTAAAAAAATGACATAAAAACAAAAATTTTCTTGGTATCGTGTGAGCCCCACTGAACCATTCAACTTTATCCTTCATACATTTGACGTATCTTTAAAGACAACAAAGATATTTGAGGTGGCAATAGTTAGCGCCTCACCCTACAATGATAGTCCCTTTCATTATGAATTCAGTGACTATAATTATTCAAGGTCATTCAAGGTCACGGACAAAGTTCAACATTCCTCCAAAGCCCGTTTACAGGCATGTATCGATGTTAAATCTTATACGTTATCTCTGTCCGCGACCTTAAATGACCTTGAGAAATTATTGTCACTGAATTCGTAATGAAAGATACTATCACTGTAGGAGTTTAAAAGAGGGTGGTTCCATTTAAAAAAGACAAGGTGACCTTGATATCTCTGAAAAAATGACATAAGAACAAATTTTTTTTGGCATCGTGTCATCCCCATTGTACCATTCAACTTTGTCTTTACCATATTTTACGTATCTTTAGAAACAACAAAGATATTTGAGGTGCAAATGTTAGGTGACTCGCCCTGTATACACATTACGAAATCAGACATATGCAACAACTTAATACACAAGGCTAGAAGTGCGAATGTTCAAATCAGGGTGAACTCGATATTCTTGTGAACACTCCCAATTGACGGTCATGTTTCACAAAGCTCGTTCCGAGATATAGTTCTCCAAATTTCGAATATCCCGATTTGATCAAAACAATTTCTGGCCCGACCCGAAATTTTCGGGTTCTCGCGCACCTGTATTATTGGTAACTGAAAAGAAGTCCCTTGGCAGGACTATGGGAAGGACACGCCTCGTGTCACACGTATTTACAGCTCTAGCGAATCATTGGCTGAGCGGTCACACATACTACGTAGCGTGTGCTGTCAACGCCTAAACAATTGGGTGTCAAGCGAGAGACCCCCCTTGACCTTGTGCTGTCACAGGAGATTTCTTTTTGGGGCTCAATAATAATATTTTCGTCGTTTCCCTGGGGATCACTTTATACAGACTTATCCTCGACGCTTCGGATCTGTGAGAAGCAGCTTACGCGTAGATACAACGTAGAGGAGGCATGCTCGCTTGTAGATTTGTAAATATACGTAGACTAGGTATAGAATCTAAGGAAATGTCGGTGTCCTCGATCGTTTTTTTATACACGTCCCGATCGAATTTACCTGCCCCGCGGATTTACCTTCGCTCGGCGATCTTTCTTCGACGAATGAAGTAAAACGGAAATATACCGATCCAAAGGAATCATATCTAGAATCTAGAGTATGGATCGGTGCGTAGATAATGCATATTATGACTAATCACTCTCTAGATGGCTCCACGCCGGAACGTTTCGTCGATTTTTTTAGCGCCGCAGTGAGATTTATTTTGATGCACTCGTGCAATCTCTTCCGGAAATGATTGTCGGTTCGAAGCTGCCGCTTACGGGAAGTATTTGCGATATGTTGCACTTCATTAATTTCAATGACCTTGCATTATATTCTCAAGGTCTATATTCTAAACAATTTTCTCTTATGCGTTTACGCATACAGTGGATGGTGGAATTGTTACAGATACTTGCATAGATTGACAATTTTATATTAAAATAATCAATTTTTGAATGAAAACCTTGCCACAGTGGATAATTATTGTTCTTTTATAGAGTATCGAGTACCATTTATTTAATAATTGCGAATATATACATAGCAATACTGCAGTAATATTCATCACTCGATTAAGAAATATGGTTGTTTTATTTGGGATTTCAATAATTTGATCACTCACTGAATTTGATATTGTATATTTTCAATTTTTCTAATACGTTTTTATTAGTTTATATTAGTATTTTGGAATTAGTATATACTCACCCTTACTTGTGCTTCTCTTCATAGTACACGATTTTTAGTTATTGAATTGGATTAGATTTGAGAACTAACTCAAACATCACGTAAGCCTAACTCAGGCCTAATCCAGACTTTCATGTTATCATGAATAATTATAATACGAATCATAATATTGAAAATATTTTCGAATGTTTCTTTTGAAAGAGTCTTTTGAATGTTGAGGTTGATAACATATGTCAAGATTATTGAAATTGGTGGAGTGTACCCTTTTGTAAATAATTACCTACTTCCCTGGTAACAAACTTGGTGGACGTGTCCGTACTCTTAACGACGAAATAATTAGTGCAAACAATTTCTCCTACGCGTACAAACATATTTTCATTGACTCTGTACAAGGAGGATTCTCATTAACCCATTAAGTCCCAAGCAATGAAACAAAACGGATGTTTACATATATAATTATTTACTCTTCATCGAAATATACAGAAAAACATGTAAATGCTTTGAAATGAAATTTTCGATCCATACTTTTTATGGAACTGAATAGATAAACGTAAATAAAATAACTTACAATAACCGTAAAAAACATAGATAAAATAACTTACACGTAATATTTTGTCGAGATATAAAAAATTGCATTCCGAGACTACACTCCATATAAAAACTATTACACAAGAAAAATATATAAAACAGACTTCTCATAATTTAAGATAAAATTGGTTTAACACTATGTAAATACTTCGATTTCTGCAAATTTCAAGTATAGGATCCCAGGTGTGAGAAGACATAGGGATGACAAAAATATGAACACATTGTATGCGAAACACGTACACATATATTTTTCGTATATTGTCCGTTGAAACGAGGATCTCTATTCGCTTAATATAGTTATTTATGATACAATTATAATATAATTTTGATGACCATCATTGATGGAACATAGCGAAAATAGGGCAACTAAAATTCATAATGAAGAACTAAAAGAAGATCAAATATGCTACTGTAATGTATTAATTACAGCGATTTTTTAAAATTCTTCCATTGAAATCCTGAAAAATAACCCTCATGCAATGTGTTAGATAAATTTCTGAAATTTCTTATTATACAAGGTGCACAAATTAATTCGTGGCCCCCAAAATTAATCTTCTTTTACTGTGTTTTATATCCACAGTTTTGACTGAATTCATCAGTCACCTGTGGAATGGTATGACTATACGGAAAATTATTTTCAAGTCTTGTATATGGTTTGATTGTTCGAAAATGAACACCAGATTTAGGAAGACGAGATCACGAATTAATTTGTCCATTCAATAACTGCGCCATGAACAATACGATTCATCGATGAAGAATTTCCGAAAAAAGATTGCAAGAGAAACGTTGCATTAACGGAATGCCGGGGATTAATGGGTTAATTTAGCAAGCAGTTAATACCGCGTATCTGTTACGCTGTGGCTCTAATGAGCCTCTAATGAGTACGACCGGATCCTTGGACATTTCGTCGGCTCGAACAAAATTTGTACATACTCTTGATTCGTCGGATGGGTCTCGGAACGATGAGACAGATGCCCCGACAAATCTCGCACCGACACTTCTTTTTTCTTGAGAAAACTCTTCGAGAAGTCGAGGAGCGTTCCGGAGAGTTAAACGGTTGCTTGCAGAAGAATAGACGACGTGTCCTTCGAAAAGACATCTGAACCGTGATTTGCTCTGTTATGGCAGATTTGAGATTCGAGACTCGGTGAGACATTTTTCTAAGAGATAAGCGTAGACCGTTCGAGCTAGTCGAGCTGCTGTGTAAGGAGTGCTGGGTACAATTGCATTTCAAACTAAAAAATAGAAATATCTTCAGAGATTATTTCCGAAATTGTATTATATTGATCGATATAAAATAGTTATTTACTGCCGTATTATTGGAAATGCTCTTTGAAATATTCATTTGATTTGGCAAATATATTTAGTATTTCATTTAATATTTCAACTATGTATTTTACAGTATAAAATGTAAACATAGAAATCAAATATAGAAATATTTTCAGAGATTCTTTATCAAATTATGATGCATTGATTAATTTCAGATGATTGTTTGATTTTGAATAAATGAAAATACTATTTAAGTTATTAATTTGATCTTGTTATTGTTAGCTGTAGAAATATTCTATTTCTAAATTCATTTTCTAGATTCTGTATCATTTTTCGGTAAAAGCTGGGTGTGCCTGATCACTAGTCTGATTTGATGTATTTATAACAAAAATGAACAAGTGACATACAAAACTATGAAAACATTACATGAATATAGGAACTGTTAAGGACACGTTTAATGATAATCGAGATCCTTTGATTATTGCACTTGGTGCCGACTAGGGTTCGAAGGACCACCCACTGATGTGGGACTAATTGAAAACTCACAACTGCTTGTGGGCTGAACACTGATTTTGTTTGTATAGTCGCACCCTGATCGTTACGACTAATTACTGGCTGTACCTTATTCTAAAACCTCTTTACTCTCTATGTACTACATGTCTAACCTGTCTGATGGATGCTCAGCTTCTGACTGTTTACTGAATTCTGAGTTTCTGACTGATCGGTTGTGTATTTCTAACTGTTTCATGTTTTGTTTACTTCAAATTGTTTGATGTCTTGCGTACTTCTGCTGTTTGCTCTCAGTTTTCCGGTCGTTGTGACATTCGGGAACCGCCCCCTCTCCCCATTCTTCCTGTGTACCCAGAGTGGGGCCTTACAGGCCGGTTCCCGAATTTCCGAGGAGTCGGAAGGATGACTACCCCCTCCATTGCGCCCGAAGCGAGCTCTCCTTTGGGGGGGGGGGGGGGGGCGCGCTCGCGGGTAGACGGGTGTTTGGCAACGGTGGAAAATTCCGGCTGGCTCGGTTCGCTGGTGCCGATACCTGAGGGTTGACTCCGTGTTCCTTCAAACATGGGACTTTATGATACGATTTCTTGGGCCTGGTAGACTAACGCGAAAATATGAACTTTACCTTGAACTAATGTTGAACTAATCCAGACCTAACCTTGAACCTTCTTGAACTAACCTTGAACCTTCTCGAACCCAACCTTGAACCTAACCCAGACCTAACCCAGACCTAACCAACCTCGAACCTAACCTCGAACCTAACCTCGAACCTAACCTCGAACCTAACCTCGAACCTAACCTCGAACCTAACCTCGAACCTAACCTCGAACCTAACCTCGAGCCTAACCCCGAACCTAACCTCGAACTTAACCTCGAACCTAACATTGAACTAAACTTGAACTAACCTAACCTTCAGCTTACCTATGAACTAATCTGAATATCTTTATTTTTACGTGCCGCTTGTTGGCTGCAGACCGGTCTCTTAAAGAAATGACATTAGCTCGATGCTGGAACGAAATTGCTGACAAACTGACAGATGGTCGACCGTACCATAAAGTCATTCCTAAAGTCGTTGCTTTAACAGGAACATTCTTACATTATTTTTGACTCATTAAAATTGTTAACCCCTTGCCGTATTTTAACGAGTCAGAGTCGTGATGAAGATTCTCAACAAAGTCAAACAAATATAAATTTTATGCCTTTCTTTTTAGACGAAATAAAATTACATTTTTTGTACCTAATATGTAAACATTATAGCAAATGTAGCAATACGAAAAATATTAATTTTCTTTCATCATCTATGAAATTTTGGAGGATAAAAATGTTCTAATCAATGTAAGCGTAGAGAAAATGGTACGGCAAGGGGTTAAAAGACGAAATGCACTTTCACATAACTGCTGTTCTTTACTATCATCTTAGAAAACTTTTATTTCGAATAGAGAACCGCAGTTTATTAATCATTAAAGTTGCTAATAATTAGTATAGTTATTTAAATACCACAGGCTCAGTGTGTATATTTTATTTGAAAACAGTTTATAAGACTTTCATGTATGATATGGTCCTTTAAGAACAATATTATTAATACTTTAGAAAATCTTCGTTTCAAATGTGCTAATGTCTTCACAGTTTTGTATTTCATCTATTCATTTGTGTCACGAATGCATACAATTTGCAATCTGTATATCAGTATCATGGAAATAAGCAGGCTTCTTAATTCAAGGAGAAGATGATTTATCATTTGACATATTCGCTGCATTTTGCGTCAAAATCAATTGACGCTTACTTTAAGCATAAAATGGCACCTTTTGAATTGCTTCGTCGTTCGAGTCGTCATAAGAGCGATTTTAATGCTTGGCAGTATTCTGTTAATTATTAGGACGATGCTCCAAAATCGTAAAATAGCATGAAAATATTTTCACTGAAATAGCAATATTGGCTGTCTGAAGTTGTGTGGAAGAAACTAATTGTCATAATTTATAAGTATACAGTGGATCTTAATGCAGATTCTCATTTTCCAAGCTTATTTTATAAAATTCAGAAGTGAAAGAAAATTTCAACTAAAAAATGCCTCATTATGAAAATAAAATCGAAACACTATTAGCTTTCCCAAATTTACACGTTTCCTTGCATTTACAAAGCTGCATCTTTAATGCAAAAATAAAATCGGAACACTATCAACAGACAGCGGATTTGATGTATTTACAACAAAAATGAGTAGGTGTAATTTAAAACAGTAAATCTTTTTTTTCAACCTATTATACATATTAAGGAAGAAAATCAATTTCTATTCCAATCGAGTTTATTGCAATTCAGGTAAACAAATTTTTATTTTGCATAAAGATCCGCTGTCTAGCTATCAGGTTTCCTAGAACACGTTTCCTTGCATTCCACAAAGCTGCTGCGTCTTCATTGCAAAAATAAAATCACTATTAATTTTCAGTGTAGAAGTAAAATGGAAACACTATTAGTTTTCCTGAGCTAATACGTTTCCTTATATTTTACAAATCTGCGTATACCATAAACACAAAGATTTTAAGAAATAAAATCACTATCAATTTTCATTGTAGAAGTAAAATAGAAACACTATTAGTTTTCCTGAGCTAATACGTTTCCGTATATTTTACAAATCTGCGTACACCATAAACGCAAAGATTGAAAAAGACGAAGCGGCACGAAGATCCGCGGTCTACTGATAAGACGAAAAGAATCTTGAAATACAATGATACTTAAATAGCCAGATTTCAATTACTATTTCCAACAAATTTGATTGAAAATGTACCCAGCTCTGCGTGTAAGGGTAACCTGTAAAAGTGCGATTGCCGAAAGCGGTTAAAGGATGGACGAAAGGTTCGCGTTTCTGCGTTCGACGACGAATGACGGATCCGTTCATTGTCGATAGATTATCCATTGTCTCTCTTCTCTTTCTCTATCTCTTTCGCTCCATCATTCTCTGTCACTGATGTTCCGGACACTGACATTTTCCCGGCAGATATATCTGTGTTTAAGAGGAGACACGAGCATTTCGTCGATCCAACACCATGAAATGCGGAGCCCACGGGGCCCCTTTTCGTCAGGTTGCGTACTCGATTTATTGCCATTTGTATCTAATTGTTCGCACGCGTGAATCGACTCGCGTGTACGACGACGACGACGACGGCGACGACGCGACGACGTGGTGGACTGCGATAGTTTTAGCGTATAGAAAACGAAACAACGCGGACCTGTATATGTATAGTTCTACGTGGTAAGGAAATGCGCGGATGACACTTAACGGGGTGTGCGAGAGAACACAAAACACAGAGAAGACAAAGGTGAAAAAAAGAGGAATATTTTATTCTAGAGAAAAATCGAAATTGTTCTATATTTTATTAACGGAGAATTAATGAATCGCGGATAGTCGATCTAACAAATAAACGTAGATGACCGTGAACGCGAGATAAATGAGCGACGACGCGAGTAAGTTATAGTAAGGTAAACAAACAAACAAACAAAAAAAAACGAATAAAAGCAGCACATGAAATGTCAAAAAAACTAATATCTATATATAAATATATATATAAGTAAAAAAATATATATATACATATACGAAGGTAAACGAGAGAGAGGTGGGAAAAAATCGTAAATTGCGCGAGATGCTATAGACAACATAAGGAGATCTTCAAAGCGCGACTGTTTCGAACCCAAAAGTCTGAGAACAAAAAAAAAAAAGAGAAAAGAACACACGAAAAAATACACAAGATTTCGATGATAAAACAAAGAGAGATACAGTTGAATTTCGTTTATATTTTCCTACGCGACTTTTGTATGGGTAAGTGGCGTGCGTGCGTGCGTGCGTGCATGCATGAGTATACGTGTGTTGTAAACCGAGTCTCGGTTTGATGCTTGTAATAGAAAGTGTACACGAGTTTCTGAGGTCTCGCTGAAATATGCTAAAACGGAGGACACAGAAGAATATTGCGGCGAATGTAAATGCTGATAAATGCACTGCGTTAAATGTACATGTAAATAGTGGTATATTGTTTTTTTTTAGTTTCGCTTGATTTCTAACAGTATTGTCAGGTGAAGAAACCATTTTCTCCCCCGTGGGCAAGTGCGCTTCGGTTCGAATTCCTTTTTTCTATTTACTCGGTAAAACAAGATTCACGTATTTATGTTGGAAACAGTTGAAATAAATGCCATTGTCATTGAGGACTCCGTTACGGGCTGGTCAGATTTATTCTATCCTTGGTGACATTCTTTCAGGTCGAGCAGCAACGACAAAATGGCCGGTGAAATTGAAATGGAACGAGGAGGAACTTCAAATGCGGTTATTCGTTGAAGTATGCACACAAATTTATTATTGCACTTCGTTACTCAGAATTTCATTAACAGACTGCTGATCTTTGTGGAAAATCACAATTCTCAATTACGAGAAACGGTAGCCTCATAGAAGATTCTTTTTTTCTTTATCAATGTTAGTGTTGAAATTATCATATTACCGTTCTTAAACTCTTTTAATCTTTGCGCTATTTTAAATTGCACCAGCTCGTTTTTGTCATAAATTTTTAAAATCTGCTTAAAATGTAGTAGTTGATCCGATTACTAGAGCGACATTGTGAACAATTATTATATGAAATCTTAACGTGCAAACCTACTTTTCAAACTTGTTAAACATGCGTTTTATATTATTTTACAATAAAATTGTTTCAGGTACGTGAAAATAATATTCAGTGTGTGAAAAATTATTAAGAAGAATTAATATCTGAGAGACACCACACAAATCGCAGACATACAATTTTTTTATTTATACTTCCGCTATCAATATGTTCCTCTAATGCATACAAAAAATTTACAATTACGAAATCGCTACTATTTTTCCAAAAAAATTTCATACAAAAAATTGTGCGGATATAAAATCCTTATTATTTTGCGACGAATCTAAATTTAAAATCGAGACGGTAACAATCAATTATTAGAAGTATACAATTGATAGTGTGGCCGGGCGAATGGTACAACCGGACAAGGGATGATTGTATTAGGTCACTTTGTATATATTCAATTTTAATCAAGAAATAATATTGAGTGAGAAAATAAACATATTGACAACGAGATTATGTGATGTTTAGTCAAAATGTGTTACTAAATGAACGCACTGTTAGTCAATAATAGAAGAAGTTTAACAATGGACATGACGATCTCGTAAATAAAGAACGTAAATGTTCAAAAAAATTTAATTTTTCCGTAGTATAATCGAAAAACTCGTCATTTGTTTATAGTATATGGTGTAGACAATGGTGCCTACTTTAATCAATATGTTTTATTTAGGGAAAAGTTATGTTTGTTTAAAGTTACTGTTATGAATCGGACGTTTCATATGCGACAACCTAATACAAGGATGGGCATTTTTGTCTCAATTGAGACAAAACCGTCTCCTACCATAGCGCCCACTATCCCCCACCAGCATGCGCCGTTACCATAGAGGAAGAAAGTGCTTCGCCCGTCGCGATAAGTGCGCAGGCCCCGTTAAGGGTTAAACACTGCATTTCCTATCCTCGAAAAATTGTCGATGTTTAAATTATGATAATTTCATAAAACCAAGTAGCATATTTACAAGCCTGGACTCATTTCAAATCTTGAAGTCTCTATTTTCGAAAAGTTAGTATTCGTTTTCCTCCAAGATATTTTCACATTGTGTAGAAGATGGGAAACTGGAGACCAATTTTTCCTCAAAAATACAGCAAATTCCGAAATCTAGAAAAACGTTACTAAACAGTAAAAATGTAAGTTACGATAATCTAGTAACATGCCAATAAATTGATAATACTTAAAGAACGTTCATTTATTAAAGTAACAGTGTTTCACGTGTACGTATCTGTAAGTTACACGTGCTCTTGTCGAAATCCATGATTGAACACTCCGATTAAAACAGTATCCATTACACTGCTCACAATTAATGACAATACGATTATTTCTACTTTCACCGACGTGTTTTGGCAACGGCTAAGAAATGAGAACTATGCACCTTGACTGCACAGCACGGAGTTAATTATAATTACTCGACAGCCGCATTAGTTATCTACGATAATTGATTGAGAATTGCTCGGGAACAATGTCAAACTACTTTAAAGTCGACACGCATGCATAAAGCTCTGCCTTATGGTTGCAATCTATATCTAGGTACTCTTAAATTACGCGAGTTGCGCAAGGGGGGAAAGGAAAAGAAAAAGAAGTGACGCGGATGCAAAGATTATAAATGTTGACTATAAATCGTAGAGTTGAAGCCGAATAAAAGAATAAGGAGAGGAACAGACAAATCTCGGCGTGTATGTATGTATATATATAGTTCGGACCCGTAGAGTGGGAGACTGTTGAAGACGAGGGGATAGTGAACTATTCTCGGAGTTCGTTCGGTACGCTTTTCCCTCTCTTCCAAATTCGGCGGCGATAAACGTCAGTAAACCTTTGTAAACTGCATTGAATAGTTGAGAAACTTGTTTCTCTTTCTACTATCGTTCAAACCCCGTGTTTAACAATTCGCTTTTTTGTGTTACGGTGCTCCGTGGGACAGTGCGAGAAGTGTACCCGCCATATTGACTGTACAAGGAGGGAAATACGTGGTGGAACCGTTCAACGTTACGGCAAGATTTTATTTCGTTTTGTGAAAAAGGTAGTTATCCGTGCGGTAAACGCGTTCATCCTGAACTCAACACTGGAGAGAAAAATTGAATTCCTTGTTCTCTTTTTATAATTTGTGTTTAACTTGTTTTTACGATTCAGGAGATTTTATTTCGTTGAAGGAGTTGCTATGACTAAAACACGCGTTTTGTTGTGATAATGCTAATTACATTTAGATACTGCATGATTCATTTCTTAAAACAGAATTTGATGCAGTTGTTTATTATTTAAAGACATTTTTCGGAATATTTTGTAATACTTTGAAACCATAAACACGCTCTCTCTCTTTCTCTTATATTCTTTTGAGAAGTATGTCTAATTAGACAACCATTGCAAACCTATGTCATTTTTTTATAAATATTTTCTTTATACTGTTTTTAACTATCACACTATTTTATTTATACTAGGTCGGACTATACTTAATTTTTTTTAAGTTTTCACGTGGAAGTATGGACTTTTTAGTCTCACTACAAATATTTGGGTATACAAATTTATATTTCATAAATTTAATAGACGTTTTTAGATCGTGTGTTTTTTGTAATAATTGTTTCACTCATTGTTCAACGAAAAATTTTGTTAATTTGTTTAGAGACAGTTTTCGATTAATATTATACAGATACAGATGAAGGAGGTCTTTGACAAAGATTATTTTATACCTTGTTACAGTCTAACGATATTAATTGTTTCTATATTAAATTGAATCGATTTTCAATTTATAAAATGATCTGCAACCTTATTTCAAAAAGCTTACATACTCTATTACATCACTGTTATGCGCGAATGTACGGGGTGTCCTGTAACTTGTGGTAAAACTATAGAGGGGGTGTTTACGTTCACATAACTTTCTTGTTACACACATTATAATTTTACTTTAAGTCCACGACATTCTAATTGAAAACTGCGAGAAAGTATAGTTTTGAATAATGATACAATTTATACTGATTTAAATCTATGTGTGCAGAGTAGAGTGAATAGAATTTCGAGATTATTGCATTATAATTGACAAATTCTATGCATGGTTAACTTATCAATACAAAATAGAAAATATTAACCTAAATACACAAGTTATTAACATAAGCTTCGTAATTATGTATTTACTTGTCTTCGATGGGTGACTACAAATTTTTTTCTTGAAAAGTAATTCAATTTGGTTACGATGGAAAATATCAGACATGAGAAATAATTTAAATATAATTTAAATTAGTAATGTGATATCGGTAAATTTGTATAGAATTGAAATTTTTATTTAAAAAATTTAGGAGTTGATTAGATAAAAATAGATTAGTATAAAATTTTGTATATAATTTAAATTAGTAATGTGATATCGGTAAATTTGTATAGGATTGAAATTTTTATTTAAAAAATTTAGGGGGTTAATTAGATAAAAATAGATTAGTATAAAATTTTGTGTATAATTTAAATTAGTAATGTGATATCGGTAAATTTGTATAGGATTGAAATTTTTTGCAATAAAATAAAAAGAAAGTATTGAAAATTGAAAGATGGCAGCGCATTGAATTTAAACGAATTTCTTCGACTTTTTCTGGTTTCTGAGAGGATTTACAAAATTATAAAAATATTGCCATGATTGTGGTACCGACGATAGCTACATACATGTGGAAAATTTGAATTCGATTAGTACAATAGTTTTCAATATATTTAGGCAATCACTTCGAGAAACGTGTTTAAAGTTAAAATACTCTGATGACTAGCCTCCGATGCGTCATCCTAAAAGATCTACAATTTCGTTATTCCCGCGACTACGATTATACAATTTTGGATGCATATTTTAAAAATAATATGCTCTCGATAAATGCGAAAACAATTTCGATTTTTTGGACCAGTTCACCAAAATATCCCCTAACAGTCCGGCCGTGATGGGTACGGGTCTCGACACTTGTATCCGGTGACAAAACTCTTGAGTTTCAGCAATGCAGTACGGGGATGCCTATACTAAATCTAAATCGTGTAAGAGAAGGTCTAGATCAGGCGTGTAGCAAGCCGGGTCGGTTGTTTGAGCCAGGTTCGGAGAACAGAGAGCCAAGAGCAATGCGCTGAGCAAGCCACGCTCTTCAAGAACTAGAGTCTCTCGCGGTGGGGTAATCTATGAGTCAGGCGTTGTCGCGAATGCTGCTTGCGTGCGACCCCTCGGCTCTACTAGACCTCCTCCGCAAGCCTCGCGAACACACAACGATACAGTTTCTACCCTTTTATAGTTTTGGCACTTCGGCGTGGATCGCTATCCGAACTTTGGAGGCAGCTCTCTCGCTCGAGAAGCTTCCACTTGGACATGACTCATCTATATTCGACGTAAAAGTCCTCCTCAAAATATATGAAATTCAAATTCGCCACTCTTCTGGCTGGGAGATGAACGAGGCTGGCCTACGACTATTTCAAGACAATTTCGGAGATTGTTATAAGTAGATTGCGGGATCTTTATCCAAATCCTAAATTTCATGGCTTATTTGATAAAAACCAAGATGATGACCAAGTTCAATTTATTAACCCCTTGCACTATGATTTATTTTACGGTTACAGTGATTAGAACTTGATTATCGTCCATCATTTCTTAGAACAAAAAGAAAATCTAAATTTATTATATGCTTGTATATTCCCCAATGGCTATACAGGGTGTCCCGTAACGGGTGGTACAACCGAGCAGGGGTGATTCTACATGAAAAACTGAGTCGAAAATATAGTATAAAATTTTTTGATACAAGGCTTTGTTTTCGAGAAAAATGAGTTTGTAAATTTGTCTAGTGCGCATGCCCTCGGCTTACTTGCGGCTCAACGGATTCCACTGCCTTTGATTTTTATTTGTGGGGTCAGGTGAAATCGATTGTGTATCGTGATGACATAACGAGCATCAAACAATTACAACAAAAAATTGTGATAGCGTTTGAACACTTAAAGCAACATAATAATTGCGCATTACAAGAGGTTCGAAGGAATTTAATACGAAGAGCACAATTATGTCTACAACAACGTGGACAGCACTTCCAGCAATTTATGAATTAAACGAATTCCTCAAAGGTAATTCTAACATTGTAACCTCGACCTTCGATTTATTCGATGTATACAAACCTCGAAAACCTTTGCGAAAAAAGGTTGAGGTAACTCAGAATAAAGTCCGTTGAGCCGCAAGTAAGCCGAGTGCACGCGCACTAGACAAATTTTCAAATTCATTTTTCTCGAAAACAGAGCCTTGTATCAAAAAATTTTATTCTATATTTTCGACTCAGTTTTTCATGTAGAATCACACCCTGCTCGGTTGTACCACCAGTTACGGAACACCCTGTATATCGACAGCAACAAAATAAAATTTTATTTCGCTTCAAAGGAAATTAATAATTTACATGTTTAGTAGATGTTTTTCGAAATTCTTATCACTAGTCTGACTCGTTATCATAGTGCAAGGGGTTAACTAGGAAATTCCTGATGGCAAGCATAGGGTAGATGTGCCATTAATAGTTTGTTATTATACATGTTTTCTGGTATTTTAAAAATGTGCTCAGATACTGTAAATGCATAAAAATTCTTTGCATCGATTACAATGAACAGGGACCAAAAAGAAATTTCTTTCTTTGTTCAGTAATTTTAATAAGCTGAACGTAACACATTGATGTTCTTAAATTTTGTTGATCTATGTATAACTTTAAATTGTACATACTCATTTTTATGGATTTGTGACAAAAATGGGTAAATCAAATATGAAACATTGTGAAACGCTTTTGTATTGTTTGCAATTGGAGAGGTTGGTCCGATAAGATTTAGAAATTAATTATCTCCGTTGTTTTTGCAGATAAAAAAAAGTTTTACTAGTAAAAGTTGTTTGGTATAATGAGGACTGTAATATGGCAGTAAAGTCTTTTTGTGGGTGCAGTAGTTTCGGAGACTTTGAGGTTACCTTCACTTTTTTTAATGAAATCTTATATCTTTTATATGTCAGCTGATACTACTCGGTATTTGATATAACAAAGTATTAACCTGTATTCGAAAAATGATTAATTTAGGAGATATTTTAATTTAAGTTTTACACAGTGAAACATTTACTTTTTCTCTGATAATGCAATAGTTTATGTGGTTATTGGGACAAGAGTGTGTTACCAGTACAACCAATACGTAGACACTGAATAGAAATGATACTAAAGTTTCTCTCTGTATTACTGTCAGGCTGCAGTGTTCTCTTTATCAGTGCTTTTGTTTTTACATTTCTATGTGGCCCTATATAACAGGTTTTATGATGTCCGTATCAAACTCCTTCTACACATTACGAGACATACTTTACTTGTACCGTAGCAACCGATCCGGTGCAATCTCTGATAAATCTTTTAAATCAATTATTTTAAATCAATTATTTTAAATCACTTATTTTAAATCAATTATTTTAAATCAATTATTGTAAATCAATTATTTTAAATCAATTATTCCAAATAAACGAGTTTCCAACTTAATGTCTTCAAATTAATTTTATTCGTTCGAATTTGCTGTGAGTCATTTACATTAACTAATACAGTAGTACTTTTATATTTTAACTTTCAAGTAGCGGTGGTTGGGTCCATTTTGACAGAAAGTTACAACCATTTCATCTAAATTCTAATTGTTTAACAATCACTTTAAATGATCAGCTATTTATACTAATAACACAATTAGCATAAATTCTCAAAAATTTCAGTTTGAAAATATGTAAAAGAAAATAGATAAACCATGATTTGAATGGATGTGGCAATGGAACGTAGTACGTGAGTGACATGACATTAATTTTTGTAAATCGTTCGTGCTACGAAATCTGGTAAACATTTTTTCTCAAATTATTTTCGTATGTAAATACATTTTTTTAATAAATAAATTCTCCACTTCATTCGACTGAACTCTCTGTCTGTCCAATTCAGACATTCTTCGAAGTATGCGCTATTACCATCAGCAGATAATACGAACGTAATTCATGTTCAACAGATAATGTTGTTATCAGTGTCCTTATCGAGCGTATGCTCTTGAGCAAAGGTTTCATTATAATCTTCTACGAATTTCTGTGCGAAACTTCTCGCGAACAGCAGCACTTTCTGCCATCTAACAATGTAGAATATCTACACTATAATTGACTTTCAAAACTCATTTACAACTAATCGCACGTTTACCCTTAAAATATCTTATTATAAAGTCTCCTAACTTTTTGTCAAAGTTTATATATCAATTTTTGACAGTGACTCGTTTAAAATCTGTCTTTACCGATGTGTGATTAAATTGATAAACAATACTTATCTTAATTTGATTCTAATCTTGATTTTAAGTTATCGTCTTTCATGAAAATATATCAAATATGAAATAGTTGTAATTAAATATTCATATACTTCTCCCGAATTACTGTTAACAACTTCCAATTATTAGCAATACCCAATTTATTTAAAGGATAGTTATATAAAAATAAAATTGCACCGTTTTGAATCAAAACATTAACAATAACGTCGAATATAATTTAAATTAATTTTTCGGGATTTTTGATACTCCTTTTTTGTGTAAATTTTTAAAATAGTTACTGTTGTAACAAATTCTCTCCTTGTATTTGTGTTTTTATTTTTGCATGCTAGTGGGCTTCATTCAAGTGATTTCGAATCGTGCAAATAGCTATATAGAACGGACACTTCGCATAAATCTGCTGACAAATGTACTTTCTAGTTCACATAACATTTTCAACGATTCAATCTATTTTTTGCATAAAATATTAGACCTTGGAGAAAGGATACGTATATTCATCTATTCCAAAAATATCTTGGCACTAAAAGCTACAAATGGCTCATCGTAATTCAGGATGGATCCAATTATTTCACTTTTACACGTACTCATTAGATCTAATGGCTTTTCTTTTGTTTCCACGTTTTGTCAGATTTTTTTCATAAATGGATCATGTAAAATCGGGGTTTTCAGAATTTGCGAAATACTTTATATCATATTAAGCATTATTAATCCTGTAATTTCATATAGTAAATCTTAATACATTGCGAGTTTTATTCACATATCATAACCGTATGCATTTAGCGTCTACGTAATTAAACCGTAATTTAAATTAGATCGTACCCAGCGATACAGCTGTATAAATAATTGGCAAATGTCAAGAAAACTTGTTTGGTATTATTGTATCATTATGAACAAATATAGTTATTTGGTAAAAATTTGTAAGATTTGAACCAGAAGCCAAAATAGAACAGAAACGTTTCTAATATTTTTGTATTGGAAAAATTGCTTTGTACTTTTATCAAAATATTGATAACGAAAAGTAACAATTTACGATGAATATTAAAACAGTTGGAGCTAGTAAGTTTAATATTTGCGGAGATAAATATTCTTTTGTGAAGGCAGTTTTTAACTTTATTTGAACAAACAGTCTGTGTATGAGATTTGGGGGTTCGTATTTTTTAAATAATGATATGGAAAAGAGCGAAACGTTGTTTCAAATACTTCAAGCGCTTTTCCTATAGTGATATGGTCTATAACATATTTCAATTACGATAAAATCCCGGACGACAAGTACAAAAGTGATCGATTTGGCGCAAAATGGCTGGACCCTTGAAAGTGCCCAGTATAGATAGTAATACAGATCGTATATTTTAGTTATATAGCATCTGTATTTTATGTAATTCGTAGTGCTGTACATTTTCTTTAGTAGCATCATAAACTTCAATTTTATTATTATTATTATTATTATTATTATTATTATATATATATATCCAATCACAAGAATAGTTCTATTGTTTTGAGTAAGTCTGGATAGGAGTCAAATAGAATTTCTTTCTTTAATAATTGTAATGAATTGAAAATAATATGTTAATATTTCTTTTAGTATTTCAAATATCTGCTAGATATGATTGTAATTCTCTTATTCATTTTTGTCAGAAAATGTTTCATAATTACTTCATAATTCATAATATAATATTTGTCAGTATCATAATTACATGTGTTTTCCACCAGCATTTTTATTTATTGGAATAGTTAATATAACGAATCAATAATCATTAGCAATTTCTATTTCGAGAAGTAAACAATTCAGTTTATGGCCATGTGACTGAAGAAAAGATAATGAGGATATAATTTTTGTGACGCCATGTGACAAGCAATATATACATTTATAAATAAAAGCAGATTGCAGCTATATACATTATGAAAAAAACCATAGTAAACTTTATATGAAAACAAGCATGAATTAATCCTTCGCACTCGAGTGATGACTCTGAGCCACCATTAAAAATTGCTATACACTATCCAAAATATTTTTCATATCGTTCAGGTTGTTTGTGTTTAATAAATTATTAAATGCTTAAACATTGTACGAGTGAATTGCATCAGTCTTAAATGCACAAATTGAAAAGAATCAGATAGAATTAAAATATTGTAGGTCGGAAGAAATGTTTGGTTTTGGAGCTGACATAGCTCCGAATGCAAAGGGTTAAATTTTTTACATTTACATTTTTAAAATTGTTCATATTTGAAATCAACCCCTTGCACTATGATTTATTTTACATTTACTATGATTAGAATTTCTTTGTGATTTATAATTTTTTAGAAAAAGAAAATTTAGATTTATATCATATGCTTGTATATTCTTCAACCGCTATCGACAACAACAAAATAGAATTTTATTACGGTTTAAAGGAAATTAATATACTAATCATAATTTATATATTAGTAGATTCTGTCACGAGCCTGACTTGTTGTTATAGTGCAAGGGGTTACATACAGATAGCACCAACATATGATTATAAAAACATGATAAAATATATATAAAAGGAAATATGAATCAAAGTTTTTAACGAGACATTAAATCATTACACAGATTTATAGTTAAATGTAGATTGCACCGCTATACAGATTATAAGAAAAACATAGTAAAAAGTGTATGAAGGAAAGCATGAATGAAAAACTCACGTAAATGGAATGAACCAAATTTCTTCATGTGTATTTGTTTATCTGAGTCAACTTGCACCAGCTACCATATATACAATACTCAATATAAGAGCTCCAAATTTCATGCCACTCGAAAACCTTCGAAGGAGATCACCTCACCATTTCCACAGATTGCAGAGAAACCTGTGAACAGTTTTCACGTTTCCTCTTACCTTAGTTCTATTTCTTTTGTCAGACTGTATTGTGTTCAGTGGTTCCACCAATGGAAGACATTTTTCTCACTAGTGTTGTAGACGGTCTCGTGATTTATAAGTCTCTGTGTCTGTTAATGTAGCGTAAACGCGTTAAAATTGGCTTGGAACTTTAGAACATTGTTAAAATCAAGACAAGACGTCGAAAATGAATCGTAAGATCTTTTTTATTCCATGTACAGTGACTCCCGTAAATGTTCGGACACCCTTAACCCCTTCGCTACCACAGACGAGATATTTCGCGGTTCAATGTTGTTGATGCAACACCACGGACGAGATATCCCGCAACTCATTAGCGTTTGTACAATACCACGAAGTATCTCGCAAGATTTTCTCTAGAGTAAGTTACAGTGGGTGTACAAAGTATTCGTACATCCTGTAAAATCGAATAACTTTTTTCAAACTGGATCAAACGACTGCAATTATTTTGAGATGTATAAGTTTACTAGGTTGCGTGTAAATAATTTTTTTCTAAAAATTGCTATTGGTCGGAATTGCGACGAAATTAGAAATGATCACAATTTTTAACTTTTTTATCTGTATCTGTAATACAGAAGACGCATTTATAGGTCTAAGTAGTGTACATGTAAGAAGTTTCATCGAGGTCGGTTAAGGTTGTTATGAATTACAAACATTTAACCCTTAGCGGACGAAGATTATGTTTAACATACTTTTTGATGGGTCGAATAAATTTTCTTTGTGAAACAAAATTGTTTGCCGAGGAATCTGATGTAGGAATTAAATGAATAAACAGTGTTGTGTTTAGTAAAAATTCGTTTTATATTTTTGGGGAGTATTAATTTCTTTAAAAATTATTCGCAGAGCGGTAAAATTTCTTTGGCGACTGTCAGCAGACACGCGTCCGCAAAGGGTTAAAGGTGATCACAGAAGGACAAAATTGAAACAAACTCAAATAAACAACGACAAAATTTAAACTTCAATTTTGTAATGTTTTTAGCTCGTATAGCAACATTAACCGACTTTGATGAAACTTTGTGCATGTAGATAATTTATGTAGATCTAAAAAAGCATGTAGATAATTTACGTAGATCTTTAAAGAAATTAAAAATTGAGACCTTTACTTTTTTGTTCACAATATCGACCAATAGCAATTTTTAGAAAAAATTATTGACACATTACCTAGTAAACTAGTCCTTTTAACATCTCAGAAGAACTGAAGTCGTTTGATCCAATTTCAAAAAAGTTATTCGATTTTTAAGAGTATACGAATACTTTTTACACCCACTGTATAATGTCACAAAAATTTCATTAGACTCTCTCTTGTGATTAGAAATAATTTTATTAATTCTTGTGTATGACACAACTCAAAACATGGAGTCACACATGACGCAACATCAAAATTTTTGCAAATATAATTAAGTTAGTCTTCTTACACACTACACAACGTTTTGTTGGGTGTACCTGGATTTTCACATTTTCTTTGGTCCACTAATTTCTGCCATCTTTCAGATAATGGTCCATCACTTGGATTTCAAGTGAATCACTTTCAGATAATGGATCATTACTAACACGTAATTGCATATTTTCGTAGTCACCAACACTATCACTGGTTATTTGGTTTCTTACTCTTCGAGCCATCGTTCTGCACAAATACAGTGTACACCTGTCAAGTACTAACCGAAAACTGAAAATATTTTCCACGCAGGTAAGAAATACATTGCCCTTACCTTTCGGTATATGACATTTAGTTGTAAACATAGAAAAACAGCCCCTCTGGATTACTCGTCCGTGACGTCGCGTCGTGTGAACGGCATTGTGTCGCGGAGGTCTCGTCCGTGACGTTGCATGGACAACATTGGATCGCGAGATACCTCGTCGATGGTAGCCACGGGGTAACATATAAGTTTAGACAAGATAAGTTTTTCATTATTGGACCCAACGATTCGGATATTTTTTTCAAGCTTAAGTAATTAGTTTACTACACGGCGTGAAAAGAACTTTTAGAAAAAATTGCAATTGGTCGGAATTGCAGAGAGAATACTAAAACTTTTATTTTACATTTTTATGTGAATATCATGAATCCTTTTCAGACATGTTTATATTAATATCTTTATATTTAATATGTTCTATCATTGCATTTGCATTTATCGTTAATGAAAAAGTTTTATCGTCAAGTATATGAGTAGTTGTAACGATAAACATTTAATTTATTTAATTGAAGGGTTCTTGCCAGAGGTTCGCAAAGTTCTACATTAGAAATTATATAGTCAAATCAAAAAGATAACTTCTCAACATTCGAAGTATAGTAAATTACAACGACATAAATGCAAATTGTCCAAATTACAAATTATGAATTAGAAAACCAAATTACAATTTTCGATTACACAGTAAACCTTATCTTGACTTTCTTTTTACTCTTGCATTTGTTCACACAATTTTACACTAAAAATAATTACCATCGAATCGAACAAATATCGTGGACACGTTCTAAGAATATTAAATCATACCGACACAAATTTCCAGATAATTTTCTCCAGTCGGGTCACCGTTATATTTTTAGTACCCACGATTCGATCATTCCCGACATAATTAAAGCAAACGATGACGTATAGAATGCACATCGGTAACAACATTACCGCGATAAATCCAGCTGAGATACTTTCAGTAGTCGCATACACACAATATTTCCCACTGATAGAAAATGTTGTCCATACAATATATATATTTTTTAATGGGGAACGTCGCCGCCGCGCCGGGCGTTTTTCTACGAACGTGTAGTTCGTAAGAAACGGGCATAATAACATGATAAAAATCAAAAAGAAACCGAATGGAAACAAAACTTACAATTAGAGTAGAGAAGGCGGCTACTGGATAGAGTGGGAGAGCGTGTTTCATGGAGAGAAAGGGAGAAAGAGAGAGAACGAGAACGACGAGTCTGTCGAAGAGGGGGAGGTGACTGCGCAGAGCAGCCACGTATGAACGTACACAAACATGATTTCCACCACCACTTTGATCACCATCACCAATGTCGTCCCCATAGGAGCGAAGCGGCCGATAAAATGTGCGAGAACGATAAGTCAGTTGAGTGTGAGAACGCCGAGGAAGAGGACCTAGAGATGCTGGATCAGGATCTGCTCGAGGATGCACCGTGGAAGCTAATCCAACGGAACACGTTCACAAGATGGGCCAACGAGAAACTGAAAGTTATAAACAAACGGATCGACGATCTCGAGTGCGACCTGTCCGACGGTCTTATATTGATAAGCCTGATCGAGGTTCTCGCGCAGAAGAGGCTACCGAGGCATAATCAGAAGCCCACCTTCAGGTCGCAGAAGCTTGAGAATGTGTCAGTCGCGTTGAAATTTTTGGAGGACCAGGGGATACGGATCGTCAACATCGGTAAGTCATGAGACCGTCTTTACCGACACCTTTCTACTTCACTAGTTTCATTTCGAAAACGAGGGATCTTGTTTGCGAAAAGAGACCTCCGGCGCATGTGTGTGTGTGTGTGTGTGTGTGTGTGTACTTGTGTTTAATATTCTTCGATACTGTTTGGAATTGTTTTTTGTTGGCTGTATTTGAATGACGTTTTTGGGCATTGTGGTTACGTTGAAATTTTTACGCTGAGGGGAATCGTTTCGGATGTTGTTGTTTAATCGTGATTTGTTTGTGGTACGACAAAATGTAGTAGGGATTTTTTTTTTCATCATTAGGATTTCTAAGGTTTAGAGTCTGTTGAAGTAGTAGAATTGCAATGAGATTTGAGAGAATATTATTCAGTTTCTGGTTTTATTCAAATTCCAAATGCTAATGTTAAAGTTTCATTATAGGTGCAATTTTATTTCTGAAACTATTATTGAATTGTGATTTATTTATTATAATACAAATGTGATGGAGACTACTTTTATTTCATGATTAGAATTTTTAAGATTTCCCTGTCAGATGTATACGTATAAAGTAGTATAATTAAATTATAGTTGTAATGAAATTCAAGGGAATTTTAAATATAAATGATAAAATTCGATATTCTTTACAATTATTCCCGAAATTCATATTAAATTGTGATTGTTTTATTATAGTGTGGTAGACATAACTTTTCTCTTATAATTGGAATTTTTAAGATTGCTACGGCAGTTAAATGTATATTAAGTATTATAGATAAATCACAATTATAATTAAATTTGTAATAAAATTGTTTGTTGCTTTATTCGAATTTTGTACATAAGTGATAAAGTTTGATTCCGTGTATAGTAATTATAGAATTTACACGTATTTACTCGTAAAATAATTATATTATAGAATTGTATGTTATATTTGTTATATTAGCATTGCGTTATGAACTACTTTTCTCTCATGATCTGGATGTTAAAGGTTTTAATGTCAATTAGGTACCACTAGTATACAAATAATTATTTTTGAAAATAGGCGGTGCTTATATTTACATTGCATATTAGATGAGAAGGTAGGGTGCTTCTTGACTGTAACATGGATTGATACAGTAAAACGTTCGAGTGAAATAATATTTACGGTCATTTCAAGAACAGATTCCACTGATGGATACGGTCAAAGTTATGGCCACGAGCAATAATCACAGCTAATAAAGTGTGACACAGTTAAGCAAGTTTTATTGGAGCAACATTACAACTTGCTTGTAATAAATGACAAAATCAAAAAATAAAGTTACTTATAATCAATCATAAAAACAAATAATAAAGTTGATTTTAATAAACGACAGAAACCAATAATAACTGAAACTGTTATGCTAATTTCGTGTTAATTTTCGTTTTTAAACAGGAAAGTTATAGTTTATATTTACCTTTGAATCCTTTTCGAATAAATTGCACGAAAATTTAATTGATATTTACACATTAGTTGTGGTAATTAAACCAATCGTTTGTTTTGATAAAATAACACATATACAAACAATAATACTTTATTAATTATTAATATAAATTTACTAATTACTTTATTAAATTATTAATTCTGTGTTTCGGCCTAAAAATTTTTTTATTTTTTTATCAAAAGATCCAAATAAACAAAACAATTTCTTTAAAAACTAATTTACCAGCACTAGCAGAAAATTCTAATGAGTAATAATAAGCAACAATAATAATAAATTAGAAAAAATTATTTCTGATCTTCAATTTAATTTCAAAATATGAAACCATTTTATGTACTCCTATAATTAAGGAAGTAATAAAATCGTTTAAATAGACAATGATTAAGTGAACAATTAATTAAAGATCAGAGTAAATTTAATACAAACATATCGTCTTGTTTTAAATCCGATTTGCTGCTATCTAATAATGCCGGTGATATGAAAATAAATAATTTTTGCGGAGTGAGATATAGATTTCTGCGGGCTAATATATTAATTTGAAATGTATGCCGAGAAACAAAAATTGCTTTGCATGCTTATCAAAAGTTGAGATTTGGGGATGACATCATTCGTGAATATTATGTTCAAAATATCGTTATCATACAATTACCGCAAAATAATTCTGTCCAAAACGGAACCTCTAATCACATATAAGAAGTTCTATTAGAATTGATAATCTGCGGTAGCATTAATTAATTTTTATATTATATAATTATAATTTTTATATTATATGATTACACTTTATATATTATATAATTCCAATTTTTATATTATATGATTATACTTTATATATTATATAATTATAATTTTTATTTATTTATTACCGCAAAATCATTCTGTTCGAAACGGAACGTTTTTAACAACATTAAACAAGTTTTGTTAGAATAGATAATCTGCTGGAGCATTAATTAATTAATTTTTATATTATATTTTGGTTCTCACGCAATTATGGCCCGACATATTTTAATTTTGTAAGGATAAAAGATATTGGTTTCCAGTTTTGTACTTTCTCTAACAATTGTTTAAAGACAAAGTAGTTAAGATTATACATAGAATACAATATAATATATTATAATATCTACAATATATGTATAATAATATCTACAATATATAATACAAATTCATTGTAAATTTCTGCTACGTGAAGAAGACAAAAATGAGATAAAAAATAATTAAATATTAATGAACGGAAACAGTTTTTTTGTTTTTAGAATGTCATATTTTTTATACAATTGTACTATTGTAAGATGGAATAGTTTCTTAAACTTTTATTTGACGTGTGAAATTTCAGTGTTGCTAAAAATAACAGAACATGCAATCAGCTGATAATTAGTTCGTATGCATCATGCAAGTCAGCTATAGTTTGCCGCTGTGAAGAGTCAATAACTCGATGCAAGACGATACGGGATGATAATCTTGACATTGGTAAACTGACATAGGTACACATATGTATTTGTATAAATATTATAACTAGACCGCGGAACTTTGTGCAAAATAAAAACTTTCTACCTGAATTGCAATAAACTGGGGTGACATAAAAATTCAATTTCTTTCTCACTGTGTTTAATGGGTTGAAAATAATGTAAAACTGTCTTCAAATTCTTCTAATGATTTTACTGCATTAAATTGCACCTACCCATTTTTCTCATAAATTGCACCTACTCATTTTTGTCATAAATTACACCTACTCATTTTTGTCATAAATGCATATAATCCGCAGTCTAATTATAACAATGGAGCTTAAGAGATTTGCATTACACTTTCTTCCACACGATTTTCTGTGATTTACAATATGAAAACCAAATATTAAAACGATAAAAGAATGGAGTTATTCGACAATTATTTGCAACGCAATGGATAACTTTTCACAGTCAGTTTAATGCATACAAAATTAAATAATAATTTGATTTCGGATTCAATTAATGCCGAGTAAAGTTTATTTCACCTACATCGTTACAAACTGTAAAATATTAATAGAATTTAGTGACTTCGAAGAATTTATTTTGTATTTCCATGATTGTGGATCATTAACTGGAACATATGATTGATCATTAACGCAGACTCGGGAACTCATTTTCATTTTAACGCAAATGAATGCATACATCGCGGGAGGAGTACATTTTTTGCGCCTAATTAGACGTAAAGTAAAGTAAAAGAGGAAAAGACTGTTTTTGACCTGAATCTCTATTTGAAAGAAAAGCAGTCAAATTCACTATTTCAAAATTTGTATTACCGAGACCGTCTGCTAATGCGATCTTCATTATTTTTACTGGGTGATGATCGTTTGCCACCTCAGAGTTTCATGCAATTATGAATCAGGCAATTGTAAGACAGAGAATGAGTCACGTGCTAATAAAAATTTAAGTCATATTTTTATTAAAATGCGACCTATCATTGCCGATGTCTAAAATTCAAAATATCGCAAAATAATAGTGTATTATATATCCTTAACACTAGAACTACCGGACAAGGCATAATGACTGGTTTCTAAATTTTTCTTTTACAAATATTGAAATTATAAAAATGTTTTCCGGAGTAATGTTTTATTCAACTTCTCTATTAAAGTACGTATTTAAACAAAAGTTGTACGGAAGTTGAATAAATGCATTCTTGTCGTTATTAGAAGGCAATATACACCAGTCGCGTTTAGCGCTCGGTAGTTCTAGTGTTAATACATGTAATGTAATATACTATTTCGACAGACCATTAACATTAGTTATTTATACTTCTCTGTTCATAAAACATCGTATTAAAAAATATGAAAGAATTAAAAATTTGTATTAAAAGAATTAAAAATTCGTACTAAAAGAATTAAAAATTCGCATTAAAAGAGTTAAAAATTCATATTAAAAGAGTTAAAAATTCATATTAAAAGAGTTAAAAATTCATATTAAAAGAGTTAAAAATCCATATTAAAAGAATTAAAAATTCCTTTGTGACGTTTAAATATTTTTTGTTTCACTGTTTATTATTGTGCCTTTGCCAAGTCACAAATATGTTTAATTTCTTTAACTGCATTCGATGCTCGGCGCTTATTAAATAAGAGCAGCAATTATTTTTATATAATGGTGATTAAAAATCGGCTGTTGTTCAAGAGGATCAAGCGATAAATTCAGTAATTAACCAGCGAAAGAGGTCAAGTTTCTCGGCGATTAGGTCAGCGAAAAGTTTGAATGAAAACCAGATAAAAGCCGATAAAAATAACAGCGAAATGGTTCAGTGGGGTACGGAATCGAAAAACCAATACTACTGATTGTAGACAATTATAAGAGGAGCCACGGATCAATGACGCCCGCCCGGGATGCCCGGGAAGCTGTAGGCTAGCAACAACTTCACGTTGTAGGGAAGAGAGTTGCTTATATCGAACGATTTAAGACATTATGTATTGTATATCATACACTACACTACCCGAAGGGTATATTCATACAAACGAAGGGTTTATTCACCTTTGAAAGGTTGAAAAGTAAGAGCAACTCGACAATCTTATTAATAGATTTATGTTTCTCTATGAAATCAATACAATCAATCGAAAATAGTTCTCAGATGTAGGAGTATGTAGGAAGACTAAAAATAAATTATTTCCAAGTACGGTTTCAAGGACCCAAGTAGTGAATCATTCTAATGTAATTACACTCGATAACCCAATTTCTTAATCAAGGAAATCAGAAAATCTATCACGTCATTTTACTCGCACAGTCCTTACATAAACAATTGCATTCCTTAGTGTTAATCTACTGTCATTTATCGGTTAAGCTGTAATCTATCAGCTTATAAGTCGGGGTAGTAAAATTGTTACTATGATCTTGCTTCAGTGTTTCTTATTGTCCTAAATATTCAGGTTAAAATATGTAAATTTAATTAATTGTTAAAAGAAAACTATAGTAAAACTATTACGTGAATAAAAAATCCCAATTTTTTGTCAATTTTGGAAGATGATTAAAGAAAATTTATTGCACTTATACCATAATGCAACAAAAGTCCTGTCAAAGGTCAATAAATGTGCTTTTATACGTATAAAAAGAAATTACTATCGAGTTACTTTGCCTGCTCGATGTTTCGAGTGTCAATATCGAACAGTAAAGAAAAATAAGAAAAAATAAAAAGAATTTATTATTTTGAATATTGTAGGTATTCTAGTATTACTATTTTACTCCAAAATAGTAAAGAAAAATAAAAAACAATGAAAGAAGTATGTTCAAAGAAGTAAATGTGAATTACTCAAAAAATAGTACAGAACAATAACGAAAAATGGAAACAATGAAAGAATTGTGTGAAAAGAAGTCGGAGTATTTTAGTCCAAAAAAATATTTAAAAAATTAATGAGCATAGTATGTTGAAAGAAGTAAGTGTGTATTACTCAAAAAATAGTACAGAACAATAAAGAAAAATGAAAACAATGACAGAATTGTGTGAAAAGAAGTCGGTGTATTTTACTCCGAAAAAATAGTAAAAAATTTATTAAACCTAGTATGTTGAAAGAAGTAAGTGTGTATTACTCAAAAAATAGTACAGAACAATAAAGAAAAATGAAAACAATGACAGAATTGTGTGAAAAGAAGTCGGTGTATTTTACTCCGAAAAAATAGTAAAAAATTTATTAAACCTAGTATGTTGAAAGAAGTAAGTGTGTATTACTCAAAAAATAGTACAGAACAATAAAGAAAAATGGAAACAATAAAAGAATTGTGTGAAAAGAAGTCGGTGTATTTTACTCCGAAAAAATAGTAAAAAATTTATTAAACCTAGTATGTTGAAAGAAGTAAGTGTGTATTACTAAAAAAAAGTGTAGAACAATAAAGAAAAATGGAAACAATAAAAGAATTGTGTGAAAAGATGTCGATGTATTTTACTCCGAAAAAATAGTAAAAAAATTAATAAACATAGTATGTTGAAAGAAGTAAGTGTGTATTACTCAAAAAATAGTACAGAACAATAAAGAAAAATGAAAACAATAAAAGAATCGTATTAAAAGAAGAAAGCGCGTTTTACTCCAAAAGCAGTAAAGACTAGTAAAGGAATAAAGAATGATGAAAGAGGTAACTAATTTTAAATAGTTAATTAATTTGTTATTTTGAAAACTGTAGGAATTCTAATAAGTAGTGTACTGCTCCCATAATAGAATGCATAGCAATGCAGACACAATGGATTCATTCTCTTCGGAGAAAGGTTGAGGAACTTTGATATCTACAAAATACATAGATTGCAGGTTGTTTCCGATATTTCTGTTTTATCTAATGCACACAGACTTCTAGTAGATGCATTGAATTCATTGTCGACACGTGTTCAGATGACAGTACCGTCTCTTCGCAACCTGACTGTCCATGACGTTTTCCTCGACCGTATTCCACGACGAGTTTAGACGATGACGTCATTGATGGCTAACCGGTTACGTCATGAGAATACACGCTTAGAGAGAACCCGAAAGAAGACTTAAAATTGTGTGATTTTTTTCGCGTTTGCCATTTACGGTATCTCTTCGATTAATTTGTCATTTTTTTTAAATTTCTGAATTTGATCTTTATTCCGTCGAATCGAAGATTTCGATATGCATTTCATCGAAGATTTTTAAAATTATATTATTATTTTATTTATGCAATGTTTACTGAATGTAATTGACTCTCAAGTTAGACTATCTCTTATATTGTTTACTAAAATTTATAATTTTTAGTCAGGTCTTATTCTTTTCTTTTTTTTAAATATTCACAGATAAGAATAGCCTTCATAGGTGTGATGTGCATATGTATATCGTGCTCGATCGGTCAAAAGTTTAAATGTACTTGCGATATCTACAGCCTGTGCAAGATTAAAATACCACGTAGTTCATGGTTTCATATTTTATAGATTTTGTATTTTTACTTAGCCGAGGTTATGCAATAAAACTAATTCTCTTTAGCATTTTATATAAAATCAATAATATAAACTATTTACTGCTAATAACAATGATTGTAGGACAAAACATGATATGATAAACTTTCTCTTGATCTATCTTTTTTTTTTCATTCAGGATTATACCCATATTGATATTTATTTTATCAGAATCAAACCAACAGAAAATACTAAAAGAAATTATTGTTACTAGAAAATATATGTAAACAAATCATATTACTCGCATTAAAAACTTTAACTTTACTATTTGTTAAATAAATGACACTACATTTTCGAAAAATGGTAGTTTTGTGGACAAAAGTAAGTTAAAATTGAAGACTAAAATTACTGTAAGCAAGGTTTAATTTTTACAACTTTTAAAGAGACACTAGAATAAAGTTTACTCCAAAGTATATTATAAAATAATTATTTGTCCTATATGCATGGTATTGTATACCTTTTGTTTAATTAATAGTTTCTCTGCACTTTTTTTCTGCTTTATTGTTCCAAGAAATGTGAAGAATGGGTTGTTTAAAACTGTGTTCAATATTTTTTGCTGCAACTTAAAAACAACTTGACGAACTGGAAAATCTCGTTCCCAGATTCTAAAAAAATATTTGTCTGTTAGTAATTACGACGATATCGGCACAGTTAAAATAAATCTGACTGTCTCGTCTCGAGTGGTACTCTTCCAACTGAATGCTGACAGAAACTGGATGTTTTAAATCGGAGGCTTATCTACTGCACCGTATTTCATGAGTTTATAACCTAAACAGAGCTTTAGACGCATATTCATAGCTGCATAAAACAATGTAAAACAGACAGCTTGGAACATAGTAATGAATTATGCAATAAGGCAAAATACCTATGAAATGATGTTTGCATAATTGTATCAGAGAAAACGTGTTGTTGAATTCATTCGAGTTCGTGAAAATGCAAAACTAGTTGGACTAAATAATATATTTGTTACTAATTAGAAAATATGTACACAAATGTCCATTGAGCATTATTCTTTTGAAATCTAATGAGAAGTAATTTGTAGTTAACACGATCGATTCTTGATATAAAATAATGCCTTCTATTTAAACAAAAAATCAATGAAAATTTTAAGTTCACTCAACAGAGAATATAGGAAAGGAAAATAAATCTTTTCCGTAATAAGTTATAGCTTTGAAATGTGTTATTTTAGATATTCTTAATTTCTTCGTTTTCGAGATCCAAAAGATATTTGAGAAGCAATAAAACTTCAAAAAATGCCGATATATAAAGATGATTTTTTGGTAAAATGTGACTGAATTCTTCTTCAGCCAGTGTTCTTAAATGAAGCGTACTAGTGGCAAGGTCGAAGAAGTTAGAGTGGAGCAATTTTAGGCGAATTTGTGTCTTTGATTCTGTCCATTAAAACAGATGAAATTAAAATTCATAATTCCAAATCATCAGATTCGAAGACCACATTTAAAAGCAATAATTAATGTTGAGGATTTTCTGAATTTATGACAAAATGGGCGGGTAAATTTTAAAATACTAGAAAACTTAAAAGAATTTAAAATACATCGGTTATTTTAATTTAATGAAATTATTCAAAAATTGCGTCGATTAAAACAGATGACATTAAAATTTGAGATTCCAAATCATTAGATTTGAAGAACACATTTAAAAGTAATAATTAATGTTGAGGATTTCCTGAATTTATGACAAAATAGACGGGTAAAATTTAAAACACTAGAAAACTTAAAAGAATTTAAAATACATCGGTTATTTTAATTTATTGAAATTATTCAAGAATTGCGTCGATTAAAACCGATGACATTAAAATTTGAGATTTCAAATCATCAGATTCGAAGAACACAATTAAAAGCAATAATTAATGTTGAGGATTTTCTGAATTTATGACAAAATGGGCGGGTAAATTTTAAAACACTAGGAAAATTAAAAGAATTTAAAATACACCGAAGACGGCATATAAAAGCAATAATTAATGTTGTCGATTTCATGCATTTATGGCAAGAAAGAATAGATGATATTTGAAAGGTTAGGCAAATTAAACGAATATGAGAAAGTTGATGTATTATTTCAACTCATTGAAATGATTAAGGAAACTTCTAGTTCGCATCTGTTTCCTGCAAATTAATGCAGAACATTTTTATTTTTCGTACAGATTCCAATTCCAAATAAACAAATTCCGCTTGCCTAGTATACCAAGAACGTCATTCATAGCATGATCACTTGTATTTAAACAAGCATAGTTATTTGAAACTTTGACAGAACCAACTGCACGATTAGGAAACCGTACGTCTCCGTACGTGCTGATTGCCCGTAGGCATTTGTACACGTCGAAAACGTTTTGCTTGACCTTTCCTTAGGTGTTCTCATTTTAGACGTGCACTTTCTAGAAAAAATATCAACTCTAGGTTTTTTTTGCAGAAAACGTTGTAATACGTTCGATAATACGAACTGAGATCAGCGGAAGATTTTTTTAATACAAAGAGGAACATAAAATGAAATTCAATAATAATTTTAAAACAAATGATATTCGATGTAAAGAAATTCTGATTCTGTGTGAATAGTGTCCATACCGAATCAATCATGGTGGGAACGTGTAGTAGGTTTACGGGACACGCAATCGAATATCTTTTAATTTTTTCTTACGGCACTGTATTAACACGTTGGCCATCATATGACCGTATACGGATGACACATTCATTTTACCGTGAGCTGCGTCATCTATATATGGGTGTTGAAACGTCATTGACGGTTTTGCAAGTAGATACATTACGGGTCAAAAGTTTGGCACGTTTTGTCGGCGAAAAACGAATATTTTGGTGGCAGGAAATCAATCAATCTCTTCGAATTTAGCTATTGTTAATTGACACAAATAAAATGAAAATTATCTGGGATTTCTCAGAAATAATTTTCTGATTATTATAGTATTTTTTATTGCACTTTATGGACAGTGAATATTATATTTGACTTGTGTACTTTTCAATGGGACTGTATTTATGAAATGAGTACGCAACCATGGTGCGGTGAACGTTTGAGTAGATATTTACAAACCAATATTCTTACATGGAGATAATTAATTATTTAATACATAATTTTTAACTCTCATTTCAGTAATTTTTTGTTTTTAACCTTATTAGCTTTCCCTCGTGTGTATGCAACTCTGTGGTTATAAGCATGATATATAATTATACAGGGTGTCCCACATAAATGGGAATCTTTGCTGAAACACGTAAATTTTAAACTTCCACATTTTATCCGCTCCAACATGATTATTCTTGCTCAAGGTCATTTCAAGGTCAAAAAGGTGGTATCCACTAAATTCACTTTTGTATTTTCTATCATGCTATCGTCAAAAAAATATTCCATTTAAGAAAACATCGGTGACCTTGAAATTTCATTAAAAAACACGACATAACAAATTTTTTTCTTTACCATTATATTTGCCCCCTGCAATAGTGTCACTTTGTCCTTTGAAGTTTTCTGATAGGACTGTAAGCACTTCGATGAGTGTCGAAGTTTAATTACGAGTATCCTTGAAAATAATATTTCAGACGAAATTTATTTTTAGCAGAAATTATTTTCATTTATTCACACGACACTCTTATTCGATTTTTCATTTGTTAGATCAATAAAATTATAGATATAGTTCATAGTAATTGACACATTTCAAATGTATCTAATAACGTCCACCATCGTTTTAACTTCGAAATAAAGATTGATGACTCCTTAATAATGATGTCTTGTTTGTTAAATCATTCTTGAACATTGTGTCTCGGCGACAGGTATTATTTACTTCGAAACATTACCATTTATGCAAATGTGGGACTACATAATTATAAGTTAATCTTCTTCTCAGTCGTAAATAGAGGATTACTTACAAGATTAATCTGTACAACCAAAAGTGCTTTGTCTACAGCCATTTTATGTTTTAATTTGTATTTTTACGCATGTATTGTTTCATTTTACAGTTTGAGAGAATTTCGAACTTTAAGAAAAAGTTCATTGGCCTGTATTGATTAAAATCTGAAAAATTGACGACTTATTCTGTTGCATTCATAAATACGATATTTTCAAATGAAAACTGTATCCTTGAATTCTTTTTAATTTCTAATTTGATAGATAAAAACAAATGCCGCGCAATATCGATCGTAAATTATCAAGTTTATCACTAGACTGTAGATTTTTATACATTTATACGATTTCGAAATACAAGAAAATATGTATGGGAACAAACACTAATAAATCTCTATTGTAGGCTTACCATAAGGAATTTTTTAATTGATAAATTTAACTAATTCCTCATCCTGGTTTAAATAAAATAAGCTATGAAATTTAGAATGTGCATAAAGACTCGCAGTTTATTTATGACTAGACAGTGGATTTTATGCATTTATGACAAAAATGAGTAGGTCTAATTGAAGACAGTAAAAACATTAGAAGAATTTAACCCCTTACCGTACCATTTTCTTTACGGCTACAGTGATTAGAACATTCTTATCCCCAAAAATTTCACAAATGATGAAAGAAAGTTTATATTATTCGTATGGTTACATTTGCATTAATCTTTTCATATTGAGCACAAAAAATACAATTTTATTTCGCCCAAAAAGAAAGGCATAACATTCATATTTGTTTGATTTTACTGAAATTCTTCATCACGAGTCTGACTCGTTAAAATACGGTAAGGGGTTAATAATACATATATATTATTTTCAACCTATTAAGCATATTAAGAAAGAACATGAATTTCTATTTCATTCCAGTTTGTTGCAATTCAGGGAGATTTGTTTTATTTTGCATAAAGATTCGCTGTCTACTTATGACAAATAAAATTCTTTTAATCGAAATTAACTGGGCTTAAAAACAGTGCACTTAAAAACATTGCACTTTCTAAAAATGACCAGGAAATGTTAATCATATGCACTAATGATATGCTTGAGGTTTTCGTGGTTAAGATATATCTGCGAGTTATCAGGTTGTAGTAGCTTACATTTCAGTATTAAAAGTTATTTCTATTAATAATATAATATTCTCCTCATTCAAAATCTGTCTATTCGAATAAAATTGCAAATTGTGAGCGTATAATAGTGACAAAATAAGTTAAAAATTTCTGTCTCAGCAAGGCTCTACATTTTTAACATTTTATAAGTCGTAGAGAGTAAAAATAAAGAGAATGGAGAATAAAAATTGGAATAAAAAATGGAGAATAAAATTTGCTCCAAAATATATTATAAATGATATTGAGAATATACAGAGTGTCCCACTGACTTTAGTATCGTCTTTCCCAGTGAATAGAAAAAATAACATGAAAACGTCATGCAACAAAAAAAAAATCAGAAATGATTTATTAACAGGTTATAATAAAAATGTGAAACGTAAACTGTAGAGTTACTAGCACATCGTAATAGGTATAACAAACAGCTTTAACTGAAACAATTACATATGTACTGACTGAATTTAGATTTTGATCATCCACATAATATGAAAGTCAGGTTAATCGTCTCCGAGCGTTCGTCCAAATATTTTCCAACGCGGTGTTATTCACACTAAGCGATAAATGTTTCGACGAATTATTCACACCGAAAGAATGTTTCGACGCAAGCTATATAGCCATAGGCTGCGTTAACAGATAGCGAGAATCCAACCGAAGGTGTTATACCTCACGCCATTCGAACTCTGCGTTATTTGAGCTCGTATTTTGTAGATTCAGCTTCGCCGTACACAATAGTTGTGCGTTCACGAATTTCGATTCCATGCGAAACTACACTGCTCTTCAAAAGTAAAGGATCCCCGTATTATAAACGAAAAGTCGTCGATCTTTGAAATCCTGCAACTTAAAATATACTTTTGAGAATTTTTCTCCTTCACTTTCCACACCGGAATTTATAACATAAGGACATATTTTTTTTAAAATGTTCTACGACCTACTTCTCACATAGAACCTATCAAAGATTTGATAGACCATAACTTTTTCCATTCCTGATTATAAGCGAGAAATTACTGTACTCTGAACTACAGTAACTTCCTGTAAAAATATCGTAAAATATTCTGCCTGTGCTTATTTTAACACCTTCAGCGCCCACTCCGCGATCATAAAAATTACACAAAATCAAAGCAATATATTTAATAAAACAAAAACTAAGAAGTTTAGTTTTATGACATTAATTACTGTTTCAAACATCTTCTATTCCTCAAAACGTAAGGAAATTTTGTACACTCAATCTACTAGCGTAAAAATTAATATTCAATTCTGTATAAATAATTCCGTCACCCAGATATGGGTGACATGGCGCTGAAGGTGTTAAAGGATAAATTCTATACTTTCACGTCCTTAACACTAGATTTACGGGGCCCGTCAAAATGACGGATTCAAAAATTTTTAATTTACGATTATTAAGAGTGTAAGGAGGTATTCGTGAGGAATTATTAAATAGATTTATTTTTTTGTGTACATATTACAATAAAAATCGCTGAGGATCTAAGTAAATACAATTTTATTATTTTTATAATGCAATGTAAAATAATCAATTTTAGTGCTCCGTAAACCTAGTGTTAAAATCAGGTTTTTTGAAAGTTTCTTCATCGTTATAAAATGGAGTGAGAAACTGATGCTGCTTTTCTTCTCAGATTTTACAAATTCAAACGACTATGGTAAAGTCTCCCTTATTGTACTTTAATCGATATATGGCAAACCATTATAGCTTAAATGCATCTCTTGCTCGAGTTGGCATTATAGACAATCCGAAGTGCCAATGTGATTATCACAATCAAGATATTAATCACATAGTATGGCAGTGTAAGCTTTTCGTTGCGCAACGTGCTATTCTAATTGAGTATTTGCGGAAACAAGGGATGTGATTGCCCTTGTGTATGGAAAATGCTCATTGCTTGTCCTAAAGTTGAGTCGTGTGCGTACAGGGTGTTCACGCTATCGCTAGCCAGCGTTTTTCTTGCAAATAATAAATATTCGAAAAAAATGATAGAGGAAAAAGTAATACTGTTATTGGTAAGTGACATAATGGCGTATGTAATTTTCTTGTGTTTGCACTACTTTCTTAGAAATGAAGGTGACCCTCAATTTTGAAATGAAATTCTATATATTTTTTTATATCATATGAAAACGTTTGTCAAGACAAAGTTATTCGTATACAACACAATGACCTTCAAGGTCATACAAGGTCAGAAATGGCAGCAAAATTTTGAATATTTCGTACGTCATATGTCGTAAAGATAGCATTCACGACACACAACGCCCAGAAATTTAAACGACTTGCAAAGGAAACTAACGCAATCATGTGCATTAATATTTCGGACAATGTTAGATAAAAGCTAACAAGAATGTAATTAATAGAGTCGAAAGTTATTTTTGACACGAAGTTATAGGAGTTCAAATGTTTACATTTTAGGTTATAATTCAGTATTGCTTTTAATATTGTGGTGTATTGAAAGACTAAAATAATTTTCACAATAGAAATATTGAAGTGACTGTCATCACTTATTTGTTTTTAAATTGACACGCAAATACTACTCTGCCAATTAGTCGATCAATAGGAAATGCATTGTTGACTTATAGCTTTCGGTTTAACATAATATGAATTATTTAGTCGTTTGACGGCTTCGAACATACAGGATAATTCGCATTCGATCATTGATGCGATTGTGTTTGAAAATTTCAGAGGGTATGAACACATCTGTTACACATGGAACACGCTGACCAAACCGAGAAATCTTGTCGGAAAAAGATTACTTTGTAGTTGATGTGTCAAGGGTATTTCAAGGTCATAGTAATGTCTTCAAATTGAGGTACTCCATCTTCGATTTCACGGGCTGACAGTTTAAGAATACGTTCCTTCAAATGATGTTTCACTTTTACTTCCTCCGAGTTGAGATAAGTACTATGAAACGATTTGTTGCAAACAAACAGAACAACAATTTAACAAGTTCTGACCAAAATCGGAATTATTAATGTTATTTAAAATGAATGTTAATTAACCCTCGGGATGGCACAAGATTTTTATAACGTGCAGGGTGGATATTTGGTCTAAACGGATCCATACAGTAATGTTGCTTCCGTTTTCTTTCAAATGTGCACAATACATTAGAATGTTATTATCAAGCCGTGAATTTTTAAGCAAAAGTACAAATTTATATCTTTTCTGAATAATTTTTAACGAACTGAAAATAATAAGTACTTTGAATTCTATAAATGTTACCAAACTTCGTTATTTAGCATTTAATGTATCCATTTTTGTCATACATGTATAAAATCCGCCAGTCTATTTATTATATTTATTTCTGATTCTTTTTCCTCGACTCAATATAAACAACTAATCATTCAAACTTAATGCTAAGAAATTAGACTATAAATGAAACGTTCGTAACTCTGGGTCAAAATGTACCCAACTTCCGTCCGAGGGTTAACTAATAATACCGTGGAAACCTAAAAAGGAGACAAGAAGATTTTGTCGTCAATTAAATGATATTGCTATATATACCGATTTTTCTCTCACAGTTTCGACTATTGTAGTCATTTTAATTGATAATGATTGGATTGTAAACAGTGGGGGTAAAGAGCTGATTGCAACGGTAGCCAGTTCTGATAACAGCGATGGAGATGGCGTGCAAAGAATTTCAAGAAATTAGAAAAATTTGATGATGAAATTTTTATACAAGCATTGTGTACATTTTACGGTAACGACAATGACGTCAAAATTCTCGAACGTACAAATATAACCCTACTTCGAATGGTCGGCGCGTAATGACTGATCGGCTAGCATCACCTTTGAAGGATGAGGCTAAGTGGGGAATACAGTCTGCAGGTGAAGAGTGGGAGACGTAGAATAGCAAATTCATGCACCAACTCTTGTCGGCTTAACCTTAAGCAGCCCGTACACGTTGGTTAGAGTGATTTGTCATTCGTCGGTTTGCCCATGCACATAAAAATCCACTTTACACGTTAAACCTGTACGAAGTACGTTACCACTTTACTTTATCGAAATGTGAATAGTTTGAATATTTTAGAACATCCCCTATTTCCACAGTACATCAGCAACCTAATATATTACATTTTCCAAATACGTTTCAAATATTATTATCGGGCTACGTATTTTACACACTTATTGTAAAAATGAATTGGTCCAATATGAATCTGTAAAGACATTAAAAAAATTGAAAGATGTCATTATTTTATTGTCGACTTATTAAAATGATTAATGGAGGAAATGCATTTTCATTTGACCTCGGTTTCTTATAATTAACTTGGACTATTTTTATTTTTCATAAAGATACGCAGTATAGTTATTAGACTGCGGATTATACACATTTATTGTAAAAATGAATTCGTTCAGTATGAAACTGTAAAGACATTAAAAGAATTGAATGATGTCATTATATTATTATCGACTTATTAAAATGATTAAAAGAGGAAATGCATTTTCATTTGACTTCTGTTTCTTACAATCAAATTGAATTTGAAAATATTATCACATTACTCCCAATTTATTAAATTTATTAAAATAAAGAACACATTTTAATCTAACTGCTACTTCTTAAATAAAAATCCTAATTATTATTTTAAGAATAGAAAAGTAGTTGATATGAATAGAATTAGTATAAAAGGAATCTAATTTCTTCGTGAATACGGTGTTTGGTTCCAACTATAGTAAAACACTCATTTGTAGCTTGTGAAACTCTTTTACACCTTGTACAGCCAGTGTATTGCACAACTCGGAGCAGCCTATACTATATTCGTATACTAGGTTCGACACTTTAAAAACTTGTGGAAAACATATAAACGTGCTACAATAAATAGATCACAATTATTTATAACACAGCCTTAAATGTCAGTAGAGTGTACCATGTATACATAAAGAAGGAAGTCCGTTAAAGGTCTGTGGTAACGATAAGTCCGAAATATCGAGTGTGTACTGCATTCGTCAAAGGCCAAAGTGTACGTTCTTCCACTCCCTATTTTTAATCTTTTTATTTTTATTTTTTTATTTTATCATCCGTGATTATCAATCTTCCATTACCCTATAGGTGATCTATAATTTAAAGGTTGATCTGTAACTACAACTACTTAAATTAATATCTAGGATCATTTACTTCTAGATTACCATCCAGGGACTTTAAAATTAATAGCTGGGGAGTTCTCTGAATCGAGGACAAAAATTGGAAAAAGTTTCTAAACCACAGCAATTAAATTCATTAAATTTACAGTAGACCTATAACGTGACCAAAAAATTGTTTAAAGTGTCGAGAAGATTATAATAGATTAATAGCTAGGATTTTCCACTTTTGGATTAATATCTGGAGACTTCTCTGAATCGAGGACAAAAATTGGAAAAAGTTTCTAAACCACAGCAATTAAATACATTAAATTTACAGTAGACCTATAACGTGACCAAAAAATTGTTTAAAGTGTCGAGTAGATTATAATAGATTAATAGCTACGATTTTACATTTCTGGATTAATATCTGGAGACTTCTCTGAATCGAGGACAAAAATTGGAAAAAGTTTCTAAACCACAGCATTTAAATTAATTAAACACACAGTAGACCCCTGTATAACGCGATAAAAAATTATTAAAGGTATAAGAAACTCGCAAATTGTGGCAGTGCATGTACAGTAGTTGCATAAAGAATTGTTTAATAAGACTATGCGTTTACCACCATTAAAGATACTGATAAGCAGTATTTTTAAACAAAATTTCTAACCGCGTTATACATAATCTATTGTGTACATAAAGGCAAGTTTACATTTTGAGTCTGTGTAGATGGTCGATATTGACAATTGGAGCACACTAGTCGTCTAAACAGTATGCAGTTTAGATGATGCGACATATTAATAAACTACCATATATTGATAGAATAATTAAGGCACTTTATCTGATTATTGAAGTATTGATTTATAACAGTCCACGCAATTCTTCTTGCGTCATACATATTCTTAAGCTGCATGGGAAAGAATATAAAATGCCATTGAGTTTTATAAAACCTGCTTCCTGTTGTGCGGTAAATCATAAAATTGCTGTATTATAATATATTAGTAAAACAAACACACTTTCTAATAATTAGACGGCGGATTTTATGAATTTATAACAATCATGAGTAGATCACACGAAAGCATTGAAAAAATTTAAGAAATTTTTAAATCCTGTTGTATTACTTGCAAATCATCAAAATTATTAAGAAAAGAAGTAAATGTCTATGGAACCTCCTGTACCTTGTAATTAATGTAGACAATTTTTATTTCTCATAAAAATCCGCAGCACGCTTGAAAACCTGAATATATTCATTCCGATTTTTAATGATACTTATCGTAATATATGTCCAAACAAATAATGAATAAATTTACTGAATAAATTCCTCATAACTCGTATCAAATTAAAAATGCTTTGAAATTTGCTGGGCCATAAATTAAAAAAGTTGGAACACGTTATTTTAATGGATCTTGTGGTTCTGGTATTAAATGCCAAATTGAGTTGAATACATATCATCTCTATGTATGAACACTTATGCCAGTCTCTACACTTATCTACATTTATCGACATTATTTATATATTTACATTAATCCACATTTTAATATAACTTCACGTTTGCCCGCAAATTTGCAAAATTTTGCAATTTTCCTGGTCCCCAAATTTTTCACGTATATTAATCGTGACGCTGAACACACCTGATTCATAAGGCGTTTCCGAATTGTGAATGAGCATCGAGGTATTAGTCATCGTGTTGATATTAAATATTCTGAACAATGCAACCACCACCGTTACTGATATTATCAGGTGCGAGTAGGCGAAATTTCCCGAAATACTTCGGTTAAATTGTCTCTACAACGATTTGTCATTCTCTATTTGTAACCTAAGCGAGACAATGTCATGCTAAAAATACCTGCATGCGTACCTGTACGAGATTCGAGTTCCTCAAATTATCTTCTGTATAAATGCAAATTTATTGCAATCCGGTATGAACGATTTCTCTTAAATTTCGGCTGTCTGTCTGATTATGTTAACCAGTTAGCTGTTGCGACCTCTTTGATAAGTGTGTGCTTAAAATGTGCCGCAAAAAGTAAGCGAACTACTTTGTGCACACTTTATACAGTTTTTTCATAATAATTATTTATATTTTCGTATTTGTTGCGTTTTATTTCGTCTTGGCCTCCAAATATTCAGAACATCTTGAAATTTAAGAATATATTTTAGTTTTCACTAAAATTGCAATGTAAACAGCAAAATGTAGCTACTTTTTACGCATGACGAGTATATTCGTCGTAACAAAAAATTGTGCCATTTCTTCATGACGAGTATACTCGTCAAAAACAGCTAACTGGTTAATAACAGTTAACTGTGGCAGTGAATACTCCGAAATGATATTGCTATGACGTAATGCAATATTACTGTAATGTAGTAACGCACTTGGACACGCTTCTAATCGTATTCATATTCTTGCACGTTTTGATTCATCCATTTTTTTCGAATTCTATGATTCACCTGCGTATATAAAGAGTTGTCTCTGATCGTTGCATCGTTGCATTATTATTTCTTGTCGATTAGTAATGCATTTTGTATTTATACGTACAGTGGCTCACGCAAGTATTCGAAAGCCTTTTAAATCAGAATAATTTGTTTAAAATTGCATCGAATGACTTGACTTTTTTTGAGCAATTGGAAGCATTGATTCACTAAATTTCGTGCAAAAAAGATATAAGAAAAGTTGCAATTGGTACGAATTACATGAAAAAATAATGAAAACAATTTTTAAAACTTTTTTATTTCAGCCCGTAGTGCAAATTTAAAATATACATCTTGTAGGACTATTTATACGCTTAGTTAGTTATACGCATGCTGAAAATTTCATCGAAATCGATTAGCGTACACACGAAAATCGCAGTTTTTCAATACTTTTGGTCAGCTTTTGCTTAAAATCTACAGATTTTCTTTGGATGAGTGTCATTTTCTCCGTCAAGCGATTTCGATGAAATTTCCAACATGTGTATAACTAATATAATTCTACAAGATGCATATTTTATATTTTCATAACGACCTCAAATAAAAAAGTTTTAAAAAGTGCCATTTTTACTTATTCATGTAATTCTTACCAATTGCAATTATTTCAAAATCTTTTTGCCACGTCATTTAGTAAAGCGATGCTTCTATTTGCTAAATAAAAAGTCCAATAATGTGGTGCAATTTTAAAAATGTTATTATAATTATAAAGGGTGTTCGAATACTTTCGTGAGCCACTGTATGTATTAATTCACAAAGTCAGAATAGTTCATAATGTACAAATAGAAAGTTCAGAATGAAATAGAAGGACTAACGTATTGGCAAGAAACACCACCAAAAATATGATTAACACTAAAAACCTACCAGCGCCAGTCAAATGACCGCTTTCAGATTTTTTATTTTACAATTTTTGAAATTATAAAGATGCTTCCACTGGAATTGATTATGTATATTTTTCTTATTCAAGTATACATTGTAAAAAAAATGGCACAAAATCTAAATAAATTCAATTGTGCCATTTTTAAAAGAGAGTACATAGTAGTCACTTTTAATGGTCCGTAGGTTTAGTGTTAAAAAGATTGATGAATGAAGAAATAAATAGTGTTAAACATTATCAACTGTAAAGGTCCGTCCGTAATGATCCGTCATCCGAGGGTTAATGATAGAAATATGAACTAAGGTTATTGAATATTACAATTTTGCAAGTGTGTAACACGCAATGATGTATGATGGTTCGAAAAAGGTTTTTCTCGCTGAGAAACTTTTGCTGCGTCGAATCTGACGGAATAGCACCGAGCAGGAAAAACATTAAGGCATATGTTTGAGATAGTGATTCACCGATTGAAAACTTGCCAATGGCTGAATGTAATACTAGCTAATAAGGAGACCTTCCATTAGTCTCTGGCATTTACCCGGACATCGGAACATCGTACATACATGCAATTGATCTACGTGAAATTCGACTTAGGACAGTGATTCTGTCGCGAAGGACAAACCTATGCATCTTTGTCAAGCTTCTTGCTCTTGAATACTTCGAGTCTAAATTATAGGAATAGTTTGCGTTTAACCGCATCTTCTTAGATTTCGCGGAGAGTTGTCTCGCGCTTCTAATGTTGCTAAGAAAAATACTTTGTACATGCAGTAGCTGATCAAATTAATAGAGCCACTCGTATGCAAATTAAGACGGTCAATTTTTAAATTAAAATTTAACTATATTAAATTTTGTATTATTTTTCTTATTACTTAAGATTGTATTACTTACACGTATAAAATGTACGTGGTCCTGTTATTCAAAATTGATTTTTAGCTGCGATTAATAAACATATAATAAACGAATAATTTAACTTCTTCATGAACCAGTTTGTATTTAGTATTGTTGGGACGAAGCTCATTTGAAACATTTATTTTTATTATTTTATGTTTCCCTTCCGAGTAAATAAAAGTATTTTGTATATTGGTAATGTACACCTCCGTCCATAAATCATCGAACACTGTTCGAAAACGAATAACTTTTTTCAAATATGTTTAAACGACCTGAGTTCTTCTTTTTTGATATGTTAGAGTGCTTAGTTTAATAGGTAATTTATAAAAAAAGTTCTTAAAACTTGCCATTAGGCGAAATTGCGAAGAAAAAAGTAATGATCATAATACTTAACTGTTTTATCTGCGCTTATAATGAAAATTTAAAATATGCTTTTTGTAGATTTTACAAGTAAGTTATATACGTGCACAAAGCGTAAAAAAACTGTAGGCATAGAAAGACGGAAAAATATATTGCAATTATTGATAATTGCTGCCATTTTTAATTATTCATAGCTCATAGCAACCTTAATCGATAAGGGTGGAGGGGAATAGTGGTTGAGGAGGGTGGAAGAGTGGGGGGGGGAGGGTATGAATGAAAGGATTGGGAAGGGCGATGAGCGACCGGAAGAGGGGGTCCGCGGTTAGGGAAGGGAGGAATGAGTAAGGATGTGGGATGGGGGGATGTTAGAGTAAATGGAGTATTGTAAATATTGTAAATAGTGGCTTTTGTAAACATGTTTCTCCCTCTCTCTATATTTAATATAAGTTTAGATGTAAGTTAGGATTTAAGATAGTAGTAAGGTTAGGTTAAGAGCTGGATGAAGTGGTGAAGAGGAAGAAGGCAAAATTGTATAAGGATTATAACCCTAAGGGGAACAATATATTTATATATCATAGCAACCTTAATCGATTTTTATGAATCTTCGTGTGTATACATAGGTTATTTATATCTACAAAAGGCATATTTTCAATTTTCTCTAAGGCGCAGATAAAAAAGTAAAAAATCATGAACATTACTTTTTTCTTCACAGTTTCTATGAATTGTAATTTTCAATTTATTTTTTTAAATAAATCACTTAGTAAACTAATCTTTCTAATATTTAAAAAAGAAACTCAAGTTGTTTGAACCAATTTTTAAAAACTTATCCGTTTTTAAAGGTTGTGCCGTCACTTATGGACGGGAGTGGATATGGTGATGATGTTATTAACAAACGTGCTATTTAATAGTGTATTAAAATTAAAAGCTTTATTGCAAAAATTTCTGGGAGTCAGAAAAGGAATAAAATTCATATAAAAATACACAAAAACCTTTGACACAACAGTTCGGAATTTTATTAGATAAACTTGAATTTTTTCTTAAGTGGGCTTATAGTTAGTCGATTCAGGTGCATGAAACACTCGTTTTATTCGAAACCATTCGCAACACCCTTGTTGACTTTCCTTTGGACGCGTGTCTTGATAAGGCACGACAGTATTGGCGATAAAGACTTAATTGATTTCTCGTGAAAATGCTTACATTCGTGCACCGATTTGCATTGCAGATTCGACAGACATCGTCGACTGTAAACTGAAGCTGATTCTTGGGTTACTATGGACGCTCATTCTGCACTACTGTATCTCCCTGCCCATGCTCGAGGAAGAGGACTTCGAGACAGACAAGCCTGTGGCACCAAACGCGAGACTGATGCGATGGATCCAATCTAAGATCCCAGACTTGCCGATCAATAATTTCACATCGAATTGGAAAGATGGACGAACCATTGGTGCTCTTGTGGATGCTGTTGCGCCCGGTCTCTGCCCAGAATGGAAAGAATGGAACCCGAATAATGCGTTGCAAAATACTTCGGCTGCAATGGACTTGGCTGACAATTGGCTGAACATACCACAGGTAAAAACACTTTGATGCTGTGTTCAAACAGTTGCCATCTACCCGCTGGATGATGCTCGTAATACGACGACTTCAAATATCTCGTAAATTATTTCTTGTAGGAAAAAAATTGGCAAACAAATGTTGCATGGTTTCCAAGAGGACATGAAGAGCTGTAAACTGTTCTTTGTTATTTTGCTTTTTTATTGAAATATGAGGGTCACCTTCGGTTTTTTCAATGGAATGTCCAATATTTTTTTTAGAATATAATTAACACTAACCGTACCGAGCAAGAATGTGGCCGGCATACGTTGGTCTATGGAAATTACAATACTTTATTTAGATTTCTCGCAATTTTTACGGTAATATTTGATCGAATGAAGATATTTATTTAGGCATTTCTAATGGAAGCGTTTTCATAACAACAATAATTATAAAATAAGGAATGCAAAACCGGTTATTTGACCGGTCGTGGTTCGGTTAGTGTTAAAGCCCCAAATTCTGCATAAAATAGTATTATACCAAGTAGGGCTTAACATTAATAATCACTGAGACAATCGCTAACTTATTTCATTTTTAAACGTTAAAAAGTGAATTTTATCGTGAACCAACCGCTACCGAAAATATGCGAGAACGTATTATTGGCGCACGTGCCACAATAACTGCAGAAACACTAGAAAAAGTTTTTCGTGCGCTCATAGTGCGATTACACAGATGCAGTGATTATAATAAATTGTTTTAAAAATATTTTAGGAATTATTGATTTTAAAATTCGAGAAAAAATATTGGATATTTCATTTAAAAAACTGAAGGTGACCCTCAGATCTCGATAAAAAAGCGAAGTACCAGAAAACATATTATAGCACTGTATCCCCCCCCCCACCCTGGAAACCATAGAACATATGTTTGAAAACTTTTTTCGTTCAACAATTAACTAACTTGTTATTTGAAATCGTTATGATACGAGTTACAAGACTCGCCCTGCATATCAATTTGTTGTAAATAATCTGTGCAAAATTTGAGTCTAAAGTGGTACACAATGACGTACAAAAGTTCTTACAATTTTTGTCTTTATTTTTTTTATGAGAACATTCGATACCTCAACAGAGGTTTATTTTCATAAATATATACCACAGGTAAATGCACTACGTTGCTGTGCACGACAGTGGCCATTGGGGTATAGCAATTAGTTATAAATAGACTGCAGATTTATATGCGAAATGAAAATTGTCTTCACTGATTGTAAGATACACGAGCTGTATGAACATTTATTTCTTCTCTTAGGTAATAATTGTAAATAAATTCTCTAAATGTTTTTTCTCATTTTGTGTTACAACTTATTAATTTCTGCCATACGTGCATAAATACTGCAGTCTAGTCATAAGTAATCTGTGAAAAATCTAAGTTTGAGTTGGTACACAATGAAGCACAGCAGAGCTTGCGATTGACTTTTATTTTTATCTTTTTATTATAGCACTTGACACCTCGTTGAAGGTTTAGTTTGCTTACATATTGGACGTAGAATATACCGGGTGACCCACGTAACATTTTCAACCGAGAAATTTTTATTACTAGTGCGCCAATTAATAAAGAATCAGTTATTAATAAAGTGAAGCAATTTTTTAGTATAATGAATTTTCTAACATCGTGGAAAAATTAACTATTACTTTTGAAAACAAGTAATTAAGAGGTTTCTTTACGAGTTACATTTTGTAAGTGTCATATTAATGATATTAACAAGACGTCTTATATGATTTAAAAGATAACTATATCTGGCACTTGATATGAATCACTGTGTATTCAAGAGTTTACTAAAAATTACGGTGTAATGCATAATTCAGCTAAATTTTTACATAATTATGTGAAGTTATGTTTTGTTATTTATAGACATTAACATAAATTGTAGATTGTGAATATGTTAGTAAACTGTAACACGGAAAAATCGATAAATAATAGCTCGTTTAAATGTTAAGATTAAATGGTGGATAAAAATTAATATTACAATATACATATATTATACATTAATATATTCGTATAATAATGTATGTACAGAATTAAGACATTAATATATTAATATTGTACATAGAAGTAAAACATTTAGAACTGCTAATCTTAAGTTCTTAATTTAATATCTGAAATTCACTCACAATTTTGTTACAGCTCATTAAACCTGAGGAAATGATTAGCCCCAACATAGACGAATTGTCAATGATGACTTATTTGTCTCAATATCCTCATGCTAAATTAAAAGAAGGAGCTCCATTGAAGCAGCGAACAGGTCCAGAAAGGTAAAGTATAATCTACACTGAACCACTTAATCATGCATTAACTAAATTGGTTCTAATTGGATAAATATACACTTTTCTTTTTGTTTCGCTTGTCAAAACGTGACAACATTTTTGCAAACAATATGTGTAAATATATAATTCTCTATAATACGCTATAAAATTCTCAAAGCTACAATTGATAACATTTGGTCCAACACAACTTCCGTTTAAATTTTTAACCTTTTGCACTCGAATGGTCACTCTGTGTCACCAATAAAAAATGCCATACCATTAATTCATAACAGTTTTCATATTATTAAATTTGTCTCTGTTCTATGAATTGTTAAAATTTTAACTGTTGTATGAGAAAATAGGTTTAATTTGAGGTGGACAATATAAAAAAAGATATATAGAATAAAAAATGTTTTAGGTTGATTAAAATATCTTGGTTTTTGGAATTAAATATACTTCGAGTGCAAAGGGCTAATATTAATAAGGAGTTAAAGGACTGGTGAAATTAATTTTTGTATTATGTATTCAGATTATCAGTAGTGACAACGATATCGTATTACTGATCAATTCTGTCATATAATTTGCTATCGAAGAACCAAACAAACTTTGGTGTGATATTTCATGATAGCTTTTAAGGGTTAACGAGTTCCAGCTTGTTTTACCTTACACATTTCAGTGTCAATATTTTTTTAGAGGAGTTCCTTGTAGGAGTTGCGAATTTTATTGATCGATATATGATTCACCTGATCAATCGCTTGCCTTATTTGATCATTTATCATTTTTTAGAAGGAACACACAAATTATATTCACCGAAACGCTTAAAAAGTGGAACTCGAAGTTTGACTTAAATAATTAAATAATTAAATAATAGAAAACACTAATTTTATTGATCGATATATCATTTTTTAGAAAGGACACAAAAATGATGTTCACTGAAAAGCTTAAAAAATGGAACTAGTATTCGAATGCAATTAATAACCCAAAGGTAATTTAAAAGTAATTGATTAATAAACGTTTTTCTGTAGGGTCAAAGTTTATGGACCCGGTATCGAGCCAAATGGTCCAGTCGCAGATGCGCGTAACAATTTCATAGTTGAAACTTATTCACCGGGCAAAGTCGATGTTGTGGTAGAAGATCCAAAAGGAAACAGAATACCGGTAAGCCTAAATCTTTACGAAAATTTGATAACGTTTTACTTAACATAATTGCTAGACTAATTCTTGTACATCTTAACACTCAAAGGAACATTTGCAAAATATCTACCGACAGGTAATCTACGAAACATTTTTAATCCCCCTTTAATACCTTTGGAAATGATGCTGTTCTCCCCAAAAAAGTGTCATTTGATGTGGTATTTTCATCCTTTGGAAATTATGCTATTCCACGGAAAAGTATCATTGTCTGGTCATTACAACCTTTAAAAATTATGCTATTTCTCAAAAAAGTCATTTTTGTGATCAATACATCATTTGATGTAATCGTGTCATCCATTAGAAGTGATGCCACTTCAACGAAAATTTTCATTTGATGTGGTCATTTGATTCTTTGAAAATTATGTTATTCCCGAAAAAAGTATCATTTGACGTGATCGTGTCAACCATTAGAAGTGATGCCACTCCAACGAAAATTGTCATTTGATATGGTCATTTTAACCCCTGGAAGTGATTTGATTTCCCGAAAAAAGTATCATTTGATGTGGTCGTTTACTATTATTGATTGAAACTGCCGAACGTGCACAAATGAAATTTTAGTCTACTTTTTTATACATTGTACACATTATACATATTTTTATACGTTATACACACAACATTATACAGTCGGTGATTAAATTATTAGTGCCACAATTTGAAAGTATGTTAATTTTCAAATGTGGCAGAAATGTACCCAGCTATGTTGCTAAAATTATATTTTCAATTAATAAATGTGAATATTTTGTAAAAAAAAATAAATAATATTCGGTATAGCTAGGGTTTTATTTAAGGGTTAATTTGTGGAAATGGCGGTAATAATTTGGTCACTCAGTATAGTTGACACATTGAAGACATCTTAATATTAATGTATTTTCCTTTTGGCAGGTGGAAACTATTCCTGATGGAAAACTTAAAAACTCTGTCTCATATGTTCCAAAAGCTCAAGGACCGCACAAAGTGAAGATATTTGTCGATGGCAAAGAGTGTGCTAACAGTCCTCACACAGTAAATGTGGGAACACAGTCTGGAGATGCTACCAAAGTTACAGCCAGTGGGCCTGGCTTACTACCAGATGGTGTCACAACTGGCAAACCAACCTTTTTCGAAATATTCACGAAAAATGCTGGACATGGCGTGCCACAAGTCGTGATAAGAGATCCTCAGGTAATAATTGTTACCTGTTCGATGTAATTGGAACACAACGATACAAAATCGTTATGAATTTAATACAACAATACAAAATCGTTATGAATTTAATACAACAATACAAAATCGTTATGAATTTAATACAACAATACAAAATAATCTGAAATAAATTTATTTGTTCGAACAGTACAATTTAAATATTGATTGAAAACAATTACATTGTCGATCTTTATGAATTCAAAACAGCAATACAAAATAGTCTGAAATAAATTGATTTATTCGAACAGTACAATTTAAATATTGATTGAAAACAACTACACTGTCGATCTTTATGCATTTAATACAACAATTCAAAATATTCTGATATGAATTTATTTGTTCGAACAGTACAATTTGAATATTGATTGAAAACAACTATACTGTCGATCTTCGTGCATTTAACACAACAGTACAAAATATTCTTAAATAAATGAAACTCTCTCGATTCATTATGATGTCTTTGTTAGAACAGTACAATTTAAATATTGATTGAAACCACACTGTCGATCTTCATGCATTTATGCATTTTATAAAACAGTACAAAGAATTCTTAAACAAATGAAGATATTTCGATTCAATATTACGCTTCCTTTGTTTGAACAGTACAATTTAGATATTGATTGAAAACAACTACACTGTGGATTGTTGTGTATTTATAGCTACAAAAATTTTGTCGAGAATAGTAAACGAGCTTTTTTAGCCTATTCATACCTGAGATTAAGTCCAATTCAATGGCATGAAACACAATGATCTTCAGATAACACTGTAAAAAGTACATAATAACATACATATTCAATAGTTTGTACTAATAATTCTATTATGAGGAGAAGTATTAACGTAAACTAGTAAATTTATTCAAGCGGTTCTAACAGTTTATATAATAATTAAATATACGTACTTTTTAAAGTTCATATCATTCAAACAACATACAAGTTGTATAGGAAAATCTCCACAAACATATACAAATACACACAAGATTGAACAGAAATACACAAGACAGATAAATACAGAAAACTACACATGAATGTACAAAATACACGCAAATGTACACAAACACTCGCAAGTATACACAAATACACGCAATTATACACAAACTCTCGCAAATATACATAAACACACGCAAATATACACAAATGCGCGCATATATACACAAATACACGCAAATATACACAAACACATGCAAATATACACAAACGCACGCAAATATACATAAATGCACACAAATACACACAAATGCACGAAAATATACACAAATGCATGCAAATATACACAAATGCACGCAAATATACACAAATACACGCAAATATACACAAATATACACAAATAGACACAAATATACACAAATACACGCAAATATACACAAATATACACAAATAGACACAAATAGACACAAATAAAATGTAATACGGAAAATACTTTTGTGTGTGCAGGCAATGTGAGTCAATTATTCATACAGCGCATATGAAACATTGTTTTTTAGGGATCACCGTCAAGTGTACCTGCAAAATTACTTCGACCCTCGCCAGATGTGTGGAGATGCGAGTACACTCCGCTTGTACCCGGTTTGCATTCGGTAAATGTAGCTTTTGCTGGTAAGCCCATACCCGGAAGTCCTTATCCTGTCAACGCGGCTCCAGTGACGGACAGTAAAAAGTGCAGAGCTTATGGCCGAGGAGTCCTACCAAATGGCGTGCGCGTTAAGGACAACGCAGATTTCACTATTACTACCAAGGACGCGGGCGACGAAGTGCCTGGCGTTAAAGTAATCGCTCCGGGTGGAGTTAATTGTCCTGTACAGTAAGTAATTTGCTAATACAGCTGGTTGTTTCACAACTATTTTCGAGATATGATCCCTTTTTATACCAGACGAGTAATCTCGTAATTTGTAATCTCATAATTTGTAATCTCATGTTTACACTTTTTAAAAAATCTTTTCCATCGAAAAGTACTCGTTAATATATTAAATGACATATAATATAATATTTGTGATAAATATTTTTATAATGGCGAAAATCTATGTAGGTTACACAATTTTTGTGGTATTTTTATTAACGTGTTCTAGTCTTTATGTTATTAGGAATATTTTATAAAAATACTTCACAATACTGTACACTTTAAATATATACCTATATACAGAAAGATATCAAAATATTCACAAATACATTAAAAAAACGATATAGACAAGTATACACGGAAGTACGTAAAATATCGACAAACATAGACACATAAATATACACACGATATACATAGAATTACTCAAGCTGTAGACAAATATATTTTTATATAAAATAAGTGAATAAATATCAAAAATATAAAATATACTCCATAAGTGTCTAATGTTGTGCGGTATACTTAAGTCAGAGTAGTTTTAGAAACAATACGGCTAAACAATTCGAGATTGCGTAGAAAGAGGTTAAAACAAAACAAAAAATTAAATTTGAATAAAATTACACGAATATTGAGTAATCTAACAAAAATTGTTCAACGTTCGCAGCATTGTCAAGGTTGATCCAACGACCTACAAATGCAACTACACGCCGGTGAAGGAGGGCAGACATATCGTATCGGTAACATATGGCGGAAGGGACATTTTCAAGTCGCCGTTTGAAGTGAATGTTGGACCATACAAAGAGTCAGCTATCAGAGCGTTCGGGCCTGGCCTTCACGGCGGAGTGGTCGATTATCCGGCGAAATTCACGGTGAACACAAACGGCGAGACCGGTGGCCTTGGTTTCTCTATCGAAGGTCCATCGAAAGCGAAGATTATGTGTTACGATAATGGCGACGAAACAGCGGACGTGTATTACATACCGACCGCTCCGGGGCAATACGCTATTCACATATTATGCGAGAGCGAAGATATACCAAACTCGCCGTACGTTGCCAATATTTTGCCGAAATCTGGTTTCATGCCCGATAAGGTTCGTATATCTTGTTGTTGTCGCATGATCCGTGACGTCTCACGGGTTTACGACAAGATCAAACTTGAATATCCGTTGCAGGTCAAAGTATATGGTCCGGGAGTTCAAGCAGAGCCCATTCCTATCGATAAACCAACGAATTTCACGGTAGACGTGAGGCAGGCTGGACAAGCACCTTTGGAAGTCATTGTTCAGGATGTTCATGGCAATGACGTTCCTGTTCAGTTGGAGGACACTCACGATGGAAAAATCAAATGCCAATACACTCCTACGACTGGGACGCAACATATCATCATGGTTAGATCAATTGCATTTACTAAGTTAGTACAGGAATGTAGAGGTGTGCGAGTACTCGATTTATTCGAGTATTCGAATTTTGAGTCGAGTAATGATCGGTCTGTCGAGTCGAGTAAAGCGTTTGAATTTTCTGAGCTACTTGAAATCGACGAACTGCTTGAACAGAATGCGAGCTACTTGAAAAAATCAACCGGCTCGAATATTCGAGCCCTCGTGAAACTTCGATTTACTCGAAAATGAATTTTCAGCTCGAAAATTTTCGAATTACTCGAATATATTCGATCAGATCTTTAACCTTCGAGTTACTCGTAAAAATTCGAATATGTTTTCTTCATGAAAACATGAAAATAAAACGAAAGCATTAAATTAGCGTCATATTTTTTTCCTTATAGTTAGAATAGTATTTGATAGTAAATAGATGAATATTCGAGTAACTCCAGCAATTCGAATTTTTACGAGTAACTCGAAAGTTAAAGATCTGTTCGAATATATTCGAGTAATTCGAAAAATTTCGAGCTGAAAATTCATTTTCGAGTAATCGAAGTTGTACGAGTGCTCGAACATTCGAGATGGTTGATTTTTTCAAGTAGCTCGCATTCTTTTCAAAGCAGTTTGTCGATTTCAATTAGTTCGGAAAATTCAAACGCTCGACTCGGCTCGAGCATTCGAATCGAGTTCAGCTCAGCTCGTACATTATTAGTACTCGCACTCCCCTTCAGGAATGTAATACAGTATCTCTTGAGGAACCTAGAAGAGGCCCTGAGCACTTGAAAGATTTTTAGGCTTCCTTATACAGGATTACTTGAATGTAATGTATGGTAGACCTGTATGATTTCTTAGGCATTTTCGATAATTTGACTAAGCAGTGTTTTTAGCAGAAGCTCAAAATTGAAAAAGGTCATTAGTAAATAATGAACTCCTTGCCATACATTTATTTTACGATTTCAGTGATTATAATTTCTTTGTAGTTCATAATTTCCTAGAAAAAAGAGAAAATGTATATCTATTGTATGTCTATATGTTCTCCAATGGCTATACATTAACAACAACAAAATAGAATTCTATCTCGGTTTAAAAGAAATTAATAACATACATATTTATTTGACTCTGTTCAGAATCTTCATCACGTCTCTCACATGCCATTGTAGGCGAAAGGGTTAAGTTCTTTCTAAGTATTAATACACCCATAATTGAAGCTGATACTGTAATACACCCCTGACCAAGCCAATTCTACATGCTAAAATTATGCGATAGGCGGAATTAATGAAGTTGCGGTTCGGTTTTGTTTTCAAGTAATTCATAATTGAATCATTTTCTGACCTACCGTGGTCTGCCATCAGTGGCGCTCGTGAGCTAGGTCGATACGAGGACGAACAGTGGCGTACCATGCGAAAAAGTCGCATGATCCAAAAATAGCGATGTTGGGCCCGTTTGTAATATTTTTGAGAAAAATTCATTCATGGAAAATGGCTGAATAAATTTCTACATTCAAGCATTTATTATATAGTATAAATTGAGGAAAATCTTTATATATATACAATGTTATCATTTTTATAAGGGAATACTTACTTGTTTGGTAGGTTTAGCGTTCAAATTGACGAGGTTTATACAAATTAACTGTATAACATGTACAATTATATAAGAAAGCAAAAATTCTTAATAAAATAAGCATCTCCAATCCATTGAATTATTCAAAATTTTAACAATAACGTTCACAATCGAAAGAGCAACAATTAGAATACAAACCATACAATTTTTAAATAATAGTATTAACCAGATATCCATTTTAAACTGGTTACTACACATCGGATTTTATGCATTTATGACAACAACAAATAGGTGAAACCTAAAACGGTAAAAAAATGAGGAAAATGTAAAAACATGGAGACGTTATTTTCAAACAATTAAATTATTTGCACGAGAAATAAATTTTTATTCACCCATTTCCTTGCAAATGATGTGTAAACATTTTATTTTGCATAAAGATCCGCTGTCTATTGATTACTATACTGCGGATTTTTATACAAAAGATAAATTGTTTGCATCAATTTTAAGAAAAGAGAGTGTTTCGGCTTGATCGATAATCGAGAGCCTGATGCCGGGACGCTCAGAATTGAACGCTGAGAGATTAGTGACGGGTGGAATCGAGAAGATGACACAATTTCACGTTCAGTAACTTTAATAAATGTCACAAGGCGATACACGTCGATACACGATAATAGACGACACAAACAATTAGCGATAAAGAAAACTTGAAATAGCGAAGATGCCGCGAATAAACTGAGTGTCTTTGAAATTGTGACGATGTCACGAGATGTATGAAAATGCGAGCGAGTGCTGCGATATTCGAACGAGAAGTGGTCGTTCGACAGCGCACGGTAACGCACGGATGTTGGAAACGATCGGTTTGGGGTTGCGCTGATTGGTAGATTTGATCCAACCTTTGTTCTTGGCATGATATCTAAACGGAGGAGTTTGCCGTTGGTGACGATGTTTATCGTACGAAGGAGAAAACGGTTGAGCGGGCGCGCGCTCGCGATACAAAACAATTACGCGCGAACAACGGCGTTCGACTCGGTGTCGATCGCGGTCGAGCTATCTCCGTTTGAACTCTTACGCTAATACAATACCGAACAGAGAGTTATATACAAATTTTGCGTTACACCTACCCATTTTTGCCATAAATGCAGAAAATCCACAGTATGATGATTACTATTACTTTCCAATTTTAATTATATTGTTTTGCGTAGGTAAATTATGGTGGCGTGGCAATAAAGGAATCCCCATTCAGGACGAAGGTGGAAACACCATTGAATCCTGCTCTGGTGTCAGCTTACGGGCCTGGTTTAGAGAAAGGGATGAAGTCGAATACGCTGGTACACTTTGACGTCGACTGCCGGAAGGCTGGGCCAGGTGATCTTCGCGTCAACATTACAAATTCCGAAGGAAAGGAGACTCTGTTCTCTTTGAAGGAGAAAGAAGATGGCATCTACACCGTCCACTATTCGGTCAGACAGCCGGGAAATTACTTCATAAACTTGAATTATGGTGGACTGAACGTACCCTACTGCCCCATAAAAGTCAATGTACAACCGCACGTCGACGTCTCGAAGATCAAAGTTGATGGCCTTGCACGAAGTAAGTACATACTATGCTTTTACTTGCCAATTATTTATTGATTACTTAAATCGATGATTGCGAAGATAAACGAATAAGAATTTCTAAACATTCTCCAAAGTAATTCTCAAAACATTTTACTTGATTAAGAATTTCTTAAAGTAGAAATTACAATAACTGAAAGGTTAAAAATTATAAGTAGACTGCGGGATTTTATGGAAATTGAAAATCATCTACATAAATTACGATGAACAAGGTTCAAATAAAAATGTTGTTTCATGTATTAATAATTTTAATTACATGAAAATAACATCAGTGTAAATATTATTCGTTATCTTTTCTTTTTGCGGAATTTGCACAAAATCCGCAGTCTAATTATAAGTAAATATTTCATTATTTATTACTTTGAAATTATAAGTATATAATGTGCGAAAATTTCGTTTGAACGTAATCTTCTTGTGTCGGACCCTTGGATTCGCAATTTGCCACATTATGACAATGAGTATTTACAATTAAATACAAAATACGATAAATTAATTTTTGGAGATCGAAATTTTGTTAATTTCCTGAAAATTTACTCTAGAAAATATTTCGAACAATTAATCTATTTTACGTGTAGAAAAAAGTGTGCTGACTAAGTCAAAATCTCTTTGATGATAAATCCATATCTGCTTTAGATAATAATTTTTAACATTGTTGAACATTACAATGAAGTGAGACGTATCTTCATAAATCGAGCTTGGCATAAAATCATTCTGTCATGTCATTGAAATGGCATTTAGCACACATCTTAATTCACAGACTACAACTTCTCACATTCACCGGTTTGACGTAGGTTGATGAACGGTAGTAGTGCTTACAATTATAGATGAAAACTCGAGACACAATTTTTGCTGTCAGTGTAAATGTCCAAGATTGTCGGAAGTTCTCAGACACAATCTGCCTGTTAAACCCGAAAGACAGTTCTCTAAATAGGTGTGAATAAAATGGCGTTCTGCGGTCCATTGTAACACGTAATGAAGTGCCAAGAGATAGAATCTGAGCCTCGTATAAGACCACACCGTAATTATGCACTTCTTATTGCTACTTCATTCTTGGATTATTTCTGAACAGTATATCAGTTTATGTAAATAAGATAATACATACTTGTGACCATCGAGGACATGTACCATCACTGTCTAGAAGATGCAAACATCTTAAGAATTGATGTTATGTGTCTGTTAATTTATGTTAATTTTTATGATGGCGTTATAGCTGAGGTTGTAACACTTTCTACGGAGAGAATTAATGTTCAAAATGTCGAGGCGGTGTTTCGAAAATTGTGATCTTTTCAAATAAATTCAGTAAGACGATTTAGCTAGATTTATTAGTGGATTACAGATATTTATATAAATTTCAGTTTTCATTGATTATTTTGTAGAAACTGGGACAAGCGAGAAATTTATTTCGTCGACTGTGATATTCTTAGAAGAATGAGAAATCTCATTCATAGTTAATACGATTGTTGCCACGCCAATGCTCATAAAAGTCATACAATGTCAGAGCGATTTGTTTGACTGGTTGCATTCGATTGTTTCCTCTGAGGCACACTGAAAATGAATATAAATCAAAACAATTCATAGATATACTAAACGTCTTCGTATTTAGCCATAGCAAGATGCTTTTGAAAATTTCGTAGCAACCATGGATAGATCCACTCAAATTCTTAGGCATCAATTTATTTTCCGCGTCTTTGAGCCTACTTCTATAATTTCATTTTGGCCTTACGGCAATTATCTAAAGTCGGGCGTGTAAGTCTATCTGTGGCTGTAAGGAAGAACGTGGCTGCATGTCACAATTTCAAAAAATTTACATTTATACATTAATTGAAGATTCGATTATAATATTTACGTATTTACCAGGAAAATGGTCACGAAAATAAATTCTATAGGCTCAACAAAAGTAATGTAATTTAACCGAAGTACAATGTTCAATTCATATTCATTAGGTAAAACAACGTATGTAGTTGTACTGTGCAGAAACGCACTAACACAGGGATGGGCATTTTTGTCTCAATTGAGATAAAACCGTCCCCACCATAGCACCTACTGCCCCCCACCAGCATCCACCGTTACCATAGAGCAGGGAGTTCCAACGTATACCCCTCTGAGAAGTGCAAGGTCCCCACCTTCGAACCTCTGCCCACTACTATCTACAGCCGTAGAATTAGTGAGTGCTACGCGCGCCGCGCGGCTCTTGTGGTGGGAGCTTCCCACTACTATACATTATAACGATGAAGTCTAAGAGTGGGGGACGATCCTAAGTGGGGATGGGGCTACTGGTTGGAACCAGTCATGCCAGAAATGTCAGCTTTTCACGCATGCGTACTGCGGCGCGCGCGGAATCCAATAACGTATACGCGCCAAAAAAGAGAAACATCTAGGTAGCATGCCGGGACCGAGCACTGCCATAGACGGACTTGTAGATAACGGACGTTATTTTTTTTTTACTTGCTTATTTATATAATTAGAAAATATATTTTTGTTATTTTGGATACTGGAAAGGTTTTTGGCAGTTTTCTTTTGTCTTGCAACAAATGTTGGTACTCTTTATAGATTCTGCCAAATAAAATAAAATTTTATATTATGTTATGCTGTATAATCCGAACATTTTTAGGTAAAGAAAGTATGTGAATGTTGAATAAAAAACATTATTTTTAAAACAGGGCCTTAAAGAACTTTTAAAAATTTGAAATTAGTACATTACTGATGCCACGCGCGAATACGCATGCGCGAAAAGCTGACACTTCTGGCATCACTGGTTGGAACTGCCTGCCATAGAGGAAGGAAGTTCTTCGCCCGTCACGTTCAGTGCGCAGGCCTCACGCATGAAAGAGAGGTTGGTGGGGGAAGCAGGCGTTTGAAGGGCCCCTACCGTGCCCATCACGGCACTAACAGAATGTTCGCGTCTGACATTTACGATAGTGTTTTGTTTTGGAACAACTACTTAAACTGCGACACGGTCAAGCAGAATAACACAAGCGTGGTTTTACCTAATAAAGCGTCCGTGAATTATCACTATCCTTTTTTTTGCTCTACACATTAATTACACAGATATGCAATATTATGCAAAGTGAAAGAAATACACACTTATATTATAAAATGAAAACAAAAAAAATTACTAGTACGAAGAATTGGTGATCAGATATATCGAAAGTGAAAACATGTGACATGCGGCGTTTTTCCTTACATCCACAAATTGTATATCTGTGGTTTCCAGGAAAAACGACGCATGTCACAATTTCAAAAAATTTGAGTTTACACATTAACCCTTAGCACTCGAATGGCGATTCTGAGGCGCCGCTACAAATTGTTACACTATTATTAAAAATATTGTTTACATGATTAAATTTGTTTATATGTAATAAATTACTAAATATGTAAGTATTGTATGAGGTACTATATCAGTTTCGTACGCATATAATGAAAAGAATTATTTACGATGGAAATATTCTAGGTTAGAAGAAATGTTTGATTTTTTAGTTGAAATACCTCCGAGTGCAAAGGGTTAATTGAGCTGTATAATATTGGATTTACGTATTTACCAGAAAAAAAGTCATGAAAACAAATTCGAAAGGCACGGAAAAATAATGCAATTTAACCGATGTCCTATGTCAAAGCATTAGTGATCAAAACTTTAAACGGCAATTTCTCGAAAGTGAAGGTATGTGACATGCGGCGTTCTTCCTTACAACCATAGATTGTATATGGTCTAAGGCTAGTTCAGTATTTACCAACCACGATAAACAAAAAAATAAAATAACGCTGGATAGTACGCATAGCACATGATCATTGAATAAAACCATCCTGCAGCGGCCCCGGTGAACAGCTTACAGCAGTTCCACGTAATAACTCAGGATGCAGGAACGGCAGCGGACTTTCAAGTGGCGATAACAGCCCCTTCTGGAAATCGCATAAAGGCCCACGTGGTGCCTACTCACGATGGTTACTTGGTGAACTTCACGCCGACAGAGCTCGGCGAGTATCTTCTCGGCATTACTTTCGGTGGCGAGTCTATATCGAATCAACCGTATAGATTGACCTGTGTCCACGGCTCCGACCCCGGAAAAGTTAGAGCTTCGGGGCAAGGACTGTCCCACGGCATAGTGAACAAACCCGCCGAATTCGTGATTGACACACGTGGCGCTGGACAAGGTGGTCTCGGCGTGACAGTCGAGGGCCCTTGCGAAGCCGCCATTAACTGTCGAGACAACGGCGATGGTACGTGCTCGGTCGCATACCTGCCGACCGAGATAGGCGATTATGGTATCAATATCACGTTCAACGAGAAACACATCCCGGGATCCCCGTTTCAGGCCATTGTCGTTAAGGACGCCGATCTTTCCAAGATCAAAGTTACCGGAAACGGCATCCAACCGCATGGTACTCTATTATATGCGTTGTGTGATGTTTGGTCTTGTTTGACGGTTTTCAAGTGGTTTTTGGATGTTCTGATGATGTTGCGTGTATTAATGATTTGGACGGGATATATGTGTACCCAGGAAATTGTTGCGTTGTTCGACTTTCAACGACAACGAAGTTTGTTCGTGTTTGACAACGTTTGTTTGATCTTGTTGCATCTCTGATTCGATATTTTATTAAAGCCTTTTTATTATGAGATTAAATTTAAAAAAAATTTTTTTTTATGTTCATGTTGGACAACGTTTGTTCGATGTTGTTGAATCTTTTACTCGATGTTGTGTCAAAGATTTTTTATTATGAGATTGCAATGGTAGCCGCCACATAATTCAATTTTTTGTTTTGAGAGGAAGTTGAAGTGAGGATTGCTTTCATGTTGGACAACGATTGTTGGATCTTGTTGAACCTCTGGTTCGATACTTTCTTAAAGGCTTTTTATTGTGAGATTTAATTTTTTGTTTTGAGAGGAAGTTGAAGTGAGGATTGCGTTCATGTTGGACAACGATTGTTTGATCTTGTTGAATCTCTGGTTCGATACTTTCTTAAAAGCTTTTTATTGTGAGATCAAATTTTTTGTTTTGAGAGAAAGTTGAAGTGAGAGGTGTGTTCATGTTGTACAACGATTGTTTGATCTTGTTGAATCTCTGCTTCGATACTTTCTTAAAGGCTTTTTATTTTGAGATTAAATTTTTTGTTTTGAGAGAAAGTTGAAGTGAGATTTGTGTTCATGTTGTACAACGATTGCTTGATCTTGTTGAGTCTTTTACTTGATGTTGTATCAAAAATTCTTTATTATGAGATTAAATTGTTTGTTTCAAAGGAAGTTATATTGAGATTTGGGCTCAAGAAGAGTTGTTATAAAATTCATAATTTTCCAAACGTTTAAACCCTTGGTATATGAATTAAATATTGATATAAATCAACATTTATTCGTTGAAGTATCATTCGTGCATTTTACCAATGAATTTTCGTATGAATTCTAAATAATTATGTTTCTGGGATAATGATGGATATTTTGTTAGTAATATTTACATTGAACAATATTTTGCTTCAAAATGTACAATGACATTATAAACACACGATTCATCATGTGAGATCATCTAAGACGTTTTTTTAAGTTAAGGGATTAATAGTATTGAACAATTTGCTTTTGTCTATTAGAATCGTAAAGAAATAATTAATATTATACATGTACATTTACAATTTGACTAAAATACAACAATCGCTAGAAATATATATATACCGTCCGAATCTTTGATTGAAACGTAAGTACGTTGTTTCTATCGTAGGTATCTCGTAAATTATTTTCGCACTGCTCATTTTAGTACAAATTATGTCTACAAAGTTTGTCTTCGTCTCAAGAGACCGTATTGAATATTTCAATGCAGTCGAGATATCTACGCAAAGTGCACGTAATTGCATGAACATGATGTTTCTTAAACGTTAGTGTGGCTTTGAAAAATCACATAAAACCAGTGTGGTATGCAGAAATACAAATATTTGCAGGAGAAGGAAATTCTCACCTGCAGGGTTACGTGTGATGCGAAGAAGTAATAATTTTTACTGAAAAGTACTAACATTTCGTAAAATTTATTTAATATTTTAAATATTTCAACTTTTTGTTTGACTTCGTATGGGATATATTTTTTGAAAGATTTACGGAAAGGATTTAGCTTAAATATTTCATTAAATGTTTCAACAAAAATTTACGATGCGAGAGTGTTTATGCAATGAATGTCGACCAATTAAGGATGATGTTTTTAATAACGTTAATGATGTTGACATTTATGTTATTATTAGATGTAGAGATACAATATCATTTTTCTGTGATCTTTAATTCAATTTTGGTCCCCTTGATTTTTTATTGTTTATTTCTTAGCATATAGAATTATTTCTTAGAAAAGATGTCTTTCTGTAAACAAACACTTTCTGTTTAGAAATTGATGGTGGAATTAGTTTATTATCGTTCACTTAAAATGTAAAATTTATTCTATATTAATTATTCTGACTTTCTTTTGGATATAGAATTAAACATTGAAATTTTTATTGTTTCAACCTGTTCAAACTTATCTTCTGTAGCAATTTGAACACTTTTCACCAATTTTTATAACTGTCACTGCATGCAAATAGAAAATCCATGAATGAATAAATAGTCATTGTTTAGAAGTAAAAGAATAGTATACCTTATTGTTTTTACACTATACTGATTCACAAAGAATTCAATCACTGATATCCAAAACGATTCTCAGATAAATTACTATTAAGAACAGATTACATTATTAAATATCACATTATAAAACTCATACGTATGTTTCACAATTTTTCTAACTAAATAATGAAAATGTTACACATGAATTGTGTAAATAAGGATGTTTTAGAAATAGATAGAAATTTTTTACAACATGTCGACCAGACAATGAAAATACAGAAAGTACAGAATTAGCGACATAAAATTGTGTAAAAATTGTTTCTATTCACAAAAGCTAATAATTGGGTTAACAATTTAGTACAATAGACTTATTGTTAGTTCTTCAACGCATTATTAAGCAAGAAACATGGATCTTCGAGTATCTCTTGGGAGGTTTAGTAATCGTCTGATTGACACAGAGTACTTTAAGCTTTCCTGGAAACTGCGTTACATTACAAGCTAGGAAATCAATGATTTACAGTCACGGCACACAGATCATTCGTTATTGCATCGTCGTGCTGACATGATTGGCGTATATGTACACTAACTGCGAGCCACTCGCAAACGACGATGTCGAAGATCATCGGACCTGGATAATCTCATGATTAATCCTACAACTTGATTTCCTCTTCATCTAAGACGATCGCACTGTAAACAAATGATTTATTCATTTCGTTGTACCAGAGATTTTTTATTTTTCATCCCAGACAAAAGAGTTGTCCTAATAACGTAAAAAATTGATAAGGCCAACTATAATTGCAACTACACTACGAATCTTTATGCAAAATGAAAATTGTATCAATTGCAAGAATTAATGTTCGTTCTTTTGTTCAATAATTTTGACACATCAAACATGATGCATTAGTTGTCAGTTTTGTAATAAATGCATAATATTTGCAGTCCATTTGCAACGCATCCAAACTAAAATCTTTACTCGAATTCAATCACACCATGAACATGATCGATTCGCAGAAAAATCTACAAAACGTTACGGATTTAACCCCTAGCACTCGAATGGCGACTCTGAGGCGCCACTACAAATAGCTACACCATTACTCAGAATATTGTTTACATGATTAAATTTGTTTATATGTAATAAATTACTAAACATTTAAATATTGTATGAGGTACTATATCAGTTTCTTACGCATATAATGAAAATAAATGATGTACAATGGAAATATTCTAGGTTAGAAGAAATTTTTGGGTTTTTAGTTGAAATAGCTCCGAGTGCAAAGGGTTAATATAACAACATTTTTATTCCTAAGGTAATGTTATGATCGTAACTGTAGTTATCTATACATACAGTTATGCTTGATATAAACTACTGTCTCTGCGAAGACGTTGTTTGCTTTGTGTGAACTACTGCGTGTTACTGAATGAGTTAACATATAACATCGTGTCTGTGAATAATTACGTAGAAAATTGAACACAGGACGCACTGAAAAAATTCATATACTTCTCACTTTCGATTAAGCAAGAACATGAATGTTGTCGCATTTAATAGGGAACGACATTTTCAAGTTTCATGCTTAATCAAGAAAAGCAGTGTATGTGTTTTGTTCTACACATTTTTATTCCAGATACATATAAAAGCAAATTGAAATAACATTTTCGTTTTTGTGAATTCTAGGAGTATACGTGAATCAGCCAGCAGAATTCACGATAGACACACGAGCAATTCCGAAGTCGGAAAATGACGGCAAGAAGGTTTCCTATGTAATCAAATATCCGAGCGGTGATGAGACCCAAACCGTCGTCACCCCACAAGAAGATGGAACCTATTACGTGTGCTACGTACCGTTTGAAGAAGGATGTCATACCATCGATATACTCTATGATAATATTCCTATTCCCGGCTCACCGTTCTCAGTCAACGTTGAACGTATGAGCGATCCTAGAAAGTGCAAAGCATATGGACCGGGTTTGAAGGAAGGATTCGTGAACAAGTCCAACACGTTCACTGTGGAAACGAAAGGTGAGACCATTCGAAAGACCAATTTATTAAATATTTATTAAAGAATTTATAGTCAACGACCATTGCTTCGCTGCAAAAACCGGTTCTCATCAGATCACCGAAGTTAAACAACATTGGGCGCGGCCAATACTTGGATGGGTGACCCCCCCCCCCCTAGGTATACGCTGCGTGTTGATGGCAGAAGGGTGGAACACACCGTAATAAACATAGGTCCCACTGAAAAGTAGGTTAAAATAGGCTGAACATTGGCGTTAGGTGAAGTGGGGACAAAGTGGAAGAAGGGGGAGAATAGTAAAATGAATTTGACACCCTGAGGGTACCAAATATCAGTACAGTAAATCCTCTATAAACGCATAAGCCTCGGGGGGATAGTTATGCGTTTATCTGTGACGGGTAGCTATTTTTTTGAGCTTCTAAGCAGTGATGGGAATGTTGGCGCTTTTCACGCGCATTCGCGGCGATTTTAGCCTCAGTCAAGCACGAAAATCGGGTACCTTGGTCGCCCTGCTAATTTCGCAAAATTTATTATGATTAGATTTTGAAAAATAAATGTACAACATGTGTACGTGTATATATATATATATATATATATATATATATATATATATATATATAAGAAGAGTAAGTTATATTATATTGTACATAGATACATAAATATAATATTTAATAAATATAATATTTATGTATCTATGTACAATATAATATAACTTACTCTTCTTCATCATCTTGGGAATAAGGAAGGGAAGGGTACTAAAATAACTTTAAAGAAAATATATAATAACAAACCCACTACTTTCGCCCCAATAGTACCCCACAAACTTCGGACGTAGCTACGGTGCTGCCGAAACTCGCGCATGCGCGTGAAAAGCGCCAACATTCCCATCACTGCTTCTAAGGCCGAGCCGAACGTAGAGAAGGACAGCGCGTGTAAAGCGAGACCACGCGCGGGCCTTTGAACTGGGCTGGCGACTATGACTCTCCGCGTTTCTTTCTTTCCCATACGCTATCCTTCCTTGCGCCCGAAACGTTCATTGACATTTAATCCACTAAATACTACAACAGTATTTACACTCAATTGAGGCAAAACCGTCCAGACCGTAGCGCCCTCTGTCCCCTTCCATCAAGCGCGGTACAATGGGGCAACAAAGACACGAGACATCAGCGTACGCAACGAATGTGCGCGCTGCACGAAAGACAGGTTGGTGGGAGAAGCAGGCGTTTGAGGGGCTCCACCCGTGCCCACCACTGATTTACACAGTTGAAATCATATCGTGTTTGGTCTTTTTTTAATCAAAAAAATGCTACGAATATATCGATGAAAGTTTCATAAAAAAATAAGTAATAATAAAAAAAATTAAATATTGGTGGTACATTGTCATGACGCACGGGCCTTTAGATTGTGCCGACGACTGCGACTCTCCGCGTCGCATTAGTAGTGGTTCACACCGATATACCCGAGCCGAGATTGGATTACTAAAGTGGAGGGGATATATTTTCTGCGTTTATCTGCTGCAGCTTTTATGCGTTTATAGAGGATTTACTGTACCTATTAAAGAATTTATATCAATGTTACACTATAAATCAGATCGCTTATTGAGCAACTTGTGAGAAAGAAATGAACCAATGAAAAGTTCTATTCTAAAATTTTGTTTACTGCTTTCAAAAAACTCGATCATTTTTGGGGCACACTGTATCATACGTATGTTTCTTTTTGGACCCTGTTATTTCAAAATGGAGTAAAAAGGGAGCCGGTTATAATTTTCCGAAAATAATAAACCATTTCTTCACTTGCAGATGCCGGTAACAGCGGCCTGGCACTGTCAATGGAAGGTACTGGCGAGGTGAAGATGACATGCAAAGATAATTACGATGGCTCGTGCAGCGTCGAATACATTCCGACCGAACCCGGTGACTACGAGTGTTCCATCAAATTCGCGGACCAACACATTCCGGGATCTCCCTTCCAAATTCTAGTCGTGAGCGAACTCGAAGCAAACAACGTCACCGCCTACGGCACCGGATTGGAGGCTGTAAGAGAAAACGTGCTAGCAAAGTTCATGGTAGACACTTCAAAATGCAGTCCGGCGCAATTGGACATCACATTGAAGACCGATAAGGGACAAGTGCAAAAGCCGGTGATCAAAAGTCGTGGAGACGGTCTGTACGAAGTCACATATCAACCACCGCCTATTGGAAGCAATTTGCAAGTTGGAGTGACGTACGATGGGAAGAATATACCAGGAAGTCCTTTCAAACCAAAAATACTGCCTACTGTGGAGCCCAGCAAAGTTGTTCTGTCTGGACCTGGAGTTGCTTCTGTTTGCACTGCATCTTTCCCTATTGATTTTGTTGTGGACACATCCAAGGCTGGATATGGGGACCTTGAAGTTCAAGTTCTGGTAGGTGGTCGATGATTTTCAAACTTATTATTGGGAACCAAATGCGACAGTTATCCCAAACATTTTGGGAAAGCAATCTGAGTATTATTACCAGAGAACAACAGAGACAGTTATTCCAAACATTTTTGTGAAAACAATATCAATATTATTACCAGGGAACAACGACAAGTATCCTAATATTTTTGTGAAAGCAATCTCTCAAGATTAGTTATCCCAAATATTTTGTGAGAGCAATCAAAATATTATCACCAGGGACCAACAGAGACAGTTACCTCAAACATTTTTGTGAAAGTTCTTTCGATGTTACCAGGGACCAACAGCGACAGTTATAGTAAATATTTTTGTGAAAGGAATCTCCGTCAATATTAGTCTCAAATATTTTTGTGAGAGCAATCACATTATTATTACCAGGTACCAACAGAGACAGTTATCCCAAACATTTTTGTGAAAGCAATCTCGATATTACCAGGGACCAACAGTGACATTTATAGTAAATATTTTTGTGACAGCGATCTCTCAATATTAGTTATCCGAAATATTTTGTGAGAGCAATCGCAATATTATTACCAGAGACCAACAGAGTTAGTTATCCCAAACATTTTTGTGAAAACAATCTCGATATTACCAGGGACCAACAGTGACAGTTATAGTAAATATTTTTGTGAAAGCAATCTCTGTCAATATTAATCTCAAATATTTTTGTGAGGGCAATCACAATATTATTACCAGAGACCAACAGAGACAATTATCCCAAACATTTTTGTGAAAGCAATCTCTGTCAATATTAGTTACTCCAAATATTTTTGTGAGAGTATTCACATTATTATTACCAGGTACCAACTGTGACAGTTATCCCAAATATTTTTGTGAAAGCTATGTCATTTAATATTATTATGAGTAGACTGCGGATCATTATTCTTTCTTTGTTTAGTACTTTGAATAGATTGAGAATATTGACACTCTTAAATTTTTTCAATCATGTTACTATTTCAAATTGCACCTACTCAATTTTGTCATTAATGCATAAAATCCGCAGTCTAATGATCACAAACAGTTTAAAGAGGAATTTTATAAAAAGTAATAATGTAGTTTTATGATACTCCAGTTGAATTGCAGTTGTGTTATTACGATGAACAACTTTTGTTTTCAGGGACCCGATCAAGTTCCTCGCAAAGTCGAGATCCAGGATCTAGGGGATGGCAAATACCGGGCTAGATATTTACCCGACGATTGCGGTCGTTACCAAATAAAAGTCCGATACGGTGGAGTAGAGGTTCCAGATTGTCCAATTTTGGTGCAAAGCGTGTCCACGGGTAAAGCAGACGAATGCAAAATAAAAGAGGGAATACAACACACGTTGACACAGGGTGAGGAGCAGTGTATCACAATCGATACCATGAACGCGGGCCGTGGTGCAGTGACCTGCAGAATCAAATCCACGTCTGGAAGGTAAGTGCATTTTTACTGCACACTTTTATCGCGTGCTCAAAAAGGCTTTCCGTTTTACGAGAGACGTGATCTGAAAGAGACAAGTAGAGCATATAGTCGGAAAGCATTCGTTGAGCGTTTATTTGTATACGTGATTGCATTTAGGGGATGAAACTATAATTATAGGTGCAATCACCTTCATAAATATTCGGACACTGTTAAGACTTTATATACCAGGAGCTTGTTAATAATAAGCTTTCCAATAATTGTGCTGTCTCAAATGAAATTATTAGATTACGTTATCAAGTGTGAGTTGTTGGCTTATGACTAAACTTTCTGTTACTGTTTTCTGATGTTTAAAAGACATTTTATAGTAAAAAATGATACCCAAAAATCGATACAATTTTCAAAATGTATGTAAGTAATTGACACAGATCTACCAAACGTATTTTTCAAAATTTCAATATAGGCCCACATAAAAAAGCTGTAAAATACAATTTTTTCAAATTTTTCTTCGCGTCACGTAGTAAACTAATTGTTCTAACTTCTCGACAAAAATCCAAGTCGTATTGTTCAATATTTGAAAAATTATCGTCTTTCTAAGGGTGTCCATATTTATATTTATGAGTGTGTATATTTATGGGAGTCGCCGTAAATAATTATACTATACATTTGAATTGAACAAATTGTCAATAGGAATTTTGTGACAAAGAACATTTAATCGATGCTGAATACGAAAGCAAACTGTTGTTCTCCATTACTCACAGTTTTTGAGAAATGCAGTTATGAAAAGAAATCAAATTTTCGACTTGGTTATATCGAGAACGATTCTGTAGACTTTCTGAAATATAACGGAGTATCTTTATATAACAGTATGGGCATTTAAACATTTCTAACAATATTCAAAACGAACGAGACGCTTGTGGTGCACCGATGGTTTAATAAATGATTTTAATTCATATAGTTACGTTTTAAAATAAAAAAGTGTGTCACGTTCCTTTCTTAATGATCTATGATGTACATGTTTAAATTTATTGCTAGAGGATTTATATTTTATAAAAGAAGAAATAACAGTTTGTATTTTAGGGCACATGTAGTAGTGCTACAAGAAAATTTTTTTTTAGTATTTTGAGAAACGATTCTTCTCCTTTGTTTTCTTTTCTTTACTTATTACTTTTCATAGCTCAAATGAATTTAAAAATACATTTGAGAAATTCAATGGGAAGAACGAATTCTATAAATATGACTTACAAAGTGTCGTGTCTTGAGCCGTCATGATAAAAGAGCCTCGTATTAACAGACCCAACACCAATAAATTTTCCGATCAAAAATAAATATCGAGGCCGTGGTAAAGTTTTTAAAATAAAATGGAACATCCTCGCTATTTAGATGGAATGTAGCTGAAGCGAGTAGAAAGTCGGGAAAATTTCAATAAAACATTGTATTTTAAATTGACAAGATATTTCGAAATTTTATCTTATTTTCATATTTTTCTTCTTCTTACGTTTCCGTTAATAAACATCAGAGAAATCTAATTAATTATCGTACCGTTCGTTTACGTGAAATTACAAGTGGAATTAATAACAACTGTCAGTGAAAAATGTCTTTATCGTATTCACTATGCATCTGTTCTTCAATTTCAAGGTCAAAATTAGTAAAAACATGCAGTAACGAACGATAATATTCGTTAAGAAAAATCTGACGGAAATAGTCGTTGTTTACAAACCAATACTTTTATTTTAATAGACGTTGTATAATATGCACAAAAATACTTAAAATGAGAAAATAATTATAGATTAAGTTCACATTCTGTATTTATACTGATTAAATAGAATTTCATAACACTACGAAGTAGTGACCGGACGAGAGGTATTAGATTTGTTGACAAATACAGCAAGCAAGGTCAAATAATAAATTCATAGCAACTACTGGCTCAGTACGTCAATTTTCATTCAGTGTATCGTAAATGAGCCGTTCGCGTCATAGCACAGTGAATTTACGAATATGGCACGTAAAAGGTAACGCAACAATTACATAATAAAAGAAAAATTATACAATAAAATTATATCCCATAATATACTATATTCTTCTAGAATATATAATAATATAGTACATATAATACACAAGATCCGTACACAGAGTTTTCTAAAAATTAAGAAAATAAAGTTTCCTAAAAATTAAGAAAATATAGTTTCCTAAAAATTAAGAAAATATAGTTTCCTAAAAATTAAGAAAATATAGTTTCCTAAAAATTAAGAAAATATAGTTTCCTAAAAATTAAGAAAATATAGTTTCCTAAAAATTAAGAAAATATAGTTTCCTAAAAATTAAGAAAATATAGTTTCCTAAAAATTGAATGAACATAAAGCTTTATACACAATATAAGAGCCTTTTGGTGTACTTTATATGACTGTGAAGTTTACAGTAAACTTTTTATTCAAAACTCAATGAAATGAGATAAAATCGTACATCAAATTTTAGATCTTTGCACTAGGAAAAGCTTGATTCTTCAAAACTATGGTTTCAATCTTTAATCACTAAAAACATTTATCAATGTTTTTACAGCAAACTATTTATTCAAAACTCAATGAAATGACGAGATAAAATCGTACGTCAAATTTTAGGAGATCGTTGCACGAGGAAAACTTTATTTTTCAAAACTGTGGTTTCAATCTCTAATCACTAAAAACATTTGTCAATGTTTTTACAGTAAACTATTTATTCAAAACTCAATGAAATGACGAGATAAAATCGTATATCAAATTTTAGATCTTTGCATGAGGAAAACTTTATTTTTCAAAACTATGGTTTCAAACTTTAATCACTAAAAAGATTTGTCAATGTTTTTAGAGACGTTTCAATTTGTAACATTTCCAAGAGTAACATGTCTTCAATTTCTCATCTGCTATATCATGTCAAAATATCTTTAAACAAATATTAGTACATTGCAGAAGAAAGGGAAAAATAAATTTAGAACAATTTAAAGATCGAAAATTTTCAGAAAACCAGAAATTTAGGGTTGAAATACTTCTTGGGGTCACTTATGTCAATCTTCTTTCCAGTTTGTCTCGGCTTTCTACAGGGAATTTTGACTGGCGCACTATTTTATTTATGATTTTTGAATGCTCGACGCATTGTGTGATCGAATGCAATACCTTTCAAAACATTTGAAATACGTCAAAAACTAATTTAGTATACTATGTAATCTAATATCATGTTTTACTGTTCGAACAATTTGTCTTCGATTTCACGCATCGGAAGATTTAAGACGTTCGTTTTGCAGAATTGATTCAATGCGGTCCTCACGAATTTCCTCGCGTAGGATGTTGGCTGCGGCGCTCTTATTTAAATTTAACAATTTGGCGATTTCCCGATACTATTTGCCTATTCCTCCGTGATCCATTTTATCTACGAGTTTCGCTGATATTTTATTTTCCATCGACAAATTATAGACGGTGCTGATCGTCTGACATATAGTCAATACAAACAATATTCGGACTGAATTTTTTTGAAATTTTAGACGGATTAGTTTACTAGCCAATGTGTAAATCATTTTTGTTTTTCAATTTCTATTAGTCGCAATTACGAAGGTAAAAGTCACGGTTTTTAAATTTTTTATCTGTGCCTATGATGAAAATTTAAAACATTTCTTTTGTAACATTAAGTAAGTTATATGAACTGCGGATTTGATGCATTTAGGTTAAATATGAGTATCTGTAATTTAGAAAAGTAAAAATGTTAAAAGAATTTAGAAAAGCCGATGTATCATTTTCAACTTATCAAAATGATTAAAAAATGAAAGAACTTTATATTTAGCTCCTGGTTTTCTCAATCTGTGCAGAACATTTTTATATTGCGTAAACAAAGTTTCATCGAAATCGGTTGACGCATAAAATGCTATAGGCATTGGAAGATGTAATCATTTCTTTTATTTGGGATTTGCGATTTTTACAATTTTTGCTATTTTTAATGAATTATATTTTATAGGAATCTCGATCGATTACGATGAAAAATAAATTTGATAAATGTTCATTATAGGCACAGATAAAAATCTTAAAAAATCGTGACATTTTTCTTTGTAATTACGACGAATAGGAAATTAAAAATTGATTTATACATTAGCTAGTAAATTAATCCCTTTAATATCTCAACAAAAAAAAATTCAAGCGATTTAGTGCACATTTAAAAAAATTTCGTTTTTAAAAAGTGTACGAATACTTTTTACACTGACTGTACACTATACTTTGTTATACATGTTGAAAACGCCAGGTGGTGACGTCCTCGACTTACTATAGCTAGTATAGCGACTGTCCGAATTTTCTTGCGACGTGTATTTTTAGAATGTTTAAAAATGAGTTTATCATATCAACGTGTAAACGGAAAATCAGTTTGTTATAAACGAATTGTGAATTTAGAAGCATTTGCGGCATCTATAAATTTGTAAAATACAGACATTATGGCTCCCATTGATGGAATTTTATCTTATACGAGATTTATATTAATATTATTAAACAATTTAAGCACTACTATTACTAATATTTTAGTGTAATAAAGAACAAGTATAGTATAAAATGGTTTTCACAGGTATTTTGTTAGAAACGTAACGAAATTAATTGACAATGATATTTTGTGATTGCTTTCATGAATTAACAGTACTTTTATGAAATAATGATAAAACAAAATAGTGAACTTGATGAATAAATTGAATTTGATATATGTTTTTGTTCTTTTATTTTGCAGTGAAGTTGTGGATATTGATATTGAAGATAATGGAGACGGCACTGTCAGCATTTATTATACTGTTGCGGATGCAGGCGACTACACGCTCAGTGTTAAATTCGGTGGTCAACCTGTTCCTGGTGGATTCTACACGTTCACAGTAAGTTGTTGCTATACTTTGTTATAATTTTATCATTTTCTAATATCTTCAGATTTATTATAATTCATTGGCACGCATAGTTTACCAGAATAGTCGAATTCTTATAATTAGACAGCAAATCTTTATCCATTTACGTGAAAATTTCCAAAATGGGAACATTTCTATGAACAAAAATTAGTAACACTTTTTCTTTATTAGTGCTGCATTTTTCCTTTGTCAAATTAAATATAAAAATTGAATTTTTTATAAAAATGTACGATTTAGTTATAATAGTATATAAATAATAACATAAATAGACATTGGTAACAATAGTATACTAAATAATTATGCTCTATAGCAGGTATGGACACAAAGTTGCTCGGTCGGAGGCGATTTTCAAGCATTACCCCCACTCGACCCGATCATCAAGGGGAATGAAACGCGTGAGCGGGTGGAGTGGGGGTAACGCTTGAAAATGGCCTCCGATCGAGCAACTTTTGCCCATGCCTGCTCTATAGCAATTTTTTCTAAAAGTAGAGAAGGACCAATTAATTGATATTAGACCCCAGTTAACAGTGTTGTAAATAATTTTATACAGAAAGTAATAGAATAATGGTTACTGTTGAAGCCCAAAATATTTTTTAAAAATTGAAAATTCATTTTAAGTAACAAGTGGTATATAACAATACTTGACTAAACAGTCATTGTATTTAACAATTAGTCTGTGGACTTTCTGCATTTATAATAAAAATGAGTTGGTGTAATTCAAAACAGTGAAAACAACAATGTCGATATATTATTTTTAATATATAAAAAGTATTAATGAGAGAAATAAATTTTTAATTAGCTCCTATAGATTGCAATTTATGTATATAAATTTTATTTTGCATGAAACTTCACAGTCTGCTAATAATAGTACACTGAACAGTTAATAATAATATGAATGACAGTCGAAGTCGTATTCGTCATCGATATCGTTATAGTTATAGTTATCGATATGAAAGTAAAAAAAGGACTAAATAATTTACCGTATCCTCTAATTAATAATGTTATAAATCATTTTATATGACTAACAATAGTACAATTCTGTTGAAGCCAAAATATTTTTCGAATTGAAAATTCATTTTCTCTAAACCTAGATTTTTGGAAAATTGATCACAGAAGAACAAGAGATTTGCAGTTCTATATTCAGTTCACGAATAGTCTGCAAAATACACGTGATAATCATTAAAAAGTCAAGAAAATAATTAAGATTCGTTGAACAGTGTAATTAATTTAACAGTTGTCACCGTGTACACTGTCGGAACCTGTCGGGCAGTGATACAGTAGGTGCTCATATGTAGGTGCTCATATGTAGGTGCTCAAATGTAGGTGCCAATGCTTGCTTAGCCTTGCATAACTGGGAACACCGAATATTTCACAATGTGTGGGTATATCTTCAGCGGTGGATTCTGCAGAGAAAAATTAGGCAAAAGTTCATACATCTGATATGATTTCTGCACTTGGACGTGCAGTACCCGTTACTATTTGCATAATTTGTTCTCCTTTCTCCCAGTAAGCGCCATCACTTCAAATTCTTATATATCTATTGTTTACAACGCCACAGTTTAACAGAGATGATTCACTAGATAATTTGCGTGAAGTTTGAGATCATTAACTGCACCGTTTCATCGAATGCTAAAAATATCTCAACGTTAGAATTGCGGAGGATGACAAAATAATTTGCAATTTCATTTCTCAAGTTTACGTTGGTGCAGACGATTCAATAATTAATATCCGTTAAATTTTCAATCTTTATTCCGAAGAACCAACTCTTGGTAACCATTTTGTATTATGTCGGATTTTGAAAACAGTTTTATCGTAGCCTTATCATATTCATTTATAAATAATTAATTCCTCTTTCGTCTTGAACATTGTTAACACTAAAGTAATTCTGAAATGTCCAAACGTGAAGCAAACGTTACGCAACGAATTAACCGTAACGTTCTGTAATAATAACCAGCTTGCGGATGTTTATGCAAATATAGGTCGAACTACAGCAGCTACAATCCACCAGAAATTCGTTTGCTCCATGGAGAGTTGCCTTCACAGACCAACTGAAATAAAAATTTAATACATTTGTGCGATATATTACATTTGAAATAATCAATTTCTAAATAGAAATTTTTTTCAGTAGTGAACGAACATACAAATTAATTATCAAATGCACTTTTTAATCATCCTAAGACGAATGTCGTCATATTGGCAATAACAGAGTCGTGAATTTAGCTGCAAAAGAAATAATGTGATTATTCAACGAGTAAAAGATCGTTACATATATTTTACAAGGACAATAGTTTCAGTATTTTACAAGGACAATAGTTTCAATATTTTACAAGGACAATAGCTTTAATATTTACAAAATTCTCGTTCGCGAAAGATTAATTGCGAAATTTGTTAACGCTATTCAATAATATACGGTTTGTATGAAAAATAACCTATTATTTATGGTATTTCCTTTGCAACCAGTATTCGATTAATTAACACTAAACCTATAAAAGTAAAACGCATTAAAGAAATGAGTAGATCGAATTTAATTTAAACTTTGTACCGTTTCCATTACAATATGTGCTTAAATAAAGAAGTCAATTCAGTCATTTCCTATTAAATCGTTTTCCTAATTTCAATAATTGTAAAATAGAAAACCGGTCATTTAGACCGTGGTAGGTTTAGTGTTAAAGTTCACAACGCTTTCATTTTTCACGTTTTGTGAATGGGGGGGGGGGGGGGGGGGCTCGTAAACTTTCGCAACTCGCCGTTGTTGATTTCCTGCGTCCTGTTAAAGTCACTTGTGAGCTCGTAAACAAAACCCATAAAGCAATTAACGTACACTTGTAATTTACCGCTATTCTTCGTCATATAATTCCTCGCTGTCTCATGGATCAAACGGGCTAGGACGGCATAAGCGAATATTAACATAAGTACTTGGACGTTTGTCAGATGGCGTTGCTGCGTCTTCAAAGTATATTCGTTAATTAATCCCCAAGTACGCGTAAAGTGTAAAGGAACAGCTGTGTCGAGACCAATGATACATTAAATCAAACCTGCTAATTCGCGAACTGTGTTCCAAATAAAAATAGCTTGATAATTCTGCGAACAATTTCGCGCGTTTCATAGTCGCGCTTCTACTTCCAATTAATCAATGCTTTTAATCTATTTCTAGCTTAATAAGTTCCAGAATTAATAAATACATTTGTCAAATGGCTTTAGCGTCTTTAGAAAGCATTACTTTTCCTCTTGGTGATATTTAAAACAGTAAAAAAAAAGAATAGCTCATTCAGAGGTTTTTGTTTCACTATCAGTAAAATCATAAAGCTATCTTCAGTGGGAGATTTTTAAATAAATTTATTCTTGCGTATATTATGATTAGACTGTGGATTTTGTGAATTTATGACAAAAATGAGCAGGTATAATTTGAAACAGTAAAAACATTAGCAGAATTAAAAATTATTGTTATATTATTTTCAACGTATGAAACATATCAAGAAAGAAAATAAACTTCTATTTCTCTCCAATTTGTTGTAATTCAGGTAGACAATTCTTATTTTACATAAAGATCCGCTGTCTAATTATAATTATACTGTGGATTTCATACATTTATGACAGAAACGAATAATACAAAATAGTGAAAATATTACGGAATTCAAGAATACGATGAAATGACTTGTAGCTCATTAAAATTATTAAGAAAAGACACAAATGTTTATGCATCTCCTGTTTCTTGCAATCGATGCAATTTTTATTTTGCATAAAGATCCACTGTCTAATTACAATAAAAGTCATTGAAAGTCTTAACAAAAATGCTTTTGTAATTTTTAAGAGAAAATCTAAAGCAGTGGAGTTTTAATTTTATTTATAAATAACACACACATTAAGTATGACAAATGAATGTGCTTATAGACATGGATAATATTTATTCAATTTATTGATTTTATAGTAAGATTTCTATGGAATGTTGTTACCAGCCAATTTAATTAAATGATTATGAACTTAATTTACCACTTGCAATTCTTGAAAGGCCAGTAAAAATAAATAAACTATGGATTAACCACAGGAGCCAATAAAGGTGTTTATAGACACGAACAAAATATTTTGTATTAATTGTTTTTACTAAGATTTTTATATGATATTATTACCAGTGAATTCAATTAAATGGTTATGAACCTTACACTAGAAACAATTCTTGAGAAACCACTAAAAATAAATGGGCCACACTTCATCTACGTCTATGAACATTGTACCTGCAATTAGCTTTTAATTTACATTAAAAACAACGGTTCGAGCATACTTGCTTCGTAGCCAATGAACTAATGGTGCTTTGAAGTACTTTCGAGACACATAGATTTAACACTTGCGGCTGAATGGTTGTGAAATGATTCAATAAATCCCGTAAAATACCACAATCAAAGCTCGCTTATGTTCCGTCATTAATAAGATCGTGAAAGAACATAAGACGAAGGATTGGTCCAAGTACTGTCAACGGCGCACAACACGGGTCGAGCTATTAAAGATTTTAGTGAATCTATTACACGATCCAGTTTGAAATTCAATACGCATCTTGTCCTCTGTGGAGGCCTAGACTATTTCGAGTGCATGTCAGGCTTTCCCAAATTTATAAGCAGATGCCTTCGGGGTAGGCGTGGCGGGAGGAGACATCAAATTGATACAAAAAATCTCATTACTCAGCTCCGTACACATTTCACCTAAGTTTCATAGAGTTATTCGGTGCCAATATCGTAAATTAAGTCTCCTTACGTTCCTTAGAAATAATTCGACGAAAGATCATTAATACTAAAGTTACCACTGCCGGTCAAATGACCGGTTTCAGATTTTTCATTTTGAAATTGTTGAAGTTATAAAGATGCTTTCGCTGGAAATGATTATCCACACTTTTCCATTCGAGTATAAATTATATTAAAAATCGCACAAAGCCTAATACATTCGCTCGTGCCATTTTTTACAAGGCAGCACGTCATTTTTAATGGTTGGTTGGTTTAGTGTTAACTGACGCTTCAACATTTTGACTTTGTACATCAATTTGATCGATTTTGGTTTGTTCGTGAAACGTTTCTCAAAAATTCTTCAATAAATGTCCTTTAATTTATACTTTGATCAATTTTAGTTTGTTCGTGAAACGTTTCTTTGAAATTCTTCGATAAAAGGCCTTTAGTTTCATTTATACTTAAATTTGTACTTTAATTTATAGTTTATAGATTTAATTAGAATTTATATAAATAGATTTTTGGTCAAACCATTCGATAGAGCTCCCAAGGAAACCCCACTGTGACAAGTTTCAAGTCGGTACCCCTACCACAAGGGTAGTTATAGAGTGGACTTGGTTTTAGTGAATTATGCTCTATTACTTCTGTTGTGCTCAACAAAAAATTATGAAAACATACATGAACATTCTACAGAACAGCAGAAATGACAGTAAATTATTTAAGAATTTCTGGTTGCAAACTCGATTTTTAAAAAGTTCTGAAATCATAAAATTGCCGATTTTATGTTGAAGATTTCAGAGTACTACGTTTGTATTATTATGTTAGTTGTGTTTCATCGTGATTATTAATGTGTATTTTTTCTATGTGTTGACAATTCACATAGTTTCATTTTATATTTTATAAACCAATTGTTATTTCATTCATAATCCCATGTTTTTAATAAATTTACGAAGTAAATGTACAAAATACAGCAGAATTAGAAATTTATATAAAAATTTTGAGTAGTTGTTACTGAGATTGTGTATTTCATTTCTGTCAGACCAAGTATGAAGCTTAATTTTCGTTTCTAGATTCAAAATACGTTCAATCTCTCATGATCTCATTATACTACATTTTGAATCTCTAAAAGTGAATAATCTTTTCATTCCTTGTTTTTCCCCTTGTATTTTTAGTGACACCTATTCGTTATTTATTGTTGACATATGCCAGCTAAAAAGAATTAAAAAAATTATAAGACTAGCCAACAGTAGTTCCACTAGAAACCAATAATACTTAATTTCCCATAGTTGAACCAGTCCTTATTCTTTCGCAAAACCGAAAGCTCAAGCTTTCGAATAGATTTTGCATTTGTTCGCAGGCAGAATGTTAACGTTATAAATGAAATAGAGACTGTTACGTAAATATGATTGGAAAGTGGGTCATGAATAGTGAGCTTTGATGGCGAAATCGAAACAGTGATCTTTAGTTGTTGAGAAATATTTGATGGCACGCAGTGGTCAGTTAATCAGTTTAATCTAGCGCGTCGGTGGCGGCGCTTTTCCTTTTTGATTCCCAAAACAGTGACATAGATTTCGCGTGCACACCGTCTCCCTAAATTACAGTGTTCCATTCCTTCGCATCCGACATCTTTGAAAATGTCGACCATACACTTAACCTCTTCACGGATATTGATACATATTATATACGTTTAATATATTTTTTTTAAATTAACATTACTCTAAGTAGAAGAAAGTTACAGACTATTCATTACACAACTCATTATACAACATCTCATACGACTCTCATCTTATACGACTATTCATTAGACAACATCTCACAACAATAAAAACGAAAAATAGGTCGGATGGAATCATTGATAACATTTTAATCAACCAGAACATTAAATAATTTTGTTTTCATTTTGAGAAACTCATCCCTGAAGCGGTTAAACATATTCAAAATAGGAAAAAACCTTTCACCAATTTGATTTCTCTAAAACTTCTTTTAAATCGAGTTGCGCGTTGAAAGTCGTCAATCTTTCTAAAGAAATTGTTTCTTTTGCTGTGGAACCAAGCGTTTAACACTTCGATAACGAAACCTGGGTCCATTTGACCCAAAATATCAAAATCGACATTTAATTACTCATTCTCTGGCGATTAAATTGAATGAACTGCTGTTAAATTAGAAATAAAAGAAGACAGAAGTGTCAACGAGAAATATCTTCAAAAATATTTCTCCAAAAATTAATAAATAAAGCAGCGATTCGTCATAAACATCATTAATTAAACAGTTGTAAGAACCGTCAGCTGTCCTCCTCGAAAAATTGTCGATGTTTAATTCATGATAATTTCGTAAAACCAAGTAGTACATCCACAAGACTGGACTCATTTCAAATTTTGAAGTCTCTATTTTCGAAAAGTTAGTATTCGTTTTCCTCCAAGATATTTTCACATTGCTTAGAAGATGGGAAACTGAAGACCAATTTTTCCTCAAAAATACAGCAGATTCGAAAATCTGGAAAAACTTTCACAAATTTTTCGCGTATTTGAAACTGCGGTAGATTTCAAGGTTGGAGCTTGCTCTTTACAACGACTCCAGAAAAATTAATGCACAACTTTTTTTCACTGTTTTATGAAACAAAAATGAAAACCAAGTTCGGTAAAGCCCTCGTGGTGTAACTTATATAGTTGGCGGCATATTCAAATTGCAATAAAAAGACTAAAACAAAATCGTACATAAATTTTAATGTGTCCTTATAAAGAGGCAACTTCTATCTTTAAACCTATGGTGATTTCAGACACGAAAAAAATTTTTCCAAATTTTCGCGAACGTTTGAATGTACAGCATTTTCGATAGAAAAAAAACACGTCTTCAGTTTATCGCCTACTAGATCACGACAAAAATTGTTTAGAATAAAACAAACGATGGCTTATAAAACTAAAGGCTTCTAGCCTTAAAATGACTCTAAATTTGTTGTCGCGTGATTATATTTTGTACGAAATTGTCATAGTTTAAATATACGCAATTTTTCGAGAATCGAGTATGTAGTGTTGAAATGCTTCTTGATTCCACTGTATGCAATCAAATGTAGAATCTCCTATGTAATCAAAATTTAACTATTTATAATATTTCAATTCCAGCATTCCTTTTAATCGACGCGATTAAATTCTAGTGAAATGTTTCCTCCTTCAATTCAAGTATTTCAGACATCCTAACCTGTTGGCAGCCACATTAAATCGCGCGAATTAAGCAGTACGCAAATACACAGGCTGCTCTTATAAAATGTCGCTCGTTCACAGTATTCGCTATATTTCGTTCCCTAGTGTTTTTAGTTTGACACCAGCGAAACTGACGAGACGGATACTAGCGACACTATTATAGTGTGAGATCAATAATTCGAAAGACTGGCAAATATTGTGTCGTAACATAAATTTTATTTATTTAAAACAGAATTCATTTTCTTCGTCAATTCAATTGTTAACATTTTAATGTTTCTACTATACAGGAATGTATCAAAAACTGACTTAATATCAAGATAAACATTTTGAAAATATCGAGATAACATTTTGGTTACCATTTGATGTGTCACTTTGCGAAAATTGACATAATCTTGAACAGTTTTTGTTCATGTACATCTTTATATAAAGTTTACAAATTAAGCAATTCAATTATAAACGCATCACAAACTGAGGTGTTTAACTGTTTCTAATTTGTGTATCACGAACGTCGTTAAAACAAACACTGTTATTTCAGTCAGTGTAATTAAACAATGTTTTTCTTTCAATATGATCCTTGCATTATTATACAAAATTTATTGTATAACAAGTTACGTCGATCAAAAATAGTTTTCACCATTTTGCCATTGTGTTGTTCACATTATGACGCAAGAAGAGATTGTATAAATAAATAAATGCAATGACAGGTGACACAGCGTTGTCGAACGAACCAGAGAACAGACAGTTAAACATAGTTTAATTCAAGTTTAATCATAGTTTAATTAATTAAAACTAGAGTTCCTAAAAATATGCAAGAAGACTATTCGATCAACTCGGCATTAATCACATGCATTGAAGAAAGGCAAAAAAAAGGTAAAGCGTAGTGAAATAAAGTGACTGTTGTCAGTAGACTTCCTCAAAAAATGAAAAATGGCAAAAAGTAGTCAAACGAAGTGAAAATTGTCATTAACAATCAACCTAATGTTATTTCACAATTATTGAAGTTATTTTTATTAAAATATAAATTAGGATAAATATCGCATAAAATCTAAATAAATTCAATCGTGCCGTTTTTATAAGGCAACAAATCTGGTCAGCTTTAATAATCGGCAGGTTCATTGTTAAACTTCCTTGCTAAATGAAAAATGGCTCAAGATAATCAAATTAAATGAAACTTGTCATTAAAGTTTTCTAAAAAAATTCCTGAAGACTTTTTACTGATCCAATGTGGGGTTGTTTTCCAGGAATATTAGGTTGATAATTGCATAAATCGTGTTAGCGACACGCTGCCACGTTCTGTCACCGTGAAAGCTATAATAGGTACCGTTAGCGGTCGACTGTCCTGTTCCTTGGCACCGTGAGCCCCGCGAAATCGGGAATTTTCGCGAAAATTTCAACATTAATCAATCGCTGTATCCCATTGTACGATCATGTATAGGTGTTACTATCGAAAAATATTTTGTAAAGTGGATGAGTGGGGGCTGGCCAGCTATTATGGTAACATCGAATTCAGCATTGTGCCCGAAATTACCGTCAGTTACCACGAGTTTCGTGACGACCACCGTCCTGACTGGTTCCTGCTGTAGTATTATTTCCACCCGATACTGTATAGTGCAAATTTAGGTACGCATCGATCATTGAAAAAATAACCTCATAATCGATCTGCAACGTAAGTTATCGCGAATAGAACACAAGCCACGGATATTTTGACGTTCACAAGAGACAACTGCGGCAGTGACACTTGTTGCTATGACTCGCGATAACCAGAGTCGATCAAAATGGGAAATTTTACTTTATGTGATGCAATTCATCTTATTCGACGATATGCTAATTCATTTTGTAAAAATCGTATAGGAACCTGTTAGTTTTGTGATATATTGTATTAAGTTGCTCACTTGACAGAATCTTTTGTGACACTTTCGGAGCTTGAAGCTTTTAATTGAATTTAAAAGACACTTATTTGTCCTTGTGTGATGCAGTTTATCTTACTCGACGACATAGCAATGCATTTTGCAAAAATCGTACAGGACCTGTTGATTTTGTGATGTATCGAATTTCATTGTTCATTTGAGGCAATCATTTTGTTGCTTTTTCGGAGCTTAAAGCTTTTAATTGAATTGAAAAGACGCTTATTTGTCTTTGTGTGGTGCAATTCAGCTTATTCGACGATATGACAATGCATTTTGCAAAAATCGTATAGGAATCTGTTAGTTTTGGTGATGTATTGTATTAAATTGCTCACTTGACAGAATCTTTTGTGACACTTTCGGAGCTCGAAGCTTTGAATTAAAATTAAAAGAAGCTTCTTTGCCTTTGTGTGATGCAGTTCATCATTTTCGACGATACGCCAATGCATTTTGCAAAAATCGTTTAGGAACCTGTTAGTTTTGTGATATATTGTATTAAGTTGCTCACTTGACAGAATCTTTTGTGACACTTTCGGAGCTTGAAGCTTTTAATTGAATTTAAAAGACGCTTATTTGTCCTTGTGTAATGCAGTTCATCTTATTCGATATCGTAGCAATGCATTTTGCAAAAATCGTACAGGATCTGTTGATTTTGTGATGTATCGAATTTCATTGTTCATTCTAGGCAATCTTTTCATCGTTTTTTCGAAGCTTTAAACTTTGGATTGAATTTAAAAGAAGGTTTCTTACCTTTGTGTGATGCAGTTCATCTTTTTCGACGACATAGCAATGCATTTTGCAAAGATCGTATAGGAATCTGTTTGATAGCAAAGAATTTCTTAAATTACATGGCGAAAGCGACAATTTTGTGTTAAAGAATTTGCATATTATTTAGGGCGGAGATTAATGTGCGAAAAACAAAAGCTGCAATTTAAATTTATTATTTTCGATAACCAAATTACAAATTTCGATTGCGGAAGCAATTTTACTAGGAAACTTTAATAAAAAAAAGAAAATGTCTGTAGAAAATTCAGATGTCTTAGCAGATAAAATTTGTGCAACAATTCTCAACAAAATGAACAGAACAATGGAAACAAACACTGAACGAAATAATAATCCAAGATTTTTGTTAACAATAAGTATAGTAGGCGAATGAGTCGTGTACAAACATCTTGACACGCTTCTGTTGCATCATGTGAAGAAGAGTGCTTAAGAATTATGAGATACGTTTATTGGATGAAATCTGGTGAATTTTCCACGTGACTCCGTGTTTTGCAATAATTCTGTCGGGTTACATAATAAATTCTTTACACGTAGCACGCTTTGGCTAGTTACCAGCATCAAAATACGTAGATTCTATCGTAATGAGCTGTAGCATACACCATTACCTGATTTCAGAGATATTGGGGTACTTATGTCGTCGATACTTACAGGCACTGCCATTCGACACTTATTTTTAACTCTCGCAAAATTTAACGGCTTTAAGTTTACCCTGACATGCAGAAAATTCATAAAAATCATAAATATGTTGCCTGGGAAAAGTTTAATTTAATGCGAACTAATACACGACAATGCATTGCATCGAATACGTAACAATATTTGCACTTTGTTGATACAATTATTTGTAAAATACCTTCCAAAAACTGAGGGATGTAATAATATTCACAGAGAATTATATAATTGTCAAAAAATGAAGAAAACTGACAAACGTGTTGTATATAAGTTTATTTGCTCGGTAATTAATTCTTCATCGAAGATTTATATTAAATATCCAACACACATATCCTATTAGAAAACTATTTCTAAAATGTTTTAAAAAACCGGAACCAGTGAATAAAATACTTTGTGAATTACTAAATCTGTCGTAGAATGCGTAGAAAATTAAATAGACGTTAAAAATGAATAAAACGCGCAAATATATTTATCCAGAAATTAACACTTCATCGAAATGGTAAATTAAATATCTTGGAAACTGTTTCTAAAACGTTTAAAAAAAGGACTCAGTGAATAAAATGCAAGGTGAAATACTAAATATACGTGCAGTAAAATAAATAAATATTTGTCGTTCATAAAAGAGAACGAAAACAGAAAAATAAAATTGTGTTGCAGGCTTCGGAGGAATATCGAGAGCACAGCACACAGAAAACTCAAAGAACAAGACGGTCCCGTCAAAAACAGGAGCAACGCATCGAACAGCAGAGCACAAGTGTAACAGATAGTGCTGTTAGTCCAGCGAAGAAGAATTTCAACGTAATCCGTTTGAATAAAATCCGCCTACCATTATCAGCTGGAACAGTAACAGGTGAGTTCGATATTCCGTGTATACTAAAATATGTTCCTTAAGAACTGCATATTAATTTTTCTGCTATGTTAAATTCATACCTTAGCAACTTTTAAAGTTTCTTCTGTAGCTGCTTTTCAATGGTAATGCTGTTGTTACCATTTATTATTAATGTATGCATAAAAAGATATTTTAATCTTTCATATCATCTTCGTGAAATTAAAAAATATAATTAACAGTATATGATTGACTATTTCAATTTTTTATTCGGGAAAAATAACTGTTGTGGGATTGTTTTTTTTTGGAAATAACAATCGATTCAAGTTAACAAATTGACTGAATAAATACTATCGAATACTACTGAATAGTACGCTAGAAATGAGCATTAATTTTGTAATATTGCTTTGTACAAACTTTTTCAAGTAATCATATGAAATATGGCTTTGAGAGTTTGACAGAATTCGGTGTGATGAATATAAAATTTTCTCGCGTAACTTTTTCATAAAAAATACAACGAATTCGAACATTTTATTAGCACTTAAATATTTCTATTAATAATAATTTGGAAAGATGGAAAATGCAGTCGTATGGTCTATTATCGCTAGAAATAAAGAAATTACAATTATTGAACGCCATCTTATTGCGTTTTAAGAGAACTAGTTTCACTATTTATACAGTGTGTTCGGTAACTGGTGGTACAAGCGAAAAGGGATTCTACATGAAAAAATAAGTCGAAAATATAGAATAAAATTTTTTCATGTGACGCTTTGTTTTCGAGAAAATCGAATTTAAAGATTCGTCGGGATCGAGTGCATTAGTATATGCACAAAGTAGAATGGGTTGGTCATGATCAGGCGCGACAGCTGATACCTATCTAATGGTACGCGTATTCGTTGAATTTTCAAACTTAATTTTCTCGAAAACAAAAACTCACATGAAAATATTTTATTCTATATTTTCGACTTATTTTTCATGTAGAATCATCTCCTTGTCGCTTGTACCACCAATTATCAAACACCCTGTATATTAAACATTCCCAAAATGTATTACTATACAATCCTGAGAATATTTCCTTCGTGATTAAAAAATGGTAACGAGGTTTAGAACAGAATTATTAAATGTTAGTTTATTAGAACATTGTAGAAGTCTTAGAACTGATTGAGTTAAATTTTGGTCAGTGTTTAATATTCATAGGAAACTTTGGGAAATGGGACCGAGAATATTTCCTTCGTGATTAAAAAATGGTAACGAGGTTTAGAACAGAATTATTAAATATTAGTTTATTAGAACACTGTAGGAGTCTTAGAACTGATTGAGTTAAATTCTGGACAGTGTTTAATATTCATAGGAAACTTTGGGAAATGCTACCGAGAATATTTCCTTCGTGATTAAAAAATGGTAACGAGGTTTAGAACAGAATTATTAAATATTAGTTTATTAGAACACTGTAGGAGTCTTAGAACTGATTGAGTTAAATTTTGGTCAGTGTTTAATATTCATAGGAAACTTTGGGAAATGGGACCGAGAATATTTCCTTCGTGATTAAAAAATGGTAACGAGGTTTAGAACAGAATTATTAAATGTTAGTTTATTAGAACATTGTAGAAGTCTTAGAACTAATTGAGTTAAATTTTGGTCAGTGTTTAATATTCATAGGAAACTTTGGGAAATGGGACCGAGAATATTTCCTTCGTGATTAAAAAATGGTAACGAGGTTTAGAACAGAATTATTAAATATTAGTTTATTAGAACACTGTAGGAGTCTTAGAACTGATTGAGTTAAATTCTGGACAGTGTTTAATATTCATAGGGAACTTTGGGAAATGGGACCCAATTCCTGTATCTAGGACAGAATAATGCAAAACGAACATAAGTTGCTCCATGCAAGCCATAACCGAGTCCGACTATTTCAGTCAGTACATAAAATTCTAATTTTGCTACCGGACAGATATTAAATCGATGACGTATCCATTGTTTTACGACGTAGGTCGTATTATACATGAAAGAATTTAGATTATTCGCAGTTATGCGAACTTCGTGTGTGGGGTGGTTCATAGCCGACCACAAAATGCACGTAAACTTCGGAACGCGAGCATTTATTTCACTCATTTTATGAGCCCTTTGATCTGCTGCACCGCCGAGTTGGTTTCTGTAAAACAGATTTATGAACTGCAATTCCGGTTCGAATACTTTTCCTTAAACTTAACACTGGAATTAATACAAATTCTTCTTTCATTTTGCATCGGAATCACGTTTATTCGATTTACAGTAGAATGTATGTCAACCTGTCGGGAGACAAGTTGGTTCACATACTCAGGCGATTCGTACAGGGTGTCTCAAAAATATTGTAAACCCTTAAACTAGGCGGTGCCTGAGGTTATTTAAAGCAACTTTTTCCTTTGCAAAAATGGCCGCCTCGACATTTTCGTGGAGTTATTAATTGAAGAACAAGAACCAATCAGAGCGAGGCTGCAGCAGACGCATTCTGGCTCGGCTAATGACAACACCACGCTCACTAGTAGAAGACGTGGTCATCGGGTCTTAGATTTTGTCGAATCTTTGCATACTGGTAGATCTCGTTCTCCTGTTTATGAAAATATAGCATTATAGGCGTCGATACTCAATAATTTTTGAGGTATTTACAATTTAAATTTCATTATACCCGTTAAGCCGTTAAGTACAGTTTTGGTTGAAGTTTTTGTCAAGTGCCAAACGGCGTGATGGTAACGTACTAGATTCATTACCGGGAAAGCCAGTGTTCTAATCCCTTTCTCCTTTTTTTCCATGTTTTTCTTTTTTTTCCGTTCAGTTTACCGATTTTAATTAATTGTATTTTGCATATGAAAAATACACTCATAATATTTATAGGAAACAAAATATAAAAATTTTATTGAAAAGGAACATAATATGAAAGAAACACTTCATGAATCTTAACGTATCTTAAAAGTTGTTGAGTATCGACGCCTATAATGCTACATATTCACAAACAGGAGAACGAAATCTACCAATATGCAAAATTTTGAGAAAATCTGAGACCCCATGACCGCGTCTTCTCCTTGTCAGTGGAAACTTTTAAGTGCTTAGGGCCTCTGAAGGTCTTAGTTCGGCACTGAGCATCACACTCCAGAACACTTGCCGACAGACCGAAATAATTCACAAATCTACAACAACCTTAGCTACGGTAACTTCCTAACGAATTAGTTTAGGGCATAAGTATGTTAATACTTTTATGTAGAGCACAGAATACTGCATCAATCGGTGCAGTAAAAAACGTAGGTTTCCATTCTAAAGAAATTATCTGTTTCATTTTTCTGATGCACCGATGCAGAAGAGTGCATAAAGTCGTTTGCATATTATTACACAGTCCGATAATCATTTAACTTCGATAACAGTTTCTTCTATTTCCAAAACGTTTAGGAGGTACAGCCTATTTCAATTGTGTAGAACACCCTATATAATTTCGGAAGATACACACAGAAAACACTTTTAACGAGACAAGTTTTTAATCAATTGTCACACAACAAATTTTGTTCGTTAACATATGCAGAAGATGTAAGATATTATTTAACAACAGTCCACTTGATACATACTTTAAATAGTTTTAGTGTTTTACGTTAGCTGAGACTACAGTAATTATTAACCCGTTGCACTACGATTTATTTCACGATTGCAGTGATTGAAACTTCTTTAGAGTTTATAATTTCTTGGAAGAAGAAGAAAATTGATATCCCTCGTATTCTTATATGTTCTATAATGGCTGTATATTAACAACAACAAAATTGAATTTTATTTCGGTTTAAACGAAATTAATAACGTACATACTTGTTAGAAAATCTGTTCGAAATCTTCACCACGAGTCTGACTCAATAGCACAAGTGGTTAATAATATTATTAATAATATTGCTAATAATAATAACATTTCCAATTAACGCTGGCTAATTGTTCTGTTTTCGGTATACAACGATTCTTGTATTCGATTTTATTCAGAATAAAAAAATATCGCTGCTCCATACAATTTACAAAACAATTGACTGTCTATTTAACAAAATTCTCTTTCCGATATTTTGTTGAGTGCTTCACTCTACTGTTAGAGAGTAATGCAGTAAGATTTGTATTACTACAAAAATGAATTTTGTTTGTTACTAGGTCTTTAAGGGAATAAGACTTAAGAAGGTATCTTTTTGCAAGAAAACTACTTCTGTCGGTTGTTTTACACAGTCACATGTCGTTGAATGAAACTTGGTACGTCCTAAAAATTGACCATTCGACTCTTCGGAGAAAACAGCTTGCAACAATTTGCACGGTGCACTCTCGATATAATTCGAAGTTGCAGTTTCACTGGAATTATCTCTCATTCACGATTCGCACACTTGAGCGTAGACAGGATGTACGAAAGAATAAGTGCGACAGGTTCGCACTTTACGTCTTGCTGGCCGTTTCACTACCACACCAGAAATATAGTTAGCCTGTGCGAGAGGGATAGTATATCGTGAGAGCGAGAAGGAAAGCGAGAAAGAGCGATGTGCGAACGGTTGTGTGTCGGAAGCAAGGCGGTGATATTAATATTGGATGATTAAATGGCTCCGGATGTGCGGATTCGTCATTGGCCCAAAAATCGTAACCTGAATCCCAAATCCGTTGACAGAGACTACGGCGCGGCGGTGGGAAATATTGATCCCTCTTCTCTAGTTTCCATTGTATCTAATTTACAGAGGAAAAGCCTCACAATTATTTAACAAACAACGGATATAAATACGTATTTATTTCGGTCCCGACATCTTCATATCGTGCTAGTTTGTGCTATATTTTCTTATTATCCTAGAATCTATAAATCAAAATCAGTTGGATAAATATACAGACCATGGCAAGATGTTAATAATTATATTAATAATATTTGTTAATACGTTATTCCAATATAATACTTTTTAATGAATACAGTGGATCAAAAATGTATTTCGACATATATATCTGATTCTCGAGAAATTGTCAGTATTTAAATTAAGATAAATTCGTTAAAAAATATAGAATAATAATATAAAGTTTGGACTCATTTTAAAGCTCTTAAAATTTTTCAAATTCCTGAGATTTTAAGATAAAATAACAAAATTCATACGATAAAAATTAAGATTTATATATCGAAGTTATTTCGAAAATTCTCGTTTGAGCAACTTCAAGTTGAGTTTTTAGTATAATCCTTGAAGATCTGTGCAACCATTTCTGAGTAGCGTGCGAGGGTTAATCTAAATTTAATACTAAGTGTCTCCAGTATTAAATAATATTTTAAATCAACATCGTATAGTATTACACGTCCTACATATTTCTTGAAATCTAGAATGTCACTCTCGATTCAATGCGAATATGGATCATTCAGCTATGAACAAAATCGTTTTTTTTTAACACGATATATCACTCAGGCTTCTCTTTATCCAATTAGCGATCGGTTTCAATGGCCACACGTGGTTCGGGTAGTGTATGTTAGTAACATTTTCACCGGATTGAAACTCGCATGAATAATGGTGCCGTCGCCTACATCCATCGAATCTCTGTTGTTCGTAATTAGTCAAAAGAAGCGGGCCTGATTTCTTGTATTACCCGTGTTACCTTTGGCACGCGTTTAATGTGTTCGAATGGGCTGATCCGTTTGCTCGACGACTTCCTGCGCGAAGTGAAAACAGCGACACGAGTGGAAGAGGAGCCAGGATGTTATGAGCCAAATTCCTCTCTTTTCTATCTTAAGAATTCCGGGATTCCTTGTACACGATAAGAGCAATTACATAACTCGATATATGTAACCGATCAGGTCGGATCCAGAACTCAGAAATAATACCCTTGCTGTCTTCTCCATTGACAATATGGCCTCTTCTTGCAGTAATTTGACGGCCGAACAACCGAGCACTAGAACTGTCCGATTGGTATTAACTTTCATAAATAATAAGTAGACTGCGGATTTTTATGCAATATAAAAACTTGCCAAGTAAATTGTAAGTAATTGTTTCTTTGCGGAAATGAAAATGTATTACCTCTTTCGATAATTTTAACACTTTGACTGCCAAAACAGCAATCTAAACAATTCTATAAATTTAAAATAATGTAGTTAACAAAATGAAATGTATGGTTTTAACCCTTTGCACTCGAATGGTGACTCCGAGTCACCAGTAAAAATTGCCATACCATTATTCAAAACAGTTTTTATATTATTAAATTCGTCTCCATTTTATAAATTGCTAGAAATTCGACTGATGTATGAAAAAAACAAGTTCAATTTCAGGTGTACAATGTAAAAAAGATACACGGAATAAAATAGTTCGAGGTTGAAAGAAATATTTTGATTTTGGAATGAAAATTGCTTCGAGTGCAAAGGGTTAAGTAGTCATTTAATCTTGTCGCATTTCTTATATCTCAACTTTTGATAGAATGAATGTATTAGGATAAAAATTAATTTGTTAGTCTGGAGAAATATCTCGGTCATCCATATATATGGGTAACATGGTAATTATTGAAATTGTTAATCAACTATAATTTCTTTTCTGACCACGCAGATGATGAGAGACGAGAAAAACGCCCGAGGTAAATGCCTCTGAGCTCCGTAAGATTAGAAACGTATAAATACTTGTTCGAACTAAAAATATAATACGCCAAACCTAAATAGATTTCCACGTCTCATTAAGTTTGGATTTATTAACCCTTCTGCTGCCAAAAATGAAATGATATTTCTTATAAAATAGCGTACACACCATCTCCACAATTAAAGAAAAACCCAATCAAATATGTACAAATTACAACCGTACGTCTGAATTCAACAAATGCATAAACTAAGACAAGATAAATATACAAAAAGTATGAAGATTTCATTAGAAATATATTAATATAGCTAGTTTACACTGTTTTCCATGATCCAAATTAAATTTACTCACAACGATCTAGAAATCGCTCCCCTCCCCTCCCAAATATCTATAATAATAAGTGAAGGATAAGTGAAATGTTGAATTTTGTACAATGATTAAAGGAAATTATATACTGCATCATAAAATTGATTGAAAATATTGTTAAATTCACATAATGTATCATCTACAGCTAATATTATTTGAATATTGAAATTAGTTTTGCTAAAATTCATTGTTTCAGTTCGAAAACATAAGACACAGCAGCTTTCAATGTTTAATTGAATACATTCGCTATCAGAATTCATTTGAGTAACAATTTTCAAAGTTACGAAATTACATTAAATGCAACGTTTCCTCTTAAACAATATTTAAAAAAATATTATCACAGAAAATCAAGAGTTCTTCGCATAGTATGTGTTCTCACGTTAAATAACAACATGCGTAAAATTAATTTGATTTTATTTTGCATAGAAACCCGCAGTTCTTTAGTGTTCAACTCAGATACATCAACTAGAAATTTTATGAATTTCGTAGCACATAAACCATCCCTAAAAGAATTTCGTATGCCTCACATAAACATTCATAGAAACTTGATAAACTCTACTGAAACTCCACGAATAAATACTAATCAATTCTAATAAAACTCAACGGAGTCTTTAAAGAATTACGATATCTTGCAATGAATGGATACAATTTTTATTTTGCATAGAAACCCGCAGTTCTTTAGTGTTCAACTCAGATACATCAACTAGAAATTTTATGAATTTCGTAGCACATAAACCATCCCTAAAAGAATTTCGTATGCCTCACATAAACATTCATAGAAACTTGATAAACTCTACTGAAACTCCACGAATAAATACTAATCAATTCTAATAAAACTCAAAGGAGTCTTTAAACAATTACAATATCTTGCAATGAATTCTAATAAAACTCAACGAAGTCTTTATATATTACGTTATAGAATTGATTAAAAAATATTATTAAATTTACAAAATGTGTCTTCTACAGCTAAAATTGTTTGAACATTGAAATTGGTTTTGCTAAAATTCTACTGAAACTCCAAAAGTACATACTAATCAATTCTAATAAAACTCAATGAAGACTTTAAAGAATTACAAATAATTTGCAATGTATTCTAATAAAACTTAACAAAGTCATCTATTATAGAATTGATTAAAAATATATTGTTAAATTCACAAAATGTATTTTCTACAGCTGAAATTGTTAGGATATTGAAATTAGTTTTGCTAAAATTCATTGTTTGAGTTTGAAAACATAAGGCACAGCAGCTTTCAATGTTTAATAGAATACATTCGCTATCAAAATACATTCGTCTAACAATTTTCAAAGTTACAAAATTACATTAAATGCAACGTTTCCTCTTAAACAATATTTTTAAAAAATTGGATAAATTCTACTGAAATTTCAAAAGTACATACTAATCAATTCTAATAAAACTCAACGAAGTCTTTAAACAATTACAGTATCGTTAGTTCACTGTCGGCAAAGTATTCGTAACTTAAACACACATAGATCAAAATTCAATAAAACTCTTCTACTAAAAATCTAAAAATAACTACCAATAAATTCCAATAAAACTCCAGAAAGTTATTAAACAAAACACACACAGACTTTCCGATTCCAGTATCTCCGAATCCCGAGCATAAAAACGTTCACACTCTCCCCGATCCAATGGCATAACACACAAACCTCGCAGAAAAACAAGCAAATTGGCGCGATTACAAGATCCGAGGGGATCTTAGAATTTATGCGATCGCAACAGGTCCGTGCTTACATAGAGAGCAGAAGCAGCAGGTGCAAACCGCGGGCCCCATCATATCTCCGTTGGAAATGATTCATTACGCGTAAGAGCGGCCCGTACGTAATTATGCGACGATCCGCGACCGGTAGCTGAGAAGGTGTGGATGCGTCGGTGTGATAGAGGTAGCAAGATTTATTAGACACGAGGCGACCACCGCGTGATATAAAGTCCGATAGGTGGGTAGGTGTTCTGGAAAAAAAAAGAAGGTCTTCCGGGCTGGCATGGTCGCGTTCGAGACGCTATAGTAATTCTCTTGCCCGCGCCCGATCGTCAGTCGCGCCAGAGATGTATCCTCGAGAAGTCTATTGACGTCGCACAATCCAGCTGGAGAGAGGAGAAGCTCCGACAAAACCGTCCTCAAACGTGACAAAAGAAAACGGGGAACTACGCCGCTGTGACTATTTCATTAAACAGAAGGAATCCAGGAGAGGGTTTCTTTACGGTGTAACACGTTCGGTCGGTCTTTCTCCTTTGCGCGATTTAGGTCCGTGATCTTCCTTTATCGATCACTATATCTCGACGCGGTGCTCTCGTGTCCGATTCCTCTCTGCCGAGCGTTTCACGTCCTCTTCGAATCGCCTAAATTACAATTTCGCTAATGTGCAACTCCATCCCGGTTCACTGAAGTGTGCCGAGCGAATTAGTTTTTTTCGCTACTTTCGTGCTGCAAAAATGACAAATTCTCGGACGAATTTCAAGAGAACAGAATATTTCATCCTTTCCATTCAAAGTTTAACGTGTTCGCTACCAACGTTCGTTACTTCGGGAAAGTTATAAGCTGACTGCGGATATTGAAGCAAGTTGAAAACGAGAAATTCTCGAACCAAATATTTCATTCCTCTGGTTCATAGTTTGACATGTTCGCTACCAACGTTTCTTTCTGAGTCGGTCCAGTTGCAAAATTGCATGAAATATAGCGTGTCCTCCTTGAGGTATGCAGAAAATATTGTCACGGGGAAAAGTTACAAGTAGACTGCGGATTTTGGTGCAAGTTCAAAATGAGGAACACTCGAACAAGATATTTCATTCCTCTGGTTTATAGTTCGACAAGTTCGCTACCAATGTTTGTTTCGATGACTGTCTAGTTGCAAAATTTTACGAAATACGACGTGTCCTCCTTGAAGTATGCAGAAAATATTGTCACGGGGAAAAGTTACAAGTAGACTACGGATTTTGGTGCAAGTTCAAAATGAGGAACACTCGAACAAGATATTTCATTCCTCTGGTTTATAGTTCGACAAGTTCGCTACCAACGTTTGTTTCGGCGACTGTCTAGTTGCAAAATTATACGAAATACGACGTGTCCTTCTTGAAGTATGCAGAAAATATTGTCACGGGGAAAATTTACACGTAGACTGCGGATTTTGGTGCAAGTTCAAAATGAGGAACACTCGAACAAGATATTTCATTCTTCTGGTTTATAGTTCGATAAGTTCGCTACCAATGTTTGTTTCGATGACTGTCTAGTTGCAAAATTTTACGAAACACGACGTGTCCTCCTTGAAGTATGCAGAAAATATTGTCACGGGGAAAAGTTACAAGTAGACTACGGATTTTGGTGCAAGTTCAAAATGAGGAACACTCGAACAAGATATTTCATTCCTCTGGTTTATAGTTCGACAAGTTCGCTACCAACGTTTGTTTCGGCGACTGTCTAGTTGCAAAATTATACGAAATACGACGTGTCCTTCTTGAAGTATGCAGAAAATATTGTCACGGGGAAAAGTTACAAGTAGACTACGGATTTTGGTGCAAGTTCAAAATGAGAAACACTCGAACAAGATATTTCATTCTTCTGGTTTATAGTTCGACAAGTTCGCTACCAACGTTTGTTTCGGCGACTGTCTAGTTGCGAAAATTATACGAAATACGACGTGTCCTTCTTGAAGTATGCAGAAAATATTGTCACGGGGAAAAGTTACACGTAGACTGCGGATTTTGGTGCAAGTTCAAAATGAGGAACACTCGAACAAGATATTTCATTCCTCTGGTTTATAGTTCGACAAGTTCGCTACCAATGTTTGTTTCGATGACTGTCTAGTTGCAAAATTTTACGAAATACGGCGTGTCCTCCTTGAAGTATGCAGAAAATATTGTCACGGGGAAAATTTACACGTAGACTGCGGATTTTGGTGCAAGTTCAAAATGAGAAACACTCGAACAAGATATTTCGTCTCTCTGCTTCATAGTTTGGCAAAAAATTCTACTAATATTGTCCCAGTAAAAGTTACAAATAGATTGCGGTGTTTTACAGAAATTACAAAATTGTCTTATAACATACTGGTGTGAAATAGGCATTTGTTTCTCTTTTTAATCATTTTAATAAATTAACAGTGGTACAACGACATCATTTAACTTCGATGTATAAATATTTCCAAACGCTAGGAGGTACAAGCTGTTTCAATTGTGTGGGACAACCTGTATAATTTCGGACGATAAACACAGAACATACTTTTAACGAGACAAGTTTTTCATCAATTGTTATACAACAAATTTTGTTCGTTAGAATATTTAGAAGATGCGAGATATTATTTGACAATGGACCACTTGATACATACTTTAATAATAATTTTAGTGTTATACGTTAGCTGAGACTGCAATAATTATTAACCCTATAATTATTAACACTACGATTTATTTCACGATTGCAATGATCGATACTTCTTTAGAGTTTATAATTTCTTGGAAGAAGAAGAAAATTGATATCTCTTGTATTCTTATATGTTCTATAATGGCTGTATATTAACAACAACAAAATTGAATTTTATTTCGGTTTAAACGAAATTAATATATATTTATTTAAAAATTTGTTTCTCTCCTTAATCATTTTAATAAATTAAAAGTGGTACAACAGTATCTTTAAATATTTTAAATGAGCCTAATCGTTTAGCAGTCTATTCTTTTGACATTTCACGGCGAAAGCCTTTCATCTGTGCTTTACGTTTCGAATAAATTTACCTAACCTAAATGACGAAAACGTGCTCAAATGTGCTTACTGCTTTGCATTTCATCTATTCATTTCTGTCTGAATTTTATGAAAGTTGGAGTTTAATTACAAAGTCTCCGAACAGTTATAATTTTCAATAACGACATGCAGAAAATTAATATGATATTTTTCATGTAAATATACTGTACTAATTCATGGTCGTAACAAATGTGGACAACAACGTTAGTGGTGAACGTCTTAATGCATTGTTTATTCAGTCAGAAGTACAGTAGAATTTCGTTTACACTTCATTCATCGGTAGACTGCAGATTTTGTGCATTTGTAACAAAAAATGAGTAGATTTTACTCAAAACAGCAAAAACATTAAAAGAATTTGAAGATACTGTTGTATTATTTTCAACCTATTAAAAATATTAAGAAAGAAGTTAAATTTGCATTTCATCACAGTTTGTTGCAATTTTATTTTGCACAAAGATCTGCAGTCTATTCATCGGTAATTGATATCAGAAATTGTTTGACTATATTGTTGTTCGTGATCAAGTTTTAGGTAGCAAAGTTAGTGTATCTAACAATTTTTCTATCGATTGTTTGTGGAACAATGTTTGAGAATTGTTTAAGTGTCTGTTTGTAGAACAGAAGTCGACGGTATTTTTGAGAATTGTTTACGTGTCTGTTTTGTAGAACGTAAGTCCGTGGTATTTTTGAGAATTGTATAAATATTGATATGCTTAATTTTCTCAATAATGGTGACGTAATATTAGGTTTATGGTTCGATGGTCGAGAGTTTTGGGTGGTCCAGTGAGACGATTTTCACAATGCAATGTCCAAGAAGTTAGTTTCCTGTGAAGTTTGTTACAAAGTACCGACAGAATAATTTATTCTCCTCCAGGGTAACATGATACAGACTTTCGTCGATATTTCGAAGCAAATATCGCAGGAATTCGAGAAGATGGAGGAGCGTCCTCTATCGAGACGCATCGCGTCAAAGAAGTTATTCTCGGAATGACGGACATTTTTGATACTGCATTCCTCCTCCAACTTTATTCATCACACCATAACTGTTTCCCGTGTGTAAAATTATATTTCTTCGCGCGAGAAAAAAACATTCGCCTCTTCTCTAACTAGAGAATATTCGATTCTTCTCTTTTAATGTTCGATATCTTCTGGTTTTCACGCAGATTCTCGATTTTTATCGCATTTTTACCTTGCTGGTTGAGTATTGCGTGTATTTCGGAAAGAAATTATTCCACTTTTGAATACTTTGTTGTACTTTTTAGTCGAGGATTTTGATTTAGGACAAGTTTACTGGAAACAGAGTGAGATGTAACCTGGAGACGATTTTTCAAGAAAAAATGGGTCAAACACGTGGAAGAATAGTTTTCCATAGGAAACTTCGTATTTGAAATAATTGATTTCGAAAGTTCTGATGCGCCGCAGCGATTGGTATTAATAAATAGTGAAAACAGTGCGTCATGAACAGACACGGTGACCCATTAATATAAAGTGCGAAATGAACTTTCCTAAACGAAGCTTCGTATGCAAAAGTATTTTTTATGTTTCCGATTTATTTTTTAATGTAAACTCATCCCTTGTTGTGGTACAGGACGCCTAGTATAAATAGGTATACGTGTATATGTTGTGCGCGTACACTACCGTCCAAAAGTGTTAGGACACTTTCATGTTTGTTGATTTTGTTAAAAATATCTTGCAAATATACTTTTTTCTAACTGTAATAAAATGTTTATACTCATTCGGTTAGTCACAGTGCAATTATATTTTAAAAGTTATGAATAATTCGATAGTTAAAATTCGAATGATGTAGAAAGCAATAACGATGTTTCCTATATTTGTTAGTCTGAAGATTTGAACAAATCGTAAAATTTACTATGCAATGGTAGTTATTAAAATTCAAAATTTTACTGTTACAATAACTATATTTACTATAATATTAAGTTTTATTCATTTTAACATACCAAGTGAGCCCTGATGATTTGTTATTACTTAAAAATATCTTGCAAATATACTTTTTTCTAATTGTGATAAAATGTTTATACTCGTTCAGTTAGTCACAGTGCAATTATATTTTAAAAGTTGAGAAGGGTACAATTATTTTGCACATTTTATGAATAATTCGATAGTTAAATTTCGAATGATGTAGAAAGCAATAACAATATTTTCTATATTTGCTCGTCTGAAGATTAGAACAAATTGTAAAATTTACTATGCAATGGAGGTTATTGAAATTCAAAATTTCACTGTTACAATTACTATATTTATTATAATACTAAATTTTATTCATTTTAACATATCAAGTGAGCCCTGATGATTTGTACTTACTTAAAAATTATTGACTACACGAACAAACGTTTCGAACAAAAGTTTCATGGCATGAATAAAATCACATGATGCAATTATTCGTATTTTACTATTCCACTTTTTATTAAATACTAAATTAATTCCATAATATTATACTATCACGCTATAAGTTATATAATTATACCATTGATTAAAATGTGCAAAATGCAAAACGGTAAAAGAGTACTCAATATCATACATTCTAACTTTTGAATTTATATCGTGAAATAAATTAGTTTCATAAAATGTTTGAGGTTGCTGAGGCAGTCAAAGTGTTAAAGAATGATAATTATTATTTTATCAAGGAAGATAATATTTGTCTGAACTTGTCGGTCGGCAGGCGGTAGTGTACACTGCAATTGTGCATCGTATAGTTGTCATTCGTTCGTGTTAGCCACTAGCAATTGCGAGAATGCGCTGATTCGTTAGGCCCTTTCATGTTACATATGAAATGTCCGATTTTAGTACGCGAAATCTTATGAGGAGCTTTGATCAAGAAATACTATGATAGTCTACAGATTTATTGCATATCATTTCAAGCTTTAAAGCTAATCTTTAAGATTCTGTCTGCAATTTTTATTTCAATATCTAATTGATTAAAAAGTTTTATCAAAAAGACTGTATGAATGTCGGTCACCGTGATTGTTGTTAATCCTTTTTATACAAGTGCACAAATGTACATATTGACGATAGCTAGACCGTGAATTTCATCCATTTATGACAAAAATGAGTGAAATGCAATAATATGCAGTAACCAAACCATTAAAAAAAATTTAAAGGTACTGTGAAGTATTTTTTTAATTTATTAATGTTAGTAGAAGAAGAATGAAATTTCTATTTAACACCTGTTTCTCGCACTTGGTGAAGACAATTTTTATTTTGCATAAAGATCCAAAAAAATTCAATTTCTAACCGTTCGGAAGGTACAGGCTGTTCCAGTTGCGTGAGACACCCTGTATATGCGCGCTCACATGTCTGTCAATACACGAATGGCATATATACAGGGTGGTCCGAGTACCATGGACAACCGATTCGGAAGCAATTCTATACACGAAAGTGAGTCGGAAAGCAAGTCGGATTCCCGTGCTTCAGTATATGCAGAAAGTAGTATTGGTTGGCCATGATCAGACGCGTCAGCCGATTCCTATCTAATAGGTACAGTAAAGACTTGACCTAATTGTAAGTCGCGCGAAGGTACACGATCTTTGTCAGTTCACCTACCCCCTCCACTGAGGGGCATACCCCACGAGCTGCATCGGTTGCCGAGTAGTGTAAACATGCCGCGTAAAGGTCGAGTTATACAGACGACTTTGTCGGATTAGACAGAAGTATTTACTCAGGTTTAAATGACTGTTCGCAAGCCGATATCGGAGACCGACTTCTCAACGATACTCTTTCTTCGAGTCTGAGAGGTTATAAATTTCGTGACGACTCCCTGCTGCGCGTGGCACAAAAAAATTTTTCTGTCTGATCCGACAAAGTCGTCTGTATAACTCGACCTTAAAGGTCGGGTTATACACATTCGTCCGATATCGGACGCGTTTTTAGAGTGTTTATATATTTCCGTCCGAACTTTGAGGTAACCTGAGAAGCGTTCGAGATGTTGTAAAGGATAGCTACCGATGGTTTACCTAAAAGAATTGTGGAGCCTATAGAATTAATAATAATTTTTTAATAATTTTTTTTGTGCCACGCACAGCAGAGAGCCGTGACCCGCTGGAGATATATGGCCTCCCAGACTCGAAGAAAAAGAATCGTTGAATAGTCGGACGCCGATTTCCGTTTGCGAACATTCTCATTTAATCGGTAAAATTCCTCTCGATCGAAAATTAAGTATATTAATAAACTTTATAATTTCGGCGCAAGGTTCGATCATATTAAGTTCGTTATTAATATACTCTCATTTAAACCTGGGTAACAATATTCGGTCTGGTCCGAACTTCGGACATGTATAACCCGACCTTAACCCGACACCGGCCGAATATATCTGTATGAACTACTAATCCAATTACAAAACTTCTTTATTTCCCATTACTTTTCTATGGGACTTTCACCGACGTATTTGTGGCATTTTTGTGATTAAAATGACACTAAACACGATATAATTTGAACTGTATTTAGTGGTTTAATTGACGGCATATACAGTGAGTTTTGGTCGAAGAAGAGGATAGCGGTGCGTGTTTACATGTTATCCTTTTCTACGTTCAGCGCGATCGATGAGGTGAAAAATAGTACGCGATCTACAGGGTGGACGATTTATCTGAAGTCATTGAAATATCTCGAGAACTATGCATCGGATCAAAAAAAGTGCCTAATGAAAGTTGTTCGTCTCGAAGGGGGACATCCAATGATACCAAACTCGACCCCCAGGGGGTGACGGTTGGAGAAGATAAAAAACTTAAATGGGAACCCCCATTTTTTATTGCAGATTTAGATCCTCCGGAAAAAGTACCCCAATTTGACCTACGAGTTTTTGTATTTTGGTTCATAGATGGCGCTGTAATCGACACAAATCAAAATGGGTAAACAAGCGTTGAAAATTTGGGATATCTCGAGAAATACACATCAGATCAGAAAAATAAAAGTAGACGTAATTAATATTTTTAAAAATGCTATTCAATAACACCATAATTGACCCCCAACCCCCACCTCCTGGGGGTGGGAGATGGAATTATTTCAATATCTTCAATGGGAAACCCTTTTTTTATAGCAAATTTTGGTTCTCCATTGATTTGATACTATCGGTATAATATCTCCCACAGATGTCGCTGCAATCGAAAACAGTTGGAAAAATTTATTGTTTCGTTTATCAATAAATCAAAAACTACTTTTAGCGTTACCCAGGAACAACGTCGTGGACGTGGTATTTTTCTGTTCCCTTTGGGGTGCTTGTTTTCAATTACGTCTACTTTTATTTTTCTGATCTGATGTGTATTTTTCGAGATATCCCCAACTTTCAACGCTTGTTTACCCATTTTGATTTTTGTCGATTACAGCGCCATCTGTGAACCAAAATGCAAGAACTCGTAGGTCCAATTGGGGTACTTTTCTGGGGAATCCAAATCTGCATTATAAAATGGGGGTTCCTATTTAAGTTTTTTAACATCCCCACAACCACCACCATGCGGTGGCGTTGAGAGGTCGAGTATGATATCATTGGACGTCCCCCTTCGAGACGAACAACTTTCATTCCCCACTTTTCTTGATCCGATGCATAGTTCTCGAGATATTTCAATATCTTCAGATAAATCGTCCACCCTGTATATCCGAGTACGGACCCGAGAATCGGACTTCGATCAAGACTTTACTGTACTCGTATCTGAATGTTCAAACTCGATTTATTCGAAAACGAAGCGTCAAGCGACAAAATGTTATTCTTTCTTTTCGGCTCACTCCTGCGTGTAGAATCACTTTCCTAATCGATTGTCTATGGTGAGACACCTTGTATATTGGTGGATCCTCGCGAAAGTGCGCCTCGCTCAAAAGTTGAACGTTACCATGAAAGAATCGGACATTTTCTATGCAACGAACCAAGAATCTGTGCTCGACAATGAATTCGATCGTGGACGTCGTCGAGCTATTTTATAAATGAACGTTTAATGTTATTTGGTATCAGTGCATCGACCGAGTTAAACATTTGGAAATGGTTTGGGAGGAAGAGGAGGTAGAAACCACGTGGCAGGAGGTGTCGACGTTTTACAGACACGGATGCAAGACTGTTACGTGCAGTCCGTACGATTCCGCTGTCCGTGGACCGATCTGTTACACCAAGATCTATCCGGAGAACGAGGATACGGCATTCATTTTTCAGAGTCTTTTCTACGTGCAATCGAGAAAAGGTTTCACAGTTCAGGAAACTATAATCTAGATAATAGTTAACCACCCCCCGTGTCATCGTCACGAATTATATTACGCTCCGAGCACTAATTACGCTGATTCTATTTCGTCGAGATAAATCGAAAACGTCGTGAATGTGGCAACCCTAGCGAACTGCATTCGTTTCATAGTATTCATTGCCATTCGTCGAGTCAACCGAACTGTTCCATAGTATTCACTGTCAATCGTTCAATCATCCCTAGCGTAGTGTGCATTGTTATTTGTCGATTCACGCGGTTCAACTGTTGCAGTGATCACTATATTTCAACTGAACATTCTTCGATAATCACTGTTATTTGTTGCATAGAAATTATTCGTTACGTTATGCGAGTTGCTGTATAATGTGTAACGCTTTCGCAATCCTTCTAGACAACCATAGTTGAACGAAATGCTTCCTTCAGAGGAGGTGTTCGATACAAGTGCATGATCGTGTCATGTGCACGTCATTGATAACTATCAATCTAGAGAGCTCGAGGGTTTGAATTTGTCAGAAAAGTGTCATGAATAAACATCCTGTGAATACTGTCAATGTACAGGGTGTCAATTTTAACTCGAACACTTGAATTATTTCCTCTACTATTAAAAGTTAGAAAAAATAACTATATAGGATGTACATATGGTTTTAAGGCGTGCATCAAGTTGTAATAAAACAAATCCTTTGAAGGTCATTTTAACGGTTTTTTCAAGGTCACCGTATTTTTTTGCATATTAACATGTATTTTTCATAATGTAATGTGGTAGTCGGCGTATAGATGAGTTCAACCACCTACATACCATGACCTTGAAGTGACCTTGAAGTTGAAAAGATCAGTTTGTTTGAAAAATACAAAAGTGATAAAACGAAAAGGGTAATATCACCTAATTTTATTTTTTGCTCAAAATGCTGGCCGTCCGCAGTATTCAAGGTCACTTCAAGGTCATGGTGTGTAGGTCGTTGAACTCACCTTGACGCCGACTATCACATTGCATTATGAAAAATACATGTTAATACGCAAAAAAATACGGTGACCTTGAAAAAACCTTTAAAATGACCTTCAAAGGATTTTTCTTTTATTACCATCTGATGCACGCCGTAAAACCATATACATTCTATTTAGTTATTTTTTCTTACTTTTAATAGTAGCGGAAATAATTCAGATGTTCGAGTTAAAATTAACACCCTGCATATTGAACGTGTCAAATAAATATTGAAGATATTCATTGTACGCATTCGTTATGCCTTTAATAGTAATTGTTCATTTTTTGAAAAAAAAAACAATTTTCTTAGGATATAATATGCAGTTCCACGATTTAGGGATTGTTTGATTTTGAATGAGAATATTATTGAACGAGTATTTTGTATCCGATTCTTTACAGAAATACTGTTGCATAAACTTTTACTATTTTACGTACTAGTATGTTGACGTGTGAAATAGTACATTTTTTTTTGTAATTGCTGAGAATTGTACATGTTATGACCGCGATAAAGTTATTTCGAGTGATGTAAATGATTACATAGGTGAATTTTGAAATTTCAGCCGAAGTCAAGATGCCGAGTGGGAATATGGACAAACCGGTGATCGAGGACAACCATGATGGAACGGTGTCGATTAGGTATGATCCAAGGGAGGAGGGACAGCATGAGGTTGTTGTCAAATTCAATGGGGATCATGTGCAAGGTTTGTTACAGATTTTAATATCTTCCATGGAAATAGATTTAAGATACAAAATGAAAATTAAACACAGTTGGTGACAAGTTCTTAGAGAATATTAGGTAAAAAGTTCAGGAAGAATAAAATAAATGAGCATTATACTCATTTTAATAAGGGGGTAATAAGTAATTATGAAAATTAAAAAGAGAAATATTTTTATTTTTATTATTGCATTTAAAAAACCTCCGTTTATGGCTTTGTGCTCAAGTATGTATAATGTTCTATGTCAAATGAAATATCCTACGCTTTCGCAAAACTTATCCATCATTTTAGTTTATCCAGTTTCATCCCAAAAAAATGGAGGTTGTTTAAATATTTCATGGAAGTCATATATACAGAATGACAGTAATATTAAACTCAAACATTCATTACATATTTATACTGAACAAAATTATTTATTTAACACTTTATAAGCTGACGATTCAAGTAAGAATTGGCACCAGTCTAGATTAAATTTGCAGCCAAATACAAGTTACAATTTTAAATGTTTTCAAAGCTCATAAATACAATTATTCGACAAATTGATTAATTAATTAAATCTTGCATTATACATTTGATTAATTATCTTTAGAAGAAGAATAACAGTTTTGAACAAATTGGATAGACCTTTCATCGCGGACTAGAAGAGAAGTGTTAATTAATTCTTAGTGCCACACAGAGTTTCGCAATAAAATTAAAGTGTTTAACATGCCATAGTATATTATACAACTAAACTAAAGCGCTGACAGCCGCCAAAATTTATATCGATCTCCCAGTGAAAATATTACAACTATTCGTGCCAAAAGTAAATGGAAATAATTTCATACGGTGCTTCGAGCCTTGAAAGTGAGTCAGACTATAGACGTTTATTAATGACACCGAGATAAAATTCGCAAAAAGTACAGGAGCGAGTCGTGATACGCTGATTTAGATCAAGATCGTTTCATATTATACATTTTATAAAGTTTAGTTATATCTTAAGCGCTCTAAAATTGATTCGACGGATTAAAAGTACGAGCAACTATGATTTGGGGATGTAGCCAAGAGATCATAATAACTACGTCTGAGATATTAATTGCATTCAAACTGACCTACAATGTAATGGTTTACAATTTCAGAACATCGAACATTCTATAAATATTGCACGTAAAATATGCATATACTAGAGCACTCGGCTGCAAGTGCAATTTTTCTTACTCGCAAGCAATTTTTCGCTCTGCATTAATACAAATGGATTACAAATCCATGTGCATTCATTGAAGCTTCAAAAAATTATAAAACACCTAGTTTAATACAATTATTATAGACAGTCAGATTTTAATAACTTTTCTAATCGAATTATTACGAGAAATCAAATTTTATTCTATTTCTCTTTTTGAGAATTGAAATTTGAATAATTGTCACCTGGGCTGGTCACGAATAGAATCATATTTTTTAATCTGTTACTGATCATTTTTGTTGAATTAAATGTCTTCTTTGTTGTTCACGTAATAGTGAAACATTAATATAATGCAAATATAAATTGTATAATCGAAACGTAATAGTTTCTATTCAATGATTAAATTAATAGACTTCTCATATTCCTTTATAAGAAATTAAAAAATAAAACCCCTTTCTTTTTTACAGAATAATAATGTTCAAAGTACATTTCTTTTTTATGTTAACTACATTATGCGTTGTGTACGAGGAGAAATGTGACAGAATCATTCTATGCTGAATCAATTATTTCTTCCGAAGATGTTTATATTTTTCACTATTATGTAATCATAATTTTTCAATTGAAAAAAATATTCTTATAAGAAAAAACCAAACCTTATCAATTGAAATAAAACAAAACTCAACAGAATTTGTTAAATAGTTTTCAAGATAGATATATTAAAAGAGTACAATGCGTTTCCACGAAAATAGACAAAAATGATTGTCATTAGCCAGATATTAAACATTAGCCAGGTACTTTTAAAACTGACAAGAAAATTTCTATACATATATTAACCCCTTTGTCCTACCCGCTAACTCCCGATTGCTCGGGACATAACAAACAAAAGGTCGGTCACGTGTCGAGCCATTTAGCTGTTTAGCCGTGTGCTCGAACTTGCACAAAATGTATGCGTCTTATGACACGTATATTTCGGCGCAACAAAAGGAATTGTGAAATGATAAACACGTTTGGGCACAACAAATACTTTTAAGATGTCTGGGAAGTAATTATGATCAATTCATCGGTGAACAAAAATGATTTATAATTTGAAAGCGGATAATGTATCAGTAACAATTTGTAAATTAATACTTAATTTAAATTAATAATGTTTTGAGAAAACTCGTAGAAAATTAGTAATCTTCGTGTTAGTGTTGTTTAAGTTTGTCACGAATGAAGTACCACGAACCAGGCTCGCGTTGTTCACGTTTGGTCCGAACGAAGTACCACGAGCCAGGCTCGTGTTGTTTACGTTTGGTCCGAACGAAATACAACGAGCCAGGTTCGTGTTGTTCACGTTTGGTCCGAACGAAGTACAACGAGCCAGGCTAACGTTGTTTACGTTTGGGCTCAACGAAGTTCCACGAGCCAGGCTCGTGTTGTTTACGTTTGGGACCAACGAAGTTTCACGAGCCAGGCTCGCGTTGTTCACGTTTGGTCCGAACGAAGTACCACGAACCATGCTCGTGTTGTTCACGTTTGGTCCGAACGAAGTACCACGAGCCAGGCTCGTGTTGTTTACGTTTGGTCCGAACGAAATACAACGAGCCAGGTTCGTGTTGTTCACGTTTGGTCCGAACGAAGTACAACGAGCCAGGCTCACGTTGTTTACGTTTGGGCTCAACGAAGTTCCACGAGCCATGCTCGTGTTGTTCACGTTAGGTCCGAACGAAGTACAACGAGCCATGCTCGTGTTGTTCACGTTTGGTCCGAACGAAGTACAACGAGCCATGCCCGTGTTATTTACGTTTGGTCCGAACGAAGTACAACGAGTCAGGCTCGTCCTTATTGTTTTTGGACCAAATTTCTTACCACGAGTCTCACTCGTTGTTGTGTAGGACAATGGGTTAAACGTAGTGCGAGTGAGTTCAACTATTTTCCGTCTTATATCTTTCAAATTCTTCTTCTTACAATTATTTATGACTGCACGAATAAAGAAACGACAATACGTATCATGTGCGGCTACCTTCACCTAATCCTGAAGATTCAACAAACGCGAAAAAGATATTCATATATACTAATTTCGTTGTTTGCCAGGTTCCCCGTTTAAATTCCACGTGGATTCCTTGGCCAGTGGTTATGTGACCGCGTACGGATCTGGTTTGGTTTATGGTGTATGCGGCGAGCCAGGAAATTTCATAATTTCAACGAAAGGAGCCGGTGCAGGTGGACTTTCTTTGGCGGTCGAAGGGCCCAGCAAAGCAGAGATATCCTGCCACGACAATAAGGACGGCACCGTTTCAGTATCTTATCTGCCGACCGCACCAGGAGAATACAAAATTAGTGTGAAATTCGGGGATAAGCATATAAAGGGCAGCCCGTATGTTGCAAAGATCACGGGTACATTATTTTCTTTACAGAAATATTTTTTTACTAACTCGTGTAACATACACTCTCATACATGTCATTTGATTTATACGTATTGAACTAGTCTAATAATAATATACATACATATATATAAAGATTAATTTCTGTGTGATCTAAATACGAGAAATCGAACGATAATACTGATCGACTCGTTTAGCTATCATTCTTCATTCACATTCACTAAGCATTCCATCCAATTTAATTCTAACTGTGTATGAACTAATCTTTCACGGTTCGGAATGTATGATCGAGATTAAATCAAGCTAATTGCACGCTTATGTAATTCAATGTATTATGCTACCAGAACATTTCACATCTCTACATTCGTGATTATTCGTTTCTACATTGATTAAAATTCTTTCACACCGATTCTCGGAAGTCACTGACAACTCTAGTTTAATTTCCAAGAATATTTGAAAACGATTTATTTGATATCTATTTTATTACATCGGGAATATTAATGGAAACAGATTTTTAATTTAGAAATAATGAAAAGAAAAAGGGGTAGTTTTAATATAGAAGAAGTTAAAAAGAGATTAAGGTCGATTAGCTGAGAAATATTGTTACATGTTATTAAATCTTAATGAAATTTGTTGCATAGCATTCGAGGTACCGCTGCCGGGATACTTCTGACAATGACTGACAATGATATTCGAAACGTCCCTTCATATTTCGTGTCGTAAATGGATTGTGACGTGCAAAAACGTACGGTTGTGCGTCGATTGCTTTCGATATACGATTTCTGTTCGATCGAGCCATGCGTTCCGTTCGAAGGAACGTTGTTAAACAAAATTTCAATATCACATTCTTTCGGAATACCGAGTTTTGAACAGAACAATTGTCTTCTCGGAGTGATAGATGTGAGTGATATTATACGCATACATATATGTCTCATCATAAGCCCTCCTACTGTTATATACATCTGCGTGATAGATGCTATTTATTCATAGTTTGCGCACTCGACACGTCCACACATCTTGAATTTTCAATTTTCATCTGCAACTATCGGTTGCCATCATACGCCATTTTCACTCTTTTGCACTGCATGTTATAGTTCGCTGATTGAAGTCTTTGGCCTGCTGCTTTATCTTATTTTATCGTTTGTTGTACAAACATTCGTACAAATTAATCTGTGTCTTTTTCTTCATGGATTTGTTATTAGTTTACAAATAATCGACATTTATACAAATCCTGAGAACAATTCTCATTATTTTCTATACATTTAGTACGACTTACAAATGGGTTATGTAGTCACTAACAAATTTCAGTTTGAAACGAAATCCAAATGATTAATTCTAAAGGGTACAAATTAATATTAATGTACACCTAGTATATGTTAATTTTATTGTGTTTCTACATTGGACTGTGTACTTGTGCACTGGCTTTCATATTATTATGTAAATTATTTTTCATGGCACTGTATTGTCCTTCTCTTTTTATGCAATGCATGTTGACGAAAGAATTTTTCTTTGAGCTTTCAAGATCGTTCTGTCTAGTCATAGTTCTTCATATACGTTATACAGGGTGTTTGCGATATCGTGGTACAACTGGAAAGGGGATGATTTCTCACATAAAATCTAGTCGAAAATAAGGAATATACAGGGTGGGGCACTATGAACAGGTCACCTGAATAACTCGATGCTTTTGAAGATAGAAGAAAATACATGAGACCAAACTTACTTGATATCGAGGCGCTCGGAATCTGATGTCATTAATTTTTTTATAGGTGGAGACGTCAAGGAGATATGAAGGTCAGCTCTGTTTTTTTAAATGGAACAGTATGGTTTTTTATTTACATTCTGATAGTGTGTTTCAAGACGAATATAATGACCTATTATGAAGGTCAGTCAAGGTCACGCAAGGTCAACTGCAATGGAAAATAAAGTGTCTCAAAGCACTCTTCGAATTCTACGATGATTTACATGTAACATGTTATTTGCGTATTCACTGCTACTTCATGTGTTCAAGATGACGACCTTGAACACGGAGACATAATCTAAAACGTTGCAATACTGATGATACTGCCTGACAAATTTCAGTTGTATCTATTACAGAGCAAGATCTTTTTATACGTTCTTGTATATCAACTGTGGTTGCTGGTTTTTCGCAGTACACTTGTTCCTTCAATTTTCCCCACAAATAAAAATCTAGTGGTGTCAGGTATGGGGAACGTGCTGGCCATTTATTACTTCCTGATCGACCAATCTAACGACCTTCAAATGTTCTGTTCAGTAATTCTGTAACATTTCGTCCTGAGTGAGCAGGACATCCGTCTTGCTGGAACCGCATGGACTGTTGCATGTCCAGTGAAATGTCCTCCAACAATTCTGGCAAAACGTCTTTTAAGATTTTCTCGTATTTATGACTATTTAGCGTGCCATCAATGAAATATGGACCAATTTCAAGTTCAAGGTCATTTTGAACACTTAAAGTAGCAGTGAATACGTAAATAACATGTTACATGTAAATCGTCGTAGTGTTCGAAGAGTGCTTTGTGACACTTTATTTTCTATTGCAGTTGACCTTGCGTGACCTTGAATGACCTTTATAATAGGTCATTGTATTCGTCTTGAAACACACTATGAGAATGTAAATAAAAAACCATACCGTTCCATTTAAAAAAACAGAGTTGACCTTCATATCTCCTTGACGTCTCCACCTATAAAAAAATTAATGACATCAGATTATGAGCGTCTCGATATCAAGTAAGTTTGGTCTCATGCATTTTCTTCTATTTCTATTCGACTTCTATTCGAGAAAATCGGGTTTGAAAATTCAACGAATACGCGTACCATTAGGTAGAAATTGCCTGTCTCATCTGATCATAACCAACCAATTCTACTCTGTTCATATACTAACGCACGCGAACCCGACGAATCTTTAAACTTGATTTTCTCGAAAATGATGCCTCGTATGAAAAAACTATATTCCTTATTTTTGACTAGATTTTATGTGGGGAATTATCCCCTTGCCAGTTGTACCACCACTTACATGACACCCTGTATATTGTTAAGGGATTAAGTGAATTAAGAGAGACAACTTGCATGTTCCACAAAAATTCCAAACTTGTTCCTGGCCACTACAGTAGCCAAATTCAGACATGAACGGCATGGTAATACTGTACATTGTTAAAATTCGTATGCACATTATACCTTGCATGACGGAGATTCTCACAATTACACGATTAACGATGCTTGGAATCATCCACTGCTTTATTCATTAATAGACTGCGGCTTTTATGCAGTTAAGATAAAAATGAATGGATCTAATGCAAAATAGAAAAGGAATTTAAAGAATCTAAAAATGCTGTTGTATTATATTCCTCTAATCGTTATTATTAAAAAATAAATAAATGTCTATGTATCTTCTATGTCTTGCTAATAATGTAGACGATTTTTATTTACATAAAAATCCGCAGTCTATTTATCAATTTTGAAACACTAGACCTACCAAGCATTAAAAATGGCTGGCGTCTGTTGGCCTATAAAATCGAAAAGATTGAAAATATTTAGATTTTCTACGGTTTTTATTATATTTTGTGCTTGAATAATAAAATTCAAACATTTCCTATGGAAAAGTTTTTAAAATTTCACTCCTTGTAATTTAAAAACCTAGTCATTTTAACGTGACAGGTTTAGTGTTACATTTTTATGGTACTTCAAGTATACCCAATAATTTTACTGTTACTACCAAACAACGCATTAAATTTAATCGCCACAAAATCAAACAATTAAATAACTAGTTTAATAATCTGGATCAAAACAGACCCACCGCAATCTAAATGTTAAATCATTGTCTACCTTAGGCCACTGTAATAGCCAACGTGGTCCTCTATATTTTAACTATACACGATATTCGCACGGAAATTTTTGTTTCTAGCTAAAATAATTTAACAATTAAATTTTTTAGTCATATGCACAAAGATAAGTAAGTTCTTGCAAGTATTAAGCAAATGCTAGGTTTCCTATACACAATGTTCTATTAGTACTTTCCTATTACGTAGTAAAATTGAGAAAATATTATTTCTTGTAAATATGTAATCCTATATACATACAGAACCAAGTGTTTGCTTCAAAGATAACTAATAAAATCTTTTACTTGCCTTTATGCGTACGTTTAATGCAGTGATACTAAAACTCGCATTATTAAGAACAAGAAAGCATTGAAACCTTTGTAGCTATTTAAAATTCAATCATTTTAACAAAACAGTTAACCTAGTTACTGATTCAAATTATTTGGGCATATACAGAGTGGTTCAATAAGCTTGACCACTTTAAATATTTCCGTTACTTCTAATAATATTAAAGAATGATATCTACAAAACATGCATGGTATAGAGAGAACGATATTGTGATGTAAGTATTTTTTATATGGATGTCAATCAGTTTGACCACTTTAAATGTTTCCGTTACTTGTAATAATACTACAGAACGAAATCTACAAAACTTGCATAGTATAGAAAGGAAGATATTGTAATGTAAATATTTTTTATATGGACGAAGGGATTTCAAAGATTTCAAGGTCACCTTGATCTATTTAAATAGGATAACCTATCATTTGTAGCGCGAATTTATAGAGTATCAAATATTGCATAAAAATGTATTGACCTTCATGTGTGCTAAACCTAAGAGTTAACGAGATGTTGTCAAAATAATTTACTATATATGTATTCACCATATTCGAATCGAGGGACGTCAGTTCGAGCACCTACTACCTTTGACATAGTATTCAGAGTTATTTCGATAATGTTTATCGTTAACTATTACGTTTAGGACATATGAACGTGAATACATTTTTACGTAGAATATTTAAAGAAATCAAGGTGACCTTGAAATCTCCGAAACGCCTTCATCCGTATAAAATATATTTACATCTAATATCTACCTTTCTATACCATACAAGTTTAATATACATTATTCATTAACATGATTAGAAATAACGGATATATTTACGATGTTTAAAGTTATTGGACCACCCTGTATACACGCCTTTCACATACATCACAGCCCCATAACCGCATACATACAGAACGTCCCATTCAAAGATTCGCACGCAATTATTTCCCGAACTATAACTCGTTGTAAAGAATATTTCAAGTAAAACTTATTCTGTTATAGGGGAGACATCTTATAGTGGTCAGAAATCTTCTCTAGGTGGACATGCTTCCGTCTAGCTAAGCTAAATTTCCAAAGGCACTAAATGATCTTGAATGACCTTGAATGACCTTGAAAGACGGCAGTGTTATAGGTCAATGAATTTGTCCTGGTGATACGCTACACGTTTATCTAAATAATAACATACAGTTCCGTATAAAAAAGAAAATAATGGTCACCTTGAAACTACGGAAGCTCGTTCACCTAAACAAGATTTCTGACCACCATAAAATATCCCCCCTCCCTCCACCGGAACAGCATAAGTTTTATTTGAAATATCTTTTACAAAGATTTATAAACGGTACACCGTGTATACACCTACCGCAGTCAGAAATGTAACACTCCAACTCCATCGCTCAACGGTAGGTCACCCAAACCTAACCAACAATCAATTTCACATTTTGCTTTCGCGAACACATGAACCATAAGCATACCAGAGTACAATTCCCCTGCTCCTTTTCCAGGCGAGGGCCGAAAGCGCAACCAAATCTCGGTGGGTGCATCCAGCGAGGTCCAGTTGCCAGGGAAGGTGACCGACTCGGACATAAGGTCCTTGAACGCGTCGATCACAGCACCGAGTGGCCTGGAGGAGCCCTGTTTCCTGAAGATGTCCCCTAACGGCAACATGTGCGTGTCCTTCACGCCCCGCGAATCCGGCGAGCACACGGTAGCTGTGAAAAAGATGGGCAAACACATTCAAAACTCACCGTTCAAGATCAGCGTGTCGGATCGGGAGGTTGGAGACGCGAAGAAGGTCAAGGTGTCTGGACCAGGGTTGAAAGAGGGCAAAACACACGTGGAGAATTCGTTCTCGATCGACACGAGGAACGCGGGCTTCGGAGGGCTGTCTCTGTCGATAGAGGGTCCCAGCAAGGCTGAGATCCAGTGCAAGGACAACGAGGACGGCACACTGAAAATCTCCTACAAGCCCACGGAGCCGGGCTACTACATCATGAACTTGAAGTACGCGGATCACCATGTGGAAGGCTCACCGTTCACTGTCAAAGTTTCTGGAGAGGGTAGCAATCGTCAAAGGGAGAAGATTCAAAGGCAGAGGGAGGCTGTGCCTATCACCGAAGTTGGCAGCCAGTGTAAACTGACCTTCAAGATGCCAGCTATTACATCCTTTGATCTAGCTGCCACTGTCACCTCGCCCGGAGGCGTCACCGAAGATGCCGAGGTCAAAGAGGTTGAGGATGGCCTCTATGCTGTCGCGTTTGTACCCAAGGAGTTAGGAGTGCACACTGTTTCCGTGCGTTACAAGGAAATGCACATTCCCGGCTCGCCCTTCCAGTTCACCGTTGGTCCTTTGAGGGATAGTGGAGCGCATAGGGTTCATGCCGGTGGACCTGGTTTGGAGAGAGGAGAGCAGGGTGAACCTTGCGAGTTCAACGTCTGGACCAGGGAGGCTGGAGCTGGAACTCTGGCTATCTCTGTGGAGGGTCCTAGCAAGGCGAAAATCGACTTCAAGGATAGGAAAGATGGCAGCTGTTATGTCAGCTATGTCGTCTCGGAACCTGGTGAGTAGTTGTTTGATTCTTAATGGGTTAGGGGTCCTGTTCGTTTAGGTTCACCTGGATTTATTCTACGTTTTCTATGATTACCCGAATTACTACGGTAGGTGTACAAATTATTCTTACATCTTTTAAAAACGAAAGACTTTATGATGATTCGACTTTTTGAGATGTTAGAAGGATTGGTTTATTAGGTTATGTACAAATAATTTTTTTTCATATTGTTAATGATCGGAATTGCGAAGAGAGAACTACTGGTCGCAATTTTCAACTTTTTTATCTGTGCCTGTAATGTAAATATAAAAGATGCCGTTTTGTAGATCTAAGTATGTTATTTACATGGAAAACGTTCCATCGAAATCTGTTGACGCGTCGGTTTCTGGAAATTTTCGCTATTTTTAATCATTTATGGCTCACAGCAACCTTAATCGATTTCGATGTACATAACATGTGCAAAAGAATAAAAAATCGTAGTTTTTACGTTTTTTCATCGCAATTCCGACCAATGGAAATTAAAAAAAATTATTTACATGCGAAACTAATCCTTATAACAGAGTTGGGCAATTCTGTCCCCACCGTAGCGCTAACTGTTCCCTTCCAGCAAGCGCCGTACGGTGGGGCAACGAAGACACGAGATGTCAATGAATGCGGCGAAAGTGCGCGCTGCATGAGAAAGAGGTTGGTGGGGGAAGCAAGCATTTGAGGAGCCCTAACCGTGCCCAGCCCTGTCTTATAACATCTCAAAAATGAAACTCGAGTCTTTCGGTCCAATTTTAAAAATGGTATTCGTTTTTAAAATGTGTACGAATACTTTGTACACCCACTGTAAACTGCAGATTTTTATGCAAGATAACAATTATGTATACTAATTTCAAGATTTACTTTTTAACACCACAGGTGACTCGCCCGTAACAGGGCTAGTTTTCTAATTTAATTTTCCTTTGACTACTTTGATTTTCGCAGATCACTTAAGGAGTTAATAGGGATGCGACTTATTTTCTCTGAATTTTTATATTCTACTTTTGAAAAATATACAAGAAAATTCGCATTATAGGATAACCTGATATTTTACAAATCCATTTAATTGTAATTCGGCTCTAGAAATTCCAGTATGATTAGACTTCGGATTTTATGCATTTATGACAAAAATTATAGATCAAATACAAAACTTTAACGTAATTTGAATGCTTGAAGAACGTTGTTACACCATTTTCGTTGGTTCAAAATGATGAAAAGAAGAAATACATTTTTATGTAATTTTTGTTTCCTGAAATTGTGACTTGGACAGTTTCTATATTGAATAAAGATACGCAACCTTATTATAATATATGTAATATATTCACAATAAAAGATATATGAACAAATATGTACATATAAATATTAATAACATGTAAAAAATATATATGTAATATATTCACGATAATATTATCACTGAATTGCGGATCTTTATGCAAAAGAGAATTCTTACATATGATTTTCAAAAAAGTTGAATACAAATTTATTTCTCATAACGCATAAAATCTGCAATCTAATTATCACAATAGAAGGCATAATAATTGACAAGTAAACTTAAATTTCTAGCCAAATCGAGTGAACAATGAACAAAAAAATTTTTATTATTAATTTTTTTCTCATAACGCGTTTCTACCCTTGCATAAATTATTGTATAAACTATAAATGCATAAAATCTGCAATCTAATTATCACAATAGAAGGCATAATAATTGGCAAGTAAACTTAAATTTCTAGCCAAATCGAGTGAACAATGAACAAACAAATAGAAATCGTTTAAAATAATTTCACTAAAGATTTTAATCCCAAAGATGGCATGCTCCATAAATCATTATATCAGTTGAAAATCTTTGACAATTCATTGGCAAGATCAGTTGCATATGTTTACTTTATCCCGGAGGATCACAATAATGCCGAACGCATTTAAATTAATCTGTACAAGTGTACAAGATGTCTATTACAGTTACAAGCATAAAGTGTTAAGCGCACAAAGTGATATCCACTGAGGTAGAGGACAGTTTCGACGGAGCGAAGACGAAGTTGACAAAACGTTTTCGGTAGAAATAACATAGTAGCAGATACCCACTGAATATTAATAGATAATGTAACCGACAATAAACGGTTTTACCGTATGAGATTCATGAAACATATTGACACAAGCCTACCATTGAACTGTCATTTCAGCCATGGAGGTTAGCCAAGAATTTGTTCTTGTCACTTGAGCGCACTTGTAACACAGTGAAGATGATTCAAACTGTAGGAGGTATGTGGTCAAACATCAGTGAATGATATTTTCGAGAATGATTCGTTCCGCTGGAACGCAGATGCAAATATGAAGTTTCCATACCACTTCGAAAATTTTGTGAAAATCAATTATTCTTAACAGAAACAATAAAGTAAACAGAATCCGATTTATTGTGCTTTTTTGTTCTTTGAAAACAAAAGAAGAGTTAGATGATCGAAATTAGTCTTTCTAAAAAGAGACTCATTATAAAAAAATAGTTATTTGTATTCGAAATATATATTTGTTGGAAAAATGCATTTAAATGTAATACAATAAAAGGAATCCAATTGTGAACTAAAAAATTTATATAAATATATAATAATGATAATTCAAAATAATTCAAAATGCATGTAAAAACAAGAATAAATTAGAAAACATGTCGTGAACCTTTCTGTTGTTGATTAAAAACGCGAATATACTAGTCCGAAAAATAAAAATTGATAAAAGTAGTCGTGAAAGGTCAAAAAAAAATTTGTTCCTTTCAAATTCAAATCTCATTATATTCGAAAGAGACAAAGACTACAAAACGATGCCGATAATAAATAGTTTATCATATAATAGAATGATTTTTAAAAATTCAGAACCTCTAAACAATTGACACTAATCGTACCACCATCAGATTCACAATTTTTTATTTTACGATTATTAAAATCACGAAGATGCACCCATGAAAAATTATGTAATGTTTATTTACTGTAAAACAATTTACTATAAAAATCGCAAAAAACAGAAGTAAGTTCAGTTTTGTAATTTTTATCAACCAGAATACGTGTCTTTTAATGTTCGGTGCATTTAATGTTAAAGACCCAGTACAACGTTACATAATTTCAGTTTGAAATAGCAAGTATGACTCAGAATGAATGAAAATTGTCCTTACAAAAAGGAACACGCTGTATCTTCGAGTATCAGTGTACAGAAACTCCTCAGAGCTATCCCAGAAATATCTTGATCTGTATTTGCGTCTAAGGAGTGGATTCATATTTTGGTGGCTAAGACAGCAGAATTTGAATTAGCGTAGTTGTTATATTTGGATAGTGTACATCAAACGTGGTGGAAGAGAGACGGGCGCAGGAAGGGCAATAAAGCAGAGAGAGAGAGAGAGAGAGAGAGAGAGAGAGAGATCGTTTCAGGAAAGTGAGAAAACGTGAACGAATCGAAATCAGAAGTTAGAAACAGACTGAGGAAAATAGTGGTTCGAGAACAAGCTGCGTTCAGTCATCCATTTTCCATCCTCCATCCCTTCTTCTTATGTTCCGTCTTGTTTCTTTTCTTTCCTGAATTAGCCGATCGATTCTCTACCATTATTTATTTATCTAGTTCTTCTACTTATTCTCCATTTATTTTTGTTTTGATTTTTCTTCCACTTCCTCGTTTTCTCAACTGCTCTTTTCGTCACTGACCCACAACAATCACATTCGCACTATCATTCTTCTACCACGTGTATCCGTTTTACTTCTTTCTTCTTACTTCCGTTTTACTGTACTTTGTCTGCTTCCTACTGTTCATTTCTGTTTATACCTACTGATTGTAATCACATTTGTCTGCGTACTAGTATATTGACGATTGATTTTTGGCGGGAACAATGGACACATTCAAAGCTACCACGCAGATAATCCTCTCGGGAAACGACTCTAATCGATGCGAGAACAGCGGTTAGTCTGATTAAAAAGCAATTCAGGCAATTCCTTAGAACCTGATGATTTATCTCCGATTTTTGTATTTAATGAAATGATATTTTTTGTCATTCGGGTGAGTTTGATTTTGATACGCGAACCCGGTCGTTCTAATCGATTTGATTTCCATTTTCAGGGGACTACCGGGTGGGAATTAAATTCAACGACCAACATATCCCCGATTCCCCGCACAAAGTTTACATATCGCCAGCCATGGGAGACGCTCACAAGCTGGAAGTTGCTCAATTCCCAGAATCCGGCGTGCAACCAGACAAGCCAGCCACCTTCCTTGTTCGCAAAAACGGTGCCAAGGGTGAACTCGACGGAAAGGTAACATTTATTCTCGCACTTACACACACCGGCCATCTTCTTGTGCACACTTCGGGTTTTGCTTTTATCTTTTAATCCCGTATCGCTCGGGTCAAGAATATTTCGGGTGTTGCTCATCTCACAAATATTTATTTCGGTTTATTAGCTGTTAGACTGCCGGCGTTTATGCGGTATCCTATTTTCGCCGGCGAACTACCACCAAGTGCAACGAAGCAGAATTTTTAAGAGTTGCTACGTTTAACGTAGTTCCCATTATATCATAATTTTTTAAATCTGTGGTCCATGACTTAGGATTTTTTAATAGATATATGTATAGCATATTAATTTCGTTCGGGATTATTCTGTGAAAAAAGATTTCTAAGCTTCCTTTTGGTATAGCATAATTATTGAAAATCCAATTCATTGGCGTCAAGTAAATATAGTGTTAAGCAATTGTTCAGTAGCGTTAATTTTGATAGAACAGAAAATAGATAGATCTGTGTTACGGTGGTTAATTAAATTATTGGGATCGTAGTACGGGAATATGTATTATTCATGTGATGGATTGTGTCGCCCATAGTGTTGCTAAACTCCATAATTTCAATTCAATATTTTAAAATATATTTTATAAACGTAAGAGGAATTTAGTGTAGGTAGATTTAAATATAAAAATTATTTGTTTTAATATATACTCTACAAGTCATGCAAGTAGCTAAATAATAAATTTGATCTGATTCTTCTTGATATTCTATGATATATTATTTTCCGGGTTTTTATGAATTTATGTCAAAAATGAGTAACTATGATATTATATTCCGGGTTTTTATGAATTTATGTCAAAAATGAGTAACTATAATTTCAAACAATACAACGATTATTAGACTTTAAGAGTACTAATATACTGTTTCCAATCTATTAAAATTTTATTGAGTTCCATTAATATTTTCAATCGAACTATTTTAAAACTATTCCGTTAATTTATTATCAACAAAAATCAAAAATCGCGGTTTCTCTAGAATAATTGAAACATACAAGAATTAAATAAATTCATGTACTGCCATAGTGTTTAATATTTATGGACAAGTCAGGAACACTGCACACTGCACTAAGACGTTATAGCGTGCTTATTTCGTGCATAATTGCAAAGCTGAGCTAAAGCTAGAGGGATTTACATAAAAGTGACTATATTTACTATATTTACTATATTTACTATATTTACTATATTTACTATATTTACAAAATTTACAAAATTTACAATATTTACAATATTTACAATATTTACAATATTTACAATATTTACAATATTTACAATATGTACAATATTTACAATATTTACAATATCTGCAATATCTACAATATCTGCAATATTTACAATATCTGCAATATTTACAATATCTGCAATATTTACAATATCTGCAATATTTACAATATCTGCAATATTTACAATATCTGCAATATTTACAATATCTGCAATATTTACAATATCTGCAATATTTACAATATCTGCAATATTTACAATATCTGCAATATTTACAATATCTGCAATATTTACAATATCTGCAATATTTACAATATCTGCAATATTTACAATATCTGCAATATTTACAATATCTGCAATATTTACAATGTCTGCAATATTTACAATATCTACAATATTTACAATATCTACAATATTTACTATATTTACTATATTTACTATATTTACTATATTTACAATGTTCACAACTTTTTCAAAGAATTCGCATTTATTGATTACTGTGCGAAGCGCACAATAATCGTAAGTGACATAAAGATTTTATTATCCACCCGTAGAATAGAAATTAGACTGATTTGCAGTTTACTTCGTTTGATAAATGTTTAATAGCAAAACGTTTTAAAGACCTTCGGTCTTTATAGAAACTTGCATCATTTTGGTGACGAAGTCCTTGCGAAAACTGCGCTCTAAATAACTTCCTCTTGTGAAACTGCGCGCCACATCATGCTGCGTGGGTTGCAAGATCCCGTTTTCATCATAAATAATGGTCCAATGTAATTAAATAATTTAGTCGCGTTATTTTTGTGGAGTATGCATATGCAAAAGAGCTGAAAATAACTTGGCACATTTTTATACAGCCGTATAAAACAATTTTACACAGCTACGAAGTCATACTTTTTAACATGTATTCATTTTCTACTAGAAGATATGTGTCATAAACTTCGTCAAATTTTTTATATTCCCAACAGGTTGATTTGATTAGAAATTTAACTAACCCAGAAAATGTAATTTTATTAGACAAATTTTGAAAAACATGGCCTTGAAACAAATTTCTTCTTACCATTAAATTTTTTACATACAGGGTGCAGATAAATAATAATATAAATATATTGTATACAATATATATACAATAAATAATATATTCAAGCCGGTAAGAGGTAATTCTGTATGTAAAACTATATCGAAACAAAGAAATATTACTTTTCCGTTTGACGCCTCGTTTTTGAGAAAAGCGAGTTTAAAAATCCGCCCGGTTCGCGCGCTTTAGTACATGCAGGAAGTAGAATTGGTTGGTCATGATCAGACGCGTCAGACAATTCCAATCTAATAGCACGCGTGTATTCGTTACATTGTCAAACGTCGAATTTCTCAAAAATGAAGCTTCAGATGAAAAAATATTATTCTATATTCTTTTCTTATTTTTTACAAGGACTCACAGATTATGTCCGCTTGTACATGTTATTCGGTCGCACCCAGTATAGTGGCTTAATTTATGGTTATGAAATTTCCATAAAATTTCATCAAAATCTAATTTTCATTTAATCAATTGCGTATACATCGATTCTAGGTTTGATTTGAATCGAAATATAGTTGACGTATTCGCGAAATTTGTATGCGATAAAGATAAAATTTTTATGCAACTGTTCTATGAACCGTGATTAATGGTATTTATTGAAATCGAAATATTATAAATCCAATATATATAATCCAATTATAATCCAATAAATATAATAAATCCAATATAATAAATCCAAAAAATTAATGGTATTTATTGAAATCGAAATATTATAAATCCAATATATATAATCCAATTATAATCCAATAAATATAATAAATCCAAAAAATATAATAAATCCAATATAATAAATCCAAAAAATATTTAAACACTAAATTTACCGTTCTTAAAAAAATTGTCGATATTTGTGATTAATTAAGTTTGATAATTTCGTTAAAAAGAAAATCGCACAATATACCTGAACTCATTTTCAAGCTTGAAGCCTCTATTTTTGTTGTCCATCCTAAATTCCTGTTGCGCTTTCAGAAAAATTTAAATAAAATTTCCATATGAAATTCACTACGGTGTTCTCGCCTAAAAACCTATCGATAATAAAATGATTCCATTATTTTGCAGATTGTGTCTCCCAGCGGCACAGAAGATGACTGCTTCATTCAGGCCATTGATGGAGACACGTACTCCGTGCGATTTTTGGCACACGAGAACGGCATCCACAACATCCACGTGAAATTCAATGGTGTCCACATAGCCGGAAGTCCATTCCCCGTTAAAGTCGGCAGGGTGGACGCAGATCCTGCCGCGGTCCACGCTTATGGCAATGGTCTGAAGGACATTAAAACGGGAACGAAAACAGACTTCATAATCGATACTTGCAACGCTGGTACCGGCTCATTGAACGTAACCGTCGATGGACCAAGCAAAGTAGCTATGGACTGCACAGAAGTCGAGGAAGGGTACAAAGTTAGATACACGCCATTGGTACCCGGTGACTATTACATCAGCATCAAATACAATGGCTATCACATTGTCGGTTCACCGTTCAAGGTGCCATGCACCGGTTAGTAGCTTTTTATTTTTATTCTAAGTTGTAAGTTAGCTATTTAGTCCATTTATTTGATAAAGATACAATTAAACATAACTTTGCTTTAAATTTAAATTTATTACTCAGTATCTGTAAGATGCAGCATAAGCATAGAAAAAGATGGGGATTGTATTTATGACTTGAATGTGTTTTGGTTGTTTGCATTTATGAAGAAAATGCGATGAACTAATTTGTACACCTAATACACATCATTTCTAGGATCTGAAATTATGTTTTCTATTGGAGATTTAACTTTAAATTTATTATTGTTGACACCAATGCACTAAATTGTTGTCATATTCCTGTTACTTTGCGAAACTATTTTGAAATTTCATTTTTCGGATAATTTTACATTTATTTACTTTGATAATAAAAAAAATTTATACATTTCGATAAAAAAATTTCAATCTAATAGAATATCAGGAAGTAGAAAATTATGGTTATTGATGTAAGGTTTCACGAATCGTCTTTTGTGATTTGAAAATTTGTGATGGAAGTGAAAGCACAGACCACGGAGGTTGATAGACTCTATTAATAATCACTGAATGTAGTTTTCTGATACACGTTGGTGGGGCTCTAGAACATGTACATTTGAATTATACAAGATACTAGATTCTCACTAATATTCCAAGATTCATGAGTTACGCTGTGTGACAGAAAAATACGTTGGGTGATTGGTGCTGTGATCTAGTTCATCAGTTGGATGTTTCATTTGGGTAGAGGACGTAAGAAAACTACTGATTTTTAGGAATGTCGGTATTTAAGATTGTACGGCACAAAGCCCCATGAGGTGACTGATCTACTATATCTCCTCTGTGGTGCAAGGGTAGTTTCTTAAGATTGTCCCGACATCTGTTGAGAATATTTGGAATGTTTACTGCAAAGTTCAGACGTTTTGATGATATTGATGTACATGTATATCAACGATATATAAATATTCAATATAAAATATGAAAGAACATACAATCTTCGATGAATTTCTATATTTAATTCTATTTTTTCAGTAAAATTATATTTTATCCCCTTTAAAGGGATCCACTTTATCTTCTGTTGGAAACACGCCTCTTTAAAAACTTTTTATCTAAAAAATAGTGTTTATTAATTTATTATTCCCCAACAGCTTAATCCTGAACTTCTAAAAGTGTGAGAAAAAAATCATACAAAAATATAAATAAGTTTTGAATTAATTTTATTCCGAAGCAAAAACGTCTGAAAATATAATTTGAACACTTCAATATATTACAAATATATTACCAACAAAAATATTTTCAATAGAGGCGGACAAATTGTGTAGTAAATAGTTATTGAAATTACTAAATTGTTATTGGTAGGATTCCGAGTTTTCGTAAAATTTAAATTTTTGTTAGTTGAAGAGGGTAAAAGACTTTATATACTTCTTACTGTTATGTTTAAATAACTATTCATAAATCACTGTTATAAATGTTCAATTTTATACGACTATACGTTTTTTATATAGGTGCGGACCTCGCCGAGAGAGGTGCTCAAGAAACAAGTTCAATCGTTGTCGAGACTGTTCAAAAGATTTCGAAATCTAAACAATCCAGTCCAGTCTTGCCGTTGTTCAAGTCAGACGCTAGCAAGGTGACAAGCAAGGGAATGGGTCTGAAAAAAGCATATCTTGGAAAGCAAAATCAGTTCGTCGTGAGCGCAGGAGATGCTGGTAAAGTATCGCGAATATTATTGTCAAATTATACCCTGTTCGATGATGTGTAAAAACTCTCTAATAATTCTCTCGACAATAATGTTTATTTTACGCTAAGTACAGTTAGCATAAGTCTGCGGATTTTATGCACTTATGGAAAGAATGAGTAGATCAAATGCAAGACAGGACAAACGTTTAAAGAATTTCCAAAGTGCTGTAGTATTATTTTTTATTTGCATCTGATTACAATGATTAAGAAAAGAAATTAGTGTCTGTGCAGCGTCTGTGTCTTCTAATTGATATAGGTAATTTTTATTTTGCATATAAATCAGCAACATAGTAACAATATACATGGTGTATCATTTGAAGTAAACCAATTTTTGAAATTATTTTTGAAATTATTAATGATATCGAAAAATGTGTCAAATAAACATTATATGGTTTCGAGGGGGGCATAATTCTAGGTTAATGATTTTTTTGTGGATCTAGGAGTAAAGGGCATATGAAGGTTAATTTAAATTTTTTTAATGGAACCGTGTATTTTGTAATACTCCGATCAACGTAGATTATCATTCCCCATCAATAATGATTAACCTTATAATTAGCCTTATAATTAAAACTACGTGTTCCACCAAAAAAAATTAAAAGTAACGTTCATATGCCCTTCACTCCTCCACCTACAAAAAGCCATTAACATTATGCTCACCTCAAAACCATATAACTTTTATGTGAAACATTTTTCGATGTCATGAATAATTACAAAGATATTCGAGTGGTTCACTTCAAATGAGACACCCTGTATGAACAACGAGAGTTTCCATACCAAGATAGTTGGTATACTCTTCTTTATTTGACCATGAACGAGTTATTCTTGAAAAGAAACTAAAATTCATATAATTGACTTAAAGGAGCATCAATAACTTCAAACGGCTTTTACGTTTAAACTAATTTGGAAACTTTCCAGCCGAATATCACGAAAAGTATGAAAGATATTAAAAAAGTATAAAACACGTGTCCAAGGATTTCGAGGGGAAAAGAGGGGGGCAGTATCAGTTTTTTATTTGGGTGGCGTTTCCAAGGTCATTTGAAGGTCAACTTTGTTTTTTTTAGAGGGAAACCTATATTCTTTATTATGGGATCTTATTTTACGTAAAATGACCCGCAATTTTCGTAGGATACTTTTTTTATCTGCGCACTAGTTACGAAGATATTTAAAGAGAAATAGAGCAAGTCATAGTTATACTGCGAGAATGTTTGTAATTTATTTATAACTATAACAAATTTTCAAAATGTTCTCCGTTGTTTTCTAAACAATAATACTGACGATTCTCAAATTCTGAACGAACAGTTTTTAAGGTATCTGTTGGAATAGCTCTACATTCCTTACGCTCTACTTCTATTTAAATATCTCCGAAACTAGTGCGCAGATAAAAAAAAAGCATTCTACGAAAATTGCTGGTCTTTTTACGTACAATAAGATCCCATCATAAAAAATATAGGTTTCCATTTAAAAAAACAAAGTTGACCTTCAAATGACCTTGGAAACGCCACCCAAATAAAAAACTGATACTGCCCCCCTCTTTTCTCCTCGAAATCCTTGGACACGTGTTTTACACTTTTTTAATATATTTCATACTTTTCTAGGTAATCGGCTGGAAAGTTTTCAAATGAACACCCTGTATATTATATTGAGTCCCAAAAATGACCTAATATTCATTAGACATTCCGAAATAAGATTGAATAGCGTTTTTCTTAAAATGATAACTGACACGTAGTAAAAAAAGAAGAACACTGGAAAGAGGACGCGCGATGTCATTTGTTTTATCTAAACTTTCGTTGTCGTACACTCCGAGTGTACAGTTAAGTAAAAAATTCAAAAATCATGTTAATCTTCGTTCAAGCTTTCTTGATCAAACTGATCATTTTTCTGCGCAGGCAACAATATCCTGTACGTCGCCGTTTATGGACCGAAAGGACCATGCGAGGAAATTACAACGAAACACACGGGCCGCAATAACTACAACGTGAGCTACATGGTTCGCGAGAGAGGAGAATACATAATCTTCGTGAAATGGGGTGACGACCATATCCCTGGATCGCCTTACAAAGTCGAAGTATAAGTCCCCGTACTTCGCGTCGTCATTTCTTTTCGAGGCCGCGAGCTTATAAACATATTTTCCTGAGTATCGTTCTTTTTATCTATTTCCCTCGCATTAATTGCGCGTTGTTACTTGTATATGTTCCAAGACGGAACAAATGTTTCACGATGCTGACCCACTTAGCAACAAAAACATTCTTGCACTACACCCACAGCGAGACTAGCCCCGAAGTGACGCTAGAAAGTCAACTCGGTCTTCCAATCATAGTCAATCGATCAACATCAAGTCCACTGGCAATTGTCAACAAGTCAATCTCGTGTATCCCTCCGTGACAAGGCATCAAACTAATTGTTAAACTGTTAATGTCAGCATCCTTTGATTTATATCTTTATATAAATTGCTAAGAGTGTATCTCTTACATTATGTGTAAACATAATTCTCCGGCTTCAAAGTCACCTTGGAATCCAAGTATTCTTTTAAAATCATCCCGGACAATTTTCCATTAGGAACTGTCTGAGACATGATCTTCAGATATTGTTGTTAACGGCTTGGCTGAAAGGAGTACTCCTCTTTCGAAAAATAAGTATCTTAAATGAAATAAAACCACCCTAATTGTAGTCGAACGAAAGAACGACACTCATGGAACTACATTAGCGAAACCCTAGATCAGATTTACTGTGAACATCAATAACAATTCAATCCTCGTTTAGGGTTTTCATTTCAACGAATGAAGCACTTGTTTACTTAATAATATAAGATATTAAAATGTCGTATACCGGGTGAACCAATTAACCTGATCAGCTTCGATTGTTCCTGTTAATAAATATCGACTGAAAATATTTGTTCAAATAATTGACTGCTTACTGGATATCAATGTTTCCCAACGTTGAAGGAAATTTTTAAGTCTTGTTTCCGGAACGTTATTCGAATAATAATTTCAGATGATCGCGTCAAACGATTCGCCCGGTATACTATTCTGTATAAGAGTCCTTGCGTAAGAACACAAAGGTGCTATTCTGTTATGCGAACACCGTTATAGCATACTATTTATCGTTATGTAGAAACCACTTCGAAACTATTAAGCGATTGCTCGATGTTGTTAATTTTGTTTGGTTGTTTAGAAGAAGATGAAGAAGAAACGAAAAATGAGACGTGTGAACGAGTGTAATGTAATTAGGATGATGTATAATTTGTACTTTGCACGATACGAATCTGTAGGCGTTCGTATTAACGATAGGTGACAATATTTGTTGGTGCTCTGTGTAAGATTCTAACGAAAATGGGGGAAAAGAAAAAAACGTTCGAAGTACAAATAATAAATTTCCATGAAACGATATTATACTTTACTTGCGTGAATTTCGAAGAGTATCCGGTTTCGAAAGAAAAGAGTTGCACGTTCGAATACACCTATGCGTGTACTATTCAGATCATCGTTGATGATGTGCACGGTCCATGAATCATTTTAAGAAAACGATTACGTTGCTCTCTTTACTGTCTGGCGCGCGAACAAGCTGCGAGCTGGCTCAATCATAGCGAAATAGGAACAGTGTTTCTCGTGTTATTTTAATTATGTGACGTATTAAGATGTTTGATTCTTAATCAATGTACGGTTCACGCGACCTCCGCTTCAATTTGTACATTGTCCACCCACGGAACATACACCGCGATTTTTTCGATTTTGTTCGGTTCGATCGGCTAAAATGAAAGCCGATTAGGAAATACAGCGAGAACTGCGAACAACGTGAAACTCTTATGATACAACCATATGTATGTCAATTATTCAATTGAAGAAAATACCAATTGTGCCTTCCATTCTAGTTTAAATTAAATTTATTCTGCTAAAGCGGGTTATGATGTAATCATATCAAATATTTAAGTATAGATTAAATGCATCGATCATTATAAATAATATAAAATGAAATAAATAATATGTTTATTATGAAGCTCACGGACTTGTATGTTTCCTGATATGTGCTCCAAAAATAGTATTTGGTCGTAGCATGTGTATTATTATGTGTTTTAATCAAGAAATATATATTATAATCTGCAGTAAATGAACATATAACATATTATAATCTGCAGTCAATGATAGAAAAAGCTCAAAAAAGATACGGAACACAATTTCATAAATAAAGAACTTGAACGAACAAGAAATTTAATTTTTACCGTAGTGTAATAAAAAATAAACTAGACATTTATTTCCGTACGGTTTTCAATTTTTGTCGACAAATCTTAATAAATCTTCGATAAAATCTTGCTTTCACTGGTATTTAGTATGCGTTGTATTAGGTCGTTGTATATCAGAGTGCAAATTAAGCGTTTTATCCTCCGATTGCGGTGCCCGAGTCTATTTTGACTCAGAATATCAAAATCGTCATGTAGGTACTCAATTTGTGGCAATTCAAGTAAATGAATAGCTGTTGCGTTGGGGATATTCGAAATACTGATACGTCTACAAGAAATATCTATAACAATACATTTCTAAAAATTATTAATTGAAGCTGTGAACGGTCCTATGCATCATCAATTATTCAGTTGTAAAAATTGTCCGCCGTCTAAGGATTAATCAAGAAACACAGACCAAAAGTAATTGAAGTAACTTAAGCAACTGATCTTTGAAGCACGTATAAACCAAATAAGAAAAATTTTTAATAAGATGATATTTAATAGTTTCCTGAAGATTAAATTTCATAGTCAAACTTGGAGGACATACCATTGCAATTATGGTAAACTATTTTGATTTAACAATGTCTACCGAAATATCATACATCAAATTAGTAGAAATCATTATATAAAATTGTTTTTAAAGAGTAATATATTAATACTTACAGACCGAATTAGTCACTGCAGAAATACATTATAGAATATTTCATATTATTCAATCATTTAAATAGTTATTTACGAAATCAATTTATTCAAAAATTATATTGAATCGTATTTGATTTTAATCCACGTTCACCTAAAGTTGTAATCGGCTGGAATATTATCGTTAGAATAAAATCATAAATATGTGAAAATATTTTATATTATTTCACATGGAGGAACAACGTGTGTTTTATTATACATTTTTTTACAGCAGTCAACACCAAGTGCAATAAATAATTATACGAAGAAAAAACATTCTGCACTGTAAGTATACAATTTTTTGTTATATACGATTTTTTTCTGCAACCTTTTATCATTTTTATTATATATTTGATGGTAACATTTATAAACAAACAATAATGCTTTGGATTTATAGCATAAATTGCTGCTATAGTATTTGTGATGTAACGAAAATCATTTTGCAAGTCTGTCACTGGTTTCATAGAGGTAGTATGTTAAAAATTCAGTAATTATGCAATCACGTAGACGAAGACGCACATATATGAAAAATATAGTGACAATTAACACTAACAAACAAGTTTAATATTTCATACTTAGTAAGTTTAATCAAACAAGTGTATATTTGAAATTTAAATTGTAATGGTAAGCGAAAAAAATTAAATGACCATTTTATATAATCGTTTAGTGTATAATCTTTAATTTTTTTCTAGGGAATACAAAATTTATTTTTGGTTTTGTTAACCTTTTCCATCTTCTATTTAGAACTAGTACCGAATCATTTAAAAGTATAATTTAAGAGTTTATCACTTCATAATAAAAATCTGATAATAAAAATTCCCCGATTGTTATGGTGAAGTTTTATATTTACATAGTATTTCTTAGTTACAATATTAAGAAGAATTGATGGATTATTAAATAATATTCCTTTCACGCGAAAATATACAAGCACGTCTAATATATTCTTTTAATTCTTCGAAAGCATTAACATTACGTTCTAATTCGACTGAAAACAAATTACTTTTAGAAATGTACAGCATTACATCGCGACAGTTTTACATTTCACAACTCATTTTGTATTTGATTTAAATTGCTCTTATGCATTTACTCTCTTATGCATGTTACATAGCAAAAGCTATAGCATCTATATTAAGCATTATACGTAGCATTATCCATGTGTAACCAATGCCAAAAAATGTCAATGCCTTCTTTTCCTACCATGTCTATTGAAAGAAACAATTTGTTGTCTTACTATTTATATCTTACAAAATTACGTCTTAAAAAATTACTAAATTACCAAAATGGATCAAAATATCTAATTTTCGCCTTCTCACCCCACAATCAACAAATTCATAAAAACAATCCTACACAACATTCCTAAACAAATCCATCGAAATCTGAACATAAGGTTCAACTACTCTCTCCCATACCTCCAAAATAACAACAAACCAGTCCCTACGGCATCTTCACAACAACCAAACCACAAATGGATCACACAATCCACCACAGACACCATCGAAATAATTCTACCAAAAATTCCTAAACAAATCCATCAAAATCTCAACAAAACGTTCAACTACACTCTCTAAGTCCTAAAAAAAAAAACAATAAATCTGCAGCATCTTAACACGACGAACCTCCCAGAAAAGACCAAACAATCCACCATTTATACCATCGAAAAAGAAAAACAAAATTGCGAGCCAGGCTAGAAGAACAACACATTTTTTCGAGCCTCGGTCGTACCAAGTGCAGCGAGAAACAGAGAAACAGTGAATCGGAGCATGTGTAGATAAAACAAATGCAATGAGCAGGTTAAATCCCCGCGAAGAGTAGGCGAGAGGACAAGAGAGGAGAATGAGTCAAGGAGAGAGTGAGAGAGGGGGGGGGGGGAAGCGAGAGAGGAAGAGGAATATTAGAAAGCGAGAAAGAAACAAAAATGAAAAAAAGAGAGCGCAGCAACGTTGGGTCTGTCCTCCTCTGACTGGGTTGCTCTATTCGTTCTCCGGCGAAGTTATTGAAGGTCGTAGGTGGGTAAACCGCTAGGTGGATAGGTGGAAGAGGTCTTCCGTGGTTCGGATCCGGGCCGTTTCGATAGGATGGTAGGCGGTCGCAACCAGTTTCATAGGTGCCTTACGCTCGAGTTCGCAGGCGTCGAAAACGGGTGCTTGACTTGCGCCGTCGTATAGCCACCCGTTTCGCTTTTCCTCGCAGATACACGCCCTTTCTCGCGATCACGCCAACGCCTCCGTCGCCTCCGACACCACCCTTCCGGCTGCCTCTCGTGCTCTCCTCTCTCGGACTTCCACTGTCAGACGCCACCGTGATACCGTCGCGACAGCTTCTTTTCTTCACCCTTTTCGGTCGACCATCTTTCCTTCACACGAGTGCATCATCCTCGGTTTATCTGAAAACGAGCCGTGCCAACGAGCCTCGCCGTTTCGTTTGGAAGGATCAGATCGTTGTTGTATTAGGTTGATGCGTAAGGACATGTTTGGGCTAGGTAAACGAGTAGAGGGATGATGAGGATGAAGTGTAGAAGTAGAAATGTATTCTACCACTGTATGTATAATATACTGCATCATCTTCGTTTTATAATGTATGTATAATATACTGCATCATCTTCGCAGAAAATGACATGCACTGATGTGCTTTATCGTTTCGAAGTATGAAATCGTTGTTGTACGAAACCGATGCGTAAGGGTGCGTTAAGGTTGGTAAATGAGTAGAGGGATGATGAGGATAAGACTTGGAAATGTCATATTTAATCATTGTATACCTATACATATATTACATCATCTTTGTTTTATCAGAAGACGGGTAGCATCGGTGAATTTTGCCGTTTTGTTCGAAAAGTTGCGATCGTTGTTAGGTTAGGTTGATGAGGAAGCGCGCGTTTGGGCTGGCTAAAGAAATAAAGGGATGACGATGCTGAAGTGTAGAAATGTATTCTACCACTGTATGTATAAATATACTGCATCATCTTCGTTTTATCAGCAAACGAGCTGCAGCGATGGGCTTTATCGTTTCGTTTTGAAGTATAAGATCGTTGTTATATTAGGGTGATGAGGAAGCGTACGTTTGAGCTGGCTAAAGAAATAGAGGGATGACGATGCTGAAGTATAGAAATGTATTCTACCACTCTTTGTATAATATACTGCATCATCTTCGTTTTATCAGAAAATGAGCTGCACCGATGCGCTTTATCGTGTCGAAGTATGAAATCGTTGATCTACTAAATCGATGCGTAAGAGTGCTTTAAGGTTGGTAAATGAGTAGAGGGATGATGAGGATTAGACTTGGAAATGTATTCAATCTCTGCATACCTATATATTACATCACCTTTATTTATCACAAGACGGGCAGCACCATGGCGCTTTATCGTTTCATTTCGAAGTATGACATCGTTGTTATATTAGGTTGATGAGGAAGCGTACGTTTGGGCTGGGTAAAGAAATAAAGGGATGAAGATACTGAAGTGTAGAAATGTATTCTACCACTGTATGTATAAATATACTACATCATCTTCGTTTTATCAGCAAACGAGCTGCACCGATGCGCTTTATCGTTTCATTTCGAAGTATGAGATCGTCGTTCTGCTAAATCGATGCGTAAGGGTGCGTTAAGGTTGGTAAATGAGTACAGGCATGATGAAGATGAGACATAGAAATGTATTTGATCACTGTATATTATATATTTCATAATTTTTGTTTTATCAGAAGACGGGCATCACCGATGCATTTTGCCGTTTTGTTCGAAAAGCTGCGGTCGTTGTTATATTAGGTTGCTGCGTAAAGCTGTGTTTAGGTTGGATAAATGAGCACAGAGATGATGAGGCTGAAGCATAGAAATACATGTGTTCCACTGTTCATCTTGTTTGATACGATCTTATTACTTTTCCTGGATGGTATTAGCTTCGTTTTATCTGGAAACGAAACGCGTCGATGTGCCCTGCTGTTTCGAAAGATTGAGATCGCTGTTGCATTAGGTTGATGCGTTCAGTTGCGTCTAGTTTGGGCAAATGAGTAGAATGATGAAGATAAGGCGTAGAAATGTATTTTATCACTGCATGTATATCCTTCTTTTACTAGGAAACGAGCTACACTTATGCGCATCGCCGTTTTGTTCGAAAGATTGAGACCGTTATTGTATTAAGTTCATGCGTAGGGGTTTGTTTAGGTTGGATATCGGATAAATGGGTATAGGGACGATGCGGTTGAGGCGTAGAAATGTATTTTATCACTGTATGTACATCCTTCTCCTTTTATCAGGAAACGAGCTACACCTATGCTTAAGATCGTTATTATATTAAATGTCGTTATTATATAAATGTTATTATATTAAGGATGAAGCGTAGAAATGTATTTTATCACTGTATGTACATCCTTCTGCTTTTATCAGGAAACGAGCTACACCTATGCTTAAGATCGTTATTATATTAAATTCATGCGTAGGGGTTTGTTCAGGTTGGATATTGGATAAATGGGTATAGGGACGATGCGGATGAAACGTAGAAATGTATTCTATCGTTCTTCTTGTTTGATGCGATCTTATTTCTCTTTCTCGAGCGTATTATCCTCGTTCGATCAGGAAACGATCTGTGCCGATGCGCTTCGTCGTTTCGTTGAGTTATTCTATTCGGTTTACATGTAAGAGTGCGTTTAGGTTGCATAACGGTGCATAGACATGATAAAAAAGAAACGCAGAAACGTATAATATTGGTTTTTTTTGTTTGATACGGCCATCTTCTCCTTCGAGTGCATAAGTTTTGTTTCATCAGGAAACAAGCTGCACCAACACGCCTCCAGAGTTTTGCTCGGAAAGTTGACCACCGTTGTATATTCGGCTGATGCGTAATGGGTACGTTTGGGTTGCATAACAAAGCTGAGGGACGATAAGAATAAATAATAGAAATATATTCAGTTGTTTTTTTATTAGACTCGATCATTCGCAACCACGTCCTTTGACAGTGTCATTTATACGATACGCAAAGATTATTACTGCTGAACAATCTCTGTAAGCTAATAATTCAGCTGCCTCTGGACGTTTCTATGTTCCTGGCTAGGCCCAACGTTAAAGCCTGTCTTTATACTTCGTTCCTAAAAAACGGTAACCTGCGTGTTTAAGGAAAAACAAAAAAAGGAAAAAAATAGTGATATACCCTAACTCCTAATTTGTAAAGGTTACTTACTCTGTACACTTTGGTTTTGTTTGTACCCAATGTTGTAATAAATCTCTTATGAGATTTTCTCAATAAAAAAAATAAAAGATTTTTCCGTATTCCGAGTGCATCATCCTCGCTTTGCGTAGAAATATATTGTATTAAACATTTTGTTAATACCAAACATTTTCTATGACGTTCAGTAAGATTGTACTTCATTGTTTCAGCAGTCAGCAGATATTTTTATGCCTTAAACGGAAATCGATTTACAACTGTCTGATAAACTAACAAGGTTGTAGATAAATTTATATAGAATTTAATTGAATTGTATAGAATTTGTATAGAATTGAAATTTTTATTTGAAATATTTAGGGGGTTAATTAAATAAATATTGAATTTTGTATTGTAAGAGAATCTTTTGCCATTTAATCAACCAGGACGTTCAAACAATTTCGACAACAAATGGGATGCAAGTATCAGAGTACTCAGGTATTGATATAAGGGCAAAGTGATGAAGACTAGAAGTGTTTTAACTTGGAGCATAAAGCATTGGAGCAATACCTAAACTGTTGTCGATATCATGGGTACCATATTGGTGGTCTTGAAAATAATAGATTCTTCTGCAGAGTGAATTATGTTTGCCAAGTCTTAGAAGTCTGAAAATTTTACTATCATCGCAGCTGTCCTATGAACACATCATTACTTCTGATTGCAGCTTAGGGAACGTTTATATTGGAGCTGCAATAAATGTCCACAATGACGATGAGAGCGAAGAATAGTTTATATTCGAATCTTTTAGAATTTATATAGCAATGAAATTTTTATTAGAAAAATTTAGGGGGTTAATATTTAAAATAGATGCGTTGGAATAGGGAGCAGAGGAATGGTTACTAAATTACCATACGAACGCTGAGAATCACATGTTGCTGATTTTTCGCTATTATCGCCGTTTTCATCGCGGATTCGTAACATTTTGATTTTATATGTATATTAACTATAACTGAACATTCGTTAAGCTTTAGAAGAAATGTCGGTTAAAAAGAATTTATGCTCTTTCCTGATAATACTGAGTCGCGTGTTTTGCAAAAACTTCTGCAAGAATTTGATGAATTAGGCTATAATTAGACAGCGGATATTTATGCAAAATAAAAATGTTCTACCTGATTTGCAACAAACTCAAAATAATATAACAGTATTTTTAATTCTACCAATGTTTGTACTGTTTTGTCATAAACATATAACTAGCTATAATGTTCCACCTCACCTAGCTTTTACTTCAAGCTTCTCTTCAACCAGTCTAATACTATTCTAAGCATTTTGATATGTTCTAAAAGTTTTTCCACAACCACGAAGCAACTTAAATATTTCATTCGTTCTAACATCTCAAAATTCAATAACAAAGTTTCAGGATCAAAGCTTCCATATCTAAATCTTCACCTTAACACCATAAGTTAACTCTTTGCACTCGAATGGCGACTCTGAAGCACCAGTAAAAATTGCTATACCATTATTTAAAACAGTTTTTATATGATTAAATCCGTCTATATTCTGTAAATTCCTAGACATTCAAGCGTTGTATGAGAAGGATGGTTAAATTCCATGTGCATAATGTAAATTACATAGAATGAAAATTATGTAGGTTGAAAGATATGTCTTGATTTTGGAATTAAAATTTCTTCGAGTCCAAAGGGTTAAAGTAACAGATCCAAATAATGGACATTCCGAGCAGTTCCAACGCTATTTTCAGAATACCCTATAAAATTGTGAAACGAATAATAATAAACGGTCATCAAGGAACCCGTTAGCGAACAATAACAGTTAACCACGTGGCGGAATAAGACAGCATCGTCTAGAATTTCGATCACCGTACTGTTCGGGGCCGCAGACGAGTCGTTCCGCTTCGAAACGATCACCGGATCTTGAGAGCCGAATTGGTGGAGGGACACTTGGAGCGTTTTTGGTATTGCGAGGGTCATGAGTGGCTGGCAAGTGGTGAGGTGTGGAAGACAGTGGTACGTGAATTTGCGTGTAAGTAGAGGAGGTCAATTGTCGGCAAGTGGAGGACGGAAAGCATAGGCGGAGCCTTGAGTTCCGCCTCCACCTACGATCCCACCTCTTATTATGCTTTCCCCGACCTTTTCCAAACTCCCTCTCCACGTCCTCCTATTTGTATCGTTTCCTCGTCACTCTCTCTCTCTCTCTGACTTTCTCCCTCTCTCCCTCTCCTCTCCCACGCCCTCCGTGTTCTCTCCACTCTCTCTTTATCTCGCTTGATCAGGCTCGTTTAGTCGCCACGACCCCGTTCCCACTTTTCCCCATCTTTCCCTATCTCCGACGCTCTTCTCTTCTTTCTCCTTTTTCCCCATTATGTTCTTCTCTGTCTCTCGCGCAGCTCTCTTTCCGCGGACAGACGCCCCTCTGTCTTTCTCGCTGGCAAAAAGAATCGATCCATCCGCACCTGCAAACCACAGAACCCCTCCTCCCCCTCCCCCGTACCTCGACCTCTTCCAGTTGCATCTACTCGAATTACCCCGAACATGCGTTTAAGGGGCTGCAGCCATTTTGCAGCCAGTTTTTTCTTCGCTCGCGATTTTGATCACATTGTTGCCGTGTTCTTTTCCTAGTGTGCAACGAACTTTTTGGCCCCGGGGATTTAAATGCTGCCCCTGGATGCGATTTAGGGCGGACTGTTGAGCTTGTGTCCAGGGACATGATTTGGGGACTGGGATTGTCTTGTGGTGTGGTTGCTGGTGATTTGTTGTAAGTAGACTGCAGCTTTTATGGATTTGTAACAAAAAGTAGCAAGTAGAATTTAAAGCCGTAAGAAAATTTAAAGGAGTTGAAGGTAGGTGTTAGAATGATTGAAGGAAAAGCAATTCTTGCGACCCTGGATACGATTTAGGGTGGACATGACTTCGAGACTGAGATTGGTTTATTGTGTGGTAGCTGGTGATTTGCTGTAAGCAGACTGCAGCTTTTATGTATTTGTATATTAACATAAAGTAGCAAGTGGAATTTAAAGCAGTAAGAAAGTTGAGAAGAGTTAAATGTAGCATGGTATTATTTTCGATGTATTAGAATGATTGAAGGAAAAGCAATTTTAGTTTTGTAAAAAGGCAACTTTTATGCATTTGTAACAAAAAGTAGCAAGTGGAATTTAGAGCAGTAAGAAAGTTGAGAGGAGTTAAAGGTAGGATGGTATTATTTCTGATGTATTAGAATGATTGAAGGAAAAGCTATTTTTGTGTCGTAAAAAGGCAACTTTTATGCATTTGTAACAAAAAGTAGCAAGTGGAATTTAAAGCAGTAAGAAAGTTGAGAGGAGTTGAAAGTAGCATGGTACTATTTTCGATATACATTTGGTTTTATCTTTTTATTCACTATAGGAGCATTAACTGGAAATCAAATTCTTCATGTATTAGAACGATTGAAGGAGAAGCAATTTTTGTTTTGGGTCTTATGTCTTGCAATCGATGCAGGAAACTATAATTTTGCATAAAAATCAGTGGTCTAATTATAAGTATTACATTCAGTGGTATTACATTGAATGATAGTTGTTAATAGGTCTTTTTTGTTTCAATTCATTGCGTTTAGATTTTGTTCATATTTTCCTTGTGACAATTTTTGTTGAAGTTTTGGGTCAAGTTAAAATCCTCTTACTGCTAGAACACTATTCAAAAACTCTCAGATATCAGTATAATTACAATAATGATTACAAATATTTCATTATAGTATTACTTAGAGTAATCTACAAAATATTGAACTTACAAAGTGATAAACTACGTAAAGTTATTTCAGGAATGAATATTTAATTTCTGTAGTACCCAAACATACTACTTGAAAGTTAACTGCATATTTTACTCTCTCTCTCTCTCTCTCTCTCTCTCTCTCTCTCTCTCTCTCTCTCTCTCTCTCTCTCTCTCTCTCTCTCTCTCTCTCTCTCTCTCTCTCTCTCTCTCTCTCTCTCTCTCTCTCTCTCTCTCTCTCTCTCTCTCTCTCTCTCTCTCTCTACTTTATTATTTAACTAACCGTGCATTAAAAGTATGTCTAATTGAGGCCTTCGTGTGCAACTAAATCTTAGCAGTTCGTTAGTAATCTTGCAAGAAAAAGCCATAAAGGAGAGCGAAAGAAATCTGACCAGTGTTAATGGAAATTGTCGACGGATATAGTCACAAATCATACCACGTTTTTGCACTCATAAGCGTAGTTTGCATGCTTGTGGTCATTTTTTCCCCTACTGTTCGATGAATTACACAGTCTGCGGTAGTATGCACTAAATAAAAGCTTGTAATACTTGTCTTAATTGCAACATTCATTCTAACACACCGTAGTTCAATTTCTTAATTCACAATATGTACTCAATCGACGAAAGTTAAATAAAAAGTATCGTCTGTATATATTCTCGTTACATTACACTGCAAAATTTAAATCATAAAGTTATTGAAAGAATAATACTGTATACCAATAAAACATAAACATATTTAAATAGTCTAATGGAATGGAATTTAAAACAATAAATTATTGTTCAGAGGGTTATGTAACAATTTACAGCAAGAGAATTTCACACAAAATAAGAAAAAAATATAGAATACATATCTACTTGTATTTATGTACATAAAAAATATGTGTGAAACACGCAAACGACTAACTATAATTTGTTTAATTTGACTGTTCGTATTTAATAAAACTAGTACGTACCTTTATATTATCTTCGTCAACATATCTTATTGATATCTTCTTGTTGATATGATTTTTAAGATTAGAGGAGCGTAACCGTTTGATCCATCAAAATAGAAACTTCTCTAAACTATGAACATCAGCAACGTTTCTACACATAGAAAATATCTATTCATTTCCTATTAATTTAGTTTATAAACTGTCCAGAAATTATAATATATTTGTATAAAAATCCTTATCTTTCAAATAAAAAGCTTTAGTTTCTTTTTACTAATTCTTACCTAAATTTAAAAAAAAAATTTTTAAAATTAAAAACTTGGCACAATGTTGCAGAGCGAGTTACTCTTTTTAAAGAAAAAATCGTGTTTTATGATCTTATAAATTAAAAAAACTCCTATAAGAAAAAAGTAATTTCAAAAAAACAACAGCCTTTCAATCAAAATAGTGTAACTTCTTCAATTATTCGAATTTCTACATCAAACCTGCTTTATAATATCATTAAAATGTTGCTTAACAAGAGTACACAAAAAATCGATATATCAAAATACAACTAAAAAATAAAGAGTTACAAGAACTCCTATGAAAGAAAAAACAATCTTAAATAAAGAGATCGTTTTATTTAAGGTGTTAAATGAACTTCCTCAATTTTTCGAATTTCTTTTCGAATTTCGAACCTACCTTATATCGTAAAAAAGAAGAAGCTCAAGAAGGGTACATAAATAAAAGATCCACAAATGGCTGCATCACCTGAAGGAACTTCGATTCAAGAAAACGACAATTAAACACAAGAAGTTGCTTTACATTCCATGATCATTTATTTCGGTTACAGAACAACGCTCACATCAGGCAGTTGATTTCTCTGTTCTCTTGTTTCGTTCGTGTATATACAGGAACGTCCCCGACGTGCGCGAGGGGACGATTATGTCAATCTACGGTTTAGAACGCTTAGGAGAAAGGCGCGAAAATTGAAAAGTCGTCTCCGCGTCAGAGCGTTTAGGCTTCGGGGAATGTTCGTGGAGCGAACTATTTCGTACCTTTCTCCCCCGGCGATCGACAGATCAAGACGCTTATTTAATCCTAAGACGAGAGAGTATTGTTAAACGCAAAATGCATCTGGATAGTACGTTTCACGGACAACAAGTTGCAGTAATCACGTTGACACGCACGGAAATCATCCCGAGCGTTCGACTTCGCATCCTGTCGAGTTTTTGACGATCGGATCGATAGATCCCTTGTTAAACGGGCAACGGAGCATTTCCGTACGCGTCTTTCGATCGGTGAACAACGCTGGCAAAGACCAAAATCTGATGATCCAAGTGAAATCGCAGATGATCGCGGCCGATCTCCACGAAACAACGATTTTCGATGAACGGCTCCCCGTCGAACCGTCGCGCAGCGTTACGAATCGTTTACGATCTGGACGAAAGTCCTTTCGATGAACACTTTAAGATTTACCGAAATAAGTGAGGAACTATTGAATTTTATGTAGCATCTGTATATTAATTTTGTAAAGCCTAATCACCGAGATCGCGGCCGATCTCCACGAAACAACGATTTTCGATGAACGGCTCCCCGTCGAACCGTCGCGCAGCGTTACGAATCGTTTACGATCTGGACGAAAGTCCTTTCGATGAACACTTTAAGATTTACCGAAATAAGTGAGGAACTATTGAATTTTATGTAGCATCTGTATATTAATTTTGTAAAGCCTAATCACCGTGGTAAATGTCCGAAGATGACCGTTTTGATTTGTTCTTCAAGGTAACGCAGCAGTATGAAGAACTCTATGTTGCAAATATTATTGTTAATATATTCTGGTGTTTCTTGTCGGGTATATTTTCCTTAAAGTGTGTACTTTAAGTCGTGGTAAATAATATCTCATTATTTAATAATGTAAAAATTTTAAAATATAAAAATTTTAGACGTGCCATTTGTTCGAGATTGGCCACTTCGATTTGCTCTACAAAGAAACGCAACTTCATAAAGAATTCTATATTGCAAATGTTATTGGTAACATATTTTTAGGTTACTTGTCAGATATTTTTCCACAAAATGTTTACTTTAAGACTTGGTAAATAATATCTCATTATTTTATAATATAAAAATTTTAGACGTGGCATTTGTTCGAAGTTGGCTGTTTCGATTTGTTCTACATAGGAACGCAACTTCATAAAGAACTTTATATTGAAAATGTTATTGGTAACATATTTTTAGGTTTCTTGTCAGATATTTTTCCTCAAAATGTCTACTTGAAGACTTGGTAAATAATATCTCATTATTTAAGAATGTAAAAATTTTAGACGTGGTATTTGTTCGAGGTTCGCCGTCTTGATTTCTTCTACAAGGGAACGCAACTTCAAAAAGAACTCTATGTTGCAAACGTTATTGTTAATATATTCTGGTGTTTCTTGTCGCATATATTCTCATTAATGTGTGTACTTTAAGACTTGGTAAATAATATCTCATTATTTTATAATGTAGAAATTTTTGCACGTGACATTTGTTCGAGGTTGGCCGTTTCGATTTCTTCTACAAGGGAACGCAACTTCATAAAGAACTCTATATTGCAAATGTTATTGTTAACATATTTTTAGGTTACTTGTCAGATATTTTTCCTCAAAATGTCTACTTTAAGACATGGTAAAGAATATTTGATTATTTAATAATGTAACAATTTTAGACGTGTCATTTTTTCGAAGTTGGCCGTTTTGGTTTCTTCTACAAGGGAACGCAACTTCATAAAGAACTCTATATTGCAAATGTTATTGTTAATATATTCTTGTGTTTCTTGTCGCATATATTCTCCTTAATGTGTGTACTTTAAGACGTGGTAAATAATATTTCATTATTTTATAACATACCAATTTTAGACGTGGCATTTGTTCAAAGTTGACAGTTTCAATTTCTTCCACAAAGGAACGCAACTTCATAAAGAATTCTATATTGCTAATGTTATTGGTAACATATTGTTAGGTTTCTTGTTGGATATTGTTTCTCAAAGTATGCACTTTAAGACATAATAAATAATATTTCAGAATCTTGTAATACAAATATGTTTTTCAATGCCTTAACTTTATAAGAAAATGTCGAAATACGAATCTGTGTCGATGTATTCCAACTGTATCTAACCCTACAAAATTCTGTTGGTAATTTTTGCTGTGTTTTCTTATAGCATTGCATTATGTGATTCATTAGCTACAAAATTAGACATGTTTTAACTGTCTAGAGATACTCTAGGTCAAGTTGTTTCAATTTCTTTGAAGCAGTGTTTCATTGCTTTGCAAGTAGCGTAGGGCAAGCAGGCTTCACTTTTATTCTAGTTTTTGTATTAATCAAGTATTATACTTGTTTCTTGAAAATATTTTTTATACAAGATAGTATAATGGTATCTGACAGTGCAATAAGTTTCCAAGAAAGACAAGTTCGACAGTTAATAAAAGCAAGACAAATGACGAAAGACAGGTCCAGCAATCAACCGATTTCATTTGGTTTTTTTTTATTTCTTTATTGTTATTTAATTACTCCGTTTCGTTATCAAATATTCAGTTAAATTGCCGCTACAGAGTCCCATTTCTACACACATTTAACCATAAATAGCTTACAATATTTAATCAACGAAAACGGATTAATTTTTGTATAAATGTGATTGTTATTCGTATTTGATACGACATCAATGAATGTTAGTAAACTAATTTCGAACTTTGTCCAGCAGATTCGTAACACTGTGCGTCGCCTCAAGTGTCCTCCCACGCACGTTGTCAGCACAAACAAACATACAGCATCGCCGAAATGATTATGCTAACGAATCGGACAACGAATACGCGAAAATTAGGTATAAATCGATTTGGTCCTTCTTCTCTTAATGCCGTTCCTCCTTCTTTTCCTTAGGTACCTCTTTCTCGTCAGCGATTTTGGCTAGCTAACGTAGACAATGGTTCGTTTCGACTGTCAAGTAATTATGTACATCGCGGTAAAGACAACCAACGAAGCTTGTTTTCCGTTATATCGTCGAACGAAATCGAGAGACTGACTACCGAGACGAAATTACTGCTTATTTATTTCGACACAATTCTGTTTGATTCCATTAATGGATTCTTATCGTGCAACGACCGCGAAAATAAGTGATTTTCAAGAATTTTTTTCAAAATAACTATTAGTCATACGGAACTCGACCTTTTTGGGGATGTAAATAGATAGTCTTGAAGTACAAGTGTTGTCTTTTTAGTCCAATTCTTCATATTACTTTTTCTATAATACGCAAGTTTTTCGAAACTATGTTTTTGAAACTGGCGCGCGCGGTAAGTGTAAGACTAGTAAAGCAAACAACTTCAGACGAAGGTCATTAATTTGTTATATATATTTCTTTAGCGATTGGACCTAAAATTTATATTTGCATTTTCATTTATAATTTTTTTTTTTAATATTTGTCAAGCACGTTTGAAATCGAGCTAACTTTACTCGCGTATAACATTTGAACGAGTGAACACCGGACATTGAAATTTCAATTCCGCGCATCAGAACTTAGAGTTCTATCGTATTCTGGCGAAATCGTATAATATTGCATTCTGAAAAGTTGAAAATTTTTGGTCCCCTAAGGTGAAGTTTGACCGTCTCGTATATTATACCATAAGTAATAAGATTTGAACTGATTTATTTAATCTTGTACTTCAAGCCTTCTTCTTGACACCACGAAAAAGACAAAGTCCCAGATATCCAATAGTTATTTTAAAAAATACTCTTAAAAATCACTCGTTCTCACTGCAGTTACACGAGAAGCACCTTTAAGTATTTAGCTGCTCGTTCACACAATCCTTCCTGTACCATATCGTTTCACGTGCAAATTCCGTTCCTAATCGAAATCCCTCCACGATGGAATTTCTCAAAATAAGGTTCACTTCGTGCGACGACTTTTAATTCGAATTCGATTCGCAACGCATACGGGCAAAAATTTATTATAGAAACTGGAATTAGTTTCTCTGCCAATGATTTAAACTTTTGTCCGAGAAAAATTGATTTCGTCGAAACTAGTAAAGAGAATCGCGACAAATTTGAAAATTAGAATTTGTATTAATTGTTTTATGATCGTCTATGCAAGATACGATAATAGAGTGTTACTTTCTAACATTTTCTGCTGTATTACGGAACACGTATTTCGAACAAAATGGTTCCTAGGATATTTGCCACACAGAATGTCACCGAACATTTGTTGAAATTCGAAAATTGAGATAATCACGTGAGAAATTAGTGCAAAGAAGTGTTCGTTTTCGAAGAAATCGAAAACTCATCGACAATGCGTGCACTCGAGCGCCATTCAGCTCATGCGAATGCTTATCATAAATTATTTTTACCTGCATCGATATTTTTAAACACTGATCGCGGCTGTAATTGTTCATAAATATTAAAGAAATTGATAGTGAGAGGATGGAGAAGTTGATAAAACGTTTTCAATATCGTTGGTAATGTTTATCGCAGATAGAAATAGCTGATAAGAAGCAGACACTGTACCAACTATACATAAGAAAGTGCATGTATTCATCAAAATTGTGAAATCGACTTTTTCGAGAACGAATCCTGCATGAAACAATACCAGAATATATTGTTATGTAGCGACACCTGGTTTTAAATTATGCAGGTTGTCCGAGTACAGATGAAAGAACATCAAGGTATAATTTTAACAAACTTTATTGTACATATATGTTAATTGTGACAAAATTTGACTCGATCTTATTTGTTTTGTGTTATATTATTCGCAGTGCTTAGAATTTCGAAATCACTTTTACAATAATTTAATATATTAAAATTGTATTAGTAAATAAATACGCTAAGGATCCTTATACAAACTTTAATATACAGGGTGTTCATTTGAAAACTTTCTATATTAAAAAAGTGTAAAACATTTGTCCAAGGATTTCGAGGGGAAAGAGTGGGGCAGTATCAGTTTTTTAATTGGGTGGCGTTTCAAAGGTCATTTGAAGGTCAACTTTGTTTTTTTTAAATGGAAACCTATATTTTTTATTATGGGATCTTATTGTACGTAAAAAGACCAGCAATTTTCGAAGGATACTTTTTTTTTATCCGCGCACAGTTTCGGAGATATTTAAAGAGAAGTAGAGCGAGTCATACATATACTGCGAGAAAGTTTGTAATTTCTTTATAACTATAACAAATTTTCAACGTGTTCTCCGTTGTTTTGTAAACAATAATACAAACGATTCTCAAACTCTGAACGAACGTTTTTGAAGGTATATGTTGGAATAGCTCTACATTCCTGTACAAACGCTCTACTTCTCTTTAAATATCTCCGAGACTAGTGCGCGGATAAAAAAAGTATCCTACGAAAATTGCTGGTCTTTTTACGTACAATAAGATCCCATAATAAAAAATATAGGTTTCCATTTGACAAAACAAAGTTGACCTTCAAATGACCTTGAAAACGCGACCCGAATAAAAAACTGATACTGCCCCCCACTTTCACCCTCGAAATTTTTGGACACGTGTTTTACACTTTTTTAATATCTTTCATACTTTTCGAGATATTCGGCTGGAAAGTTTTCAAATGAACACCCCGTATACATATCTATATTAATTATTTCAATAAAATCTCAAGGCAAACAAACTTTCTTCTATCAATTAAAAAATTGTTTATAAGCAAACACAAAGTAATAATTAATTTCTTAATAATTAATGTACACGTTTTATTGCGAGAAAAGCAAGTTTTTGTACAGACTTGCACCCTGTGCATCTGTGCATACATATCGGCAGTCTATTAATAAGAATAATCAAGTGTTTTAGACCATTGGATTCAGAAATTCCGTGGACTCTTTTATACTTCACAGTAGCAGCTACATATTCACTAAGACATTAACACGTTGAGCCCGGCGCCGAATTTGCTGTCCTTTCCGTTCAGCCGGCAGCCGGTGAGCGATGCAATGTTGTAGGGTATCGCCGAAGGATAAGGAATTCTTCTTTGTCGCATGTTATTCATAAATTATATAAAAAGGAAGGAGACATACATAAAGTCCGAAGGTATTGTTCGAAGTGTTATGATAACAATTCAAAACTATTTGGACGAATGACAGCTATAAATATTACCAAAAAAGTTGTTACGTATTGTAATATGTGTAAAGATAAGCCGCATTTTTGTTTAGAATGTTTCAATAAATTTCATTAAAACTACATTTGATCACATTTCATTGAGACTATATTTATTTTTTAACTTTAATACTGTCGGTCCCACGGACCGACGCCGGTCAAACGAAAATTCTAGTGTCGGTCCTCAGGGACTGGCGCCGGCCACACGGAAAGTTCGCCGCCGGTCCCCAGGGACCGGCGCCGGGCCCAACGTGTTAAGTAAAAATTGCAAATATTTTGTTTCAGTTTGCGGTGAAAAACCTAATCCTATATTTTCTCTCACCTGTAGTCGAACGAGCCGCGTAAGGATAAATTCGGGGACATTGTGTGCATGCATGCTATAGTCACTATAGTGTTCATGGACCGAACGTGGTGGGTTTCATATGCAGACATTTAACGGATGAAGACGAAGAAAATGTGAACTTCGGCAAGGGATCAAATTCAAGTGGTTCTTCAAGTGACACTGAAAACTTCAGGTACGCGCGAATACTCCTCGATTTGTGTCCGTTCGATTTCGGAATGGAATACATCTAAGGTAATCGATGCCTTGACAAGTCTCTTTACAGGGTGCAGCGAGATAACGTTGATAAAACGATTATTCGTTTTCATCGAAAAGAATTTACCAACATGCGCAATCGTTTGCGTCCATTAATATATGTGCCAATACCAAATTAAAAAATATGAACAACTAATCATGGTTGCAACTGCAACTTTGAGGGCTGTACTCAGTCTTGGAATGTAAATGATAATTGCTGACGGGAAATGCATGTTTATCGAATATTTTATAAAATTCTATTCTAGATAAAATCCTTTGTAAATGATACAAAAGTTTGTACTCACTGAGACTCCAAAGCTTGAAGAAATTGATGGAAAGAAAGAAAATATTACAACAATTTTTACCTGTGTTTCGTAAGAATATATCCGTAAAGAATTTTTAAATTATTTATTTAAAATTAAAGGATCATGCTTGGCCAACAGTCTTAATGAAACTTGATAATTTGCCATTTTTTCTAAAAAAAATTGATAGATCCTTTTATTTTAAACGAGAACCTTATTTGAAAGTACACATATTGCACCACTTATAGTAAATTTTTTATTACAGAATCTGTAAAAATGCCGATGTGGCAGCCAATTTCTCTGGGTCGTTAGAAATGAAATAATCACAAAGACACTATCAATGTATGATTTAATCTAGCCGTATATGAATAAAAGTGTAATGATTGATTTACTAAATAAAAATATCTAAGATGTTTAAAGGTTCTGTTTTGTGTGCACTGAAAAATGTGTTCAACGAAAAGAATTTGCCATTCATCTACTAGATAAAGTAATGTAGGGATGGGCATTTTTGTCTCAATTGAGACAAAACCGTCCCCACCATAGCGCCCACTGTCCCCCACCAGCATCCGCCGTTACCATAGAGTGCGCAGGCCTCGCGCATGAAAGAGAGGTTGGTGGGAGAAGCAGGCGTTTGTGGTACCCCTACCGTGCCCACCGCTGAAGTAATGCATTAACAAAAGCTTCATGTATCTTTATCCGTTAGTCAGCAATTTGTTAAGTTACCTCAACAGAAAAATTACCACAAGTTGTACAATAGATGTACGTTTAAACAATGTGCACGTATAGAAAAAGTAATCTGCGAATTTTTTCAGGAAAATTTTCTAAACATCACGTTCATCTCAGATATGTTAACTACACCCTTAAATGATTCATTAATTTCTTCATTTACAAATCGATCATAAAAAGCGTCAACGTTATTTCGCAGCACCTTGCATTACAAAGGATTGGCAGAACGAAAGTTAGCTGAGGCGCATAACGCAGAGTAACCATGATTTTAAAACCGTGCGGCCACTCACGCAAGAAATCATGCACCGTAATCACGATGAAATAATCGAAATACTGATTCTGCGAACATTAATTGTGACCGCGTATTGTTCTGACGGACGATTCTCGACGCTAATATATAATTACCCTGTTAAATAATATACATTCATCCGGTAATCAGGAGAAAAAGTTACTCCGTTGCTAATAATAACACACGATAATTACGTAACTATTTATCGTAATTGCATAACGGGGCTAGTCACCGATTATACGTGCAGAATATGCGGAAACTAGTGAAATTCGAGTCGCGGGAAATTGGAAATTGCTGTTACTGTTGGCTGAAAAGAAAAGAACGATGGGAATCTACGATCGAGACGTTATTCACGCGCGCCGTTCACGCTTAGGTTACTGTATAACGCTACGTTTACGTAACAGTGCATGTTTATGTCTAAAAGAGTTAATTTAACGTGACGCATAAATATGTACAAATATTTACAAGAAAAGACACGCGCGTTTAGAACGCGCCGATCTTTTTACGAATAACATCTGGTTTAACGATGTCTTGTTTGGCACAAAACTTCCTTCACATGTAGATACGCCGTAAATCTGAGGGCGATGTTATCATGTTGCATTGCGGACAGAGCTTTTTTGCACCCTGGAAAACACGAAGATGTCGACTTTTCGCTATTTTTTGTTTTTTTTTTACATTCATGTACACATTAATTTACTGTGGCTCTAAAAAGCATTGGCACACTGAAATTCATTGTGCACAAATGGGGGTGCGAGTAACTGGAGGTTAAATATTGATAATTTAAAAAAATACCATTTATGCCAATACATATTGGAGCCACTGTGTATAATTGCACTCTGAGTAATTCCGTACCGTGCAGCAGAGTAAGTTGAACATTTTTCTCGGTTTTTCTAATTTTTATTCAAACTTTTCTAGAAGCATGCAAAAATCTTCTCCGAATTGTTACTCTTTACATACTACGTGTGTAACACGATATATATAAAAAATGTTTATTTCATAAAATAAACATGTATCAATTTACCGTAGCGACAGACAAATTGATACATTTTTTAGATTTTGCAATTTTTTTGTTTTTTTTGTCCCTGTAGACATTGTGGATGGAAACTTGAAAAAATATGATATGCAATAAAAACTGTTGTCGGTATTTGCTGTAACAAATGTAGCAAGAATTCTAAACATTTCTCGAAAATTTTAAATCATTCTTTGACCTATTGATATTAAATTATAATGCATACCAAATTACACCTGCTATGTCGAATAATTCCAATTTCAGGTACAACTGTTATTATTGATTGAATTATTGAGCGAATAATTAAAAAAATAAACTTACGTCGGTTCGAATAATTTGAAAGTAGGTATACGTGTACAATAGCACTTACCAGTGTGTGCAACCAACATTGTTCACAATGCACATGCCAGCAGCAGACGGAAGTTACAGGTTTCTTATATTGCTCCTGCGAACAAACACATTTTTTTCGATTGTCAACAAATTTCAAAAATATGATATATGTATAGAACAAGTAAATGCATTTTCTCAGATCATTGTTTCTAACATTTTCTTCTATAAAAATATCTGTTGTGGTATGCTTTTAGAAATTGAGGAACAATTTTTACTAAAAGTTGTGCTAGTTTAAGAAATGTTGAAGAATATTTAAGAACAGGTTTCCATTTAATCGAATTATTTCTTGTTGGTAAAATGATCCCGAGAATGGTCAGAAACTTTTACTACAATAAAGTGTTTTTTAACAGAATTTATTTATGTTTTACTAATCCCCATCTTTCCACTGTTTTTTTCGTTCTTTACAATCGCGCACGCATAAGCATAAACACTTAAAAATATTATTACCATCGAATTCTATGCATTTATGACAAAAATAGGTAAGTGTAATTCAAAACAGTAAAAACACTAGAAGAATTTAAAAATACCGTTATATTATTTTCGACTAATTAAACATATTACGCAAGAAAATAAATTTCCATTTCCCTCCAGTTTTTTGAAATTCTGGAAGATGGGTTTTGCCATGAAAAAAATATTTATCTTGCAAAAGGATTCGCTGTTTAATTATTACTATGTAAAAGATGTAAAATTTGGAAAATTTCTATGGAGCCCCTCTTTTTTCCTAATGCCATAAGTTTGCGCTTATAAACAAATAACGTACTAACAAATCGATAGGTAAAATATTTATTATTTCTAAAGCATTTGATTTTGAAAAATTTAAAAAAAAATGGTTCCTCTCTGCCGGAAGTACCCTATATCTAATATTATTACTATGTAAAAGATGTAAAACTTAGAAAATTTCTATGGAGCCCCTGTCTTTTCCTAATGCCATAAGCACGCGCTTATAAACAAATAACGTACTAACAAATCGATAGGTAAAGTATTTATTATTTCTAAAGCATTTTATTTTGAAACATTTTTAAAAAAATGGTTCCTCTCTGCCGGAAGTACCCTATATCTAATATTATTACTATGTAAAAGATGTAAAATTTAGAAAATTTCTATGGAGCCCCTCTCTTTTCCTAATGCCATAAGCACGCGCTTATAAACAAATAACGTACTAACAAATCGATAGGTAAAGTATTTATTATTTCTAAAGCATTTGATTTTGAAACATTATTAAAAACATGGTCCCTCTCTGCCGGAAGTACCCTATACGACTGACTGTAGATTCATTTAAAAATAGATTGTTATAATGTAAAGTTGTGTCAACTTGTGCAAATGGCTCCGATAATTTGATCACCATGTCGAACAATGATAAAAGCTTACCATGCAGATGAGACACTTGAAAGGTTGTCCTCGCATCTCCGCTTCGAGTTCTCGGATTCTTCCCCTGAGAGCCTCGATGACAGGCGTGTCTCCGTCTCTCCTAGGCGATGACGCTATACCCTCGCCTTGCTCGTTCTGGCCCAGAGGAGTCATGGTTCCTGGTTCAGGCTTGACCTCGACCATCCCTTGACCGACTTGCTCCGGAGTCTGCGGCGTGTGTATCGAATTAGGCGCGTTCGGCGAGATCACCGCTTCTCGAAGGGCATCTCTTTCTTTTTGCTCCCTTGGCGTCCCATCTATACGCGGCGCGATCACGTCCGCTTCTGAATACTGTGCTGGTCCAAACTCGGCTACATCATCGCCGTCAACCACCAGATCAACGTCCTCGTCATCCTGCTGATTCGGGCCGCCGTTTCCGCCGGCCGATGAACGATTGCTCGATGATGTCGCTAGACCTGCAGCTATAACCGCACAAAACAAACGGAAATAAAAAAATTCATCGTACTCGGAATGATAAACGATCGAGTCCGTGGTGTTGAATCGATCACATCGAATTAGGGGACTTGGATTCGAGAGGAATTACGAAGAACGAGTGTATATTCCAACTCCGGAGAACAACTCTACTCCGGAGAACCACTATCGGCTGAATTTCCGAAGATGTTCATGCTCAGAATTGGATGAAATATTGAAAATAGGTTCCTTTTTGAATAAAATGATTGTCAAAAGGATTTTTAGCGACTCGAAAAAATTCTTTTTATCATTTTACCTCGGCGTTGGTAAGGTGGGGAAATGTATCGATAGTGGTAAGATGGGGTTTCACAGACCCACCGAAATAATATATTTTATTACAGAAATAAATACCTTTTTCATGAATATAAGATTAGGTATTGCATAAGAGTCTTGTCATTTTTTAGAGTAAAAACTCAGATCCACGAAATTAAATTTTTATTATTCAAAAATACTCAACTAATGGAACATCTTTATTTTTCAACGAAAATAGACTCCTCCTAACTTTAACAACGAACGAACTATATAAATCAGTATTTGTTAGGCACTTTGGTATTGGTCTACAGATGGGACATATACATTATAAGTAGCTAATACGATAATAAACATTTAGTCTTCAGATTCCGAGTTTTCATTTTCTGTAATTGCACAGTCGGGATCCCAACACACTTTACACGTATGCACACTAAATGTGCTTGCGCGGAACAACCTGTCGTCAATGACGTAGAGTAGTAGATTACGGAAGGGGAAGGTACACTCAGGCCCGACTCGCTGTCACTCGTTGTTCCAATGTTACAATAAATCTAAAATCTCTGGGGTCTGTGAGACCTACATTACCGACTAAATTCTTTTACGACGACACCACACACACACACGCACACAGTGTTCCTGAGAAGAAACGACTGTGGATAACCCGGAAAGTTTACTTTAAGAGCGAGCGGAAGTGATATTAGTCTGAGTTAGGTTTGGCTAGATGATTAAAGTTGTTGTTAATCTGGAAGTGGATTTAGTTTAATAATAAACCGTGGGAAATTTTTTGGAAAAAATGTTTTTGTTAGGTCTGGGATTGGTCTGCTCAGGAATTTGTGTGCGAAACGAATTAATTTAATTAGTAATAAAGGTATGAAACCATGTGGGCCGTTTACGACTTTGTCGGTAAAATAGAGAGTGACATTAACCCCTTGCACTACACTAAAATAATTTTTATGATTGCTGTGATCAGAACTTCTTTGTCGTTCATAATTTGTTAGAAAAAAAAGGAAGTTATTGTATGCTTATTCAGTCTCCAATGGCTATATTTCGAAAACAACAAAATGGAAGTTTGGTTGGGTTTAAAGGAAATTAATAATATACATATTTAGTAAATTTTGTTCGAAATCTTCATCACGAGTCTGACTCGATATTATAGTGTAAGGGGTTAAAATTGTAGAAAATATTTTTCCGAGTCGCCAAAAATTCTTTTGAAAATCATCATTTTAGTCAAAACGGAACCTATTCTCGAAATGTTATTCAATTCTGAGCATGGACGTCTTCGGAAGTTTAGCCCCCACTATCAAAGTAAACAGTCCATATGATTAATTGAGGAAAATGTAAAATTTTAGAGTATAAACGCGATTATTTTATGTGCAAATGAGGTTCTCTGCAATGATCTAATAATACGTGTAGGAATGCATACCAGAAAATCCTCCGACAAGCATCGATGTGGCCCTCACTCTTCTTTGCCCAGCCCACTCGTATTCCTCGAAAGTTTCTGCATCGCCTTCTACATCGACCTCCTCGTCGTCGAGATTGTTCTGCCCAGCAGGATTGCCATTGTTGTGTTTGCTCAAACATCTTTCGACGTGTTGATTCAATTCCTCCGGCGAACCGGATAACCTCTCGTTGCAAACAGGACATGACGGTTCATCCGCTTTTCTCTTCCGATTCTTTACACGGATTCTGGCCTGAAAGCATCAAAGATTTAAAAAAAAAAACTACATTCCGAACAATCACAAGAATATTGCTATTACTATCAATTTTCAATTGTCAGATTATAAATTGAAGTTTTCAATAATTCGCTGCTCCTATATTATAAATGTTTAAATCAGGTTATTCAAAAGTAAATAGTGATTTCTGACAGATTTCTGATTTTTTGACAGTTGAAAATATTTTTGTATGTAAAAATATAAATATTGTATTACTGAAAAGAGCAGATGTTTGATGGTCCAAAAATAAATTTTGCGATTTTTACGTGCAACATCTAGAATTGCGCAAGCTTACATAACACAAATTTAGTCAGTTGACGAAATTTGTATATAACATTGTAAACACTCGATTGCTGATAACAGCCGATGATTAAATTAAAATGAAGGAAATGTCTAATTGAAGTATAGAACTAACGTAATAAAATAAATATAAGCGTAAATATCAAATAAATGGAAGTATTTGTGACATTAAGGAACGTTACCATAGACAATATAGCAATTTTTAATAAGGTGCTTCCTTTTTTAAAATGAATTACATTAGAACATGACACAAACTTTAGATATTGCAATTTTTGAAAAGAGCAGATGTTTGATGGGATTACATTAAAATTTTTAAGTCAGGTTTTCCAAAAATAAATTCTGATTTTGACGTGTTCTTCAGTATAAGAAATACATATCATTCTGAACACTAGATTGCTGAAAACGGCCGATAATTAATTTAAAATTACAGAAATGCTTTACTTAAATATAGAAGAACATAGTATAATAAATATAAGTGTAAATATCAAATAAACAAAGTATTTGTGACATTAAGAAACGTTACCACAGACAACATAGCATTTTTTAATGATGCGCTTCTTTTTTCAAATGAATTACATTAGAACTTAGAATTACATTATAATTTTTAATTCAGGTTGTCCAAAAATAAATTGTGATTTTGACGTGTTCTTCAATTTAAAAAATACATATAATTCTAAACACTGGATTGGTGAAAACAGCCGATGATTAATTTAAAATTACAGAAATGCTTTACTTAAATATAGAACGAACATAGTATAATAAATATAAGAGTAAATATCAAATAAACGAAGTATTTGTGACATTAAGAAACGTTATCATAGACAACATAGCAATTTTTAATGATGCGCTTCTTTTATCAAATGAATTACATTAGAACATTTTAATAGAGAAATAGAGTTCGTCATTTCGTGGATGCACTGTTTCATAATATGCAGTGTTTGTTGTAAACCAGTATTAAATGACGGCTCGGTAGACCGTATTACGTATGTATGTGTATTTATTTACCTGCCTATTTGCTTTAATCCTCTTGTAAGTTTCCCATCGTCCGTGAGGTGTTCCGTCGACGGAAGATGGTGTGTGGTGCATTGGCCCATGGGGATGATCCTGCGGATGTCCAGGGGGTAAATTTGATCTTGGTGCTCGCGCTCGAGAGGACGCCGAAGATATTTTGTAAAGTCGATCGAGTTCCTGAGCAAAGTGTTGCTCTAATTCCTGCGGCCTCACGGTGACTCCACAAGCTGGACAACAAGATGGATCCGATGGAAACTTCTTTTTACCTGTAACACAAAAAGATTTCCGATTTATTAATACTCAACAAATGACATTGCATCAATTACTTAAAATCTTCCATCTTAAATTAATTGCCAAGGAATTGTCCTTTAGGTCTTCTTATTCTACAATTATTAAAATGAAATAGGGCTGTAGGAAGCTATAAGGCGCGTTTTCAAAGGAACGTTCGCGTTAAAATAAAAATAAAACTGTAAATGATAAAGAAATTTTATTGGAATAGTGCAAGATCATTATTCCATATTGATGTTATTAATTCCAACATATATTTCATTGTTAATATTAAGTCCATCTTCAAAATGTTCTTTTGTCTGTTGAACCATTCAATAATGTCATTTTTCAATTCTTCATTATTTCTAAAACTGCATAATAGAAAGCCAGTGTTTGTAATACTGAAAAAGCATATATTTAAAATATCTAGAATTACAGTGCAAATTTGATGAAATAATTTGATTGCTTGTATTATTTTAGCATTTGGACCAATTTTGAAAAAGTTATTCGTTTTTAGCACGTTGATGTTCGCACTGAAATCGGTGATGGAGGACAAAATCAAATTTTGTTTTTTTTCTTTTGTTAATTATTTGTTTCTTGAGGAGTTCGATGAACTTGGAGAATAGGATAGGCACTGATATTTGGTCCCCTCAGGGTTTCAAATCCATTTTACCATTCTCCCCCTTCTTCCACTTTGTCCACTCTCCACTATCGCCTAATTTTTCAGCCTATTTTAGCCTACTTTTTAGCAGGACCTGCTGTTTATTACGATGAGTTCCGAACCACCTAAACTTGCAGAATAAAATTATTATTTTTTCGAACAAATTTTCGTAAAAATTGTTGGGAGTCTATAGCTGTCATTTGCATCTACAATCCCAAGCGTTGGACATATACAGACGGCATTTACATCAACGTGTTAAGGGGGTAGTCTTAAACTTTTGTCCGCTACTGTATTTTATAATACAAAAATAGCAGGAGAGCCGATTACAATTTCCATTCGATCCACTTTCTGAAAAATCGTCCAGAATTTTCTTAGTTTGTCACAAGTAGTCGGCCGCAAATCGATTAAAAGATTTCCGCAGCGTTTATGAGGATCGTAAGTCACCTCGTGGGGAAAGAATGTCGAGAATGCCAACCAGTTTAACATATCCCGAAGTGTTTCTTTCTCGTACGCTTTCTCAGCACGCCAGTCATCGTTTCCCTCCAGCTTCATCGTTTTCTCTCTACGAGTTTCCTCTTCTTCTCTTCGGGAAGCACAAAGTTCTTGCCTGCGCTCTTCCTTTTTTTCCCCTTTCAATTAAACGCGTTCGCAAATTTATGTCCGCGCCACACCGTACCCCACACTCGATATTCCGTTTTCCTTTCTTTATTGAAACAGACACCTTCTGCTCCCTTTATAGGTATTACGAACGGCTACGATTGGAAATAATCGCGATGCAAAATACCGGTAAACACGCTCGCTCCTTCGTTTCATAATTTGCCGACGGTCCCCGTTCGATTATGGCGGCGATCCCCGACTCAGACTATCGAATATTTGACGGGAAATGTGTCAGTTCCGCATTCTACGCTCCCAAACGCGATCATTTGTAATTTAGTACATAATAAACGATCTTTTTTATTATGAATTCGATTTTTATAGTACCATCGTTCGTAACTATTAACAGGAAAATTAGCAGTAGGATCAAAGTCACTTGTTGCTGATCTTCTCTTATCACGATTAATGAAATCATTAAAATGTTCTCAATTTTTGAACGGTTTTTATCGAAGCACAGATACTGTAATCAAAGTTGTACGAAATTTGAATAAATGCAGTCATATCGTTATTATTAGAATGCGGATTTTAGGATTTATTTATTATTGAAAAGGGATGGCGTAATATGAAATAGTAGAGAGATTAAAAGACTTTAAGAATATCAACATTATTGTTACGACTTAGTAAAAATAGTAGTAAAGAGAGAGATAAATATCTTTTCGAACGAAATTTGAATAAATGCAGTCATATCGTTATTATTAGAATGCGCATTTTATGATTTATTTATTATTGAAAAGGGAGGGTGTAATTTCAAATAGTAGAGAGATTAAAAGACTTTAAGAATATCAATATTATTGTTGCGACTTGTTAAAATAGTAAAGAGAGAGATAAATCTCTCTTTGTACGAAATTTGAACAAATGCAGTCATATCGTTATTATTAGAATGCGGATTTATTTATTATTGAAAAGGGATGGCGTAATATCAAATATTAGAGAGATTAAAAGACTTTAAGAATATCAACATTATTGTTACGACTTGATAAAGAGAGACTTAAATTTTTTCGTGTATGAAATTTGAATAAATGCAGTCATATCGTTATTATTAGAATGCGGATTTTAGGATTTATTTATTATTGAGAAGGGATGGCGTAATTTCAAATAGTGGAGAGATTAAAAGACTAAGAATATCAACATTATTGTTATGACTTGATAAAACTAGTAAAGAGAGAGATAAATTTCTTTGAAATTTAAATTAATTCAGTCTTTTGATAATTATAAAATACAGGACTAATTGAAATTCAATGAATCTATTACATTTATTAGCGAAGAAATAAAATTTTATATAATTCGCCTAAGAAAAATGACGTTTGCATATACTGTTGCAGCTAGGTTATAAAATAAACACTTCGTTTATTTAATATAGGTTTCTATAGCAGAGCCAAGATCTAAATATTCAACTTTCCCCAACCTTCTCAAGAGAATCTTATTTCGCTGCCTCTGGTTTCTTGTCATTTCTTTTAATTAAATACACACAGGCTCTGTGTCTGTTATACCGGTTCTAAAATGCAAATCATAGCGCGATTATGATGTCGGGTAAAACGAGATACCGCGTTGAAAAAAGGGAGTAGTACCGTCGTTTAATCGAAGTAAGTGGAAACGAGTGGCAAAAGTTGATGTTTGCTTCGACCAAGACCGAAAATATGTGTACGAAATCAGATCACGAAGTTAGAAGAAAAGAATGCCAAAATATGAATATAACAATTTAATACATTGAAATAAAAATATTACCTCATATTTATTATGTAAAATTGCAGCGTAAAAATGTATTTGTCATCAGAATATCGCGAATGCGTATTACATTGAAGGAAAATGTTCCTTTTACATTAATTATGTAAACGTGTATATACATAGGTTTTCAAATTTACTTAACGATTAATTTACACTCCAAAAGCAGTCTATTTTCAAACAGTTACTCTAGCAATGAATTTATTGTATTTAATAAGAAATAATTAAAATAAGTGAATACTTGTGTTTCTGTTTAGCTTCTTAGCAGTTTATTTCTACTTAATCTATCAATAGGTTTTTTGAATTTATAACATTATTTTCGTATTAATAATATAATTCTTTATACTTATATCACTGTTTAATACAATAAGAAATTAATCTGACCATGACATGTATAAAATAAATATCTTTAACACTAAACCTACCACGGTCAAATGACCGGTTTTATATGTTCCAATTATTCAAATTATAAAAATTCATTTGTGGAAAATAATAGTATAAATTTCCTTGTCTAAGCACCTATTATATTGAAAATTGCGGACAATCTCAATAATTATAGTTTTTTTTTTATTTGTAGTTTATTTTAATGTGATCGCATTAACAGCAAGGTCATTAGCGACCACGTGGTTTACAGGTTACAATTTGTTAAAGTACAAGTAACATGTACATTAATTTGCAACTGTTTAAAGTTAATATTGGAACTTGGATGGAAGAAAATAAAATATGTTTATAATAATTTATATGTGCCGATGGTTTTAAAGAAGAGGAGGACGTTCTTGATGTTATCTGTTGCCATTTTTATAAGACAATACATACCAGATACTATTAATGCTTGGTAGGTTTAGTGTTAAATACTTACGTTTCTGTTTTAGCAATTGAAGTTTAAAAGTCACTTTTCTAGAGAACAACTGATACTACAAACAATATTCGTTCTGATAGACACAAATTTTGCATATAGAAAACGTACGTTAAACAAGTAATATTTAGTTCATCTTGTAATTCAAGCCACATTAAAAATATTTTAATGAAACGAAGAAGAAACTGAGCGATTCTAACCATTCGTAAAAGCGACAAAGATTCAATTATAGTTCGTCAGCTCTGTTTTCGAAGGTTTATGGCACCAATTTAGTTTCCTCTCGCATAGGTCGCCATCTGAATGCCTGTTTGATTTAATAGAGAACATCACCGCAAACCCGAGGGGTGAGAGAACCGCACCGATATAGTTGCGTTTGAAAGGGGTGAACACGAAATCCTTCTGGAACGGACATAAAAAAAGAAATAAAACCATCGTTCGCGATCACATCGGTGCAATAATGAAATACATTTTCTACTGATATAACATCAAAAACGTGATCCATCAATGCATTATACAAGACCAACATCGTTAACAAAATTAGTACAATAATACATTTAAATTCATTTTAAAGCTCGATTCCTTTACTTTTGCAGATCATCGTACAATTGATTTTTTTCTAAGATATTTGCGCATGATATAACAGATTAAAATCCAAGGACACGTTTTTTGTCGTACAACAATTTTAGGAGTGGAGAAATAACATATTGCCGATGGTGTTATCTGATATTTGGTAAAAATGTGATGATTAATCAACGCATTATTCGTCGATAGTAAAAGAAAGAAAAACGCGAAATGACTATAAAATTCTAATGTTACAGATTTGAAGATTGAATCATCCGATTTACAACGACTGCTTACAACTTGATCTACGATTGTTTTTTAATCTTTTATAGGTTGATTGTACCTCATATTATTGCAAAGATGGCCGTACGGCTTTCATTCAAAGTTCTATAAATCGTCTAGCAAAAACCGTAGATCAAGTTTTAAGTATTTGTTGTAAAGGCAAAGCATCAATATTTCAATCTACGGTGGTTTCAAACCTGAGAAAAATTTGTCAATGTTTTTGCAGACGTTACAATTTGTAAAATTGTGGGCCAAAAAAAGCGTGTTCGGATTCTCAGTCACTGTATCATGCAAAAATATCTTAGACAAAAATGACCGATGTGTGCTAAAAATAGAGAATTCAATAATAGTATTACTAATTGTTTTTATCAAATTTGTCACAGTTTCAATTTTAACAATTTTTCAAGATTGAGAAATTTAATGTTGAAATACTTTTGGTATCCACTGTGCAGAATTATGTTTTGTGAATATTTTACCACTCTTTGCAGATTGCACAATGGTCCACAAGGACAGAACACCGCGGTTCAATAATAATAGTCTGTTAATGTTGGAGATTGAATAGGTTGTTGAAGTTGAATGAATTCCGTTTGCACACCGAAAACGCATTTGAAGCGACGCGCATTCACGACAGATTCAAGGAAAAAGGAATTCCCGTAACAATGAAATATTATAAGCTATGGGTAATTAGTTGAGAGCTCCTGTAGTATTTACGGCCATTTAATCCGGATAGAACAATTAGTACATATCGATGGTGCCAGGTTGGTGGTTACAGATGTAGCATGGGGAACTACCTATCACGTATAATCCGGTTTTAATTAAATAACGGAGTTTCTCTTTCCCAACAGTTGCTCCCTGGCTCCCTTCACTCCTGCGTCACTTCCACAATAGAATCTCAGATTCCTGAGGGATATTGATACAATAATGTACTTGTGCTTTTTCTCTTTTGTAACAGAAGAAATATAAGAACTGGCATTAAATCGAATTGCTTTCACAGCGTAAACACTGTTCAAATTACAATTTTATACGAATATTTTCATTTTACGACTTTATTTCACACGCGCGTCAGACGCTCTACAATAAAAAAAAATCAAGATAGTATTTCCCAGGAAAAGCAAACCCACCATCTTCCCCGAACTTCACTTAGACTATACAGAAATCCAATTCACCGACACTAGCAAAGTCCTAGGCTTATACATGGACAAAAGATTAACTAGCCTATAATCGATGGGCTGTTGACACTGCAGTCTTATCAACTTACAAATTTATAATTTATTTTTTCTTGTTTTCTTGTTTTCTTGTTTTCTTGTTTTCTTGTTTTCTTGTTTTCTTGTTTTCTTGTTTTCTTGTTTTCTTGTTTTCTTGTTTTCTTGTTTTCTTGTTTTCTTGTTTTCTTGTTTTCTTGTTTTCTTGTTTTCTTGTTTTCTTGTTTTCTTGTTTTCTTGTTTTCTTGTTTTCTTGTTTTCTTGTTTTCTTGTTTTCTTGTTTTCTTGTTTTCTTGTTTTCTTGTTTTCTTGTTTTCTTGTTTTCTTGTTTTCTTGTTTTCTTGTTTTCTTGTTTTCTTGTTTTCTTGTTTTCTTGTTTTCTTGTTTTCTTGTTTTCTTGTTTTCTTGTTTTCTTGTTTTCTTGTTTTCTTGTTTTCTTGTTTTCTTATCTTCCTATTTATTGTTGAGATATTCAAAGTGCGCGCGTAAGACGTATGAGGAAGTAATCATTTGTTTGGCAACTCGTTGACCGTTACCGCGCGATCGTCGGTTTCTTCTGTGTGCGAACTCTCAAGCGTAAAGACGTGCGCGATCGGCATTCTAATTATTATATTAATAAACCTATAGTCATTGTTGTGCACCGTGGTATTTTCCTTCACTTGGCCTCCGTAGAAAATCCCAACATTTATTATATTCAACTGATCAGAGTTATTTAAGCAGCAAAGACTTTTCTATGTAATCTCCGTTTTGTTTTTGTGATCAATGCAGAATATTTTTATTTTGCATAATGGTTCGCAATCTATACATATTCTGTACATTTGTACGTTTCATTAAATGTCAACTATAATTTAATCTAGTTACACAAAGCTTGCGTATTAATTTTCTAAATGGTTTACAAGATTAACGCTTTACCTACATGAAAGTAATACTTTTAGATAATAATTTTAGAAGAAGTTGTTACGTTATATAAATTCTAAAAATTCGTTGAATTATGAATGAAATTGCTGTCGATTTTAAAGAATTTATTGACAAATTCTCAACTGTTGATCCTTAAAACTACGAAGTTTGAAGAAGTTTGAAAAAGTTTGAAGAAGTTTGAAGTGGTTCGAATGGTACATATAAACGTAACATCGCACGGGACAAATCACGGGCAATGCATCGGTTTTTGGAATCTGTGAAGAGATAAAGCCTAAGCCGATGGCGCGCAGTGAAACATCTCGTTTGATGTTATAGTGGCCAGAAAGGGTTGTCGGTGGTTTTGCACCGCGGCGTCACCATTACAAATTCCCTCAGGCATTTAGCCGCAACTGCTGGCACCTCGATGGGATGGGTCACTGCCCCTAGAAACATCTCTACCATCAAACATTTTTTACCTTCTACGAAGTGTTATTTTATTGGTATGTCTCACATGTTTGCGCACTATTGGATTGGCAACTAAATTATGATTGCGGATTTTGTCGATAGATGTTCTAATACATTCTTTGGTTTTGTCAACATGTTCAAAGCACCTAACCTATATTGTCTTCTTGTTGTTTGGACTTCCACCTTTAATTAGTAAGAAAATTGCATCGATTAATTATTTAATTTCGTGTTTATCCCAATTTAAAAATGGAAGGAGAAAACGCGTATTTCAGACATATTTTATTATTATTTCCAAAAAAATAGAAACGCATCGCAACCATACAAAAAGTTATGTGCCGTATATGGGGATGAAGCCTTGAAAGAAAGGCAGTGTCAAAATTGGTTTGCCAAATCTTTTTTTTCTTTTCTTTTTTATTTTTTCAGATATATGAACGTGGAATTATGACACTGCCTGAAAGATGTCAAAAGGCCATCGACAAAAACGGACAATGTCTAATTTAATAAAATTATATTTTCAAGTAAAAATGTTGAATTTTCCTTTTTATTTAAAATTCGCGATCACTTAGTTGCCAAGCTAGGATGTATACGTATTATCAATTGTATTAGGTTGTCGCATAAGTTTTTGCCGCGGATTGAAAAGTATTTTAATGAAAAACCACAGAAATTTTACGGTGACGGTGTAATATCTTTACCAAAACAGTGGGAAGAGGTTGTAGAGAAGATGGTTATATTTTTTCGTTGACTTTGAAAGTACGTATCAAATATTAATTTAAATAGTAAAACAGTAAACGGCACGAACTTATGGGACGACCTAATATATCAGACATTACGTTAATACTAATGTATAGCTTTATAACCCCCCATGGGGAGTTCCACTTAAGCTTTCAATAAAACAAAAAATATATATCATATTATTCGATATAAAATACACAGTGGCTTAATCGATTGATTAGACAACCCTTAATCCTCCGATAGAAGGATGGTGTTTCCGACATCTTTAAACTTCATTGTATATTGTAATAACGAACGGAAGATGCAATGAGCGCAGCTGTAATGACGTTTTATCAATGAATTATTATAATGACTATTCGTCGGTCTTTGTGTAGAGTAATAAATCGTCGAAATGGTAGTCGGACAAACGCGTTAACTGCTAACACCTTTCGTTTTGTGTCGATGAAAACGCACCTGCTGCAGGAACGATTTCGACTTTAATCAGCCGCTTACTTATCTTAATGAGAACCGAACAAGACACGGTCCGGATATGTAGCTGGTGTAAACACATTTCACGTCGAGAAAGCACAATGTACACATTATTCATATTAATGTAACTGATTGTTACGTGCGCGTCGTAATAAAAACTAATTGACTACAGCTTTCGATGGAGAATAAAATAAGACTTCGAAAACAGTGGAATTATCTCACGTATTCTATACAAAATAATGGGAATGTTAATGTTCCGTTATAAAGTTATATATTCTGTACAAAATATTAACAATGTTAATGTTCCACTATGAAGGAATGTTAATTGAGAATTGTATCTACGCGATAAAAAATTAGATGTGCGACTTCAAGAACAGACTATGTAAGAATAACAATATGTAACGGAAGAAACATAAATAATTCGTTAGACAATTTCTGTGGCTCAACTTGGAAAAGAATGTTAGATTATAATTTTAATACATATATGTACATGTTCACTATTGTACGCTGACTCATAGTAATATTGGGGTAATTTTAAAAAGACGACAACTTGTTTAATATTTGGCCCAACGGATTGGATGTTTTTAACAAGTTAGAACAATTAGTTTACTACATGATGTGAAAATGAGATTTTGAGAAATTTCCAATTGGTCGGAATTCCAGAGAAAATACTGAAAGTTATGATTTAAAAGGTTTCTATATTTATTTATTTTATTTATTAATTTTTCTATTTATATTTATTTTGTACTGCAAACTGAGCAAAGAACTAGAAAAACATTGAAAACTAGAACGTGCAACAAGTATCCCTCGTTTTTTGTATACGATAAGAAATTAAGAAACATCGGGTTAATGAAATATAAATTAGAGTGTATGCAGAATAGATTTCCTGAGCTCTCAAAAATGTTTTAAACTACGAATTGAAGAAAGAACTAGAAAAAATTGAAAACTAGAGCATGCAACAAGTTTCCCTCGTTTTTTTATATACGATAAAAAATTTAGAAACATCGGGTTCCTAAAATATAAATTAGAGTGTACACAAATTAGATTTCCTATGCTCTGAAACATGTTTTAAGCTAAGAACTGAACGAAGAACTAGAAGGAAAATTTTAAAAATTGGAAGGAAGAACAAACGTGAAGTCTTCTTCGTTTTTTTAAATGTACGATAAGAAGTTAAGAACATCGGGTTTTTAAAATATAAATTAGGATGTATACAGATTAGATTTTCTGTGCTCTAAAATATATTAGACAATTTTCATCTTTCTGATTGCCTATGTATTTCAACACGTTCTGTTTTAAATCGATTCCCAGGCTACTGCCATATCATCGACGTTAACCCATGCAGGATATTTGCAAGCTTACCACGCTTAAGTGTTGGTATAAGTTCAGCAGTTAAGGATACAAGGGTTTGAGGGAGGTTTCCAATTCCTTCACACGCTCAAGCTTCCCTAAGTGCAGACTTCCTGAAAGGGTCTCGTCTAAGGACATGCCCCCCTTCATGCATACTGAATTTTCTGTATCTCCTAAATCGCGCTTTATTGACAATTTCTCAGAAAACCAGTTTTCTATGTGTTACAACGAATCATAGAATATTTTTATAACACTGATCTAATTTCAAAGAGTTTCTAACTATTTAAAATATAATTCTAATTTGCTTCCTCTTTGCAACAAAATCTTAAAAATTTGTGTACGATTTTTTTTTAGTCATTTTATCGGGCTCCAAACAAGAGGTGTGCCGCTAACTTTTCTATAAGTTCGAAATTGTTCCTCATTTTTGTTGCATAAAACAGTGCAAAAAAGTCGTACATCCATTTCTAAAGAATGGTTGTAAAGACGAAGATAAATCTTCAAAATCTATGGCCGTTTCATTTACGAGAAAAATTTTTGAAAGTTTTGGCGACGTTTGAGCTTGCAGCATTCTTAAGGAATATTGACTCTGCAGTTTCTCACCTTCTACATCATGTGAAAATATTTTAGAGAATAGAATATATTTCATATACAAAACCAAAATCTGGTACATTTTAGCCCTCTGTCTACCAAGCGGGTAAATTGGACCCGACTGTATGTAGATACTGCGGATATTTAAACTTTTAAAATTCTTGTAATCTTGTCGTTGCATGACTTTGTTACTTTTCTTATTTTTTATTATTTAAAGCTAAAAGTTTTTTTTTATATTTACTACGTTTTGTGGTATAAATTTTCTATCGCATAATGAAAGTTTTTTTTACGGTAGACAGAGGGTTAATGTACCAGAATTTTGTGTGAATGTACATTTTCAAAGACGAAACCAAAATCAGGTGAATTGTTATAGCTAGGGGTGTGCGAGTATCCGAGCCTCGGGTCGAGTCGAACAATGATCGGGTCGGGTCGGGTAGGGATCCCGAAAATTTATAAACTTCGGGTACCCGCGGTTTCAGGTACCCGAAATGGAAGTCGGGTCGGCAGGTTCAGAATGATTTTTGTATTTTTAGTGTAATCGGTTATCAAACTTCGCGAGGAAAAAATTATTTTATAATACATTATGTGAAAGAATGTACGTAAAGGACGTTTCTGTTTCTAATAAACACTGTTCTTACAAGACAAGGACTCTTCGTCCGCACACTGTTCGTATAAGAGCACTATTTCGTAAACAGTGTTTACTACAAATCGAAATATTATTACAACCGATGATTGGACGTCTTAACCCTTAGCACTCGAATTGCGACTCTGAGGCGCCGCTACAAATTGTTACACCATTATTCAGAATATTTTTTACATGATTAAATTTGTTTATATGTAATAAATTACTAAACATTTAAATATTGTATGAGGTACTATATCAGTTTCGTACGCATATTTTGAAAAAAAATTATGTACAATGGAAATATTCTAGGTTAGAATAAATGTTTCATTTTATAGTTGAAATAGCTCCGAGTGCAAAGGGTTAATATGTACCAGTGCGGCCAGATCAGGGGAAGGTGCCTCTGAAAAGTTACCCCCTCTCCGATTACCGGGTTAAGCACGCATGCGCGACGGGAACGCAAAAGGAATTGAGTGGGGAGCGAATGATGACACGTTGCGCGTGCGCAATGGGGACACAAGACGCAACACGGGTGAGGGGACAAATGACAGGACATATCGCAGATTATAGGTTATTGCCGCGTATGGTATTTATTACCTACTAAATGAAATCTGAAATGGCTTCACTGATGCCACCGCTACCGTTATGTGTCGCCTCAGTCGCGCGCGGCACGTCATGTGACCAGTCTACGGTCTTAGTGGGGGTCGTTGGAGTGTGCTCATGGTGGTGGAATGGGATGGTGGAAGGAGCGTCGTAGGGGAGGAAACGACATCCAAATGGATTATGTCTGGCGGCACTGATATGTACAGAGTCATAGAGTTATTTATTGTTGATTTGACCGCAGACTTGCCCCAACTTTAACTTCGAGTACCCGAATATTGCAAACTTCCGGGACCCCGACCCGACCCGACCCGACCCGACCCGACTACCTTTTCGGGTACCCGAAATTTCGAATACCCGCACACCCCTAGTTATAGCGATTAGAAGAAAGTGAAATAGTGTAATGTTTTATTGAAATCGATACTTTATAATTAATTTAGGAATTTGTACACGTTGCAATGGTGTAAATATTCTCAGTTAATTAATCGCTATACAATGAATATATTACTACGCAAACAATTTTTGGAACTATACATATAGCTAATGAGTATTAAACATCAAGAGCACATTTACCTCGTAATGGGAATCTGAAATCAATGATCATCAAACTTTCATTGTGCTAATGACTATCGCACGATAGACAGTAGCTCGATGCCTACGCCAATTACAAAATACATTACAAAATCAAGAACTAAATAGAAAATGATCCAATCTATTAGGGCCGGTATGTACATTAAACCTCATTAAAAAGTTTATTTGAATGCGCTTTTTCACCTCTCTATGTCTCATAAATGCGAACAACCTGTCGCTGTAATTAGACATAATTATAGCACTTCAAGGAAAAAATATACTGAACAGAGTTCGTATTTACTAGGAATTGATTGAGCAATTAGAGATAAGTTGGAAATGTAGATTTGAGAAACCAGTCCAGTAATTAGATTTGCCAATTTCTTCTTTAACGAAGCATAAACACCATTAGGTTAAAAAATACGCGACCCAAGTTACGAGTGAGTAAGAATATAAATAAGTACCGATGAAGAACATGTAACTAAAAATGTGTAATTATTCGAAGATCTTCAATATGATTAACCACATTTCGCTGCACCGTTTATTTATTTCGAAAGTGAAATTTATATTTATATTTATAGTATATTAGAGGAAGATTCCTGAACGAAGCATAAACACCGTTAGGTTGAAAAATACGCGACACAAGTTTCGAGTGAGTAAGAATATAAATAAGTACCGATGAAGAACGTGTAACTAAAAATGTGTAATTCGAAGGTCTTCAATATGATTAAACACATTTCGGTGCAGCGTTTAATTATTACAAAAGTGAAATTTATCTTAAATTTTTGTTTCTTAAAAAACAAAACTGCAAGTATATGAGACGAATTTAAGGATGTTGTTGCATTATTTTCGACTTGTTAAAATTATTGAAAGGAGGGATACATTCTCATCTAGCTTCCATCTCTTATAATTGACATAGAGCATTTCTATTTTGCACACAAATCCGCAGTCTAACAATTACCAAATACATTCTGCACTACTTTTTATAACATTGTCTAAATAATTAGTATACCGCCGATTTTATGCGTTTGTGGCAAAAACGTATGAGACAAAAACAAAACTGCAAGTATATTAGAAGAATTTAAGGATGTTGTTGCATTATTTTCGACTTGTTAAAATTATTGAAAGGAGGGATACATTCTCATCTAGCTTCCATCTCTTATAATTGACATAGAACATTTCTATTTTGTATAAAAATCCGCAGTCTAATAATTAGCAAATACATTCTGCACTTCTTTTTATAACATGATTACGACAGAGATTGGCGTGTAAAACTATTCGTAATCGCAGTGAATTTGCAATCAACGAGAATACAAGTTGCCTAACGCGGTAAACATTCTAAAAATGTTATTCGTATTTTATATAACGCGCATAAAATATAGCTATAGCTATCGGAAAGCGAATTATAGTCGTTATATTGAAAAGCATGTTGAAGCAGTATATTATTATACTTAGCAGTATACTATCATTCAAATAAGGTTGATTATAAATGCAAATTTATATCTATAATAATCTTACGCTATTATGAAAAACCTTACAAGAAATCTGTAATAATTATGGAACATTTCTCTTTTTTTGTATAAAAATTTTTGCGATGTCCAATGATATCCACAAAAATCACATGAAAAACTTCTACATTTTTATTTGCAATGTTTTCATGACACGAATTTTCGTTTAATTAAAAAATTTTTGCCATGTTATGTATAAAATATTTTCAAACATTATTTGCATGTTACGTTATTGGCTCATATTTTAACATTTCCGTGCACTTTGGAATTCTTTTCATGTAATACGCGTGTCATGTTTAAAAAATCAGAGAGTATTCAATTTGATATTAAAATTTTAGATACAATTACGGTTAGTAAAATAAAAACAATTTTTTAAAAAGAGTATTATAACTGTTTCACTATTTATAGAAAACTATAAACACATATTTTCAATCTTTTGTTCAGAATTTTTCAATCATGCAAGTCATATTATCAAACAAGAATTTGATGAATAGCAAGTCATGCAAGAATAAAGCTTCCAATAAAAAGATACGTTGTATGTTGTGTATAAAAATAATTAGTACATCATTATATTCACTGTGGTACTGTACTTACAAAATAAATATACTAATTAGTAGCACAAATGCTACATTTTTATATAAATTTAAAAAGAGTATTTTATTCCGACGAACACAATTAATAAATACATATTAAAAATTTACCGTGTACATATACAGAAGCACCAAATGATAAAGTGCAGTTTGTCTGTTTTATCTAAGGAACACAATTAATAAATTAATATTAAAAATTTACTGTGTAGATATACAGAAGCACCAAATGATAAAATGCAGTTTGTCTGTTTTATCTAAGGAACACAATTAATAGATACATATTAAAAATTTCCTGTGTACATACAGAAGCATCAAATGATAAAGTGCAGTTTGTCTGTTTTATCCAAGGAACACAATTAATAAATACTCCTTAAATAAATTTCCTGTATACCTATATAGAAGCACCAAATGATAAAGTGTAGTTGCAAGTTCAGTTTCCTACTTTTGTTAATATCTTTCCAAATGATTATCATTGCCCCATAAGACCGTTCATCCCAACACACGTTTCTCAACAGCTCGTCTTTTAAATAATAAATGTTTCGCCCATCTGCTATCCCTTGTTTTGTGACGTAATTTCATCCTCCCCCCACCCCTCTACACATTCATCCTCCCTTGTTACACTCTTGTTCATTTTTTACGAATTTAGCTTCAGTCCGTTTCTCTCATACTCCATCGTAAAGATGAATTCCGCTCCTGACATGACGCATAGTCTCGAGTGATGTTCGTGCATAAATTCGAGGAGTGCGGGCCGAGAAACGTATTCCGTGAGAAGAAAAGTCGAGGGACACCTAATTTGCTTTTACAGCCTCGAGCGAGGTACCACGTTGATCAAAACACGTTGTACACGCGGGTAAGCCGATCGAATCAACACTATGCGAATTCCTTGCGACATACACGTGCGGATTTATAAATTTTAAATTTGATTACACTACCCGTGCACTGAATTTTCGGACTCATTTTCACTATGTTCGCACGTTTATGAGAACATTTGACATAATTTGATTTGTGTGATAATTTATTCAGGACAGTACGTCTTTTTTTGTAAATTTAGTGCGAATTCGTGAATTTGCGTAATTAAAGGAAGCGATATCAAGAAAATTATTACTGTACTTTTATTATAGTGACACTGTGTTACCAGTGAAGTATATGAAATAACATATGGTACCGAAATGAAAATGTCTAGATTGTGTCAATAAACTTGAAAATAGGATACTAGTGGTATTTAATAAAAAAAATTATGTCTATAGAATCAAAATTGTAACCACTAAATTAGAAAAATAATTCAAAAATTTGTATTTGCAAGAAATTAAGACATTTAAAGTGATTTGCTATACATCAGGGATGGGCATTGTTGTCTCAATTGAGACAAAACCGTCGCCACCATAGCACCCACTGTCCCCCACCAGCACCCGCCGTTACCATAGAGGCAGTGATGGGAACTCCGTGGGCGCTGGGCAAAAATACTACCACCACTCTAACGTACCGTCTTCCCCTACTTTGCTTCTATCGCGCACGCGCTACACACAAGCGTACTTCTACTCTACACGGACAGAGTAGAGGTACGCTTGTGTGTAGCGCGTGCGCGGTAGAAGCAAAGTAGGGGAACACGGTATGTCAGAGTGGTGGTAGTATTTTCGTCCAGCGCCCACGGAGTTCCCATCACTGTTTATTGCATGCACGAATTATTGTTTCTTGCATTTATCAATCTTATGTAATATCTTTCAATATAATTAAAAGAATAGTTGAATACGAAGAGAGATATACTATTAGAGAATCTACTATTAGAATTATTATGAACATTTTCAGATCTACTATTAGATTGTTGCATAGAATATCTTTTTCGCGTTTGTTGAATCTTCAGGATTAGGTGAAGGTAGCCGCACATGATACGTATTGTCGTTTCTTTATTCGTGCAGTCATAAATAATTCTAAGAAGAAGAATTTGAAAGATGTAAGACGGAAAATAGTTGAACACACTCGCACTACGTTTAACCCCTTGTCCTACACAACAACGAGTGAGACTCGTGGTAAGAAATTTGGTCCAAAAACAATAAGGACGAGCCTGACTCGTTGTACTTCGTTCGGACCAAACGTAAACAACACGAGCATGGTTCGTGGTACTTCGTTCGGACCAAACGTGAACAACGCGAGCCTGGCTCGTGGAACTTCGTTGGTCCCAAACGTAAACAACACGAGCCTGGCTCGTGGAACTTCGTTGAGCTCGAACGTAAACAACGTCAGCCTGGCTCGTTGTACTTCGTTCGGACCAAACGTGAACAACACGAACCTGGCTCGTTGTACTTCGTTCGGACCAAACGTAAACAACACGAGCCTGGCTCGTGGTACTTCGTTCGGACCAAACGTGAACAACGCGAGCCTTGTTCGTGGTACTTCATTAGTGACAAACGTAAACAACACTAACACGAAGATTACTAATTCTCTACGAGTTTTCTCAAAACATTATTAATTTAAATTAAATATTAATTTACAAATTGTTACTGATACATTATCCACTTTCAAATTATAAATCATTTTTGGTCACCGATGAATTGATCATAATTTCTTCCCAGACATCTTAAAAGTATTAGTTGTGCCCAAACGTGTTTATTATTTCACAATTCCTTTCGTTACGCTGAAATATACATGTCATAAGACGCATACATTTTGCGCAAGTTCGAGCACACGGCTAAACAGCTAAATGGCTCGACGCGTGATCGACCTTTTTGTTTATTATGGCCTGAGCAATCGGGAGTTAGAGGGTACGACAAGGGGTTAAATATGAGTGGGCTTGTTATCGCTAAAGAATTGAAATCTGTTTGAGAAAGTGATATCGGTAGATTTTCAGCATTTCATTCATGAACGAGAAATCAAACTTATTTGAGACTGACCCTGGCTGTTGTTCTTTGCTCATTCGGTTGCAGCATATCAGCGAGCTGGTCCACCGATTCGCGACCCCTTGGATTTTTCGCGCACGCTTAATATCACAGAGTTCTTGTGGATCGCGATGGTGGAACCAAAGGAAGGGAGCGACAAAGAGAAGAACGTACGTAGTTTTCGGAAAAAGCAGGCGGATGGTAATCTTTCCTTTGCCCGATGTGCAGGATCACGCGTCACCGCGTCCGCATCCCTCTAACTGTTCGTCCTTTCATATAGACATTCCTTTCTCTTGCTCGATCTTCTTTGCTCGCGGTTCTGCCTCTAGTATTTTACTTCGAACAAATCGCGCTAACCTTACCGCTGAGAGGCCAGCAAAAGTTTACGCGAGTTCACGAACAGACAAGAAACTGAAATTTAGCAAATTTTTTTTTGTTTGACAATGCTACAGTAACTCCCGGCGACCGAAAAATTGGTTAACGCGTTAAGCGCGAAGCAATTTTGTCTCGCTTTCAATTTCACTTTTTATTTAAGATCAAATACAAAAATACTAATCCGTATAAAGAAAAGATTTGCGCACCCCGTTTCTGTTTGATCTGTTTCAATTAAATCTATTAAGACAGTATGTAATTTCTCAATATGAAATTATGTATATAAGTAGACTGCGGATCTTTATGAATTTACGGCTTCTGGAAATTTTCAAAAAATGCTGGAATGTAACATTTGATAGAATTTCGCACGACCTTTATTTATTTCAGATCTACAAAGACTACTTGAGGTGAAAATAATATTTTACTTGATTTCACTTACTTAAAATCTGTCTTCAAAAATTTTCAAAAAATGTTGGAATGTAAAATCGACAGAATTTCGTACGATTTTTATTTATTTCAGATCTACAAAGACTACTTCCGGTGAAAATAATATCTTATTTGATTTCACTTTCTTAAAATTCGTCTTCAAAAATATCCAAAAAATGTTGTAATGTAAAATTCGATAGAATTTCGTATGATTTTTATTTATTTCAGGTCTACAAAGATTACTTCCGGTTAATATTAGCCTATAATAATTTCAAATAGCATAAACTTCCGCAGTCTATACGTAAGGTAATGACACCAATAGTTAAACAGTAAAGAAAAATTTTTTGTCTGAACAATTGTTAATGATTGCTCCTTTATTAAATAGAGAGACTCTATACGCGAAAATTCGGTCTCAGCTTCCTAGATTATGTAACAAAGCTAACTTTTCCCGAAATATTTGAATTTTATAGACATTTTTGAAAATTCAATAATTGCGTCAGAAATTGACCATCCTTAAAAACGAGTAACAGAATGAAATTTTATAGAATGATATATTTAGAATAAATAAATAGAATACAATTTTAAAGAACAATTTAGAAAAAATATGTAGTATACAATTTTATAGAATAATATATTGAATAAAAATATTAAAATGTAGGAAAAGTCATAAGTCTCGTATAAAAATAGTATAAGAATGGTACATACTTTTTGGGGAGCTCTAGGAAATTATACTGCAGCGAACCTTATTACCGATATCGAAGTAATTTTGAAAATTCCCGCACGAGCAACTTCTTTTCCTGTTTCTCGTTACTAGAGGATTTACGCAAATTCTTCGGCGATAAATTCATTTCAACGATCCGCAATCTTGTAGGCGAATCACCTCAGGCGAACGAGGGGCGATAGCGTTCGACTCAGTATCCCATTCCTCTTTAAAGTAGATATACATATACTTATGGATGTGAGCATGTGTGTCGTGTGACTATGCACATGAATTTGTAAGATTTTATCAAACCTACAACACGGAAATTGTGCAATATGATTTATTCCTTTCACTTGTAGTTATGTAGTTCAGTGGATACAGTTTCGATTGTTAGTTGATTAATCTATCAATTGCAATTGCACGATATACATGTATCCATAGCAGTGTGCAATATTGTGTATATATGTATATAAAGGGTTTAATATTTACTTATTCATTTATTAATAATTTGAGCGTTTCTTTCAAAAAAACATATATATGTATGTAGATTAAATAAAATTTGATGTGACCAGAAGTACCATTTATTTTCTATTATTTTCATCGTCAAGAAATATTTTAAATACTATTTAACATGTTTTGGATTATCAAAATAAAAATATTACATTTACAGAAATTGTACTGTTTGTTTCAAACAGTACTTTATTTAAATAATAGAATAACGTTTATTTAAAATAGTATTTGAAATATTTTCGCTATCAAATTTGATTCAGATCTGCTGGAAATCAACGTATTAACACTTCGACTATCAAAACAGCAGCGTCAAAAACGCCATAATATTAAAGTCATTCATTTAATGAAATAAAAATTGAGAATTTGAAATCCGTGATACCGAGTAGTTCTTCAATCATTTCATGTACTGTTCAGATATTAACCATCGGTGTAATAAATATAATAACGTTAATAAAATTTATATTTCAATCTGGACGAATAATTCTGTGACCTATACATATATGCGTGAAGCGGTAGTCAACGTGTTAAAAATAGTAGTAGACGACAATGCAATGTGAAGTAAGTTGTACTCAAATTCCGACAAATAAATGTTTAATTCTCGTTGTATCCTCAGAGCATGATTGCATGACCACTCCGATGGCGGCATTAACTTTCAGAATATTCTTCGGGCGCGTTCACGTGTACAAAGAGCAGCGTAAATCGGAGTACTTTCCGTGGGAATTTGAGGTCAAGAGAGTTGAATAAAGAGAGAGAGGGAGAGAGGGAGAGAGAGAGAGAGAGAATAAAGTTCGGCGAAGTGGCTCCAGGTCCTGTTGTGTAAATGAGGGATCGTAAAGAAAGCTACACAGTATCAGCTACACCTCGGACACCTACCGAAACGTGGTCGGTGCTTGGACCCCCTGCCGCACGGCATCTCTTAAATCACGGCTGTTTGTAATTAAGTGAATGAATGGCCTGTATCAGAGTTAATATTTGCGACATGACGTATGACGCTGCCACGGAGACAAATCCCTTATATATCATCGCTACGCTTTATATAAGTAGCCCTCTTTGCGGTTTAACGGCTTCTGCTTCACAGCGAATGTCGATCCTCTAAGAGCATATGTCTCTTTCCTCATCTGCACATATCGAACCCACCTTCGATTGTCTCCTTAGTAGAGTAAAGTACCATAATAGAAGACCTCTCCTAATATGAGACCCCTGCTCGTCTCCGTTACAGAACTCTTTTTTTTAATTTAACCCTCTGCACTCGAGTGGTGACTCTGAGTCAACATTAAAAATTGCTCTACACTATCCGAAATTTTTTTTACACTGTCAAATTTGTTTGTATGTAATAAATTATGAAATATTTAATTATTCTACAAGTAAATTGCGTCAGTTTTCTATGCATGCATTTAAAAGAATCAAATAGAATTGAAATATTGTAGGCCCGAAGAAATGTTTGGTTTTGGAGCTGAAATAGTTCCGGGTGCAAAGGGTTAAGCATACCCAAACCTCCAAGTAAAATATATACAGCTGAACATAATTTACATTTTTCATAAATACAGTTTAGATAATAATATTACTGTTTGACATAAGTGTTCTTTTTTTATGTTGATTTTCTTAAATATTATGCATTTAGATTCAATATCATAGGAAGTAGTTTATTCTATTTTGCAGTTTCCAAATCAAGTTATACAAAGTTTAAATTATCTTCACGGTATTATATTTTGTATTTTTATTTGAGGAGAATTAGATTGCAGAGCGTTAATTAATCATTAGACTGCGGGTTTTGCGCATTTATGACAAAAATGAGTAGATGTAATTGAAAACAGTGGACAGATTAAAGGAATTTGAGAATATCAGTGTTTTCGTATCAGGTTATTAAAACCAATAAAGCAAGAAATAAACATCTATTTGGCTCCTACTTCTTGCAAGCAATACAAACAATTTTTATTTTGCATAAAGATCCGCAGTCTATCGATCATGCTAGAAATCTAGATTAGTTCACAGAATGTACGGTAGTCTGATAGTCAGGCAAATGAGAACAAGTCTAGCGTAGGACAAGTTGTAAGACGTGTGTGACATTTGTTTGTCCTCATTAGCATGCATTATGCCGACTGATAGACGTTCGAGCACTTTCACCGCTAACTATAATATTAGTTAATCAGTCAGTTAAGTCGCAGCGCCTGAGCTTTAGACAACTAGTCAGAAGCAATTAGGATTCTATTAGTCAGCATAGCCAGTTGACATTCGAAGCACTTAGGCCCCTATTAACCCCTCGACTGTTTAGTCCGAGCAGTGGAACGAAGAACTGTTCTCGTTGACACATCAACACCTTCACATTGTCAAATCAACACGTTGACTTCCAACGGGTGTTGTCACATACATGAGTGACGGAATTATTTCTACTTTAAAAATAATTCTTTTCACTAATGTATCAAACTTCGTACAAACCTCGTATCAAACTTCGTTCTAACTTCACATTGTCAAATTAACACGTTGACTTCCGACGTGTGTTGTCACATACATGAGTGACGGAATTATTTCTACTTTAAAAATAATTCTTTTCACTCATGTATCAAACTTGGTTCAAACCTCGTATCAAACTTCGTTCAAACTTCACATTGTCAAATTAACACGTTGACTTCCGACGTGTGATGTCACATACATGAGTGACGGAATTATTTCTACTTTAAAAATAATTCTTTTCACTAATGTATCAAACTTCGTTCAAATCTCGTATCAAACTTCATATTGTCAAATTAACACGTTGACTTCCAACGTGTGTTGTCACATACATGAGTGACGGAATTATTTCTACTTTAAAAATAGTTCTTTTCACTGATGTATCAAACTTGGTTCAAACCTCGTATCAAACTTCGTTCAAACTTCACATTGTCAAATTAACACGTTGACTTCCGACGTGTGATGTCACATACATGAGCGACGGAATTATTTCTATTTTAAAAATAATTCTTTTCACTAATGTATCAAACTTCGTTCAAACCTCGTATCAAACTTCGTTTAAACTTCATATTGTCAAATTAACACGTTGACTTCCAACGTGTGTTGTCACATACATGAGTGAAAAAATTATTTCTAATTTAAAAATAATTCTTTTCAGTAATGCATCAAACTTCGTTCCAACCTCGTATCAAATTCGGTTGGTGTTTGCAATATGTAAGGAGGCTGGAAGAGTACTCAATATTATACATTTTAACTTTTCAATTTGTATTTCATTCAATAAATTACTTTAATGTTATAGAATTTTTTAAGAAAATGTATTTCACACACTGTCGTCCCCAAAATGTGTATAAATCGAAAACGGAGAGCGAGAAGCTTGACGAAACTAATGACAACGAGAATAATAAGAGAGGATGAGAACTAAAAAGACGAAATAAGAATGATAAAGGAGAAGAAAGCAGAGAGCAGAAGGGCAAAAGAAAAGTAGGTTAAATACGCGAAAGATAATGACGACCAACATTGCGAAAAGAACAGTGGAACAAAATCACATGCGACATGTTTGCACATTGACTGTGCCATGGTATTAACAATTTGCTCAACATAAATGACCGTCAAAATCATGTATGCGCAATTTTTGGTATAGTTAAATTTTTCTTCGCACCCTTAATTTTTTAAATGAATTCGAAAACGTCTGAGAAAATTGCTACTTTCAAATACGTTAAAATCTCGCTCTCTGTAAAAATCGTTTAAAGTTATGTAAATGTGTATAATATTATAAAATGTATACCGTGGTACATATTCGGGAGAATCTACGGAATCGTTCTATGTAAAAATCAGTCTCGTAACTTTTGCAATTAATTTTTAAGTATGTTGGTAATTTTCCGAGGAAGTTTGCTGTGTTAGAGATGTCTCTCGCTCTCTTTAGACATTATTTAAACATGCTTGAACGTTTATAATGTTCTACAAAAATATATAATTATGTTTATGAAAGTACACAGAATCGTCCTACGTCAAAATTAGTCGTACAACTTTCACAATTATTTTTATAAATAAATTGAAAATTGTCCGAGCAAAGTAGCTGGGTTAGAGATGTTACGCTCTCTTTAAACATCGATTAAACATCGATTAAAAATGCTTGAATGTTTATAATGTTATTCTACGTAAAAATCATTCATAAATTTTCTACGATTAATTCAGAAAAAATTCCCAAAGTTGAAAATGTAACCATTTCTCCAAAATTAAATTTCTCAAACTGAACCGAGGATGATGAAGAAAACCGACTTTTGAATTTATGTTCATCGCATCAGAATAAGAATTGTCTACTGTTTTGAATCGTTATAATTGGTAGAACAGTGTAATTGATATTAAGACAATCTGTTTGACAAACTTATGAAAACAGCGTGACACCGAGCGTGTTAATATTGCAGGATAGAATCGCGGTCGAGTCCGCGAAAGACAGCCGCAAACTGATCGCTTAATCTCTCCATCCTCGTAAATGCTTCTGCAGAGGTCGCTAACTAAGATATTGCCGCGTTTCGGACGTGTTTATGAATATTGGTAAGTTGGTGAACGAGTTGTTTCGGGCTATGATGTTCCGCCTGCGGTTGCTACACAACATCCGAACTGTTCCGTGTACAAAGTCGGGCTGGCGGCGGCGGCTGTAACATAAGTCGTTCGGGAACGTGTTTCAATATTTATTACTCGGCATATAGTTTTTCCGAGTGCACCGTGCTGCGACTCTGATTTAAAATGCGGCCATTCGGCGGCTATCCAGAATTTTTTAAGGCTCCTAATTGGCCCACACGTTGGTCAAACAACAGAAAAATAAAATCTACGCATTGCTCAAATAATCGTACGTCTTCTTCTTCAAAAATAAAAATATTTGACTATACCCAAAATTAATAAACTCGTTGGTTCCATTAGACACACTTTGATATAATTACAATTCTTGTGAAATATTTTTCGGAGAACTATCCCCAAAATTAATAAACTCGTTGGTTCTATTATATACACTTTGATATAATTACAATTCTTGTGATATATTTTTCGGAGAACTATCCCCAAAATTAATAAACTCGTTGGTTCTATTATATACACTTTGATATAAATACAATTCGTGTAAAATACTTTTTGGAGAACTATGCCCAAAATTAATAAACTCGTTGGTTCTATTATTTATATACACTTTGATATAAATACAATTCTTGTGAAATATTTTTTGGAGAATTACCTTCCATAAAAATATTATCTAAATGTTACGAAAGTGTCCATGTTAGTCGACAAAATGAGAAAAGTGCTTTCTTTCTAGAACGTATTTGTACTATCAAATTTAATGTTTGTCTATTTGTTCTATCAATAGATTTTCAGTTTTACAGAAATATATACCTGTATAAGATTGTTACATGTATTACAATATCTATACCATTATCAATAGTAGATTGCAGACTTTATGTATTTATGGTAAACATGAGTAGGTGCAATATAAAGCAGGAGGTAGATGAAAAGAATTTAAGAGCTTCGATGTATTAATCCCAGTTTATCAAAATTATTAAGAGAAAGATCAAGACATTGCAGACAATTTTTATTGCTCATGAAGATCCGCGGGTATAATCACCAGATATGAATTTGTATAAAACGGAAAATCTGTTGGCAGAACAACTATACCGACATTAAATACAAAAGAACAAATTCTTTCTCGAAGAAAGCATTATTTTCTATTCGCAATGAAACTGACGTAATAATTGTTGATTTTAACACAATTTTTGTAGAAGATACTTCTTAAAAGAATATTTGACACATACTTCATTTTTTATACTGAAGTGATATATTGAGGAGGGTGGGGGTGGGGTGGGGGGTGGGAACAACCCTCAAAGCTGAGTGTGTGAAACATATAATTGCTGGACTGTCTTTGAAACTAGCAACATTAAAAGAACGTTGTGAATAGTAAAATGATGTGTTTTCCAATAAAGAACGCATCTGTATAATTGTTATTCCCCACAACGGAAGCAAACAATTTTTTTTTTAATTGAATTTTTTAGGTCGCATGCCCCTTCTCAGGTTATTAGTGACCGCAGTATATTTGTTTTAACCAGTTAATTGTGGCGATCTTTTTGCAAAGCGCGCACCAGTGTGTGTCGCGATAATCAAGCGATGACGGATATAGTCGTCAAACACAGAGTATTTTTTTTATTTGCTTGTTTCATTTCGTCTTGACCTCTAAACATTTTAAACATTAAAATTTACGACTATAATTTAGTTTTCGCCAAAATTACAATTTAAATATCAAATTGTAACAAAATTTTACGCATGACGGATATAGTCGTCATGACACAAAATTCTGCCACATCTCCATGACGAATATAGTCGTCAAACACACTTAACTGGTTAACAGACAATTTTTATTTCGCATGAAGCTCCGCGATCTATAAGAAATGAACTCCAACAGCTTATCTAAAGCTAAGTGACTCCGCGGATGATGGTTGGTCAATTAATTAACAATCGATACAAGGATCGCGCGTTCAGCGACTTTATAACCGGTTTTCATGTAATTGGGAAAGCATCGGCAAGACGTGTAACACAACCCCTTCCAATTTCGTTTCTTTTCGTTCACGCTTTCGTCCGCCTCTTTACCTTTTAACCACTGTCTTTATCCGCAACGGTTTTTTCTTCGTGTGCTAACGGTCGATTTTGTCTTATATCCATGGATCGCTGCTGGGCGTAGTTCGCACGTGGTAGCGACGATCGACCGGCTATCAATTTCAATTCGGTGTTCTCGTCGACCGCTTTGTAATCTTCTTCTCGCCGATGTAATCACTTCTGACCGAGGAGGGAACCATCCTGGAACCGTCTCTCTCTCTCTCTCTCTCTCTCTCTCTCTCTCTCTCTCTCTCTCTCTTCACCCCGCCCCTTCGCGGCCGCAATGCCAGACGATGCGCCCTGTTGCATCCAGGGTCTGTTACTCTTAAGTCGATCGTTCGTCAAAGCTAGTTGCATGCGCAGCGCATCCTCCTCGAAATTGCACATAAGTATTCTCCCAGGTTACCTCGCGGAACACCGACCCAATATACCCATCATCGTTTTCACGATGAAGAGATCGTATTAACTACTGAATAATGATCGGCCCCGATACGTTTGCCTCAGTAGTTCTCCATTTTATTTTTGCCAGATTTTAACCCCGTCGTTTACAATATCGCTCGAGAGACGTGATGAAGATTCTGAACAGAGTCTAATACAGATGTATGCTATTAATTTCTTTTAAACCGAAATATAATTCTATTTTGTTGTTGTTAATGTACAGCCATTGGAAAACATATAGACATGCAGTAGATATACATTTTCTCCTTTTTCTAAGAAATTATGAACTACAAAGAAATTCTAATCACTAAAACCATAAAATAAATCGTAAGGCAAATTTTAAGCGAGGTCATCTTTTATCCAACCCTTTCACGCTATTCACAGACAATTTAATCGAGTTAGAATATTTTTATTCTAGGACGACCCGTCCAGTTAATCGAACACTTGGGTGGTAAATATTTTTCGGCTTTCGATTTTTTTTTTCTGGTTTTACCCCCATAACTTGTGAGACTCGGTGAGAACATGATGTGCGCACAATTTGGAAGCAATCGGACAACGGGAAACCGTGTCGCGTTTGCGTTTTGAAAAATTATTTTAAAATAGTTTAAAATTAGTTAAGAAATGTTTCTACAATGGTGTAATAACAATCACATGGTTATCAAACGAAAGACATATAATGAACAAAAAAAAAATTGATTTGGACGGGATTCGAAACTGGTCCAAAAAGTACCCAGCGGTTCCGCAGGAGACCATAGCCGCTGCACCAACCGGCGCCGTTGAAATTAAGTACGAAATATTGGAATACATCGTGCCCAGTATAATTTTCGTTTTTTATATTACGCAAGTTTTCAAGTCGAAATAATTTTTTTCTGAACGTAGGAATGTTTAATATTACATAATATACTCTTAAAACTTAGAAAAGATAGGTATAACTTAGTTTTTCACGGGAAAAACACCGAAAAAATTGGTCTTTAATTTTTTCAACTATGACGTCCCTATCTCAGAAATTAGAAAAAAAATTGAGAATATTACTCATGTTGATATCTTATTGCTAAATTAAATCTGTAGGTGTGCTCTTTCATCTTCTATATGAAATCTGCATTTTTTCGTATTTTTTATTTTTTTCATGTCTTAAAACCAGAATTTGCAACGGAAAAATCTGAAAACGATATTTAACCTCTTTTAGGCACGGCTGAATTTTGCACGGGGCTGTTTCTCTGTACGGCGGAGTTCAACGAGAATTACGTGTAAACGATACAATCTACAATGTGTGACGGACATGATACACACACTTTAACTTTAAGAATTTACTTCAATAATTAATAGTACAATTGGGTATCAATTCTGTCTGTATATTGTTAACACCGTTATAAATCGATGTGAAGACAAAAAAGTGTGAAACAAAACAGAAGATGATCATTTAGTTCAAACAGTGAGCGAGTGAGCTACTAGAGTGAGCCACTATAGTGGCGCGTCGTTCAGAAAGATGACGTCTGTGAAAACCACTATAGTGACGCGTCGTTCAGAAAGATGACATCTGTGAAAACCACTATAGTGGCGCGTCGTGCCTAAGAGGTTAATATGTGGCTTGGTATTCGAAATGTATCAGATTTTTTTCAGAATTTTTCATTGTTATTAAATGGGGAAAATGCACCCTGTACACGAGTTCTAACTTGAATAGTGGGGGTTTTAGGAATTGCAAGGGCTAGAATGATAAGGTCAGAGTTTTGAAGGTGACATGGCCAGGCAAAGGTTTGAATATAATGCGGCAAGGACAGAGGTCAAGGATGAGGTCATAATATTTTTGGTGGAAAACAGGAAGCCGGATATCGATGTAGAATGAAATGACATTGATATACAACATTAGATTTGTATGATTTTATAATAGTGTCCTACGGTATTGTCGCGCAATTAGATCATAGGACAGGTTTTACCGCAACCGTTCAAAGTCGAGTGACCTTCGAACTTCTGTAAACTCCGTTATCCTATTCTAGAATGGGATTGAAGCGTAAGAGTGGCAGCGTGCAAAAGGTAAAAAAGGAATTACAGAAAGGGTAGGACGCGACGCGAGGAATCCTGGGATTTACTGGCCCGAAACCAGTCGTTCATTTGCCAATGTAAATCCACAGAAGCTCCTCCATATCTTTTTCTCTCCGGTATCGTGGTTGACCCGCTGTTCTTTGCCGCAAGGTGGCCACTTTGCCGGATAAAGAAGATAAAGATAAAGACTGAATCGAGAGAGGACGTACGAGCTTGTCCGCTAAGAGAACATTCTTTATGAAGTAGATTTTTACGTTATTATAGTATCGGGCAACACGCACCCGGTCTCTCGCTCTTTCCTTCACGCCTTCTTTTTCCTCTTCTTCAGCCTCTTCTTCTGCTTCTCCTCCTTCCTACCTCCTGCCTTTACGATTTAAACGGCCATTGTATTTTACACGTTATACTTCCAACGCTTCTCTCCCGATTTACGTTTCTCCGCGGACATGCTGCTTTATTGTACGCTATTTGCATCCTTGTGAAATTTACACGCGAAAATACGGGCCGTCTGTCTTTTCTTGCCAAAATAACCGGCGGATATTCGACTTTTTGCGTTATGACGCCACCACAGAACTTCCTACGTGATTCCTGTTACATATATTTGGCAAACGGCGAGTTAGACAGTCCCGTATTTTTGTCAGGGCCAAAAATATCTTAATAATTCAGAAATTATTATTTTTATTTCGCAGGTTTTTGAAATCGCATCAAATCCTTAGTTTTTAGCGACGGTGTACTTTTGTTATGCTGTTCTTGTCACAAGTTTTGTTTCCATTAAGAATTTGATGAGGATTTTCAATTTGTCTTCATTGAAGATGTTCTTTTTGATTTGCGATTATCGAAATCTGTAGAAGCTGTTTAAAATTGTGGAAACACAAGTTTTAAGAAAATATTCACTGAAAATTAAATTCTACATGATTTTTTCTTTAAATTCTTTTAGAAATTTGTGTAAACTTGCACAATCTTCAGTAATACAATAATTGTAGTACGTAGTGCAGTTATGATAAAAATGTGTCGGTGAAATATGAAACAGTAGAAGCTTACCAAAAATTTAAGAATATTGTTCTAATATGTTTAATATATTAAAACTATTAAGAGAGGAATTTTTATTTAACTAAATTCTCTTGCAACTGAGGCAGAACATTTGTATTTTGCATAAAGATGAAAATAAAGGTGCAAAGATGTTTTATTTTGCCATTTATATCACTAATAATTAATCACCAATGATTTAAAACAAGCTTAGCAAGCATTTAAGAATATTGTTACAATATGTTTAATATATTAAAACTATTAAGAGAGGAATTTTTATTTATCTAAAGTCTCTTGCAACTGAGGCAGAACATTTTTATTTCGCATAAAAATGCAAATAAAGATGCAAAGATGTTTTATTTTGCCATTTATATCACTAATAATTAATCAACAACGATTTAAAACATTATTTTAAATGATTCACGAGACTGTGTTCTAGCATTTTACGTATCTATCGGATAAAGTTAATTTTTATATAGTTCGTGTATTTGTTGCCATAACTATTGGATTTGTTAGAACAATAATTGTTGATGCTCAAAATTAAGTGACAGTATAAAAGTAACAGTACAAAAGAAACTTGAAAGATCTGAAACTAGGTCGAGAACGAATGCAACTCGAAGGATAATGTTCGCGGTATCGAAAATTTAGGGTGTATTCATAAGATAAGTCGATACCCTATCAGTATAAAAAAGTGCACGTTCCAAGAAGATAAGAATATTCTCGTGAATTTAACCCGTTAGCGAGATAACGACTCGCTCAAGTATTATCAGCATCGCAGAACAAAGGCTGAGGGTACAGGTAAGGATTCAAATCTGGATTTTATGTAGCGGTTCACGTATGAAACGACGTGGAATAAAATATTAGTGTCGAATCAAACATTCAGCTAATATAAATAATATAAAAATTGCATTATTAAATTTCACCATTATACTTTGTTACCACACGGGCTTCTTTAAACCAATGAAAATTAAATTTCATGGAAGGATTTTAACTGTCTTTTTACTGTAATGTCAATTTTTACATTTTGCGTTCTGGTTCATTGAAATAGTACATGAATAATCGATTATTTTGCAAGTAGACTGTGAATTTAGTGTGTTTATCACAAAAATGAGCAAAGTACAATTTAAAAGAGCAGAAATATTACGTGAATTTAGGAAAACCGATGTATTATTTTCAACTAAAAATTTATACGAGAAAAATTAATTGTTATTTAGCTCTTACTTTTTGCAATTGTTTTGCACAGAGATCCACAGTCTTCTAAATGATTTTCACAGGAGAGAAAATCATATTTTCAATCTTGATTTAAGTTGAATTCTGGAAAATATTGTTATGAAACACAAACTTGTAGAATTTATGTAGAATAATTTCTTGAATCTATTTAAGAAGCATATTATACATATACATACACATATATCAGAATTTCTTACAACTTCGCGATTTTTTGATCAGCTACATATATTGTTTATGAAAGATATTTTCTGATATGTGAAAGTATACAGTTGATCTGTTAAGTTATTTCATTAATAAATATGTTGAAACGAATAAAAATCATACTAAAGTTTCATTGAACATTTTGATACGATTTCTTCGGAAAACAGTTCATCATTTATACAGGATGTCTCCGCCGATGTTGACATCTTGATTTCTTCGCTACTAAAAAATGTTTGAGATAAAAATTAAATGGTGCTGAGTGGGCCGTAATTTGGTGTTATTAGTTTATTCATAGATGATCGCGTTGAGGTCATATGAAGGTCAATTCCGTTTTTAAAATGGAATTATATACTTATTAATACATCAATTGGTGCAGTTGGACATTCTTTATAAAAAAAAGTATGAACCCATTTATGTTAAAAAATTAGTCGTTTAGGTGGTATTTGAACTTAAAAAATACCGTGATACAAATGGTCGTCGTGTTGAACCTTTTCTGTAGGTTCCTCTTTTCGAGGAATGAAAGCGAACGTCTTAGTGCGACAGTAATGGTGTTTTGGAATTATTTAAGTATCTCCTAAACGACTAATTTTTCAACAAAAATAGGTTAATACTTTTTTATAAGGAATGTCCAACTGCATCGATGATGCATTAAAAAGTATATAATTCCATTTTAAAAAACGATGTTGACCTTCAGATGACCTTAACAAGTTCATCCACGAATAAACTAATAACACCAAATTATGCCCCACACAGCACCATTTAATTCTTTTCTGAAACATTTTTCGGGAAGGACTAACAACAGCGAAGCAATCAAGATGTCAAAATCGGGTGACACACCCTGTATTATACTTCCACCCATGGAACTAATCGCCAATTTTTCCAAGGAATACATTGTTCACACAGTCTCTCTTTAAAACAATTTCTTCGAGGACACATCGGCAATACAAAAACAAAAGTGCACGTGTAAATTCACAACCACAGTAACATGTTCCTACCAATAGACACTAACAAAATCTGAAACATGTAAAAAAGCTTGACCTACCCCAACCAACTCTCCAAGAGAACCCAGTGTACAAAAAAAGCTAATTCATAATCAAACGAAAGAGTTCGCGACGTAGAGTGCGCACTCGACAACAAATTCACGTTCCAAACTAAAAAGCGCAAGGCAAAAACAAGAGGCTTGTCATCATGGACTAGCACAGTGCAATAAAATTCGTTGCATCATTTTTGCGTGGATATTGGCCGGTGCGTGTTGTGTCCGAGGTAGCTGGAAACGAGCATTGGATTTTCCAAGAATTATACATTTCCCACAAGGACAAAACTTGTGAACACAAACAGGACACGTTAGCGTGCCGTGGGCGTAGCGTAAACGTCACGAACGACGGTCAGTTCTTTGATATCGCTGAAGCGTGAGGACGTTTTGGCAGACAGACGGATGGACGGACTGACGAGGGGTCTGGTTATGATTGTGATATTACAGTTGGTACGTAGCCTCTCGGAATGTGTCTGCCTTTCTCTCTCTCTTTCTCTTCCCACCCCTTTTCTCTACCACCCTGCCCCCCCCTCTCTCTGTCTCTATCGTTCACCCCGTACCCAGTTTCTGCCTACGTGCGTTCTACGCGGATGCATGCCTGCCCATCAAGCCGCGCAACGTAGGGCTAATCAAACGGGCCAACCCACTGTGCGAATATTAATTAAACTCTCCGTTACGCCTGAATAGCATATACAGAGAGAGCGCGCGAGAAGAGGAAAGAGGGCAAAGGTATGCACAGGAGGATATCCGTTTGCCGTGTTACGTTCCGGCACCTACGGACGTACCACCTGTCGGCAAACCTTTCATCCCAAGTGCCGCACAGGCGAAAGGTGTTGGAATACTCGCGGAGACTTTTATTAATATATTTCGCGCACCCGAAACAATTGTCCGACTTCTTAACCCCCTTGCACTATAATAGCGAGTCAGTCTCGTGACGAAGATTTCGAACAGAATTCTCTAAATATGTGTAAGTTATTAATTTCCTTTAAGCCGAAATAGAAAGAATACAGAAGATAATGTGGCGGTCAGGTACTTACTGTGGCCGGGTGTCGTATTGGCATGGGTCACGTGTGACCCAAGTAGATGAAGCGACAATCGAGAATAAGCTACACGCGAGTACGAATTGCCGAGAGCAGTCAGTCGCGAACTAGTAGTCGAAACAAAGGTCTGTGCGACAAAGTCGAGTATTAACCCTTTGCACTAGAAGAGCTTTTTTGAGTTCAAATCCAAACATTTCTTCCGACCTAGAATATTTTCATTCTATATGATTTCTATCATTTTATGGTTTGAAACTGATACGATATTTCGTACAATACTTAAATATTCACTAATTTATTGAATGCAAATAAATTTAACAATGCAGGTAATATTTTGAATAATTATATAGCAAATTTTCGTGGCGCCTCAGAGTCGCCACTCGAGTGCTAAGGGTTAATATTGCGTTATATGTGTATAATCGTCTAAAGTGTAAGTTGTGCGTGTATCGTTAAATATATCACTGTACCATCAATCATTTCGTAAAATTCACTAAAAACCCAATACTTACGAACAACCCTTTAAAAACGAATAACTTTTTTAAAATTGGTCTAAATAAGTTGAATTGCTTTGAGATGTTAGAAGGATTAATTTACTAGATAATGTGTGAGAAGAACTTATTAGAGTTAATGCGTTAAAGCGGGCAGAGTGCGTTTATTCAACAATATAATACTACATGAATAATAAGACGATACGATTCATGAACAACGTTCTGTAGTGGTCGAGTATTCTCGCACAGTGCTAAGAGTTCTTGTTGCATACACAAGATGACCCCAACAGAAGAGCGCGCATTACAAACCCCGTTTCCTAACAGAACTTTTATAAAATTGCTAGTGATTGGAGTTGGGATGAAAAAAAGTGAAGGTCATGATTTTTAACTTTTTTATCTGTGTTTATAATACAAATTTAGGTAAATATTTTATTTAAATTAGGATAATTTAAGTAAATTATATACATGCACGAAGTTTCAAAATAAATCGTAGTGCAAGGTTTATTAGTTTACCGCCCTTTATTAAATGCAACGCATCCACTTTACGAAATGTTAAAACAACTTAACAGTAGAAAGTCATGCAGTCTTTGAATATTACGCTGTATACTATGACTTTAAATAGCAAAATGTACCAAATTAATTTTATAGCAGAAAACTACGGAGTCTGTGAATATTAATCCATTTACCACTCGAATGGTAACACTGAGTCACTAGTAAAAATTACCATACAATTATTCAAAACAGTTTTCATATTATTAAATTCGTCTCTATTCTATAAATTGATTAAAAGTCTACTGTTGTACGAGAAAACAGGTTTAATATAATTAATTTCAGATGCACAATGTAAAAAAGATACATATAGAATAAAAAAGTTCTAGGCTGAAAGAAATATCTTGAATTTAGAAATTAAAATTGCTTCGAGTGCAAAGGGTTAAAGTTTGCGACGACTTTAAATAGCAAAGTGTACCAAATTAATTTAACAGCAGAAAATTACGGAGTCTCTGAATATTAACCCTTCGCATTCGAATGGTGACTCTGAGTCACTAGTAAAAATTGCCATACAATTATTCAAAACAGTTTCCATATTATTAAATTCGTCTCTATTCTATAAATTGATTAAAAGTCTACTATTGTACGAGAAAACAGGTTTAATATAATTAATTTCAGGTGCACAATGTAAAAAAGATACATATAGAATAAAAATGTTCTAGGCTGAAAGAAATATCTTGATTTTAGAAATTAAAATTGCTTCGAGTGCAAAGGGTTAAAGTTTGCGACAACTTTAAATAGCAAAGTGTACTAAATTAATTTAACAGAAGAAAATTACGGAGTCTCTGAATATTAACCCTTCGCACTCGAATGGTAACTCTGAGTCACTAGTACAAATTGCGATACCATTATTCAAAACCATTTTCATATTATTAAATTCATCTCTATTCTATAAATTGCTAAAAAGTCTACTGTTGTACGAGAAAACAAGTTTAATATCTAAAAAATATACATAGTACTGTATCTAAAAAATATACATAGTACTGTATCTAAAAGATATACATAGTACTATATCTAAAAAAGATACATGGAATAAAAATGTTCTAGGCTGAAAGAAATATTTTGATTTTAGAAATTAAAATTGCTTCGAGTGCAAAGGGTTAAAGTTTGCGACTACTTTAAATAGCAAAGTGCATTAAATTAATTCGTTAGTCTTCAAGCAAACTATGAGATTACGAATGTCTCGTATATGTGTCGAAGTCTCTGCACTTCAACTTCCTCCCACGTAACTCACTTTTCGTAATAACAGCAAGGTATCACGTCGAAAAAGGTCTCTCACTCGTGCACATAAATTCACGCCATCGTTAGTTTCAGTTTGAACGGGAAATCGATTCGACGGTTTGATAAAACAAGTATGTGAGTCGTTTTTAACTTCCACTGCTCGCGATCGGCGACTATATTTATTGAATACAAGCTGTCCGGTCCTTATTTCAGCTTTAACATGGTACAGCAAGTTGTGTATCGCTACCAAAGCGTTCGCGATACTTGTCCTCATAGTAATAACGACAACGGGGGCGTGCAGAGAACTAACCTGACCGATAGTGTCCGGTTTTATTATTATAGTTCAAACAGTACGTGTTTCTTTGTTACAAAACCGGTAACAATCCGACTCGAGATATCAACTTCGTTATCCTTTAAATTGTATTTCAACCTGGCGCAAATGATATCGGTTTTTCTTTTCCATTTTATCGGAACATTCACGACTCTTCTTGGTTATTTTGCTGATTTTGTTCCATGGTTTCAAATAATATGTAATGCATAGATGTGCACCTGTTGGAACTATGTTCGTTACAAATTCTTTCCAAGATTCCCAATTAAACAGCAGTGAAATAGGATTTTTTAGTGTAATTAATTAAATGATAGTTTTATGTCGAATGTAATAAAACACAATAGGAAAAAGACACTTCGATTTCCTGTTTCAGTTTTATTCTCTTTTGCAATTCAAAAATGTGTACCTGTTATAACTGAATTTGCTACGAATTGTTTCAAACATTCGAATTAATCGGCAGTAAAACAGAATTTTCCGTATTATTAATTAAATGCCATTCTTATTTCGGATGTAATAAAACACAATAGGAAAAATACACTTTGATCTCCTGTTCCAGTTTTATTCTCTTTTGTAATGCAAAGATGTGTATCTATTATAACTGAATTTGTTATAAATTGTTTCAAAGAGAAAGTTATATGTCGACTCCTGGAGTCGTAGTCCGACTCCAACTCTAGCTCTTTTCTTTATAAATCATTAAAAGCAACAAGTGTCTCTATGAAATATTAGAGATCATATTAATTTTCGAAAATAGAAACTTCATCGTTGATATGTATTTTCTAACTATTTCCTGAAACTGACGAAGTAACAGTCGTGTTGTGTTGTATCAAAGTTATCTGTTGCATATTCTTAGACTTAATACAATATTTCAACTATTTATTCAGCTCTATTACGACTTTCAATTATTTTGAGTACATACTTTTTCAATTTTGAGAGTCGGAGTCGGAATCGGAATCGGAATCGGAATCGGAATCGGAATTGGAATCGGAATCGGAATCGGAATCGGAATCGGAATCGGAATCGGAATCGGAATCGGAATCGGAATCGGAATCGGAATCGGAATCGGAATCGGAATCGGATTCGAAGTCGGAATCGGAATCGGAATCGGAATCGGAATCGGAATCGGAATCGGAATCGGAATCGGAATCGGAATCGCAGTCGGATTCGGATTCGAAGTCGGAGGTAAAAAAAGAGGAGTTGAAGTCGAAGTTACAAATTTTGTCTACCGACTGCGCAGCTCTGCTTAGAACGCTATACCTGCTCGGAAAGTTATCTGAAAGATCTAATAGTTTGAATTTCGAGGTTGTAAAGGGTCCTTATTTGATAAAAAATAAATTTTCTTTAAATATAAAAGTAGGAAAATTGAATTTAGTCTATAAATTGCTGGGACCACTGTGCCACGGTTTGAACGCGTACGAAATGGAAGACGAAAGTCATAATACGATAAGTCGTCAAGACTCAAGGTCGCTACGAACCGCGAACAGTGATGCCAGAAACACACAAAACTGGGTGGATTTTCCTCTACTCCTTTTCCCCTTCCACTACCTGACCACACTCCAACGTCCCCCACTAAGACCGCAGACTGGTCACGTGACGTGCCGAGCAACGTATCACATATTACTCTGGTCATCAGAGAGGTGGTAAACTGTATTCCGTCGATTTAACCGATCTGAGGCATCACTGACCGCGAAGGGGTAGCAATGATCGTTGTTTATATCACCGCTTAATTCTATCCAACTTTTCTGTATCACATTTCACCGTTTCATCATATCATTTTATTTACATTAAAAATCCTACGTTAATGATACAGATAAAATATGATCAACTCGCGTCGAGAGATAGCGAAATTCTCAGTTTGTAGTACTAATGGACGTAAATAAATTGTAGTTGCTCGATGATCGGATGTCCGAGGATTTGCGGAATATTAGGCGGTAGCATGAAATTGTCTAGAAAACGCGGACGTGCTTTCGCAATGAGAATGATGGCTCGATCGTGGACAGAATTGCTCGCGCGCATATATGTAGATACGCGTGTATAGCGAGACAGGAACGAAACTGTAGAACTCTTATATAGATGTCAGATTTCAGACGTTGTAAACGGTATATGGATCGTTGTAAAGGCGGCTTCTTTGATATCATGGACCCCATAATGCGTCGATACATACGTAGAGCCTCCACCATAAATACCATAACTCGCTCTTTCTTTGCCACTCCCGACTATCTTTTTCAGCTCGTCCGTTTACTTCCATCTCTCTCTCTCTTTCTCACTCTATCTCTCTCTCTCGTTTTTTTTCTTCTCTACATAAATTAGCTTCCACCTTCTCGATGTGTAGTGCTATCAGCCAATCTAAGCCCTGTCTTCTTGTGACTCGCATTTTAATTATGACATCATAAAACAGGAGGAATGAGACTGTCTCTGGCTCGCGCTTATTTTATATTCGTTTCGTAAGTCCGTTCATTTTGCAGGTGAACCGTTCTGACGACGGAATTTCTGAGGTTTTATGTGTCACTGTTACACTCTGGATTTTATTCATTTATGACAAAAATAGGTGGGAGTAATTTCGAATAATAAAAAGATTAAAAGAATTTTTAAATATCAATTCACATTTCATGCAACTTCACAAAACCACTAAAGAGAAACATAGATCTTTATTTTGGCTTTTATATCTTGCAATTCGTGCGAACGATTTTTATTTTGTATAAAGAACCGAAGTCCACTCGATGACTTATTCTATTGTGACAAATATTATGTGCTCGTGTTTTCGGTGTCGTCTAGGTTTCTTTGTTTCTGTAAATATTGTTGTTTAACACTAACCGTACCAAGCGTTAAAAATAACTGGCACATGATGCCTTGTAAATGTGACATTGAATTTTTTTTAGACTTTGTAAGGTTATTATTTCAATATCTGCTGTATTGAAATATAACGTCAGCGAAAATAAGCGGTTTTTAAGAATTTTTTTCAAAATATCTACTAGACACGTGGGGACTAGACCTTCTGTGGATGTAAGCAGATAGTCTTGAAGTACAAGTGTCTTTTTCTTTAGTTACGGTTTCTTAAATTGCAAATTTGCATGATTTTCGATTGATAACGCCCATTTGTACCACTTATAATTGTGTATAATATAACTGAATTAACCAATATCGATGAATTTTTCAGCATGCATATAATTTATTTGGACCTATGACACATTTTCTAAATTTTCAATACAGACCTTGATGAGAAAGTTGTAAACATCAAGTTTTACTATTTTTTTCGCGATTCTGCAAATTTTTCGAAACGAATGAGTCATTTTTCAACATAAACAGATTCATACTTTTTTTTATAAAGAATGTCCAACTGCCTCGATTGATGTATTGAAAAGTATATAATTTCATTTTAAAAAACGCAGTTGACCTTAATATGACCTTACCGCGTTCATCAATTGCACAAGTTACATTGCACCAAATCAATTGTGTCACGAAAGCATAAAATCCACAGCAATGGTGTATATGTTTAATAAGTTGATAATAACGTAACTGTACTTTTGAATTCTTCTAATGTTTTTACTGTTTTATATTGCCCCATCTTATTTTTGCCACGAAAGCCTAATAATCCACAGTAATAATGTATATATTTAATAAGTTGATAATAACGTAACTATACTTTTGAATTCTTCTAATGTTTTTACTGTTTTATATTGTCCCAACTCATTTTTGTCACGAAAGCATAAAATCCACAGTAATGATGTATATGTTTAATAAGTTGATAATAACGTAACTGTACTTTTGAATTCTTCTAATGTTTTTACTGTTTTATATTGCCCCAACTTATTTTTGCCACGAAAACCTACAATCCACAGTAATAATGTATATATTTAATAAGTTGATAATAACGTAACTGTACTTTTGAATTCTTCTAATGTTTTTACTGTTTTATATTGCCCCAACTTATTTTTGTCACGAAAGCATAAAATCCACAGTAATGATGTATATGTTTAATAAGTTGATAATAACGTAACTATACTTTTGAATTCTTCTAATGTTTTTACTGTTTTATATTGCCCCATCTTATTTTTGCCACGAAAGCCTAATAATCCACAGGAATGATATACATGTTTAATAAGTACATAACGTAACTATACTTTTAAATTCTTCTAATGTTTATACTGTTTTACATTGCACAAACCCATTTTTGTCACGAAGCATAAAATCCACAGTAATGATGTACATGTTTAATAAGTTGTGAATAAGATAACTATGCTTTTATATCGTACTTTCGAATTCTTCGAATGTATTTACCGTTTTACATTGCACCAATTGATTTTTGTCATGAATGCATAAAAACCACAACCATGATTAACTTCTCGATAATTCATTGAAGTATAGTGCGCAGAAGCAACGTCACAAATTTGTTGATCGCCGTCAAATCGTTTCGTTCCACTGCCCGACGCTCGCGGATGATTCAAAACAACATCAAACTCGCGCATGTCCGAACCAATACGCTAGTGTGCACGCAGCAATACGCCGGAACACCGTTGTGCTACTCACAGTGCAGATTCCATAGGAAGGCCAGGTTGAGATTGTGATACATCCTGAAATTTCCAGCGGCCTATGTCCCGGGCCGTAGTAGAGCTTGCGTACCATTTACCACGAGGCTTTAAGTGACCATTCGCAGATGGATCAACACGGAAGGGTCGAAAGCGTCGTACCGAGTAACTGACTAGCGCACCATCGAAACCGAACTAATAGTGGCTCTGGCCTGTGCTCGTCCGTCAGGGTGACTTGGCCTGGATGTGTTCAGAGAATCGGCGGGGAAAGGGAGGAGTTAAAACGTAGGGTGAAAGCGGTTTCGGCACCCCTGCTAACAGCAGCCTCCAATGAGATTTGTAGATAGGCTCTCGTCGATGTTACACCGGTGCATCGACGCCGATTTTTTCTTTCTTTTCTCCTCTTCGGCGTCTTGCACCGCAATGACGAACTTTGTCCGACGATTCGTTGCAGTCGTCTTAACCCTTTGAAGTCGGCCGACGTGTACGCAATATGTAGGAACGGCTCCGGAGCCAATCAGTGTAAAGTTCAATCTTCTCCATATCTACTTTTCTTTCTATTTGAATTTATTTATATGGTATCTGTACATACTGTGGGTTTTACGCATTTGTGATAATAATTAGTAGGTGCAGGTTGAAACATTAATTAGATTGAGAGAATTCAAGAATATCGATATACGACCGTGTCGAAAATTATCTTGACAACCTTTAGAAACAAATAACTTTTTTGAAATTGGACTGTTGAGATGTTAAAAAGATTAGTTTACTAGATAATGTGAAAGAAGAATTGTTTTGAAATTGCAATTGCTCGAAATTCGGAAGAAAAACGTGAAGGTCACGATTTTTAACGTTTTGTAGTTTTAATGTAAGTGAGTTCTATACATGTACAAAGCTTCATCGACTTTGTCTCTTTTACTTTTGTATGATTAACCCCTTGCCGTACCATTTTCTTTGCGGCTACAGTTATTTCCGAAAATATTACAAAAGAGAAAAGAAAATTGATACTTTTTGTATATGGCTACATTTACTTCAATGCTTAAATATTGATTACAAACGAACAAAATTTTATTTCGCCCAAAATGAAAGGTATACTATACATACTTGTTAGACTTTGTTTAAAATGTTCATCACGAGTCCGACTCGTTCAAATACGACAAGGGATTAACCCTGTGATGTACAGAGACGTCTCAAATATATCAAGTGTTTCATAAATAATTGTACATATTGTACTAAAATATTGTTTAACAGCAATTAGCAACACATATTTCCAGCGACGTGTCGATTATCATCCCAGGAACACATTAGTTCTGAATTTATATGAAAAATCATTGTCAAGCTTACACAAATGATGAGTTAACCCTTTGCACTCGAAGCAATTTTAATTCCAAAATTAATATATTCCTTTCAACCTAGAAAAATTTTATTTTATGTATATGTTTTACATTGTGCACCTGAAATTAATTCTGCTTTCTCATACAATAGTTTAATATTTAGCAATTTATAGAATAGAGACGAATTTGATAATATGGAAACAGTTTTGAATAATGGTATGGCAATTTTTACTGGTGACTCAGTAAAGTGTGCAAAGGGTTAAAAAATAATAAATGGTGGTCTTTGGTCGTATCGAATATCATTTAATTCGCATATCAAGAGGTTGTGTTTTTACGTAATTCTTCTAGACACTGGTGAAGCAATGCATTTGTCAAAAATAGTTTTCAAAGGTACTATAAATCGAAAGGACAAGAGCGGCATTAAATTATGGGGAGCCTTTGAAAAATTGGTGTGAGAGAGGAGAAGGAAGCGGAGTAGCCTTAAACATCAAAGGGAATTGTATTCACCTTTCCGTCAATAAGCCACTAACGTCTGCAAACGGATAGGCTAAAAAATATGATAAATGATGTCTTTCATCATATCGAACATCATTTAATTCTATACATCGAGGAGTTAAACAACTGGCTCTGAATCTAAGGAACTCTTCCGATCACTGGTGAAGCAATGAACGTGTCAAAAATAATCTCCGAGCAATTATGAATCGAAATGACGCTAGCGGTAGCAAGTTATCGGGAGGCTTTGAAAGAAGTGCCAGAACGGGGAAGTAAATCTAATATATTTTTTAATTTTTTAATTTCATCGATAATTTTAAATTTAAGCGATGGTGTACCTATTTAAATATTGTTGCCCGGGCAACCACGTAACTTAGGCATACTCAATAAATAAACCGTTATAAAAAGGCAATCAATCTCTTCATTCAGAGAGGAAGGGAATTGCACGTTCAACCGGTACGACGTTCGTGAAGCGACTCGTCCTTCGTATTTGTTATATCGTCGTCTAGGCAGTGACGATATAACGGGAGTACCTATGGTGCCATATTCGTAACAATATTTATATTTATAATGGCCAGTTCCTCTGTCCTCTGTGACGGTGAAAATATTTCGAAACACAGACAACATGGAAAGCTGAAATTTGGTACACAAGTAACTGTTAGCCGAAAGAGGTGCATGAATATGTTTTGATCTCGAGAATCCTTTAAGATCAAGTGTTAAAATTAGTGTTATTTTAGCGGAAGTTTAGTTTAACACAATACCATGACAGTGTGGATTGTTCTAACCTAAGCCAGCCGTTGATTTTTCAACGGGAATTATGCTAGTCATAAACAATAACGGTTTTAAGCCGATTTCGAATCGGCAACTGTTGGACGCTCCGCGCACAGTGGTCCAGGAGCCCGATTTTTGTGGCCAAAACTATTGTAGCTTATTTTAAGCCTTAAGTTATATTATTATAGATCGTTGGGTTAGTCTTGATATCAGTTATAATATTACGAAGTAAAAAATATATATGTTAGTATTTAGGAAATTGAGGTGAACTTCATTATTTACAAATAAAAAATTTCTCTACAATTTTTTATATTGAAGTTTGTAGAAAAGTGAATAATCAAATTTCGTTAGAAACATTTTTTGGTCAGATCATCGGAAATATTTGAAAAATCGTGTTAACAATGTTCACAGTGCACACTGTGGTCCAGAAACCGCGAAAAGGTAGGCTCTGAATTTAACACATTAAACCTGCCAAGCATAAAACATATAAAAGTGAAACGACTTATAGAAGTGAGAAATTTGAAAAATCGTGTTAACAATGTTCACAGTGCACACTGTGGTCCAGAAACCGCGAAAAAATAGTCTCTGAATATAACACATTAAACCTGCCAAGCATAAAACATATAAAAGTGAAACGACTTATAAAAGTGAGAAATTTGAAAAATCATGTTAACAATGTTCACAGTGCACACTGTGATCCAGAAACCGCGAAAAAGTAGGCTCTGAATTTAACACATTAAACCTACCAAGCATAAAACATATAAAAGTGAAACGACTTATAAAAGTGAGAAATTTGAAAAATCATGTTAACCCTTAGCACTCGAATGGCAACTCTGAGGCGCCACCTCAAATTGCTAGACCATTATTCAGAATATTGTTTACATGATTAAATTTGTTTATATGTAATAAATTACTAAACATTTAAATATTGTATGAGGTACTATATCAGTTTCTTACGCATATAATGAAAATAACTATGTGCAATGCAAATATTCTAGGTTAGAAGAAGTGTTTGGTTTTTTAGTTGAAATAGCTCCGAGTGCAATGGGTTAACAATGTTCATAGTGCATTCTGTGATCCAGAAACCGCGAAAAAGTAGGCTCTGAATTTAACACATTAAACCTACCAAGCATAAAACATATAAACCTTAAACGACATATAAAAGTGAGAAGATTAGATTTACTTAAACTTTGTGCGGGTTTCATTACAATATGTGTTAATAATAGTGAAATAAAAAACCGGATATTTCACCATGGTAGGTTTACTGTTAAGGAACTCTTCTGATCACTGGTGAAGCAATCTGAACGTGTCAAAAATAATCTCCGAGCAATTATGAATCGAAATGACGCTAGCGGTAGCAAATTATCGGGAAGCATTGAAAGAAGTGTCGGAAAGGGGAAGGAAGCGGAGTGGCGTTAAACATCAATGGGAGATGTATTCTTCTTTTCGTGCATAAGCCGCTGACATCTGTATTAGCAAGATTACCGGGTGGTTTCCGCGCGCAGAGGGTTCCGGTACGTGACGCACACCCGGTTTTCAGCAATGGAATGGATGCGAACCAGGCCGACAGGGAGCCGAAAGGAGGGCGAGAGGTTGACCAGGGATATTCGGGTGTTTGCTCGACGTGAATGACTTTGTATATAAGTCCACTAATATGTAGGCTCACATGAAGCTGCGCTTTTGTATCGTCCGTTGGCATGAAAGTCAGTCAGTCAGCTAGTCAAAGTCAGTCAGACAAACTATACAGTCGGTGGGAGCTCTAAGCCGGTTGTGCCGCTTCATGGGACGGGCATTAGGAGTGCTTAGTAGATGCGCAGAACACGTTCAATTAAATCTACTTATATCGTTCAATCTCTACGCCGGAATATTTGTGCATATTGTATGAGAACTATATGCGAAAATTTCGTTGAGCTGCGATATCATTTTTATTCAAACGAATCTGTTCATAAAGCGTTCATCTTCAGCAAGAAAATGCGGTACTGCAAAATGTATTTTGTTAAGTGTACTAATTAATTCGTCACTCTCACAATGAAAATTGGAAGCATTATTTAGCTTCTAACATTAGGTTTATACAGTACTAAAAAGTGAGTATTTTACGTTACTTTATAAAAAATAAGAAGAATGTCTCTGTGCAAGTTTTTGACCATTTTTTAGATAATATATACCTAAAGGAATAAATTTGTTGAATAATTCTATATAGATACATCTGTACAATCGTAATAATTGTGAATTAAAAATAGTAGAACACGTTATTTTGATACGTCACTTAAATTAAATGTTAATGTCTTGAAAATGGTTATTTCTATTGTTCAATTTTGTTACTGAATCAATAAACATGTGCTCAAGAAAGTTGTATAGCGTTCTGCGAAAAACTGAAGCAAAGCATTAATGTATTCAGAAATTGCCTAGGGAGCATTTTAATCACTGAATTTCGATTATCTATGCATATACGTGTATGCGTGTAAATTTACGGAGTCTGTTGATTAGTTTATAATTTCCGTAATTGAATAATTTGATTTCGAATGCTAGGATGTATTACACTCAATGCTACGTACCTAATATTTATTTAATGAAACAGATTTATCTAAATCAGTCTATGAAACGTGAGATACTTCAAATACGTCTATCAGCATTTCTATATTTTATTAACTTCGGTGTTACTTTAATTTTGTGGAGTAGCGCATATTTAAATAAATATAAATCATTTATAGATATGGATAAAAATATAAGATTCTGTATTTGATTAATTTGTACGAATTACTCTATAAAATGAATGATTTACAAGATGAACAAATAAAATGAAGAAACAATAGCGAAGAAAAGAACACGTTTTACCTGTAGAATGTAGAAATTTTGTATTTGATTAATTTGTACGAAATACTCCATAAAATGAATGATTTACAAGTTGAACAAATAAAATGAAAAAACAATAGCGAAGAAAAGGACACGTTTTAAAATGTAAAAATAAAAGATTTTGTATTTGATTAATTTTAATCAGTTTAAATAGCGAAGAAAAGGACACGTTTTAAAATGTAAAAATAAAAGATTTTGTATTTGATTAATTTGTACGAATTACTCCATAAAATGAATGATTTACAAGATGAAAAAATAAAATGAAGAAACAATAGCGAAGAAAAGAACACGTTTTACCTATAAAATGTAAAAATTTTGTATTTGATTAATTTGTACGAAATACTCCATAAAATGAATGATTTACAAGTTGAACGAATAAAATGAAGAAAGAATAGCGTAGAAAAGAACACGTTTTACGTACCAAATGTATAAATTACTGTAACAGTACTATTATAAAAAAAAAATGGATGATTTACAAGATTTAATACAGACGAAATGAAAAGAGCAATATAGCAGATCAGTCGACAGAAGTGAATTGTTCCATTAACGGAAATAGGGTATACATTTCGAAAAGGATACGTCTCTTGTACACATGAAAGCGACGGCCAGTATTGGCAGTAGAAAGCCTAAGTCGTGAAAACGTAAAAACTCTTACTGCGTAGATCCATCGAAGCTGAATGGGACAGGGACGTCCGTTCATGGTTGCTTGGAGTGACAGCATAGTATCGTAGCGTTCTGCATTCAGAGGTATGTTATTCAGTAAATCCGTTCACAAGGACTTTCCCAGAGGCATATAAAGAGGACCAGGCCAGGGATTATACAGTCAAAAGTCGGACTTCGAATTTGTCGGTACATCGAGCAGAATGTGGCGGCGCTTCTAAAGGCTTCCGGTTTTTGGAACACCTGCCGGTTTCTCTGTATACACCGAGAACCTAACAGTGTTCAACGATTTCACGCTTGCCGACAAATGCTCTCGCAAATTGTCATAATCTGTTCACTGTAATCTGCTTCACTTTCTTTTCAAAGCGTTTCTTTCTATTTCGATTTTCTTATTTGTCAACGGGTTATTAGGAACACAACGACGCAAAACTTACGTTTTACATCGCGTTCTTTCCATCATAGTAATAAATAAGCTACGATTCTATGAGTTTATGATAATTAGACTGCCGGTCTTTGTGTATTCATAGCATCTAAAAATTTTCAAAAAATGACAGAATGTAAAATTCGACAGAATTTCGTACGATTTTTATTTATTTCAGATATACAAAGACTATTTCCGGTCAAAATAAAATGTTATTTGATTCGACTTTCTTAAAGATCGTTTAAAAATAAATGAGTAAAGAAATCATTTGTTTATTCAGGATTGATAAATGTTGAGAATTTGAAAACAACAAAAATTTCGTGGCTGAACAAGTAGTTCTACATTCACATATGAATGACACAATTATTATCTGTAGAAATTTAAACATTCATTTTTGAATACAATATGTTCAATATACGAACTTTACAAATCATAACAATATAATGCTTATTTCATTAAATCGTTTTGATTTTATTAAACTTTTATGGTGGTTGGTTAGATACTCAATAAAATATTATTGAACATTATCGTTCTACTGTAACAAGCGAAATATATTGAATCACAATTACAAGGTACAGAAAAATAATAAAATAAAATAAATAATAAAATACAATGTTTTGCTTAGATGAATTGATACTATTAATTATTTATATACCATATGAAACGTATTTAAGAAGCTACTGAATTGCGATTAATGGTTATAGAAAAATAATAAAATATGTTAATAATAAAAACCGGTTACTTTTTACATAAATATGTACCATAAACTGTAAACAATATTTCTTTACATGAATTGATACAAGCAGCGTCTTAGTTTAAAGATGCTACTAGATAAAACGTATTTTAAAAGTTTCACAATTAATTACTGTAAAAAATAATTCATCGATATAAACTAATAATTGAACGTTTCAAAAACATAGAATTTGTTCACATTTGCCATCAAAAGATTTTCCAGGATAATGATATATTCGGCAGCCAATAATAAATAAAATTGAAGAAATAAGTTTGTAGGCTGCCAATACGATTAAACAAAGCGCATTTACAATGACACGTCGCAGCACGAAATACGGTATAGTGAAATTTCGGAAAACATGAAAGCCTCATCTTAAATTACTCATTTTCAATTTCATGGGAAAGCTATTTATAATTCCGCGTACAAAACTGTACAAACGCACAGACGAATATATTAATACGGCGCATTAATATGCGAAACGTCAAGTATAGCCCCAAAATTGCTGTCATAAATGTAAATTTGCAACAAAATAAGTTTTTCGGTTTCATTATTGTAATGCAGTATAATTGGGCAGATTTAAAACATAAAACGCAGAAGATTGGACATCAAATTAAAGAGGTATGCACACAATGACAATCAAAGTGCCTGGTATTAATTAACATACAAATTCCATTGAATCCGTAGAATATTATTCAGGTTCAGTGTGCGGTTTTATGCACACGTTTTGTGAACGTGAACAATCAAACCTTTATGCTGGCCAACATCAATATTATTATAATTCTACGCAAGTGCACCGCACGCAAGTAACATTAATGTCCCATTAAGTAATCGTTATATTTCCACTTTATTTTGTTTCAACCCCAAAAATTAAGAACGTTCAAACATTTATATCAATAAAATTCAATCTGCTGTCTAACCATTCCGTTCGAAATTGGTGTTCCATTTTCGAAATGTCAGAGCGCAACGATTATAACAATGCGAATTCCAAAAAGAATCTCGAACACTATACATAAAATACATTTATTTATTGTTCCTTTCTATTTGCTTATTACATTGATTTATCTTTAAATGAAGAGAAGATTTTGTATCTTTTTAAAATGGCAATTACTATAGCAGTAACTGAATCTTTTGAAGTAGTCAAAAAGAGAATATTGAAAATTATTGATTGTAAATGTTATTCACTTCCAAATAAATTTTACAGTCTACTATAGAATTAAATAATAGTTAAAGTATTTAATAATTGTTGTGTAGAAAATTCTATTTTAAATAGAATACTATTTAATACTAAATAATAATAATAATAATAATATATGTAAATACTAAATAATAATAATAACACATATATAAGTACTAAATAATAATAATAATACATATATAAATACTAAATAATAATGATAATATATATAAATTCTAAATAATAATATATGTAAATACTAAATGATAATAATATATATAAATACTAAATAAATATATATATAAATCCTAAATAATAATAATAATACTAAATAATACTATTTAATACTAATACAAAATAATAATCTATTTTAAATTAAATACTATAACTATTATTTAAAATAACAATGGATTCAGTTGAAGTAATATTAATTCTATAGTAGACTGTAAAATTTATTTGGAATTGAATAACATTTACAATTAATAATTTTCAATATTCTCTTTTTGACTACTTCAAAAGGCCACAGATTCAGTTACTGCTATAGTAATTGCCATTTTAAAAATATACAAAATTATCTCTGCAGTTTTCAAACGATGCATACACTTATTTATAAAAGCTTGCCGTTTTGCTTTTATATTTCCGTAAGCGTAAAAAAATTGCACGAGTTGTTATCGTGTTTTGTGCATCATATAAAATAAACATTAGAAATGCTTGCACGATGACACGGACCTATGAATATTATTGCTGTTATTCGAGTAAAATTTAATGAGCAATATATGTTAAATTTAAATTTTTATCAGGCTCAATGACTTAATTCGATCGATTTAAGAAGAATAAGTAATATCCGGAATGGCGAATATTTTAAAGCGTATAATTTAGAACGGTTTCAGAAAATTGTGACTTCTATGCCGGGGATAATAATAATATATTACGGATTAAGTAGACCATCCTATTCAGTCTGTACCGCTTTACGGTCATTAACAATCCGCATAATCTACTTATTGACGGGAAATGCTGCATAACGAGTGGATGCATAACGTCGTTCAGATGGATCGAATAAATTAATCATTCGATTGATAGAATAAGACTCGCAACAGCACCGATAATACTGCAAAATTGAAAATTACTGGAAGCTATTCATTAACAAGTTCTTCTTTTGTTACAAATTAAACAAACTCTTCATATAATCATTCCTCGTAATCAAACGTAAAAATTACAAAATAATAATAACTTGTAAAAATATGCGCGGAGTCAAAACTGCTGAATTGGAACACACTTGGCGATTTAAACCAAAATGTTACGTGCGTAACTGATCGTTTCAACGGAAAATCAATCACATTCTTCATATAATCATCCCTCGTAATCAAACGTAAAAATTTCAAAATAATAATAATAATAATAATAATAATTTGTAAAAATATGCGCGGAGTCATAACTGCTGAATTGGAACACATTTGGCGATTTGAACCAAAATGTTACGTGCATGACTGATCTTTTCAACGAAAAATCAATCAAATTCATCATATAATCATCCCTCGTAATCAAACGTAAAAATTATAAAATAATAACTATATACTACCGTAAAGTAGACGACACACCTCTCATTCAAACCTCGATAAAGCGACTAAAAGAAATCGTACACAAATTTTCAAGATTTCGTTGCAAAGAGGAAGCTTCAATCTTTAAATCAATGGTAGTTCCAGTCACGAAAAAAAATTTTCAAAGTTTTCACAAACGTTTGAATATACAGAATTTCGAGAAAAAACGTGTCTTCAGTTTCTCCCGTGTTACATCATGGAAGAAAATCTTAGGATAAAAATTAACAATGGATTATGAAACTAGAACCTATCAGCATTAAAATGAGACTAAACTTATTCTCGTACAAATATGCTTTTACGAAATTATCACAGTTTAAATACAACTTTTTCGAGTATCGGGCATTTTGCCTTCAAATACTTCTTGGATGCACTGTAGAATGAATAAAAAAATTTATTTCCAATAAATTGCATAAAAAATATTTCCGGCACCTTGAAATACTTTATTATTCGTACGTAACAAATAACATACGAGATTTATATTCACGTGATGTTTACATAAAACGAATTATTTTCAAATAGCATTCTATCTGATATACTAGTAGAATGAATAACAAAATTTATTTCCAATAAATTGCATTAAAAATATTTCCAGCACCTTTAGGTGGACGAGCCTGTATAATCTGTATGTGCTAAACGTTTCGCGTTCTATCGTACGAGTATTCTCTTATGCAGACACTTTTGTCAATTAATTGATACGATGAAGATTGTACAATAGTAGTAAATGAAAGAAGTCAGACAAGTTAATAGTGTTTGAATTTTCGCAAACCTATCCCGACGAGGCATCATGTTCTTTTCTCGAATAGTAGGATGAAGCATAATTTCAAGCCGATAACTTATTACGTTGGGCAAAACAAGCTAATAATTGATCACAGAGATGTACTTGTGAAACATTTATCGCGCCGCAATTGTGGCTCTCGTCGTTCATGAAATTAAATTTCACCGTGCGCCGTTTAAGCGAAGGCAATCGCCGGTTTAAAGGATCAGCCGGTGTTCTCGCATAAAATTAGTCGCTAAAATTAGGGCTAAGGATGCGCTTTAATATCTGTGAGGCAGACCGGGGGGGTTATAGGAACGCCTTGTAGCCCGAGAGTAGTCGCGCTTAAAGCGCAGTCAAGGGGGAGGATAATAATAAGGATAAGACTAAAGGATATTAGTTGGTACAACCGGTTTCTCAACCCGGACCCCCCATATATTATCCCTTCCTACCACGGGTTAACTAGAGTGGGTGGATTTTAGCTAATTGTTTGATACCGACACCCTGCCAATGATTGCCGAACCACCTTCGGTGTGCCACTGTTTCATAGCCAATTTAACGAGCCCTTCTTCCATCCTCGAGGAATGCTCGTTCACAGAGAAGAACGGGAATCCCCCTATCGACCGATCGAACCTGAGTGTCTACTTCTTTCGCTCGTAAACCTACCATCTGTAATCCTTATCTTCTACCATCGACACGATCGCGTGAAATATTTAATTTTTATCTTCCTCGTTACACAAGATTAAATGCAGCTCAATCTCAATTCTTCGCTATGAGCGACTAATAAAATCAACATTCTTCACATTCTTCACATTTTTCCAGTCTCTTCTTACCGTTAGAAACGCGGTTTCTACATTCATGCACACATTAATTCACAATGGCTCTGAAAAGCATTGGCACACTAAAATTCATTGTGCACGAATGGGGCTGCGAGTAACTGAAAGTTAAATATTGATAATTTTAAAGAAAATACCATTTATGCCAATACAAATGTAGGATCTTAGGAAAAATGAGGAATTCCGCGCCGTGAATCGAAACCGGGATCCTCGTAGTTGTAGCTGATCAACTCTTTTTTTTTAACATGTTTATTGCAGGATAAAATTGTACAGTCTTATAAATGGTAACAACAAACATTCAAAAAATACCACTCAGTATTGCAAGTTTATCTAATTGTTCGCTCGCATGCGGATCTCTTAGATATACAGGTTGGTATAATACTGGCTTAAAACGACTAATTATTTTATTACGTAAGTAACGCTTAAAGGCTATGAGGGGTTCGAGTGGGGGAAAAAAGAAATATGATTTTTATTTAAAAAACCCCCGTGTCAGTCTTTGGTTGTGTATAGCTGATCAACTCTTACACATACCCATGGAACTCTTCTACTTTTCCTAATCTCCATACAGTATTTGGTCTAGGAGGTCCTGATCCCACACATATTAGAGCCACTGTGTATAATTGCACTCTGATTAATTCCGTACCGTGCAGCAGAGTCAGTTGAACATTTTTCTCGGTTTTTCTAATTTTTATTCAAACTTTTCTAGAAGCATGCAAAAATCTTCTGCGAATTGTTACTTTTTACATAGTCCGTGTGTAACACGATATACAGGGTGTTCACGCTATCACTAGCCAGCGTTCTTCTTGTAAATAGTAAATATTCGAAAAAAATGAAAGAGGAAAAAGTAATACTGTTTTTCATGCACAACAGAATGGGGTATGTAATTTTTTTGTGTTTATACTATTTTGTTAGATATGAAGGTGACCTTCAATTTTTTAAATGGAATTCTGTATATTTTTCTATATAACATGAAAGCGTGTGTCTAGGCGACGAATTCATCCGTATACTGCACAGTGACCCTCAAGGTCATGCAAGGTCAGAAATGGAAGAAACATTCTGAATATTTTATACCAATTTGTTTACAAGTATTCTTTATTGGTGAGGCTAGAGTAACGCAGAAAGTCGTGGTCGCCGGCATAGTTCAAAGGCCCTCGTGTCTTCTCAGTGTAATGCCAATAAAAAACGTTTTCAATATTACTTATTTCTTTACGAGACTTTCACCAATATATTTGTGGCATTTTTTCTGATTAAAATAATACCAAACACGCTATAATTCGGATCATATATATAATAATTTTCCGAATCTTTCTTCGTTCATTACGCAAGTAAATATCATCGCAATTATACAGGGTGGCCCACATAACTCTTAACAGCTCAATATCTCGAAAACTATGGTTATATAACTATATTTATATTTAAAGTTCTTGGTCTTAAATTGCATGGATCTGAAGGGCCTTTCTAAGTACATAAACGTGAAGTGGCCCCCCTTCCCCTATAAGGGGGAGGGGGTGGTACCTCTATAATTTTAAATGGGACCCCCTATAAAACGTTACATATTTAGATTCTACGGGAAAAAACAAGTAAATTTTGTCTGAAACATTTTTTTGTCACATATTTCCATAATTAGATATAACAGTTTGAAATGTTTCGACTTGTAGGTACCGTCGGTCCATCAGGAGATGGCAGTGAGAAACTTGTAGGTACCACGTGATCTCCCTTCTGCGCGCTACACGTCTACCGCTATTGGCCGAATCGCTCGACAAAGACGGAAACGCGCGTATTAGTGTGACTGGAACAGAGAGATGTGGTGACGCTGAGCGCCTATGTCGACCGTTCCCGCCAGAACGTAAACGTAAGAGTGGGGTCCGCAGCCTGGCGTCGAGAGTGGGGTCACGCAGTCCCCCTGCACCCCACTGTCGAAAATCACTGCCTTCTCCTGATGGACGGACGGTACTTACTTGAAGCGCTCGGAAATAGCGTTATTATTAAGAGTTATGCGGGCCACCCTGTATATTATATGGTATCATTTTCATTAGGAAAATGCCACGACTATGTTGGCGAAATTTCCATAAGAAAATAAAAAAAATAAAGAAGTTTTATCATTCGATTAGTAGTGGTCTCACACCGACATACTCGACCCGTATTATGTTACACTTCTCGGCGACCGAAGACTCTCGAGCTTCGCGGCCCCTCACGGGGTATACTCCGCGGAAGTGGGGATTGTTTGGGGACAGATATCGTCCAGATATTTGGGACAGTTATCGATAAAATACTGTATTCACCATTTTAGCTTCTTATAAAGTTAAGAATTTTTTTAAATATAGAGATTCATGAGTTGCAATGTTAGTGAATGTTCCATCAAAAAATAATAAAAAATAAAGAATTTTTATGATTGGATTACTAGTGGTCTCACACCGACATACTCGACCCGTTATTATATTACATTTCTCTGCGACCGAGGACTTTCCAGCTTCGCTGTCCTTTTCTACGTTCGGCAAAAGTCAAAGACTACTATAACTGAACGATAATTGTCCCTGACTGGGCACTTATCGTGGACAGTTATCGATAAAATACTGTAATACAAAGCTTTAACACATTTGATTCATAAATTGACAAATACCTAGCTAAACAATCGAAAAGAATGCATGTTATGAATCTCCTGACTGTAAAAAATGTCGAAAATTTTTAAAAAGTGTTGGAATGGACGCGGTCCGAGCTAAAATGGCAATACGAAGAATCGGAGAAGACATAAAGGCGCAGGACGAAGCCAACAAAGACGATAAAACGTAAACTAACACATTCGTAGCAGGGGGAGGAACAAAGGACGAAAGAAAAACGATTTTCTACCTCTCCACCTTTCGAAAGCTTTTACAGCCCTGTTCGAAGGTGCCTCGGATACATCCTCGAAATGTTCTGTAACCATAAAACGAAGATAACCGTCGATGGTACCGTAAGACCGTTTCGAGCAAGCAGTCGCTATTAATTAATGCTTCAGTATCTGTATTGCCGGGTCTGTTTCGAGCGTCGGCGAGCCCAGCTCAAAAGACATGTACGGAAGGAGCAGCGAGGAAGCAAAAAAGGAAAAGAAATCACGGAGGAGAGAAGAAGGGCAACATGCAGTCATCCTCTACGTTTCACTTTGTAGCCACTCAGGATCGGCCCTTCAAGCCCTTTAAGACCCCTCTAATCGACGCTACTAAACCAACGAGATCATTCCGAAGACCACTACGCCCGTATGTACGATGTTTCTTCATAACTCCACCTGAAAGGCCGGAAAAACTCTATAAATCTAAGCGGAGAGCCTCGATTTCCCCGACAAAAATGGTATCGCGATTTTCCTCCCTGCGCATACCTTCCTCTCGAAAGCTTATGCTACCTCTTAATCGTTTTTCGTTCGAAAGTTACAAATTCGAGCTTAGGGCTCTCTATACTTAAAATTCATCAAATATTTTTATTTCTTTTAATATCATTCCTGTCATATCGAAAGATATCGTTTTAGTTTGAAAATACAAGCTTGCTTGCTTGGGAGTCTCTTTTTTAAATGATCAATCACATTCTCAATTTTTTCATTACGTTTGTGTAATATTCTTTTAAACCGGACTCTCTATATTTTTTGAAAAATTATTTTCATATTTAAGAAAATTATAAGGAGATTTGATACCATAATCAAAATGTTCTCCATCGATTGCAAGAAACAGGAGTTCAGTGTAAAATGATTAAATCTCTCAATCATTTGAAAAAGTAGGAAATCCTTGTCAGAGACTATCAAAAGATATCGTTTTAGTTTGTAGATACAAGCTCGTTTGCTTGGGAGTCGCTTTTTTATATGATCAATCACATTCTCAGTTTTCTTACACTTTACGTTTGTGTAATATTCTTTTAAACTGAACTCTCTATATTTTTTGAAAAAGTGGTTTCATATTTTAGAAAATTATAAGGAGATTTGTTGGCACAATCACAATGTTCTCCATCGATTGAAAGAAAAAGGAGTTCAGTGTAAAATGATTACATCTCTCAATCATTTGAAAAAGTAGGAAACTGTATAATAATTGCTCTTAAATTGTTCTAAATTGTTCTCACTGTCGTAACTACCGGGAGATGTCTGCAAATAATTAGTCTTTGTCATAAATTTGACTTTTATACTCTTTACGTATTTGACTAAAATGTGTAAAGAATAAGAAAAGTGTCTTATGCTATACTGTAGTGCAGTTTGCTTAATTAAAGGTTTTCGATGTGCGTTCTCAACTTTTTCGCTGTTTACTAAAATGAGAACGTGCAGTTACAAGCAATATGTACTTTTTATATTATTTATTGCTTCTTACCCTATTTATGCTATATTCATGTCCTTTATATTATGTCACTTGTAATTGTATTCGCATTGAAAATAATTCACAAATCATAAGAAGTAAAATTTTTCATAAGTACCACAGATTAAAAACAGTTTTACCACAGACTAAATTCATTATCTGCTTAATGCTACTTTCTGATTGTACTGACAAGGAGAAGACGCAGTCATGGGGTCTCGGATTTTCTCGAAACCTTGCATATTGGTAGATTTCGTTCTCCTGTTTATGAAAACGTATCATTATAGGCGTCGATACTCAATAACTTTTGAGATACGTTAAGATTGATGAAGTTAGTGTTTCATTCATATTATGATCCTTTTCAATAAAATTTTTACATTTTGTTTCCTACAGATATTATGAGTGTATTTTTCATGTGCAAAATACAATTAATTAAAATAGATAAACTGAACAGAAAAAAAAGAAAAAAATGGAAAAAAAGGAAAAAGGTATTTGAACACTGGCCTTCCCGGTATTGTATCTAGTACGTTATCATCACGCCGTTTGGCACTTGACAAAAACTTCAACCAAAACTGTACTTAACGGCTTAACAGGTATAATGAAATTTAAATTGTAAATATCTCAAAAATTATTGAGTATCGATGCCTGTAATGCTATATTTTCATAAACAGGAGAACGAAATCTATCAGTATGCAAAGTTTCGACAAAATCCAAGACCCGATGACCGCGTCTTCTCCTTGTTAGTTTTGTGCAATGATAAGTTTAATATAATGATCTACAATTCTTAAAAATAATCTAAGCCGTTCAGAGTCACATACAAATAAAATAATTGCGAGAGATTACTTTATACACTTGTAGATACATCACAATTTATATGTTCTTCGAAATAACCGGATATCCTGCCACTTATGGCGAAGATTATACATACAAATGATAAGTCAATGATATTTCTCGGGAAGCAAGAGAGTTTCAGAGTTTTACAACCTCGCGTATCTCGAATTGTACGTCATCTTGGTAAGTTATTAACAGATTGAAGATGTTTTCGTTGAACAGCTAAATACCTGGTTCGTGGAAAAGATGTCTTGTGTATTTCGTTAGAATTATAACATACGAATAAATACAATAAATGAATGGTTAGATACAGCGAAAGACTCCAGCAAATTGTTGAATAAAACAATGAATATTTTAGAAAATTTAATGTAATGAGTTGGAACTCGAATTTAACCTGTTATCTGAATTTATCGACCATGGATACACATATGTGGGCGCAAGTGAAGGGACGTGATAACGATCTGAAACAATTTATCCTGTAATGAATACAATCATAATTTAATTTTCACCTCTACTGATGATAATATATAATTTAACAAAATGATCGGCAGTGACATAAATGAGAAATTTAGAAATCGACCGTACATAATGATGGACACAAACGACAAGCATCGTTTAAAAGACTTAAAAAGACTTATTGACCACTCTAATTCTTCTAAAGAAATCATTATTACAGAATTCTAGCTTTATGATTTATTAGATACAATTAAACTTGTATTAATAATAAGAAGAGCTTAATCTTCGAAATATTCGCCATTATTATTAACCTTTTACAAGCATGAACTTTTTCTATGAAACTATAAAACAAGATTATGTGCTGAAGTTCCAAATAGAAGAATTAGCTTAAGGAAAATATGTCGCGTTTAATGAAAATTTATCGATATTGTACGAGAACAATAATTTTGTCTACTGCCATAAAGGTGGCATTCGTCTGCAAAGGGTTAATGATTCAAACAAAAATGAGTATCTTTTATAACGTGAAGACGTAAAAGAATATATTTTTATATATAATAAAATGAATTTAACCGAAATATAATAATTAGATTGCAGAGTATATGCATTTTTGAGAAAAATGAGTAGGTGGAATTCAAAAAGTAGAAAGTAGAGTAGAAAATATAATTTTCAACTTATTAAAAATGAAAACGATTTAAGGAAGAAATCAATTTTTATTTGGCTCTCGCTTCTTACAATTACACTGCGGAGCTTTATGCAAAATAAAAACTTTCTACCTGAACTGCAACAAACTGGCGTGATATAAAAATTAGATTTTATCCTTATATGTTCAATAGATTGAAAATAATATAACATTTCCTAAATTCGTCCAATGTTTTTACTGCATTAAGTTACACCTACTCATTTTTGTCATAAATCCATATAATCCGCTGACTAATAATTCCGACTAAATTCATTTCTTTATATTTTATTCTATATTTATAATATGTCTTCATATTGTAAAATATACCATCTATGTTTTAATCATTAACTCTGAAATCCGCATTCTTCTTGTGATCGAAACAGGGTAAAGTTTGATTTTGCATACAGATCCGCAGTATAACAATAACAAAGTATTTAATTCATTTGTCTATTTTTTCAATCAAAATATTCTAGTAAGAAAATGCTAAAGTATTTATTCAATTCGATATTCTTTCTATTCTTACCATACCATGGTGTGGGTGGTTTAATTCGAGGTCCGCAGTTTTATTAAAAGGTTCCCGCGTTTTTTCGGCTGTAACGCCTTAAAAGTCTGTCCCGGTTGTTGGTAAGAGTGTGTCGTATATTCTAATGTCAGTATGCATTTGAACTAACCGGCACTCGATCCGTACTTTTATCTCCGCATAAAAGCATGCATAACTCGACACGCTCGGCTGGTCTTCGTCTTCCTCCCGTGGGGACACGAACCCCGATCGCACCCTTCCTTCCCATCGCATCGGACTGATTTCCTCTAAATTTGCGAATAAAAGTTTACACCGCGAGCGTTCTCTCGCGGGGGCATCATAAAATCGGGATTCAATATCGTAAGGGCGCGCGAACGGGGGGAAACGAGCCGCGGGGACGTAAAGGAGGGTGGACGTATCAAACGCGATTTTTGAGCGTGCAAACTATCCTGTTCTGTACGGTTGTATCAGATTTGGTGCGCATTTCATTTGAAATAATGAATTATTTTAAGTACTTTGTTATTTGCATTTTATGAGTAACATACAAAATTTATGTATTTTCATTTCACATTTACAGCGAACGAACTATTATCAAATAATATTCTATCTAAATAATTTTTGATTTCAATTACATTGTCAAAATAATAAGTAAAAGTTTCCATTTGACGTTTGTATTATTGTTTTATATCAATCATTTTCAAATAATATTTTGTTTGAAATTTCATTTGAAATACTTTATTATTTGTACGTTACCAATAACGTAATTATTTTCACTTGACGTTTACATCAAACGAACTATTTTCAAATAATATTTTATCTGAATAATATTTTACTGCAATTACATTGTCAAAATAATAAGTAAATGTTTCCATGTTACGTTGAAATCAAACAAATTATTTTCAAATAATAATTTATTTGAAATTTCATTTGAAATACTTTATTATTTGTACGTTACAAATAATATAAATGATTTATTTTCACTTGAAGTTTATATCAAACGAACTATTTTCAAATAATATTCTACTTGAATAATTTTTCATTTCAATTACATTGTTCGAATAAAACAATAAATAGAATTTGTTTTCGTTTGACGTTTATATCCAACGAACTATTTTCAAATAAACAATTTCACCTCAAGAAGAACTCATCGAAATAACTAAATGGATTAAATTCAAAGAAATTCAAAGATGCTAATTTTTGTAGTTCAAGGAATGAAGTTTAGCTCCCAAAAAAAATGTATGAAGAAAAAGTTGTTTGGTTTATCGCGACGAATACATTGTGATTTGTGTATTTTTATTTCAAGGTCATGTTTTGGTGTAATTTTTAAGGTAATCGACATTTATTTATTAGTATTTGCCAATTTTTATCATTCCTGGAGCTAATAAAGAATGCATTTCAAACATGTCAATGTTATTGACCTTGAAATGACCTAGAGTGAAAAAAATGATGGTAATTTGAAAGGAACTAAGAAATTGAGGAATGTTTATATTAAAAAGAAAGGAAACAAATGCGTGACTCGATAAAGTGGTGTTTTGAACTGTTTGTATCAAATTAATTCATACATTTCTATAGCAAAAGTTGCAAGTGCAAGAATGAAGTTTCACATTTGTAGAGACGAGCACGGGTATGCTAGGGGTTGAAGCATCGATATTAAATAGAAAGCACGATACATAACGAAATAAGCATACGTCTACTTGTATGTAGGAGCGTGAAAAAAGAGGTTTGCTTGCGTGTTTCCCGATGCATGTTACACCTCTTTTTCTCCGTTCTCCCCAGCTCCCTCTCTGCCTCGCTCGTTTTGCGACTCTCTTTGGCTTGGCTCTCGAAGATGCTCGTGTAGGTAGTTTGACACGGTCGTAAAAGACGGGCGTTTTAATACAATTTACAAGAAACTATCAAGCTGGCGCGCCCCGAGCCACTCTACTGGGTGTATCGGATAAAATCCGTCGATGTCCCCCGGTGTTTTGTTTCCTTCGCGTTCTGACCGTTTGCCAAGATATTTTTCCATAACGCTGATATCAATCAGTGTTGGGGCACATTTCATTCGAAATAAGATAACAAATAATTATTCGTGACAACAAATTAATGTAAATATCCTTTGTATTTTGCAAATAACATTAAAAAGTTATTCTCATTTGGCGTTCAAATCAAATAATATTTTCTTTAAATCACATTGTTCAAATCAAATAATATTTTCTTTAAATCATTTGGTCAAATCAAATAATATTTTCTTTAAGTCACATTGTTCAAATCAAATAATATTTTCTTTAAATCACATTGTTCAAATCAAATAATATTTTCTTTAAATCACATTGTTCAAATCAAATAATATTTTCTTTAAATCACATTGTTCAAATAAAATAATAAAAAATGTTTCACCTCAAGAAGACGTCATCGAAGTAAGTAAATTAATGATTAAATATAGGTATGCTAGTTTTGTAGTTTGATGATTAATATTTAGCCGCATTCGCTTTTAAAAATGTTCTTTAGTATACGGAGTTAATAGAATTTTGGAGAAGACTTTAAATAACTGCACAATTATCCGGCTACTGACATAAATATTTCTATGAACTTCATGATAGGCTGCTTAATATTAATTATTTCTTTCAAAGAAATCTTCAAATTATGTTTAGTATCGTCAGACAAGGTTGAGAATATGTTTAATATCAAAAGATTATAAACGTATCTAGTAACAATTTAGTTGATCTGATTACTTCTGTAATTTGAAATAATTGTATACTGTTTAAAGGACATATTCGTATAAAATTATATAGAATTTATAACAACAAGTGTTATCAATTAACTTTTGCAAAATTGCGTATATCTTCCTGTATTTATTATTTACCGAGGTCGTTCTTTTTTATGTATATTTAAAGGGTTATACGATTTTAATATTTATTTACGGTCAATTGACCGTAGAAAGTTTAATGCTAACATCTATGGTTGCAAGGAAAAACGCCGCGTGTCACAATTTAAAAAAATTCGAGTTTATGCATTAATTGAGCTTAATAGTATAGAAAAAAGTCATTAGAACAAATTCGAAGGACTTAAAAAAATAATGCAATTTACCCGATGTCGTATGTCAGGGATGGGCATTTTTGTCTCAATTGAGACAAACCGTCCCCACCATAGCGCCCACTGTCCCCCACCAGCATCCGCCGTTACCATAGAGGAAGGAGGTGCTTCGCCCGTTGCGAACAGTGCGCAGGCCTCGCGCATGAAGGAGAGGTTGGTGGGAGAAGTAGACGTTTGAGGGGCCCCTACCGTGCCCATCCCTGACGTATGTTAAAGCATTAGTAATCAAAACTTTAAACGGCAATATCTCAAAAGTGAAATCACGTGAAATGCGACGTTCTTCCTGAAAACCATGTCAATTAAAATTATATTTCAATGAGGTGGTTGTATCCTAACAAAATTAATGTAAACTAATTATAAGTTAGATACTAAGCCATATTGTAACATAACCATACAAATACATAGACACGTTATACGGATCAAAAGCTAATCAGAAAAATCGGGTCAAATTAATCATATTATGCAAAGACAGTAACCGAAATATTTTTTTACAATGTTCCTCAAATTGATTCTGAAACAGTTCCAAATTATAACAAAATTCTAGCTGGCAACACAGGCATATAATGGCATGCGAAACAATGCATGAATTATTTCCCTCTAAAAATCCTGAAATTCCCAGTATTCGTGCAAAGTAAAAGTATTTCGTAACAATATCTAAAAGCATAGACACGTTATACAGATCTCAAACTAATCAGAAAAATATAGCCATACTGACTCGCACCCTGAAATAATTCGCCGGTCAATTCCCGGATACTTTATTATAATAGTTTCCATCGGCGGTCTTCCCAGCCTCGAATTCCGCCTTTACAAATTCGCAATGTAGAACTCGTATCATTACCTCGCTAATGATTCCGATCAGGCGGAAAAAAGTTTCTCCCGCAAAGAACGTGGCCGGCATAATATAGGGGTGAAACAACGATTTGTATACTCCACAAATAAACGGGGGTATACTCTTTCCGATCGACGACGGTGTGGATCGACGTTACGGCCGAAGAAATATTTATATAGTGACCATTCCGCGGAGATTGTATACGTCGGCGTGCTTTGTATCAGACGCGAGGTAATACTATTAAAGAATTTAATTATCTCATCGCGATGTTTCACGATTTCGCCCGGGGGGGGGGGGTGAGGAGAGGAGAGGGGGGAGTCCGCGGATAGAATTCAATATGATGCTCCCGGATGCCTAATCGGCTTCTCACGAGGACCACAGCACACAGTTTTCAGGCAGTAGGGTTAAGGAATCGAGCAGAGGCTGCCTCGTGGCGCCAAATGTAATATTTTACAAGGTTTACGAGCCAGTCAGCTCGATCCTTGGAAACGTATACCTGGCGACATCGGCTACGACCGAGGACCAACGATCGCAAAATTCTCTCAAAGGAAGGAAAGGGAATGGTTCACCGCCTCCTTCAATGTTCTTCCTTCGCTAATTGTACCTTATTAAAAACGGTCGTTCTTCTTACAATGTTGAGAGGATGATGACGATGATGCCCTTTCATCCTTTTCGAGGATCAAGAAACAGGAACGCCCAGTTCCAACCAATTGCCAGCGCAAGAGAATCGTTTTCTCGTGGAAAATGTCTTGGATGCCCATCGGCGATCGTCAGATCTTGCGCGTTTTCTGTAACCGTGAGCCTTTCGCTTTTAAGAATTCGGGCCCCTCTTTTAATCGCGGATATTTTACTTTTCTGTTCTTCCTATACTTATTATCGGCGAGGATTAAGTCGGATTCTTTGACTACTGTAAGCCGGGGTTACACGGATATCGACGCGAGCGACGTCCGCCATTAAATGTGACTGGCTTGCAATGAACAGACGATTCCTGTATTTACATAGTAAAAACCGAAGATCGTGCATAATCTACAAACGACAGTCGTATGCGTGAACAGAAATGATGAGCGGCTGCCGAAGAAATTGTATAAGTCTTTAATTAAATTTCTATGCGACTATTAACTTGTAAAATTGTATTTTACTGTAGCATGAAGTAGGTTTTGCGTCAGGTTTGGGTATTATAGCACAGAAAAGATATTTATACAGTACACGTTTTCAAAGTAAAAGATTTTTCGAAGTACACGATCATAATTAATTAAGATTTATTAAGAATTCATTTCTGTGTTGGAACATATTGAACCAAATTCCAAAAGAAATTTTTCAGAAATTAACCGAGTGAAGAAAGAAATTGATAGATTTGCAATGGTTAATTGATTCTATTTTTACATAGTGCAGATGCATGGAAACGTATAAATAATAGTTGTATTTACGGATGCAAATGATAGCTGCTGCTGAAGACATCCTACAAAATTTTTGGTTTAAACTTGTATGCGACTGGAGCTGTATTTTATTGTGCATGAAATAGGTTTTGTGTTAGTAGTCTTCGGGAATTATAGCACAGAAAAGATACGCATACAGTACGTTTTCAAAAAAAAAAGATTTTTCAAAATACGCGATCATAAGTCCTCCAAAGAAATATACAAGAATTCATTTCTGTGTTGGAACATATTTGTTGGATCAAATTGCAAAAGAAATTTTTAAGAAAGGAATTGACAGATTTGCAATAGATTGTTGATTCTGTTTTTACAAAATACAGACTCCTGAAAATTATGCAAAACGTATAAATAATACTTGAATTTGCGGATGCAAAATAAGCTGCTGCTGAAGCCCTTCTATAAAAATGCTTTAATTATATTTGACGGGACCTTATAATTTATAAAATTTTAACGTTGCATTTCGTTGTACACGACGTAAGTATTGTGACAGTGGAGTTTCAATTTTGAAGATTATAGTGCAGAAAATACATGATTATAGTATATTTTCAAAAACTTATCCATAATGTGTAAAAATACACGTCTTTCTTATAATTGTAAGAATTGTTAAGATTTATTTTTTACTGAAATATCTTTATTAGATTCGAACTTCAAAACAGACTTTCAACCCCTTGCCTTAAAATATCGTGTGAGACACGTGATGAAGATTCCGAACAGAGTCTAATAAATTTGTATGTTATTAATTTCCATTAAACCGAAGTAAAATTCTATTCGGTTGTTGTTAATGTACAGCCACTGGAGAACATATAGATATACAATAAATAAACATTTTCTCCTTCTTCTAGGAAGTTTTGAACAACAAAGAAGTTATAATCACTGAAATCGTAAAATAAATCGTAAGGCAAGGGGTTAAGAAATTGATCAATTGAAAAAAGAAGTTAGTTTTATCTGTAAATTCTGTTAAATTCTGGCACTAGAATTTAATGAATATTTGATGCACAAACTATATTCTAGTATAGTTGATTTTAATACTGATTCTAGAATACTAGAATTAGTAATTGCGTAGAGAATGTCTTCTGTGATTTCAGAAATTGTAAAATGAGGACTTAGTAGTTGTTTGATTCTGGCGAATTATGTAAGAACAGTGAAGCTAGTATTGATTTGTTCAGCGCAAGTATTATTCCAGTAATTAATCTTCCGATTCTGTTAGAAAGCATTTTTGGAAAAAAATCACAGATTCGCGATGAATTAATCACCGAGGTACTGATGCTTTCAGTTCCTGTGAGCAGATTAGAGGCGATTAAAGCGGATGCTTTCAATCGTGAATTCGTAACTTTGATGCAACCGAATTCGAAACCTAACGCAATAATCACTCGATTGAAACCTATTAAAATGACACAGAATATGAATGAGCAAAGGCGATTTTCGTAGCTAGTGAAAGAACACGTTTTCACAAAGAGAACAAAACTATACCAAATATTCAACATAATATTTATTCCTTTCCGCGCAGTGACGTCTGAACAATATTTATATAACTTGTTCAAAGGATAAAGTGTTTTCATTCGTAGTCCGTTCGGAACAGTGAATGTACCATGAAACTGGAACTAATTCCATGTTTAAAGTACACCATAGTTAGAGAATATTGACCAAACAGTAGTTCTTCTTATTTATTTATTACACAACTAAAGGGTGTCTCAAAATGACCTGACATTTTAAATTGTGCGCCATTTTTTTTCTGGCGAACATAGAGTACTAATCAGGGGTTTGCGGGTACCCGAGCCTCGGGTCGAGTCGGGTTTGGTCGGGATCCCGAAAGTTTACAAACTTCCGGTACCCGCGATTTCAGGTATTAAACTGTTTACTACAAATCGAAATATTATTATAACCGATGATTAAACATCTTAATATGAACAGAGTTATTTATTGCTGATTTGATCGCAGACTTGCCCCAATTTTAACTTCAAGTACCCGAATATTGCAAAGTTTCGGGTCCTCGACTCGACCCGAACCGATTATGTACCATTTCGGGAACCAGAAATCGCGGGTACCCGAACTTTATAAACATTCGGGATCCCGACTCGATCCCAAGCAAATTTCCTGACTCGATCCCGAACAAATTTCCCGACTCGAACCCGAACAAATTTCCCGACTCGATCGCAAGCAAATTTCCCGACTCGATCCCAAGCAAATTTCCCGTCTCGATCCCAAGCAGATATCCTGACTCGATCCCGAACAAATTTCCCGACTCGAACCCGAACAAATTTCCCGACTCGATCCATAGCAAATTTCCTGACTCGATCCCGAACAAATTTCCCGTCTCGAACCCGAACAAATTTCCCGACTCGATCCCAAGCAAACTTTCCCGACTCGATCCCAAGCAAATTTCCCGTCTCGATCCCAAGCAGATATCCTGACTCGATCCCGAACAAATTTCCCGACTCGAACCCGAACAAATTTCCCGACTCGATCGCAAGCAAATTTCCCGACTCGATCCCAATTAAATTTCCCGACCCGACCCGAATCCGAAATTTCGAGTACCCGCACGACCCCTAACAAATATGTATTAGAAAACTATTGGCATCATACCATTTTCATCATCTTCTACCTAACCTAGACCATTCAGAACCATTTCTAGAAAATAAGTATCATTTAGACTGTAAAAAATTAATTTCTTCTTGACAAAATATACCGTGTTGCTAATGACCTTTGATGTTGAAGCAACATTAAATAAATAAATAAAAAAAAAAAAGATAACCAAGTAGACGTCTAAAAAGTGAAGCTACAATATTCAATATTATATTGAATGTTAATTAATACAAAATAAGAAGTAGAAGTTATACTGTCTCACTTCAAGCAATTATTAGAAAATATTTAAATACCATGCAATGTTAACATTTTCTACAATAAATTTAACCCAAAAAATACTAACAGAATAGTTACTTAAACCAACCATTTAGAAAATGTTAATAATGTTCTCTTTCTTCTACATAAAACATTTTCAGACAATTATTAGTTGTCGTTTATATTTGATAATGAAAAATCATATTTAGTCAAGTGATTGTTTTTACAAAACTGTTCCACAACAAGTAATTGATTCCAATATAGCTTATTAAAAAGTTCGAGAACTATTTCGAGCCCTGAGATATATTTTTGTCGAACCAATTATTATTAGCTCGAGTGAAAACTAGAAAAATTGGAAACTGAAAGAACGTATCAATTTGCTCCGATCTCCCCTACTGTTCTGGAAATTGGCGGAAGGTGAAAGAGCGTGTGGATAGCGGTACAGGAAGAGTGACACTATGCGGAAGGGATGTCAGGGGGGTTAAGCAACCACAACAACTACACATTTCGGGCGTTCGGTCGGTCGTGCAACCTGCATTATTTCGCGATTGTCGCCAGGCTACCAGTGGTGTGAGAAGAATGTGTTAATTTCCTGGCTATGTATCAACATAAACTTGTGCAGGCTCCTCTTCTACCATTGCATTCTTTTCGCGTCATTCTTCTTTTTCATTCATTTTAATATCAGCGAAATCAAACCTGACGGAATCCTTTCAATTGAAAATATGTACAATTAAAATATTAAATATTATGATGGTTAAAAAATCTTTGCAACGTTCTCTTTAGCCTATTAACGCCCTTGCACTATAATATCGATTCAGACTCGTGATGAACATTTCGAACAGAATCCTTTAAATATGTTTACGTTATTAATTTCCATTAAAATAAAATAAAATTCTGTTTAGTTGCTGATATATAGAATATTATTTGTATTAAATTACCTTACCATACCTTTTTTTTCAGTGCTCAGTTTCTGTAATATTTATTTGAGTTGATTGCTCGATTATAAATATGCTGGAATATATTTTAATTCGTTCTGTATGGAAATGAAAATTATAAAAAAATTAGTAAATGTTAAATTAAATGTTGATTTTATTAAATCTAAGGGGAAGTTGATTCACGCATTCATGAAGCTAATATATCTGAATAATCGTTTTAATCGATTATAATATATTATTTTAATTCTACCGGTATTATAATTATAATTTCATTTGTTTTTTTTCAGAGTTAATGTCATAAACGCTTTCATAATTGATTGAACATATTTATCTTTTTATTAACTTATTCTAAACTACATAGTTCCGAAACAAAAAATATTAACGAAACAGTAAACTAGAAATTCCGTAACGGAATGAGAAAATGATGAAATTATACTTTAATGAAGCTTCTGGGATGCGTGTGAAATATTGAACAGCGACAAAACTAATTAATTAACATTGGAAAACTGATATAACAGCTGAAAATACGCTGCGTACATAATACTTAACAGTTCCATATACGTTTAAACTTTTTTACCTTGAAATATTAAAAATCTAGATTCCAATGACGCTTTCCAATTAACTCTCTCATGCGTTAACCAACAATAATTACACAAAATAGCAATTGCCCTTTATTCGTAATCTCATGTTTTAAACAAACGTATAAAATTACAACGCGATTACAGAGACATAGACAATTTTGCAAGGACTACAATACAAAATACATTACGAATTAATTGTATTTAAACAAATACATCGAATTACAGCATAATAAAAGAGAAATATAGCCTTTTGTGGTAGGATGTAGAAACAGAAAATGGATGAATTTTCATCAGAGGATTATACAGAAGTACAACCATTATGTCTAAATGTTAAAAATTCCAGTACATAGGAAGTATGTGTAAAGCAAATTTTAAGTTATCATGGAGAAATCCTATTTCAAGAAGCAGCCAATCAATAAAAAGCGTAAATAATAATTTCTTTTATGTACACTGTCAACATTTTTAAGTTTAACAAAACTTTGAGAATTTAACCCTCATTTAACACTTTTAGATTCACAATTCACCCATTTTCTGTACCGAGATACTATAAAACAGATTAAACAGTATTATAACAATTTTTATAGTCAATAAAACAACTATAATAATTGTGTAAAATGTAAAATTAAAACTGAAACACTGTTGAGCTAAAATAAAAATGTTTAATAGATTGACAATAATATAACAGTATTCTGAAATTTTTCTATCGTTTTTACTGTTTGAAATGATACCTACTCATTTTTATTATAAATATATAATTGTCGCCGTCTAGTCTACTTATACTAATATTTAGATTAACAACCGAACGAATTTCCATTACAACAAAATAGAAATAACACACGTAATTTAAAACAGTAAAGACATTAGAAGAATTTAAAAATATTATTGCATCATTTTCACCTTATAAAACATATTAAAAAAGAAAATAACTTTCTATTTCACTCCAGTATATTGCAATTTAGGTAGAACATTTTTATTTTGCATAAAGACCCGTAGTCCACTAATTATCAACTTATTAAAATCATGAATAGAAGAAACGAACCTTTATTTGGTTCCAGTACCTTGTAACTGATGCACAAAATGTCTACTTTGCATTGAGATCCGCAGTCTACTTATTAAAATCGTTAATGAAAGAAACAAATCTTTATTTGCTTCCAGTACCCTGTAATTGATGCACAAAATTTCTATTTTGCGTTGAGATTCGCAGTCTACTTATTATCAACTTATTAAAATCATTAATGAAAGAAACGAGCTTTTATTTGGTTCCAGTAAGCTGTAATTGATGCACAAAATGTCTACTTTGCGTTGAGATCCACAGCTACTTATTATCAACTTATTAAAATCATTAATAAAAGAAACTTATCTTTATTTGGTTCCAGTACCCTGTAATTGATGCACAAAATTTCTATGTTGCGTCGAGATCCGCAGTCTACTTATTAAAATCATTAATGAAAGAAACAAATCTTTATTTGCTTCCAGTACCCTGTAATTGATGCACAAAATTTCTATTTTGCGTTGAGATCCACAGCTACTTATTATCAACTTATTAAAATCATTAATAAAAGAAACCTATCTTTATTTGGTTCCAGTACCCTGTAATTGATGCACAAAATGTCTACTTTGCATTGAGATCCGTAGTCTACTTATTAAAATCATTAATGAAAGAAACAAATCTTTATTTGCTTCCAGTACCCTGTAATTGATGCACAAAATTTCTATTTTGCGTTGAGATCCACAGCTACTTATTATCAACTTATTAAAATCATTAATAAAAGAAACCTATCTTTATTTGGTTCCAGTACCCTGTAATTGATGCACAAAATTTCTATGTTGCGTCGAGATCCGCAGTCTACTTATTATGAACTTATTAAAATCATTAATGAAAGAAAAGAGCTTTCATTTGCTTCCAGTACCCTGTAATTAATGCACAAAATTTCCTATTTTGCGTTAAGATCCGTAATCTAGTCAGAACTAAATCGTTGAAATTAGAACATGTTTAATAGCGGTCTTACGAAATTACATTGCAACCAAATACAAATAACGTACAGTTTAATTAAAATAAAAATAGGACTGAAAGATTTGGTCTACAACCATTTCCGGATCGGTCATAAAATGGTGTCTCCTGTTAAGAGATCAATTACCTCCGTAGTTACAGTATCGAGTTAATAATGTCGAAAACATTGTTGCAAGTCAATCGCAATGGAGCAACAGAAGAGACTGAAAACGGCGGAGACACGCAAAAGAAAACGATATGTACAGAAAGTTGTTCTGCGGTCAAACGTCGACGCAGCGCGTGGCTGGGTTTGCTAGAACCGTGGTTGGGGATGGAATTCGCGGCTACGGATCGGCACGTCAGGGGCGACTGGCTAATAAATAAATTGACAGGACATTTTATCGTGGCTTGTCAACGAGCGAGAAACCCGATAGTCCCCTCAGTGGGAACTGCCACTGGAATGAAGCAAAAAAACGAGTCGGGGACAATTAATAATTCGCCTCCTACCTACCAATTTGTCGGGCGCAAGACGAATTCCGCAGTTACCGCTTCGTCTTTTTCGACGGAAACAAAAAGGAAAGTATACTCGGCGAGAGAGAGATTGTTTCTCGAGTCTCTCCTGTCATCGGACCGTGGATATATTACGAGACATTTTTCAACCGAACGGGATACTACAGGCGATACTTGCGCGATGTGCTCTCTGTTTCAATTTCCGATTCTATGAACGTAAACATTCGTCACGCGGATTAATGTTTGCGCTGAATGAAATTAGCCGTCGGACAGATTGTCCGATTTTATGGTGGGAACGTTTCATTAATTGCTCAACGATTTCCGGAACACTGTTTCCATATCTGTTACATTTTTGTCTGGATGTAGAAATTAATTTGTAATTATGAGAAATAAATTCTATATTTTTAAATTCACCGCATCCACTCAACAATCTCCGCGGCGCTCTCTTTCTATTCTTTTATACAGGGCGAGGTATTTATCCTGGCCACCTGGAATATCTCAAAAACTAAATTCTGGAGAAAAAAATGTTTCAAATAAAAAGTTCAAGTCAAGGAGGGGCTGATGCAGCAGTCATATCCATTTTGAATTTTCATCATGTTTTCAAGGTCATTCCAAGGTCAACTTTATTTTTTCAAATAGAGATATATATTTTTCATTACAGATTCTTAATCTACGACTTGAAACAAATAACTTTTATTTGAAACGTTTTCTTCTCCGCCGATTATTTTGTATAATATTGAATTTTCAAAGAAAAAATACACCATGTATTATTAACGGAGAAAATCATTTTATTTATGATAAATGAAATTAATACCCAATTAAAATAGTATCAAGTAAACATGTAATCTAAATGAATAATTAAATAATAGCTAAATATTGAAATAGGCAAAACAATTAGATAAAACTTAGCAAAGAAATTCAACGCTGAGCGTCTTTTCCTTGGAATAAGATTACACATTCTCTCGCGTGCAATGCAAATAACATTAGAATATTACTGAATACTTGTTAAATTGATTTTCTTTTAAGAGTACATATTGATTTAAACAGTTGAAAATTACCGATTGAATTGTTCAATATATTTTCTACTTATTTTGTGCTTTAAATTATAAAAGAAAAACTGTTATTAGGAGATAATTACCTTTATGAATATATTAGAAAAATATACACATATAAAACTGTACATGATTGTACATTGAAAACGTTATTAAAAAAAACTTGCGGGCATTTTCAATGAAAAAAGTATAACTACACTTCCTGTACGTATTAATAGATTAATATTTGTTTGACACATACGGAGTAACTACTTGGAAAATTGTATATTTTTACCGATTACACGTCCCCTCTCGGAATATTAATTTTTGAAAATGATTTTCCGTTATTGTGCACTTCGGGGACCAGTGTTATCGTTTTAATATACATATAGCGCGAAGCATAGTACGGGCGACCGAAAAATTGTCATGAATATTCGAACAGCCCTGAATTATCTTTCATCAGAGTGCTCCTATTTTTCGCGGTATTTATTTGCAAGGAATAAACGATTATCAATTTCGATACTAACAGTCCTCCTGTCCATTGATCTGGAAAGTGACGATATGAGTTTGCCAGACGCGGAAACAGATTGTATCGCGCGGAAAAATTGCTCTGTTCAAACCAACCTGTGCCTCCCTTACACCGCCGCTTATCTTTCGCGCATTTCAACTACAATCGACCGTTTAATTTCGTCGATGATTTAAAGACTGATTACACGGTATTATAACTATCGATTACATTATGGACACAGATGCGGAACAGCTAAATCAGAATTTTACTATTCGATAGCGGAGTATAAGAATGACAAGGAGCTGTGAATAAAAATGTAAATTAAATTTTGTTTATCGTACACATACGGAACAGCTAAATCAGAATTTGATTACTCGATAGCGGAGAATAAGAATGACGAGGAGCTGTAAATAAAAATGTAAATTAAATTTTGTTTATCGTACACATACGGAACAGTTAAATCAGAATTTGATTACTCGATAGCGGAGAATAAGAATGACGAGGAGCCTGTAAATAAAGATGTAAATTAAATTTTGTTTATCGTGTTGGAAACGCTTTAACTAATATCGCGTGTAAATGGTGCAAATATTTATTATTGAGCAATTAATAATTATTGATTCGTGTTTTTGTTGGTTTCGTCAACATCATTTTGGGATGATCGTATCGTTTATGAAATAACTTATTTTGCGATTTTTTTTAGTTTGTCAGTACTTATAAACAAGATGTAGATATTTATTTAAGAGATGATTTCAAGGCAGTATTTGATCGTGTTTAATTTCTGTATATTAAACAATCAGAAATAATAATATTTTGAATTTACGATTATTGAGATTGTAAAGAAACATCCCTGAAGAATTTATTCAACAAATTTATTTCTTTAGGCATATGTTATGAAAAAGAATGGTTGAAAATTGGGATAGACACGTCCTTGTTATTTTTATAAAGTAATGTAAAATATTCGCTTTTAGTGCTCTAAAAATCTAGCGTTATGCATGTTTGTGTGTATTTTTCTGTTAACACTAAACCTACCACGGTCAAATGACCGGTTCTCCATTTCACAATTATTGAAATTATGAAAACGCTTTTATAGGAAATTATTGAACTGACTTCTTCATTTAAACACAGATTATAATAGAAATCGTAAAAAGCTAAAGTAAATTAAATCTTGTCACTTCTATAGGGCATTTCGATTTTGTATGTTTTGTGCTTGGTAGGTTTAGTGTTAATACGGTACGTTTTTAAGGATTAATAAATACTTTTTAACCGTGAATTGGTAAGAATGAAAAATTTTCACACTCGTTTATTCAATACGAGAAACCTAATGTTGACAATACTAAGATGATAATCTGTTGTTAAAAATGATTTTAAAAATGAAGAAACTATGTGTGTAATAATTGACGTTTCTAATTATATTTCTAATTGAGTATCATCCAATTGACAGACTAATTTTAAAAATTACCTCAGAACTACGTGCAGGATACTGGATTGACTATCATCAGTGATTAGTGGAATGCAAACTATATTTTCGAAAAAATAACACCACATGCTTTCACGATAAGGTTATTACTACTGATACTGTGAATAAATAGTGGAAAAGTTCGTGATATCAGGAGTTACGATTTTTAATAATATTTACACCGAGTTATTGAAAATTTCATTTTTAACTCTTCCACGACGGTGCGCGAGTCTATTCGGACCCATAGTATTAAACTCTTCATTTAATTACTCAATTCCCTGATGATTCAATTGAATGCACAGTTGTTGCGTTAGGAACTATGGAGAGACAAATCAAACTATAAAAAGTACCTTCAAAAATGTGTTTTAAAAAATTGATAATAAAGCTGAGAATGGTCTTAAGCACCCTCAATTTTAAAACTACGAATAGGGTTCGTCGTTCGAGAGTTAAAAAATCCTCTGTCTCGTTTAAGGAAATACCTGTACAGCCTGCGCAACGAGAGTTGGCACAGAGAAACTTGTGGGTACCACGTGATGCTCCCATTAGGCGCTACACGTCTTCCGCGATTGGCCGAATCGCTTGACGAAGACAGCAAACGAGTGTATTGAGTGCACGGACTTAAAGGACTGAGCATAAAGTGGGTTTATGGGTGAGAGGGGTCGTGCTGCGAGCGGGGAGGGATGGTAGACTGCGGCCATGTTGGATGGCAAAACTAGTGTTGCCATCTATATAACGTTGCGGGAACATTGATATGATTTGATTCTGAAAAATGAATGCATAACAAGTTTATTTGTATATATATCTGTATATATATAAAATATTGCACATTCGGCTCCAATATAAATTTATAAATAAATTATGTGTATCTATTTCCCGCGTGATTGCATTGCAAATTCGCGCAACTAGTATTTAAAGTTGCCTATAGATAGCGTTGGGATATGGTGCAAGATTTCACGCGCATGCGCGGCCAAAACAGTAATGTATCTATATCATGATGACAGAGGTAGTGGAGCCCTGAGACAGTTATATTGGCGGGAATGTCTCGAAACAATCTATTCCGGACAAAAAGACTTCAGGACATGTTCTACGAGTTACAAAATATACACAAATACACATGTTATACACTCATTTTTCAGAATCAAATCATACCAATTTTTTAAAATTCTGCTGGGTGCTCAAAGTACCCCATTTTATCGAGAATCTTACTTTACTGAGGCTGAAATCGCCGCGCATGCGCGTGAAATCTTGCATCATATCGCAACACTGCCTATAGAGCGCACCACAGTGTTTGCCATCCAAGATGGCCGACAAGTTGATACCTCTTCCGTCTTTCGCCTCACCCCCGCAGTATAATGCACAGTTCTTAAGTCCGTGATTGTGTGTGACGGTAACAGAGAGATGTGGCGACCATGAAGTAAGATGGTGATGACGCTGAGCGTCTATGTCGATCGTTCCCGCCAAAACGTAAGCGTAAGAGTGGGATCCACTGATCAGTGGTGGGATCCGCAGCCTTGTGTCAAGAGTAGGGACTCGCCGTTCCCCCTGTACCCCACTGACAAGATTTTGTTCCAACTCTCTTTGCGCGGACAATACCTATGGTATTTTTCTAAGAAAAAATATTCTTTGGAAATAAATTATTTTAGAACGTTTCATTTTCGAACTTTAAAGGATTAAATTAATCTACAAAGAATGAAATTTGATCTACAAGATAACTATTAACCCCTTCCTACATAATAACGAATCATTCTCGTAATAAATATTGTAAAAAGAATCTACGAAATATTGAAAGTTATTCGTTTATTAATAATCGAAATGAAATCCGTCTGTGATCAATAGACTGCGGATCAAACTGCGGATCTTTATGTGTTCATAGTACGTGCATATTTTTAAAATACAAGAAAGCATGTATAGTAATAAACATTAACGACTTCTCTATGCTTATCATAAAGAATTTTCTAGCTGATAAATAGAATTTGTTTCTCATGCTGATTCTCATAAATTTAGAATTTCGAGTGACCAATGTTCAAGCATTAAAGTAAATGTACAAATACGAGAAATATTAATTTTCTTCTCCTACCGAGATACTGTTCATGATAAAGTTCCAATTATTGTAACTAAACTGCGGATTGTATGCATTCATGCTAAAAAACGACCACTCGAATGTGGATCCTGTACCATGAAATTGGGGAGAGTACGATTTCCGTGGCGCCTCGTTTTGAGGTTATATTTGTGTTCTTGGGGTTATTTCAAGGAAAAAATGTATGTATAACATGGTGTCAAATTGGCCTGGTTTAGCCGGTAAAGTAGATTTCCTGTTTCTTATAAATTTGCAAATATCTCGGTAACTATGCGAAATATGGCAAAATATCGAGACCTTTTTTGTAAAAAATGAAATTTTATTAGCATAATCTTTGCATTGTAGCTGTCATCCAGAATTTGAGCCAGTAATAGAAAAAATCATGTGAATAGAATGAGTTGTGGTTAGGTTGTGGAAGGGGCGGAAATCGTACGAAGGGAATTCGTTCCATGAAATTAATCGAAACAATTTTTATTTTGCATAAAACTCCGTAGACTAATTATAACCATGAAGGAAATAATGCGGCAAGGAGTGATGGCTAAATGTGGCAGTTCCTTGGAGCTATGAAAACAGAGGTGGCAGGTTTACAACAAATCAGTTCGAATGAACGATGAACGAAAACATGATGAAACGATAGATGCACTGGACGGATCGCTAAAGGCTGAACTCACTCATGGTGGACGTTCGGAATGGTTAGATTCGAAACGTTATATGCCGGAAGCTGAATTGCGTTGCCCCGATAATACTACCGCTGACAATTGCGCCATTGCGTTGGATATCGAAGCTAGTGACTTAATAGGATACACTAACAGAAGTGGTTGATATGCGTAGCTATCCTACCATACGCGTATTCAGACGTGGCAATAAGAATATCGTCTTCTAGTAGTTTCCTTGCGGTAATTTCGTAACAGTCCGGCGACCATTACGAATTTTTGCACGGTGTGTAAGTACTAAGGGTGTGCGAGTACTCGTAATTTACGAGCTGAGTTGAAATCGATTCGATTACTCGATCCGAGTCGAGGATGTCTCAAAAATGTTGTAAATCCTTGAAATGTGCGGTACCTGAGGTTATTTCGATTAACTTTTTCCTTTGCAAAATGGCCGCCTCGGCTTAGTTAAGGAGTTATTAACGAAAAACACGGACCAATCAGAGCGCGGCTACAGCAGACGGATTCTGGCTCTGCCAATGGCAATGCGCCACGCTCAGCGGAACCTTACGCCGAACCGGAATCCGTTCACTATAACCGCGCTTTCATTGGTCAATGTTTTTCGTTAACACTAGGTTTACGGAGCATTAAAATTGATTATTTTACATTGCTTTATAAAAATAATAAAATTGTATTTACTTAGATCTTTAGCGATTTTTATTTTAATATGTACACAAGAAAATAAATCTATTTAATAATTCCTCACGAATGCCGCCTTATACTCTTAATAAACGTAAATTAAAAACTTTTGAATCCGTCATTTTGACGGGCCCCGTAAATCTAGTGTTAATAATTCCTTAAGAAAGTCGAGAGTAGAAATTTTCACTAAAGAAAATGTTACTTTAAATAACCCCAAGAACCGCCCATTTCAAGAGTTTATAACATTTTCTAAACTCTATACTAAACTCTATAAGGTGTAAACGATAACAATAGAAACAAAGGAGGAAGAAAATTGATATTAAAACACACTTTATAAATGTTTCTTATACAACTCACTCTATAAAATAAATATTTACATAAAAGGGCTAAATCAATCAAACCCCCAATTATACAGGGTGTTCACGCTATTACTAGCCAGCGTTTTTCTTGCAAATAATAAATATAAAAAAAATGAAAGAGGAAACAGTAATATTGTTTTTTGCAAGCAACGTAATGGCGTATGTAATTTTTTTGTATTTGCACTATTTTCATGAAAATGTCGGTGACCTCCAATTTTTGTAAATGGAATGCCATATATTTTTTCATACCACATGAAAGCGTGTGTGTCAAGACAAATTCATTCCCATACGACGCAATGACCTTCAAGATCATACTAGGTCAGAAATGGAAAAAATATTTTGAATATTTCGTACTAATGCGTTTACAAGTACAGTATTTCATCGATAATTGTCCACAACACGGGTCTGCGCAGGGACAATTATGCGCGAGGGATATCATTGTTTGAGGTTTGCCGAACGTAGAGAAGGACAGCCGAACTCGAGAGGCCTCGGTCACCGAGAAATGTAAACATACCTAATCTGAATTTCTTTATTAATCATTATTTTTTTATGGGACTTCGATGACCATATTTGTGGCATTTTTTAAATAAAAATGATACCAAATATGATATAATTCCGATGATATTTACTTGTGTAATCGACAATTAAAGTTTCGGGCGCGAGTAAGTTCCTCGCGCCCGAAACATTAATTGTCTATTACACAAGTAAATATCATCGGAATTATATCATATTTGGTATCATTTTTATTAGAAAAATGCCACAAATATGGTTATCGAAGTCCCATAAAAAATAATGAATAATAAAGAAGTTGGAAATTCGGGTTAGTATGGTCTCACCGATATACCCGAGCCGGATGGTGTCATATTTCTCGGCGACCGAGGCCTCTCGAGCTTCACGGCCCCTCAAAGGGGCACACCCCGCACTAGTGGGGATATCTCAGGGACAATTATGTCGGAGACATTTGGGACAATTACCGATGAAATACTGTATACCTTATTGACGAGGCTGTAATAAATGTTCAATATAACTTCCTTGTGCACGACTACGTATTTCGGCTCTATTAATTACATTCTTGTTAGCTTCTTCTAACGTTGTCCGAAATATTAATGCACATGATTGCGTTAGTTTCCTTTGCAAATAGTTTACATTTCTGGGCGTTGTGTATCGTGAATGATGTCTTCACGAAATATTACGTACGAAATATTCAAAATTTTGCTGCCATTTCTGACCTTGTATGACCTTGAAGGTCATTGTATTGTATACGAATAACTTGAAGGTCACCTTAATTTCTAAGAGAGTAGTGCAAACACAAGAAAATTACATACGCCATTATGTTACTTACCAAAAACAGTATTACTTTTTCCTCTATCATTTTTTTCTAATATTCATTATTTGCAAGAAAAGCGCTGGATAGTGATAGCGTGAACACCCTGTATTAGGAAGTTAGTAAATGGTAGTTTAAATTTTGGGTTAAATAGTTATTATATCATATAGTTTTGTCGCGAGTTCCAGGCTCTGTAAAACTTAGTAAAGAGAAAAGAATGAGCAGCCGAAGGATGCGGCGGGGAAAAAATGAAAAAAAAAAGAAGCGGACGGGCCAGTGACTGCTGCTGTCATATATAATAATCGCATAAAACAGATACGCGCGAACCAACCAGCCCACGAATATATTATGTTGCTGCGGCTAATTTACGATTATAACGTACGTGTATAACTATCATTGTTGATATACTGCCGCGGTGGAATAGCCAGGAGCAAGCTCGCAGATAGCCGGGGAAGGTGAAAAGGGGTATGGGGGAATCGGTTAGAGGAAGAGGGAACAGACTCGTCGTAGTCGGGGGTCAGGACACTCGGTAGTAGAGACTGCCTTGAATTACTTCGTCGTCAGTGGTGTAGTCGTTGAATCTCGTTTTAGCGTAATCTTTTTCGACGCCGCGATTTCGTCCCGTGGCCAACGGAAAAACTTCTTCGATAAGAATCGATGGCACGACGCCTTCAGCCGTTTCTCGGCCGTTAACCGGTGTACTGCCTAAGAAAGGGGTGATAATTGGAATTATCTTATTGTTATGGGACGATAACTCGACACCTTAATTAAAGAATAAGATAGCGGAACGGCTGCCTAACTTTTTCTCGCGATGCTCACGTTGGTTCATGCTTTTCATGAAGTGGTCGGATCCCATTGCTAGAGCTACAGTGACACAGAGTATTATCAGGACAATTTTAAAAAATAACCTTTTTTTAACATTGGACCGTACGACTCTTTTCCAGACGTTAGAACAATTAGTTTACTACACGACGTGAAAAATATTTTGAAGAAATTGCAATTGTTCGGGGGTGTAGAGAAAATACTAAAAGTTGTATTTTACAACTATTTTATGTGGGACTATACTGAAAAATTTAAGAAATATGTTCTGTAGATCTGTGTCAATTATATGTATTTTGAAAATTTCGTCAAAATTAGTGACAGAAAAACGACAGGTATTGAAAGATTTAATAATCCGTAGATTTATTACCGTTTGAGGCCGAAATTCGAGAGAAACTGCAATTTTAAAGGAACGTTTAAAGAAATGTTCATAGCTCATTGCAACGTTGACCGATTTTGATGAAATTTTCAGAATATGTATATTTGACACAGATCTACAAAACGTATTTTTATCGAATCGCAGAGCTGTTAAAATGCTGGCAAATTAAAGGACAATGTATACACATCTTGTGATTGTGGTGATCGTAGTTTTATTTGATAAAAATAAACTCGACTATGTTTTAGGAATAATGTAGAACATATTAAGCTTTTTTAAGAGTAAGAAGCACGGAAAAGCAACCAAGATGAACGGAAACAACTCCACGACGTATTAAATCAAACGTAAGTCACAAAGTAATCCAAAACTATAACGCATTTGATTCTAGCTAGCTAAGAAATTTAATAATACAAATTTACAGTACATTCGATTCTAGCTATCTAAAAAGACAGAAAAATTGCAGCTCGTGAACCATCTTATTCTAAATAATTTCATTAATTTCCGAAAACTAAAAAGCTGTATAATAAGAAACTATGGTACATTTTATTGTAACTAGCTATTACACGTAGTAAATTAATTGTTCTAACTTCTAATACAAATCGCAGTTATAGGTTCCAATATTAACATTAAACCTACCGACCATTAAATGTGACTAGCTCCCTTATAAAAATGGGACGACTGAATTTATTTAGATTTTTTGCCATTTTTATCGTAATCTATACTCGAATAAAAAAGTATGCATAATCATTTCCAATGGAAGCATCTTTGTAACTTCAATAATTGTAAAATAAAAAATCTGAAAGCGGTTATATTTAACCGGCGATGGTAGGTTTAGTATTAAAGGAGTCTTTTCAAGAGTGTCCGAATATTTATGTGAGCCACCGTAAATAGTTTCTCATGAAAACAGTTTTGATTTTTCGCGACTTCCACGGTCATCGTTATGACACTGTTAATTTTCCAGTGTATAACGGCACCTTGAGTCGTCTGTGAAAAGTTGTTCATAAGATTTTCCAAAAACCCTTTCCCACCAATCTAGGAGTCAATGACCGATTAAAATATTCCGCTACATGTTTTCAATTCGAAAATAGTTGTCGAATGCTAATCGACGTCTCGCACAGCCTCTGTACGACACGATCCGAACAACTCGCGTCTACACACGGGGTTCCTCGAGAGGAAACGTCGACGGCGAAGCTCGCGTGATGAATATTCGATCGTGTGTTGATAATCGCGTTGTTCCTAAGAAACCACTTAATTCTCGTTCCAGCGGGTGAGAAATAATTTGCTCGAGAAAAACAGGGTGAGACACGTTTGCATGTACACCGCCAGGAGGTTTACAACCTTGGCCAGGATCGTACGCAGATTCACGGAGGGGCTCCTTCGCACTTGGCAATATTTTAATGGTTACGTGGAGTGCGGCAAGATTGCCGCTACACCGTTAAATCATACCACAGCCTCTTTCTTGCCAACTGTTTTTCCCCTTCGTTCCCTCGCGGTGTCGCTCTTCTCCTTCTCTTTCTTCGTCTCTCTTTCTCTCGTGCACCGCAGTCGTTTATACTCTCTCTTTCTCACGCTGCGTCACGTATAGGCACGAGTGGACCATCACATCCTCATTACGGATTATTCATTAATTGGGTAGCCGGATACCTTGTACGTACGTTGAATTATACACGGGGATTCTGGCACCTCCGCTACGTGGGACCATCTTCCTGTTCACTTGCTTTTTGCCCCCTTCAAGGGACCAACTCCTTTGCATCCAACGTACCCGACTTCCCAGCTATTTATTTGACTCGGTACAAGCGGAGCCGTGTAATACCTTAACGCGAGGATCATATAAAGATTCGTTTTCGTGAGCTATGGAACGGACATGGAAACAGGACGAAATTTCGCGAACCTGTGTGCGGCGATGCTCGAACCCTGTGCAGCGTCGTTGCTGCGCAACTGTGACCACCACTGGGTGTTTTGTCGTTAATCACTTACTGCATTGCAAGGTATATGACCAGAGTTGATTGACTATATGTATATTGAAAAGAGACATTGTAGTTTCTAAATATTATGTTTTTCATCCTCGTCGATCTATCGTTTTGTAAATATTTACATTAACACTAAACCTACCGACGCTGGTCAAATGACCGTTTTCAGGTTTTTTATTTTACAATTATTCAAGTTACAAAGATGCTTCCACTGGAAATGATTATACAGACTTTTATTATTAAGTATACATTATGAGAAAAATGACACAAGATCTAAGTAAATTCAATCGTGCCATTTTTACGAGGGAAGACATACTAGTCACTTTTAATGGTTGGTAGGTTTAATATTAGGGGAGCCACCTACGATTTCAGTGATTTTCTAATATGTTGTCAAGATCATCATCCTGAGTAAATTTCTGAAAGTTTTAGTCGGGATTCGTGGTTTATAAGAAAGTTGTTGTCAAAAAAGTTTAGTATCTTAGTTTAGTAATATTAATAACAGGGATTGGAGAGGTTCCGAAAATAACTGTATCAAACTGTTATACAGAGTTGTTCACGCAACTTGTTCATTTTTAATAACTTCCAAAGTATGCATTGTATGAAAAAACTTTTTCTAGAGAAGTTGTATGATTTGAAAGGATACATTATGTATAATAATTCATACACTTCTTTTGTAAGTGGAGGTGTCTCGGAGATTTCAAGGTCAATTTCGTTTTTTTTTTTATATAATGCCATATTTTGATGCCAAAATATCGAACAGTGTTAAATTTTGAGTAAAAAAGTAATGCTCTTTATTAGCTGTAAACCTATTAGTTAACGAATAATTTAAATCGATGTTGATAAACATTGTCACGTGAACTCCGTGGTCTTACGGAAATCTTTGCTGGTATTGAAACTCTTACTTGATATCATGCACAAAACCGTCCCCACCATAACGCCCACTGTCCCCCACCAGCATTCGCCGTTACCATAGAGTAGAGGAAGGGGAAGTGCTTCGCCCGTCGCGAACAGTGCGCAGGCCTCGCGCATGAAAGAGAGGTTGGTGGGAGAAGCAGGCGTTTGAGGGACCCCTACCGTGTCCATCACGGGGTTACGGTTTCGAATCTTCATTGTTCGACATTCGCATTCGTATTGAAAACTGCTATTAGCTGATAAGTACAAAAATACGGTAAACACGTTCCACAGAATTCAATAAAATTACAGTTTAAATATCTCTGTAATTATTAATTTTTCGATATACATAGATTAATACTTTTTTTATATAGAGGATGGCGAGTTGCATCGAATAATGCAATAAGAAATATATGTTTCTATTTAAAAACATGAGGGTTACTTTGAAATCTCCAAAACTCTTCACTAAACAGTTGTTACCGCCATGAGTATAGTGGGTCCATGAAAATCACCGACACAGATTTCACCGACAATATTTCACCGACTCCAGATTTGACCGTCAACGACTTTGACCGACTACAATTTTGACCGACAATGATTTTAACCAGCACACGTACTACCTCATTGATTATGTAATTTTTTCTTGATATACCCAGATCTAACCCAGACCTAACTATTCTGCACTGACACTTTTACTTTTGTATAAAAATATAATTATTACACTATAAAAAGTTAGAGGCAGTCGCCTAACGTTGTTGTTGTTGTCACACAATGTTACTACTAGATAATACTGTCGTCGACTAAAGTCGTTGGTAGACAAAATTGTTGTCGGTCAAAGTCATTGTCGGTCAAATCTGGAGTCGGTGAAATATTGTCGGTGAAACCTGTGTCGGTGGTTTTCATGGGATCCCAGTATAGTCCTCATCATACTGAAAAACTTTGGTTAATAAAGTTCTTCAAAATCTCCAAAAATAACAGTGACAACCAAGTGCTAATTTTCACTGGATTACTCTATAATCCACAATATTTTCTCAAAAAAAGACCTAGCACATCCACAACGCCCAGCTGTTTTTACGTTAAAAAAAATCGGTAGAAACGCAAGGTGTGCTTTTTACCAGGCACCGTACATTTGTAGAATTTTACGTTTTTTACCACCGGACGCATTCTATTGCGTGAAACCGTTTTCCTCGAAAGGGGGAAGTCGAGGAAGCATCGAAGCAAGAAAAGAAGAGAGCCACTTCTCAATTCTGTATTGACATGTAACTGTCATCGATAGGGCCTACAGCTGTCCCGGGTGCAGTAACGAAAGATTTCTCTTGGGCTCAATGACAACCGGTTTCTACCCGATCCGAAAACACAAACGAAGGGCTCTGCCGAGCATCAAATTGACTCACGGGCGCTTCCAATTGCGTTCATTGCCGCAAAAAATCCGCGCGGCGCCCCTTTGGACAACGTTATTCACGACGATTTTCTGCTCGGCGATTCGATAACTGCGGTTTCCGTACTTATACGCGGCCGCATTCTATCGTCTTTTTTCGCCTGGCTTCCTCTGCTTTTTTATTTCATGTTATCCTCCCATTTTGGCTCTGCAAACCTGATCTCTCTTCATTTCTACGTTTCTTCTGGTCTCGATGTAACAAGCATCAACGTACCTGCAACTACGTGTAACTGATAGTACCAGTGCTACAACGTTCGCATAATGGATGCTCGTATAATTGGATTAGACTGCTTGTGCATCGGTTATATTTAAGCATCTTCGAAAAACAGTGAAACAAGAATTTATACAAAGTCGTAGTATTTTATACAGCATCTATTCTGAATTGAATATGTAATTAAAAATGAAAATCATATTCTTTTCCTTTAATTATCCAATCGCGGTTATGGAGATATGAAACTTACGCAGTACATATAGTAATCACTAGACTGCGGATCATTAGTGCATTTCTTGTTTTGAACATCTTCGTAAAATGGTGAAACGAGAATTTATACATAGTCGTAGTATTTTCTACAGCATCTATTCTGAATTGAATATGTAATTAAAAATGAAAATCATGTTCTTTTCCTTAGTAATCACTAGACTGTGGATCACTGGTGCATTTATTGTTTTGAACATTTTCGAAAAATGGTGAAATGAAAGAATTTATTGAAAGTCGTAGTATTTTATACAGTATCTGTTCTCAATTGTATATGTATTTAAAAATGAAAATCACCCTCTTCAAAAATTGTCTTCAGTTTCCCAGTATCGTGAAAAAATGCTTTTAGACAAAAATGAACAATGGAAGGCAAAAGTAGAGGTTTCAAGATTGAAAATGCGTCCAATTATATTTTTGTACTATTCTTTTAACGAAATTATCATATTTTAAATATTGACAATTTCTCGAGAATGGGAGAATGTACATATTAGATCCAATGGATTACTTTCGAACTTTCGAATCATTAGACTGCAGATGTTAATGCAAATTCTGAATTTCATAGCTCATTTTATAGAAACCAGGATGAGGAACAAATTCAATGTATCAATTAGAAAATTCCTTAAGGAAACATTCCGTAGAGATGTTCTTGTATTTTAAGAATGTGCACATACTATGAATGCATAAAGATCTACATTAAAATTATAAAAATTATTAATGGCCCAGGAGTATTTATTGCGAGTAAATGAATGAATATTTTATTTGTATTTCTACTTATCATATTTTATAATACTGCACATGAAATTTTAATTCTTTAATAATAATTTATTTAATTTTAATATTTTCGTGGCACTATAATTGATAAAGGGACTAACAATTTATTTAATTATAATATTTTCGTAGTGTACGGTTTCATAAATGAACAGGTAATTTATTAAATTATGATGTTAATCATTGACAAATTGCTGCAATGCCTACATTGATTTCTTCATTTGTAATTTATGAATTTTAACAACTGCAGTAACACTTTGTGTCTAAATAAAAATACAAATTTTCTTATGAGGATCCTAGACATATTCGTCAAATTTTTTACGAAACACGATAGACAAGGATTGAGATATGTATTTGTAGTAAATGAGGTGACTTCAGAATGAAAAATGTGATGTTCGACCACAGAATGGTTTTGTAGACTGAATAGTTGTAAAGTTTCCTTTTCCCGGAAACAAATATCGTCTTATCCGGTCGCTGACGAGAATCGACAACTTGCCAGCTTCTTCCTGTTTTGATGGGAACTGGTTTCATGAACTTTTTCTCTTTTCCCGAGGATCTCTGCTTGAAACAATATTTTGACATGTGAGTCTGACTGGCGACGGATAAACCAAATGAAAATGATATCCGGCATATATCTCGTAGCCCACTAATCATATCAGAAGCATTATTTTATTTAATTGTACGTATAGACAATTATTAATAGACTGCGGATCTCTATATGCAAAATAAAATTTTTATAAATGAATCTTCAGGAACAGAAACGAAATAAAATTGTATTTCTTCTTTTAATAACTCCAGTAAATCGAAAATAGTATTGTATATAATATTGTATAACAATATTTTGAAATTCTGTGAAATCCTCCTCTTCTTTTTTTAATTCACCCATTCATCTTTCTCAAAATGAATTGATCAAATGCAAAACAATGAATACATTTTTAAGAATTGAAATGTATAGTGAAATATTGCATTATTTTCAGCTTATTACAATTATTAAGAAATGACTGCTTATGTGGCTCCTGTAGCTTGAAATTAATGCAAACAATTTTTATAAACCGCAGTTCTCTTATAACATAAGGACATTTTTCAAAAGAATTCCACAATCCTCATCCCGTATAGAACCCATCAAAAATTTCCACAGCTTTTTCAATCCTTTGTTAACAAATGCATTCAATTGTCCAATGAACAGCATTTGAACCATGAAGATGGAAACGGCCAGTATAGTTAGGCAGTGGCCTATTCATTTTAATTATAAATGCACAAAATCCGCAATATACTTATACAATAAAGACGTTTTCCAAAAAAGTCCCACGGTCCATTACATCGATGGTTATAACTGCATTTACCTGTCCAATGAACAGCATTTAAAACAAGGAGATGGAAATGGCCAATTTAGGTACGGCAGTGGCCTATAATTTTAATTATAAATGCGCAAAACCTGCAGTCTACTTATACAATTAATAAAGACGTTTTTTCAAAAAAGTCCCACGATCCATGTCATCGATGGTTATAACTGCATTTAACTGTCCAATGAACAGCATTTAAACCAAGAAGATGGAAATGGCCAGTATAGTTAGGGAGTGGCCTATTCATTTTAATTATAAATGCACAAAATCCGCAATCTACTTATACAATAAAGACGTTTTCCAAAAAAGTCCCACGGTCCATTACATCGATGGTTATAACTGCATTTACCTGTCCAATGAACAGCATTTAAAACAAGGAGATGGAAATGGCCAATTTAGGTACGGCAGTGGCCTATAATTTTAATTATAAATGCGCAAAACCTGCAGTCTACTTATACAATTAATAAAGACGTTTTTTCAAAAAAGTCCCACGATCCATGTCATCGATGGTTATAACTGCATTTAACTGTCCAATGAACAGCATTTAAACAAAGAAGATGGTAATGGCCAGTATAGTTAGGGAGTGGCCTATTAATTTTAATTATAAATGCACAAAATTCAACTTACACTATAAAGACGCATTTCAAAAAAGTCCCATAATGAAGTGCAATCTACGATGCATCAAATAGTCCCACAACTTTTTCGATCCTCTGCTAATAAATCCAATCAGCTGTCCAATAAACAGAAGTTACATCAAGAAAATGTAAATGACCAGTCTAGGTAAACAGTAGCGATTTCCAGGAACGCCTGGAGTAGTGGTCTAAGTCCGGCATCCAGTTACCCAAGACGATTTTTCTACGAGCTTCCGGTTTTTTTATTAATTCAGTGACGGGTGACGAGAATAAGGTGTTGGTTACAGCGGCAAACAGAGGGGACCACGACAGGTCCGACTGTCGGCTAAGTGGAGTAGCAGAGAAGCAAACCTCCGAACAACAGAGCAGTCGAAGGGAGTGATGTGAGTGACACATGGCAGCGTTGACAGCTCCTAGCGTTCCTCCCTTTACCCTCCGCCAGCATCCTTGTCGTCCACTCGGTGACTCTGCTAGTCCGAATGTCATTAGCCTGGGACAATCCATCTAGGATATTTCCGCTTGAATTGCTTTTCTCGAATATCCTTGTTCGCGGAGACCTCTTTCGGTACTCGCATCAAGATTACATGGAACGAAGGGAATGATAACGGACACGGACAGGAAGCGTTAGTGGACGCTTCATCCTGGCGCCGTTGATAGAATTATAGTCATCTAGGATGTTGTATTGTTGTATCAAGTTGTTGCATGCGAAATGTCCGATTTTAGAATCCAAATGTTATAATGTGTTTCGATAGAGAAATACTGTTACATATTAATTACCTAGTCGTCTAGGTTGTTGTATTAGGTTATTGCATGCGAAATGTCCGATTTTAGAATGCAAAGGTTACAATGCGTTTCGATCGAGAAATACTGTTACCTATTAATTACCTAGTCGTCTAGGTTGTTGTATTGTTGTATTAGGTTTTTGCATGCGAAATGTCCGATTTTAGAATGCAAATGTTATAATTCGTTTCGATAGAGAAATACTGTTACGTATTAATTACCTAGTCGTCTAGGTTGTTGTATTAGGTTGTTGCATGCGAAATGTCCGATTTTAGAATGCAAATGTTATAATGCGTTTCGATCGAGAAATATTCTTACAAAAGCTGATCGTTAAGGTCCTATCATTAATTTTAATTTAGATGTATAATTTTACATTGAATAAATTTTATTTCAACGTTAATCGATGCGATTTTTGTGCACTCTTTCTATATGAATGGAAAAGTAACATATTGTTGATAGCATTATTATTTGACATTTGGTCAAAATATGCTGATTAATCAACAGACTATTCGTTGATGGTACAAAATGGAGGGAATAATCTTCTAAGTAAAAAATTTGAATTTTTACCATAATACAATCAAGAAACTTGTTATTAATTGATAGTACACGTTTTCTTTCTTTGAGCAATAAATTTAATCAGATAAAGTTGTGATTGTTTAACATTACTGTTAATAGTCAGACATTTTATATGCAACAACTTCTGTACAATGAAATACATGTAAGCAGAATGTATTTCCATGCAGAAGCTGCTTCTTTATTGCATGAAACACGTTAACCCTGTTGCACTTTTGACTTTGGGCTTTAATTAGAATTTTTCTCAGTGAAATATATAAATTAATATGAACGTATCGCATGAAAACACTGATACTTTAATGAAACAAACGATTAAATAATTTCCTCTCAGTTTGAAAATTCTTGTCCCCGAAGAAGCGAAGGTACGGCTGCCTTCTTCTTGTTTGAAGGTGCATTTGCGTTCCAAGGGTTAATCAGTAGCTGATAAACATCAATAATTTCAATGTCGGAGGATCGTTGGTCTATCTCTTTGCGCTTAGAGGAGGCTCTCCCCCCCTAATTGCCATATAAATACATTAAAGGCGGGTTACACTTGTGAAAGAAGGACGAGGAGGAACACTTGACTCTTTTCGCCGTAGCTACACAAGAGCATGGAGAGGAAAGTTCTGCGTCTTTGCAAAATGAGCAATTTATTCTGTTAAGAGTGCCGACTGAGACGTGCAATCATGGGCTCAACCGACGAAGTTTGCCCGCTTAAATGGCCGTGGTTCCGAGCTGGGGTGGCTAATCTTCCAGCGAATGAGCACCAACGGAAGCTAGAGGGCTCTTCAACAGCGAGAAAGAAGGAGAAATTCCAAAGGGTGATCCTGCAGGAACGAGGAAGACGAACGATGAATATTCGTGATGGAGGAGGACACGCTTCCGCATTACCTTAATATCAGATCATGGAATGTTATTTAAAATGGCAGTTTTACAATCTGGTGACACGTTGTTGGGAGGAGTGTTAAAATTTGTGTCTGATCGTTTGCATTTAAAATTTCGACGATCTTTTTATAGGTATTTTATATTTGATTTGTTAGTTTGCATCAGCCATTTACGGATGAGGACTTTCTGAAATATTAACCCTTAGCACTCGAGTGGTAACTCTGAGGCAGCACTAAAAATTGCTATAACATTATTCAAAATATTGTTTACATTATTAAATTGATATTCAATAAATTAGTTACCAAACATTTAAGTATTTTATGATGTATTATATCAGTTCCATTTCTTCAAAATGATAAAAATTATATAGAATGGAAATATTCTTCAACAGAAAAAAAGTTTGGTTATGGAGTTAAAATACTTCCGAGCGAAAAGGGTTAAACACAATTTTCTTGAAAACCTAGATCATAGAACAAACAAAATGTAAAAGCCTAACATATCAGGGGATAAGTAAAAACTTCAACTGATCGTTTGTTACTTAATTTTTTCAATTCAATTATTTGTTTGAAGGGTTGAAATATTAGTGTCACCAATATGGCGACAATCAAAGGGTTAAGAGAAATGAGAATCGTTTATGCATAAATAATTGTGACATGGTTGTTTCTGTGTATAACAAGTGGAATATCGATTCCTTTAGAAATTATTGATAATAATTTCTATTGTCCGTAACGAATTATTAATATTTAATGAAACTGCCGAAATAATTGACGGATTAATTGTTGAATCTCTGCAAACTAACTGTTAAATTTGATCACTTTAATTGGAATTCTCTCTAATTTTTTGGGAGTCGTAATTCATAGTGTTCAAAATAATGATCCCACCAGTGATATTAAATCTTCCGTTTCGAATTTTATATTTCTCATCAGATATTCGAATTCGGCAGCCCGAAAAACATAAGAATACCATTTTCATAAAAATGTCATGGCGTTTGGGTATTTCGGCTATCATTTTGCGATTTTGGCCTGCTGTGCCGTCGATGCGCAATTACGTTTTAATACGATCCCAAGAAAATCACGTTCCGACGTCTTCCACGATGTAAAAGTTGAGTCAAAATGTCGCAAAATCCGACGATAGGGACCACTGTGCGTCGTCGGCGTCGAAGAGAAACGCGAGGGGGCGGAGGTTGGAAGCTGGGCGCGAAGGGAGGCCGAAGCCTATTAAGACGTTCGCGCCGAGATAAAAGAAAGCTGTTGAACGAAGAAGAACAAGAAGAAACTCGGGAGGAACGAGAGGAAGAAAACGAGCACGGCAACGATGAAGAAGAAGAAGACGAAGAAGAAGAGGACCTCGCGGGGGAGGTGGTGGGGGAGGAAGGGACACGAAGAGAGACGCGAAACAGTGACCAGAGGATGCGGCTGTGAATAAAAGGAGCATGTCGAGACCTTTGAACGAACCAGAGGGGGGCAGAGAGCAGAGGGTAACAGAGGAAGGAAGAGCAAGAAAGATGCGAGACAAATAAACGAAGGGTGAACGAGCGAGAAACGTTTGCGGGAGAGGAAAAAAGGAGGAACAAGAGCGAAAGAGGCCAAGACGTAGACGCGGGGGTGGGGTGGAGTTTTTAGTGGGTGGAAGAGAGAGAGGGAGAGATACTCTGAGCGAAAAGAAGCCACCATTAAAATGAAAAATGACATTCGCGCTGACATCCCGCAACGGTCTCACTTGCTCCGCTCGGTAGTTACATACCTTACCCTTCTGGACGAGCAAACAGCCTCCCTACTTGGAATTATTGGTGATTTTTTAAATCTGTTAAACAGGCCTCTCGACCACAGTCAGCCCAGGGGTTCCCCTTTCTGCTAACCTCCATCTTTCTTCCTCTCGGGGGATCCCCGGCGAACTTCAGTTCCCCAACGATCCTCGTTCCTCTTGCCCGGGCGAGATCTGAGGGGTCGTCCTCTCCCCGGCTGCTTAGCACCTTGTTATTTATTTTTCAAACTTTACACTTTCCACCCCCTTGTGCCTCTTTTATACTCGCCCTGATCCGAGCCGGACTGACTATGAGCCGGCGCGGCGTCGATCCCTGTCGCCGCAACGACACCCGCCTAATCAAATACAAAGATTAAGGAGGAGGTATTCTGGTTTCCTAACTTTCAAAAAATCAATTTTATTTCATTTTCTTCGTACACTTTTGTGGGGACTTTTTTCACTGACTGTATGTACAGTTTCCTTCGAAATAGGGTAACATTGGTAAAATTTTTGATACGTACAATGTATACAATTTATTATTTCATCGTTCAACAGTTGTCTACGTTAAGGCAACGATCCTTGGCACTTCCGATGAGTCGTGTATTCAAAGAAAAAGGGAATAATCGTGAAGGGTAAAATTCGTTAGTCGAAAGTATTCATTTCTAAAGTGCCGCGAGACTATGAAAGTGCCGTTTGCGATTGGACAGCGGTGACATTATTTGGGATGTGAATGAGCCACTCGATCATCCGCGTGGAGCCCTCCATTTGCATCGATCGACACGTACGAACCGCAGACTACAATTTCTCGCAAGTTCCACCAGTTACAAGGACTCCGGGCTCTCCGGTCGAACACATGGGACCGGTTAGACAAAAAAGAACGCGCATCTCTCGATATCCATTCGTGTCAGTGGGGTGAGCACAATGGCAGATCGCACGAAAAGTCTGATTTATCACTCGCATCGCCCCGGGGATATTTGTATTGGGAGACGTAACGAAATGCGACATAATAGCTCACACTGCGAACCCCGGTGCATTGTAAGCTTGTAATAGCGTGACAAGACCGCTGACACGCTGGAACAGGGCCATTCCGTCCGGGGAACTGTTTGATTTACCATTAGTTTCGCAATAGAACGACAGATTTCGCGAAACATTTTCGTCTTTCCACGCGCGTGCGCACACATGCACATCAACACTTAGCAATATTAATTTCTACTATGCGAAAGATGTTAAATTCAAAAAGATTCTTACGATGCTCTCCTGATGCCCTAAGCATGTGCTTAATTTGCTTATTGGCTAATCCAGGCAGGCACAAAGGAAATGCAGCATATTTCGAATGTATTAATGGTAATTGGTAGATTGCTGATTTTATACATTTATACCCAAACTTTTTTTGTCAAAAAATTGGTTATGTGCAATTTAAAACGAACGATTAACAGAATTTAGGAATGTCGATACATTATTTTCAACTACTTAAAATGATTAACAATAACCACACCGAGCACAAAATGTGACTAGTATATGTTGTCTTATAAAAATTATTGCACTTACGGTGCTCCCCTCTTCTCCTGATGCCCTGAGCATGTGTTTAATTTGCTTATTGGTTAATGCAGGCAGGCACAGAAGAAATGCAGCATATTTCGAATATATTAATCGTAATTGGTAGATTGCTGATTTTATACATTTATACCTAGACTGCGGATTTCACAAATTTATCGAAAAATTGGTTATGTGCAATTTAAAACGAAGGATTAACAGAATTTAGGTATATCGATACATTATTTTCAACTACTTCAAATGATTAACAGTAACCGCATCGAGCACAAAGTGAGACTAGTATATGTTGTCTTGTAAAAATTATTGCACTTCTTATAACAATATGTGCTTGAATGAAGAAATTTATTTAATAATTTTTAATGGAATGATGTTTGTAATTTCAGTAATTATAAAATAAAAGATGTAAATGTGACTAGTATATGTTGTCTTATAAAAATTATAAATTTCTTGCACTTTTTATAACAGTATGTGCTTGAACGAAGAAATTTATTTAATAATTTTTAATGGAAGTATGTTTGTAATGTCAGCAATTATAAAATAAAAAATGTAAAACCATGGTACGGTTAGTCTTGAAGAAAGAAAGGCCCTTTTATCTAAAAAATTTTATTTTGCATAAAGATACGCAGTCAATTAATGATAACCCATTGCATAGATGCAATTGAAAATATTAGGAGGATGAAAAGAAATTAAGAAAGTCAATGCATTACATTCAGTCATAATTTGTCAAAATTTTAGTTTAGTGTACTTGTATGTATATTAATAAATAATGGATTTACTGTTGCAAGATTTTTTAAAAAATCCTTAGCTGTGGATCATAAACTTTCAAAAATTATGAATTAATCGCTGGTAGATAATTGTTAATTTTATGGTTTCGTGCAATTTTGCAATTTTTTCATCTTGCGAGACATTTTATTTTTCAATTTTTTTAGTGTTACTAATTCGGAATATCAAAGATGAATACTAAGAAGATGGATAACACACAAGTGTTCCTTCTGCAATGTGAATCACATAGAAAAGAGAGAAAGAAGAGCAGTAAATGCAGCGTTTGATGTTTGAAATGTGCGTAAGTAAATTTTTGAGAATTGTTTGTAATAAATGTACATGTTCTGAGCGTTAATGAATTATTTCCCAATTTCACTGACGCAGCCTTGAATCTCTCACTTTGCAATAGATACCGTATCGTTTCAAACGGTTCGGTTTAACATTTACCGTGCACGTGTTGTAAACTGAAAGTTGCAAACGTAAGCTTTCGAATACTTTCGTGAGACACTGTATACCTATATTCGTTTTACTAAACAACTCTGTTGTTGGTTTTTGTTTTGGAACTCGATGATATTACACACGGTCTGGTAATTCAAACCGAAAACATTGTTACTCCATACGGTAGCGGAAGTATCGTAAAGGCTATTTTTTAACTACGTGTTCTACATGCTGTTTCATCTGTGGTTAACGTTAACGTGGTTAACGACATGTATTTTTTTTGTGGATGGGAAAATGATTATTAGACTGCGGATTTTATTAAAAATAGGCACGCACGATTTAAGGCAGTGGACATGTTTAAAAGATTTAAGCATATCAGTGTATTAGTTTCAGCATAATAGGATTATTAAAAGAAGAAAGAAAGAATCCCGCACTAATCATATGGAAAATCTATCGCGGTAAAATCAGTTGGATTTTTCATATATTGTAGCTTATGATCTATTGAACAAAAGATGTAATGGGCACAAAGCTCAATAATGGACAGTTATCGAGTTATAGTCAGCCAAACATGACAAATTCGTGCTGCCGAATACTCAATCTCGGGAAGTATTTATTTTTTGGAAAAATGTTTGCAACAAAAATAGTATGGTTTCACAAAATCTGTTAGGCGGTGTCATTACTTTTGAATGACCTTGAAAAGGTCTGTGAACAGAAATCTTTCACAAAAACCTTTGCGTGTCACAACAGAGGTAAGGACCTCACGGTTCGTCACTCAAGTAGTATTTTTTGACTCCAAACCCTCTCTGCTGTATGTGTGTTTGTGTGTATGTGCGTGTGTGTGGATGAATAAAAAAATGATCTTATTATGTATTACCAAACAATATGGAGACCAAAATGTATGGAATACACTGATATCAATAATATAAATATCGGACGTAGCAATGCCAGAAAGTAATAGCATTCGGCAGCAATAACGCTAGTATGTTGCCAACTTCATTTAGGTCGCGCAGCTTGTAAATCGAAGGAGTGGGGTGGCGGGAGTGGGGGCGCGGCAAGCGTGTACAGTAAATATACTTCCCGAGATTTGAGTATTCGACAGCTCGAATTTGTCATGTTTGACTGATTATAACTCGATAACTGTCCATTATTGAGCTTTGTGCCCATTTCATCTTTTGTTCAGTAGATCATAAGCTACAACATATGAAAAATCCAACTGATTTTACCAGGATAGATTTTCCATGTGATTAGTGCGGGGTTCTTTCTATTTGTTTCCCGTGTCTTGCAATTAATGAAAACATTTTTTATTTTGCATAAAGATCCGCAGTCTAATGATTATCGTTACAAATTTTTATTCAGTTTTCTGTAGCAACTTAAATCTTTGTAGTTCGGGCTTGTTCGAAGACGGTTTTAAATAACACATAATCTGAGTATGAATATTGTTCATAATTATTGCAGTGTCTTGTTCATTGTATAATGACACAAGTAAAATATGCATTGTTTCATATCGACAAAAAGCTCACGTGTTACGCAAATATTCTATATCAAATAAAATATCCGCATTCTGAAGTTAAAATAGCTTCGAGTGCAACAGAGGTTAATAAAACGATGATGCAAATATGCAACATTTTGTCCGTTTACAATGACATCTTTTTTCAAATAACGCTGATAGAGAAACGAGAAGTCAGAATAAAAATTTAAAGAACAGTAGCAAAAAGTGTTTGGAAGATTCGAAAACAAATTGGTCCAACGGCGATTTGCAAAAAGGAAGTAGGATTCTGGAATGCGGGAGCGGAATCCTATTTGAAGAACATTTTCCTGCGATTCCCCGAGTATGCTGGTAACACAAGGCCAAGCGGTATGGGGATTGTCAAGAGAGGGTGGGTTATGGGGTTGAGGGGGATGGAGGGGTGGTTGAAGCGGTGGCTCGAAAAGTGGAAGCTGCAAACGAGGGAACAGGGAGAGAGGGAGCGTTACATCGTGGAGTGATTGTCATTTATACCGGGCGATGTGGTACACATTGTTAGCCGCGATGACGGGAGCACTATCCCTGTCAGGCATTGTATATTTTTTGGATCGCGATTTAGCTGTGATGTACGGCTGCGGCTTTGCGTGTTATACTAGTCATATACGGCCGTCCGTCCGGTATTGCGCTATTACGCGTACGAGATGCCACTTACCCGAAAAACGCGTCGCCACTGTTGAAGGCCAATGTGGAAAAATTGTGTCAGCCGACGCTGATATTTATGGAACATTATTCCTCCGCACTCGTTTCAGATAAACAGAAAATAAAAAATATCGGCGCGCTCCTCCAGCGCTTCTGTTCCAAGTAACACTAGCGCGACGATTAATTAATTGTTTACATAAGAAATTTGAGAAATTGTATCACTTTGGCATTGCCCTTTGTCTAACTTCTTCGTTGGGCATTATTTCGATTATTTATTATTGGAAAAATTGTGTCACCCGACGCTGATATTTATGGAACATTACTCCTCCGTACTCGTTTCAGATAAACGGAAAATAAAAAATATCGGCGCACTCCTCCTCCAGCGCTTCTGTTCCAGGTAACACTAAGGAGACGATTAATTAATTGTTTACATAAGAAATTTGGGAAATTGTATTATTTTGATATTGTCCTGCGTTTAACTTCTTCATTGGGCATTATTTCGATTATTTATTATTGGAAAAATTGAGTCAGCCGACGCTGATATTTATGGAACATTATTCCTCCGCACTTGTTTCAGATAAACAGAAAATAAATAATATCGGCGCACTGCTCCTCCAGCGCTTCTGTTCCAGGTAACACTAACGCGACGATTAATTAATTGTTTACATGAGAAATTTGAGAAATTGTATTACTTTGAAATTGTCTTTGGTATAACTTCTTCGTTGGGCATTATTTCGATTATTTTTCAAATTGTATTACGTAAAATTTAGGATTTTAGGATTTCATGTAACTATCAAGGAGAGTGGAAGGTCATGGGGTCACCAATTTGGTTGAAACTTTATACAGTTATAGATGTCGTTTTCCTGTTAACGAATATTATAGGTTAGGGCACATACTCAATAGTTTCTGAGATAATTATTATTGTAGGTTTTTCATTACCATGAATACAGTTTTAATTCCAAGAATATTAATTAATTCCAAGGAATTCACTGGGCATGAAGACTGCAATTAAGGTAATGAAAAACTTTCATTAATAAATATTTTAAAAACTATTGTTTATCTGCCGCAATAATGGTATATATTCTTTAACAGGAGAACGAGATCTACAACTGTAGAAAGTTTCAACCAAATTGGTGATCCCATGACCTTGCACTGTCCTTGCAAGAATTTTACAGTGATCTAACGATTTGAGGCGTCCTCCATTTAATTTCTCCGTTGTGCATTATTTAGATAATTTATGAAATTGTATCATATAAAACAATCAATTCTAGAGCAAGAAAAAATTGTTTTATCTACGATTTTTCTTTTTGATGATTGTTATTAAAAGAAGAAGAAAAATTATTTAGGATTTCATTAGTAGACAATTTATATGAGTATTTTGATCATAGAATTACATTAGAATTGTTCTTTTTAATTGTTGTTATTAAAAGAAGTGTTAACGGAACGATTAATTCATATATATATAAATATTTAAACAAATATTACGCATTTTGTGTAACACTCTAAAATATCAGTGCAATTTTTGAAAGAAATCTTGATGAGATCTATTCTTAAGTACCATAATCGATGCATAATCGAATGCAATCGTAATTTTAAAAACGAGCAAGCCGAATATCCAGACAGAGCACGATATGCTTAACGGCGCGTTTGAATAATCGATCGTTTGCTTAATAATTGCGGGGTTGCCATCGAATTCTGTTAATTTATCCCCGATAATTGAAACGCGCACACAGATTTTGAATTTACTATGAAATGTATCCGCCCAAGATTACAGAACGATCGAATACGTGTAACTGTAATGCACTCTTGCCCGCTACGTAATACACAAACTGTTTGGACGTTCCACTCATCGGTAAGTCCTTATTTATCGTGGAAAGAGTTTCAATCGCTACCATAAATGAATCCTGTTTTCTCTGTTTACGCTATTGCGAAATATGTACAACAAATTATACGTAAAAACGTTCAGATATCGTTTAATTGAAAATTATCGGTGCAATCTTCTTATGCGAAATGTTTTACACAATCTCACTCACCTTCTCCTTCTATTTTTCTCTTTCTATCTCTTATTATCATTGCTTTTGCAATTTTATAATATGTTTTATTTTACTTCATTCTATATTTCTTCTTTCGTTGTTCTATCATTCGTTTTTCGTGTTTTTTGGTTTCTGTCTATCGTGCATAATATTTCATTCTTTTTCATTTTATTTTGCTAATTTCGTCTAACTATTCTATCTTTCATCTTTCATCTTCCTATTTATTTCAAATCAATTTTGTGGCTTCAATAGTTTAAAACATGATAATAATACGTTATGGACGTCGGTATTTATTATTCGGTAATTCATCGTGTTCCAGTTATCGAAAAAAACGGTTAAGTAGAATAGCCCACGATGCAGATTGAGTATAAGACATTCCTTCTTAACATTCCACTTGGTCTAATCTATACAAGAACAACTGTGCTGCAATACAAATTCCGGTTAATATTTCACTGACACATGTAATATAAAATATATCCGTGAGAGATTATACGTCTCTTTCATTCGCGACCTATCTTTGTCTATTTCCCACTGTCTCGAGGCAGTCGCTTCATAATAATAATTCACAATCTCCCAAAATCTACAAGGACTAGGCTACTCCCTGCTAATACTATTAATAGACGAATATAGAAGAATTTACTAATAAATAGATTGCCTATTTTATGCATTTACCATAGAACAAAACATTTACACAAAACTGTGAAGACATTAGAAGATTTTAAGAATATTTTTACACTATTCTTGACCTATCAAAATTATTAAAAGTCAAAGTTTGGTTTTATTCCTTTGCTGTCTCTTGCAATTGACTTCGTAAATCTTTATTTTGCATAAAGATCCGCAGTCTACTAACAAACGTCCCCCAAAAATGATAAAATTATAACTGTCCATGTACTTCAGCAGTGCATATCTCTTTCACTGCCTATCTTTTCTTTCCCTCTCTCTCTACCTAATGTTCCCTCAATGTTCAAGTAAAAGGTATAAGTACTGGGCCACCTTTTGCTGATACTATTAACAGACACATGTAAAAGAATTTACTGATAAACATCGTTCAATAAAATATGTCACTGATCCCCCAAAAATTATAACTGCCCATGTACTTTAGCAGTGCATGTCTCGTTCACTGCCTATCTTGTCCTTCCCTCTCTCTAGGTAATGTTCCACAATGTTCAAGTGAAACAGGACTAGGCTACTTTTTGCTGATACTATTAACGGACACATGTGAAAGAATTTACTGATAAACATCGTTCAATAAAATATGTCACTGATCCCCCAAAAATTACAACTGTCCATGTACTTTGGCAGTACATGTCTCGTTCACTGCATATATTGTCTTTCCCTCTCTCTAGGTAATGTTTCCACAATGTTCAAGTGAAACAGGACTAGGCTACTTTTTGCTGATACTATTAACGGACACATGTGAAAGAATTTACTGATAATCGTCGTTCAATATAATATGTCACTGATCCTCAAAAAATTACAACTGTCCATGTACTTTGGCAGTACATGTCTCGTTCACTGCATATATTGTCTTTCCCTCTCTCTAGGTAATGTTCCCACAATGTTCAAGTGAAACAGGACTAGGCTACTTTTTGCTGATACTATTAACGGACACATGTGAAAGAATTTACTGATAATCGTCGTTCAATATAATATGTCACTAATCCCCAAAAAATTACAACTGTCCATGTACTTTGGCAGTACATGTCTCGTTCACTGCATATATTGTCCTTCCCTCCCTCTAGGTAATGTTCCCACAATGTTCAAGTGAAACAGGACTAGGCTACTTTTTGCTGATACTATTAACGGACACATGTGAAAGAATTTACTGATAAACATCGTTCAATAAAATATGTCACTGATCCCCCAAAAATTACAACTGTCCATGTACTTTGGCAGTACATGTCTCGTTCACTGCATATATTGTCTTTCCCTCTCTCTAGGTAATGTTTCCACAATGTTCAAGTGAAACAGGACTAGGCTACTTTTTGCTGATACTATTAACGGACACATGTGAAAGAATTTACTGATAAACATCGTTCAATAAAATATGTCACTGATCCCCAAAATATTGCAACTGTCCATCTTTTTCGCTCATAGTTCCTATCTTTTCCTGTTTCTCCACTGTCTCAAGTCAATGTTCCCCGAATGTTCAAGCAAAATGTACAAGCACTACAGCAGTGTAGTGCGAATAGTGCAACTGCAACAGGAACGTCGCGGACCGGCTAGTAAGCCTTCTTAAGTCCGTAACTCTGCAGTGATTTGTGCCTTTTCTCAGCCTAGTGTCCCTTTCCGTTTCTGACAGAGCGTGCCCCGACCTCCCTACATGTATCCAGCTCGTCTCTGCTGGCAGCCTACCGAGCAATTAACAAGTTCCCCTCGAGGGCTAATCCTGTTAATCCCTTGACTGATGCCCGCCCCTCCACCCGCCATTCTACGCCACCTCTCTCACATACACGAACACTCTCTCTCTCTCTCTCTCTCTCTCTCTCTCTCTCTCTATCTATCTCTCCTTCTATCTCTCGCTCTCTCGCTCGCTCTCTATCCGTTCAAGTTCTCAATGACCCGGCAGGATCGGGACACCAGCATCTCCGACGGCCACAGGATCATCGGATGTCCGATCTTCAATACGGGATGCCCGAAGATAGCCAAGGGCTTCGTTCCGACACCTAATCGCCCTCACAATTAGACTTTCATTACCTGCCTGGTTTTCAAAGTCGTTCGAAAATCGTTCGACTGGTCAGCAAAACTCTTCGTTGTAATCAAACAATCGAGCTTGATGACTACACACGCCTGGCGAAAAGTGTTCAATCAAACGACTACTCGCATCTATAACGGTCTGTTGTCTACCGATTTTAATAAGCAGAATTTCTTACAATTTTTCTACAATGTTTCGTACATCTTTGGACAGTATACTATTTAATATTTTTTTTATATTATCCTTAAGTCATAGATATAATTGCATAGATCCTAGGATAGTTCATTTTTGCTATACATTTTACGTCAATAAATTATACTTCGTTTATAATGTCGCGTTTTAATGAGATCAAACGTTTCACAGTATATCTACAAAAAGAAAATAGGTGAATTTTTATATTGAGGAACGTATGAGAGTTAATGTAATTTTTACAACATTCGTAGACGATGTATATTATTTTGCCTGCATAAGATAAAAATAAAATAGAAAAATTCACAATTTTATAAGAAAATATTAGTGGAGTAAAATATATTCTTGTCTTGGTGCTAAATATAAAATAATACAAACACGTAGTATTGCGTGCATTATACAAGAATGAAATAGGAAAACTCGGAATTTTTTGTTAAACTATATCAAAGGAATAATAAATATTCTTGTCTTTGTACTAAATATAAAATAATACACACACGTAGTATTGCGTGCATTATACAAGAACGAAATAGGAAAACTCGGAATTTTTTGATAAACTATGAATGGAATAATAAATATTCCTGTACTAAATATAAAATAATACAAACACGTAGTATTGCATCCATAAGAACAAAATAGGAAGATTCGCCATATTTTATGAAAATACTAGTAGTGGAATAAATATTTCTGTCTTAGTTCACACTGTGATTCACCATCCTAGTTGATTTTACTAAATAATTTCTTAATTTGCTGTATGCAAATTATTCTGTCCCTGTTCGGAATAAGCAACTGTATGAACTAAAGTACAAACAAGCCTATCTATTATATTAAAATTGTTGCTTAAATATCAATCACAAAAAGCTCAAAAAAATTGAGTGACTTGAACTTTCCACTACAATGCATCATACATAAATTTTTATTAAGATTTTTATTACATACTGGGTACGAACGTTTTATAGTCGTGCGAGTCTATATATGTATAATATAATAAAATAGATTCAGCCGAATCAGTTGTGTAACTGCAATGTGTAATAATTTTTTACTTCTATGGTGTTTTGTAACTATCTGAAAGTAGAGTTGGGTCCGAGTGTTTATTTAAGCGTGATTTGCAGCAGTTGCTGTATACATTTGCAACATAATGCAAACAGCTAGCATCGAAACGGTCGTTGCTCCATCCGTGGAGAATTTAAAAGTTAACACGCATACATGTGTATATTACATACACGTTAACGGAGTTCGTCACCGGTGACAGGTGTGTTAATGATGCATTGTGCATTACAGGTCGATTTGTAGTCGATTTCGCGTGCTTTTTGTTTGCATCACGTTTGAGAGTTATTCGATACGAGCTCTAATTGGAGTTTGTTTTCTATTGTGTTGCTGAAGTATAAAATATCGCGGTACATTGCGGTTGCCGCGCGAGTATTTCGATGTTATTGAAAAGATTCTGTTATGTGCGGTACGTTCATTATAAAAAGTGGACAGAACACAGTTAATTATTAAACCGCATTTTCATATTTTGCTGTTTTGGCATTTTTCTCCAATATTATTTTATCATTCGATGAATGTTTTGCAAATTTCATTGCAAGCTGTACATTCTCTCGCTGTTCTTCCTTATAAAACTCTTAATGTCAAATTGTTTGGAGCCTAAGCAAAAGGTATGTATATACTTTGGGAAATATTTAAAAAATACATTTATAACTTAATTGAAGTTAAAACAACTGTAAAATTGCAATAGACAAATTTTTGTAGGTAATAATGAGAGATGGTGAAACAAATAAAATGCTACGATAAATTCTAGAAAAATCAAAATCAAACGTAAGAAATGCTAATAATAATTAGAATGCGGATATTGTGCATATAGGATAAAAATGGATAGGTCAAATACACAACTACAAAGATATTATAATGTTGTACAAAGATATTAATAAAACTATTGAAAGAGAAAATACTTATGTCTCTTATAATTGACTTGGGCAGTTTTTATTTTCTATAAAGAACCACAGTTTAATAATAATCAAACAATACTAACAATAAATATGTTACTTCTAAGTTAAACAGTATTATAGAATATTAATGTAGTTTCTAGCTTTTTCATGTTTAACATTGAAACATTTTCAAAGATATTTCACTGAATATTGTGCTTCGAGTAATTATTGTTGTTACTTATTAGAGAAAATCGTGAACAGAATTAATAACCTCCAAACAGAATTTAGTTCATTCATGAAAGGGGCTGATTGTGGCTTCGCAGCGATCACCATGGACACTCATCGTGCTACATTAATCTTCGCAGTAGCACCATTTGCAACGTACCCTTGGGGGTGAGGATTACAATAACGACCTTAGAAAAATCAGTTATCGGCTCGGTTTGGGGTCCACGAGATTTAACGGTGTTCGGGCGAGGACTGTTAATAGCGAAATTAACTTACCCTCTCGTTTCCTGCCCTGCGAATCATTTTTTAAAATTTATTTTCTGCACTCGCTTCAATCCATAACTCAAAATTTTCACCGTACAAAAAAATAATAAACGTTTTCTTCCATTTGTTAGTTTCTGTTAACAGCGAAATTAATTTAACCACTCCTTTCCTACCCTGCGAATTATTTATAAAATAATTTCTTGCACCCACTTCAGCCTAAAGTAATATACTAATATGAAGCTGAATATGCTTGTTTCTTCACAAAATACAAAATATCAAAATTTATAACAGATTTCTGGAAAAATAATAAATGTTTTCTTTCCATTCTAAACGTATTCTTTCACTTTTTTATTTGTGTTAATAACAAAGTTAACGCACCCACTTGTTTTCTACTGTGTGAATAATTTTTTAAATTTATTTTCTGCGCTCACTTCAATCCATCACTCCAAATTTTCATACCAAAAAATAATAAACGTTTTCTTCCATTCGTTAGTTTCTGTTAATAACGAAATTAACGTACCCACTTGTTTTCAACTGTGCGAATAATTTTTTAAATTTATTTTCTACGCTCACTTCAATCCATCACTAAATATTTTCACCATAGGACATAATAAACATTCTATTCCATTCGTTAGTTTGTGTTAATAACGAAATTAATGTGCCCACTTGTTTTCTGCTCTACGAATAATTTTTTAAATTTATTTTCTGCACTCACTTCAATCCATCACTCAAAATTTTCACAGTAGAAAATAATAAACGTTTTCTTCCATTCGTTAGTTTCTGTTTATAATGAAATTAACGCACCCAGGTGTTTTCTAGTGTGCAAATAATTTTTTAAATTTATTTTCTGCGCTCACTTCAATCCATCACTCCAAATTTTCACCGTAGGAAATAATAAACGTTTTCTTCCATTCGTTAGTTTGTGTTAATAACGAAATTAACGTACCCACTTGTTTTCTGCTCTGCGAATAATTTAAAAAATTTTTTTTCTGCGCTCACTTCAATCCATCACTAAAAACTTTCACTATAGAAAATAATGAACGTTTTCTTTTCATACTAAACGTTTTGTTTCAGTGTTCGTATTTGGTGTGCATATTATTTCCTGATGCCAGAGCATTTATTAAACTCAATAACATTTAGTCTCCGCGAGACCGTCGAAATACGAAGGATACAGTAATTAATTAATTGTAATAGCATAATGTATCTAAATGTATAAACAGATAAAACTGTCTGTTGAGTATTGTGTACACAATGTATATTCATCCCAGGTATCAATTTTCCAGTTAATTAGACCTGCTGTCGTTGAATAATCTACACATATCCCAGAAGCTTCATTAAAATATGATTTAATAACTTTCCCATTTCGAACCCACTAACTCCATTGATTACTGAATTTCGGTTCTATTGTTTCACTTTGTTCATTCCCATACTGCAAAATGGACTCACTCACCATTGTTCCCCTTTTCTTGTTGTTTTTATCCAACAGAAATTTTGTGAATTACATTGACAATATATTAACGCAATAACTCTCGAAAAAGTTAAAATTCTTCCATTTATACTGCGCCGCATTCCACCGTATTTTCACTTGCAGTATAAAATGATGCAGTAACCATTTTGATTACATTTTTATGACAGCGCCAATTTTGCCAATGCAATTAACTTGACGCAAGCATTGCAAAAATTGAATACTGAAAGACGTAGCAACTTGTCATTGGTTCAATAAAGTGACCATAATAAAATAGAAATTTATGCGTGGTTTTCAGAGACTTCAAAAATTGTAGATAGAAACAAGGATTTTCACTTTCAAATAAAAGTAAAGTAAAATTAATTTTATTGATAACTGAAATAAAGAATGAATTTCTTTCGTCAATCGGAAGACTCCTTTTATTAAAAATGAAAGTATCATTAATTTTTGTTCATATACGCGTAACCTTGCATTTATAAATTCTTATATCTCAAGAATGCATAACAATCAGCAAAAAGGTATGACTGATCAGAAAGAACTGACTTCTAAATGTTTTAAAGTAAAATACATAATTCGTACATACATACATACATTTTCGTAAAGCTTTTCTCTATGAAATCGTAAAAATAAAATATACATAAAAATTGATTTTTTCTGTTAATAATGTTAACATGTCCAAAATAATGTCACTTCTCTTAACTCCTTTCGATGTTTTTACTGATTTGTATCTCGATTACTTATATTTATTAGAATTGCTTAAATCTGCCATGTTTAATGACCACAAATCACTTTGAATTTTGATACATGTGTTTAACTATATTTCAATATAATACAGTGTAATTTTTATGGAATTATTTTTACTGTTATTTAAATTATTGTATGATTTCGATAGCACATCACTTTTCATGGCTGCCATGGCAGCTCAATAATGGATCGATCAATCTCCCTCAAATTATGCACACATATAAAACAGAAATTCCTTTCTCTTGTGAACTAAAATTGTGTCAATATCAACTATAGTATTTTTTTATTGCTTGAAGAAGTTTAAATTTTATCGAATTTCTGCTTCAAACGACTGCCATTTTGTTAATCAATTTTTGTTCTCCACGATTCTAGTTCACAAGACGAAAATGATCTTTATTTTATATTTGTGTAAAATTTGAAGAAGATTAGTCAATCTATTACCACGATGTCATAGCAGTCATGAAAAGTGCTGCTGGAATAATATAATAATTTAAATAACAATGAAGAGAATAACATAAAAATTGCACTGTATCATTTCAAACTATGCCCATAGGTGTATTCAAAATATTAACCCTTCGCACTCGGAACTATTTCAGCTCCAAAATCAAATATTTCTTCCGACTTAGAAGTAAAGACTTAGAAGAATTGAAATATTATTTCAATTCTATATGATTTTTTTCAATATATGCACATGAAACTGATGCAAGTTACTCGTACGATATTGAAATATTTAATAATTTATTAAATACAAACAAATATAACAACGTACAAAGTATTTTGGATATTGTATAGCAATTTTTAATGGTGACTCTCGTTTGCATTGCAGACACTAATGCACCACTCGAGTGCAAAGGGTTAAAACATTTGACATCTTCTGATGTTTTTATTAATTTGTATCTCACCTACTTCTATACATATAATATTCCATAGATGTATACATAAATATCCGCTGTCTAATGATCATAAATCGACTGCGGTATAAGTGAGACATAATAATTAATATTATGACCCGATTAGCGAAAAGTATGAGTGCGTTTGCTGTAACAAGGCGGTCGCCGAAAAGGAGGGACCACATGTGTGTCGAGGTAAATCATCCTAAAAGCAATCAGCTGGAGGCAGTAACAATGATTTACAGCAAACGGCTAGGTGTTTACGGGCGTTTTCTGTCGCAACGAGAGTTCCAAGTCCGTACAAGGTGAAACGGTTTCGAGAACCGTTCGGTCAAAACCTCCGGAGCGACCCAAGTTCGCAGTTAAGTTATTTACGTCCGGTATTGTTCGGTTTGACGAATATAAACGTCACTAGCCCGGGATTTACGGTCGCCGCGCATAAACTCGTCACCGTGTCTCACTTCACGGTTATATCTATATTGTGGAACAGCGGGCACACATTCGACCCTAATTACACGAAGCAGATCACCGTTTTAAAACACGAAATCTTTTAATCTACATATGAAGGTCCGTGTCGTTAAGGTGCGCGTCCGCTAGATCACAAGCAATGATGGTATATTGCACCTTTTTTCGCGTGTGCGCTACGACTTTAGCGCCAGTAAAACTCAAAGTTGGGCTAAAATGGGGTACTTTGGTCACCCCGCATAATTTCGCAAAATTTCTTTTTTCGATGTTCAAAAATTAATATTTAACACTAGAACTACCGAGCGCTAAACGCGACTAGTGTATATTGCCTTCTAATAACGACAAGAATGCATTTATTCAACTTCCGTACAACTTTTGTTTAAATATGTACTCTAATAGAGAAGTTGACTAAAGCATTACTCCGGAAAACATTTTTATAATTTCAATATTTGTAAAAGAAAAATTTAGAAACCAGTCATTTTGACTTGTCCGGTAGTTCTAGTGTTAACACCTTCCCGTACTTTAGCGAGTCAGACTCGCGATGAAGATTTTGGCCCAAACACGAATATCGCGAGTCAGACTCGCGACCAGATACTTGGGCCAAACGTAAACATAACAAGCCGAGCTCGCGGACTAATTTTTTGACCGTTACGATCGTGACTGAATGTTAGTTCCTATCAGTACCTCATGACAGTTAGTCACAATTCTTAGCGTTGCTGTTACGAAGCAGTTCAATTATTGAAATTTAAGAAACCCCTTCAAAATGCAAGATACAAAAATGTTAAATGAAGGCAGTGATAACGAATCCTCTGATAGTGACGCGTTTGTGCCAGTCGTAAAGCGTATAAGGCGTATGATTATAGATGAGAGTAGTGAAGAGGAAAGTACAACACAACAATCATGGATTTGGCAAAAAGTAAAAAACACATCAATAGTTTGTAGTTCGTATTGCGACTGTTTACAAGCATCAGTCTGGTCTGTTTAGCGCGCGTCGATGACTGCCGCTTGGGCCCAAGTTTCGTCGAGCTAAATGGCACGGGAAGGGGTTAACATGGATATGTTATATTAAAATTTAATGTGTATGTACATATAATATATAAATATATTATAATTGTGTATATATGTATAACATACTCACTCTTTTCCTTTATTTTAGGGATAGGGAAGGGTACTAAAATAACTTTACAAACCAAATATATAATAAAAAATAAAATATTTTATTTGGCTTCGGAGCACGGTCGTCTCGTCGTGACGTCTTGCACTCTACCGTTCGGTTTCCCGCCAATAACAGTTCCCCCTGCTTTCCCCGCAAACATAGGACGTACGTACGTTCCTGGATATGAACGCGCATGCGCGAAGAAAAGGTGCAATGTACCATCACTGATTAGAAGTCGTATGTAAATACATTACACACGTCCGAGATAGCGTCCGGCAAGCTTAGCGCTTGCAATGGTTGCTCTCGGAGAGTGATACAATGTACAGTGAATGCTCGATAATTGTCCACGACACGGATCCGGCCAAGGACAATTATCGTGCAGAAGATATTATTTTGCGACCTCTGCCGAACGTAAGGACGCACGCTGAAGCTCGAGAGGCATCGGTCGCCGAGAAATGTAACGCAATTCGGTCGAGTATATCGATGTGAGACCACTACTAACCCAATAACAAAACTTTTCTTTTTATCACTATTTTTTATGGAACTTTCACCAACATATTTTTATTTATTTTTAACCAGTTAGAATCGAATATACTAGAGATTTGTATTATTCAATTTTTTCAACTAGTTGGTATTGAATGCATTATAGTTTTGGATTACTTTATAATTTAGGTTGGATATTAATACCTCCTGGAGTTGTTTCAGTTCATCTTTGTTACTTTTCCGCGTTTCTTACTCTAAAAAAGCTTAATATATTCTAGATTATTGCTAAAACATAGTCGAATTTATTTTTATCGAATAAAATTAATAGGCAAAACAACAATCATTCTAAGTTTCTAAAAATTGTTCAACTAATTGCCAAAATGTTTTAGTCCTTTGATTTGCCATAAATGTAACAACTTTGCAAACTTAATAAAAATGTTTTAGGTGATGGGACGCAGTCATGAGGTCGAAGAAAGCGATCTTTCAGAATTTTCTATCTGAAAAACGGTATGACTATATTTAAAACATATTCTCGTGTTTGAAATGTTTTATTTAACAGAGTACTTCATAATTTTTCTATTTGAAAATATGTGACAATTACAAAGCTACAGCCGATTTCTCGGAGGTCCATATTATGATAAAAATTGCTGGCAATCTGAATAACTACTGAAACCTCCAAAACTCTTGCACCTATAAAAAAAACTGTCACTACCATGTTATAGTTATCATCATAATTAATAACTTTGGTTAATAAAGTTTTTCAATATCACCAAAAATAATTCAAATGCTAAGGGACATTCAAATACTAATTTTCACTGGATTATCAGTATATAAATTTTTCGCAAAAAAAATTTATGTTTCCAATGGAAAAATGCCGGCCCTCTAATGGTTAAAGTTAATTTTCAAATCTGTATGAACAATCGAATCAGCTGGACACGATTGTCAACGGGTTAGGGCCAACAAAACGCGTATTCTCGAGAATCTTTCACCCGAATTCCCGGTCGGTGGTTCGAAACGTTTCACAGCTTTTGGTATTTCGCGATATGGCGGGGCGAGCAGTCTCACGAGTAATTTATGATGCCAATTGAATGTTCACGCGTGAAAGAGTTCCCGCAGCCGCGAACAGCAGAATTTCATCGTGGCATTTCCTGCCTACTGAATAGCACTGTAACCATAAACCCCTGCCGGACTTCAATGACGATAGCGAACGGACTCTAATAAAAATGATAAAAGGAGAAAACCCGTAGAGTGTTACAAGATGGCTGGTTGGAAGAGAAAGAGACGTCACTTGGGGCCTCCATATACACAGCTGTAGAAGCTGCAGCTTGATCGCAGATTCCCGTACAATACGTGAAAGAACCTCGGACTACACCTCGCCCTGCAGCCCCTGCAGGCCTCTATCTTTAAAGTCCCTCGAAATTTTATAACCTTGCTTGTAAAGATTTCTACCAACGACTCGATTTAGAGACACTGAAAGGTGCCGGTCTTGATTATGACCGGGAATAGACGAAAAATCTACCGCCTAGCGATGGTGTAGACCCAGTCTCCTCTGCTTTCGAGCAAATCGGGTACAAATCCCAAACACATTTTATTGCCCGGTTACATTTTTCTACTTCTTTATTGCCGCCCGATTCCTGCCGGAAAAGATTTAATCGAATAAACGAGCCATCGTTGTTGAAAATTATTCTGGGATGGTAAAGCAGCACGGTAGAACCTTCGTTATACAGCTCCAGTGACTCATAGTAATATTCAGACACTATTAAAAAGACGATCACTTTTTTCAGTTAAGACCATACGACTTCAATTGTTTGCAGAAGTTAGAACAGTTAGTTTATTATGTGACGTGATAAAGAAATTTTGAAAAAATTGCAATTGATCGGAATTGCAGAGAAAGTACTAAAAGCTGTTTGGTTGCAAATTTTTTTTATCCAGGTCTATACAGAAAATTTAAACAATTCGTTTGGTAGATCTGTGTCAATTATACAGAGTGTGTCAGACAAAGTGTAGGAAAAAGAATGGGGTAATTCCTCAGGTTATTCTAAGTATCTTTTTCCTTTGCCCATTTGTTCCGAGACGCTTTGTTTTCGAGATATTAACGAAAAACACGGACCAATCAGAGCGCGACTATAGCGGACGGATTCCGGCTCGGCCAACGGCAACGCTACACTCAGCGGGACCTATCGCCGAGCCGGATTCGTCCGTCATAGCCGCGCTCTGATTGGTCCGTGTTTTTCGTTAATAACTCGAAAATAAAGCCTCTCGGAACGAATTGTCAAAGGCAAAAGATGCTTAGAACTACCTCAGGAATCATTCTTTTCTTGTTCCTACACTCTTTCTGCGACACCCTGTATACACCTTGGAGATTTCATCGAAATTGGTCAACGTTGAAATGAGATACAAATAGCTAAAAATTATGAAAATCGCAGTTTTTTACAATTTTCGGTCTGTAACTGCAATAAATCTGAAGATTCTGTCATCTTTCAATGCCTGTCGTTTTTTTCGCATTAAACCAATTTCGATGAAATTTCCAGAATATATATGTATAACTGACACATATCTACCAAATGCTGTTTTTAAATTTTCAATCCCAGCGCGGATAAAAAAGTTACAAAGAAACAACATTGAAAATGTTTTCCGCGATTCTGACCAATTACAATTCAGAAAAATGCCACGAATATATTCACAAATGTTTCACAAAAACACTGTTACGAATAAACTAATTTTCTATTGAACATTCTACAAAAGAAGCATGGTCTCAGTATTAAAACGTATCAAAAGTAAATCCAATCCTACGAAAAATATCCCATTTACAAATTAAAGTAACTAACGTTAAAATAAATTTTCGTCTTTAAAAATATCTAGTATTATAAGTTGGGCTCTTTATTCGTTAACGATAAAGCAAAATCTTTCCGAATTAAATTCGCATCCTGCACAAGAACATTCTAGCAAGATACACCAGTAAATCGTAATTATTTTCTTACTGTTACAACAGCAACAATTTAACAAACATTAAATGTTTCCCAAATGACCAATTACCGAATTACATGTTTCCCTCCGGTGCATATAGAGCGCATTTACCCTGCAGCTATCCGTAAACTGCGGTTGTAGGGAACAGAGAAAAACCAGCTGGGCGATGGTTTTCCAAACAAGGAAAAAAATCAGGCACCGATGAAGAACAAAGTTGTTCAGCCGTGCGTTTCAATAATCCACGGGAGTAAGTTGATCCCATCGCTGCGAGGAGAACCTGTTCTCATTTAATTTCTTCGTGTTAGACGCGGAGAGGAGAATTTCATTTACAAAAGCGAGATCCATTTGCCATCAGGTTCCTGATGACAGTGGTAACGGTCTAATAAAGCGAACACAACAGGTAACCACAAACGTTTCGTCTACCGAGTTACCGTTCGTCCGTATACACTCGAGATAACTATGAAAGAGACGATGTAAGAGCACACTTCTTGCTGCAGATCCTTTCTATTTTATAACCTTGTCTACACGAAGGCCTTTAAACGATTCGACGGTGTGCCGGTCGTTGCACTCGCGCACAATTACAGGCACATGTGCAAAAAGAATTACGCGATACTGCTCTTTTTCCTGCTAACACTTTGACAGTCAATCTGGGCAAAAGCTCTATTAGTAGCATAGGTTTACTTTTTTTCGTAAAACATCGTGTGCGACGCGTATACCTACGGTCACTTAAATAAATATTCGGACACTCTTAAACAGACGACAACATTTTTTAATATTCGACACTACGACTTGAACTTGTTTGAGAAGTTAGGACAATTAGAGTTTATTAAATAAAGTGGACAAAAATTTCTATAGACAAATATATAATATAAACAAAAAAGTCTATATTGAAAATTTTAAAAGTACGCTTTGTAGGTGTGTGTCAATTCTACATGTTCTGAACATTTTATCAAAATCGGTTGATGCAGAAAAAATACTACAGCCATTGAAAGATGTAAGAATCGTTTTTTTTTTTAGTTAGAGACCAAAAATCGCAAAAAGCTGCGTTTTTACCATATTTAATAATTTTTATAAAATTTTCAAAATATGTATTATTGGTACGGATCTACAAAACGGACTTTTTAAATTTTCAATATACACTCACATAGAAAAGTCGTAAAATAGAACTTTTAGTATTTTCTCTGGTATTCCGACTAATCGCAATTTTTTCAAACATTTGTTATCACGAAATGTAGTAAACTAATTGTTCTAAAAAAGAAAAACAAGCCGTAGGATCCAATACTAAAAAAGTTATCTTCCTTTTCAAAGTGTCCGATTATCTGCACACTTACTTATTTGCGAATAATCTCGAAATATTTAACATTTCTTTCTTTGACTTTCTACGTGATAAGAAAATACGGTAAATGTTACGTTAAGGGGAATCACCTTGGATGACCTTGACCTTGACATATGTTGTCAAGGACAACATTCTGACCTACCCTCAAGAAAAGTTATAAAAGCCTCTTAAAAAAACCTTCTACAAAAACCTTCTTAAAAAGTTATAAACAAAAAAAGTTTTCAAAATACAGCAGTTATTTTAAGTAATGAAGGCTAAAACGATATACTGTATTGACATATGTTATCAAGGTCACCTTTCTAAGTAACTCCCAAGAGCTTTTAGTCATCGCTCGTTTTTTATTAAAAAGTTATAAACAAAAATATACCGATGCTACTTTATTGTAATTTGCCAGTATCTACATGAATGTGATTTTGGATTTGACATATGTTATCGAAGACATTCTCTGAAATAGGATAACCTCAAAATGGTGATCGGTCTGGGTTACGTCTAGGTTAGGACTACTTTTGTGAGTGTACAAACGCAGTGTTTTCACCAACCTAATCACAAACCAACTTAAATTATATCTCCTTTTGACAGTTTGTACGCGAACAAAGTGTATTTGCAAACAAAATGTAACAAAGGTTTTTTGTAATTATCTCGGGAAATAAGTCCGAGCGCCGGGTAGGTGTATAGAGAAAAGTTGTTCAGAATGTTGTCCTTGACAACATATGTCAAGGTCAAGGTCATCCGAGGTGACTCCCCTTAACGAAACATTTACCGAAAATATATATAATACGAGGATATACGAACAACGTGATCATCTGTTCGATAATACAAAAATTTGAAGGCTGACATTATGGGTTGAACTTGGGAAACGAAAAAGGGAGTAAACATTCAGAAAGAGTTGAAAAAATCTGAAGTTAGGACACGTGTACAGTTATTAAAGTGGACATACACAGTTGGTCACAAAAGTCTACGTGTACCCATTGAGTTTTGTATATCCGTTAAGCACGACGACGGAGGGCATATAATGGTTTGGGGTGCGATTGCGGCGCCAGGAGCGGGAAATTTATCGTTTATTTAGGGTACTATGGACCACTCTACGTATCTCAATATATAACCAGATAATGTATTATCTTCGATTAAACATTTGTGTCTCGGAAGTCAATGGACAAATTCTGATGAATACGTTTGTATAATTGAACAATCGAGTAAAAAGGATCACGGACGGAAAATGATTATTTTATTTAACAATACCCCGTGTTGCAGTTGCACGAGGTTGAATAAATCTTTTCATTTTTTTCGATGAAGGCTTTATAAAATATTGTTAATTGCATTCACTAATGAGAATAGAGTTTAAAGAATAAACTGAAACTATCAAACCGTTTTTTCCTGAACTTGAGTTAAATATTTTGCTTAGTACAATAGTTTAACAAACAATTCAGCAGACAATTCAAAACAATATAATGATAAAATTACAATTCCACAACAATGCAAATCTAATACTGCCTGCTAAAACTTTGGTAATCAGTAGTCCATTTTTATAAAATGTCATAGTTTAACAATATTTTTAAAAAGGGTTACCAAAACTACTTTCGTTTCACTTTTTACAAATTAACACAACAGCACGTTGTATTTATGATTATGACAAAAATTAATAGATAAAATTTAGAGCACTAAAAGGATTAAAAGAATTTCAGGGTGTCTGTCCATTATATTTAATTTATTTAAAATATTCGAGGGAGAAGTCCCAAATTAACTATTTTATAAATATAATTTTTAACGATCTGCAATCTCATAATTATTGTATAGAATGAATAAGGGAAATGGTGAAAGAATTATATTTTCATATTAAATTTTCGGAGTCGACGGGATTTATAGAATGGATTTCCTCAATTGCTATCTTTTTGAAGCGGGTTATTTGAAATAGTGGGCGCGATTTAATATGTCGATCACAAATGCGAAATGTTAGAGAGGGTGATTTCAATAGCGAAACATGAGAAGGGGTCTCGAATCGAGGACTAAACTGCTTCGACGAGAGAGCGTTGAACATACTGATCGGTATGTGCAAAAGCTTTTTAATTGAATCATGAATTGGTGAAATTTGGCTCGACTTTACATCGAGTACTTACTGTCAATGCTGTGGTTACACGGATAGCTGCTCCACATACTTTCAAAATGTGATTCATATTCGAGTGCTTCAAGTTTTCGCAAAAATCAACGAATTTTGCCTCAAACGTGCCAATTCGAACTTAAAAGGACGAATTTCACGATGATTCAAACCTTGTACTTAAGCAGGACATATTTTATCATATAATTAGACATTTAAAAATATAAAAAGTACACGGAAATAATTACTTGATATACAGGAAATTGTGCATGGTAAAATTGCAACTCGGGGGAGGCAGTGTACTGTACTCCGATTAATTTATAATTCGGAAAATATGAATGTGATATTATATCGATCTGCAACATTCATACATAATCATGACAGAATTTTAGAACACTGAAAACCCAGACTTTAAGAAAAAGTGAAGAACAAAATTCAAAACATTTTCGAAAATGATACGAGAATTAACACCAAACGAATATTAGAGAATAATTCGTGGAGATATTATTGTTATTTAACGTCTTTAATATTTACTTGTCTAAATTTAAATTTATATTGTATTTTATATTTTGTATTATATTTATATATTCTAATGTAATTAGAAGTCGCAAATTTTCACAATCGTGTGTTATATCAATATATCTATGTAGCATTGCATTATCTTTGTGTAATATTATAAATTATTATGATGTAAACCATTACACTATTTTCGTGCCAATATTATTTCTTTCATCGTATTTAATTATATTCGTGTAAAAATTTAATTTCCATGTGTGACTTTACATATCCGGAAAAATAATATCGTGATTCATTTATTCATATATTCCATGATACAATTTCATGATTAAACTTTATCGTCGCATCGCTGACTGACATTATTTACAATTTTTATAATACTTCTGTAATAAATGAGTTTCTACCATTTTTATAATACCTATGAAATAAATGAATTGTCACTATAAAATTTTCTAAAAATAATAAACATTCTTTACCAACAGTTTGATAAAATTTAATTGTGTTGAACACAATAAAATGTTCTTGTTGTTTAACCTAAAATTAATAGCACATTTTCCATCTCTCTATTTGGGCTACTGAAGTCATAAAAAGCTATACCATTTTCAATAAAATTATGTTTTTGTAATCTTGTAAATTTTTCAAGAAAGATCAGTGATATATTGACTTCTTTTTTTGTCTTATACGCACAACCAGACTATTTTCAATGAAATAAGACTGCAGTAATCCTTTTTGTTTGTTCCCCGTTTCATAATCGAGGTTATTGCGGCCATAGATGAATCAATCGAGCCGTACTTTCAAATAAAATAATTGGTAAAATAGATGAGATGAAAGATCCGAAGTATTTGAAAGTAGACCTATGTAAAACTCGCGTATGTCACGGTCCATTACGTTTTATATTGTTCGAAGCGCAATTACTGTTTCTATAGTTATTTAGCCAGCTGCCGCATAAGTATTCGACATTTTATATGCAATATAAGACAATCTCCCGGTAACGCAAATAAAAGTCGGATTAACCTGACCGTATTATCTTAATTGCGTGCCATTTTTTATTTCTACATGTAATTCTTATCAATTGCAATTTTTACAAAATCTTTTTTGCACATCACGTACTAAATCAATGCTTCTAATTACTCCAAAAAAGTTAAGTAATTTGGTGCAATTTTAATCAAATTATTATGATTTAAAGAACGTTCGAATACTTCCGTGAACCACTGTATCTTTTTTCGTTTATATGAAAATTCATTTACACAAATGAAAAGTTAAAGAATAAATAGTCTGTTAATATCTTAAAATAATATATCCTTTGTTTTTTTACCAGGCAATTGATCACAGACGTGACCGATCATAAACAAACGAGACAAATCCTTGTTTCCCTGACGATTTCGCATGGCAGTACAAATGCAAGGGTGGATATGAATTTGTCATCGTTACGCTATAAACATACTATTAAATTCAAAAAGTAGTCTGTTAATAGCTTAAAATAATATATCCTTTGTTTTTTTACCAGGCAATTGATCACAGACGTGACCGATCATAAACAAACGAGACAAATCCTTGTTTCCCTGACGATTTCGCATCGCAGTACAAATGCAAGGGTGGATATGAATTTGTCATCGTTACACTATAAACATGTAAACAGCATACGGTCCACGTCGATCTTTCAAACAGTCATTCTGCTCTTATCTCTCTCTCTCTCTCTCTCGTTCTACCACCACATCAGCATGCGTCCCCTTCTGCAATACTGTATACTGAGAACCTGTGATGATATCTGGCTACTATCCAACGTGTACATATAACTACCTATAATCCTGCACATACATACACATATATCCTCGTCTACGAGCGTGGTATTTTTTTCAATATTTCCGCGTAACAACTGGAAGAGGAATGAGCAAAAGAGCGATAAAACAGTTGCATCCGCGCGAGGATTGTTTACAGGGATTAATTAGAAAAAGATACTTGCAGTATACACATTTGTTATAAATAGACTGAGGATCTTCATGCAAATTCTTAATTTCGTGGCTTATTTTTTAAAAACTGGAATGTGGAAAAACAAGTTCAATTTGTTAATTAAAAATTTCCTGACGGTAAACATTGTAAATAGACGTCATTAACGTTTGTTATTATACTGGCTGGAAATTATAAAGCGGTTACGGACGAAAATCTCCAAAATATTGATTATGCACGCAAAAATGTTTCAGGTGAAAGCTGTTCAGTACCGAGGGGGGGGGGGGGGTGGCATCATGTGGTGGAACATTTATTTTTCCCGGTGAACACTTCAAGGTGAGGTGAAGGTCAACTTTCTTTTTTTAAATGGAATGATGTGATTTTTATCCACCATCAAATAGTGCGTTTTAAGATGAGCTCAATTACCTACGACTCAAGGTCATTCAAGGTCAAGCTTGCAGGGAAATGCAGAAAAGGTGTGATCGTTTTATTTATACTTCAGTTCGTGTCTTCGAACTTTCACACCAAAATAATAACATTACAAAATTGAACAGAGACTTTTTGTGCATTATTGTTTGCTTTCTAGAATTTGAAGACAGCTAGTATCAAAAAGTCTGAATGATCAAGAGATCCTTGTAACATCTGTCACATCATATAACGTGGATCATATAAAAGCAAATTGTAAATCCATTGACGTCCCTGAAGGGTTAATTGCCATTGACATTTCTACGCATGGTAGAGAAATAATTAATTTCACTTTAACTTCTAGTTCTTAAAATCGATGCAGGAAGTTCTCATCAGGTGTACTAATTAATTCGCAGCTCCCACAATAAACCATTTGAATTGTGATTTAAATTGAATGTTATTGGCTTCATCAATCTAAGCTGGAGTAATCTTCCGGGGTTGGGCCGGTAGATGGTACAGCATATCAATCGCATCTTTTTCAAAAGAATATAACTTCTAAAAATCCTATTTTTCTCGTTTTCTTGATAAAATGATCATCTTCTGATACCTTTACCTTGAGTAAATGCAGAAAATTTCTATGGTGCCCTCAACACCAGCTTAATTGGCTTGTTGGTTAATCCAGCACTGGTAAACAGTATTCGTCAAACGCCGATAAATTCGGAGTAGCAGTCGAAAATTTTGATTGCCGGCTCCGCGACTCTGGTAATTACCAATAAAAGTTATAAAAATGCCAAAATATTGAGAATTCGAAAATCAACGAACGAGCTGTGGTGCCATCGATCTGTGGTGGATGATAGGGCAAACAAAGGCTGGGCAAGGGGTAGTCGAAAGATCAAAAGGACTCTACGAAACCAAAGAAGAAGAGGAAGAAGAAGAAGAAAAGTGTGAACTCGGTCGATTTAGATGACCCGCGTCCAGCGGCGAACCGCGAAGAGGTGCTCAGAAACAAATCGAGCGTGTCCACGGTTGTGGGGGTGGAGGTTTACGATATCCAGAGGCCACTTTTTCTCCGCCCTTTGGTTCGCGTGGTTTACGGGAAAAAAGGTGAGAGGGAAAACGCGTCAGGGCCGAACCCAAGCCTGGTTCAGGTTCGGTTCTGAGAGAGGAGGGGATAAAAAGGTGAAACAAAAAGCCGATTATGTAACCCGGGGGATGAAATACGGGGTTGGCAACGGGGGTGGAGTGCCGACCCAGACACAATAGGGTAATTTTCACGCGAGATTTGGGAGGCGATTTCGCGAGAGAAGGAGCGCCGACGAGCATCTTCCACGAACCGCTTTCCGCGTCCTCTATTCCCATGGATAAGCCGTCTCTGTTCTCTGTTCCACGTTAGTTCCCCGTCGATGGTGTTTCCCTCCCTAGCCCCAGAGAACCTCTCCTCGACACCCTTCTTCCACGGTCCAGGACCGTGAGATACGGCCGTCGAGGCTATTTCAATGTACCGACGCGTTTGTTATTTCCTACCACTTTGTTATTCAGCAGCGGCAAACGCGAGACTCCGGGACAAATAGCCTTCTTCTGCTCGCCCGGTTCCGTTCTGTTCCACTCTGTTTCGTTCTCTTCCGGTCCCTCACCTTTGCCTAAGCCAAAATGTTTCGCGAATAACAGACGTTACGCTGGTTCCTCTTTCATTGTACAAGGGCGTTAAGAAATTATATGTTGCGACTATCATAGCGTGATTCTACACCTTCGGTTTGGTGGAAATTGATCAAAAGATGCCGCAAAATTAAACAAACTTGAATTTCAAGGTCAAAAGGTCAACAGTTTTTTTTTATTGCATCGTATTGTACTCGTCGCAAGGATAAAAAGTGCAAAAGGAACCAATGCTCGAAATTCAATCGTTTCCTTGAAAAATGATGGTAAAGTTTTTCTATTATCAAACTGATATTATTTGTTGTAGATTTTTGATATATTTCACGTGCCAAAAAATAATTTCTAACAAATTCATCAATAGCACGCTGTACATATAAAGTCTATCTGACTGAGGAATGAAAATTTAATTTTGGCATCCCAATTTGTAAATATACCTTTAAATGTATTAAAAAGTATTCAACTTTAAATTCTTATGTAAACTACGATAATATTTTAATCTAATTCCACAAATTCCTTCATTTTCTCACTAACAATTCCTATGCTATTTTACCTAGTTAACATCTACTGTTCTATTTCAATTAATTATTTCTTTCATTTTCTAGCACAATCGTGACTCAATGCCATTCGAGCTATAAAAGTAACTGATAGAATATTGTCTTATAAAAATTACAAGGTTGAATTTATTTAGACTTTCCCAGTTTCTTGCAATTGCAATGTGTGATCTACTCAAGATATTTATTCAATCATTACCTATGAAATCGTTTTTATAATTTGAATAAATGTCCTTCAATTCAACAAATTATTTCTTTCCTTTTTCAGCACTATTATGATATAGGTAATATTATTTTTATGGCTTGACATTTAATTTTTGTTGATTTAATAATGTGTGTTCTATATTGTAACGTGTAGATAAAAAGTCAAATATGTTGACTTCATAAAAATAAGTGTATTAAAAATTGTATAAACTTAAGAAATCTCAAGTATCTATTCCCAAATTGACTAACACTTGTATATATGCTTTAATTGATCCCCTCGTGGTTACAATTGCGATTACAATCCTCGCTCCTCCTTAACACCACAGTGATGTCGCGCACAAAGTATTGCTCAACGGCCGGCGACACCACAGTGGTGTACTGAACGGCATAGTGTTAATTGCGCATTATTTAATGCATTCAGGACATATCAACGTTTCAATACAGAACGCAAGAGTCTCCGATTTCATGATTTTTTATTGAAAGTGTCTGCTGCTCTCATGAGAGCTAACGATGACATTAGTAAAACTTGAAAATTTATAATCACCCGATAACCTCAAGAACGGCCGGCGTCAAGCGAAGAAATTTTTACGAGACGTGCGGACGGATGAGTATTAACAATCTCCTCGCCCCCTCTCTTCTCTGAAACTAACACTCGTACAAACTGTGTAAAAATACAGGATATAAAAGACAACGTCCTAATTTAATTAATTAACCCGGACATACGCTGACATTGACAGCACAGTCGTCGACCATAAAACTATCAGCCACATATCACCCGTCTGCAGTAATTGGACAACTATTAAGACTATCAATGTACAACATACTTTTTCCCAAAGAGACGAAAACAACCCTAATACCCGCAGGAATGTAGCAAACCAATTCCTATCCGTCCACACCCGAATAATTAGGAGTGGAAAGTCGCCGTAATTCTTGTTCCTCGCGGCGAAGTATGATCCATTTTGTTAGAAAAATCGTCAGAGTGGTCGTAACTTGTCATTAGATAAACGACTGTCGCAGTCAACAGTGCGTCTCCGTAGTGAAATTCGCCGACTATCCGAACGGCGTTAGGACTTCGCGAAGTTTCGCGAGCGTATCTACGACAGAACAACTTAACATATGGAATCGTTCCGTGTCGATAACCTTCAAGATATATGGTCTTATAAAACCGGATTTCTTTGCTGAGCACAATTTCGCGTGTTGTTATTGCGGCGAAAGGTATGTGCACAACCCCTTCCACCCTCACGTTTTCCTCGTCTCGCCTCTCTATGCTCGCAAACACCAAAAGATATATCTCCACCTACTTACGGGTACAAGCAGCAAGTATAAACATAAAGTCGGCGACGAAAACGCAGCGACATTTTATTACTTCGGCGACTAACAGTTTCGAGATCGACGGGATCACTTACCTGTAACAGAAAAGAGAAACACATGTTATTAGAGAGGGAATCGTAACGCTCCGACGGGCTTGAATTGTGCTGGTTTACAAAGTGTGGAAAACGTGTACCTCAACCGACCATCAGCCTATAATCCAGAGAAAATGTGGCAGTGCGCATAAATTGTTCGCAAGTGAGTGCAGAAAATATTTACATTTGTAACTTAACGTTATCACCATTTGTATTCAGCTGCTTAATAGTTTTGTCTGTGTTACACTTTATCTACCGATAGCCCATTGATAAAATAACATTGCTGTACCAAGTGGAAGCTTAAAAATCTTCTTGTACACAATAATCCCAAAAGAAATTATTAGATTGCGTTATTGGAGGGTTAGATTACGTTTTTGAAGGATCCATTAAAAAATCCTCAACCATAAGCTATAAACTGGCACAATTACGATTTCCATGGCCCGTACTTTGAAGGTTAAATTTGTGTTCTTGGGGTCATTTTAAGAAAAAAAGCTGTATATGTTATAGGTACCAAATCGATCTGGTTTAGCCGATAAAGTAGATTTCGTGTTTTTTATGAATCTGTAAATATCTTGAAAACTATGCGAGATATGGCAAAATATATACAGATCTTTTTTGTAGGAAATTGAATTTCCTGTAAAAAACAAAAAATGAAATATATAACCTAACCCAGACCTAACCTAATCTAATCTAATCTAATCTAACCTAACCTAACCTAACCTAGCCTAACTGAACCTAATACGTCAATAATATTCACTGCTAATTGAGTTTTAATACATAGACATTTCTTGAGTCTCGTATAAGCAGTTGTGAACGGAGCCTTTACGTTCCCCCGACTATCATTTCGGGAGGGAGGCAATTGTTCTGCAACTTCACCGAAATATAAATATACTCGGAAACTGAGCAGCTGATAAAAAAATGTCATAGTACATAAATTGTTTGAAATTTAATTTTCTACAAAAAAAGTCTCTCGATATTTTTCCATATTTCGCATAGTTACCGAGATATTTGCAGATTTATAAAAAACAGGAAATCTACTTTACCGGCTAAACCAGGCCCATTCGATACCTGTGACATACACATTGTTTTCTTAAAATGACCCCAAGACCACAAATTTAACCTCTAAACAAGGGGCCACGGAAATCGTAATCTTCCCCATAAACTTCCAAAAATTATAGAATAATTGCCGATAGATACCGTCTTAAATGAAGTTTGTACTTCAGCACTTTGTATGAATGAGTTTACAATTGTTTGTACAAACTGTGCTATTTCAATGAATATTCCACTAGCAATTTTTCCTGTTCATCTTTCTGTTCTTTCTTATACTTTCTAATAAATTGTCATTACGACTTGCATTTCTGAAACTCTTTCTTAAGAAGTACTTTGGAAAGTGTCTAAAATTTTTATAAAAATTGCATATGTCGATTATATTGTCTAACCATCAAACAACTGAATTATTCATTGAATTTATTCTATCTATGTAATCCTTCTTCAAAAATTACTGTATGAAGCATCAAAAATTTGTACATCCTCTGAATTAATTGTATTTGTGAAATTCTTCCTTAAGAAGTACTGTGTAAAGTGTCTAAAACTGTTATAAAAATTGCGTATGTCGATTGTATTGTCCAACCACCGAACATCTGAATTATTCATTGAATTGATTCTATCTATGTAATCACTCTTCAAGAATTACTGTATGAATCATTTAAAATTTGTACATGCTCTGAATTAATTGTATTTGTGAAATTCTTCCTTAAGAAGTACTTTGTAAAGTAAACTAAGACTGTTATAAAAATTACATTTGTCGATTATATTATCTAACCAAGAAACAATTGTATTATTGATTGAATTGATTCTATCTATGTAATCCTCCTTCAAGAATGACTGTATGAAGCATTTAAAATTTGTGATCTAAAAATAAAATTGAATGAAAACTCTTGGATACTTTAACACGTTCAGCGCCATGTCACCCATATATCTGGGTGACGGAATTATTTATACAGAATTGAAAATTAATTTTTACTTTGGTAGATTGAGTGTACAAAATTTCCTTACGATCTGAGGAATAGCAGAGGTTTGAAACAGTAATTAATATCACAAAACTAAACTTAGTTTTTGTTTTACTAAATATATTGCTTTGATTTTGAGTAATTTTTATGATTGTGGAGTGGGCGCTGAACGTGTTAATATGAAATGTTGATTTGCAGTTTTCACTGACATGAACAGAGAGAAGATCGGTAGAAGCATTGTTGCAACAAGGGTGTTCAGGTGAAATGGTGGATAGAATTTAGAGCGGGGTTGGCTTTGTAGATTTTCTGAAAAGTTGCTGCGTGTGGAAGACAGAAAAATTGAATGGAATTCTGGTCATGGAAAGGAGACATATGTTCGTGGAAGAGAATAGGAGGAGAGACGTTGGATAGAAGAGGATAGAGGCGAGCAGAGATTTAGGCGTGTAATTGGCTCAGCTGGTGTTGACGCGATCCTATCATCAATACCTCATCAGCCGTCCCCAGGAAACCTGTATCTTCTCTCTCACCACCTATTCGCCTCCCAACGCTACAGCTCGTCGCCTAAATCCCTCAGAACTTGTGCCAAGGGCGCGAGGAATAGCAAGTACATACACAGTTTATTTCAAAAGAATAATTGAAACCACCGAACTTCCTCCGAGAATCTACACTAAACATCTCCCGAAAATTAATACAGTTAATACACTACAATTGATTAAGGTAGTTCTCTGGTTTCCAACAAATCAACTTTTATTGCATTATTCGGTTTGTTTGGATTTGTAAAATTCATTTTAGCTATAGGTGCACTGCGGATTTAATGGATTTAATGAAAAAATTGAGTAAATTCAATTTGAAGTACATGAGGAATTTGTATCAACTATATTTTAGCAGTGTCCAGTTAACTGAACTCTAGCTGACCGAAATTCTCTTATAAATGAACGTGAACTCTTCATACATGTAAATGCAGTTGTACGATAATAAGCAGATTAAAACAATTTAAGAATATCAATATATTTGTTTCAACTTATTAAAATCTGTTGATGAAGAAAGGAATTTCTACTTGGCTCCTGGTTCTTGGTATCAATGCAAACAATTTTTATTTTGCATTAAAATCAACAGTCTAGTTATAGCTGTTTGAACAATACAATTGCGATGTGCAGTCCCTACAAATACGTTATTTAATTTGCATTAAAATCAACAGTCTAGTTATAGGTGTTTGAAGAATACAATTGCGATGTGCAGTCCCTACAAACACGTTATTTAATTTGCATCTAATGTTTCAGTATAGATTTATAGTGTTTTTATATTATTTTCTATTTGTCTCTGGACAATAAACATCTGCTTACAGGACATTATCCATGACAGATCGGTTTTTGTTACAAAATCATCGTTTACGTCAGTTCAGACATGCCATGCAAATCAATTACCACGTTCACGTGTCCGATCATAACACGACTATTTAACTGCAATCACTGCAGTAAAATTGGTAACGTTCCTGTAAACAAAATGGAGAAACTTTGACCTGTACTCTCCGCTTGTACACGCGTATTGGAAACATTTATTGCGTCACTCGAATATTAATCACCTCCTCACGTGTACCTCTTGCATTACTGGTATCGCAAATTAATAAAAAATTAATGAAAACAGATACATATTTTCGTACGTGCGACCGGCTATCCGGATAAATAAATCAGACACGACTCATTTTGTCGACGATATTATATAATACAAATTCGGCATGCAAAGTAGGAGAAACTAATTAACAAATTGCGGATCTTTATGCGTTTATGATATCGGCCAATTTGGGAAATACAATGACACGCACTCATTAATAGAACACGTATTTTTCGCACCACAAAAAAAAATTAAATTAATGTAAAGGTCTATGGAAATACATGAGTAGAGGATCTTTAAGCAAAATTAAGGTTGTGTACCTGAATTACAACAAATTTGAGTGAAATTAATTTTCTTTTAATAATATATTTAATTGGTTCTTTTAATGTTTTTACTGTTTTAAATTACTTATTTGTATAATAAATGTATAAAATCCACTGTCTATAAATCAGAATATAAAATTTTCTTCTATTTATTTTTCGCACCACAAAAAAAATTAAATTAATGTAAAGATCCATGGAAATACATGAATAGACATCGGATCTTTAAGCAAAATAAAAATTGTGTACCTAAACTACAACAAACTTGAGTGAAATTAATTTTCTTTTGATAATATATTTAATTGATTGAAAATATTGTAACGGTATTTTTAAATTCTTCTAATGTTTTTACCGTTCTATATTACTTATTTGTATAATAAGTGTATAAAATCCACTGTTTACAAATCAGAATACCATCTAATACATATGTAACTTAGAAGCAACAAAAGCAATATTTCAAAATTTTCTTCAATTTATGTAGAATCTATGATCAATTAAAAAAACGTCCCCATATCAGGCAACTTTCTTCTATATTAATTGGACCAATGTCGACGTTTCACTGCTTAAAAAGCCACAAATTTTGGTTGAAATCATGTTTTTGGGGGAGGACATAGTTCGGAAATTATACGCAACGGTTCTGTTAAGTGGCGCAGCTTGTGTATCCAGTAGCTTTTACGCTACTAAGCCATATAAATCTGACCATTTTACCGAGGCATAAGTCTACGGATTAACCAGCATTCTTCGCATCAGCAGCTCGGATTCGTTTCGTCGTTCTCCCTTTTTCCTCAGGCGGGGATCCTGGGGGCAGCTCCCGAGCAAACCGAAACCGCAATCTTTTACTCGCGTTTCGGTTTTGCCGGTTTTATTTTTTGCGTCTTCAACACCTCGATGAATGTTAATTTCCTTAAGGCTCCGTTCTTCGGGGGCTGCCAGTCTCCGATTCGATTCGTCACCCCCGATAATCTGCATTTCACATAACCTCTGCTCGCCCGATCCTATTCCCTTTCGCGATAATTCCACGGCATTACTATCAACGTGAGTTACTGCGTAACTCTCGTCATTCGGGCCACGGGATATATCTTAATACATTCGGTTTTATGAAACCCCGAAGTTGTAAAGTGTTACGATTCCCAGGGACTTTATACTACAACGTTGATATACGACATCGAATCGTGTTTACTTTTTTCCTTTTCTTTTTTTTTTTTTGTTTTTTGACGAAATCGAAGACAGCTGCATGAACGTTGTAATTAGGCTGTTAAATTTTACGCGCGGTTCTTTTTTAATTGGACAATTCGAGGGAACGAAAATCGGAAGAGATCTCGGCGAATTATACAAATTTTGTATTTTACAATCTTTTCGGGTGATTATTTTCGGATTGCTTGTTTTTCGGTGATCTTGTGCGAGATTTTTGGTTACATCTGAAATTCTTTTTGCGTGCTTCAATCCTCGGAGCATTTTTACAACCTGATAATTGAGGATGTGTGAAATCATTCACAGGCTTATTTATCAATTTTTTTATTTATTTTATTTATTTCATTTTGTACGGTCGTTAGTCTTTTTTCTGTTGTTCGTAATATGTATAGCAGCTGTTACGTTAACTCGATTGACAGAAACTTAGTAATTAAATGACGATTTCTACGTTTTCGAATTATTATTTCTCACATTTTTAATAGAAAATCTACGAGTGGTTTCTTAATCTTGTTACTCACGGTTATAAGAATGTATGGTGAGTAGACTCGGGATTTTTATGCAAAATAGAAATTTTATGAGAAAGTTGCGACAATTAGAAGCTGGTTAAAACTGATTTTTTTTACTCTAGTCATTTCACATGAAGATAGTACACTGACATGTTTAAATTCTTTTAGTTCTTCTACTGTTTTAAATGGCACCTATTAATTCTTGTCGTAAATGCGTAAAATGCGCAATCCGATAATAAGTATACTGCGAATCTTTACGCAAAATAAAAATCTTGTGCATCGATTGCAACAAACAGGAGTTGAATAAAAATTGATTTCGACTGCTAATCATTTTACTAAGTTGACAATGTGATATCCTTCAATTCTTCTAGTGTTTTTATTATTTGAAGTTTCGACTGCTAATTTTTGTTCTAAATGCGTAAAATCCGCAATCTGATAATAGGTTATAAGTAGACCGAATTTCAAGCATTTATGACAAAATTGAGTAGGTATAATTCAAAACAATAAAAACGATAGAAAAATTTAAAAATACTGTTGTATTATTTTCAACCTATGAAACATATTAAGAAAGAAAATAAATTTCTATTCCACTTTTTATTTTACATGAAGATCCGCCGTCTAGTCACAAATAGACTGTGCTTTCTATGCATTTATCATAAAAAGGAATATGTGAAATACAGAAGTGTAAATGTACAGCATTTCAAACCTATTAAAATTGTAAAAAGAAGAAATTAATTTTTATTAAATTTCGGCTTCTTACAATTAACTTAGAAAATGTTGATTCTGCATAAAAATCTGCAGTCTTAAGTAGACTGCAGAATGCAAAATAAAAGCATTACAATTCAACCGCGAGGAAGTGAAATTCAATGAAAATGTATTCCATTTTTTAATAATCTTACTAAGTCGGAAATAATGTAATCACTAGACTGCGGATGTTTATGCAATTTGCAATTTTTACGGACGAATTTTAAGAAAGTGGGATCAAATAAAATTTTATTTTCCGTTATAGTAGCCTTTGTAGACTCGTAATAAATTAAAATCTAGATTCTCTCGAATTTGATATTCTAACATCTTTTGAAAATTTTCGGAAGCCATAATTGCGTAAACATCCGCAGTCTAGTAATCACATACTTAAATTCGTTTATCAGCTTCACAACTTTATATTGCTCCTACTAATTTTTGTCATAAATTCATAAAATCCGTAGTCAAGTCATAAGTTAATTTTGTAAAGTTAGAATATGTTTATTATTGGAACCGAACGTAATTGTATAACTAATATTTTTCGTACTAAGAATCTAATGATTTGATTATCATCCACTTAGCATACGAACAAAGGATACGTAATTTGACAGCGAATGTGGTTGTTTTGGTGAAAAATTGGGCGAATCCATAAACGGAAGATCGCCGGATTTCCTGAAAAGCCAACCACGAGCGACATTGGCTGCACGTTGTCGAACGGTGACGACTTTATCGTGGATTAATTATGGAAAATTAGCCGATCGAACGTATCGTGCCGGAGGAAGCGACGTGATTGGATATTAGCACTCCCGCATTTGCAGCCTCTCTTGCGCTGCCTCGCAACAGCAACGACAGCAACACACCGGCAGTATTGGCTACGGTAACAGTAGCATCATCATCATCATAGTCATCAACGTCCCAGTCTTCCTGGACAGCCGTGTTCAGGATGAGAAATGACCGGTTCAGAAAATTGTCCCCCTTTCGTTATATCAACTATTCCGTTCCTATCAATTCTAATCGCATTTTGAATTCTCAAGTCTCATTAAAATCTTACAAAATTAAAACCATTTAACAAAATGGAATCACTCTTTTAACAATTTTACAGTATTCCAATATTTTTGAATAGCGACTGTGTAAAGTATGGTAATCAATCAAATGAAAATTGCAAACTGAAATGATTATGTCAAGTCAACTTATAAGTAACGCGAATTTTTTTTATGTCTTTGGATATTAAAATAATAAAACATTAACACAACCATTAGCGTTGTGTGAACATTTCCCTCCATTTTCCACAATCCATAGAATTATGTACATTCTACTTGTACTGTGTATTATTTGACCTATATCTTACCGCATTATTTATCACGTTGTCGCCTAACCTCGCTTTTACTACTCTCCGAGTTGTCAGCCTTCTGTCCTTCTCTTTTATCTATTTCTTCTTCTTGCCCCTACTCCAACGTTCCATTCACTTATGTTCTCACTTTGCTTTACCTTAATTACTTACTTCTATTACCTTTAATTCGCTATGAACTCTTCCCTCACACATTCCCCAACATTCGCACCGCGCGCCCTCTAGCTAAGTCCTAGAATTATGTATTTACACAATACTCGAACAGTGCCGCCAGAAACACCCAAAACTGGGTGGATTTTCCTCTCCTCCTTTTCCCCTTCCACTACCATGAGCTCACTTCAACGTCCCCCACTAAGACCGTAGACTGGTCACGTGACGTGCCGCGCAACGTGTTACATATTACTCTGGTCATCAGAGAGGTGGTAAACTGTATTCCCCTCGATTTAAACGATCTGGCGACACTGTACTCGAGATTGTGGTTGTTTTTTGTGTTTCATCTTATAAAAATATGCAACTAAATTCGCGTTCATTGTGGAATGGCCTAAAACAATGTGAAACAATTTGTACCTGATTAAATTTATCGATATCTAATTAATTGGTAAAAGATATTGGCAAATTGTTTACCACATGTGTATAATGCAGGTAATTTTCATTCTCCCAGTTTCCAAACAATAGTAAATTATTAAGCACATTAAAATGGATACTAGAATTAGCTGTACCTTTGTAAATGCCTACGAAAATTCTTAATAATCATTACACTGTGGATCTTTCTGCAAAATAAAACTGTTCTGCATCGATTACAAGAAACAAGTGTTCAATAAAAATATTATTTTATGTTTTAATAATTTTAATAAGGTGGAAACAATATAACAAGCTTTTAAATTCTTCTAATATTTTTAATGTTTTGTATTTTATCCACTCATTTCTGTCACAAATGCATCAAAATCGCAGTTTAATGGTCATTATTGAACCGTGAAATTTTATATTTTTACGGACGGATCTACTGATTTTTTCTTTACTGTCTCCTGCGAATATAAAATAAAAACACGAAGCTGTATCATAGTTCATTAAAATTTGTCTATTCTGACAATGTTTAATGATCTTCATGCTATAACTGAATGTAGATCTATAGTCTAATGCTTTTCAAGTAGTGTCTTTTCAGGTTTTTAAGTAAAGAATATTTTTATAAAATAATCGTTAATAATTATTATCAATGATCATTATTAAACCGCAAATCTTTATATTCTTATAAGAAGAAAGGAAAAGGTTTCAAGGGAAGAAAAATCACATAAAATTTGAATTTCTTCCTTACAGTCTTCAGCAAATAAAAAATAAAATGAGGAGCCTTCGATAGCTGGTCAGAATTTGTATTCTGACACTTCTGATAAATTCCCATACTGTAACAACAATGAAGAATTCCATTTTGCAGAATCGCAGTGTTATTCAAAGTGTAAACTGAAATTTCCGGAAGCAGACGAAACGGTGGTCGAACGAGGATTGTAACCGAACGATTTCATCTCTCGGACAGAGCGATGTATCCGTTTTTTTTTCCCCGAAGAAAATCTCATTTCGCAGGCGAGTCTCGTACGGACTGGGATTTTAGGCCAGCGTGATCGCTTCGATTCCCAAGATGCTCCCGCAGGAAGACAAAACAAATCCGTGGACATCGAGTTAACCTCTTTCCACCTATTCTCCCTACCAGGGCGCACACCCTCGCAACATCGAAATATTGGTGTTTTCTTTGTCCGCACGTACAATAAACTAAAGTCTCATCATCCGCGGGATTTGGACGCGATAACACGGGCATCATCCCTCGAGGGAGGAAGATCCGAGTGTCCAGCATGTCCACGTAACACTGAAATAATGATGGAAGGCACTGGTAGCCTCCCTGAACGATATCTTTGATCTATACCTCGAGTTCAGCGGAACAAAGTTATGCTCGAGCAATGAATGCTAATATGATGTACGAAATTTTTAAGGAGTCGCATTTGTACGTCCCAATTCTACTTTTGTGCGGATTATTTTTGTGTCAGAAAATATTGCTATGGTAAAGGTACGAGTTACAGTGCTCCACCCGGTTACCGGAAGCAAAACAAATTTTACATGAAGTAACTAGTATTATTATAATTTTGAAGATAAAATTCAAGTTTCAACTTCGTATATAAATTAAATTTACTACAATAATTTTAGTTTAAGATATAGAACATATTAGGTAAAAAGAGTAATTCCCCGAGACAATACAATTTTTCGTTTCTGGTTATAGAGAATGCAAAAAAAAAATCGTGATACATCAGAGGAGAATAAAATAATTATTTTATTGTGCTACGGTATACAAAGTTTGCAGTTTATGGAAAAATGGCAACGATAACTAAGTAACAACTATTTTCTAAATTACAACATATCCGGGAATCGGGTCTAAACTTTTAAAACATTTCTTATTACCGTTGACCGTGGACTACGTCAAGATTTTTCATGAATATTAACATTACCGGATATTATGTTTGACGGTGAACATAACCTATACCTAACAAAGGAAGGACCCTTGGTCCTTGAATAGATCGATCGTAAAAGAGTAAAGGCATTAACACAAACCGTACCAGAACCGGTCAAATAACCGATTTCAAACTTTTTATTTTTTTAAATATTGAAAGTATAAACATGCTTCTTTTAGAAATTATCCAAAAAATTTCTTTATTCAAGCACGTATTGTTATAAAAATTGTGAGAAATCTAAACAAGTACAGTCTTGTAATTTTCATTAAACAATGTACACCAGACACATTTTGTACTCAGCACGGTTAGTATTAAAAGAAGACAAAAATGTTATTTTCAACCTTCTGAAATTGTTCAAAAAAAAGGAAATGCAGACAATTTTTGTTTTACATAAAAATCCGCAGTCTAATAATAATCAGGATTGATTCGTAAAGGATCAAAGGAGAATTTTCATTTTTATCACAATAATTAGTATATTGGTTGGTCGGTGAAAATTTTCTTTTAATTATTGGCAACGTGTAAAAAGGTATCTGGCTATCCGGCGAAGTAAACTGCACTGATACAGTAATAACGGTGTTGACGATGGTGGTAGAAGTGACAGAGGGTCGGGTGGACGAAAATGGGGGCGTACGTGACCGCGGATCAACATGGAGTGCCTTTTAATTTAGACAAATCGTCCCGATTAGCATAACGGGATAAATTATACTCGAGGACCCGACCGATGGGGTGACGAGACTAGTAAACCCTAGAGGCATGTCCAACGATGGATGATCCATTTGCTGCGTCCGAAAGCGCGGACAGGAGTGTTCCTACCCTTCGCTCCACTTTTCCACCCTGAAGACTGGCTACCGAGATTAAGAGGCGATTTCCAAGGATAACTTCTTTGATAAATTATACACTTCACGTACATTGTTCCTCAAGACTGAGCAGACTACGTACACAAACGATTTATGGAAATCCATGATGTATATTAAGTGTACAAATTAATCTGTACACATTTCATCGCGAATTTGTAGACTATTTGCAAACAGTTAAAACACATTGAACTCTCTAAAATAACTTCAATCAATTCTCATGTATTTCGCGGTTGTAGTATACAGGGTGAGTCACCTAACGTTTGCACCTCAAATATCTTTGTTGTTTCTTAAGATACGTAAAATATGGTAAGGACAAAGTTGAATGGTACAATGGAGCTAACACAATGCCAAAAAAATTTTGTTTTTATGTCATTTTTTGGAGATATCAAGGTCACCTTGACTTTTTAAAATGAAAGCACCCTTTTTTAAACACCTACAATGATAGTCCCTTTCATTACGAATTCAGTGACTATAATTACTCAAGGTCATTCAAGGTCGCGGACAGAGATAACGCATAAGATTTTACATCGATACGTGCCTGTAAACGGGCATGGAAGGAATGTTGAACTCTGTCCGTGACCTTGAATGACCTTGAGTAATTATAGTCACTGAATTCGTAATGAAAGGCACTATCATTGTAGGGTGAGTTATTAACTATTGCCACCCCAAATATCTTTGTTGTCTTTAAAGATACATCAAATGTCTGAAGGGCAAAGTTGAATGGTTCAATGCGGCTCACATGATAAAAAGAAAATTTTTGTTCTTATCTGATTTTTTTTAGATATTCAAGGTCTCCTTCATTTTTTAAAGTCGATCCACCCTTTTTTTAAACACGTACAATGATAGTGCCTTTCATTACGAATTCAGTGACTATAATTACTGAAGGTCATTCAAGGTCGCGGACAGAGTTCAAAATTCCTTCAAAGCCCGTTTACAGGAAAGTATCGATGTTAAATCTTATACGTTATCTCTGTCCGCGACCTTGAATGACCTTGAGCAATTATAGTCACTGAATTCGTAATGAAACGGACTATCATTGTAGATGTTTAAAAAAGGGTGGTTTCATTTTAAAAAAAAGTCAAGTTGACCTTGATATCTCCAAAAAGTGACATGAAAACAAAATTCTTTTTTGGCATCGTGTCAGCCCTATTGTACCATTCAACTTTGTCCGTACCATACTTTACGTATCTTTAGAAACAACAAAGATATTTCAGGTGCAAACTTAATGTAACTCACCCTGTATAAGGTGCGATACTTAAGTATTGTGCGAGTAAATTGTGTAAGTGTCATATTCATAAACTGAAAAGAATCAGATAGAATTCAAATATTGTAAGTTGGAAGAAATGTTCGATTTTGGAGCTTAAATAGTTCCGAGTTGCAAAGGGTTATATCGCAATGTGGTAAAATTTAGGAGACCGAAAAGCACGTATATAGCAAATCTCCCCTACTCGTTAAACCATCCAAATTCAAACAAAAACATACATTTTATGGCGAAACTGTCGAAAGAGTCCCAAGTCCAGTCGTTCATCGAAGTCCAAAGACGCTATTGCTTGTCGCGAGTCGCTCTTCGGGGGTAAACTCGAAATTCGCGAACAATATAAACGAACTGAAAAACGTCCGGCTCATCAACATGTTCTCCTCAGCGGAGATACAGCTTTGGAATCGTTGTCGTCGTATTTACCGGGTCGATCGTCGGCGAGGTGGGTCCACCTTTTATTATCTTCGCCGACGGCCGCTTAAGGCGATGCCTCGGAACGACCGAAGAGTTTTAAGGATCGCCGGTATAAACGCGGGGAACAGCGCGAAAGCTCGTCGCCGCGTGTGTGCGCGCACGCCCATGTATAAGAGATACACACACGTGTATGTGTGTGTATTCTTTGTTCATTTTGTTCGTTCGTATTCGTCCGTCGGGGCCGTCGTCGTAGCATCACGGAGAAGAAGAGAAGAGACCCGAACGACGCGGCCCTCAGGATTTTACGGCTTTTTGACGGACCACATCTCACACCGACGAACGACAAGTCGCGGCCCTCTTCTCCTGTGTGCTTAGTAACAAACTTGCAAATTTGCATGCGTGCACGCGCGTTTTCCGCCACGATGTAACGGGTGTTTCCAAGATATGTACGAGCGTTAAAGCGCCGGTGAGCATCGCGAAGGATCAGTCGATCCTCGTGTCCAGGATCATGCATGGACGACCAAGATCGTTCGCTCTTCCGTGCCAGAGCTTGTTCCTGATTTTAATTTCTGCACGTTTTATAGGAAGCCGCGCCGCGCCAGCAGCCGACGATCAAAATATTACAACCCAGCCCGAGAAGTAAGATATTCGACCACATTCTTTATTGGATTATTAAGAGTTTGCGCTCGGACAGTACAGGCTCTTCGGAAAGCCGTCCACGAATACTTTGAAGGATTTAAGTATCCGCCAAGCAGCAGAGTGCTCCTTTTTTTGCAGACGGTTCTATGTCGAATCCAACAACTAATAACTGTTGCGATTTATTCCAATGAGCCGAATAATAATATCGCGATTCCGCGGGCGACGTTACGCCGCTTTCGATATTCAAACTCCAGTTATACTTGTCTTTTACACCGTAATAAGACGTCCTCGCACTTTTTCAATCTCCCGAGAAGTTTTCTGACTGACGAGTTTATGCGGCTTTTAGAACACCGTTTACAAAGATGCTGTTACAGTTTTAAATTGTTCGGACGGGAATGCCAATTTGCATGGGTTTTACGGCACTGCTTCAAACGAAGAAACTGTTCTGTCGTTTCTCCGAGTCGTTTTATACTAATTTTTCGATGTCTTGGTGTTGCAAATTTCTTATCTTAATGTCCTTTTAGTGAGCTCTATTCTATTCTTTTTTTATAGTAAATTTTACCAAATTTTGCTCATCAAGATTCAATAAGAAACATTTCTAATTTCTGATAACAATAATATACAAGATAATAAAGAAATAATGCATTGCTATTTTATTATTTGTACAATTTTCAACGTCTTTTTCATCTTTTCTATGGGAAACATTTTGCCGAGTTTTGTTCTTTGAGTTTCAATAAAAATGTTACAATTTTTATCTCTGTGATTACGAGTATTATGTAACATGTAAGGAGTTTGAATCTTTCTTTTTTGTTTGTTGTAGTTTGGTTAGCAAGACACAGTGATAGCGTGCAAATAATTATTATTTAGAATTAAGGGACAACCATTATAATTAGAAGTAGACTGGGGATTCTTATGAAAAATGAAGCGTGTCTGTTCTATCTGTTTTCTCAATAATTTCATAGAATTGAAAATAATACAATAGTATTTTAAACTTATAACTTTACCAACAATTTTACTGTTTTACAATAGATCTATTCATTTTTCTTGTAAAAGCATAAAATCCGCAGTCTAATTAAAAGTCATTGTTAGACTGCGGATCTTTATGCAAAATAAAGGTGTTCTGCATCGATTGTGGGAAACAGGATTTCAATAAAAATTCATTTCATCCCCTAATACATAGTTCTTTCACATTGGAAACAACATAACAGTATTCTTAAATTTTTCGAATCTTTTACTATTTTGTATTTCGCCCAGCCAATTTCTTCATAAATGCATAAAAATCCGCAGTCTAGTCATGTATGAATGTACATCGTGCGAGATTATTTTAATTTGTTGGTTTTGCTTGATATTAATTACGGTTCTATGTAAAACATTTTAACAAACATTCGACTGTAAATTGTATCGTTGAATATGCTACGTCAGATCGAAGAAGAAATTATAAGGGAGCGAATGTAAAAGCCATATTACGGAGCTGAATGAAATAATAAGCAGTTTCGATATTTGTAATCACATGTGAAACCAGTCCCATCAAATTTACTTCATCCACTGATTGTCATTATTCGGCGAGGATCAATTAAGCGCGTTCCATTTTTGTCTCTCTTTAATTGACGACACGCCTATCTTACTGTAAAGGAGCATCGTAAAACGCAGCAATGGCGCATTTGCTGAATACGCAATACATTGAAGGAAAACATTGTTCCGATTTCATTAAAATTTATTGCATTCGTTCCCGTTTTCTTTCGCTTGACATCGTTCTTAAAGTATGCAAATTATTGACAGTATGACGATGTTGGTGAGCGTATTGAATATTTACGATCGAAACTTCAAATGCATACAATGTTTTTATATATACATCGTAAAAGAACTTGTTACCGTAAATAAATGTGCGTCGTCATTCAAAAAGGAACATTTCAGTATTCTGGTAACTTTTATGACAGGAAATTGTCTAATAATTATACATTACATATCTTAAATTTATTACACATAATTCTAAAATGTACCAAATTAGACCAACTCCGCAGCAGACACAAAATCCCTAAAGAAATCGACGACATATACAAATCGAAACAAACCAGAGAAAATTTACGAAAATACTAAAAGTCTGCAGATCTATGGGATGAAATCTAATCATCGAAGCACACAACCGTCGCTAATGACAAGATGTCGATGCGACGTTAAAGAAGGAAAGAAGAAGAATAATGATATATTTGGCAATTCACAACCGTTGGAACAAAAATTTGTACGATAAACATTGTTTCATGAAAAAATTATACAGCTTCGTTGTATATAACTGTTACTTTTCGATTCTGAGTTAGGTCCGTCAGTCAGAACCGATCCATATATCGATTATTTTCCGGAAAGCCGAAAAGTAACAGTTATAGAACCGAAACTGTAACCGATATAAGTCAGAACCGATATATCTTATAACAGTTATGTAACTCTTTCGGTTCTCCATAATTATTTCAGTCAGAACCGATCCATATATCGATTATTTTCCGGAAAGCCGAAAAGTAACAGTTATAGAACCGAAACTGTAACCGATATAAGTCAGAACCGATATATCTTATAACAGTTATGTAACTCTTTCGGTTCTCCATAATTATTTCAGTCAGAACCGATACATATATCGGTTATTTTCCGGAAGGCCGAAAAGTAACAGTTATAGAACCGATATAAGTCAGAACAGATATACCTTATAACAGTTATGAAACTCTTTCGGTTCTCCATAATTATTTCAGTCAGAACCGATACATATATCGGTTATGTTCCGGAAGGCCGAAAAGTAACAGTTATAGAACCGAAACTGTAACCGATATAAGTCAGCACCGATATAAGTCAGAACCGATATACCTTATAACAGTTATGAAACTCTTTCGGTTCTCCATAATTATTTCAGTCAGAACCGATCCATATATCGATTATTTTTCGGAAAGCCGAAAAATAACAGTTATAGAACCGCAATTGTAACCGATATAAGTCAGAACCAATATACCTTATAACAGTTATGAAACTCTTTCGGTTCTCCATAATTATTTCAGTCAGAACCGATACATAACAGTTTGAAACAGTTATATTCGGAATCTTTTCAAGTCCTGATCGGAACAGACTAAGGCTTGTGCGTACAGTTAATAAATGCGCGAATATTCGCAGCGTATTGACAATAGACGGATGACCCTTGTTAAAACCGAAGGGGGCAATTACGATTTCCATTTTCCGTGGTGAAATACGGAGAAACGCGAGCCGCGATTACCGCTTGTGATTTATATTTACTGCCGTTTTTTCGAAGCAACATTTTTCTGACAATCGCGCGTCACAACAGGTACGGGCCACGGTGAAAGATCTTTCGATCTGGTCGCCTTTCAGTTCGAGGGACCTCGGCCGGCCCCGATCGATCGTTAAACTTCCCGCTTAATCGCCATGTCAAACCAGTGTTGTAAACTTATACTGCCGACTTCTACTACTTTCTCAAGCTGCTGGCGGCGACCACGAGTCAGGCCGGATGATTCGAGACGAAATGAAATGAAACGAGACGAGACGACGAGACGAGACGACCAACGCCCGTCGAGGATTTGCAAAATCTTAAATTGATCAGCATTCTTTCACGCGATAAAATTCTGCCTTTATTTTCGCGAGGCCCGTCACGGGCTTTCTAACATTGTTGCACTCACCCTCGAACGCATGAAATGCAAGCGTTCTCGAACGACCCTAAAGATCACTTTCCTAGAAACTACCAGCGCGACGATTGTGGTTTCTTATCTTTTATTATCGATTATCGAAGCAATTTCTACCACGTTCTTCTTCATTGTTTCGCCGATTCTTTTTTGACACAGTACATGTCGAACACAAAATTTGAGTAGTATACATTTCTTTCTAAAAATGTCAAGGTTCAATTTCATTCGATTCTACGTGATATTCATCGTAATGTATGCACGAATAAAAAAATTTCTTTAACAATATACTACCGAGCAGTAAAAGTGACTAATAAAAATGACAGAATTAAATTTACATAGACTTTTGCTATTTTTATAATAATGTACGGTTTGATTTTTAGAAATGTATTCAATCATTTCCTGTGAAAGAGTCTTTATAATTTTAACAATTCTAAAATTAATAATGTAGAACCGGTTAATTTGACCAGCGCTGGTAAGCTTAATGTTAATCATTTCTTTTGCAGGCTTCTTTACAATTTCAATAATTGTAAAATAAAAAATCTGAAACCGGTCATTTATCGGGCGATGACATGTTTAGTGTTCATTTGGGTTTTATGTCGTATCGACTTCTACGTCGCTGGCGATACGCTTCGGTTCGGATTTTTAAAGTTAAATTTTATGCTGGAGTTAGATGAAATAGTTCAGCGTGTTTTCGATATTACACTGTGATATAAGATCAGTGTTTGCAGTTAATTTTTCCTTTTTGATTTCTGCGTTATGGTAATATGTAAAATACGAAATTTTAAACGGTTGAGACAACCGGATGGCTTGATGCACGCAGAAGATTGTGTTAAAACGATTTGTTTCAAATAGTGACATTCAGCGGAATTATAGCAATGTTTAGAGAGGCGGATTATATCGTACTAAATTATAGTTAGCACAATACGATAGTAAGCACAAAATCTTCACTACTGCATGTCCGATTTTGTGCTGACGAAAATAAGTAAAATATAAAAGTATTGTACAAAATATGGAAATATTACATAATATAAAAGTATTGTACAAAACAGTATATTAATCCTTCCATGCCTACTTTATTTAATTTTTTATAAACGTTTGAAGTAGAAACAAATATTTTCATTTCGAACTGTCATTTTAATAATAATTGAAAATTTTGAAATTTCGTATGGTACATTATAAATAATTCTATAATAATTTTATATTGGCCATCTCGAAGAATGTCGCTCGCAGAAAAATGCGTTTACAGTTTCACGTACCGTTGCGAACATCAATAAAAGTATTTCTGGCGTCCGTATAATAATTGACCGGAAAGTGATCCGGCAAATAAAATAGACATTTATACGTACAATGGCTCACGAAAGTATTCGTAATTTGTTTAAAATCGCACCACTCAACTTGACATTTTCTTTCAATTACCGCTTGATTCTCTGCTATTAAAATTATAGTAGAATATTAATTGGAAAATCTGGTAATATTAAGAAATTGTAGTATTGTATTCCACGTTTCGAAGCTGTCAAAGTAGAATGTTCATAATATAAATTTATCAGCAATTTTCCAAACAAAAATTCCGAAATTCATTTCGATTTAATTACCACACGATTCTCTGCTATTAAGATTATAGTAGAATATTAATTGGAAAATCTGGTAATATGAAGAAATTTTAGCATCGTATTCCACGTTTCGAAGCTGTCAAAATAGAATGTTCCTAATGAAGATTTATCAGCAATTTTCTAAACAAAAATTCCGAAATTCATTTCAATTTAATTACCACACGATTCTCTGCTATTAGGATTATAGTACAATATTAATTGAGATATCTGGTAACATTAAGAAATTGTAGACCATTGTATTCCACGTTTCGGAGCAGTCAGAGTAGGAAGCCCTTAATGAAGAAATATCACCAATTTTCCAAAGAAAAATTCCAAAAATCATTCCGTATTTAATTACCGCGCGCTTCTCTGCTATTAATATTATAGTAGAATATTAATTGGAAAATCTGGTAATATTAAGAAATGTTAGCATCGTATTCCACGTTTCGAAGCTGTCAAAATAGAATGTTCCTAATGAAGATTTATCAGCAATTTTCCAAACAAAAATTCCGAAATTCATTTCGCACTTAATTACCACACGATTCTCTGCTATTAGGATTATAGTACAATATTAATTGAGATATCTGGTAACATTAAGAAATTGTAGACCATTGTATTCCACGTTTCGAAACAGTCAGAGTAGGAAGCTCTTAATGAAGAAATATCAGCAATTTTCCAAAGAAAAATTCCAAAAATCATTCCGTATTTAATTACTTGCGCGCTTCTCTGCTATTAAGAATATTGTAGAATATTATATGGAGAATGTAATAGCAGTAGAGAATTGTAGAAACGTGCGGAAACTGGCTACGGAAATGAGGTGGAATACTTCGCAGTCTGACGTTGAAGTCTCCACGTCTGGCTGTCGGTGAAATTCTTTTTCACCAGGTGCAAACGGTTCCCGAGCTGCTCGACATCTTTTGCGAGTCTCGGATGGTTTAAAGCCGTGCTATAACCATCGATCCGACATCGGAGACTTCTATCACCGAGCGAACCATTACAATTTTCTGAAAAAAGAATAAAAATGGACGCCATCCGAAGCGCGTTTCAAGTTTTCAACTAAGTAATCATTCCTCTTCTCTCTCTCTCTCTCAAGAGGGAGAGAGGAAGAGAGAGTCTTCCTCATTGGCCGTTCTAGATTCCGGTATCTTTTACAGACAGTAAATTACAACTAATACTTCTGCTACTCGGAAAAATACCGAGTATCCCCTTAAACGGTTGGGCAGAGGTATTCACCGTGTCGTTTGCCAGATAATTGAAGAAGCTTGTTGCTTGCTTAGCAACATAGTATGCCGTTGCACGGTCCCGCGGACATATTATGGAAATCGGAAACAGGTGACTTTATTACATCTTTAATTATTCTACACCATAAAAAGCGGACTGGTTAGGCTGAAGTTAATAGCGTCAAGTGTGCGTTTATTTCTTGCTGGTAGACCGAAGTACGGCGACTTTTAAACGCAACAAAGTTATTCGCTATGAATTTCAACAACCGATGCGTTCGCCGTCGGTAATGAATATGCACGTCAACTAACGGAAATATTTAAACGGAAAAGGGGGGAGACGTTTGTAATAAATTTTCGCAATTTGTGCTGATACGGTTTTACTTTTTCTTTAATACAACATATAGGTTTATGGGACCCGTTAAAACGACAGATTCTATAATAATATTTTTAATTCACGACAGTTGAGATTGTGAAGATGCATCCATGAGGAATTATTCAAAAAGTTTATTTCTTTCCGCATGTACTACTTAAAAAATGCCGAAGAATTTGTGAATAGATACATTCTTTTATTATTCTCATTACTCCATTCTCATATTTACAGAATTTTTATAATATATCGTAATTTTTTAATGTTATTGTCAGTATTTTTAACTAATTATGAAGATTTATGTTAGGTGCAATTTTTTCACATTAATTTTATTACTCGATAAATGATACATATATTATACTGTACATGTTGTGCTTGCGAATATTTTTAGTAGGGTATATAAATAAAAACATAGTTTCATATTGTATCTATAAGTCAAATTGTTTAGCTATTACAGTAAATAATGAAGATATTTTTTCAGACATTAAAACATAATTAAAAGAACCAGTAATGTACGTGTACAATATACAATGTGTAACGTTATGTTTAAAATATATAATGTAAAGAAATTCAAATAGGAGGAAATAATTAAGGATAAATCAAATCATGTCAAATATTTTATGCTTACAATTAGACACACTTTTAATATACTATATGATTAACAAGTACAAATTAACTGATAATTAATAATAACGTCGCGATGACAAGTGATTTTGACATATTTCACACAAAATTAAAATTACACATGTAAAATAAAATCCCTAATATTAAATACAGTTCTGAAACCTTCCTCCGTTATTTCGTTCATAAAAATTCCAAATTACTGTTCTCGTACTGTTTGTTGGCAATTAAATTAAAAAAAAATGGTATAACAAAAAGAGAATGAATATGCAGTATAGAAAATATTACATCAATCCCATGATTATACCTAACACTATTTTTAAAAAGACCGAATCTCTTCTTACACAAATTATTTCCATGTAAAACGATTCTAATAGCATCTTCTTCAAATATACATTTGAATTCAGTTGTAGAAAAATATTCTTTTCAACATATAATTACGCACAAATATTAACAATCCTAAGTTACAATTTTAACAAATATGCTGTTTTTTGTGAAACTAAACAAACTTCATATTATTTTCAGCCTATTAAACATATTAAGAAAGAAAATAAATTTCTATTTCACACCAGATTGTCGCAATCCAGATAGAAAATTTTTATTTTGCATAATGATCCGCTATCTACATATTAGGCTACTTCACTGTATGCATAACTTGTTGAAATTTGCACGGTATTTGCCGGTGTAAAGCAGCTAAACGCCGGAGGAATATCGGCAAGCACATTCGCCAGAGCTTTCGAAATATCGCCGGAAACCCGTGATACCCGTCGGCCTAGGGAGCCACAGATATTCAAATGTCAACAGGGATCAGCGAGCTGACACATTTTAGCGGCTGGAAATATTATTCGCGGTCGTATTTGCGTCGTCGTTCCTTGCGACGTCCATCGCCGAGAACAAAAACCCCTGAACAAGGGGGGATGGAACGAGCTCGAACCAATGGTAAAAGGGAGAAACGAAGGAGAAGAAGAAGAGAAGAGGATCTCGGGGCCAGCGTCGCATTGGAAGAAATAGGGGGCGGTTAGGGGTCGTTCTCGCCTACGTGGATATATCTCTTTATTCCGGCGCGGCTTAACAATTCAATAACAGATCAGGATATCGGGCGCCCTGATGCAGAAATACGTCAACCTTCCGTAGTTTGCATCGAAAGTGTTTCCCCCCGGTGTTCCTGCGCCCGTTATTGTTGCCCGTCTTCCGCGGGGATCTAACTGTCCGCCATCACTGCGTCGATCTTTTGTTCGAGGATCCTTCGGTTGTCAACCTTTTCCATTGTTACACTTGTTCGTTTCGCTATTCGATATTTTTCGAAAGCGTCGAACACATTAACACCTCAGTTCATAGAAATAAATGTACAGGGTGTATAAAAATTATATATCACCACTACCATAGTGTAAGCGTTAGCCGGTTCGAGCGATGCTGCGAGTTACATTGTATGTTTATATAAGAAGGCGCTGCGGAGTCGTTGAGAAGGGCTTTGAAGGGAAGGAGAGTTTTTCGGGACAGTCAGTCCCATCGAAGCCACAGAGGAGTAAAGAGCATATTTTAATGGCTGACATATTACAATAGCGGCCTCTATACCTCAGGATCGGTGGAGATCTGTTAAAAAAAAATGGCCGCAAAATTTGTCCTTGACCCTTTTTTCAAGGTCAAAATTGTTTTTGTATTGCATCGTATAGTACTCGTCACAAGGAGCAAAAGTCTCAAAGACGCCATGGGTCTCAAGTCAACCATTCTCTTGAAAAAAGACTTTAAAGTCTCATCAACTATTTTATCCTATATGTCTACGGTGTCCTAAGATGGTATAAATGTGGAGGGGGTAATTCTACATGAGAAAATAAGTTTAAAGTATGAAATAGTTTCTTTTCTTTTCTGTTTCTCTCAATTGCGCTTGATATTGAATATGAATCGTCTGACGCGTCTGTTCATGATCTACCTGATCTACTTCTTACAAACGCTAGGAACACGAACTTGACGGATTTTCAAACTCTAATTTCTCGAAAACGTCGTGTCAAATGTAAAAAAAATTGTTCTATATTTTAGACTTATTTTCTCAAGTAGAATCATCCTTTCCGCAACTATACCATCTTGGGACACCTTATAGACATGTGGAATAAAATTGTTTACTGAACTTTAAACTCGTTTTTTAAGAGAATGGTTGACTTGAGACCCCCTCAGTCTTTGAGACTTTTGCTCCTTGCGACGAGTACTATACGATCCAATACAAAAAAGCTTGACCTTGAAAAAAGGGTCAAGGACAAATTTGCGGACCATTTTTTTAACAGGTTTCCACCGAACCAGAGGTATAGAATCCTGCTATGGTAGTCGTGACATATAATTTTTATACATCCTGTACAACCGGTTATATTAATACTTTAACATTCCTTAAAATAACTCTTCCTCTTTTGTAGGTATAACCTTTTGCACTCGAAACAATTTTAATTCCAAAATCAAAGTATTTATTTAAACCTAGAACATTCTATGTATCTTTTCTACATTGTGCACTTGAAAGTAAACCTGCTTTCTCATTAGAACAGTTGAATTTTTAGCAATTTGTAGAATAGAAACGAATTTAATAATATGAAAACTGTTTTCCAATCTTCTTAAAAAAATTTTAAATCCGCAGTGTAAATTTAACAGTACAGTAAGTCCGCGATCTAAGTCCAACGGATCATTGCGATCTATGTCCCTTCGTCTACTCCTTCCATTGCGGGGTATCCCCGGAGGGGCCAAGAAGCTCGAGCTGCCTCGGTCGCCGAGCAGTGTAAACATGCCGCGTAAATTGATCCTGGGTCGGGTATATCGGTGTGAATCACTACTAATCCAATTACAAAACTTATTTATTTTTCACTATTTTTTTATGGAACTTTCACCAACTTATTTCTGGCATTTTTCTGATTAAAATGACACTAAACACTAAATCATTTCAACTGTATTTAGTGGTTTAATTGACGATATGTACAGTGACTTTCGTACGTAGACGAGGATAGCGGTCCGTGTTTACATGCTGTCCTTTTCTACGTTCGGCGCGGTCGACGCAGCCACAAAAGAATAGAATCCCGTCTCGATCTAAGTTCCGGCAGAGAACCGAAAAAAGACTAAGATCGCAGACTTACTGTACTTTAACACTAGGTTTACGCAGCACTAAAATTGATTATTTTACATTGCTTTGTAAAAATAATAAAATTGTATTTACTTAGATCTTCAGCGATTTTTATTGTAATATGTACACAAGAAAATAAATCTATTTAATAATTCCTCACGAATGCCTCCTTACACTCTTAATAATCGTAAATTAAAAATTTTTGAATCCATCATTTTGACGGGCTCCGTAAATCTAGTGTTAAAACCCTTCACTCACCCATTTTTGTTGGAAATAGGGCTTAATGGGCGCGCAACGCTCCCTGTGTTTCGTACACCGAACTAGATGTAACCTCCTTCTTCTTCCGGCTGTACACTCTTATGTGAAAAACGTGTGATACTCATTCAAGAACTCTGTATTTTATAATCCGCTGTTATCCGCCGTTATACAATAAATCTTCATTGTAAAATATCCTGTCTCAACAATTTTCCTCATAAATCTATAAAATCCTCAGTCTGGTAATAATAAATTTTTCAATATTTCATTTTCATTATAGAATTCAGAGCTTGTATGGCCAGAAATTATAGCAAACACTCAAACAGTTTGGTCCATTATTAACACTAACTTTATCACTGCCGATTAAATGACTAATTTCAAACTTTTGGTTCCACAAACATTATTGGCAAATAATAGAGATGCATTCACAGGAAACGATTACATCAATTTCCTTGCTCAAGCTCATATTACAACAAAAATTGTCAAACTCTAAATACATACAGTCTTGCAATTTTAGTAAGTCAATGGATATCAGTTAATTTGAATGCTTAGTATTTTCAGTGTAAAACAAAAATTACTCCTTTGAAGTTGATGAACTCTTTCGACCGACTGTACACTGTCTACACGAATAGTTGCGAAATTCTTCCGATTCTGGAGATCGAAGCGGCAGATAACGGTCCTAGACGTTTAAGGAACGTGATGGAAAGTTGTGTGATATCTCGGTAGCTGGAGATTTTGCAGACACTCGAAGGAGCTTCGAGTTTCGCACGAAGGAACGAAGAAGAAGACGTTCCAGAAGAGTCTGCACGGTCCACACGACGCTTCGAGAAAATTAAATGATTATGGGTAAACGATATCAAAGGGGAGACGAGGATAGTAGAAAGGAGGGTACGTGTATTTCAATTCTTCAGCCTGACAGGGCCGCGAGATTGCGTATTTTTAGCAGAAAGAGGAATGATCCGCCGGACCCCCTCTTGCCAGGACGCCCTCGAGCGGATTTCGCCTTCCGTTTCGTTTCACGCCGCGGCGATTCACCGGAACGACGCCGTGCAGAAAACGCAAGAAACGCCACCACGCTTAACCATTTCGTCGCGACTACACCGAGGAGACAGATTTTTCGTTGATCTTTTCTTACGCTTTCCCGATCACGAGCTGCGCCATCCACTTCTACGATCTGCTCCGATAAACCGAGGAAAGAAAGTCTGACAACTAATGAAACCGTTTACGACCACGCACCCTCGTTTCCTTCACGCGAAATTAGAGCGATCTTCGCGGCGACGCACATTGTGCTATTTGACCCGGAAATGAGGAAAAAAGTCAATTTTTAAAATTCACATAAGCTGTAAATTTTGTATTACTTCATATTGTTAAATGTCTGATAAACAATGTACTACATTTCTTTTTGATCATTTGTACATTCATGAATCGCTATACTTAATCGAAAGTCGTGACATTTTATAGCATTTGCTGCCATTCCAATCATGTTATGTCGCATCGTACATTTCATAATAATTTTTATATGTTTCAAAAGAGTTGTGTAGTTTTTTGCAAAACGAACACTTTTTAAGTAAGTATAACACTACAGTTTCCAATAATTTTCATTATGTTATCATAATGATTTGCATAGTTATCGATATTTGTGAATAATCAATAATTCAGTTGTTTTTTTACAATTTGAAGATTTCGTTAACGATTTTTTTATAGCATTGGGTAAGGTAGGATACTCATTTCGGTCTCATTTACTTGGCATAATACCTTTTTTCACGCAAAATTTGTTGCTTTATTTGAATTCGTGAAAAAATATTCTGAATTCGTCCTTCCTGTCCTTCCTTGCGCCCGAAACTTTCATCGTCCATTACACAAGTAAATATCATCACAATTATATCTTATTTGGTATCATTTTCATTAGAAAAATGCCACAAATATATTAGTGGAAATTCCATAAAAAAATAATAAAAAATAAAGAAGTTTTGTCATTGGATTAGTAGTGGTCTCACCGATATTCTCGACCCGTATTATGTTACACTTCTCGGCGACCGCGGCCTCTCGAGTTTCACGGCCCCTCACGGGGTATACCCCGCGGGAGTGGGGATTGTTTTGCGACACTTCTTGTTCAGAACACGGCGACACTTATCGATTAAATACTGTAAACTCAATCTTGTAATAGTTTTAAATAAAGCAACACATGCCAGCTACTTGATGTGCTCGGTAGGTTTAGTGTTACACAATCTCCTGTCTGGAAGCGTCGTTTGTGCCGAAATATACAGGGTCAGCGACGAAATATAGCACAGGAACGGCAGACGGAGCGATCGCCCGAAACGAATTTAGTTACTCGCGACGGTATTTCCATGTACATGAATATTTTCGGCCGATCGAATCCTATAATGTCACTGCGGCTGAACCGCATCCGGATTACAAATTAATTGCCGCGCGATGAAATCAAAACATCCACCTCCGCTTATAATTAATATCATTCCGTCGTGTAAAGGGCGGTTCACCGCAGGTAAATCGTGCAACCGGACGCGCAAGTAAATTCGTGTGATCTATGATCGTTCGGACGAGTATACAGGAACACGGACTGATATCGTAACATGGACCGAGCCACCCTCTATCGGATAAGGACGAGAGAAAGACAATTAGTAGAATAGCTTCTCGAAGGACGATCAATTGGATAACCGGATTAGGGTAACTTGTTTTGCGGTCGCTACTTTCCCTCTACGCTATGTTTCACTATTTTCCCGGATTAAATGCTCGCTTCTCGCTTTTCCATCACACTTATCCCACTAGCATTTTTTCTTTGTTCATCTTCTTGTTCTTTGTCAGGAGTTTAGAGATTTGCAGCGTAAACTGAGGGCGAATATTAACACTAGCTTTACGGAGCACTAAAATTGATTATTTTACATTGTTTTATAAAAATAATAAAATTGTATTTACTTAGATCTTCAGCGATTTTTATTGTAATATGTACATAAAAAAATAAATCTATTTAATAATTCCTTACGAATGCCTCCTTACACTCGTAATAATCGTAAATTAAAAATGTTTGAATCCGTCATTTTGACGGGCCCCGTAAATCTAGTGTAAAAGACAGAAGGAAGATAAACACAATACTTAATAACAAATTTATATATCGTCACAAAGAAAATCAATAACGTTTGGTCGTACATCTTAAAAAGTCGCGCGTTCATTTGAACAAACTTCATATTGCGATTAATTCTGAAAAACTTTTCTATTTCTTTTTAATTCAACGAATGCATCGTTAATTTAAATGTCTCATAGTATCCGTATTGGTGTAAACTATATTATATTTACATTGATAACAATATAATTTTCATCATCTCGATTTCACTTGTCTTTCATGACTAGACTGCGGATTTTCTGCATTTACAGTAAAAGTGAAGAATTGCAATTGTAAACAGTAGAAAGATTAAACGAACATTTTAAATGTTTCTGATCTGCTAAGCTTATTAAAGAAATAAAGAAATTCATAAGTGGCTGGTATTTGTTAAAATACATGCAACTTTTATTTTGCACAACAATCCGCAGTCCAGACGTCTTCGTAACAGTTCAGGATTGAAAAGTGTCACTCGGTTAAAAGATTAATAACCCTTAGCACTCGAATGGCGACTCTGAGGCGCTACTACAAATTGCTGCACCATTATTCAGAATATTGTTTACATGATTAAATTTGTTCATATATAATAAATTACTAAACATTTAAATATTGTATGAGGTACTATATCAATTTCGTACGCATATAACGAAAAAAACTTGTGTACGATGGAAATATTTTAGGTTAGAAGAAATGTTTGGTTTTTTAGTTGAAATAGCTCCGAGTGCAAACGGTTAAAGTAACTGCAATAAACAGTTACCCGTATAAAGGTTTGACAAACATAGTTGAACAACAAAACAAACAAAACGCGTGTTCCCTAAAAATTTTGATTTGGATCCGAAAAATATTCGTGAAACGTAAGAAATGAAATCTGGTCGATCCCAGTGTGGAATCCTTAATGAACGTCCCATAAATCACGGCGAAGGGGATGGTGGAAAAAGGAAACGTATCGCGTGGAAAGCAAAATTTGCAAAGCCACGGAATTTTAACGAGAATTGAACGTGGGGAGCGATACGTCGCGGATACGTGTATATATAGTGGACGGGCATAACGGTGTAGGGTTTCGGGTTTGATTTACATCTAGCCCCGTAATCGAGGAAAGATTAGACAGCAGCCAGCTGCCGGGTCAGTGCACCGACGAGCCGTCTGCGAGGGTATTTGTAAGCGAGCCTTGTCGAAATGTAACGCGTACCGATGCCCGCTAATCACCCTGACACTTCGGCTTAAGCCACGACGGGAACGGGACCGGGACCTCCCCCGATTTTCTGCTTTCCCGGTTTCCTGCTTTTTGCCATGTCATTCATAAGAGCCGCGGCTACCAACGATAACTCCGATCCCGAATGTCCATTAAGCAATTCCATGTCAGACCTATCCCGTGCCCCCTTCGATCTAGCGTGATACGATGCCCTCCACTAACACGTTCATTATCTCTACTATGTATGTCGCGTACACAATACAATCTCGGGAACAAAAAGATAGAACACGGCCTATTAGTCTGTTAATTTTTGATTCAGTAGATAACATAAATAAAAATTTTTTGTAAGAAACAGGAACTGAATGAAAAGTTGCTTTCCCTTTAATATACGTACGGTAGCTCGCGAAAGTATTCGAACGCACTTTAAATTGGAATAACTTTTTTAAAATTGTACCAAATAATTTGACTTTTTCTTTAGCAACTACAAGCATTGATTTACTAAGCAGGATGCAAGAAAAATGTTGAAAAAATTACAGTTGGTAGAAATTACATGAAAAAATGAAACGCACTTTTTAAAACTTTTTTATTTCAGTTCGCAATGAAAATTTAAAGTATGTGTTTTATAGATAATTATGCATATGCCGAAAATTTCATCGAAATCAGTTGACGCAGAAAAAAAAATTTTTGTAAGAAACAGGAACTACAGTATTTCATCGATAATTGTCCACAACACGGGTCTGCGGAGGGACAATTATACGAGAGGGATATCATTGTTTGAGGTTTGCCGAGCGTAAAGAAGGACAGCCGAGCTCAAGAGGCCTCGGTCACCGAGAAATGTAAACATACCTAATCCGAATTTCCAACTTCTTTATTAGTTGGAAATTCGGATTAGTGTGGTCTCACCGATATACCTGAGCCGCGTGGTGTCATACTTCTCGGCGACCGAGGCCTCTCGAGCTTCACGGCCCCTCAAGGGGGTACACCCTGCACTAGTGCGGATATCTCAGGGACAATTATGTCGGAGACATTTGGGACAATTACCGATGAAATACTGTAAATGAAAATTGGCTTTCCCTTTAATATACGTACGGTAGCTCACGAAAGTATTCGAACGCACTTTAAATTGGAATAACTTTTATAAAATTGCACCAAATAATTTGACTTTTTCTTTAACAACTACAAGCATTGATTTACTAAGTGGGATGCAAGAAAAATGTTGAAAAAATTACAGTTGGTAGGAATTACATGAAAAAATGAAACGCACTTTTTAAAACTTTTTTATTTCAGTTTGCAATGAACATTTAAAATATGTGTTTTATAGTTAGTTATGCATATGCCGAAAATTTCATCGAAATCAGTTGACGCAGAAAAAAATGACACGCATCGGAAGTGGATTTTAAGCAATATCTGACCAAAAGTCGTGGAAAATTGCGATTTTTATTAATTTGAACCGCTTTTAGTTCGTGTATACATTAATCGATTACGATGAAATTTTCAGCATGTGCATTACTAACATAGGTCTACAAGACTCATATTTTAAATTTTCATTACGGGCTGTAATAGAAATGTTTTAAAAAGTGCCACTGTTATTTTTTTATGCAATGCCTACCTATTGCAATTTTTTCAAAATCTTTTTTGCACGCCATTTAGTAAATCAATGGTTCTAATTGCGAAAGAAAATTTCAAATTGAGTATTGCAATTTTAAATAAATTATTCTGATTTAAAGGGCATTCGAATACTTTCATGAGCCACTGTATACTGTATATACACTATATGCTGTATACGTATATGATACCTGCAAGCAACTATAAGGACCATTAGGATCTGAGAGTTAATCCTTCCCGCATGACAGTGAAGTGTAAACGAATGTCTCTTATCGGACCCACATGTTCCTTTCACGATTAATAGACCTAGGACTAGCACTGAAAAAGAACCCATTTTACCGTAAGCTGACCTTTTCCCAACCTAGAAGCAAGTTTAACAAAAATAAATGTGATTATTAACCATTTAACCGAGTGACCTTTTAATCATGAACTTTTATGGAGACGTAACATAAAACAAACAGAATGGACATAATAAAAATCATGCCACAGTCACATTAAATATAATATAGTTTATATTCTATTGCACTAATATGAATATTATGACATAATATAGTGAAAGAATAATTTGTTAAATTAAGAAGAAAATCGAAAACTTTTCGTAACTTACATCCGAGATTTGTGTTTTTATTCCGTGTGCACATAGTGAATACTGAATCTTTTGAATGCAATTAAATTTTTGAATGTTTCTACATTTAACACGTTTAGCGCCATGTCACCCATATCTGGGTGACGGAATTATTTATACAGAATTGAAAATTAATTTTTACGTTGGTAGGTTGAGTGTACAAAATTTTATTACGATCTGAGGAATAGAAGAGTTTTGAAACAGTAATTAATATCACAAAACTAAACTTCTTAGTTTTTGTTTTATTAAATATATTGCTTTGATTTTGTGTAATTTTTATGATTGCGGAGTGGGCGCTGAACGTGTTAAATTTCAACGCAGAAACTAGTACATAGTATGGTTCTATTTCTACTCAACCGTGTACATAATGTGCATTTCGACAGGTGATGACAAATATGAATAACAAGCTAGCTCGTCATCTCCAGTTAAATGGTTGATATTCTTCTAATAAACATAATGCTTGAAATTAATTGACAATGTTTCGTCTAGTAACGAGTCGTGGAACAGTTTTGAAGGAAACAATTTTGGTGTTGACTTGTCGAGTAGCCTAATATTGTACACTTATACAAGACCGACGAAATACCTGTAATCATTTGTAGTGCACGATTTGATTAGTGTTGATCAAATATTGGTCGTTCAATTTTGCTGTATTGATCGTTCCGTATCCAGTATATCCCAATTTCTTGTAGCTTACGCCAGTTTCAGTCTGGTCAGTATCGATATGCTTTTGTTGCTGCGACGAGTTCGTGTAATATGCATAGAACAATTATTAATACATTGTCATTTAACTTACAACACTTGGTTACAATCTTCGTTCCAAAATCGATATAATAGGAAATCTATTCAATCTGTCTTCAATTATTTAAAAAGCAAAACTGAAACGACCTATATATAAATATACAGTGGCTCACGAAAGTATTCGAACGCCTTTTAAAAGAAGATTAATTTGTTTAAAATTGCAGAACTCAACTTGACATATCCTTTCGCAATTAGAAGCACTGATTTATTAAATGGCATGCAAAAAAGACTTTGAAAAGATTGCAATAGGTAGGCATTACATAAAAAAAATAACAGTGGCATTTTTTAAAACTTTTCTATTCCAGCCCGTAATGAAAATTTAAAATATTCCTCCTGTAGACCTATGGTAGTAATACACATGCTGAAAATTTTATCGAAATCGATTAATGTATACACGAGCTACAAGCGGTTCAAATTAATAAAAATCGTAATTTTCCACGACTTTTGGTCAGATTTTGCTTAAAATCTATTTTCGATGCGTGTAATTTTTTTCTGCATCAACTGATTTCGATGAAATTTTCGGCATATGCATAACTAACTATAAAACACATCTTTAAATTTTCATTGCGAAATGAAATAAAAAAGTTTTAGAAAGTGCTATTTTCATTTTTTCATGCAATTCCTACCAACTGTAATTTTTTCAACATCTTTCTTGCATCCCACTTAGTAAATCAATGCTCGTAGTTGCTAATGAAAAAGTCAAATTATTTGGTCCAATCTTAAAAAAGTTATTCCAATTTAAAGCGTGTTCGAACACTTTCATGAGCCACCGTATATGTAAAAATTTAACATGTAATTTTTAATCATTTCTTCCATACGTTATTTTTACCATTCTATTGTACCAATGTATTTTGGCACAAATTTATTTTCACTGGAACGTTGTTAAAATATTCCCAAACATTAATTCTTCGTAAAACAACACTAAGAATTCAGTGTAGCAAGGTTTTCATTTAAGCATTGATTATTTCAAAGTAAAATCATCAATATATTCAAGTGGCTCTAACAATTCGATCACGCACTGTATACTTCATAAAGTTTAAACCCTCGAGTGCACGTTTAGACATACTATGAAATGACACAACATTCTAAAATTCTGTAAAAAATTTCTGAGATACTTTAAAGTACATAATTCAAGACTACATAATTTAGGTATTCCAAAGAAGTTAAAGAAACGTCATATTTAAAAAAGAGTAGCAAAAATTAGCGTGCAGAAATTTTGTTAGATTCATGAGAGACTCCAGTATACCATCCTAGGGTTAATTTTGCACAAGATCCACACTAGAAATATTAATGTACGCTATTTGAGCAGCTCATTTGCCAAATTCTACTACACAATTTAAAAGATAGAGAAGATGGATGAAATATTGTATATTCATTTTTGAAAGTTCTTTCAATGTTTGTAGTTGACCGGTATCAAGGCTCGTTATCGAGAAAATTTATTTTCAATGGGAGAATGTAAATGCAAATCAAGTGGTTTGGGAGAAAAATGTAAGGAAAATTGAAATAAAATTAATCGAATTGCAGAGGAAGTGAAAGAAAATTAGCGATGATTAAGATATAGATTTCTGGCACAGTTTAAAATTGTCCAAGAAAGTAAAAAAGAGAATTGCAGTGGGGGTTGCTCCCTTACCCGAAGCGATTCGTCGTGCAGTCGAAGAGGGTTAAAGTGGCGAATGTCAAACGCGTATAATAACGCGGGAGTAAGGGGTGACTGAGGGCGGACGGAGAGGGCGAAGAGAGAGAGGGCTCCGACGACGGGGTGAACGATGCCTGGTATAAGTCAGAATGCGGACAAGCGTGTGGTTTCGGGGGTGAGAAGTTTAAATGGCTCGTCCGTATGGTGCTTCTCCATCCCTTTATCCGTCTCTCTAACCCCATCCTCCTACTGTAAACGTCCCCGGTCGTAACAACCTCGTAGGACCTATCTTTCGACTTCAAACATCTAATTTTAACCCGCCGAATCACACCTCAACCATGCTCACCGTTCGCTTTCACTTTTCACTAGACCCGCACACGTTACTCGAAATGTCTCATTCGATGGAATTTACGATCCCGGTTGTCGACTTTGCGAATTTGATGCTTTGAGCGCCTCACTCACCCGAGCAGCAGGTTTGCAGACCAAACTCACCCTCTAATAGAATAAAACCTGTAGAAATTAACATTTGCATGCATAATTCTTGCTTTGTGACATTTTCTCCATCCGATCTTTCATTATAAATATTAATTTTTGGATCATAGTATTTATCTAACTACCGTAGCTAATCTAAGAGACCCTTTAATATGATAAAACTTGCGTAAATCAATATTTGTGTGTATAATTCTTGTTTTCTTTTGTTCTATGACGTTTTCTTTAATCAAGAGTTCGTTGTAAATATTAATTTTTAGATTCATGTGTTTTTACCAACTTAGAATAGCTAAAATAAACTACGGACAAAGTACTATCGTTAAACCATCCGACCCATCCATAACCCACAGTATCCATCGCAGAAAAGTGGCCATAACCGCCGTAAAATTGATATTTCGCGAAGGTATTTTAAAAATATACAAAGAGATAAAAAGACGAGTGTTACCGTTATGGGATGTTTTCACCATGAAGCACCAAAAATATTTTACACTACAAAAATCAGAAAAGACGCTCATTGCAACAACACTTCAAACATTTTGTCTAAATATGTACAAACAGATCGAAACACAAGCGTTTATCTCTAAGGGATGTTTTCACCCTAAAGCAAAAAAAATATTGTACAATACAAAAATCAAGAAAACACTCATTGCAACAACATTTCAAACATTTTGTCTAAAAATGTACAAACAGATCGAAAAACAAGCGTTTATCTCTAAGGGTTGTTTTTACCCTAAAGCATCAAAAATATAGTACACTAGAAAAATAACAAAAATCCTCATTGCAAAAACGTTTCAAACATATTGTCTAAGAATGTACAAACAGATCGAAAAACAAGCGTTTATCTCTAAGGGTTGTTTTCACCCTAAAGCATCAAAAATATAGTACACTAGAAAAATCAAAAAAACGCTAATTGCAAGAACGTTTCAAACATATTGTCTAAGAATGTACAAAAAAATCGAAAAACAAGTGTTTATCTCGACGGGATGTTTTCACCTTGAAGCACCAAAAATATTGTACACTACGAAAATCAAGAAAACGCTCATTGCAATAATATTTCAAACATGTTGTCTAAAAATGTACAAACAGATCGAAAAACAAGCGTTTATCTCTAAGGGATGTTTTCACCCTGAAGCACCAAAAATATTGTGCACTACAAAAATAAAAAAAAATGCTCATTGCAAGAACATTTCAATCATGTTGTCTAAAAATGTACAAACAAATCGAGAAAGAAGCGTTTATCTCCAAGGGATGTTTTCACCCTGAAGCACCAAAAATATATTATCCACTATAAAATTTTACCAAACATTGCAACAACTTTTTAAAAATATAGTCAAAAAATGTGTAAAGTTAAAATCCCATCTAAGGGATGTATCCACTCTAAATCACCGAACGCTAGTTAAAATGTGCCAGTCTAAAAACGTACAAATAAACAGAAACATCGTATATCACCAATGTACAATCGTTAAAAACACCCAACCCATTATACTCTACAGTATCCATCGCAGAAACCCGGTGAAAACCGCGGTAAAATTGATGTATCGCGAAGGTATGTGATAGAAATCAGGTCAACAAAAATGTTCGCGAAAAATCCATCGCGTTAAAGGGAGAATTGATTATTCTGTCGCGGACAGGTGACCATTAATCTTGGGGATCTGAAACGAAACGTCGAATCTGTTGCTCGTAGGACCGGTGGCATGGAGTTGTTTAGATAAAGATACTTTTAAATATCGTCTCGATGAGACATGCGGTCCCGGTGGCAAGGATCAGAAGGGGATTGATAGCGATCAGGGACACGTGTCCATCGCGGAAAACTTTACGGTGTAATAAAGAGTCGGTTGTCCGGGGATCCGACAAGGGGATGAACTTTCGGCAACGAGGCTCTACGTGGAAGACGAAACTAGGCATCATCCGCCCCCTTTGCCCCTCTGCCGGCAGTGATTTAAGTGGCAGCCTAACGTAGTAACTTCCTAACGTGCACAGATGCGACAAATCGACAGAACTTCTGTGGCCCGCGATACCGGTGTGTCCTTGCTCCTCGATTTTCTTGTCAAGATGCTGCTGAGATTCCACTCCTTCGTCAGGTAGTGCGCCAACTAATCGCATCAACTATGATATTGCTAGTGCCGGACGTCGAAGCGACGAAAGAAATCATTTTTGCGAGAGACCAGTAAGTTTTAACGCTCTCATCACTGTCACGTGACGTCCGCGATCCCACAATTTGTTTAAAGATAGTCAAATTCATTCATTCATAATATACATGGAGTTCGCGCTATCACTAGCCAGCGTCATTCTTGTAAATAGTAAATATTAGAATAAAATGAAAGAGAAAAAAGTAGTACTGTTTTTTATGCTCAACACAATGGCGTATGTAATTTTTTTTGTGTTTATACTATCTTCTTAGATATGAAGGTGACCTTCAATTTTTTAAATTGAATGCTGTATTGACTGCACAGTGACCGTCAAGGTCATGCAAGGTCAGAAAAGGAAGAAACATTTTGAATATTTCATACCATACGCCATTGTGTTGCTCCTAAAGAACAGTACTACTTTCTCGTCTTTCATTTTTTTCTAATATTTACTATTTACAAGAAAAACGCTGGTTAGTGATAGCGCGAACACCCTGTATATTTATGACAAGAACGGGGGGGGGGGGGTGCTGTAATTTGAGTAACAGTGGAACATCAACACATTTTTAATAACCTAGTAAAACTACAAAAGAGAGAAACAAACTCCTATATGGTTAATCTTTCACTGGTCAGTTCGGATAATAGAGATTTTACTATATCGAGGATTAAACACATGATCCAAATTGTATTGTGTTTGGTATCGTTTTAATCAGAAAAATGTCACGAATATGTTGCTATAGTTGTTACAGAAAAATAGTTAAAAACAGTTAAAGATGATCAATATTTAGTTAGTGACAGTGAACGTTTCGATTTTGAAATACGGTGTTTCAGGTGAAACATACCGTACATTTGCTGACTACGTTTCAGTTTTTGCAGTAAACTTAACACAAATGGTTCTTCGACAGCTCAATGGGAGATTACTCAGCATCCTCCCCACTAGCTCGATTTTTCTCTGACGGATTACCAGCTTCCTCGTATTCTTCGCACCGTTTCAAGCGAAAATCCCCTCTATAGTGTCACAAAACAGAAAACGGAAATTGCGTAGGCAAATAGATTCAACATTACCAAAGATTATCATAACTTAAATGTTGAATATACGTTCATTAAATATTTTAGCCCGAAATTTCATGAAGCAGTTTCAAAACCAATAGTTTCAATTTTATTTTTGAAATAAACAAGGTCTCACTAGAATTGTGAGCAATTATTGTAACTAATTATTAATAATATATAATATAAAACTTTTCTACCTGAATCGCAACAAACTGGAGTGAAATACAAATTTATTTTCTTTCTTAGTATATTTAATAGGTAGAAAATAATATAACAGTATTTTTAAATTCTTCTACTGTTTTTACTGCTTTAACTATTTACATTAACTATAAACCATACAATCCGCGGTGTACTAATTATAAATCCTTAACGGAGAAAGTGTAAGAAGTATACAATAGAAATTGTTTAAATAAATCGTAGAAGACAGAAATTATATAATAACGTAATTCTTCTTTCAATAATTGTAATTGAAGAGAATGTACCAATAACCTTAAATTCTTCGAATATCTTTGCAGTCTGACATTTCATCTAGCCATTTTAATCATAATTGCACAAAATCTAGTTGTGATTTAAATTACCACACTACATTGAAAATTATTTTAATTACGGCACGCAACATAAAAATAATCTAAATTACAACACGATCTAAAAATAATTGAAATTGGGATCTGAAAATTCATTAAAAAGAAAACTAAATTGTAGAACATGTTCACCGCGGCATGGATAAAAGAAAAATCCGTAGATTGAAAAAATTCTTTGTGGAAAATACAGCAGAAGCCCCAAATCATCTGTAAACCGTCACTCGAAACTACGCAACGCATACTACGATATTTTAATATTCGCCAAATAGTTTCGGCCGTGCTTCAAAGGATTAAATTCGCGTATTAATAAATCCGCGAAACGCTCGATGAAACCTACCTATTGTAATTTCATAACGCAGCGCATATTGGAATTTTGGAAATTTTCATCGCCCTCAAATAAATTCTCCCGGGCAACTTCTCGTCGTTAGAATATTACCGGGACCGGTAACGGCTACTTAATTAAGATTAATCACTCGCAAAATAGTCTGTCGCGTGTCCTCGCGAATTCGCTTTTCCCTATCTACGCGAAAAATAAAGAATGGAAACAGGAAAAAAACACACACACACGCGCGCATACACATACTTGCGAGAGAGAGAGAGAAAAAAAGGACAAAAAATAAACGCGCATGCATCCGAAATGAAATTTCGGCGAATTCTCGTTTGAAGATCCTGCTAACGAACGTTTTCGTTTACAAGAGTCACCGGGAATATAGTCATCGATTGCAATTTCGTATATTCGTATGTGACAAAGCCAGTGCGCCCGGTGGATTAAATAAATTCCATAATGCTCTCCACTTCGATCCCCGGTGAATAATACGTGCTCCCGCGTATTTATTTACTAGGGATACATGTGCGCCCATATACAGAGCCACGAATTTATAAAGCTATCACGTGCCCTGCTCTGTCGATCAACGCGCGCCACTTGTGCTCCGTATAAATACAAACACACGCAGTTACCCAGACAGCCTCCTCTAAAAGATATGAAAGCTTCTCATTTTATTTGCACCGGATTATTCCCATCGATACTTGCCCGCATAACCAACGGAATCGACAGAACGCGAATTATACGATCCGTGTTTGCAAAGAAAGTCAAAAATCTGCTCTAAATCTCAAATCTCAAAAAATCTCAAAAAATTTCAAAAGATATCAAAAAATCTCAAAAAATCTCAAAAGATCTCAAAAAATGGATCTTTTACATAAAAAAATGCACAACTTTTGTTTCAAACATTTTTTTGTGAGTTTGTAAGAACTTTATTATGTGTTCATGAGTCTTTTATAAAAAAACGAATTACCAAGTGTCTAGAAGTTGAGCGTAAAAATTAGGAGCATATATTATGAAGTTCTTAAATGAAATAAAAAATCTTCCAGAAGAAAGTAACGTTGTCATTTTAAGAGAAAAACAAAATTATCCTTTACAAAAACATGAAAAGTCAGCTAAATATCTTAAGAAATATTGAACTTACAAAAAGATGTTTCAAACAAAAGTTGTGCACTTTTTTACGTAAAATATGATTCCGAAATAAAAAATATGGGTTTATGATAAAAAAAGACAAAATGACCTTGAAATCACCTTGAAAACGCCCACGAATTAGAAAACTAGTAGTGCCATTTGACTCCCCACTCGAAACACTAAAGAACATGTGTCAGTTTGTTTGTTTTAAATTACATATCTTCGAGATTTTTTACAATCTCAACTTAAATGGGACACCCTATATAACAACAATTATAGAACAATTATTATTAAAATAAACACACACGTTATTGTAATTATAATATGTACTAGGCTTATTGCACACTTTCGTTTCCCGAATCACAAATGAGATTCAAGGTGATATAAAAAAAAAATTTAAGCTTAAAAATCGTGTTCTCTACTTGTTTCTTCCCAATTTCGACCAATACTAATTTTTAAATCACTTTTATTGTACATTATATCCTAAACTAGTTCTTCTAACATCTCGAAAAAAAACTCAAATTGTTTCGTCCAGTTTTGAAAAAGTTATACATTTTTAAACGTTGTCATACTTATGGACGGAGGTGTATAAGCAAACTACGATCGCTCTGATCGAAAACCTAACTCTCCGCAGGTGGTATTGTACAGAAAGAATGAAACAGATTTGCGTAACTCAGCTTATCAAGCCCAGCTGAACGAAGTTCCGTGTAAATTCGCAATTTTCGTGGAAAGAGAACGGCGCTCCCGCGGTGGAAACTTTTCGATAATAAAATCATTTTGCGCGGCTACCCGCAGGAATCCCTTGGCGTGTCCGTTCCTTTCGTTAATTACTAATAATATTCAGACAGCTCGGCGGAAAAAGGGGGCGGGTGTGAAATGTACACGAGGGTTGAAAAGTGTTGGACCGAGGAAGAGGAAGTGGTAGTTCGGCCGGCTCTCGGTATTTCCATAGGCAAACAGACGGCCGCGTAGGATCGCTGGCAAGAAAAATGAATAAAATTATGAAAGAAGGGAAAATTTTCGAGAGTAGACGGCATCGGAAAGAAAAAGAAAGAACACTGGAGAGAGAGCGCGCTGTCAGTCGTCTGACAGCGAGGGGATGAAACGTGCTGGAAGAACGAGCATACGAGTTGCCGAGGGTGTTCGTCGTACGATTTTTGCGCGAAGGGTGCAAATCGCCGACAAGGAAATTCGCGTCTTTTTTTCGGATACGCAGAGCGAGCTGATGCCGTCTTTTATGTCGCCATATTTGCGCGTCAGTCATGCTTTAAACCACACATCTAGGTCGAAGAATTTAGTGATATTTCGTCGAAAAGTCAATTCCTTCAAATTGTTCGGTCACAGGCGAAATTCAGTGGACACCCTCTAACACATCGACTACCAAACTTGCAACCTCAAACATTCCATAAAATCGGAGCAATTTATTTAATGAAATAAAAATTGAAAATAAAATGCATAATTTGGAGTAGTCCTCCAATCTTCTTGTATTTTCCAGATCGATTTTTTCCAGACACTCAAATTTGGTACAATCAACATATTAACGTACAAATTTATTCTTAAATTTCAACAAATAATCCCGTCACCCATATTTGGGTGACATGGCCGTCAACGAGTTAAAAACTAATAACTCTACTAAAATTATATCAATCATCTATAGTTTCTTTTTTTAGATGTTAGGAGGATTAATTTGCTAAGTAATGGATATAAAATCTGGTTTTGACTATTCCTTGGAATTTGGCAGTAAAAAATGGAAGTCACCATTTTTAACTTTTTTATCTGTGCCTGTAATGAAAATTTAAAATAAGGCTTTTCTAGATCTATGTAAATTATTATATATCTATATATATATATATATATATATATATATATATATATATATATATATGTATTAAGATTTTAGATATATTTACATATATTTAGAGAACGCATGTTGAGGTCAATTTTTTGAACGATAGCCTTCCTGCATCGAACATGATGGTAAAAGTTTCGACAAATTTATGAATTAATAATAAATGTTTCCTACAAAAATTATTTGTATACTTTCTCAACCTCTTTGACATTACAAATCAAATTCAAAAATACAAACAATCCAGTTTGCTTTTTCGATTCCTCAGACGTCGAATATCGTAAACAATGCATAATATCAATTTTTTACCAAATATGATTTTGACTGGGAATGACTCCTACTTTATAAATGTGTAAAAAAATGGGGGTATGAATTAAAAAAAAAAACGATGATGACCTTCAAAACTCGCAAAGGTCACGAGTAAAAAAAAATATTTGGCATGCACTTTATAGCAAACTTAAAACCGTGCAAATTTGTCTTATTAAACTTTCTTGTTCAAATGAGATTCAAGGTGCTTTATTAAAAAAAAAAACTTCAACCAGTTACGAAATATTTGCTCTGACATTTATAGACGGACCACCCTGTATACAAGCACACGGTTTCATCCAAAACGCATAAAAGAGGCGACATATAAAAAAGCATTGAAAGATGTAAGAATCTTTGAATTTTGGACTTCGATCTGGCTGATTGGTCTAAATCGTAGTATCTCACAATTTTTGCCATTTTTAATGATTCATAGGTCATAACAACCTTTATCATCAATTTATTAACACTAAACCTACCGAGCCTTAAAAGTATGCGGCGCATATTGCCTTAGAAAAATTATAGGATTGAATTTATTTAGACTTTCTGCGGTTCTTATTTTAATATGCGATCAACTAAAGATATTTATTCGACCATTTCTCATAAAAGTATCTTCAAAATATCAATAATTGTAAAATAAAGAATCTGGCCCCGGTCATTTTGATCGGTGGTGGTAGATTTAGTGATAAGGCCGTGTGATCGTTTTGTCGGATTACTCGAGAAGAACATGGCTGTGCGTTTAACGTTGAACTTGTTCCTGTACACATTTGTTATTAATTTACAAACGGCGATGCCCCCCCGCGCAGAGCTATCGGATTTAAAGCAAACTCTCGTACTTCCCCTCTTGCCACCTATTCTCTCTTCAGCTTTTGTGCATGTGTGACCGTTGATTGACCCACGAGTGATCGTTCGGCCGTGAACGCAAACTGGTGGCTCGGCTGCTCATTTTAAACCCACAATGGAAAATATGAATTTTCCCTTTTTCAGTATTTACGATAATTCTGGGCAGCACCGACCTCACCCGTATTTTCCATATCATCGTATATACCCATCGCGCATTTCCACGTCTTTTGTTGCTCATCGTGAAAGAGCGGACTGCTATGGGCTAAACATAATTTTTGCGGGATCGTTCTTAAACAGGGTTTTAACTGAAACACTCAAAAACGCGGTTCCGAATGATGCATACGCGTTTTACTAAATAGTAGACGGCGGATTTGTTGCGTTTATGATAAAAATGAATAGGTGAAATTTAAAACAGTAGAAACATTAAAAGAATTTGAAAATACCGTTACATTATTTCTAACCTAACATATTAAGAGACAAATATAAAGCGGATCTTTATGGAAAATAAAAATTTTTGTACGTATGATATAAAACACAAGTTCTCAACATTTCAACTAATCTGAGTGAATGTCTCAATGACTAGAAGAACATTGCTCTTGTTCTTACCTTCCTCAAAAATGTAGAACTATATTACAAAATTTCAATATCTCCACACTCATGTAAATATACTAACACGAACCTTTGTTTATTACCAACAAAACACTGTATGTATAATTGTATACCAACGTGGTCGCTAATGCCCTCGATGTTAATGCGACCTTTATAAATATACAATGCTAAATTATAAATGACCACCTACTTGTAAGCTTGTAGTTGTTAATAAACCTTGTGAGTTTGATGAAACTTAAAAAAAAAATGTAAAAAAAAAAACAAAAAAAGATCGCATTCCATTTAAAAAATTGAAGGTCACATTCATTTAAAAAAAAAATAGTGCAACCACAAAAAACTAAATACGCCATTAGATTGCTTGTGAAAAACAGTATCACTTTTTCCATTTTTCATTTTTATTTCACCCCAGTTTGTTGTAATTCAAGTAGAAAATTTTTATTTTGCAATAAGGATAATAACAATTTCCACCTTTCCTTTCAATCTCCTTCTTTCATTTCGCCTTTCATTTCCTAACACAAGTTGACTTCCCTCTGATTCCCTCTTTTATCAAGTATTCTGGCAGTCTTGCGACTCTGATGACGCAGGCGAAAATCATTGTCTGTCATTGGCGAAGAACGAGGTTTCGCGAGACAGTTATTGCGCATGGAAATACGTGCACAGCAGTGAGTCAGTCCATAATTGTTTTGGGATAACGTTGTCAATTGAAATATCTAACACTAGGGGTGTGACGGAATCCCGAGAATTTCAGAATCCCGAATGATTTCGGGATCTTTAAAATATTCGGGATTCCCGAGAATTTCGGGATACCGGAAATACGTTCGGGAATGCCGACATTTTGAAGTTTCTCCATACTTTCAATAATTTAGTGTTTACTATGCAATGTATACAAGATCTGTCAACTTAGCTAAGCGATCATAAAGCTCGAAGAACACAAAGGCATTCGGATTGCTGAAATTGTCAAGAATAACGACACTTTCGGGAATCCCAAATATTATTCTATATCCCGTACATTGTCGGGAATCCCAAACGTTTTTGGGATCCCGAATATTCTCGGGAATCCCGAACATTTTTGGGATCCCAAGTATTCTCGGGAATTCCGAACATTTTTGGGATCCCGAATATTCTCGGGAATCCCGAACATTTTTGAGATCGCGAATATTCTCGGGAATTCCGAACGTTTTTGGGATCCCAAGTATTCTCGGGAATTCCGAACATTTTTGGGATCCCGAATATTCTCAGGAATCCCGAACATTTTTGGGATCCCGAAGATTCTCGGGAATCCCGAACATTTTTGGGATCCCGAAGATTCTCGGGAATCCCGAACATTTTTGAGATCGCGAATATTCTCAGGAATCCCGAACATTTTTGGGATCCCGAATATTCTCGGGAATCCCGAACATTTTTGGGATCCCGAATATTCTCGGGAATCCCGAACATTTTTGAGATCGCGAATATTCTCGGGAATCCCGAACATTTTTGAGATCGCGAATATTCTCGGGAATCCCGAACATTTTTGGCATCCCGAATAGTCTCGAGAATCCCGAATCTTTGCGGGATCCCGAATATTCTCGGGAATCCCGAACATTTTTGGGATCCCAAGCATTCTCGGGAATTCCGAACATTTTTGGGATCCCGAATATTCTCGAGAATCCCGAATCTTTGCGGGATCCCGTATATTTCCGAGAATCCCGAATCATCTCGGGATCCCGCACATCCTCGGGAATCCCGAATATTCTCGGAAATCCCGGAATGCCGAACATTTTCAGGAATCCCGCACACCCTTATCTAACACACGTTGACTTCCCGCAGGCGAAAATCTTTGTCTGTCTTTGGCGAAGAACGGGTTTTCGCGAAACAGCTATTGCGCATGGAAAGACGTGCGCAGCAGTGCGTCAGTCCATAATTGTTTTGGGATAACGTTGTCAATTGAAATATCTGTTCTGCGCGGCGCGAATTTCAGCATGGCTGTAATTTAACCTGCCGGTGGATTATATTTCGAGCGAAAGCTTTTGCGAAAGTATCAACGGCCGTGGTTTGGCACGAGCGTGCATCATCTGCCCTCCGGTTCGGCCGGTGCGAATTTCAAATGTCGAAAACCTGATATAACGAACGTTATCGCGAATAATAGCGAGACCGTTGACAGACGATGACATTGAAGGGTACTTTTCGCGACGAAACCGAATCAAAGCGGAACATTCGTGCCGACGTATCGTTAGCATGTTAGAATCGACGGTGATCATAATCGCGGCACGTCATTTCTCCGCCATATCCAAAACAAATGACGAACCGAATTTTCTCGTAGCAAAAGTGGTAATACGTTGACATTATTGATTCCTCGATATAATAGCTCGTCACCCTCGATGCTCCATTAAACGAGTGTCGTCTTAATTTTGCACATTTCATAATTAGATTCGTACACTTACAATGGGTGTGCAAAGTATTCGCGCAGTTTTTAAAAACGAATAATTCTTTTAAAATTCGTTCAAAGCACTTGAATCTTTTTGATATGTTAGAAGGATTAGTTTACTAGGTAATGTGTAAATATATTATTTTTTTAAATTGCTATTGGTCAGCATTCTGGAGAAAAAACTAAAGGACACGATTTTTTACCGTTTTAGGTATCAGTGCCTGTAATGAAACTGTTTAAAAATACTTTTCAGAAATCTAATAATGTGTTGTGTAAATGCACGACGTTTCATCGAAATCAGTTGACGCTAGGGATGTGCGAGAACCCGAAAATGTATGGATCTCGATGATCGAGACGGGTCGGAAAGACTTCGAGACGAGACTGGTCGAATTCTCGAAAATTTCGGGATTCTCGATTTTAGAGAATCCCGAAACTTTCAAAAATCCCGAAATTTTCGAGAATTCCGAAATTTTAGTGATTCCCGATATTTTTGAGAATCCCGATATTTTATAGAATCCCGGTATTTTATAGAATCCCGATATTTTCTAGAATACCGAAATTTTCTAGAATCCCGATATTTTCTAGAATCTCGATATTTTCTAGAATACCGAAATTTTCTAGAATACCGAAATTTTCTAGAATTCCGAAATTTTCGAGATTCCCGATATTTTTGAGAATCCCGATATTTTATAGAATCCCGGTATTTTATAGAATCCCGATATTTTCTAGAATACCGAAATTTTCTAGAATCCCGAAATTTTCTAGAATCCCGTAATTTTCTAGAATCCCGATATTTTCTAGAATCTCGAAATTTTCTAGAATACCGAAATTTTCTAGAATACCGAAATTTTCTAGAATTCCGAAATTTTCGAGATTCCCGATATTTTTGAGAATCCCGATATTTTATGGAATCCCGGTATTTTATAGAATCCCGATATTTTCTAGAATACCGATATTTTCTAGAATACCGAAATTTTCGAGAATCTCGATATTTTCGAGAATCTCAACATAATCGAAAATTCCGATATTTTCGAGAATCTCGACATAATCGAGAATCTCGACATAATCGAGAATTTCGAAATTTTCGGGAACTCGTCCCGATCTCGAAAAAAATTCTCGTCTCGTCTCGTACACTACTAGTTGACGCATAAAAAAGTATTGTAAGCTGCAAAAATCTCGCAGTTCCTCATAGTTTTTGTTATTGTTAATCATTAATGGCTCGCAGGAACCTTGTGAATGTAAATTTACTATAAGGAAAATTATTATTTCAGATAATCCTAGATATTGTGTTGTACAGCGCGCAGTGCACTGCTTGTGTAATTCTCACTAGCATCACGTCGTGTGTCGTTACAAAGCAATCCATCTTAGGTACAGCAAATTAGAGTATCAATGTGGTTAGAGCATAATCGAGCTATGTTTGAAACGGTTACGTTACTGAACCTTACATATTAAATATATTGAATACATAAATCATACATTTTTATAGTAGCTTCCGCTAGCTTTCTTGTCAATGTTCTGTTATTTTTAGTGCTATAGTTTGCATACCTGATAGCAGATATTGTCCTATTTTGACAAAACATCATCCGAATCTTTAGGAAGCACAAATACACTCTAGAATGCACAATAATCCTTATCAGTAATAAGAATAATAAATTATCAAATGATAATAAAGAAAAATCATAAAATTTTTAGTTCTGCATTATAGACAAAATTATTCAAATTCAACATTTTTCATATATTATTTAAGATGAGGGCCTTGAGGACATACTTGAATTAAAGAACTAGAAAATTTCCACTTTTTTAGAGTCATGGCTATTATTGAAGAGCGGATTTTAGGCATTTCTAACAAAAATGAATAAATGAAACAAAATCATACAAAACTGTGAAAAATATTAAGAAACAATTTAAAGTATTGTATTAAAAGTACATAAGTACAGTATTTTAGACTTATTCAAATTTTTAAATGGATGTTTCTAATAAGTCAAGGCATTTTTATTGTTCATCTACGGTCTAGTTAATACAATTATAATATTCAACCAACATATTTTAGATAAAATTGAGATTTACCAAAGATTCAAATAATTTTTCAATTCTGTATCCTCATAAAATCGTTACAAAACAGAAATACAACTAATGTTACACAAATTTAATACTAGTATGGATACTATAACGTAATAAAGTGTAAGGATTGATTGAATAAAGAAGAAAATATAAAACAATTAATTCCAATTACACAAAAAGCTCGTTACAAATATTGAAAAAATGTCTTTCGTATTGTAGAAAATTTAACATTCAATATATCCAATATTACTCTTTACCAACATTAATACTATTATATTCGTGTTCCTTCCTAGAAAAGCAATAATTTTATTTTTTGAAAACTCGTGTAATCGCAACCTCGCGTCTCCATTTAATTTGGATAATCGAGGTTCCAATATCAAATATCTTATTAATATTCTTAATATTCTTATATTATTTTTAATAATATTAATATTCTTTTCAAATATCCCGCTCGATTATGCGAACTATTATTGTTGGAATAAAATGAACATTGTAAAGAACTTTGTTACGAATGAATGTTATTGTACGATTTCGATTTGTTTTCGGAGTATTAACTGTATCTCGATTTCCTTTTCGCGCAACAGCCATTCAGCCATGTTCACGCATTATATAAAAACGGTATTACTTACGATATAACCGAATAAATCCCGTTTCGTTCGACACACAGGGAAAAAAAGACTCGTTGACAATGTCGAAAAGCGAGTAATTAATTTAACCAATTCATTGGCAGAGATTATGGCGGTGAACAATCGAGCAGGTCGAAAAATATTGCGGCAATAATTTGTGTTTAGCTCCATATATTTTTCAGTCGGTGGCGTGTCCAGAATTTTTCGGTTATTTTTATGATAAAAACCGGATATTCCACGCTCGCGATATAATACGGCCTATTGACACATTGGCGCAGGTACACCGACGAATGTTACAGTTGTAAATCTGTGGGCATGACCGGAACCGTGCGATGAAATATTTTTATCTAATCTACATTCTAGGATAAAAAATTGTTAACGTGTAACACGGTTTGATTATACGATTTTTTGCCCGTTCTCCTATGATTTTCATCAACGATGCAATTAAGATCATGCAATCTTCGTTATCCGAAATAATAAGGGCATTAGAAAGAGCAATGTTAAAGAATTTTCAGGAAGGACAATCGTGTTTCTGTTGTTTATTATAAATGTGATTTATAGACAGTTTCATCCATTTAATACAAATTCGAGTAGGCGAAAGTTACAACTATAACTAGATCAAAGGATTTTATTTTCAACTGATAAAAATTATTGCAAAAGGATACACTTTTTAGTTCCTATGTGCTCTGATGTAGTTTCCCACAATTAACGAGGGAATTTTTATTTTGCACGAAGATCCAAAGTCTAGTGATTTATTTAAAAAAAAGGAAGCATGAAAACTAAAAGTTTGTTTATATGCTTATGAATTATTTTAGCTACCGATGTATTTTCAGCTATTAAAATATATAAATTGTTCAATACGTTATCAATATATTCCTGTGTTTGATACAAAATATTTCTGCACTTAGAATTTTATTAAAATGTATCTTATAAATGTTGCAATATTTTGTGACATATTGCAATACTTGTTTCATACTTTTTTCACGTAAATCCCACACAACTCACGTATGAATCATTTCCTAAAATGTCCTAAATCAAAATTTAAGATTAAAAATTGGAAGGGGAATACTTGAAAATAAAATTTTAGATTAATTAGACAGATTGCTTTTTTTAACACTCTAACAATCTTATCAAAACTTTGTTCATTCAATGTATGTACATCTATAAAAATTAATACTCGTGTTCGCATAAAAGGTTGTGTTCATATGCTAACAGCATTTCGATAGAACATTGCATTTGAAAAGCTTCTATTCATGTTGGTATATAAATACTCGACATACTCAACTTCAAAAGTGTTTTTTGAAAAGTTAACAGAATATCCGAATAGGCAAGCCATTTTTTAGGAGGACCAATTAACTATACAACGATTCCAACAGTCGCTCGATCCACTTGACTACAGCCCTTCAACCTGTCACTCCAGATGGGTCAATTAAACTCGCACATCCACAGTGAAAATAGTCCATACTATTTCAATCGTTGAAATGTTATCAGCCTTGAGTGATAAGAATAGTATGCGCAACCATTGTGTCATAACTCATACACAAGGTGTCCATAAAGTGAGTCGACAAAGAAGAAAAACATTTTTTTCTTTTGAATCTCTTAATTTCACGATACAGTATTTTATCGATAAATGTCCTCAACACGGGTCTGTCCAGGAACAGTTATCGGCCAGGTCCATTATTCTTTGACTGTTGCCGAACTCGAGAGGCCTCGGTCGCCGAGAAGTGTAACGTAATACAAGTCGAGTATGTTGGTGCGAAAACAACACCTAACCCAGTGACAAAACTTCTTTATTTTTCATTATTTTTTAATGGAACTTTCACCAACATATTCGTGGCAATTTTTCTAATGAAAATGATACCAAATAAGATATAATTCCAATGATATTTACTTGTTTCCGACAATTATTGTAAATATAATCAGAATCACATCGTGTTTGGTACTATTTTAATCAGAAAAATGCCCCAAATATATTGGTGAAAGTCTCATTAAAAAATAAGTGATAATAAAAAAGTTTTTTTATTGGCATTACTCTGTGAAGACACGCGGGCCTGCCCCCCACCAGCATCCGCCTTTACGATAGAACAGCGATGTCTAAACTCGGCTCCGGGAGCTGAACGCCCTCCCCACCACCATTCGCCATTTCCATAGCGCCGTGACGCGGCGAACCGATTACCAATATGCTCGCTTCCCACGTTAAAAAGATGATCGTCGATTGTTTTATGACACGTGGGTCGGTTACTCGGTTTCTTGGTCGGCGGGGAGAGAATACACTGCGTCTGCGCAAACTGAGTAGGAAGGGGAAGTAGGCGCGTGAGGGACCCCTACGCTGGTCACCGCTGCCATAGAGGAAGGAAGTGCTTTGCCCGTCGCGAACAGTGCGCATGCCTCGCGCATGAAAGAGAGGTTGGTGGGAGAAGCATGCGTTTGAGGGGCCCCTACCGTGCCCATCCCTGCCATAGAGGAAGGATATGCTTTGCCCGTCGCGAACAGTGCGCATGAATCGCGCATGAAAGAGAGGTTGGTGGGAGAAGCATGCGTTTGAGGGGCCCCTACCGTACCCATCACGTACGTACCCATCTAACTAATGAAAACGTAGAGAGCAAAGAACGTTTATTGGGAGTAGTTTTTCCATCGGTCGACCGAGGTAACGACAGTAAACGATAGTGAATATGTCGCGCGCAAGTCGTCGAGCGTCTTGTATCTTTTAACCGCGATGTTGCAGATAGTGTTATTACATAATGCCGGTCCACGGATGTACGATTAACGGCGCCTATCAGTTTTTCATGGAGAAATAATCCTCTTAGTATCTACGTCATTGCGTCACGAGGCGGAAAAGGGCAGCACGTGTTCCAGGTGAATTTCATCTCCTGTTCACGAGCCCATACACCAATCCATAGACGGGGGCTATGTATCCGCGTACGCGCACATACGCGCGTGTACATACAGACAGAGGCCAGTCACTATAAAAGCACCCACACTCACCCTCCCTCCCGCGGGCGTTGCTGCAACCCGAACTGTTTCCAAATAAAAATGAAAATATAGCCCATGTAATGTATGGATTACAAAAGGACCGATACCCGACGTTTCCCATCGTCAATATTTGTGGTACTTTGTCCTGGAAAACTGAAAACGAAATTCAACCATGCGTAAATTGTTCCTTCGTCCCATATATTCATCGGCATGGCACACCTTCTAACCCCTGGCATATCCCCTTTTCATTCTGATTGCTCTAGTTTGTTTTAATTAATTTCACGGCATTGTTTTTCCATCGACCAGCGAAGAAAATCATTTTGTTGTACACGGGGAAATGTGCTGCCTATTCCGTACACGAACCAACTCGTTAATATTATTATTTATTTTTCGCTATTATCGAAATAATCCTTTTCTTTTTTTAGCTAATATTTTTGCGTTTGCAGACTTCTTCCCATAACGATCATTATAATCTGTGGATCCTGATGCAACGGTAATATGTGAAAATCTGTGAAGATTTGTAAGATATAAAATGAAAAATGTTGCTGTTCTGTTCGGTTTTTCATTCGGAGAATTCGCTAATGAGGGGAGCAAAAGTTTTCTCCAATTATTGGTTTCTTGTATTGTGAATGTAAAATGGCGGATAGTTTCATAAATCTAATTAGAAGAATCGGATTCAAACAAGTACCGTTGTTCTGTTACGGCCTCTTTAATTATTAAATTAAATTTAATGATTGAAATCAAATAATCCTATATAATGATTGAAAAAAAATGCATTTTAAAGGAATTTTGCAGAATTTTGCAAAATTGCATTTAAGTCATTTTCTGTTGAATTTGCAAATCAATATCTTCCTGAATATTATTATAATTAAATTATAATTAAAGAAAGAAACTATGGGTTTGTGATAACGAAAATACGAGATGAATAGTTTTGATTGATTTCTCTCTGAATATCGAAAAAATAGTTTTTATCGAAATCTCTCTAGATATCTAAATAAAATACCTGATTGATCATTTCACCACGGACCGTGACAGATCAAACTCGTTCACTGCCCAGCAAAAATTCTGTATGCGGTGCGTCCAAAGAAGTTTTCACTTCAAAAAGGCAGATCGAATAGATTGCGAGTTGTGTGCATTTATGGCAGAAATGAGATACAATTTAATGCGATACAAAAATTATAAGAATGTAGAATATTCCTGCATTATCCTCAAATTATTAAAATTATTAAAATTATTAAAATCAATTTCTCTCCAACTGGTGTTTCTTGCGGTTCGTGCGCAAACTATTTTGCATAAGGATTCGCAGAATATTTAACCCCTTGACTACTACAGAACTAGTTATTATTTTCACTAGAGTAAGTTATAATATCAAAAAAAATCTAACATTTCATTGGACTCTTTCTTGTTATTAGAAATAATTTGGCTGAACTGTACTTTAGAGGACCAAAAATTTTCAAGTTTTCTGTATGTTATGGTACACATTTTGACGAGAAAATGATAGACGTGTAAGTCTTAGTACACGAAATTCAAGTTTTGGTTACCGGAGTTCACTGATTGAAAAGTTATACACGTGTAAACATGTGCAATTTTAAGCGTTTTTCACAGGTTAGAGCGTCGCCATATTGGATATTCGTTGAGCGGTAGAGATAGGACTGTTGAGTGCATGCGCTAAGTAGTACTGAGCAGTATAGTCTAAGTTGATTTGGGGTTAGTTAAAAGTGTTCAACTTAACACGCGTATAACTTCTGAACCAGTGAACTCCTAGCAATAAGACTTTCATTTTCGGTGTTTTCTCGTCGAAATATATAGGACTGCATAAAGAAAAGTTTAAAAAAATTGGTCCTCCAAAGTACAGTTTAACCAATAATTTTATTCATTCTTGTATATGACACAACTCAAAACATGGAGTCACACATAACGCAACATCAATATTTTTGCAAAAACAATTAACCCTTTGCACTCTGAGGCATCACTACAAATTCTTACACCATTATTCAAAATATTTTTCTGGTTATTAAATTTCCATTCAATAAATTTCTGGATATTTAAGTATTGTATGTGCACATTGGATCAGCTTCATATACATAAAAAAGGAAGAATTGTATGAAAAAGAAATTGAAAATGAAAAAAGAATTTGGTTTCAGGATTAAAATACCTTCCAAGTGCAAAGGGTTAAGTTATACTTCTTACACACTATACAACGTTTTGTTGGTTGTACCTGAATTTTCCATTTTCTTTGTTCCACTAATTTCTGCCATCTTTCAGATTATTTGGTTTCTTACTCTTCTAGCCATCGTTACGCACAAATGCAGTGTATACCTGTCAAGGACTAACTGAGAACTGAAAATATTTTCCACGCAGGTAAGAAATGCATTGCCCCTACTGTTCGGTAAATGACATTCAACTGTAAACATAGAAAAACAGCCCTGCGGGATATCTCGACCGTGGCATCGTACGAACGGCATTGCGTCGCGGGATATCTCGTCCGTGACATTGCATGGACAACATTGCATCGTAAGATATCTCGTCGGTGGTAGCAAAGGGGTTAATAAGCTATCTGCTATAAGCCACAGCGCACAGCTAGGAAAGTAGCTCAAAGACAAATTTCGCCCACAGTATCATATTCTCTACTCATCCAACCATTAACTTGTTTACCTATCCCCGAGCAATGTATGACGTTCGAATGCGTTGATGCAATTACGGAAATCGTCAGCGAAATGTGCATTGACTGTGTCACTGCTCAGCAGAACAGTATAGTGTCACCCCTTCGCACTTCAGTATGCACGATACATACTGTTATTCCCCCATGCACCATGGGGGATACGTGTTATAGAAAATACAAGTATGCGATTGATTTATAATTAGTAGACTACAGGTCTTTGTGGAAATGTTAGATTCTAAATGTTAATTAATAAGAATTAGGAAAGAAATTTAGTCGTTGATCAAAAAATATCTCATTGTAAAAATACAATCAAAATTGTAATATAGATCTTATCACTGCATACATTTTCTGCTATTTAAAAAATTCCGCACATGCCGTAAGTACATAAAGATCCGCTGTCTAATAATTATACGTTATTTAATAATAATCCGAATTATGAGTCAGACTCGTGATAATGATTTTAAACAAATTCTAAGAACTATGAATCTTACTTCTTTCTGACACGAAATAAAATTTTAATCTTTTCCAATCATTATTTAAGCATTGAAGATCTACCGGAAGCCTATTAATCGGCTTTTCAATAGCTGTGCTGTACTAAAAAGAACCTTAAAAATCTCCCTTTACATAATAATCCCAAACGAAATAATTGGATTACATTACTGAAGATGACCTGTTGGATCACAATTGAAATTGCTATTGCTGTCGAAGAATTCATTAAAAAATCCTTAGCCATGGACCATAGGCGTTCAAAAATTATGAAATAATCGCCGGTAAATAGTGTGTTAATAAACATATAAATTTACTTCTCTGTTCTGCGACATTTTTGTGGATAAAAACGTTCCAATCACTGTAGCCATAAATAAAATACGACAAGGGGTTAATTTCTTTCTACAGCAAGAGAAAAATCATCGTACGTCTGCATTTACACTAATGACTAAACTGCACATGCCATAAATGCATAAAGATCCGCTGTCTAATAATTATACGTTATTTAATAATAATCCGAATTACGAGTCAAACTCGTGATAATGATTTTAAACAAATTCTAAGAACTATGAATGTTACTTCCTTCTGACACGAAATAAAATTTTAATCTTTTCCAATCAATATTTAAACATTGAAGTAAATGTAGTCTTAATAAACATACAAATTTTCCTTTCTCTTCTGCGACATTTTTGTGGATAAAAACATTCCAATCACTGTAGTCATAAATAAAATACGACAAGGGGTTAATTTCTTTCTACAGCAAGAGAAAAATCATCGTATGTCTGCATTTACACAGTAACGATTAAACTGCAGATTTGATGCACTTATCACAAAAATAGATGAACCATAAAACAGTAGAATAACTTGGAGAATTTAAAACTGTAACTATATTATTTCCATCTGATTAAAATTATTGAAGGAAAACAGAAACTTCCATACGACTCTCGGTTCTTACAAATGAATGAAGATCCACAGACTACCAATGATCAAATACCAACAAACAAAAATTTAAAATTTGATATCAATCAAAAAGAAAGATACAGTATTTCGCTCGAAGTCTTGAGTTTGTCTCTATTCTTATGGGGCAAGGGGTTAACCCAAAGTACCAGAAAAGAGAACAAAGATGGTAAGCATAGTTCACGTCGCGTCGGTGGAGGATGAAATGTGCGAGAGCACAGGGTCAGAGAACGAATTAGAAGAATTTCGCCATAAAAACCGGTTTTCGAGGAGGAAAATGGGAGGGGGTTGGTTGGTTGGTAGAGTACCATGGAATATCGGTGTCGGTGATATTGTACGGTACCCGATATTAAAATGCCGGTGATTGATGTGTGTACCGTGCTGAGCGGTACCGCGTTACGATACACACCATAGCATTGGGGCCAGCCAATGGGAATCTCACCCTACACACCTTACTAAAATACGAGGCCGTCATAACGGGGTGATATTGCATCTTCGAACGGCCTACGAATTCCCCGGTTCTTTGTGATCCATCGAAGAGTAGCCAAAAGTTTTCGTTGGCCAAGAGAGAGAGAGAGAGAGAGAGAGAGAGAGAGAGAGAGAGAGAGAGAGAGAGAGAGAGGGAGAGAGAGAGAGAAAAAAAAGAGAGGACGATCGGTATTTATATGTGCGTAAATCATCCGGCCATTGTGGGACACCCGGCATCTTTCGGCGTTCAGAAGGGGAGGACGCAGCAGTAAATCTTCTAACTATACTTTTTCTATTCCGCATGATGCTCCGGCAGGTTTCTCTTCTAGACACGAGCGATGCTGATTTTCCATGGCTTTCGTTTCATTGCAATGAGCAGAGAAAGTCTGTCAGGTTGTACGGTAAGTAATTTTCTTTTTTTGATAGGAAAATTAAAAACTAGTTGTTTATTATTCGGAAGATTTATCCGATGTGATGTCGACCATTTTCTTCTATGATCTTTTGCCAACTTGGAGAACCTCATGCTCGTAGAATTCCTAGCTTTTTTAGTAGTCAGAAATTCAGTTACAGTGACTCCCATAAATATTCGGACAGTCTTAAAAAGACGATGACTTTTTTTAGTATCGTACCCTACGACTTGACTTTTCTTGAGAAGTTGGAACAATTAATTTAGTACATGACGTGAGAAAGAAATTTTGGAAAAATTGCAATTGATCGGAATTGCAGAGATAATGTGTCTATTTTGAAAATTTCATCGAAATCGGTTGATGCAGAAAAAATTGACAGGTAGTGAAAGATGTAAGAATCCTTAGGTACGTTACAATTAGAGACTTTATATCAGTGAAGGGTTAAAAGTTGTATTGTACAACTTTTTTAAGTAGGCCTATATAGAAAATTTAAAAAATTGGTTTTGTAGATATATGTGTTAATTATATCTATTTTGAAAATTTCAACAAAATCGGTTGATGCGGCAAAAAGCGACAGCTAAATATGTTACATTTACACTCAGAGACTTTATACTAGTGAAGGGTTAATGCGCACAATGGTAAATCAGAGTAATATTTTAAGAAACCAAATGGCATGTTCAAATAAGAGGAAGTTTAGGCAATAAATCGTATTGCTCGTATACAGGATGATTCATGTAATTTATTCATTTAAAAAAATCGTGTTCTTTACTTTTCTCTTCGCAATTACTAGCAATGGCAATTTATTTATAAAAAATTATTTACGCAGGTATTACCTAGTAAATTGATCCCTCTAACATCTCGAAAAGACGCAAACCGTTCGGTCCGATTTTAAATAAGTTATTTGTTTTTATAGAGTGTACGAATACTTTTTATCGTATCGAAAATGATTAAACAAGTACCTTGTGAATGAAACTTTTAGGAAAGTCTAGCATCGGATAAGAAACAGCAAGTGTTGTGAAAAAAATTCGTAGGACCAGTGGAAAGTAATGAAATCTTCGATCGAATCATTTACAGGTATGTACATACAATACGCGCTTGGGAACAAATTAATCTCCATTTATACGCGCCATTTCCGAATCATCGATTAACACATTCAATGAACGCTCGATAGAAAGTTACAAAGTATGCGTGCATGCCTGTTGCGAGAGGCAGTGGCCATCCGAATGCTTGAACACTAAAAGCGACATTCGAGGCAAACTGCCAGGGAGCATCGCGTTATCATCAGCTGTTACCTGGCCGGCCATTAGCGATAAATTGACAGGCAAACACGGAATTGATTTTAGCACCGCAAAACTCGGTTTCTGCGGTGTCTCGCCACCCACACTTAACCGTTCGGCGTTCGGTATCCGCGCGCAGAAAGGGATCGAAATCTCGGCGTAATAAATCGATGTAAACGCGGCCGACGACAGAAACAAGAACGGGAGACAAATCATCGAATGGACTAACCGATTCGATCGGGAGCAAAAATTATTCCTGCCGATCGACTGTTATCAAAACAGTGTTTGTCAATGAAACGAAAATATTGCGTGGGACCGGACTAACGATTCAGTTACCAGAAAAACACTGACAAACCTTCGATTATCCCTCCCCCGCAGTTTGGTAATAGAAACCGCCATGCAGTATGAAAAATAGAATAGAAATCATATTTAACAATACCGTTTGACGCGTATAGTTTTTATTGTGAAAATTAATTAGTCACTGTTAAGTGAGAGAATATTTCGGTAAATTGTTTTCGAAAAGATTATGAATTAAACAAATCATGCATGGAATACGGATTTGAGGTATTTATGATAAACATGAGTAGATCAAGTGCAAAACAGTGAAACATTTAATGAACTTAAAAATACTGCTGTGTTGTGAACAACTCTATAAAATTATTTTTAAAAAATTGTCTACGTAGTTCCTGTGTGTAGAAATCAATGTAGACAATTTTTATTTTGCTTACAAATCCACAATCTGTTAATAAGTATTTTAAATATGACAACTGTTCTTCTGTCTATGTAATTTTTATCAATATTTGATCTGGCGAGTAAATGAAAATATACAATAAAATGTCTTTTACCTGTGACAAATTGTTAAAAAAATATATGATACATAATTCTAGTGACGAATGTATTCTTATTTAAATTGATCTAAATTGTATATAAAGAACTTCTGCCGTAAGTATTTGAAAATGTTAAATAATGGCGGGTTGACAAAAATAAATATGAATGAACGAAGCTGTCATTATTGTCTAATACATAAGCATTGATTTCAGAATGAATTGTATGAACAAAACATTGGAAAGGGAAGAGCAAACGTTATCTCCGATTCAACATAATTTGATTGGTAAAACGTTAAAATGGCAACTGGATTTAGGCAACGATTTAGATTTTTTTGAGAAGTTAGAACAATTACATTACTACATTACGTGAAAAAATTGCAATCGGCCAGAATTGCTGAGAAAATACTAAAAGATGTTTTTTACTTTTTCACGTGAGCCTATATTGAAAATTAAAAAAATACGTTTTGTAGATCTGTGTCAATTATACATATTCGAAAAATTTCATCAAAATCCGTCAACAGTTGCAATGCACCACAAATGTGTAAAAATTGTAAAAATTGCAGTTCTTCGCGATTTTCGGCATGTTAATGTAATAAAAGGCCTTTTGGCCCACATTAAAAGGTTGTAAAACACAAATTTCTTCTCTGCTATTCAGACCAATCGCAATTTTTTCAAAATGTATTTTCACGTCATGTAGCGAAATAATTGTTCTAACATCTAAAAAAAAATCAAGTCGTAGAATTCAATATTAAAATAAATACATAGTCAAATATATTATAAATTAAATTATTATTAAAATATTGTATAGTTAAAAAAATATAATCAAAAAGATAATTGAAACAATTTTCGTCTTTTTTTGAGACTGTCCGAATATTTCTGGAAGTCATTGAATGAATATTGAAAAACGTCAAACCGTATAGTAATGAAGTTGTTTGTGAAAATTTGACAGCATATTTGTTTGGAGAATGTCTAATTTTGTCGGACCAGGGCCAATATAACTTTTTCTTTTGTCCCTCCACTTATAAATGTCCGCCTTGATCCAACAACAAGGAACGAACCAGCATTCCGGTTAGCAGTCGTATTCCTAGTATTATCAGGTTGGAATGTCGCTATAATAAATGGTGGAATCATCCCCCTCTCCCACAACTGCGTGGTACAAACAATCCCCGACCGCGATTCACCCTTATATTGTTACCCGAACAAAGAGTCGCGCCATGGATGAGTCGTGCTATGTGCTTTATGGTAACCACCCCTTATCCACTATTCCACTTCTCTTCCAAGTCACCGCAAAAAGTATGGCTATCTCGGAGTACAGCTTAAAAATGGTTATATCCGGTGAAACGTCCAGTTTACACGTTCCATTGCGTTTATCACAGCTTCGTGACAATTTTTTGAAATTTGTTTTCCACAATATTTTATACTTTCTACCCTTAAAGAATCTTTCATTTTAAATATACAATATTTGTTAATTCAAGAACAACAAAATAGACCAGTCCAGCTAATCTCAACACCTCAGAGCAACTACAGCTTCGTGACAATTTTTTGAAATTTGTTTTCCACAATATTGTATACTTTATACCCAAAAGAACCTTCCATTTTAAATATCCAATATTTGTTAATTCATGAACACCCAAATAAACCAGTCTAGCTAATCTCAACACCTGAGAGCAACTACAGCTTCGTGACAATTTTTTGAAATTTGTTTTCCACAATATTTTATACTTTCTACCCTTACAGAGTGTTTCATTTTAAATATCCAATATTTGTTAATTCATGAACAACCAAATAAACCAGTCCAGCTAATCTCAACACCTCAGAGCAACTACAACTTCGTGACAATTTTTTGAAATTTGTTTTCCACAATATTGTATACTTTATACCCAAAAGAACCTTCCATTTTAAATATCCAATATTTGTTAATTCATGAACACCCAAATAAACCAGTCTAGCTAATCTCAACACCTGAGAGCAACTACAGCTTCGTGACAATTTTTTGAAATTTGTTTTCCACAATATTTTATACTTTCTACCCTTACAGAGTGTTTCATTTTAAATATCCAATATTTGTTAATTCATGAACAACCAAATAAACCAGTCCAGCTAATCTCAACACCTCAGAGCAACTACAACTTCGTGACAATTTTTTGAAATTTGTTTTCCACAATATTTTATACTTTCTACCCATACAGAGTGTTTCATTTTAAATATCCAGTATTTATTAATTCGAAACCAATGAAATGAACCGCAATGACCTACTTGAGGTAATCTCAACAACTTATAGTTATTACAGTATTTACTGTAAAAAAATGTTCACATTAGTTTTGTGACTAAATCTTGTGTTTCCTACCCTTTATAAGCCATCAACCTTCAAGATCCAGTATTTATTAATCCGAGAACAACAAAATGGGTTAAAATGACCAATTTGAGTTTTTCACATAACAATTATCAGAAACAAGGAAGTTCTCGTGACGAAATAATTAAATTGATTTCTTAACTCACGAGATATAATAAAAATTCCTTCAAATAGACACGTTCTTGTAAATTGCACAAGAAAGTGGTCACTTATATTTCCTGCAAAGAAGGTCTAATATGAAATAACTCCGTATATTGTTGAAACAACGAAGCTATTTATTAAGAGGAAAAGTGAAAGTTGGATATATAACGTCGAGTTTGGTCTTCATTTTATGAGAAAACCTTACTAACGCCGCAGTGAAAGTTTCATAAAACGATAATAAAGAAGACAATTTTTAGGTCGCGGTAATAGTTAATACGCAGAATCGTTCGGCAACGCTTTGAAGTATAAAAAACGATTTAATTGGTCAATCTCTAATTTTCTACCTTTCATACTCCCGTAATAGCTTCGTGGAATGGGAGATAGAAGGTGATTAGATTCGATCCAACGATAAAGAGTAATTGCGGAAAATCGTTATCTAATTTTTATCCATTAAATGCCAGGTTGCAGTCGCAGAAGAGATTTAAATCAAACGGTGAAATAAAACTACATTCGAAACATTAATTTTGCCAAACGCTTCAAACACATACTGTTTTTAAAAAATTATAAAATTAAAAACCAGGACACTTTTTCGCAAAACGATTTTACCCACACTAGTGCGACTCGGCGATATAAATTAACTATGTCGATGCTTTTTGCTTCCGTCAAATTATTAAGGGCACACCTAAGTATATAATATTGTTCTTTGATATTTGTACAAAAATTTATTTTGTTCAGCTTTTAGCGTAGGTGAAACTATTACAGACAAACGGTCAATAAATTTAATTAGTGCCTGACGGTTGGTTATTGGTGATTATTTAAAAGAATTGATGGCTTTTTAAATGGCTTGAACTTTTCATTACTCGCTAAACTTTAGTTCTACAATTTATTTTTACTCCGATTTCTACAGTTATCTGAATCCGCACGCTATTACTAAATTAACCCCTTGTCGTACCATTTTCATTATAGCTACAGTGATTACAACATTTTTATGTCCAAAAATTTCTCAGATGATGAAAGAAAATTGATATTTTCCGTATGGCTACATTTGCTGCAATGCTTGTATCTCTGGTTGTCAGGAAAAACGACGCATGTCACAATTTTCAAAAATTTGAGTTTATACATTAATCGAGCTTTATAGTATAGGATTTACTTATTTACCAGAAAAAAAAGTCATGAAAACAAATTCGAAAGGCTCAAAAAATAATACAATTTAACCGATGTTCTATGTCAAAGCATTAGTGACCAAATCTCTAAACGGCAATATCTCGAAAGTGAAACTATCTGACATGCGGCGTTCTTCCTAGCAACCACAAATATATTCAGTAGAAAAATTACAAGTTTATTTCGTTTTGAAAGAAAGGCATAACATTCATATTTGTTTGACTTTGTTTAAAATCTTCATCACGAGTCTGACTCGTTCAAATACGGCAAGGGGTTAAATAGGAATCGTCTGACGCGTCTGATCATGACAAACCGATTCTACTTCCTGCAAATACCTGGCACGCGAACTCAACGGATCTTCACACTCATTTTTCTTGAAAATCAGACGAGAAACAAAAATAGAAATTACATTCAATTTAGAAACCTTGACTAAATGAATGCAAACGATTTCGTGAAAAAGTCACATCAAATGTTCGAATTGAAATCCGTTTTGTTATAGGCACAATTCCGTCCATCGTAGTAAATTTGCATTGGTTGCTCTTACGATACTGTCGTAACGAAGTTCTTCGCATGCTGTACGGATTCGCTGCTTTAACCCCTTCACTTACGATATCGTCTGAGAGACGTGATGAAGATTCTGAATAAAGTCTAATAAAGATGTATGCTATTAATTGCCTTCAAACCGAAATATAATTCTATTTTGTTGTTGTTAATGTACAGCCATTGGAGAACATATAGACATTTAATAGATAGACATTTCCTCCTTTTTCTACGAAATTATGAACTACAAAGAAATTCTAATCACTAAAACCGTAAAATAAATCGTAAGGCAAGGGGTTAAATGTTCCTTACTTTGTATTGGAACAGCATAAACTATTGACTGGGAAATGACTCCATCAAAATTGAATGTAATTTCGAGCCTTAATAATAAACACAAATTATTATCACCCATTCAAGCAGATTGTCATGTTTTGTTGAAATATTCATTTCTTCGCCTTCAAAGTCATCCCAAGGTCATGGTACACCAGGTCGTTGAATTCGTCTTGACACGGCCTACAATACTGTTAAGTCAAAAATACAAAGTGCCATTTAAAAAAATGGAGGTGACCGTGACAATACTATAAAAAAAATGTTTTTCGAACTATTTTATTGCAATATATAGCCAATCAAAAACTAATCAACTTTTGTTGAAAATATTTTTTGTCAGATTATCGCAAGTACTTAAAAAATCGTGAAAACTGTTACGTGGCACAACCTGTATACAGGATGTCCCACATAAATGGGAACATCTAAATATCTGTCGTATTTACAGTCCTATCAGAAAAATTCAGAGAACAAAGTGACACTATTGCAGGGGGCAAATATAATGGTAAAGAAAAAAATTTTATATGTCGTATTTTTTAATGAAATTTCAAGGTCACTGATGTTTTTTTAAATGCAATAGTATATTTTTTTACGATAGCATGATAGACAATAAGAAACTGAATTTAGTGGATACCACCTTTTTGACTTTGAAATGACCTTGAGCACGAATAATCATGTGTTTCAGCAAAGATTACGCGTTGTTTACGGCGGGTTGACCTTTACATATCATAATAAATGTTCGAAATGTTGACCATCCTCATTTATGCAATATTGCAATCTTGCATTAAATGATCTGTAGGCATTATCGATTTCCTGAGGCGTAATTGAACGTCGAACGAATTTATACAAGGAACTCTTACTGGTGTAAAGTATGCTGCATTTTTACGACAGGATTTGTCGGGCCTTTTAGAAGAAATTACGTTATTCGATCGGGAGCGCATGTGGTTTCAATATGATGGTGGTCCAGCGCATTATTCTAAAGTTGCTAGAACGGTGCTAAATACGAAATATCCTGGACGCTGGATTGAGCGACGAGGAACAATTCCATGGCCAGCCCGTTCTACGGATCTGACACCATTGGACTTTTATCTATGGGGCAAGATAAAATGTATTGTGTACAAAGATAAACCCACAATGCCAGAGGATATGCGTCGAAGGATTACTGCAGCATGTGCTTCAATTACGTCTCGGGAAATCGAAAATGCCTACAGATCATTTAATGCAAGATTGCAATATTGCATAAATGAGGATGGTCAACATTTCGAACATTTATTATGATATGTAAAGGTCAACCCGCCGTAAACAACGCGTAATCTTTGCTGAAACACGTGTTTTAAACTTCCACATTTTATCCACTCCAACATGATCATTCTTGCTCAAGGTCATTTCAAGGTCAAAAAGGTGGTATCCACTAAATTCAGTTTCTTATTGTCTATCATGCTATCGTAAAAAAAAATATACTATTCCATTTCAAAACACATCGGTGACCTTGAAATTTCATTAAAAAACACGACATAAAAAATGTTTTTCTTTACCATTATATTTGCCTCCTGCAATAGTGTCACTTTGTCGTCTGAAGTTTTCTGATAGGACTATAAATTCGACAGATATTTAGGTGTTCCCATTTATGTGGGACACCCTGTATACATAATGCATTAATATTGGATATCACTGTATTCGGGAAAGTCTACAGAATCTTTTGCTGCAAAGAACAATTCAGTATCTTTTATAATATCATCACAATATTTTTGGTTAAAGTTGAAAAATAGGTTTTTCTTCAAAGTCATGTTCCTCAAAAACTGTGCGTGTAGTAGAAAAAGTAAGGGCAGATTCGGAATTAGCGCAAAAAAGTATATAAGAACCACCCAACAGTAATTGCGAAACATAAAAAAAATTGAAATTTTTTGGACAGTGTAATTTGCGGAACCAGTGCAGTCTCACAGTATTACAGCAGAGTAAACGTTAGTTCGGTTATCGGTCGTAAATTTGTTAAACACAGAATAAATAATGTAATTGGCGCAAAGGTTCGATCTAAACAGAATATTAAAGCAATCTTGCTAGTTTGTTAAAACTTTCTACGTTTCGATCCTAATGTGGATCTTTTTCAAGAAAGAATTAGAGCTGCGTTCGCTTTATAAAGATTTGAAAAAATAAATTGAGAAATAGAAACACGTGTTGTTACTATGCCGGTACCCTAGTTACAGTAACTGGTACCGACATAGTAACAACACGTGTTTCAATTTCTCAATTTCGTTTTTCAAATCTTTATAAAGCAAACGCAGCTCTCATTCTTTCTTGAAAAAGATCCACATTAGGATCGAAAGGTAGAAAGCTTTAACAAACTAGTAAGATTGCTTTAATATTCTGTTTAGATAAAACCTTTGCGCCAATAACATTATTTATTCTGTGTTTTCAGCAGAGTGTAGCAACAAGTACAAACTATCAACAACCCTGTCAACAACCAAACACAAGAATTTCGTCCACGTTCCGGTTGCAGATCGATCCTGTCGCGTCCGAAAGTAAAGTCATCTCGCGAGATTTATCCGTCGGCGATCTTGGTCGGCGTTGGTATCGCGATATTTTCCGTCTTTCCTTCGCTTCATAACTTTCGTTGAACCTCGCTGGGAAGGGAAGCGAAGATAAAGGTGGGTTGGCGATTTTTTGATTAAACCACGGTGTGCTATTTGCAGTCGTCTACGAGAAGTACGGTGTAACTCTGAGATATAATGTACCCGCCGCCGCTGCCGTCGTACGAAACCGGTGTTGCGCGAAAGAAGAAAAAGGAGGGAAGAGAAGTTGCGGCTCGGTGTGCCTCGGTTGACAAACGTTCCTTTCCTCGTGGCTGTTGGTAGTCGCGCGCGTGTTTTTGCGAGACGCGGGGCGTCGCGACGCCGCGCCGCACCGCGCCGCTCGACGTACATATACGTCCGGACACGGGATAGCGGTCGCGCGTACGTGCGCAGCCTGTGTGCCCTGGCAATATGGAAGATCATACGTCATGCAGAAGCCCGTGGAGGAGAGAACCGGGATGAGGGTAGCTCCACGTACACTCTGGTTGTCGTTTGTTTGCACACAAAGGCGACGGTGTACGCGCGCGGTGCCGCTGGGAGGTGGGAGGGGGAGGCGTGCCACTGCGAAAGAGAGACACACGCGTGCAACCGAAACGCAGCGGGGTGGGGAGCGGCAGAAAAGGGGGCGGGAGGGAATAGGGTTGCGGTGAAGGGGGGGGGGGGCTTCCCTCTCTCTCTCTCTCTCTCTCTCTCGCTGCCAGAGCCCAAGGTACACACGAGCAGCGTCGTAATCTGTGTGCACGTGAACGCGGGGGCCAGCAGCACACCCACACGAACGGAGATTGAATTCCAGCAAACGGCGATATAACGCCGTCGGAAACGAATAAGCCAAATAAAATAAATACTAAGGGCTTTCAGCGTGTACCGGCGGTCACGATTCCGTATGTACGTGCACACAAGCGCGCGCGCGGACTCTACGTTGCCGCTTCGCCGCTGCCCCGGCACCAACTGCGTTTATTTGCACGCGAGCCCGTGACTTTATGTGCGAGCCCGCGGAGTGATATACACGTTGTATAGGTTCGCGCGTGTGGGTGCGTTATTGCCGAGCGTGCGGCTTATTAATCTGACGCTAAAGCGATAAAGCGGCTGCCCACGCGACAGCTACGATAGTACTTCATACGAGTACGACGACACTCTCTAGCGCGCGCCGATCTCCCTGTGACCGTGCTGCGACCAGCCGGCTAACGATTCCGCCCATTAACGCCGGTCTAAGATCGCGGGTACTTTGTAACAGGGCTGTGGAGTCGGAAGGAATTTTTTATCGCTGGATGCGGAGTCGGTAAAAAAATATGCTGTCTCCGACTAAGTGTTACTGAATTTTGTCGAAATAAGATACGTTCACCAAGGAGTTCTTTATTACAAAAATTAATCTCTATGGGAGAATTGATTCTTGGAACTTTGGTTTTCCGGAACGAGAGTTGTTTGTTTATATAAGCAGAAATAAGGGTGCGTGGTCCGGTGTCCCGGCGAGCTCTACCCTATGAATGTAGCAACAAAAAGTCAGTCGCTCGTAGTCGCTCATGAGAGGCGGTTCGATAGGGATATACCTTCCTTTTTGAATAATTAAAGTTTTTAGTATAAAGGACGATAGTGTGATAATCATTTCTCCATAACCGAATAATCCCAATAAATCTTACAACGATCGAAAATTTGCTCAAAATAATTGAAAGTTGTAATAAAACAATTTAGAGGAAAGTTGATGAAATCTTAAGGAATTTTGCATGATTAGGACAGTTGGTAGGACTGAAAAAAAATGATAAATTTTACCAAACGGTTGAATAACATGTATTTTAAATATCTATCAGACGTTTTGAGTCATGCGTTCGACTTTTAAGTCAAACGATTATGCGAGAGTACAAACTGATGCAATGTAATAAGTATAGACAGCGGATCTCTATGCAAAATAAAAATTTTCTAACTGGAGTGAAATAGAATTTTATTTTCTTGTTTAATATGTTTAATAGGCTGAAAATAAGATAACAAAATGTTCAAATTCTTCTGTTGTTTTTACTGTTCTAAATTACACCTACTCATTTTTGTCATAAAAGCATAAAATCCGCTGTCTTGTAATAAGTGAATTCTGTAATTTTTCTATTTTTATTGAGAGTCGTATTGTTTCTTAATGCCACGTTATGATATACGCTGAGATTTGTTCAGATCATTTATTACGTGGGAAGTACTTTAAAATGGATGGAATTCTTATCAAACTCCTTTACGAGGAATAAGGAACTACTTTAAATATTTTCATTTTTATTGACTCAATAATTTAATAGGTTTCATACTAGTAGTGGTATAATACGTTTAAGGTAGTAAAAAAGGATAAAAAATATTACAGTAAAATAAAAGTTGAAATTCGAACTGTTTCGAATGTTGGCGAAAGTTATGTTTGTTTTGACGTTACATTTCAAAATCGGACATCTCATATGCGACAACTTAATATTAACGTTACGGTTTCCAATATAAACGAACGTGATTTTCGCATACTCTTACAAAAATGGTAACAATGGAATAACATGCATTTGGCAATGACACAGCAAACAAAAATTAAAATCAAAATTAAAATTTGGTGTTCAATGACCGGTACAATTCGTTACGATTTCTTAAAACAGGTAGAAACAATTACCACCGAAAAGTACTGTATTGAAATTGAAAAAATGCACAAAAAATTGCAAGAAGAAGAAAGAAAGAGGAATAACATTTTTTTAGTTGACGCTCCGTTTTTGAGAAATTTCAATTTGAAAATTCGGCGCTTGTGCGCGCTATTAGGTAGGAATCGGCCGACGCGTCTGATCATGGCCAACCAATTCTACTTCTTCTGAACGCTAGGACACGCGAATCCGTCGAACTTTCAAACTCGTTCCTCAGAGTGAAAGTTGGTCTTCCGATTTCTTTTCGAACTAACTTGCATTAACAATGCAATGGTAATATGCACTTAGATAATAAAGTATACTAAAAAAGTCGTCAGGAAAACATTTCTATGATTTTACTAATTGTAAAAATATCTGAAATTCGTCGTTTCGGCTGGTTTCTTGTAATAAACGTATTATAACTATTTTTGTATTAGGTAACTGAAACTACAAAAAATAATTTTTCCAAATTCTGAACAATCGCGATATGATCTGAAAATCTATGATTTTACTAATTGTAAAAGAAAATATCTGAAATCCGTCGTTTCGGCGGGTTTCTTGTAATAAACGCATTATAACTATTTTTATATTGGGTAAATGAAACTACAAAAAATAATTTTTCAAAATTCTGAACAATCGTGATATGATCCGAAGATCTATAATTTTATGAATTCTAAAAGAAAATATCTGAAATCTGTCGATTCTGCGAGTTTCTTGTAATAAACGTATTATAACTATTTTTATATTAGGTAACTTAAACTACAAAAAATAATTTTTCAATATTCCGAACAATCGCGATTCGATCCGTAGATCGCCAACTTATTAGTCTCGCTACTACCTAATTTCGCTTATACCACATTGTAAACGGAATTCTGCCATTTCGTACTTACACGGCTTGTAGAAGGTGTGTAACTTTCATCTATTGATATCATTAATATTTTTAAACATCTACACCCAATATTTTACATATATCATTAGAGACATGTATACTTCCAACATTCAGAAGTGCATTAATACTGGTTACGACCACCTGGGGACCTTCTCTGTTAGTTAACAGCCTAATAATAAATGTCATGTAAAATGCTCTGGTGGAAAGTTGAAAAAGGTGATGTGTTCAAACTCATAAATACCAGAGAACAATTCGAACATCTATTTGGTATCTAACGTGTATTTTTTTCCCCCTGTGCGGGAGATTATCGATAACGAACGGCAAAATCTCTGGCGAAAGTGTTGACAACACGATAGCATTAAACAGATTCACGGGTCGCCATAAACGCGACGTTTGTAAATCGCGTTTAAAGCGGGGAAAAGGAATAGAATCGAGGAAACTGAATTGGCCCGAATCCCCTGCACGTTATCGCGCGACACGCGTACCCAGGATTTGTGTGAGCGCAAACGCGTCGTCTACAAGAATTTGTTACCCCTCGAAAGTATTTAAATTACATTCTCTGCCCACATTCCGACGTTTCAATTCTTTAAGTCTGTCCCAGGAAAAAAACTTGGAACATCACCGATACATTTACGAGTGGACTCTCTTGTTGTTCTCAAACAGTTAGGCTCTTACAGAAAACTCCTTTATCTACTAGGCTGTTGCATATGAAATGTCCGATTTTAGAATGCAAACGTTATAAAGCATTTTAATCAAGAAATACTATTGCAGCCTACTGGTTTATTATTACATTACTTTAAGGTGCAAAGGTGATACTGAAGATTCTATCTCCAATTCTAGTTTTAGACATCTAATTTTACTTTTAACACTAAACCTACCAAACATGAAAAGTGAGTGATATATATTGCTTTCTAAAATGAGCAAAATTGAATTTATTCCGGTTCTACGAAATTTCTATTGAAATGTATACTTCAACAAAGAATGCTCTTCAATCATTTTTCATGAAAGCGTTTTGATAAATTTATTAATTGTAAAATAAGAAACCGGTCGGTTGACCGTGATTGGTTTAGCGTTAAAGAAATTTTATTTCAACGTCAATCAATGCGATTGTCGTGCATTCTTTTTACACGTGGGGAAAAACAACACATTGACGATACCATTATGTAATTTTTAGACAAGACGTGGTAATTAATCAACGTACTATTCGTTAATGGTAAAAAAAAACTCCAAGATTGAGATGACAATCTTATAAATGAAAAATGTGAATGACCAAAAAATTGACCAAAGAATTGACCAGAAAATATCGGGACTCTAGAAAATATTGAGATTCTCAAAAATATCGGGATTCTCGAAAATTTCGGTATTCTCGATTATGTCGAGATTCCCGAAAATGTTCGAGATTCTCGAAAGTCTCGGAATTCTCGAAAATTTTCGGGTGTTCAGTACTCGATTACCGTTATGAGACCTTCATTTCTCAGGAAGAAAACCATCAAATACAAATTTTCAATAAAAAACGGGAACGTCTTGAGGTTTTGACCACGTTTCTGGGATTTGGGACCACTGTGCGTCACTATAAAATTTCTGTGGTCTTTCATTAAAAAAAGAAATACACATCGCGAGGCGTATAAACATATTCACGTCACAAACTTATGGAACGACCTAATAGATCTATGTTAGTTATACACATGCTCAACATTTCATCGAAATCGATTATCGTACACACGTGCTACCTGCTGTTAAAATTAGTGAAAATTGCAGTTTTTACATCTTTCGATGCGTGCCGTTTTCTTCTGCGTCAACCGCTTTCGATGAAATTTTCAGAATCTCTATGACTATCATAGATCTACGAAACACATATTTTAAATTTTCATTACTAGGTGAAATAAAGAAGTTTTTAAAAGTACCCTTTTTACTTTTTCAAGTAATCTTCTGTACACGTCGTTTACTAAATCAATGCTTCTAATTGCTCAAAAAGAGTCAAGTCGTTCGGCCCAATTTTAAAAAAGTTATTCTAATTTAAAGTGGGTAAGAATACTTTCGTGTGCCACTGTATAATCAATCTAAAGGCTAATTCCTTATCGGTCGATAATATAATCAAACAGTCTATAATCAAAACATCAAATAGTATTCATGATAAATCGAGCAGAAACGGTTCAGCAAGGAACGTGTAAAAATCGTCACCTTTAGCCCAGATATGCAATAAAGCCATCCATCGCGATTGCCGAGGAGGGAACCGGTTGCGAAAGTAGGTGAGAGAAGAAATGTCATTCGAAATAGAGAGAGAGAGAGAGAGAGAGAGAGAGAGAGAGAGAGAGAGAAATCTGTCGCAGAAAATGGGTTCCTGGGAAGAACGAATCCGGGCGTGGAATCATTCGAGAGGATCTGTCAGGGTGTGAAAAGCGCGGCGAGGAAACTAAATCAGTGGGAATCCCCGGTAGCCGCTTACGGGTCGCATATGTGCGTAGATTTAACCAGGCACAGAGAGAGAGAGCGAGAGAGAGAGAGAGAGAGAAGGAGGGAGGGAGTTGCTGGCTGGTTGCATGCTTCCGCGTTATCATTTCGAAAATCTCTAAACAGCTCCCATCCTCCCCCGAAAGCCAGGTCCTATCCGTCAGCGCTATCTCCTGCCGCCTTGCGGCTGCTCGAAAACCAGGATTGTTTTGCATCCATCCACTTTTCCGTCCTTTTCCTTTCCACGTGTTCGGTGTGGAGCGGTGCAGAGGGGGGAGGGTAGCATCAGAGGAGGGGGATCTCGTCCCTGTGGCGAGTTTAAAGAAAATCGGTGAAAATTTAAAGCGCTTACCCTCGTGGGGGCTCGACGGTGGTCAGGGAATCGCGGAGAGGGATGACTGCGACTGTTATCGGAATGCTTATCGTGTGTGAGGGGCTTACGTGGATTGTGCTCGGCAACCACGACTGTTACGATGCTTCGCACACCGTCAGGATACTACCAAATATACTCTCACCCAATCGCGGACAACTATGACCCGCCCCGACTCTCCGATACCCCGCGTTGCGACTACTCTCTCACACCCCTGCTTACGAGGCCGCCGACAAATAGTCAACGTATCGTGATTATGCTATGTTTGCGAGAGCGGAAACCCTCTCTTCTCCGCGCCCGCGAACCGGGTCACACGATCTCGCGAACCTTGGTGAAAGATGACGCGCGCGTTTTACGCCTGCGATCGCCCGGAAACAACGTACGGTTGAACGATACCGTGCAATGTCAATATCAAAACTGATAGATGTGGATATTAAGGTGGATCTGAATATCAAGCTCTGAATTCGGAGAATTGTCTCGGATGTTTGCCCTTTATTCGCACCGCGATTCTACCCAGTTTGTATTACATATACGCGCGGAGCGTGCCGCCGCGCCGCGATGCGTGCGTGACCGGCGGGTTTAATGATACGCGTCGTTAGAAACGTAATTTAACCCTACCAGATGATCGCGGGATGATCCGCGAGCGGGGAATTTTTCAAACGTTAGTTGGAAAGTATGGTAATGTTGAGATATTGGATCCAGTAGTGAGCCATTTAACACCTTTTTTTTTGTTACGATTTATTTTATGGTCACAGCGAATCGAATTTCGTTGTGGTTCTTTAGTTAGTGATTGTCTGGACATATTTTTCATAAAGCACGCCGTCTACTTCTAATACACCATTGGAATTTCTTTGTGGTTCTTTAGTTAGTGATTGTCTGTACATATTTTTCATAAAGCACGCCGTCTACTTCTAATAAACCATTGAACAGCGTATTTTTCCTATAAAAATATAATCGACGATGTTCATTGGCCATCGGCGCACATAAGGACAAATAATTAAATTACGACAACAATAATAGATATAAAAATTTTGTGTAAACTAATGACTAGACTGCGGATCTTTATGCAAAATAAAAATTGTCTACCTGAATTGCGACAAATTGGAGCGAAATAGAAAGTTATTTTCTTTTTTAATACTTTACTTACCGGAAGCCTATTAGTAGGATTTTCAATAATTGTATTATATCAAAAAGAGGCTTAAAAATATTCTTTTACATTATAATCCCAAAGGAAACTATTAGCTGACGTTACCGGGGATGATTTGCAGGTTAACAATTGAAATTGTTACAACTGTTGAAGGATCCATTCAATAGCCTTTAACTATAGACCAAAGACTTTTAAAAATTAACAAATTTTCACCGGTAGGTAATGTGTTAATATGTTTAACATGCTGAAAATAGTACAATAACTGTTGTGATTAGCACTGTTTTTGTGTATTCAATCCTTCGGGGGGGTTTAGAAGGAACGCTGTATTACTGCGCATGCGTTGCATTCTCTTCTTTTATGTATCTGCGCGCGCCCTTCCGTGCGCTTGCTGTAAGCTTATACTTCTACTCGTTGTTCGCATAGCACATGTACACACTTTTATATTAAATATTTCTCGTACTATTTGTACTCTCTGTAATCCCGTTAAATACGTTATCGCGGTCACAATAACATTTTTAAATTCTTCTGATGTATATATTGTTTTAAATTACGCCTACTCATTTTTGTCATAAATGCATAAAATCCGCAGTCTACTAATGACAAATACCATCATAACGTACTCTAAGAAACAGCCCACAATGTAGCATGAGAATGTTTTTTGTTAACGCAACACAGTACTTGGTGCGCATGTGCAAAGTAAAGTTATCTTTCGGACGGCCAATATCAGTTAATTGCGCTAGAATGGTTGACGACGTAATTGCGTTCATCCTATTTTCTTCAATTTAAATTCGCCAAGTTCGTCAGGTATGTATTGTCCGCTATCCCACCACCCAAGAGATTAAAAAAAATTGGTGTGTGCTTAGACCACATGGCTGAAGTGAAACTTCTTTCATCAATTTATTTTCGAATTTTTATTAACACTTTATGACATTTAATTTTCTATGATTCTATTATTCAAACAATTGGCTTGTGATAGCTAAACTATGATATAAATATTTTTGATTCAATTTTGTCTAAATGTCTTGCCATTTCCAATCTTAATTTACTTCTAAAGAATTCTATTAATAATTTTGATTGCTAATAGAATAGAATTTCGTTTCATCGTTTCAGCGCTACACCGTTTCATCGCCAGATTGGTTTTACTCCTACCGCGTCGAGGTTTTGCGCCTAACGCGCCTAAAGAAGTTTCACTTAAAAAAAAAAACAGGTGCATGATACACCATCCTCTGCTACTATAAGATAATTATTAACCCCTTGACGTACAAAGACGTTTCAGACACGTCATACATTTCTTATGGCATTCTGCACATTGAAGTAAAATATTACACAATATTAACAGTAAATATTACCAACAACATGTCTGTTATCATCCCAGGAGCATATTAATTTTGAATTTATATGAAAATCATTATTAAGCTTACACGAATGATAAGTTAAACAATAAATGCTAGCTCTGATCGCATCGAATTTCATTTGATTCGTATGTCAACGGGTTAAGCAGTCTTCTTATAAGCATTTCTAACCAGAATATCAAATAAAATCTTATTTTATGTTTTTGTCGTGGTAAATTGTTAATTTGGCTTTATGTACGGCAATGGCCATTCGCAACTTGATTTATCAATTTTCTCTGAACACATTTTTGCAGAATTGGTTTTTTCGGAAAGTTAAGTAGGTCGTACGCTGCAGAATCCGGCCCCCAACAACAAAAACACATTGTTACACGGCTTTAACTAGCGGAGATGCAGCAAGCCTGTGGGAGTCGCGTTTCATTCAACACGCGCATTGTCGATATGCCTGATAACGAGTTAAAAAAAAAACGCACACAGCCCCGAAAAATGCAGGTTATACAGGAAATAGATATTGAAACGTGTATTTGCTGAAAAAGGAGAGTAGACCGGATATTGAAATATGTTTTCACGAGACTGTTTTCGATCGATGCGGTTTAGTCTTGAGCGAACGAAACAAATCATCAAGGAAACCAAATGTTTTTGTGTGCCTGAGAACGTGTGTAACGTTGCTCTAACCGTTGATTAATTGAAAAGCGTTCGATTAATTATTTCTTGCGCGTATCTTCAACATTTTGGAGCTTTCTGCTATATATAACCTTCGTTGCGTTTTTTGGTCACTTCAAATTAAAAATTGGTGTGTGCTTAGACCACATGGCTGAAGTGAAACTTCTTTTTTTAATTTTTTTTTCGAATTTTTATTAACACTGTATGACATTTAATTTTGTATGATTCTATTATTGAAACAATTGGCTTGTGATAGCTAAAGTATGATATGAATATTCTTGATTCAACTTTGTCTAAATGTCTTGCAAATACTGCATCGAGAGTTGTTCCTGATCTTGTTTTTGGTTTTTTGGTCACTTCAAATTAAAAATTGGTGTGTGCTTAGACCATATGGCTGAAGTGACACTTCATTCTTTAATTTTTTTTCGAATTTTTATTATCACTTGATGACATTTAATTTTCTATGATTCTAGTATTGAAACAATTGGCTTATGATAACTAAAATATGATATAAATATTCTTGATTCAAGTTTGTCTAAATGTCTTGCAAATACTGCATCGAGGAGTTGTTCCTTATCTTGTTGTCGCTTCATTAGGATTATTTACCATTTCCAATCTTAATTTACTTCTAAAAAATTCTATTAATAATTTTGATTGTTCCGATGTAAAGTTGACGTTGAAATCTCCACTTAGTATCATCGTAATTTTATCATAATCTTTTATTAAGTAATGCCGAACCCTCAACCGTATATGCTAATAGAATAGAATTTCGTTTCATCGTTTCATCGTTTCATCGTTTCATCGCCAGATCGATTTACTCCCACCGCGTCGAGTTTTTATGCCTACCGTGCCTAAAAAAGTTTCACTTCAATAGAATAGAATTTCGTTTCATCGTTTCATCGTTGCATTGTTTCATCGCCAGATCGGTTTTACTCCTACCGCGTCGAGGTTTTACTAAGTCGTTTTATCGTTTCATCGTTTCATCGTTTCACTGTTTCATCGTCAGATTGGTTTTACTCCTATCACGTCGAGTTTTTACGACTATCGCGCCTAAAGAAGTTTCACTTCAATAGAATACAATTTCGTTCCATCGCTTCATCGCTTCATCGTTTCATCGTTTCATCGTTTCATCTCCAGATCGGTTTTACGCCTACCGCGCCTAAAGAAGTTTCATTTCAAAAATTTCGTCTCGTTTTATAGTTCATTTTTGATAGGCATTTTATTTAAAATTCTGGAGCATAAGCTTATTTTCGCTTCTGAAGAAATGGTAAACAAAATGTTCCTCAAAGCGCATATTTAATGTTTATCGCAGTATGTGTCCTAGGAGGAATATATCGTACAAGAAGTCAAATTAAATAGAATTTTGTTTCACTTTCAGCTGTTAAATGCGCTTTACGTTCCGCCTACCTAAATATAGCCGTCGAGATTAGGGTGTTTCGTCGCGTCGGGGATGAAATACTGAAGGGAAGTGGCCGAAGGAATGGCAGGAGAGACGGTTGCTCGATATTTTAATAAAGAAGATTGCAGGACGTCACACACTTACTTAGTCACTAGAAACGATTACGATAAATTAACAGGTCTCGTTTTATTCCCCGCTGTCTCAGAAGAAAATACCTACCACCCTGCTCATCCCAATGTACTTTCACGATTTTAATTACCGATTTAATTAGTTTCGCCCGAGGATACTCGGTTCGTCGCTAGTTCACGTCGGGTTCTTGCAATACATTGAAATCATTGTTCGCAATATTTATATCAAACCTCTTTGCTCTTTCACTTTTAAGAATACATTAACTTTTTCCAATCATACTGGCAGGCACATGATTCATTTTTAAATTTACGTCTCAAAGTATATGTGTCATAAATTTTGGTCCATTAAACCAGAATTTTATTTTTTTAAATTATTCCGTTGGCCCAGAAAGTCTTTTCGCATGTTTCAATATTTATAGGTAAGAGATTCTTCGTTCAATGAAATAAATAAAGTGTTGTTTATTTTATTCGGAAATGTTCTACCACCTTTCAGTGTCATTATTTAGTATTAACACTTATTCCTGCAAATAATACCATCGATAAACTAAAAGGAGATACAATAGGATACGAAAAGGAAAGATACAACTTTGTGGTCAATATAACTTGACATAAAAATAACTGTTGACAGGTAAAAATATTTTAAAAGTTACATAGTATTAAGGGAGATACATGTGGAAACTTCTCACGCTGTTTATTACAAAACTTTTTGATACTGTGCAATTTGAAATATTTTTATTATTTTTGATGAATAACTAATCGAGTTAGAGACTTCAAAAACGTCAATAAAATAAAAGGATTTGTGGTTACATAAGTTTGAGAAAAAAAGTGAATAGCATTTAGAAAAAATGTCTATTAAAATAGAATATTGTCGAAGAGAAAAGATTTTGAATTATTTGAGAACTGTGGAAAACCGGGTGGAGTGAATGAAATGCCGGAGACTAATGCACTGAATGATTAAAAATGTAAGGAACAATACGCCCGAAGAGTGCTCGAATGCCTCAGCCCGCTCGCAAAAACTGTCTGTAACGTGCACGATTAAAAACACGTTGGATAGCAAAATCTCTGCGGTTCATTTCAATGAGGGGGGTGGTGGTGGTGGTGAGGGGGGTGAAACGCAACAGAGCAAAAACTGCAGCTAAAATATGCCGGAACAATGCATAATGCATTTTGCGATAAAATATGAATTTATGCACGTGCTGAGTTGCACCGTTTCGATTCGATCGACGATTACAAAGCTCCTCCGACCTCTGTAACGCGTGTAATTTTCACGGAATATTTCAGATTAAATTTTGAAACGCTCGGAAACGCCGGGGCAAATATCACGAGTATAATCCATCGAAAAATACAAAGCGCACTTTTGTTTATTATTCGCTTCGCATTTGCAAAAATATACAGGAACACATTTCTGAAATCTTTCTATAAATACCTCGACTCCCCTCCCCCCCTCTCGATCGCTCTCGTCGAGAATATTCCACGTGTACGAGCTGAGGCATTTAAAAAGGTGCAAGAGACGAATTTCTTTTTGTTTCTAAATAGAGTCAAATATTCGTTTTCTTTCTATTTGCCTTGTAGGACATATTTCTATTATATTCTATAATATATTACGTATTTTTTGAAGCAAACTCGCTTTGAAATGATAAGAAACGATTGTCTTAGGGCTCATAGGTTCCTCAGGGTGAAAATACATCCACTATTTGTTTCTGGACACTGTCAAATATTCGACTTCTTCCTGTTTGTCTTGCAAGACATATTTCTATTATATTGTATAATATATTTTGCATTTTTTAAGCAATGTCGGTTTCAAATGATAAGAAACGATTTTTTTAGCACTCATAGGTTCCTCAGGGTGAAAATAAATCCACTATTTGTTTCTGGATACTGTCAAATATTTGGTTCCTTTCGGTTTGTCTTGCAAGACATATTTCTATTAAGTATATTCTATAATATATTATATATTCCTTACAGCAATGTCACTTAAGAATGATAAGAAACGATTTTCTTAGCGTTCATACGTTCCTCAGGATGAAAATACATCCACTTATTGTTTCTAGAAACTGTCAAATATTCAACTTCTTTCTGTTTGTCTTGCAAGACATATTTCTATTAAATATATTCTATAATATATTTATATTTCTTGCAGTAAAGTCACTTAGAAATTATAACAAACGATTTTCTTAGCGCGCATAGGTTCCTCAGGGTGAAAATACATCCACTGCTAGTTTCTGGCTGTTTGTCTTGCAAAACATATTTCTATTAAATATATTCTATAATATATTATGTATTTTTTGAAGCAAAGTTGCTTTGTAATATGTATTTCCTCAGGATGTAAGATTAAAAGTGAACTATAGCGAACAAATGCAATATAGAGAATATTCCACGTGTACGAGCTACGTCGTTGAATACGTTGACGCTAACTCTGAAATCGCTGATGGACGACAAAAGCAACTTTACTTTTTGATAATTATTTGATTCGCATGGGGAGTTCAATGAACTTACAGAATAAAATTAGTATATTTTCCAACAAATTTTATTAAAAATTGGCGGAACTCTATAGCCGTCATTTTCATCTGCAATCCCAAACATTGGACTTCTGTAGACGGCAATTACGTCAACGTGTTAAACAATTATAAGAAACAAATTTCTTGACCCTTGTACGTTCCTTAGGATACAAATTTTCGTTCTTTTCTTGTTTCTGAATACTGTCGAGTATTTGGTATCTATCTGTATTGTAAAATATAGTTTTTAACACTCACACGTCCCTGAGGATGAATATTCACACATTTTTTCAATTTTACATACTGTAAAACGTTTGACGTCTTTCTACCCGAGTTGTAAAATAAATATTCTCTCTGTTTTATTTATTCCTTATATTTCAGTTATATTACATCTTGAACAAATACATTTCCACGTATACGAGAAGATTCATTTAAGAAATGCTAGAAACGAATTTCTATAATCCACTCATGTTACCCTCGGTACACTGTTTATAATGTTAAGAGAAAGCCAGTGAAAAAGCGACTATAAGTTCGACATTATTACCATAATTACAGGGTGTCATGAAACGCGCTATGCAACTTTCACGGTAAAATTCAAAACTTTCAAAAAGGTCGTTGATTTCCCGGACACGGCGTCATGTAATTTCAAAAAGCAAAGTGCGAAAAAACAATTTCACCTACTTCAAACGAAATGCGAGATATATATACGCATAAGCTGTTAACAAGCGTGTTAAATTATAAAATTAATTCAATTTCCAACGGTGTAACAAAGAAACGAAATTACCGGCAGTTAGCGGAGAAAGCAGATCACAAGGAAGCATAAACCGAAGGAGAAGAGTATAACAGAGTACTCGTAACGCGAGGCGAACATTAGGATCCCCGGAGTAATTTATTATACAGTTCTGCCGCGTAAAAGCCGTCGTTGGTGTTGCGATTTTTCGGCACAAGAAGATCGTCGATTAAACGACGATTGCCGGCCCTTTTCGCGACGATAGGCCGGCGGAAATGATTTTTAAAAGTCTCCTGCGGCCGGCGCAGCACGGTGGCCAGCAGCGACGAAGAATATATAAATTTTAACGGCTACTATGCTGGGCCTTAATATCCCCGTGGCCAGTTTTGGTCGTCTGTTACTGCTTTTCCTAGTACAGCGGCCTTTCTGTGGTACTGCTCGTAATCGCGTTAAACCAAACTACCGGCTTTTTGCAGTTTCTCGTCAAATCGCGCCGCGTTCTCACGCGACTTTTAATAGCGCGCCTTCTATGTCTCGAATTTTGGGTTAACCTATATTGCCGGTGTTGCAAACAGACGAATACAATGGGCAACATCAACAGAAACATTCCCTTTCAATCGTTATACCAACGAGACATCATTCTTTACCGAAAGATCGCAGCTTATTCTTTTGTCACTAAACGAATAGAACGAACATTTAGGATCATAGTGGTGTAAATCCACCTTACGCTCACTTGTTTTCAACCATTGATTTACAACACAGATTTGCAAAACGGATTTTTTAAATTTTCAATGTACGCCCACGTAGAAAAGGTGTAAAAACAACGTTTAGTATTTTCTCTGTAATTCTGAACAATTGAATTTTTTCAGAGAAACATTTTTCTTGTCACATAGTCACATTAATTCTTCTAACATGCCTGAAAAAATTGAAAACGTTTCATCCAATCTTGAAATATTATCGTCTTTTTAAAAGTGTCCGAATCTTTTTGTGACCGAATTTTTTTGTGACCGAATTTTTTTGTGACTGAACTTTTTTGTGACCGAATCTTTTTGTGACCGAATTTTTTTGTGACTGAACTTCTTTGTGACCGAATTTTTTTGTGACCGTATCCATTTGTGACCGAAGTCTCATGAGTCTACTTTTAAAAAGCAACGGCTACAGCATAAGAGAAAATAACATTTTCTATACAAATGTTACCAATACTAACCGGAGAAAATAAAATCTCATTTTGCAAGAGCTTAACGTTAATCAGCGATCGGATTGCTTCAGCAGAGAACGGTGTCAGCAACGTTTCCATAAAACGTAATTACCGTGACTGTTATGCAATCGTAAGAGCCGCGTATTGTTATTTCCCCCGAATAAAAGCACTGAAAAGAAGTAATTCTGATTTACCGCGGAATTGAAAAAATTAATCTGCAATCGAGCTTTGCAGGCGGATAACGGGCAAAATAAAAACAGCTATCCATTTCGAATATTTCGATAATGCATCGTCCCGATATAGAAAATATGCAGCGCGCACGTGGGAAAATTCGACACGCGGATGGAGATGTCTTGAACAGATAACTTTCGATTGATCGTAACGGTGATCTGCGTTATTATGCAAATTTATGTAGGAATAAAAAATCGGCCACGCGCGTATGAAACACGTCGTTGGAACAAAAATGACCGTTCTCGGATGATATACGTCTCGTGTTTAATACTTATTTAAAGCCCTAACGATTAAAACGTATCGGTTCCGGATAAAAAATAAATCAAACTATTCATGTTGGTCGGACGAGTCGAAAAAATTTATTATCGTAAATATATCACGACGATTCCGTCCGGCTGACAAATGGCGTTTCATCTATTACCGTGTGATATTTATTATTACCGAACAGTATCTGAATATTACCATGAAATTGAAAAAGATAATACGTATAGCAGTAGAAAATAATATGCAATCAGATGACGTTGAAATGTCGGCGTTAAAACGTTTAATTAATTTAACGCTCGATATCCGCATGCAAGCGGCGACTACTTTTTATTGCGAAATAAATATCGACAGTTAAAGTACAGGTAACCCTCCTATAACACGGTAGATAGGTACCTAGAAAATGCCGTGTTGTGTGAAACCGTGTTATATGAGATCCAGAGCCAGTACAAAAAGCGGGCTTACGTTCCGAAAACCTATGAAACAAGAACATTTTTTTTTAATTCCATATTAGCAACTTTATTTTTATTAAAATTTTTTTTTAATTCCATATAAGCAACTTAATTTTTACTAAAATCTGTTTAAAATGCATTGCACTTTATCCTTTTTGGATACGGCGAGACTTTCCGCAACACTGTACCTCTGAGACGGCAAGTCTCACCGCGGATGGCGCGTAAACTGTGCATGACACTTTCCGCTATAACATCGGAATAGAGTTATAAATGAGTAAATTATAATTTATTTATATATTTTCATGTAAAGGCACTGTAGTTCATTATTCCTTTCCGTCATTATCTTAAGGTAATTTAGTTTTTAAATATGTTAAACAAAAATCATGTTATCCAGTGCTGTAGAAGTACAGAGTGGTACAAAGGTCTTCGCCATTTTCTTATCGTGTTAGAGCGAAACAGTGTTGAAGGATGCCGTGTTGTATGAGGGTTACCTGTATAACATTTTAATTAAAACGAAGACCAACCACATCTTTTCTTTCGCGTCATCGCCGCAGATTTTTAACAAAAATCCTCGCGGAAGGGGGGCGAGGCAATGAATTTACGCGTTATTTAATCAAAGAAGCCGCGTTTAACTATCATTTTCACTTCTTATCTCTTTATTTCGTCTTTACGCTCCTTATTCTTGGCAGTCAAGGTCGTAAGTAAAGGAGCAACCCTATTCGGCGTGCCGTGGAATATTTAATTAGTTTTTCCAGCCGACAGTCGCCGTCCATAAATGTTAATTGCAGATGAAGTAGTAATAAAAAGCCCCTCCCTCGAGTTCTTGCCGGAGAGCTACCCTTCTTCTCGTTGGCCCTTGATACTTACGACGCTTAACGAGTACCCGCAAACATTATCCAACGAAAACCACTATAGAGACATTTTTCCCTCGTTTACGGCCTCGCTGACATCTTGCTGTACGCAATTGCTAGATCTTCAATGTAAATCATTCCTCATCCGAATGGCTACCCCTTATCTTTCCGTAATTTCCCTCCTAACGGTTTCTTTATCATTTTTTTCTTGGGACTTTCCCTTCAACCTGGACTTCAGGTTTTGTGGTTCAACCCTTTCAGGACGAATGTTAACGTTAGACTCGTGCATCAGTTCTTAAAGATGCAAACAAACGATTTAATTATTTAGATGATAGAAGTTCGGTATGTAATTTTCTTTTTCCTCAATATTTACAACAGTCTGTGTCATGATTTCACAGAGACATCATTCCTTTTCGGAAATACGAAAAATTTTCAGAGTAGAGTAAACTGAAATTCTCACAGTGTGTTTAATTGACACAGATCTCCAACACGTATTTTTAAAATTTTTAATATAGACACACATAAATAATTTGTGAAAACAACTTTTCGTATTTTCTCTGCTATTCCAATAAAATTGAATTTTTTCAATTTTTTTGGGGACATCAGCTGGTAAACTATTTCTTCTAAGATCTCAAAAAATCTAAAGTTGTCAGAACTCATTTTAAAAAACTTATTTCATTTTATAGTGTGTACGGAAACTTTTTTGACTGACTGTATGTGGAACTCTGTTATGAAAACTTACAACATTACTTTGAAATATAAATAAGAAGCAATGAAAAATGATTTTCGTTACCAAGAATTCTTAATATTTGCCGTTTAAATCAAAAGTGCCAATTGTTCACTCTAAAATTAAAATTATCTTATTGAAATATAAAAATATCCCCCCTAAAAATATCAATGCAGTGCCAGCAATAGTACAGTTTACCCTATGTATAATTGACACAGATCTATCAAACGTATTTTTTAAATTTTCAACATACATAAGACCACATAAAAAGAGTTGTGAAACAAAACTGTTAGTATATTCTCTGCAATTCCTACCAATTTCAATCTTTCCAAAATTTCATTCATACATCATGTAGTAAACAAATTATTCTAACATCTAGAAAAAATATTTAAGTCTTCTGGTCCAATATTAAAAAAGTCTTTTTAACAGTGTCCGAATATTTAGGTGAGTCCACTATAGGCTAAAAATACTGGACAGTCTGTAATCAAGAACCATCGCAGTACAACCGCAGAAAACACACGCGATTAAATAAGGGGAGAACGCACGCGTGAAAGAAGGGAAGAAATATTTCCGAACAAGCGTAGAGCGTGGAGTCAACGAGTGTAAAGCGATTAATTAGAGTCTCGTAAACGGTTGATTCGCCGAGGGACTGAGAAAGCCTGAAGTTTCGGCGACGTCGGGTGTTGTCAACGCTTTTAGGCTAGCCCGACGAGCACGAAATTGTGGAAAAATCGTTTGATGCTGCGACGAGAGGAGAAGACAGCCGAGAAAAATCAGTGACGATCCTCGCTGGGTGATAGAAGGACGGGGATGGCCAGAGGGGTCGTACCAGCAAAGGCAGAAAGAACGGAATTTAATTAAGTAAAATTACTGTCGCGCGAAGAGGCGAGAAGCAAACGGGACGAGCGGGGGCGGAGAGAGATAGAAAAAGAGAGAGAACGGCTGCAGGAAAGGGGATGCAGGATGTTGGACGAGAAGGTGGCGATGCAAGACGTTACATGGGGAACCAGGGGTAGGGACGTAGACTGGCATAATGATCTTATCCCTCGATGAAAACGTAGTAATAGAAAGTAAACGAATTCAAGCCAGCCGGAAGCTCCCGGCTCTTGCAGTTTTCTTTGCAGACGGGACACCGGGGGGAGGTTATGGTCGCGGCGTATCGGTAACGTATCGCTTTAATACCTAACCCGGCCGTAGTAGCTTGAAAAATATTGTCCCTTGACTCAAAAATATCAGAAGCAAGTAAAAATATTATTTATTTATTTATTTATTTATTTATTTATTTATTTATTTGTAGTTTATTTTAATGTGGTCGCATTAACAGCGAGGTCATTAGCGACCACATGATTTACAGATTACAATTTGTTAAAGTACAAATAGCATGTATATTAATTTTCACCTGTTTAAAATTAATATTGGAACTTGGATAAAAGAAAAGAAAATGTTTATAATAAATTATATATGTCGATGGTTTTAAAGAAGAGGAGGACGTTCTTGATGTTATCTTCGTTTAGATTCGACTTGAGGTCATTTTGAATAGATAATCTGGATCGTTCCAAATAAAAACTCGGACATTCAAGTAGTATGTGTTGGATACTGTTGGTCACACCACACGTGTGTCCTTGTCTATTAACATATTATTTACTGACAATTATTTTATCATTTTCAACAAGACGCCCTCAGTAATGTAATCTAATTATTTCGTCCGTGATTCTCAGTTTTAAGTTTTAATTTTACGAAATTGTGAAGAAAATCAGCATTATAATTTTTGGTAAGTACAAAAGTTTTCTTATACTATCATAAGAAATACGGTTACTCTGTTGTTCGGGCTTTGTTTGTCCCATTCTCGAAAACTAAGCTTTAATAGCAATTCGCTATAATCCTAACCTCAAATGATGATGTTTTAGGCCAGGCCTGGCCAACACGCCGCCCGCCGGGCAATTTTTGCGTCCACATCAAAAATTAATTTTTACAATACTCATATTACATCCGAGAGATATTACAACTTAAGATATTTTGCACAACGAGTGGTAAGTGCTTTTGGATCATGTTTGTGAAACATTTCTTTCGAAGATGAAATTTACAAAGAGTTCATCACGTGCTTCATTGACTGATGCCAATTTAGAAAACCAGCTAAGATGTGCAACGTCAAACATAAATATAGATTTACAAAAATTAAATGAAAGAAAGGATAAATAAATATCTCATCAATTAAGACTCGAGTGTTAATTATATTGAATCATAGTATAACAATGAAGGTTGATTCATTTTGCATTTGTATTACATTTTTTAAAAGCATGTTTACCTAAAGTATACGAATCGTAACGAATCGTAGAAAATATCGTTCATTACACAAATCGATAAATATTTAATATTTCTAAAATATTTGATTTTCAGACGTTTTTAAAAACATGATATATCCCTCCCGGAATTACATATGTTGGTAAAGTGTTAACATTGCAGAAGAAAGCCGCTGGAAAATTAGTGATTCGAAGAAAGCGCGTTAAACGCGAGCGCGAGCGTCGTGTAAAGGCGCGATGGAGAAAAAGGTGTTGCGAGGATCGTTGGAATTACCCTCTCCGTTTCAACTAAAGTAAAACCAGGAACGCGTTCATCCCGTAGGATCCATGCAATCACACGGAACGACCATTTACGCCTCGCTTATGAAAAATAATACCTCCGTTCCGAGGAGATCCTTGTCGTTTCAACGGCAACGATGATCTAGGAGAACGAGAAAGCTCGAAACGAGTCATTGTTCTTCCCTTTGAAATTCCATTCTTATGGCTGACGTCGGGTGCACCTTGCCGCGAAACAAGCGAATGCATAATTTAAGGGCTCCTCGAACAAAAAATTCCACATGGAATATGAAATGTTCTTAAATCAAGAGGAGGATCTTCGTTTACATAATTTACGAGATTAAACCTCTCCTACTCAGCACATTTTTTACGATATTTTTACACAATATACTAAATTTTATTGTGCGTTTAAAGGAGGATTCAAATTTCGATACATTATAATGTGTCGCAAGTTTATAGAATTGATTACAATTCCAAAAGCATTTTCTAAAAATAAAATTTACGAGGCGATACCCTTTGATGCTATCAAGAACCAACATGAATTTTTATTCTTACTATGAACATTTAAAATGTAACCACCGAACTTCGGATTTTCATGCAAAATGAAAATTGTCTGCATTAATTACAAAAGACAGGAGAGCCAAATAGAAATTTTATTGGTTTTCAAATAAATTCAATAGTACATTTATATTCTTAATTTCTTTTAAGATTTTTAGTGTTTTAAACTTGGCCTACACATTTTTGTCGTAAATGCATATAATTAGCAGTCTAACAATGATGTATACAATTTACTTGTTTCATTAATATGAAAAATTTAATAATGTATAGCACCGTATATCTGCACTGTGTCTCATCTACTATAGACAAAAGTTCACTGTGATTATAGGAAATATTATTAATTTGGAAAATAATATTTCCTCTATTAAATTTGAATAAACGTTCACTGTACGAAAAATTATAGTGCGTTTCTTCAAGTGTACGTATATATAATTTTTTATATAAAATACCTATGTCTTATGTAAAATATCTGCATCTTTAGGAAACATTATCTATATGAAAAATATAATATACAATTGGCCCCATTAAGTTTCAAGCAATTAAATTTCCTTTATGTAAAAAATTAAAATATGTTCAATCGGTTGTACTGAATAATATAATTTTTTACGTAAAATTTCATAAAATCGTGCAAAATATAATTGGTCCAGATTCAAAGATTTTTCAACTGCAGCATTGGCTGTTTCAAATTTAGTTGGTATCTGTATGATGAGAGAGGATTGAAAGAGAGGTAAAATTCAACATTTTAGTTTTTCTTTCATAAAATAAACGACTTTAACAGTAAACCTACCAGCGCCGGTCAAATGACCGCTTTTAGATTTTTTATTTTACAATTATTGAAGTTACAAAGATGCTTCCAGTAGAAATGATTATGCATACATTTTTATTCAAGTATACATTATAATAAAAATGACACAAAATCTAAATAAATTCAATCGTGCCATTTTTATAAGGGAGCACATACTAGTGACTTTTAATGGTCGGTAGGTTTAGTGTTAAAAGTTAGTAGAACTTTTATAGCAACCTGTTTGGCACTGAACGTGTTAATATTGCGCAAGTTTGCGAACGCTATAGCGATCGTTGTCACGCATTACCGTCGCGAACGGGCCTAGAGATATCTGTCAGAAGTGCAAGCTTGTTTGCGATCGGTCTTGTTACATTTGTAGACACGAAGATGAGCATAGCTCGTTGGCTTAGTCTGTGCAAACGCGCAAGTCGATCTTATAGCTGGATTTCGGGGATCGATGGACCACTCTAAGCCCTGGGAATTGCGGAAATTAACAGAGCAATCGATATTCTTGCCTCAATATATCGGTTCGATGATGTGATTCGAGGATCAATCGTTTATTAGATCATTATCCGTTGTTGTTCGCCAGTTTGGTCGTTAATGTTGGACCAAACAGCGATACCCATTGCTTTAGCTTTATATTTTCACATATTTTTAATGATCACAGTGGATATTATGTTCTAGTGAAGTCAGTTTGATTAACTTTGTCGTTGGAACCAAAATGGTCTCCACTGAGCAACTCATTCTGCGCCATTATTAGACTGGGGATCTTTATGCAATAAAAAAAATTGTCCACTCCTATTGCAAGAGATAGGAGCCAAGTAAACATTTCATGCTTACTTTAATAGTCTTGTAGCGGCTACCTCCTATGCTCGCCAAAAGATGGACAGTGCGACACCTTTCCCGCTATTACCTGAATCTTCCTCTGTTTGTATATAAAGGGTGAGTCACCTCACGTTTGTACCTCAAATATCTTTGTTGTTTCTAAAGATACGTAAAATATGGTAAGGACAAAGTTGAATGGTACAATGGGGCTGACACGATGCAAAAAAAAATTTTGTTTTTATGTCATTTTTTTTAGAGATACCAAGGTCACCTTGACTTTTTTAAATGGAACCACCCTTTTTTAAACACCTACAATGATAGTCCCTTTCATTACGAACTCAGTGATTATAATTACACAAGGTCATTCAAGGTTGCGGACAGATATAACGTATACGATTTAACATCGATACATGCCTGTAAACGGGCTTTAAAGGAATGTTGCACTCTGTCCGTGACCTTGAATGACCTTGAGTAATTATAGTTACTGAATTTGTAATGAAAGAGACTATCATTGTAGGTGTTTAAAAAAGTGTGGTTCCATTTGAAAAAGTCAAGGTGACCTTGAAAATCTCTAAAAAATGACATAAAAACAAATATTTCTTTGGTATCGTGTGAGTCCCACTGAACCATTCAACTTTGTCCTTCAGACATTTGACGTATCTTTAAAGACAACAAAGATATTTGAGGTGGCAATAGTTACTGCCTCACCCTACAATGAGAGCCCCTTTCACTACGAATTCAGTGACTATAATTACTCAAGGTCATTCAAGGTCGCGGTCAGAGTGCAACATTCCTTCAACGCCCGTTTACAAGCATGTATCGATGTTAAATCTTATACGTTTTCTCTGTCCTTGACCTTGAATAACCTTGGACTAATTATAATCACTGAATTCCTAATGAAAGGGACTATCATTGTAGGTGTTTAATAAAGGGTCGTTCCATTTAAAAAAGTCAAGGTCACCTTGATATCTCTAAAAAAATGACATAAAAACCAAATTTTTTTTTGCATCGTATCAGCCCCATTGTACCATTCAAGTTTGTCCTTACCATATTTTACGTATCTTTAGAAACAACAAAGATATTTGAGGTACAAACGTTAGGTGACTCACGCTGTATATCTTCCTAAGTTGTCCTTACGACATCTCGCGCCTAAGGCGCGAGTCCGCTAGATAGTCTTACTGACGAGCAGGGTTGCCATATGCGCGTCCCACCAGGCCCCTTACGCTCCTACCATTCGCCTAGCTGCGCAGTTAAGCCGGCCATCGCTTCCCCCACTCTTACGTCTGTGGGGTCGGTTAGGGTAAATAACGGGTGTTCTTTTGTTTCTTTTGCACTACGCGACGCCACGGACGGCTTGATTTCATTATTGCATAAAATCCGCAGTCTAGTCATTACACTCCTTCAACTATTCTCTTCAATTTTTATATTTTGGTCATTGTCTAATCATTTTTGTTTATAATACTCTTTTATAGAGAATACAAATCTGCATCGTTTGGAGCACACAAAATATACGGTTCCATTTAAGAAAATCAAAGTTGAACTTCATAAGTCGTTGCCGCTTCCACCCACAAAAAAATCTAATAACAACAGTATAGTAGAACATCGTTGATATGAACGTGTCGGGAGACAAGTTGATTCACATGATCAGATGGTTCATACAATAGGAGTCCACCTTTCTCCCACCACTCACTATAATTTTTCGTTCATTTAATACGAGCTCGCGTTCATAGAAGAGGATTTCGCTCAGCTAGAGTTTAGATAACCTGGCACTGATAAAATTTAGTTCATTTAACCTATTCAGGGACGAATTTGCTAGTACAATTTCTTGTATGATTAACATATTATCAATTATCAGTGCTTCCATACAGCTAACTTTATCTTTTTATCCTTGGTGGATTCTATGGCGATTCTGTTGTTCTCCAACAAATTTTTATTTTGTTTTACTTATGTTATAGAATAATTTTAATTTAAAGACAAAAATGAACGTACACATATGTACCGTCCGTCCATCAGGAGATGACAGTGATTTTCGACAGTGGTGTGTAGGGGGACTGCGAGACCCCACTCTAGACACCAGGTTACGGTCCCCACTCTTACGCTTACGTTCTGGCGGGAACGGTCGACATTGGCGCTCAGCGTCACCACATGTCTCTGTTCCAGTCACATTAATACGCGCGTTTCCGTCTTTGTCGAGCGATACGGCCAATAGCGGTAGACGTAAACCGCGCAGAAGGGAGATCACGTGGTACCTACCGTCCGTCCATCAGGAGATGGTAGTGAGAAACTTGTAGGTACCACGTGATCTCCCTTCTACGCGCTACATGTCTAACGCTATTGGCCGAATCGCTCGACAAAGACGGAAACGCGCGTATTAGGGTCTCTGCACACCCATCCGGGACGGGCAGGACCGGGATTTAGCTAGTTAGTTTAGATAGTTTACTTTAAGGACGTGTGGAGTCCATGGAAACATTGTTTTTGTGCTATGCACAGAGGGAACTGTCAACGCGCGCTCGAAAGTGCAAGAATTATGGCCCTTCGGTCGCTCGAGGGAAGAATCGGTACCACACCGGATCAGACATCCCGGAGAGCCCTGCCTATACCAAAGCTATGTAAAAAAACTCTCCGGGGCCCATCCCGGATGGGTGTGCAGAGACCATTAATGTGACTGGAACAGAGAGATGTGGTGACGCTGAGCGCCAATGTCGACCGTTCCCGCCAGAACGTAAGCCTAAGAGTGGGGTTCGCAACCTGGCGCCTAGAGTGGGGTCCGCAGTCCCCCTGTACCCCACTGTCGAAAATCACTGCCATCTCCTGATGGACGGACGGTACAAGCTTCTCATTGCCATCTCCTGATGGACGGACGGTATGTGCCAATATGCGGATAAACGGAGTTCCACTGTATCTCTTGAAACCATTTAATTTCCATCAGAACATTTTCCGCTGAGAATAAGAATAATAATGACGTGAATCAAGGTGTGGTATTATTTGGTAAGATAACTTGTATAGTCCTATTTTGATAACCCTGCAGTGCCAGCATGATCCATGAAAATTCTGAAAACGATGGAAACAAGGGACCAGTGGTGTTTAGGTAACGCCTAACGGAACAAAGGAGTGAAAGTTTAGTTGAACGAGCCTAACGAGAGGGTTAATGAGTCTTGTCAATAGGGGATGGTATGTGACGTTAATGAAGATGGCTGGTAGGCCTACCTTGGTCGAATACAAGGCAGCGGGTGGTCTTGGCAGCGAGTCCCGGGGGCAGAGCGAATCTGTAGGCTGGGCCCAGCGACAACCCTAACCCCAGCCCGAGCGCCTCCGCGCCGCATCGGCCCCCGAACACAGGCCCCACTAGAATCACCCACATAACAACGGTCATCAGTCATCGTCATCATCAATACAATACATGTTATATATAATAGATTAGTACAAGGTTCATGCAAATTCTCTCTTTTAGCACAGCTAATACCAATCACATTGATCTCGTAGACAATGGCTGTCGTCTTTAATCTTCGTATGGTGGGACTTCGGACCAATTTGATAAATGTTCCATCTAAATTACAATTTTTCTATAGCCAATTCAAATCATTAACTATATTTATTGGATCCAATGAGAGATCAATGATGAACCTGAAGAAGTGGGTTAAGAAATACTATATAAAACAAAATGGATGCGTCAGAATATGAGTAGATGTAGCAGGGTTGGTCACATTTCGTTTGAAAGAAAACAAAGTAATCATTTGAAATAAAGAATTATGTTAAAAACGTCATCATTTGTATTTTAAAAATAACATAAAATATTTATTTTGATTTGGCGTTTAAAAGAAATAAAATATTTTTAAATGTTTCATTTCAATTACTAATAATTTTGCCACAAGAAGAGTTGAAGTAACTAATTAAATTATTGAATTTAGATTTCTTAATTATTATACTTTAATGATTAAAGCTTAGCTGCATTTCCTTTTGAAATTGTTCTTCAGTACACGAAATGAATTGAATGTCGGAGAGTACGAATTATTTGATCAAATCAAAGGTGAAATGAAAAATTATTTGAAATCCAATAACGAAATAATTTTTAATAATTATTTGACGGTTCCAATAAATTAACGTATGATTATTTCACATGACATTTTAACGGTTACTTTTTCAAATAATTTCCAAAAGTCGCCAAAATCATCCGCCTTGCAAGGATTAAAAGTATTAATCTAGATTAATGCTTTTAAACAATTAAAATAAAAAGCTGTAGAGAAATCAACATATTCTAAATTTCTAAATGTTCTATTTCTTTATTCAACAATAATTGACAATAAATAAAATTATTTTAAAAAGTACACACTGATTACTCAAATTCGTATTTTTTAAATATTTTTGGTTAATGAAAAATTTGATTTAAAATGTTCATCATACCCATACTCAAAAACGTAAATAATTTCATAAGTGATTTTCTGCTAGATTGATTAACATTTTCACAAGTTCACAAATTTTGTTTACATTAAATTTGTTAAATATAGTATCGCTCCAATCACGTTCAAACAAATTGATAAACGTTTCTTGTATAATCAAAATTTTCTTACGGATTCTACAAACAAAGAAATAATATTCAATGCACCTCGGTACAAATTTGCAAATTTTTTTATATCAACTTTGTCGACTATCAACGTTCCAAAATTTAATTTCGTTCAATTAAGTTGATAAACGTTTACGCGCACATTCGAATAGAATATCGCGCATAGATACTTAATTATCGATGGATTTTCAAAATGGAATGTGTACACGTGTGTTATCATATTTTGGCGTTGTGTATTAATTACATGATTGTAATAAAGAATACACTTGACGTTGAAATTGGAAATAGAAGCCAACGGTGAGGCTGGAAAGCGGACTTTGCCTCTTCAACGATGTGAATGGACATGATGAAACGGACAGATTACGATATCGTTTGGAAGAGTATTAAACGTATGATGTTTTTATCGTGCCCATCGCCTTCGGAAGCAAGCATTATTACGATCAAATATGTATATGTAGATGGCATTGTCGTTACGTTCGACGAGGATTATATTGGTTTTTAGTATAATACGCAGCACGTGGCTGTCGGTTGTCTATCAAAGACCCTTCCTGTATCTGATCCAACCCGCCAGCTTAAATTCATATTCATTAGATGAAAGCCATAAATGAATGCTGCACGGTCGTCCTCTCGTTTGTTATTAATACGTAAAAATATCATTTTCAATATAGTGGGCGCGTAATTCTAGTATCATTCTACGAGATCAACTGGGTCATCGAAGTACAGTACAATCTCCACTACATTAAGTATTAATTGAGTATAAAAGTGTTCACATAACAGAATTTTTGTATAATAGAACGACAAACGTTTTCCAAATTAAACCTAGCTTCTACCAATTCAAGTCTCCTAACAGTTAAAAGAAACATATAACAAGAAGGCTACAATTAATCATTGTCTTCTAAGTAAATAATCAAGGTTATAAATAAAACTTTGCTTGTAACAATTTAATTCTTCTAACAATTAAAAAAGAAACATATAACAAAAATTCTACGAATATACACTGTCTTCGAAATAAATAGATATATTTTCAAATAAAAAATGTCAATATGTTTGTTAGACATTTGATTTAATGCTAGAACTACTTAATATGTCAAAATAACATAATTATAATTCTTTTCTATAACAATTATTGAAAGTATAAAAATGTTTTTATAAGAAAGTGTTGAATAAACTTCCTTAAATCAGTGCACATATTGATAAAAATTGTAGGATATGTGAATGAATTCAATCCTATTATTATTATAAAGCAATAGTGTCAGTCGCGATTAGTGCTTCATGGTTCTAGTGATCAAATCACAGATACGAATGTATTATTTTTCACTGCGTTACAAGTTAAGAATTCAATCTTATTATTATTATAAAGCAATAGTGTCAGTCGCAATTAGTGCTCCATAGTCCTAGTGATCAAATCACAGATACGAATGTATTATTTTTCACTGCGTTACAAGTTAAGAATTCAATCTTATTATTATTATAAATCAATACATGTCAGTCGCGATTAGTGCTCCATAGTACTAGTGATCAAATCACAGATACGAATGTATTATTTTTGACTGCGTTACAAGTTAAGAATTCAATCTTATTATTATTATAAAGCAATAGTGTCAGTCGCAATTAGTGCTTCATGGTTCCAGTGATCAAATCACAGATATGAATGTATTCTTTTTCACTGCGTTACAAGTTTATGTAATGGCGCAGCTAATAAACTAGTTTGACGAATGTTAATGGCGCCGTAACAGTTTAAATATCTGTTTCTGTCAATGTAAACCCTGTTATGTGTATCCCCAATTAAATAAAAAGGTTATGGGTGCAGCACGCATTTGTTGCGTGAGTGATGAAATGAAAAAAGAAAATATAGTATAAAATGAAAAATCGCTTCGATCGGTACTGTAATCAGTATTAAAAGATGAGTGGAATAGAACTATGAGTCGTAGAAAATTGCCCAAAGAAGAATAACGAAAAGTTAATTAGTATAAATCGAGTATTATGCGCCCCGCAATTAAATAAACCGATATTAAATTTCGATCAATTTTCTGAAATAAACAAATTTAGAATCCGCGATCTACGGTTTGCGGTATATTTTCTGCGAGCAGTTTCGTGTTGTCAGAACATTACAGGATTACAAAGAAGAAAATGCTAGAAGTAGCTTCCGCGGTTCAATCCCGCGGCAAGGAGCACACGCAACGCCTAAGTCACAATCTAAATTCATGCTCGAGGAGGGTAAATGCATCGGGTGTAATGTCGGAGGCTTAACGCGGCTTTTAAATTCGGCCTTTGAGATGCAGAGTACGGAGGCGCGCGTTTCCTCCTCGTTCTCCTTTTCAAAACCTTTGACTTTAGAAGCTTACACGCTGATTAAGACACCCGATACAATTAGGCGGCAAAAAGAACCTCAAAAGACGCCTCTTTTTACCTGTCCCTCCCCCCCCCCCTCCCCCACCAACCATCCTGTGCCGGATGTAGACGCTTAACCAATCCCACGGAACACTGGGGTGGTTTTCTCTTCGTTGCCGAAGAAATTCTATGAGCAGCAGCACTCTTTGAAAACTCATTTCGTACGACGACAAATACGTTTCTCGTGAAAGAAATGTCTTTTCTTTATTAAAGAACGGTAATCCTCAATTTAGTTAATTAGAGACACGTCAACTGTTTGAGGAATGCAATCAGGTTAGTTTTCGACGGGGGCTTCTTGGTGTGAGGATAAAAGAAACAGGTGATATTCCGGAATTTGTTACTACGAAACATACAGTGACTCTCATAAATATTCGGATACTGTTAAAAAGACGATACGTTTTTTAATATTGCAACATACTACCTAGATTTCCTTTTTAGAAGTTAGAACAATTAGTTTACTACATGACGTGCAAAAATTGCAATCGGCCAGAATTGCAGAGAAAACACTAAAAGATGTATTTTGCGTCAGTTATTGTACATATTCTGAATATTTCATAAAAATCGTTTGATGTGGAAAAAACCGACAGTAATTTTTATCATCTTTAAACATTTGTAGCTCATTACAACGTTCACTGATTTTAATGAAATTTTTAGAGTATCTATGGTTAACGCAGATCTACAAAAGGTATTTTAAAAATGTTCAATATGGGCCCACATAAAAAAGTTGAATTGTACAAATTTTAATATTTTCTCTGCAATTTCGATAAACTGCAATATCTTCAAATTCTTTTTCACTTCATGCAGTAAACTAATTGTTCTAATTTCTCGAAACAATTATAAATGTAGGATGTAATATTAAAAAGGTTATTGTATTTTTCCGGGTATTTATGGGATCCGCCTTATTTATTGTAAATTTTATAGGTTTATTATTCTATATTTCTGTAATATAGTATAAAAATTGGCTACGTCCATCCGAAGCACTTTTAATTTTCCAATATCTAAAGTGAACTTTTGAATACATTTTTGACAGGAACACATTGAACATATTTTTTGCAAAGCGCAATACTAATTCTAAGATTAACTTTATGCTAATTCCAATACTTAATATTAACGATTATGATTAAAATTATGATTACAATAAATGTGCCAACATTTAAAAGTTCTCCAAAACATCCGTCCAACCGTCTTGAATCACCAAATCAGTTAAATAATTGTCCAACAGATCTTCTCAAAAAATACAAAATGTCGTCGCAATTCCCCCATGAACCTTCAGTATCAAAAGAAACCTTTGCTCCTACTTCTGCCAATTATATACTATTCAACCTACAATAATTCCTCTTTTTACAGGGCAAATCTTCCGCAGAAGTGTGTTCGATTTAGTTGGGTTTATCTACATTTGGATTTGACAGAAATTATTGGCTCTAGGTAAGTTCTCCAAAAAATCCATCCAACCGTCTTCAATCACCAGATCAGTTAGGTAATTGTCCAACAAATCTCAAAAAATAATAGATGTCGTCACCGTTCCCCCATGAACCTTCAGTATCAAAAGAAACCTTTGCTCCTACTTCTGCCAATTATATACTATTCAACCTACAATAATTCCTCTTTTTACAGGGCAAATCTTCCGCAGAAGTGTGTTCGATTCCGTTGGGTTTATCAACATTTGCATTTGACAGAAATTATTGCCTGTACGTAAGTTCTCCAAAAAATCCATCCAACCGTCTTCAATCACCAGATCAGTTAGGTAATTGTCCAACAGATCTCCTCCTCAAAGAATACAAGAAGCCATCGGAGAGTTTGATTCTCCCATAAACCTTCCAGCCACCAGAAGAAACCTCAGCTTCCACTTCGGCTAGATATAATACAGTATTTAGCAATTGCATTAGCCAAGAGAAATTCGCTTTTTTTGCTAGCCAAGTCTACCACGCACGGCCAAAAGAGTTAGGTGAAAAATCGCCATCGTTTTCAGCCGACAAGAAAAGTCGTAGGGTATTGTGGCGAACAGCAGCCAACAGCCAGGGTGACGCAGGGTGTCAGAAATAGCAGAAGCGAGGAGGTAGTGTAGAAAGCGAATCAACTAACAGTGCAAACAGGCTACAGGAACGTCAGTCGTTGCGTCGAAGCTGAAGCAGCAGCAGCAGGAGCAGCGAGTCTCGCTTTCTCGATGAATTATTCAAGGCTTCTTGATCCGGTCTCTCAGCCGTATAAACCGACAGACGGATTCCCGTCCTCTCAATCGACCAGCTACCGATTTTTTCCTTCTCCCCCGTTCCCAATCCCCCTATCCCTATCCCGAGAGCAGTTCTTTCCCTACTTGCGAGTATGTTGACCAGATTAAGATCGCAGGATCGACTGTCAGCTGCCGTGATCATGATGCGCAACAATCGCATGCCTCGGAATCGTCTCGTGCACCATGTTAGGGCGTTCTCCTGTTTCCCGTTGTTTCCTCGGTTCTTCTTCTTCTTCTTCTTCTTATCCTTGTCCTCTTCTTCCACTGCTTCTTCTTCTTCAGCTTCGCTTCCCCTCTTCGCTCTTCATTCATGTCCCAGACGACGACGTCGTCGTCGTCGTCGTCGTCGTCTATACACCGCGAGAAGATCCACCGCCTTCCTTGCAAGAAATTGGACACTCCTGCTGTGGGGGGGAGGGGCGGATGTGGAGACTTTGTTGCGGGTAATTGTTACATAAAACGCATTTTGTTTGTCGGGACGACTACCCGATCCTCGTCTGGACGGGTCTGCGGATGCACCGATCACAAATTGTTCGACTGGTTTTAATTAGAAGTTGTTGGAGACCGCAGTCGAAAGTAACAATTTCACATTGGAGTATGATCACGGAAAGACTATTACATTTACAAGAAAAGTTTCTATGCTGAAATGTTACCTAGTTATCTGACATTTAATCACGGTATTTTTGATTTGTAACAACTAATGCTTCAGTTATTAAGAAACAAATCGAGACCGAAGAATGTTTCTATGCTGAAATGTTGCCTAGTTATCTGACATTATTTAATCACGGTATTTTTGATTTGTAACAAGTAATGTTTCAGTTATTAAGAAACAAATCGAGACCGAAGAATGTTTCTATGCTGAAATATTGCCTAGTTATCTGACATTATTTAATCACGGTATTTTTGATTTGTAACGAGTAATGTTTTAGTTATTAAGAAACAAATCGAGACCGGAGAAAGAGTTACATCCGTTTCGTACTTTGGGGATGCATAACATTGCCATTCGAAAATCGGACATTTCATATGCGACAACCTAATAAAAGTACAAAATCTGGTGACCGTGTCTTGGAAAGATTGTTTGAAATAAGATTAAGGGGTGGGGAGGATGAGTGGAATAAAAGACGAGATTAAAAATAATTGGTGTGTGCTTAGACCATATGGCTGAAGTGAAACTTCTTTCTTTACTTTTTTTCGAATTTTTCTTAACACTTTATGGCATTTAATTTTCCATGATTCTATTACTGAAACAATTGGCTTGTGATAGCTAAAATATGATATAAATATTCTTGATTCAATTTTGTCTAAATGTCTTGCAAATACTGCATCGAGAGTTGTTCCTGATCTTGTTGTCGCTTCATTAGGATTATTTACCATTTCCAATCTTAATTTACTTCTAAAAAATTCTATTAATAATTTTGATTGTTCCGATGCGAACATCACGTTGAAATTTCCACTTAGCATCATCGGAATTTTATCATAATCTTTATTAAGTAATTCCGCACCCACAACCGCATATGTTAATAGAATAGAATTTCGTTTCATCGTTTCATCGTTTCATCGTCAGATTGGTTTTACTCCTACCACGTCGAGTTTTTACAACCACCGCGCCTAAAGAAGTTTCACTTCAATAGAATACAATTTCGTTTCATCGTTTCATCGCTTCATCGTTTCATCGTTTCATCGTTTCATCGTTTCATGGTGCCATTGTTTCATCGCCAGATCGGTTTTATTCCTACCGCGTCGAGGTTTTACGACTACCGCGCCTAAAGAAGTTTCACTTCAATAGAATACAATTTCGTTTCATCGCCTCATCGTTTCATCGTTTCATTGTTTCATCGCCAGATCGGTTTTACTCCTACCACGTCGAGGTTTTACCAAGTCGTTTCATCGTTTCATCGTTTCATCGCCAGATCGGTTTTACTTCTACCACGTCGAGATTTTACGCGTACCGCGTCGAGGTTTTGCGACCAACGCGCCTAAAGAAGTTTCATTTCAAAAAGTTCCGTGGTTATTAGAAACATATAACAATGCGTCGCGATTTGAGCGTGTTCCAAGTGCACAATACCAGGAGAGGTAAAAGTACGTGTGTGAAGGGACGAGATCACTGTCTCGCAAGAATGAGCAATGCGCCGAGGAAAGGGGGAGAGCTCAGTTACTGTAAAACAGAAGAAGTAGTAGAAGACGAGACGTTCAGACATGGCACTGGAGAGTGGATTGTGTTGCGGCAACTTAGCTGGTTCAGTTCCCGGCGTGAGATCCAATGCTGCTAGCACGAGATCGAGCTGGAAAAATGTGGAAGGGAGCGATGCAACCCGCAACAGGAATCCCAGGAACCATAAGATCGATATCAAATCGTTCACCGGCTAATACTTCTAATTAGAGAAACGTTCTTAATGCGGTTTACAAACGCAAGCATAATCTTTCTGTTGCCGATTGGAATACCCCACAAAGCTAAAATAATAACGAGCTATAACCGAGAAACAATCATAGAACTGATAGTGCTAAATTATAGTAGTATAGGAACGCTTAACTTTCACTGCAAATTAAATCTAGCAACAACGAAAAGATAATTTAAAAATCGATGAAAGCTTTACAGGATTATATTTTACCTTCGAATTAAATGTAAATTATTATTTCGCATTACATTCATTACTCAAGTTAGTGTAATTAATATATACATTTGATGAGCTATTCAATGTGAATATTTGTAAATGTAATTTTTGCTGCTTTTTTATCAATAAAACATCAGCGCGTTTTTCAGACGAATCATTACGTTTCAGTACATTCATCATAGCTGTGTCCAAAAATGATGATTCTATAATTATCTTTCTATCTTTATAATTGTAAATGATTTTGAACATAGAAATCTTTTTATAAAAGCTTCTTCATAATTGTAAATGATTTTGAACATAAAAATACGTTTATAAAAGCTTCTGTATAATTGTAAATGATTCTGGACATTTCAATAACTGTGTATCTCAAAATAATTATGTCACAACATAAAGCTTTGTACAAACAAAACTTGCTTTAAAATCATGGTGAATAACGATCTTTTTTAAATAAAATATTTAACATATAAATATATACTTTATATAGAAGTAATTGGTTTTATCCTCAAAAAATCTCACCATTCGTGCTACTAAAAAAAAAGCTAGTTTATTTTCATTCTTTGACTAAAGCAATCTAGAGTGCATTTAAAACCATAAGCATTTTACTATGCGCTTTCTAAAATAATTCATAATTAAATTATTGCTGAAAATATTAAAAATTGTTTTTTACAATTTTCTTATGCGGCCTATATTGAAAGTTTAAAAAATACGGTTATACGTATTTTGAAAATTTCACCAAATTCGACGGAAAGAAACGTCAGGCATTGAAATCATTAGATTTATTACAGTTGGATGCGAAAAATCGCGAAAAATTGCAATTTCTACCATCTTTAATCATTTGTAGCTCATTGCAAATATTTTAAAAAATTTTTTTAATTTTATCTTGAATTATCTTAATTTTTTCATTTGAACAACTTTTAGTATTTTCCCTGCAATTCCGACAAATTACGATTTTTTTTAAATTTCTTTTTCACGTCATATAGTAAACTAATTGTTCCAACTTTTCAAACAAAAAAACAAGTCGTATAGACCAATATTAAAAAAATTGTCGTATTATTAAGTCCGAATGATATTGCGGGGTGAATATATTTCGCAGTCAAAGGGTTAAAGATTATATGGCTAACTCTTATAATTGGTCGTACATTTTCTCTCTTGTTCGTTTTAGGAAATTATTCGATTTCGTCCGTGATTCTATGCAGGCCATCGTCGGCCGAGTAACAAAATGCCGAACAATATTAGTATTTCGATTAGTTCAAAGTTAGAACAGCGGAATGAAGAAGAGAAAGGTGGACGAGCGCAGTCGAAGCTGTTGGATGATAATCGACGTCGATTTTCACCGTAACAGCCGGCGTGTATCGATTGTGGAAAGACTAATGGCCAGCGTGGTTAACCGTATTATCCCACGGCGGAAGTCCGCCAGTTCAAACGGGGACATAAATAGCGGCGGTTCCCGAATCGTCTGTTTCAATATTAGTTTAACAATCACGGCTACAGGATCCACCGATACGAACGTCACGCACACTGCCGCCAATACGCGATATGAAAATATACACGGAAGAAATTGTTAAAAAGAAAATCGCACACTCGAACCATTGTTAAGAATCAGTTCTTCTCTTTACCATTCTACTTTGCTTAGATCTTTGTCATTCGAATCGCATTATTAGACTGCAGATTTTCATGCAAAATAAAAGTTCTGATAAATAGTTTTATAATCATCAATATACTAATCTATTCATCTAGATATTAGAACGTCGTTTAGAACAATGTCAAATAATTCTGAAATTTGCCTGTAACGTTGCGGATTCTTTGTAAAATAACAATTTTGTTGAATAATTTGATGACATTCTATTTTTCATTAGATTTTAGAACTTCGTTTAGAACAATGTCAAATAATTGTAAGATAATTTGTACACGGCGGATTTTATGCATTTATAGCAACTTTAGTTTCTTAAAATGCTCCTACAAATGTTCCTAAAATTTTTTATCTTAGTTGAGACCTCATAAAATTTTCAATGGAAACATCAAATTTCTATTTTCAACTTTTACAAATGAGTCCATAAAAACTTACATTTTCATTGTAAATTCCGGTGAAACAAAATCAAAATATTGCTTAAAGACACTGTGTGCATATAGGCATTGTTCGTGCCAGTAAATTAACAATTTCTATCTTTAAAAATTATTTAAAAAGAAGTATATATTTTCTATGCCAGAAAGGATACTGAGCTTTTAAACAATTCTTTACATATCTAGTGCCACATAAAATACATAATCGCAGACTTTTTAAACAGTCTATTGATCACGGAACACGAGATGAATAGACTAGATCAGCATCGCTTGAAAGTTCTATGTGTACGCAAAAGTGTCAACCTTCTTAACAATTTTCTATTATTTATACACGAGGTACGAGTTATATCAGCGGTCGATAATAAAGTTGGTAATTTAAACACACCGATAACAAACGAACAAACAATTGCAGAAAAATGCGTTTAACCAGTTAGCTGTTTTTGACGAGTATACTTGTCACGGAATACAATGAATTGCTTGCTATTTATGTTAAAATTGTTGTGAAAATTAAAACACATTAGTAATTTGTTGACATTATAGAATATTTCGAGTCAAAGACGAAGTGAAGAAACGAAACAACGAAATTGAAGTGACGTCAATGCGATAAATGAAATATTTAAAAATTCTTAGCACCCACATATAAATTCGAGCTACACAGCTAACTGGTTAATTACAATTAAAAGTCATTATTAGACTGCGGATCCTCATACAAAATAAGAATATTTCCAACAATCCACAATTGATTCTAACCTTTTTGCTCCTCTTCACATTGTTCACATCAATCGTAAAAATCTCAATTTAAAAAGTTTACAGTGTTCTTACAGGCAGGACAAGTCAATTGAAAAAGTTTCATTGTACGCTATTCAAATTTACCGCTCAACTCGATTCCGAATTTCCAACGATCGATATCGACCAATGAAACGATTAAAATGTCGTCTCACAGGTTTGCACTGGCACATGGCTCATTTACGTTTGGCCACGATGGCACAAACACATTGCCAGCGTAATTTTAAATTAGTTATTTGGAAAAATATATCTTGTTTCCAGCTTTACTAAAAATTTTCTGCACAACAAGTGAGTCTTCTTTCAAAATATTTCTTTTCTTTGGCTTTCCATTAGTGGTTTCTTCAAGATGGTAAATATTAACATCACGATGTATTTACACTAAATTAATATAATTTTCAGACGCAAGTTTCCCTTGAAAAAGATCCACACACGGATCGAAACGTTGGGTTTTATTTAAATTGCAAATTTGTTGAATTCTCAAAAAGGTCGAACCTTGCGCCAATATGATTTTCCTTAATTTAACTCAAAATTCGATCGATAGAAATCATAAGTATAAAATAAGAATTATCTGCATCGACTGCAATAATTACAGATTTTCTGTAATTGAAAATCTGTAGTATGACATTCTTAAATCCCTTTCATTTTCCTGCGATTTTAAATTTCGAACGATAGAAAAAGACGAAAACTTGCGCGAATCTAATACAACCTTAGCAAATTCTGTGCGACAGAAAATTCATTTGCAATTTCAACAAAAGAGTAGGAAAAGCGAACATACAGGAATATTAATAATCTTTCACTGTCACAGCCAGGAGAACGAAATCCAATTGTGTCACGGAAATTTCGGAAGAATCGCTGTCACCGAAAATTTCCATGAAAGGGGGGGGGGGGGGTCCTTCTGATGAATCAACCCTCCATATTGCGGATTTCCGCGGACGGCCGAGAAGGTTGCCAGATTCTTTATTAATTTTACAACTTTTTCATAAAGCAACAAGGCTCCAGGATCTGATATACTCGCGCATAGTTCGGTGAATATTGGCCGGCGAGTCTTAAGGGGGACCATGGCTCTCAGCTCCGTATGGATTCTGGTCAGCCAGTTTCCCTGGTTTTTGATCGAAATTCCCAAGATTTTTCAGCCTCCTAATTTCTGGCGAACCCGGCAGATTGCCGATCCAGCAAAAACGAGAGTCGACGGAGGATGGCTCGAAGTTTCTCAGGGCGTTCAAGTTTCACGGTGGTTGATATTTCATACAGAGTCGGCGATGGGGTACCCCTTCGTTGTGTCGACCTGTTCCGAACCTAACGTCACCTACATTGTTCGCGTATTATTACTACGTGTCCTCCACCGATGTATACCCCATTGAGTAAAGTGTGGTTTTGCGTCCGGCTGTAAGCGTTCGACCATAAAGCTTCCCTTCGTCCCTCTTGCAATTTCGCTTTCGTTTCTAACGTTATTATCAGACTGCGGATTTGACAAAAATGGATACGTACACATTAAAGTAGTGGATATATGAAAAAGATTTAAAAACATCGCTATATTAGTTTCAACTGAATTAAAAGAAGAAAGAAATGGCGGCCTGTGTCTTACAATCCTTTCATGACTGTGTCTTGCAATCAATGCAAACATTTATTTCGCATAAAAGCTCACAGTCTAATTATTAGTAGACTGCAGATTTGATGCATTTATGACTAGAACAGGTACGTGCAATTTAAAGTAGTGGATATGTTAAAAAGATTTAAGGACATCGGTGTATTAATTTCAACTGAATGAGTCAATGAAAAGAAAGAAATGTTTATTTGACGCCTGTGTCTTGCAATCAATGCAAACATTTATTTCGCATAAAAGCTCACAGTCTAATTATTAGTAGGCTGCGGATTTTATGCATTCATGACAAAAATAGATGCGTACAATTTAAAGTAGTGGATAAACTAAAAAGATTTAAGGACATCGGTGTATTAGTTTTAACTGAAAGAGACAATTAATTAATTAATTTATTTATTTATTTATTGATGCCGCAAACCATCATCTGGTTTATATAGCATACATTAGTATAACACTTAACAATACATAATGGAGTATAAATCGTTATATTAAATTAAATTAAACTGGACGGTAGACAATAAATGCTAATATTACATTTTTTTAGGAAATTAAAAATAAATATTAATGTTGTAATTATTAGTAGACTGCAGATATTGTGCATTTATGACAAATACGGATGCGTACAGTTTAAACTAGTGAATATATTAAAAAGATTTAAGGACATCGGTGTATTAGTTTCAACTGAAAGGGACAATTAAAAGAAAGAAATGTTTACTTGACGTCTGTGTCTGCAATAAGTGCAGACATTCTTTATTTTGCATAAAGATCCGCAGTCTATTTATTATACAACATTTTATGGTACAAAGCTGATTTTTAAGGTTTTATTTTCAATTTTAATTCGGACATCTCCTTTTACTTTTAAATAAAGTTTCTTTCAATGTCAATCGACGTGATTATATATTCTTTTTATACGAGTAGAAAAATAACAAATTGACCATAGCACTATGCGACGTGTGGTAAAAATATATTGATTAATCGAACGCACTGTTCGTCGATAGTAAGGAAGACTACAAAATGGAGGTGAAAATCCTATGAATGTAGAAATTTGCAAATCACTGACAAAATATGTTGATTAGTAGACAGCAAATTTTATGCATTTCTAACAAAAATGAGGGGGTGTAATTTAAAACAATCAAAACATTAGAAGAATTTAAAAATACTATTATATTATATTCAACCTATGAAACATATTACCAAAGAAAATAAATTTCTACTTCACTGAAGTTGGTTGCAATTCCGGTAGAAAATTTTTATTTTGTACAAAGCTCCGCTATGAATCGATTAGAATCATGCTTATTTTGATCCATAAATATATTTAGAGAAGGTTATGTCGGTTTGACGTCACTGCTAAAAATTGCGGCATTTCAGATGCAATAACCAAATGCGTGAAGAGGTTAAATATTCGGCTCAGATGGAAAAATCAGTTTGTTGGTAAGTAATTGGTAATTATAGTAATTTAATCTTGCACCGATATGGTTCCGCATAGTGTTGGAAAGTTCGCCTATGCTGAAATGCTGGAACAATCGGTTGGATTAGCTGAAGGCGCGGGTATCATTAGCGTCAAGCGATACACGAAGAATTTCGTAAGCTCGTTCGGAGCCCGTGGAACTCGAAAGAGGCTATGGAAACGACCCGTGAAGTAAGTTCCGCGGTGTCGTCGAGGACAACCGGAGAAAATACAGGCGAAGTCAAACACAAGCCGCCAGTGTCCTCTTTTGCATTAAACGCGCATTCCGTGGCGAGCGATTAAGACCTAAGAGAAACCGCTTGTCCGAGCCACCGTTGCCCCGAACCAAGGGACGAATGAATGTCCTTATTGTCCTACCGTGAGAACTCCAGGCACGCGCTTCTCACCGTGAATTCGATATAATTAAATAAATTATACCAAGCCCCTGAATCGCTTCCATGCGATCTTCTTTTTCTCCTACCCCGTTGAACACACGCGGATGTTCCTCGATGAGAATACCACCGTTTATCCAATGCTTCTGGTCATTGCGCGTCGAGCTTGTACTCGTAACTTGCTTATGCAATACCACTTCAACAATCGGAACGTCGATTTTCATGCAGCATTTCAAAAGTATCATTCGGTTACTTAGCTCTTGGTAATTAAATTCGATCAAAGACTGCGCAAATTTGCTTTTCTGATTAAATCGAGACCAGGCACGACACAATTTTGATCATATTCACTATTTATTAAAATTGGAATTATTAAATGATTTGATTGGCAAAATAATAATCGAGAGTCCGTGATAGAACCAAAAGAAAGCGCATACTATTTATTAAAACTGGAATTATTAGATGAATTTAAACTTGATGCGGTAAAGGGAGAATAGTTATTTTATTGGCAAAATAATAATCGGGAGACCCTGATAGACCCAAAAGAAAGTACACACTATTAATTAAAATTGAAATTATTAAATGAATATAAACTTGATGCAATAATGGGAGAATAATTATTTTACCGACAAAAGAATAATCGAGAGTCCCTGATAAATACAAAAGAAAGTGCACACTATTTATTAAAATTTGGATTATTAAATGAATTTAAACCTGATGTGGTAAAGGGAGAATAATGATTTTATTGGCAAAATAATAATCGAGTGTACCTGGTAGATCCAATAGAAAGTGCACACTATTAATTAAAATTGAAATTATTAAATGAATATAAACTTAATGCAATAAAGGGAGAATAATGATTTTATTGGGAAAAGAATAATCGAGAGTCCGTGATAGATCCAAAATAAAGTGCATACTATTTATTAAAATTAGAATTATTAAATGAATTTAAACCTGATGCGGTAAAGGGAGAATAATGATTTTATTGGCAAAAGAATAATCGAGATTCCGTGACGGATCCAAAAGAAAGCACACCCTATTTATTAAAATTAGAATTATTAAATGAATTTAAACCTGATGCGGTAAAGGGAGAATAATGATTTTATTGGCAAAAGAATAATCGAGATTCCGTGATGGATCCAAAAGAAAGTGCATACTATTTATTAAAATTGGAATTATAAAGTGAAATTAAACTTGATGCCTGTGGGTTTTTTTTATTAAAATCGTTCGTAAAGGTAGCGACCACGCTTGCACTCACACAATATCAAATCCAAATAAATGATATCACAAGGGGTGGTATAAAATCATTGACACTCCGCCGGTTTAAAAATATGCCACGGTGTCGTGTTACTTTTCTTCAACTCATGTTACTTTCAGCATTTACGTATAACAAACTATCCGTAAACCTGACGTATCGTGAGACTGAAAAACTGTGGAACAGGTAATTTGAGAAGAGAAACCATATTGCATACCCCGGTCACTATAGTATCGCTAAAAGTGTTTTCTTATGTCACCAGTAACAATTAAACGGTTCTCTTATTAAATTTCTTTCTCAAGGTTCCGTCCAATGAATATTTACGTCATGCGAAACTACATTTGCAATCGATTAGAATAATACATTTTTTAAACCCTTCAACTACTTAAAATGAAGTAGAATAAAAATTGTATAACATTACATTGGACTATAATTTAACATTCACTTAAATTCATTAGTGTTCGTGTTTTATTGAGCAAGAAAAATCCTTGTAAAACATGCTATAATATTCAATTATTAAGTACATAATTTGTGTTGAATATGTGATTCAATTAAAAACGGATTAAAATAAAAGTTCAATTGAACAGTCTGATACTGTTTTTCAAAATTAAAATGTTTACCTCGAAAATAATACTTACACAATTTTTCTAACATAAATGAATGGAAAAATGTAATTTCAGTGACTTTACGTATCTTCTTATAATTTTTTACCAGTGTAAATAATACGCAGCAGCTTTGGATAATTATTTCCCACTTTTATAAAAAGTCTCTTAAATGTTAATGCAAAGAAATCTTCCAGTTTCGATAGAAATGCTTGAACAAAAGCATTTCGCGCTGCTAAAGATTTGTTATTAATAGACCGCGGATCTTCATGCAAAATAAATATTTTATATATTAATTGTAAGCAACAGAAGTTTAATAATTATGTATTTTTCCTTCTAATAATTTTAGTAAGCCGCCGATAATATATAAAACTGTCCTTAAATTCTAATAATATCTTTACAATCTTACATTTCACCTATTTTGTCAGCGAATCATCAAATTATTAATATATTACACATAAATGTTCGACGTTTTCGGCAATATTTAACGATATGTTCGAATAACTGTTCACCTAATCTCTAAGATGTAGACAATAAGAAAATACGACTGGCACAAAGATTGAATTTCAGAAAAGCAATAAGATCGAAAGAAGAATCGAAGAAAGTTGAAGCTGGTTTGCGCGAAGAAAAAAGGTGGAAATACTGAGGTTTATCGCGAATTTCGTACAAAATGGTAGAGAACAAGCTGTCTGCTAATGCTTGTGTAATCCCATAAGCGGCATAAGTCCCGATGACTGGTCGGAATAATACCGATAGGCCGTTCCACCCTCTTCGCTTTGCTCGATATATCCGCCTGCCTACTGTCCCGTGCCGCACGCACCCCTTCCACCGAACTTTGCCATTCTGCTACTCACTTTGCACTGACAACGTCTGGCTCGCAACATTACAACTTTTACCACTCGCTCTATAGATACCATACAAACATTACACAGTGACATTACAAATTGGGGGAGAGTACGATTTCCGTGGCCCCTCGTTTTGAGGTTATATTTTCGTTCTTGGGGTTATTTCAAGAAAAAATGTATATATAACATGGTGTCAAATTGGCCTGGTTTAGCCGGTAAAGTAGATTTCCTGTTTTTTATAAATTTGCAAATATCTCGGTAATTATGCGAAATATGGCAAAATATCAAGAGACCTTTATTGTAGAAAATAAAATTTTATTCGCATAATCTTTGCATTGTAGCTGTCATCCAGAATTTGAACTAGTAATGGAAAAATCGTGTGAATAGAATGCGTTGTAGTTAGGTCGTGGAGGGGGCGAATCAAAACGAGGGGCCACGGAAATCGTACTCGTGCCACAAATTGGTTGGAAATAATCCAAACTCTAAACGCGCATCTCTTGAAATTAACATTTCAAAATTTGCACCATAAGTATCTGAAAAACCGTAGGACCAATCTGCATGAAATTTTGCTATGACATCCTTAACCCCTTGTCCTAACCGCTATCTCCCGATTGCTCGGGCCATAATGAACAAAAAGGTCGGTCACGCGTCGAGCCATTTAGCTGTTTAGCCGTATGTTCGAACTTGCGCAAAATGTAGGCGTCTTATGACATGTATATTTCGGCGCAACGAAAGGAATTATGGAATAATAAACACGTTTGGGCACAACTAATACTTTTAAGATGTCTGGGAAGTAATTATGATCAATTCATCGGTGAACAAAAATGATTTATAATTTGAAAGTGGATAATGTATCGGTAACAAATTGTAAATTAATACTTAATTCAAATTAATAATGTTTTGAGAAAACTCGTAGAAAATTAGTAATCTTCGTGTTAGTGTTGTTTACGTTTGTCACGAATGAAGTACCACGAGTCAGGTTCGTCCTTATTGTTTTTGGCCCGAATTTCTTACCACCGGTCTCACTAGTTATTGTAGGTCAAAGGGTTAACCATTTAACGCTCATACCTGTGACTGTCACACCAGATTACCATTTCGCTTACAATTAGATAGTATTGCGTTTAACACTAAACCTAACACCACCGATCAAAATGATTTATAATTTAAAAGTGGATAATGTATCGGTAACAATTTGTAAATTAATACTTAATTTAAATTAATAATGTTTTGAGAAAACTCGTAGAAAATTAGTGTAGGCGTCAGAAGTTAGAACATTGGTGTTGGTGACGATCGATCGTCGGCAATCAGCTGGGACTGTCATACTGAGACGATGATCGATTTGCTATTAACAACCCGATGTTCTTTTAGTAAATATTAATTCGTCAGCGAGATTCAGATTATAACAAACCGTCATATGAAAAACTTCTATTAAATAAAGCTCCTATAAATTTCAAAAGTGGGATACGAAAGATTTTGTGGTGGTGCGTGAAATTTAGTATTTTTTGTTCACGGCTATCGAGTTTCGGGAAGTTAGGGAAAATATTAGAAGGAACTTTAGTAGATATCTTTAGTATCGTATCCATGGTGTGAGAAATTCTTGAGTGATTTTGGACTTTCGGTTAAATATTTTTGTGCGCGTTTGAATATTGGTGACGATGGCGAAAGTAAAAGAAATTTAGGTAAACCTTACGTTTAGGGGAGGATGCTCCGATGACCTTGACCTTGACATATGTTGTTGAGGACAACATTCTGAACAACTTTTGTCATTACAACTACCTCCGAGCTCCGATTCGGTCTCAGTTTTCGAGATATTTGCGAAAAACTATTGCTAATAATGTATTAAATTTTCCGTATTCTTCCACGCTCCGTGGCAACGTAAACCTGTTCCGAGGCCGCATCTCTTCATTTTTTGTTTGTAAACACGTTGTGGGGATGAGAAGCGACAATACCACACACACCCACCCAGTGTTTCTAAAAAGAAGGCTCTCACATTATACAATATAAAATCAACTGAGACGAATACAGCATACATGTATTATATTATCGCATTTGATAGTAGAACAAATTGCAAAACCTAACCCAGACCTAACCCAGACCAATACAGCATACATGTATTATATTATCGCATTTGATAGTAAAACAAATTGGTATTGGTTTCAGTTGATTTTACATTGTTTAATGTGAGAACCTTCGTCTCAGAAACACTGGGTGGGTGTGTGTGGTGTCGTGTGTTGGTTAGGACTAGGTGGCGGGGGGCGGAGAGCACGCAGACGAAATTATGAGTATCTCGAATAGTATCTATATCAAACTGAGAATTTTATTCTGTATTTAAATGGTCTAATGGATACATAGAATTCATTATTTCGAAAAAAGCATGAATGCGTTTATCAAAATTGTACGTTCTTTTAAATAAAAATTCGGCAATATCATTAGTATAATGATAATCACGTATGCCATAGCGAGGAATGCTTGCTCTCAGGTCTCTCCACAATCTTTCAATATTTTGTGTATGAACTTCAGTTTCAGGATCAACAAAATTAGTCGAAACAGAAAATTCAATACAGTACTAGCAATAGTTTTTCACAAATATCTCGAAAACTAAGACCGAGCACCGGGTAGTTGTAATGACAAAAGTTGTTCAGAATGTTGTCCTCAACAACATATGTCAAGGTTAAGGTCATCGGAACATCCTCCCCTAAACGTAAGTTTTACCGAAATTTGGCCAACTTAACCATCGTTGAGCTCAAAAAATTGCTCAGGTTCAGGGACATGATTCTCTGGCTCAAAAGCCGAATTAGTTGCCCACTTGATCGTCATATGAAAAACTTCTATTAAATAAAGCTCCTATATTAGTAATCTTCGTGTTAGTGTTGTTTAAGTTTGTCACGAACGAAGTATAACGAGCCAGGCTCATGTTGTTTACGTTTGGTTCGAACGAAGTACAACCAGCCAGGATCCTCCTTATTGTTTTTGGCCCAAATTTCTTACCACGAGTCTCACTCGTTGTTGTAGGAGAAGGAGTTAAGACTGTTGTCTAGTCTTTGACAAAACGGATTTTTAATACGTGCATTATTTTTTTCACGAACAAAAGAAGCTGAAAACTTAGGTTAAAAATGATATTGTATTTGAGTTCAGCAACCAAAGATCTCGTTAAGTTCAGGTTTGTTTAAAATAAGAAGATAGTTTATAGTTAGTATAGTTTATTAAAAAGCGCAAGATTATATTATATTGTATAGAATTAGTCCTTGCAAAAGCCGAGAAGCGAGGCGATAATAAATAATAAGAATAAAATAATATATTTGGGTTCAGATAGCTAGAACTGTTTAAAAAATTGATTTCAACAAGGAAGAGCTTGTTTCGTTTAATGAAAAATTGAAAAATTGTGTGTTAAATAAAACCCCATAGACATATATTTATCTGATGCTATAAACGACGTTTGCAGGAATGGTTCTAGGAAAATGCCTGTCACGTCTGGTTAGTTCCAGATGTTTAGCTCGATTTTTTACCAGACAGTACTTAAATACCGTATAATACGATGCGCATGCTAATTTCTTAAAGAAACATAATTTTATGTTCGAAAAAAAATCTATAAACATCTATAACAAACTACAATCGTGACAGTTACAAATTGCGAACTATATTCTCATATTTTGTCTGTAATTATGTTTATATTTGTGTATATATTTGTATAAATTCTTGTGGTCCATAATGGCTAAGATGTTGATGCGATCATTATAAATAACCAAATTAAAAGAAAAAATTGTTTTCTCTCGCACTAAACTGCGGATTTTATTGATTTATCACAAAAATGGATGGCTGCAATTTGAAACGGCAAAAAGATTGAAAGAATTGAAGAGTATAGATACATTATGATCGACTTGCTCAAATTATTAAGAAAAGAAAAACATTCCTAAGTGGCGCCTGTTTCTTGCGACAGATTGCAGACAGTTTTTCTTTCGCTTAAAGATCCCGCAGTCTACTTATAACTCGACTGGACAAAAGATCAAAGATTTAATGATCTGGACTAAGAATGAAATCGAGACTGCCTGGAACGAATAACAGTTGATACCCTCTGTGGTGTCGAGGAGACGGCGGTTAAATCACTTAAATGCCTTATCGTCCAAGGCGGCACGAAAAGGAATGTTTCGGCAGCGACGCTCTTTTTCTCCCTTAACGAAGATTTCCGTTCGTTCAACTCGGCTAAACGCGGTGAATACATACAACCCTCTTTCGCTCTCTTCAACTCTGGAGAAGGCGAAGCTGACTACACACATACAGACACAGACACACAGCCGGCTGTGAGTGGTAGTAGGGGAATTGGATGCGAGGATCTTTTCCCTGTAATTAATTTAAGAGGGCTCGTACTCTTCGGGTACTCCTGGCAGGCACTGTCTGACTAGATCTACCAGGACCTTCGTGGCATCTCGCGGATCACCGAGAAAACGAAGAGGGTCGCGTCCTCTTCCTTATCGTCGAGACTACCCCCATCACGATTTTCGATAGTCGGTTCCCCTCATTTTCGATTTTTATTACTGCACGGAGGATCTTTATGTGAAATAAAAATTGTCTTTATTCATTTCAAGACACAGCAGTTAAGCAAAAGCCGAGTATAGGAAAAACATGTATAGCAAAAAGTTGTTCAGAATGATGACCTTGACAACATATTTCAACGTCATCAAAATCGGTGAGGAAGCCCCCAATGTAAATATTTACCAACATCTATTTCTTTTCTCAATGAATTTAGTGAGCCAGAAATAATACAACAGTATTTTTAATTTTTAAATGGATCTGCGGTTAATCTATTCACTGCTGTTATAAATGCATTATATCCACAGACCGTTAATTAATTAGACCACTTATAATTGGGTCCTGTTATCCAAAAGCCTACCAACCCTCAAAATTACAAAAAGTGAGTTAAACACAATACAAGCCCTAGAATGTTGTTATCTTTATTTTGAAACAAATTTCAATAATAATAATACCAAATTCAAGGATAGTGTTGTTAAAAAAAAAATTGGTCAGAAATGACTCGAATCCAAAATGACGGAACATGAAACCATAAGTTGTTAACAAATATTACAAGGACCAGAAAAACGAACGGTCAAAAATTTCCAGTTGAATATGTGCTAAGAAAATCCAGGATAGTTTTGTCAAAAAAATGTTGTGACCAAAAGATCGCATGAGGATAAAAATAATTCATGAAAAATGACGGAAGATGAAACCATAAGTTATTATAAAATATTACAAGGACCAGAAAAATAAACGGAGAAAAACTTCCGGTTGAATATATGCTAAGAAAATCCAGGATAATTTTGTTTAAAAAAATGTTGTGACTAAAAGACCGCATTAGGGTAGAAATAATCCATGAACAATGGCGGAAGATGAAACCAGGATTTATTGGAAAATATAAGAAAGAACAGAAAAATGATCAGAGAAAAAATGCCGGTTGAATATATGCTAACAAATTCAAGAATATTTTTGTTAACGGCTGAGAGATGTATGCATCCGAGAAGCGAATGTTTAAACGTACAGTCTACGTAACACGGTAAACGCATAAACTGTAGGAGCGGCTTTCGCAGGGGTTGCACGGTAGTTTCGAGTTGTCGCGGCTTATAAGACGGTGTTAAGCCCGTGTTACCCGAAAAGGGTAACACGAAAAGGATGAAACGGAGAAGGAAGATCGATATACCAGGTACTCAGGAAGCTGGACTATCGAGAAAAGGCGAAGCAGAAAGGGAGCGCGTGGTAATCCAAGATTTATCCTCGCGGGCTGTGACAGCAGGACTGCTGCTCCTACTGCGATTTAAGGGCTATCGGATCCCTCCACTTTTGCAGGCTGCTTTTGCAGACTGCTTTTGCCAACCAATCCGACGAGGAGAGAAGAGGAACTAGGCGCCGGGAACCAGAGAAAAAATCACTGCTTCAAGCGATAATATCTGTCCGTACGATGCCTAATTTCTCTCGCATCTCTATCAACTTCCATACTCTGACATCTATATGTTTCTATGAAATCATTATAGAAGACGAAGGGACCGTTAAAATAAATAAAACAATTACAGATTTTTTCGCACACGCACAACACATTATTGCTTTCAATTTATATTTTGGATTATACTGTACCTAATATTTAACGAAATTTTATATCTACAATTCATTTGATTATTTTGTATTTTTATATTTCGTTCTTTCTACTAGATTTGTATTTAACGAATTTTGTATATACGTGATTCATTTTATTATGTTGTATTTTTATATTTCATTCTTTATATTAGCTTCGTAATTTATGTAATATATTTCATTCATTTTATTGGCTTTATAATTTTTCTATGCTATTTTTATACCTAAATGAGTCAACAAAATATCCTCTATGACAGGCATGGACAGTAATTGCTCGATCGGAGACGATTTTCAAGCCGCTACCCCCACTCCACCCGCCCGCGCGTCTCCCTCACTCCCACCACAGGCCCGTACCGTATGGACTAGGACCGTCACGGGGAGCCAAACGCGCGGGCGGGTGGAGTGGGGGTAGCGCTTGAAAATGGCCTCCAATCGAGCAACTTCTGTCCATGCCTGGTCTATAATATCATTATTCATTGTCAAGGGGTAACAGTTCAGGATAAATTTTAATGCAAAACAAATGACAAGAATGCATTTATTACAAAAATGGATTGGTCAAATCGAAGACTGCAAAGACATTAGACGAATTGAATGGTGTTGTCATGTTGTATTCGATTTATTAAAATTCAATTATTGCAAAGATGCTTCTATTAAAAATTATTAAATAAATTTCTTCGTTCAAGCACACATTGTTATAAATATAGCCGGAAATCTAAGTAGATTCAGTCTTGTAATTTTTATAGAACAAAGTATGCCGGATATATTTTGTGCTCGGTACGGTTTGTGTTAACCGTTTGCACTTAGGCACCACTAAAAATTAATACACCATTATTCAAAATATTTTTCATGATAGACTTTTCAATGCCGTTTGTTTTAATTTTATTCTGTTACGATAATCTTTACTTTCTACGTCCCAGAGTTCGGATAAGCACTCCCACCGAGAAATGAACATCAATTTTTATCTAATCAACCCCCTAAACTTTTAAATAAAAATTTCAATTCTATACAATTTTATTGATAGCAAATATTTTAGAAGAATATTCGCATTAATTTTTATAGCTGAATATTTAAATATTTTATTCTTTGAACCAGCAATTCTTTGCTGTCATTTTTTCCCACAAACTTTCGCAAAATATTTCGGACACGGTTCGAAACTTGAGATTACTATCTGTGCTATATCCAGAGAGCGTCTACATTATACATTGTTATCACTCTCCGTGAGCAACTATAGCACCGCGCGTCTTGAGAGTCGCTCTCACAGGAAACGTCGCAAGTTACCTGCTAGTGGACACGCACCTTAAGGCTGAATTTCAACAGACTGCAAAGGCAGCAAGCGTACAACTCCATTAAAATCGTGACGCGTCACCGGCGATGCGTCCTTGGCGGTTGCAGAAGATAGGGGAACATCGATCAAACATGTCCAAGAGTTGCGAAGTCGATGAAAATATCTTGCGGCAAGATGAAACGCTGGTTCTGTGAGCTTGTTAAACTGAAATCCCGCTAGGATCGTGCAATTACACGTGTTCGCGTATACGTCTTCGGGTTTATAATCTTCTTGAGGTGCGACGAGCGAGCGCTTTGGCGAAGGAGGTGGAAGCGAACAGAGTCAGAAGCGTGATAAATCGTCGTAGCCAATGGTAGCAAGCCGATCTCTACGATTAAAGTAAAATATATGGCAGCTTTAATTACGAAGAGATTTCGGAACGCGACTGGACGAAGTATTATGCGCGCGAGAGAAGAGAGGAGCAAGAGAAGAGCAAGCGAAGAGAAGAGAAGAGAAGGGAAGAATGGTAAGCGGTAAAGGATGGTCAGGAAAGGGAGACGATGGGCCCAGAGGGGCGACCTCCAAGATGCATTATTCATGGAGTGTGAGAAGATACGATATGATCCAATATGTGGTCCGCCCATACCCGCTAAACGTGTTCAACCTGCGAGGATGCTGTGAACAACATCCCCTCCCTAATCTGCTGAAAATTGGTCCGCGAATTTTCGAGTAATTTGCTGCGCAACGACAGGTTCCTATCCTCGACACTAGCACCAGTCCCTTATAACGCTACCAACTTCCTTCCATCGTGATTCCTGCATTTTTCTCTGTACTACAAATATTTCCCATTTTATGTCTTTTTCCAAAACATAAAATTTTATCGAAATCTCCTGTTTCTTGAACTTGTATTGTCTATACATTAAATTTCTGCGCAGGTCTAAACGGAATTTAGAAATTTTTGTTCACTTTCTTTTTTAAGAATTTGTTTGACGTCACATTAACTATATCTAGTCATTAGCTGTGCTAATACTTTTCTCATATTCTTCTCATTACTTTTGAGACAATATTGTTAAAATTTCATTCATTTGGAGACATGCACATTTAGTAACGAGTATTTTTCATGGTTATAAACAGTTATACTTGTAATAGTTTATGTTTTATAGTGGTTGCCAGGGGCATCCTAGGCATGTTAGAACAAACAAAATGCGGAGAGTACCTCACAGTGAACCAAGCAACATATACTCAGATTTAATAAATTATATTATTATTATAAAGCCCTACATACTGTTATAATTGTACTCTGTTAAGAAATACTTTTGCCAAGCACTGCATACAGAGTGTCTCTTTTATCTCAATACAGTGAAATATTCTGTAAGGGAATAATGCTATGAAAAAAAAGCTTTGAACAAAAATTGTTTGCTATGGAGGGAAGCGTTGTATGGTATAAATATATTTTTGATACCTGTTATGACGAGATTTCAAAATCAACTTAATTGTTTTCAAATAAAATGCTACGCTTTCGTGTACACAATGTGATAGTGTGTTTTTGAAGCGAATTCAACGAGGTGCTAACAAAGTGGAAGGTCGTAGAATTGTAAGAAAACCGGGCGTTTTTTTAATTGTGTTAAAAATAAATAGGAATGAAATAAATGTTACGTCGAACTGATGATAAAATAATAGAGACAATGCAGATAAAGTGTAAAGTAATTAAACAAATTAAGAATTTAGTTAGTCGAGATATATGGTCTGGAGAGACGAAGCTATCGTTCCAAACGAGTTTCCGCAAAAGTCGTACAATGTTGGGGTTACACGGCATCATTGAAAAGCGTTATTGCCGATACTCGAGTTTGCGCGAAGAATTCTCGAGAGCTTCCTGTGGCGTGAACCAAGCGGCAAGAAGAGGCTCGCTACGGAGAGGAACTTTGAAATGAAAAATAAACGGTGCGAGAGGACGAACGGAGATCCAGGTGGTTCGATGTTCTGACAGTTTTCACGCGCAAACAAACATACGAGGGTTACTCCGAAAGTTTTGACAAGCCGGAGATCCGTTTCAAATATGTTAAACGTTCTTACATATTGTGCAACGTCGTCACGAAACTGATCTCTCCGAAACCATTGAATTTCTTCTCTCTCGATTACTAACAATTTTTTATTGTATTTTAAAATGTTATGAACATGTTCGAGGAATTGGCAACGCTGCAAGCGTTTAAATGGTGCATCTCCATTCTGCTTTCGTACATTATTGGACAAAATTCAGAACGTTGCAAAAATTTCTTTTATTCACATGGAGGTTGCTTGACATTAGAATAGAAGAAACATACTATTCATTTTTTTAAATTTATATTGAAAACATCGAATTTCTTCTCTCTCATCCTGTGACAATTTTTTAAAAATCCTATTCGAAGGTGTTATAGACAAGTTCGAGGAATTGGCAACACTGCAAGCTTTGAAATGTCAAATGGTGCATTTCCATTCTATTTCCATGCATTATTTGACATAATTCAGAACGATGCAAAAATTTCTTTTATTCACACGAAAGTTGCTTGATGTTAGAGTAAAAGAAACACACCATTAATTTTTTTAAATTTATATTGAAAATATCGAATTTCTTCTCGAAGTTTGCGGAATTGGCAACGCTGCAAGCTTCGAAATGTCAAATGGTGCATCTCCATTCTGTTCTCGTAAATTATTGGACAAAATTGAGAACGTTGCAAAAATTTCTTTTATTCATATCAATGTTTCTTGATGTTAGAGTAAAAAAAACATGCTATTCATTTTTGTTAATGTACAAGATTTCTTGAATTTTGTAAATGTCATTAATCTTAAGCAAGTTTGAAGTTTCATTTTCTTGGTTTCGGTAAGTTGAAAATGAGATTATATATTTAATAATTTTAATATTTTTGTGCAAAATATATTGAAAGTATTTTACATCATTTGACAGTCAAAGTGGAAGACCTCTTTTTCTAATAGTATATGTAATATTTCGTTTATTTATGTTCACACTAACGACATAATGCATTAATCATAATTTATGAGAAAGAAGAAAAGATAGAAAGAGCAAAATAAAAGTCATGAACTCTTCGTGTTGCGTAAATGGAGACAAGAGAAAATGAAAAATAAACGAATAAACGTTAACAAAGAAATATTATTGTGTTTTACATTCCATAATATTACAGTTATTAGAGAGTGAATTTTTCTAAACTTGTAGCAAATGCTGTTTACAAAACTTCCTTGAAATTTAATTATTGTGTTTGACAATCTAAAAATCTAATAAATAGACTGTGAACTTTTAAACATTTATAGCAAGTACCAGTAACAAAAATTCCTTAAACCTTAATTCTTGTGTTTGGCATTATACAATTTTCAACTATCAGACTACGAATTTTTATAAACTTATAGCAATCGCTGCTAACAAAAATCCCGCAAAATACAAACGTTAACAAACCTGTGCAACGATCTAACATTTTCCTTTACCTAGAAAATGAATTTTTCAACATTATTAACTCCCACTTAATTACTTAGGTAGTAAATTAGTCTTGAAAAAATGTGTATAAATATTCGCAGTTTAGGGGCCGTAATTCCATTGGCTCGGTAATAAAAAATCCCAAGTGCTATATCATTTATGCATTGGAGGTTTAACGTTCGGCTGAATTGTCGTTTCATCGGCATGCCCAGTTATTCTGGTGTTTAATTTCCGACAACAAATTCTGCTCACCTGTTCCACCACGAACTATACGTCACATTCCCGGTTCTTTTTCTTTTTTAATTGAAACCTTAATGCCGCGGTATTGCGATCTCGCTGCGTTGCAACAGTGCGGTGCATACTTGCAGTTGCACGCCACTGAAACCGAGGCGGCAGCGGCAAAACGTATTAACACACAATGAGATAGTTTTGTTCCACCGCTCCTTGGGAGCCGTGCACTCGCTTTGCTTCTCTTTCCGACGGAAGCACGTTCCGTGCCATGGATATCTGTCTACCTGGTGTCCGAAAATTTATTAAATACAACGCACCTTTCGCCATTTTACTCCTAATTCCCTTATTTTTTAATAAATTTCTATTCGTCACCGTCAAAAATTTTCTTCACTCAATTTTTTGGTTCATTTTATAATTCTCTGTAAATGCATCAATATTTTATTAACACGTTCACTAACAGTGCTTGTTTAGCATCCTACCTTCACTGTTAAAATGTTTTATGAAATACAACGCACCTTTCGCCATGTTACTTCTAGTTCCCTTATTTTTTAATAAATTTCTATTCGTCACCAACGACAATTTTGTTCACTCGATTGTTTGGTTCATTTTATATTTTTCTGTAAATGCATTAATATTTTATTAACACTGTCACTAACAGTGCTTGTATAGCATCCTATCTTCGCTGTTAAAATGTTTTATTAAATACAACGCACCTTTCGCCATCTTACTTGTAGTTCCCTTATTTCTTAATAAATTTCCTTTCGTCACCGTCAACAATTTTCGTTTGATTTTTTGGTTCATTTTATATTGCTCTGTAAATGCATCAATAGTTTATTAACAGGGTCACTAACAGTGTTTGTTTAGCTTCCTACCTTCACTTTTGAAATGTTTTATTAAATGCAACGCATCTTTCGCCATCTTACTCCTGGTTCCCTTATTTTTTAATAAATTTCCCTTCGTCACCGTCGACAATTTTCATTTGATTTTTTTGGTTCATTTTATATTTCTCTGTAAATGCACTAATATTTTGTTAACACGTTCAGAAACAGCGTTTGTTTAGCTTCCTACCTTCACTGTTGAAATTTTTTATTAAATGCAACTTATTCCTTTATTTTTTTCATCGTCAATATCGACAATTTTCATCATCTGATATTTTCGTACAATTCATATTTTTGTGTATACGCAATTATATTCAATCATATTAACACGTTCACTATCATTACTTGCTTCCCCACCTAATTTCATTATTAAAATGTTGCAGAAAATGCTACGCATCTCGTTCATGAAATATTAAAACGATTTAACAGAAGAGAGTCATGGATTCTCTGAAATACTGTGGACTACAATTTTAAATAACAATGTGTGTAAAATTCATTTTACTGTCTTTAATTAAATTCTTTAATTAAATTGCAGATTTTATGCGTTTATCACAAAACTGACTTGACCAAATACAAAACGGTGGAAATATTAAGAGAATTTAAGAATATCGTTATTTTGGACATATTAACATTATTAGTGACAAAATAATTGATGCGACACCATAATATAATGGTAGCAACTACATTAAAGTCCATACAATATTGATTTAAATCTGTGATAGATTTCATATTCGATTTAATAAATAATATATCCATTACTCGTCTTTATTAACAATAAAGCTACTACCAACGGTGAAATGACCAATTTTTTTTTATTTATTAGTTTATAATTTTATATATTTTATTTCAATATCGTTGGCATTATAAGGAACTTTCCACGAGAACGTTTTCTAAGTTTTTTATTATTCAAGCACGTATTATAATAAAAATCTAGTTATATTTATAATGCAACCAGTCACTTTTAGTACCCGTTAGGTTTAGTAGGTAGTTGAAATTGGATACCAATGTTCCTGTTAATAATATTTAACCTTTAGCATAAACGTAGAGAAGCAAACGTACACACGCTAGAAAATTAATAACCATAAAATGACTCGTATAAACGTAGTTGCAAAATCATAAGGAGAGGAGTTCATATTACTAGCTATAGTAAATCTCGGAAAGCGAACGATTTTAATTATTGCACTAACGACAATGTTTAGTGCTATGTAGGCAGTTCATAAATTTTTTAAGGTGTACTTTTAATGGCACTTTATCTAGATTCGTTAATCCTATTACACTCGATTACACAATCAGATAAATGACCACTAATCTGTAGATTGATATGCGAAATAAATATCGTCTTCCTTAGTTTCAGGATGCAACTGCACTTTCACTGTTCTGTATTCGATCTATTCATTTAGGTCATAAATGCAGATAATCCACTGCGTAATAATCACTGATTTGTCAAACACAGAAAGAATACACACTAAAATGTGCTTAACACAGTAAACACGACATTTTCCACAATATTTTTATAGCATTTTTCTTAATATCCATGCTTGAACACTGAAAGGAAAAATAAAAGTCAGATTCGAAAGATACTAACACAAAACGTGCAACTAGTATACATTATTTCATCAAAATGACGAGACTAAATTCATTTAAATTTCTCACAATTCTTCTAACAATATGGAAGCGTCCTTGTAATTTCAATAGTTATGGAATAAAAAATGTAAAATCGGTGATTTGGCCGGTTGTGGTGCGGTTAGTGTTGAGCACAAGCATTTATGAAAAATAAAAAGTTCCTGCTTGAACAGCAAGAAGCAGAAGCCAACTACAAATTTGTATATCTACAACCTTCTAACTGAGAAGGAGAAGACGCGGTCATGGGGTCTCGGATTTTCTCGAAACTTTGCATATTGGTAGATTTCGTTCTCCTGTTTATGAAAATGTAGCATTATAGGGTCAGATACGCAATAACTTTTGAGATATTTACAATTGAAATTTCATTATACTCGGTAAGTACAGTTTCAGTTGAACTTATTGTCAAGTGGCAAACTACGTAGTGGTAACGTATTAGGTTGGTACTAGGAATTCCAGGGTTCAAATCCCTTTTCCTATTTTTCTTTTTTTTTGCAGTTTATCTATTTTAATTGATTGGATTTTACAAATGAATTATGAGTGCATTTTTACGTTACCACCACGCAGTTTGTCACTTGACAATAACTTCAACTGAAACTGTACATAACGGGTATAATGACATTTCAATTGTAAATATCTCAAAAGTTATTGCGTATCTGACTCTATAATGCTATATTTTCATAAACAGGAGAACGATATCTACCAATATGCAAAGTTTCGCGAAAATCTGAGACCCCGTGACCGCGTCTTCATAAAACTTCAATTGCAAATATCTCAAAAGTTATTGCGTATCTGACTCTATAATGCTATATTTTCATAAACAGGAGAACGAAAACTACCAATATGCAAAGTTTCGAGAAAATCTGAGACCCCGTGACCGCGTCTTCATAAAACTTCAATTGCAAATATCTCAAAAGTTATTGCGTATCTGACTCTATAATGCTATATTTTCATAAACAGGAGAACGAAATCTACCAATATGCAAAGTTTCGAGAAAATCTGAGACCCCGTGACCGCGTCTTCATAAAACTTCAATTGCAAATATCTCAAAAGTTATTGCGTATCTGACTCTTTAATGCTATATTTTCATAAACAGGAGAACGAAATCTACCAATATGCAAAGTTTCGAGAAAATCTGAGACCCCGTGACCGCGTCTTCATAAAACTTCAATTGCAAATATCTCAAAAGTTATTGCGTATCTGACTTTATAACGCTATATTTTCATAAACAGGAGAACGAAATCTACCAATATGCAATGTTTCGAGAATCTGAAACCCCGTAACCGCGTCTTCTCCTTGTGGGAATGACAAATCAATTCGTCGTTTGAGTACGCTATCATCTTTCAGAAATGTTTCATCTTTTCCTTAATTCAACGAGTCTTGTTGTTGAGTCTTCACTCAATTGTTAAGTACTATAGACATTCGAACACGTTCGACCGGGATCGAAAGGTTTCGATGACCCACATAATGTTGTTCAAGCACTATCCGCTAATTAACACTGACAACGAAACAATCAAATAGTAAGCGTTGTACTAACAAGATAGATAAGAAGGGAACGCACGTGAACGAGCAAATTACTGGTTCGGCAATCAGCGAAGGTATACAAATGGCGACGACTCGTGAAATTAGTGCCTGTATTTCCGGACGTATACCGCTAATTGGCGACGGTTCACAATTATATTCTCCACAGTGGCAAACGTGCACGCGAAACGAGTGGAATTAACGCCAACCTTCCCCGGGGTTTTTGCTTTGTAATTGTAAGGAATACATTGTGGAAAGACCAGCTGATGGGTTCGGATCATCTATCTGGCTAAGAGCTGCCTCCAGAGAAAAATTTCTTGCGGCCGAGAGGAGTTCAGGCGAATCTTCAGAATACCTTAGGCGAATGAGCTGATTAAAATCCAACGCAGCGATTTATTCGACTTGTCCACCTTTTGTTGTGAACTGATCCTCGCATTTTTTTCACTAACTACAGCTGTAACAAAATCATTCGTGTCTACACACGTTCATCAACCATCAACAGCTGAGTCGCAACAGTAACTTTTACAATCGTAAATTCGTCTGTGAAAATTGTAATTTTTATTTTGATTATTATTGAACAAAGATGCGTGAATTTGTTGAATTATTGCACGAACTATATGACAAATGAACTATATATTTTAATTATTATTGAACAAAGATGCGTGAATTTACTGAATTATTGCACGAAAAAAATATTCCAAATACACTATTTTAAACAGTCGTCGTTCTACAATTCAAATAAAATACTATTTTCAATGAACAGTAAAATTTCTGCAAATAAAATAGTTTTATTTAGATAATCTAAAACATAAAGTGGAAAATTCTTGTTTTGATAATCTAAAATGTAAAATGTTTGAATTTTTCATTAAATAGTATTTAAAATATTTCTTGACGATGAAAATAGTTTGAGATTGTAATGTGATGACATTAAAATGTGAGAAACCATAACGAAGCGTGAAATGGCAAAAAAAATCTATTCCATATTTTCAATTTATTTTCTCATGTAGAATCGGCCACTCAAATAAAATTTTGAGGATCCTTCAAATGAAATACTATTTTAAAAACTTTTGTAACGAATCAAATATTTCATTTCTAAAAGTGCACGCATAGTTTCAAATAACATACACTATGTACTATCTACTATCTGAAATAGTATTTCGCACAGCTCTGCTTCTGGTTTAGATTCTGAATCTAGTTTTGTTCTTACATAATAGATAGGTTCCATGGAAAAAATGAAAACTGTACAGTAAAATCTTCCCAAAAATATAGTTTTTTTTATAATATCTATTGAATATTCCTTCACCACATAGAGAAATTTTCGTTTAAATATTTTCAATATGATTTCTATTCATTTAAGCTCATTTTTTCGTTTATAAACTTAGTCGTCCATGCTTAACGTCCGTCGTCCATTAAATTTCTCCATATAGAGATATTTTCGTTTAAATATTTTCAATATGATTTTTATTCATCTAAGCTCATTTTTTCGTTCATAAACTTAGTCGACAATGCTTAACGTCCGTCGTCCATTAAATTTCTCCATATAGAGATATTTTCGTTTAAATATTTTCAATATGATTTTTATTCATCTAAGCTCATTTTTTCGTTCATAAACTTAGTCGACAATGCTTAACGTCCGTCGTCCATTAAATTTCTCCATATAGAGAAATTTTCATTTAAATATTTTCAATATGATTTTTATTCATCGAAGCTCATTTTTTCGTTCATAAACTTGTGATATTAGTGCATAAATGTTTAAAGTTCAAAGTAAGGGACGAAAATCAAAATCGAGTATTTTGCGAACACCGCTTACATGGAACAGTCACAAAGGACAGACCGTTAGGCATCTCCTTTGCGCGAAACTCGCTGTGGACCATTGTGTGCGGACGTTTTGATAAATTGCCGAATAATTGTCAAATGTTAAAAAACGACGAGGCCGAGGCGACACGCAGAAAAAGCCGGTCCGAAGTAGAAGACAACCAGAGGCGTTGACCGCTCCTGTTAAACATGTGCGAAGACGTCCGAATTCACTCCTATTATACAGTTGATCATGTGAAAAAATTTTATGTATAGAATTCACCTTATAAAAACATTCATTCGCATTTTTTTAACAATTATTGATTTTTCTTCAACGATTTGTCCAATGACTTTTTCTCTAAATTTTTCCTCAAACCTTTATCAAGGATTTTTAGATTTTTTCTTCAAACCGTTTTTACGGCGCAGATGAAAAGTTAAAAATCATGACAATTACTTTCTTCTTCAAAATTTCGATCAATAGTAATTTTAATTAATTTTTTTTCATAAATTCAAACTCAAGCCATTTGAACCAATTTTAAGAAAGTTATTCATTTTGTGAAGGGTGTTCGAACAATTTTGCACGACACTGTTTAAATTTACATTATGGGCGCAGACAAACTGTTAAAAACCATGAATGTTAGTATTTTCTTCAAAATTTCGACCAACAGTAATTTTAATTAATTTTTTTTTATAAATTCATTCACATCTCAAACAAAACTCAAGCCACTTGCACCAATTTTAAGAAAGTTATTCGTTTTGTGAAAGGTGTCCGATTACTATTGCACGCGACTGTCTAAATTTTCTTTATAGGCGCAGATAAAAAGTTAAAAATCATGACAATTACTTTTTTCTTCAAAATTCCGACCAATAATAATTTTAATTAAATTCTTTTTATAAATTCATTCACATCTCAAATAAAACTCAAGCCATTTGTACAAATTTTAAGAAAATTATTCGTTTTGTGAATGGTGTCCGAACACTTTTGCACGCCACTGTATGTTTGCTAGAGCAGCCTTCGTGCGCTTAACTAATTAAGTTTTAAATTCAAAAGCGTCCTGAACGAAACGAGAAGCAGAAGGTTCGAGCCGGTTGGAAGAGAAGCTCCAGATAAAGATCTAGATACAAAAGACCAAGAAAGGGAGCAACATAATGGAGGTGGTATGTGTTTATGCTTGGCCTTTTAGCACTGCTTTGCTTACTGTTCGGTCAACCGTGCACACGCAAACGCATACAAAGTCATTTACGCCTCCGCGCTGCACCGATGCAGCAACGGAACCATGCAATCCTATATTTTCTTTCGATATTGCTTTCACTCCTGCGACAGAGATAATGCAACAATAAAACTTGTATGCATTACCAACGATCTTGCCGCTGTTCACAAATTGTGTCTTTTATGTGGGGAAATCAATGCAGCTGCTCTTAAACAAAAGAACCTTCCATTTTTTTCTTAGGCTTTATTTTATTCTTCAGAATTGTGAAATACATTTTTGACGGATTTACAGTAAGATTGGAGTTCTTAAAAATACATTTTTAGCTGCCGTAAAAAATGCTGAATGTATAATACAACTTTGAAACTTTATGTTGTTTGTGGAGATATGTGTTTATTTTGAATGGAAAAATTTATACCGATTATAATCCATTTCGATTTTTGATGATTTTCGGACATTTTTACAGGTGTTATTATAGTGATCGTGATAGAAACATGTTTCTGCAAACCATCAAAGTTTACGTCTGGAAATGTTAAGAAGAGAAGCATGTTTCTGTTATGGAAGCTTTGTGATTAATATATTCCCTAAATATACAGGCTGTCTGGAAAACTTGTGATATAAATAGAAAACAGCTGAATCGTCGTTGTAAAATGAGTCAAAACAATGGAATACATTTTTATACAATGATCTTTAGTATCTTAGTGTCTCCCAAAACTTGTTATAGTGAATAGGGAAAGGCTGTCTGACTATGGTTCACTCTTTCTACTTCTTAAATACGATAATGTATGCACATCAGAGAAATTTTTGAAATAAATTATTTCAGGTATGACAACACGCATGAAAAAAATTATAAAGTATATTTTTGTCATGTTTTCTCGTACAGAATCCCCTTCCAGTTGCGCAAGCAGTTATATAACATGTTTATTTCGTAATTTATTTTTTGTAGAAAGAATGCACCTCGTTTTAATCAATCGTTAACCAATACCTCACCCCCAGTAACGTAAGTTAATAATTGCTTTTATAGTGAAACAGTAAAATTTATTGTTTAATAATCTTTAAGTTCCCATTTAGCGTAATATAATTACTATTAGCTAATCTTATTAACACGTTGACTGCCGTGTCACCCATATATGGGTGACGGAATTATTTGTCCATATTTAAAAATTAATTATTACGCTAATGTAATCATTGTATCAAATTTGGTTAATATCTGGAAAATGCAAGAAGGTTAAAACGTTACTCAGTGTCACACATTTTAATTCTGTAATCATTGTTTTATTAAATATATTGTTTCGATTTTATGAAATTTTTGAGGTCGCTGCTTTGGCAGTCAAAGTGTTAATAGCTTTACTGTAGACAAAGTGTTAAATACGTATAAGTGACAGCGCAAAATTTAAAAAAGGTATCTTACATCTTCTGATAAATAAAAAAAAACCAGTCTCTTCACCCCTTCATAAAAAAGATCCTTGTAAAATTGATCGAATTTTCAGTTCACCAAAAGCAAAATGATTTATTCAAATCGAAATCACTGAGGTCTCGGTGAACTCACCGAGCTTTCAGCAAAACACGATTCAAACACAAATTTTTACAGAGAGGGGGGGGGGGCCAACAAGGAAGATTAAACGTTAATACGCCTGTATATTGAAATGACGCTTTAACGACATCGAATAAAATTCGCCATTTAACTCACTGTTGTTCTTCGTTGTCATTTTGCATTACCGTTTTCGAACAATAACCGCACAATGTATTGCCGGGCGTGTTGTTCACAAAAGAATCGCCTAAATGCGATGTAACGATGGAAATAGAGGTACAGTAACTCACATAAATATTCAGACACTCTTAAAAAGACGATAAGAATTTTTACACGTTGATCGCGTACTCAACAATCACAAAAATTACACACAATCGGAACAATTTATTTAATAAAATGAAAACTGAGAAATTTAGTTTCTAAATTCCAATTACTGTTCCAAACCTCTTCTATTTTGCAGATTTTAAGCAAATGTAGTACACGCGATCTAACAACGTAAAAATTAATTTTCAATTTTATACACATTTGTGCGCAGACTTGTCAATCAAAGTGTTAATATTAGACTCTAGCATTTGGATTTGTTTTGGAAAGTTAAAACAATTCGTTTTCTACACGACGTGGAAAAAAAATTTTGAGAAAATTGCATTTGGTCGGAATTGCAGATAAAATACAAAAAGGTTTTACTTTACAACTTTGTTATGTACGCCTAAATTGAAAATTTAAAAAAAGACACGTCTCGTAGATCTATGTCAATTACACATGTTCTGAAAATACAACTTTTAGTATTTTCTTTGCAATTCCGACAAAATTACAATTTTTTCAAAACTTCCTTTTTGCGCCATGTAGTAAACTAATTGTTCTAATTTCTTAAAAAAAGTCCAAGTCGTATGTCCCACTATTAAAAGAATTATCGTATTTTTAACAGTGTCCGAATATTACTGGGAGTGACTATACATGCTATAAATGCATACAGATCCGCACTCTAATTATTACGTATGAATGCATCTTTATAGTTTCAATAATTATAAAATAAAAGATTTGAGACCGCTCATTTTGACCGAAACTGGTAAGTTTAGTGTTAACAAAGTTATCGACTTCTTAACCAGCTAGCTGTTGCGACGTCTTTGATAAGTGTGTACCTAAAATGTGTCGCAAAAAAGTAAGCGAACTACTTTGTGCACACTGTACGCAGTTTTTTCATAATAATTATTTATGTTTTCGTATTTGTGCGTTTTATTTCGTCTTGGCCTCCAAATATTCAAAACATCTTGAAATTTAAAAATATATTTTAGTTTTCACTAAAATTGCAATGTAAACAGCAAATTGTAGCTACTTTGTACGCATGACGAGTATATTCGTCATAACAAAAAACTGTGCCATTTCTTCATGACGAGTATATTCGTCATAACAAAAAACTGTGCCATTTCTTCATGAGGAGTATATTCGTCATAACAAAAAACTGTGCCATTTCTTCATAACGAATATACTCGTCAAAAACAGCTAACTGGTTAAGAGTGTCCGAATATTTTATAGGAGTCATTGTACAAACACGGGTCCGGCGCGTTTCCGACCGTTTTTCCCCGAAAATTGCCGAAATTTTTGATAGACTGGTGTAGTAGCAAAAAAAGGAAGCTGCTCGCTCTAACAAAATTTGGTTAATGATATCGGGGGACTGATTAAACGAGGTATAGAGGAACGACGAAGAAGAAAGTGTAATACCTAGGAGTGAGCGAACCGGTATTCGACAAATAGTGCACTTGAAATCTGCGAAACAGCAGGAAAGAGAAAAATCTGTCGACCTGCAGAGGTTTCCGGCATCCTTCGTGCAGAGGCCGCGGCCGGGGGTCTCTTTGACACGTTCGTATCGGGCTAACGCAATTAAGTAATTAGAGGATTTTTAATCTTGTCCCTCTTTCGCCCTCGTTTTGGCGCCGGTCACGAGTCGGCGAAAAAATAAATAAACTCGAAGCCGCGCACCGTTCACGAATTAAATCGCTGATGAAGAGCCGCAGCAGCAACCGTGTTCTTTTTCTGCCTTCCTCTTTTTCCTCCTGCATCGCCTCGTTCTCCTATTTTTCAAGCTGCTCTCCTCTCGTCTGCTTGAAATCGATAGATTATCCTCGACAGTACCAAAGGCCCTTTCAATCCTCCATCCGGCCTTGCGCGACACGCTGGCTTATATCAGTACGACTTTACACCGATTAAACACTATTGCGAAATTCGATTGTACAGAGAACGACGTGAGATGCATTTTTGAGATTGCGTGGATTAGTGTTTTTGGGCAACTTGCGGGTTGAAGACGTTGATGCTGTTATTACATAATAAATTACCGTTACCAATAGGTACAGATATTTTTGGTCCCCTCAGGGTTTCAAATCCATTTTACCATTCTCCCCCTTCTTCCACTCTCCCCCTTCTTCCAAAATTACCGTTACCAATGTACCACATATTAATACAAACATAATTAACGGAGAAAATATTTTAGTTTGCATAAAGATCCGCAGCGTAATCGACTGCAATCGTCTGTTTCGTTATATTTTATTATATAATTGTCAAAGAGTGCAGTTAACCCCTGGACGGCGGACCATATTTACAACTGAATAATTGATGATGCTTAGGACCGTTTACAGCTTTAATTAATAATTTTTCGAAATGTATTGTTAAAGATATTTCTTGTAGACACATCAGTCTTTCTGATATCTTCAACACAACAGCTATTTATTTACTTGAATTGCCAGAAATTGAGTACTTAAATGACGATTTTGATATTCTGAGTCAAAATAGACTCGGACACCGCATTCGGAGGGTTAAACAGAAAGCTATTTGTTAATAATTTTAATAAGCTGATAATAATATTAGGTTGTTGCATATGAAATGTCCGAGTTTTAAAAATATCGTTTTGAACAATCACAACGTTTTTCTAAATAAACATATTGATCAAGGTAAGCATCATTGTAATCAATATACTGCAGATCTTTATGCAAAATAAAAAATGTTTGTATTAATTGCGGGGCACAGGAGTCAAATGGAAATTTCTTTCTTTTTTTAATTATCTTATTAAGTTGAAACTAGTACACCGATGTCCTTAAATCTATTAAGTATGTTCACTGCTTTAAAAAATAATTAACCCATTTTTGTCATAAATGCATAAAATCCGCAGTCTAGGAATCAACGTACACTGTCAATGAATTAGAAAAGTTTCTTGATTGTATTACGGTACAATTGGTTAATTTATAAGATTGTCCTCCATTTTGTAATGTTGTTTAGACAATAAAATGTAGCGAATGAAATAAACGATTGCAGCCAGCCACGAGAACGACACGCTCCACGCATAAATTTTTGAGCTTGCATGGATTACTGTGTTAGGAGAATTTAGGGGATAAAGATGTCGACAATGCTGTTAATACTACAATACATGCTCTCGTTAATTTAGTACACAATAGATAATAAAATCTAGCGAAACGAAACAAACCATCGCAGTCTGTTACGAGGACGACACACAGGACGCATAAATTTTTGAGCTTGCATGGATTACTGTGTTAGGAGAATTTAGAGGATATAGTTGTCGACTATGCTGTTAATAGTAGAATACATATAGTTAACATTTGGTGAACTAACAAACATTGCCACGGTAGCAAATATTAGATAGTGAAAAATAGCAAAATGATACGTAAACGACAATAGCTTCTTAAATTTTTAAAAAGTATTTCAAAACGTGACTACAGATTTCAAATTATTTTTCTAATGCTCCACATACAATGGTTAATTTTGCATAAGTATCCGGTTGAATAGTTACATTTAAAATTTTTACATTATCAAGCGTATGTACAATTCTCTTCATAGAAAGAGTTAATAATTTCCAAATGAATTTTCACGTTAACACTAAACCTACCAATACTGTTTCAGAATTTTTATTTTACAATTAAATTAAAGTTATCAAGATGCTTCCACTGGAAATGATTATATACACTGCTTTATTAAAGTATACATTATAAGAAAAATCGCACAAAATCTAAGTAGATTCAATCGTGTCATATTCATAAGACAACACATACTAGACAGCTTTAATGGTGGGTGGGTTTATCGTCAATATTAGGTTGTTGCATATGAGATGTCCGATTGTTAACAGTAACGTTAAGCAAACATAATGTTCTTCGAAATAAACTTATGGATGAAAGTAAGCATCATTCTAATCAACGTATTCTGTGAATGAATTGCAAGATTCTTGATTGTATTAAGGTAGAAATCGGATTTTGTTGTCGTTTACGTTCATCATTTACAAGATTCTCATCTCCATTTTATAGTCTTCTTTACCATCGACTAATGGGGCATTGATTAATCGACAAATTTTGACAAAACCATTACATGATGCTATCGTTAAAATCACTACACTAAAGAACATTTGCATTCTAGAATCGGACATTTCATATGCAACAACCTAATACATATATTCATTGTACCAAATTCAATTAATATTCATAAAATGCAGGAAGGTCGAAGAAGTGTTCAGTGTCATACATTTAATCTTCTCAATTTTGATTAAATAAATCACTTCGATTTTATGGTACGATTCGAACAATATTTTTCACACTATTATGAATGTGTGCAGTAGTCGTGTACATTTAGAGTTCGTCACAGATCGGTTTCAGGAATTGTGGGACCAATTGCCAGCGAATTTTCGACGGCGAAAGAGATAGTGCTCGGTTAGTGGTGTACGAGAACCTGAAAATGTCGAGTCGAGACGAGACGAGAATTTCTTTCGAGATTGGAACGAGTTCTCGAAAATTTCGGAATTCTCGATTATGTCGAGATTCTCGAAAGTCTTGGAATTCTCAAAAATTTTAGGGTGTTCAGTACTCGATTACCGTTATGAGACTCGCTTCAATATCGATCGCGGTATCAGATTTCCGATATTTGAGGCGTTTCCAAATACCACATTATAAAATTTATTCATTGAATCTTATTTTTTCTATCTTTCGAGACTTTCGAGAGTCCCGAAACATTTAAGAATCCCGAAACCTTCCAGAATCTCGAACATTTTCGAGGATCTCGACAAAAACAAGAATCCCAAAATTTTCGAAGATCTCGACAAAATCGAGAATCCGGTAATTTTCGAGAATCTCAACAAAATCGAGAATCTCGAAATTTTCGAGGATCTCAACAAAATCGAGAATCCCGAAATTTTCGAGACTCTCGAACATTTCCAAAGTCTCAACAAAATCGAGAATCCGCAAATTTTCGAGGATCTCAACAAAATCGAGAATCCCGAAATTTTCGAGAATCTCGAACATTTTCGAAGATCTCAACAAAATCGAGAATCCTGAAATTTTCGAGAATCTCAACAAAATCGAGAATCTCGAAATTTTCGAGGATCTCAACAAAATCGAGAATCTCGAACATTTTCGAAGATCTCAACAAAATTGAGAATGTCGAACATTTTCGAGGATCTCAACAAAATCAAGAATCTCGAAATTTTCGAGGATGTCAACAAAATCGAGGATTCCGAAATTTTCGAGAACCCGACCCGCCTCGTCTCGATGTCTTCCCGACTCGTCTCGATCATCGAGATCCATACATTTTCGGGTTGTCGCACATCCCTAGGCTCGATGCATTCCGAGTAGACGCGAGGACGTTTCCACAAAAGAACAGCAGGAAAGGAGAAAGGACAGCTTACGGTTGCGAGGTTAAGCTGGGATAAACTGAGCCTACGCGGAGTAAGACGTTCCACCTTTAGCCCTTTACCCGTACCATCTTTAGGGATATTTACAACGTCGTCGCCCGGGCAGAAGCCGAGAGCCGTTCAAGTGAGAAATGGCCCCGCCGACAATTAACTGAAATCACACCGGGCCAAGGCGGTTTGTCACTGTCTAACCTTCGACTACCGTCCCTCCCCCACCCCACCGCCACTAACACCTCCGTCGCTGTCATCGGTATTATCGTTAGTGCTACCAGCAGCTGTTAATGTTACGCCACCTATTACTGTCACGCTCTTATCGTTCACACGCGACGCCGGTTTTTATTGGACTTGATCGCGCCACACCGAGCAAGATGTAGCGAGGATTAATTGCACGGCAAACGGGACACTTTGTAAACACTAAGAATTATCGCTCTATCTAGGTGAAATCGTTCTTCGAAAACCTGTTGTTAGTCGCGGCGGAAAAGTACAGTCGGGGACAAAAAGATATTAGGACACCGTACGTTTCTTTGTTTCCGTGTGATATCGGAGGAAAATGTAGATTTTAATAAATCGATTATAGTTGAGCGTCGATTATCATTGGATTTCAGGGTAAAATGATCGAACACGAGTTAATACTAGGTATGCGGGTACCCGAGCTTCGGGTCGAGTCGGACAATGATCGGGTCGGGTCGGGTCGGGATCCCGAAAGTTTATAAACTTCGGGTACCCGAAATGGAAGTCGGGTCGGGTCGGATCGGGGTCCCGAAAGTTAGCAATATTCGGGTACTCGAAGTTAAAGTTGTATTTATATAAGCATAATGCTGTTTTATGATTTTTCAGCTCAATCATTTATTTTCACTGACAGGTTCACAATGATATTTGTATTTGTAGTGTAATCGGTTATCAAACTTCGCGAGGAAAAAAATATTTCAGAATACATTATGTGAAATAATGTACGTAAAGGACGTTTCTGTTTCTGTTTCTTTAATTACGGTTTTAAAAAATACTCCTCAAACATCCTTCATGATTTTTCGAAGAAATATGAATAGATATATGATGTTAAAAATTATGCAAGATTTTGCTGACCCTAACAGCCCGTTAATTCTTAATCATTTTTTTTTTATGTCAGCGACGATCTATTACGAATAAACCTATCTTCGATATATGGTTTTTCAAACAATCCAAAAAGAGAAAAACTCGAAAATTCTTTAAAATCTTGTACTCTTCTATTATTATATATTATTAGTACATAAGAATACCTATTATTAGTACTCGCGTAGTATTCAATGACTTTTATTGGCCAATTTTAAATTTAACAATGCATTGGAATTTTGTAAGATATTCAATATTAACTAGTATAAATGAAAAGTTTACACTAAATTAAGCACGAATTACGTGGTGTCTCATTTTTTTAAAAAAATGGACTTACACCACTTTCAAAATAAACGTTCCAATTATTATAATGTTCTTAACACTAAACCTACCGACCATTAAAAGTGACTAGTATGTGCGCCCTTATAAAAATGACACAAATGAATTTATTTAGATTTTGTGCCATTTTTATTATGATGTATACTTGACTAGAAAAGTATGCATAATCATTTCCAGTGGAAGGATCTTTACAACTTCAATAATTTTACAATAAAAAATATGAAAGCGATCATTCAACCGGCGGTGGTAGGTTTATTGTTAACATTATCATACATTTTCCTTTATGTTTGTACTTCACAATAGACTGAACATAGTTTAGGGGATTTGCATCTAGCGACTGGGATATCTAGTCGATCACAGTCGATCACTGCGATATGGTTTCACGCTATCAACATCGCAGATTTTTATTGGCATTTACGTTTTCTTGTAAAAAATATAAAAAAAAACATCGAGTTTTATATTATGACACGACACAAAAATAACTGTGTCACCCGTATATGAGTTTTATGATTTCAAAAAGGTGATTCTTGGATATTCATGTGCTGTGAGCAACCTGATCACGTTTTGTTAATCCGCGGTTATCGCCATCATTTTTGTTATACTTTTGCGTTGCAGAACTCGTGGAATAAACTGTGTCGTTTAAGACATATTCCGAGTCCAACAAGTTTCTCAACCAGGATCCAGCTGCATGCTTGCGCAACTTTGTTCCTGAGTCGAGTAATAATTTTTGCAACATCAGTCTACGGTACAGGTATGGTGATTTATATGATTTGGAATGTTTAACATAATTTCGGAGTCATATATATCATTTATTATGAGATTATTTATTGAGATGTTGTCACCAACGATATGTGTGTATATATGTGTATATATATATATATATATATATATATATATATATATATATATACATATGTATAATGATTCTAATGTGTATTTATTGCTTCAAACCAAATAAGGTTTATATAGCATAAACAATACAGAAAGAAGTGGATAAATTAAACAATACAATATGTTAATATGTCTTATAAAAAGATGCATGAGTTTTTAACCGCGTACAAGTGTACTGTAGTTATTAGCAAAATTCATTCTGAATAAACTACAGCGTTCGTTAAAAAAATGTAATTTTTATTATAATATTTCACTCTAGTTATAGTAAACATCCACAAAAATACCGAGACGTAAAGTAAACGATAATACAACCTCTGACAGACAACAAAATTATAGTTTCCAAAATATATGTATTTCAATTATTCAAATTAAAATATTAAATTATTAAAATATTTTGAAAATATTTGGAAAAGATAAAATTTGCGAATTTATAACATATATCTATCTGGTGCAAGCTCACTAAAAAAAAATAACATTGTAGTACTAGTAATCGTTCAATAGAAAAACTAACGAGAACTGAAGTAACAATCACCAATATTGACAATATTTAACACAAAGATAGAACGCTGAAAAATTGCTGACACGGCATTTTGTTTTTATGTTTGAACTCTCAATTGTGAAGTTGGAAACCATATTTCGTTGATCATTCCGGAAACAATGGCAAAAAGATCAACCTGCCACAGGTTCTACAAATTGTGTAGATTTAATCGATAAGTTTGAAAACGTTGGATTTGCGGGAACATATAGATCGAACAAGAATCGATGCATCAATTCGCATCAGTTTTTCTAATCTTCTTTTCATCAATAAAAGTTTTACACAAAGAACTACTACAACTACTTTAATGAAACACCAACCTATTTTTCAAACAATTAATAAACATGTATGAGGAAGTTAATTTTCTTAAATCTTTTCGTTTTCGACAATTTCCAAACGGAACGAATCACTATCAAAATACTTTAAAAGGGAATCCATTTTTTAAAAATGGACCAAAAGATAAACTTTTTGGGGAAGTCAGAACAATTAATACTAAACCTACAAGCGCCGGTCACATGACCGCTTTCAGGATTTTTATTTCACAATTTTTGACATTACAAATATGCTTCCACTGGAAATGATTATGCACACTTTTCTATTCAAGTACACATTATCACAAAAATGGCACAAACTCTAAATAAATTTAATCGTGCCATTTTTATAAGGGACCACATTTTAGTTTAGTGTTAATTCACTAAATGACACAAAAAGGAAATTTTAAAAAAATTTTAATTGGTCGGAATAGCGAAGAAAATACTAAAGATTGCTTTTGCATAAAAATTTTTTTAAATGATCGAGATAAAAACAATTAAAGATCTTGCTGCAAAAATTTCGATCCAACATGTGCATAACTAACATAGATCTACAAAACGCATATTTTAAATTTTCATTACGGACTGAAATCAAAAACTTTTGAAAAGTGCCATTTTTTCATGTAACTCCTACGAATTGCAATTTTTTTCAAAATCTTTTATGCACGTCAATTAGTAAATCAATGCTTCTGATTGCTAAACAAAAGTCAAGTTTTTCGGTGAAATTGTGAGCCACTGTAAAAGTTACTTTATGCGTTTCTCTGTTTTCTGCAGAACACTTAACCATTTCTCGCATCGCTGTTACGTTTGAACGTTTTCGAAATAAAAAAAGGAAGCAACAAGCGAAAAAGGAACGAGGAAACGGACAGAATAGAATGTCCTATTGGAAAATGGCATTAGGGGACCGCATACGTAATTACGTTGATGGGACAGGAAAGGAGGAAAGAATATCGACGCTTTAGTTTACTAGTTAGCCATAAAACGACGGTTGGCCGAGTGTCCCGACTAGTCGACCACAGTTATTACGAACGAATATATGACACGTTGTCGTGGTGTACACCGCCATACGGGCTGATGGTGACAGTTCAATCCGAACTTCGGCGTTCGGTGGTCAGAAATGCTGGCCGCAAAACCGCACGCGTGATTTCTGCCTCTCTTTGCCCCTGCTAAATCATCGTCGTTTCTCGTGCGGCTCTTTTGATAGCTTTCTGCTTTTTTTAAACTCGTTATCCGAGCATTGTGACCAGCCTTTATCAGCCCATCTGCGTTGCATTGTCGCTTCCTTTAGTTACCAATTTACACACTGAACTTACCGAACTATAAACTAATTGGTACACGTTGCCTTATAAAATTGTTAACCCTGGCATAGTATTATTGGACTCTCTGATGAGCCAAACATAATTCCTGTACACTAAACCTGGGCACTTCTGAAATTACAATACTTGAAATATTACTTCAAATAACATGTTATTTTATTTTATAATTACTTGAGATAATTTTAAAATTATACAGAATAACTTAAATAAAATTTAGAGACAATAAGTATTATTTTAATTTTTCACTTACTTCTTGAGGAGGGGGAGAAGTTATAATATGACCTGATGGTCAAGTTTGAGTCTGGTCACTTGAAATTGCTATTATTTCAAATAAATCAATATCATTTTTATCTTCAAATAACAGTATTGAAAAAAGCGGTGCGAAATCAATTATTTCAAATGGTTATTTCTTCTTATCAGTTCAAATAAAGTTTTCCCAGGTCTGCTGGACACTAATTTAAACAACTATATTTCAGGACAATTGCAAATAGGAAGTTTCTTTAACATCTTTAGGACATAACGATTATTCAATCATAAATTATATACCTAAAAGTATGTTTATAAATTTTTACGGAATTTTAGAATGATCCCAGTGTGATGCTTCAACAATTTTCATTTCTATCTTCAAATAACAGTGGTAAAAAACCGGTGCGAAATCAATTATTTCAAATGGTTATTTCTTATTATCAGTTTAAATAAAGTTTGCCCAGGTCTGCTGGACACTAATTTAAACAACTATATTTCAGGACAATTGCAAATAGGAAGTTTCTTTAACATCTTTAGGACATAACGATAATTCAATTATAAATTATATACCTAAAAGTATGTTTATAAATATTTACGGAATTTTAGAATAATTCCAGTGTGATGCTTCGCAGGCTGAGTACATGCGATACCATTAAAGTGATCAACAAAAGAAAGAATTTTCTATTTGGCTCCAGTTTCTTGCAACTCGCGCAGACAATTTTTGTTTTGCATGAAGACCCGCTGTCTAGTTATAAAATATGTTTGAATAATGAAATTTATTCTGTCGCAAATAGTCGGCTAGATGTTTATCCCAATCTCAAAAACTAAGCATTAATAACACCGCTTTAATTCTAACCTAAAACGATGATGTTATAGACAATCGTAAAATGTAAAATGTTATGCGTAAATGTAAAAAATTATATAAGATTTAGCTGCCCCCACCTACCCCTTAATTTTTAACGTTTCTTTTTTTCTTATGGGACATAAATCAAAAAATCAACTTTCAAATTGGTATTTAAAACCTCCATAGAAGTGTTTTAAGATCTCTATTACAAACTTAAGTAATGATATTAAATCCAATAAACAATTATTAACTAAGCCTGCATACTTCACCCGCAAGTTGCGAAGTGCTCGTGTGTTCGTTTAATAATTAATACAAATGACAACTTTTAAAACGATGATATTTTAGACAATTGTAACGGATCGGATAAGTGGTCCATTTATCTCATACGAACGGGGATAGATGGACCTGTACTTGGTAGCGACGGGAAATAAATAAAGACTGCAATAAAAATTACATCGAAACCAGCAAAACGGATGACTGGATCAAATGTGTTTTCTCGCTGGTTCCATTGATGATGATCAAAGTTCGAAAATACGTGTTACTATTCTGCGAGAAAATAAATAAGCAGCCCGAAATCATCTTTTTCTTTTCGCGTAGATGATTCGGTGCATCGGTGCGTTATCACTAGATTTACCAGACCAGTCAAAATGACTAGTTTTGCAATTTCAATTCAAAATTCCTACTACATGTAACATTTTCTTTCCGAAATGATATCATGACTTTTGTAGCCATAACTAAAGAATCAGTTTTATGAGCTTTATACTATTTTATATGTATTCGTAACAAATATATTTTTTGTTATTGGCACTTATACCAGTACCAGTCAAAATGGCTGGTGCATGTTTTTATGCGATGAAATGACATTGGGGCAGCTACAACAATTGATAAGTACTGCAACGTTTTTTCGGGACAGAATATAGATTCCGGGAAAATCATGATTCTGATGCAGTACGCTAGCGGCCCTTGGAATTGTATATCTACTCAGGGTTTTGACCCGCACATAAGGTTCTCCTTGGCTCCCGGACACTGGGCTATCTGTAAGTGCGAACTCGATACTCGGGGTTTCTGAGTGTCTTGGCCGTGCTCGGTCGACTCGCTTTTGGGCGAGTTGATTGAGTTCTAGCACTGGCCCTATCAGTATTATTCAACTTTTTTTGTCATTTTTTAAAAGTAAATAAAGACTGGAAACACCACTAAGCACTTTTTTTAAAGACCAGTCATTCTGACTGGACTTGATAGAAATAGATATACTTAAATAGCCGGTAAATCTAGTGTTATCTAGGCGAGCCTCGGAGCGCTTTCTTGGGCATCGTGCTCGGTGAAGGATATTAATTCGTCGGTGGTTCGCGCGATGATCGACGCGCGTTCACGGAAATCGTTCTCCAGAACGATGAAGAGGAAATGGAAAGCGGACTGGCACCGCAGTTTGCCAATTTCCCGCAGGCGTTGTGCGTAGGTGCGCGACCGGTTAACAGGTTGGGAGATGAAGTGCGTGAACGAACGAGATTCGGAGAGAGGTGACGCGGAGGCTGATGTGCGGTCGAACAGATTAATATGCGTGAGGCTCGCATGCTCGAACACCCCCGCAGGGCCCTCCTGATCTTCCATCCTTCAGTTTCGCCCACGTACCTACTACATACACACAGGCCAGGCCTGCTGGTCGTCGTATCCTGGCCAGGCCGCGCGTCGCGTCGCGTCCTTTCATTCTATGCTCCCATTTGCGAAACATACAATACGTGCATGAACACGTAGGAACCTACGTATGCCCCGCGATTGTGCGAGCTACGAGTGCCCGGGCACCGTTTAGTAATTTCTGTCACGAGTCGAGTGTTCCGCACGGAACGTCAACGCGGCCCGTTACTGCAAAACGCCTCTCACTCCTTCCGTCCACCCTCGCAATACCCACACCCCCGCACATCCCCCCGGAACACTCTCGCCCCAATATCTGCCCTCTCTTTCCCTTCCCTTTCCACTGCTTACGTATGCGCCGAGGTGCCGCGCGAATCCGTGGCACGCATCTCTGAGAAAGTTCGCGGATGCGGCTAACGCGAAATCCGCCGTTTGCAAATTCTATTAGCCCGCCGCCGCCGCCGCCGACGACGACGACAACGTTTTTCGGTGAGACTGACCATGCTAGTTGTGGGGCGTGATCGTGGGACGTATGTAGGCTACGGGTTGTGTACTGTGTGGCATAACCGAGTTTCATAGTTTGAAGAAAGTAGATCGTCGGTTTGTTTCTGTATGATTTGTTAGATATCGCTCTAGTTGAAGCAAATATTTGTATATGTATTGTTTAGTATAAGATAGGTAGCCTCAAATTTTCTTTCTATCTTCTGTAAATACTTACACATACGACCCTTGAATCTGTTATTCATTGACCCCGAGTCATACGCTTGAAACTCTTACTCATCAATCTCGAAATCTTGCTCCTCAGCCTCTTACTCATCAACCCTTAGTTACGTTCATGAATTCCTATTGGGACTTTTCCAATCCCCACTACATCTAAAATCAGTTCTTCGACTATTACTTAAGGATGCGCTAAGAATTTGAAACCACTCCTGTCTAAGATCCCGAGACAGACATTATAGAAGAATTGCAACAGTTCTAGAAACTATTGTGTACTTTAATAATTGTAAGATTTCGTGTACTAAGTTTAGTAGGATAAAATCAATTTTTTTTATTAAAACACTAAACATCGGAATCCAATAGTGTCTGTGATGTCTGTTGATAATTTGGAATTTTATATAATGCCCGTAACTATACAGTGGCTCACAAAAGTATTCGCTCGCTCTTTAAATCATAACTTTCTTAAAATTTGACTAAACCACTTGACTTTTTTTGAGCAATTAGAGAAACATTAATTTAGTAAATCACGTGCAAAAAAATTTTGAAGAAATTGCAATTAGTAGGAATTACATGGAATAATAAAAATGGCACTTTCTAAAACTTTATTATTTCAGTACGTAATGGTCTGTACGTAATTACAGGCGGAATTATTTATTCAGATTTAAAAATAAATTTTTACCTTAATATATTCATTGTATCAAATTTAATTAATATATAAAAAAAACGCAAGAAGGTTGATAAACTATTCAATGTTATACTTTTAACCTTTTCAATTTTTATTCCATTGAATAAATCACTTCGATTTTATGGATTTCTTGACGTTGCTGGATTGGCACTCAACGTGTTAAGCTACGATGTAATGAAGAGGACGATCTAGATTTTTTAGTTCAAGAGTCAAATAATAGATTAATTTTTGTCCCTAATTTATAAAATGAATTGCAACACATTCGATTTCCAGATGACGACGGTTCCCCGAGAGTAAACATCGTTGGAGCAGTTAGCGGTGCCAGGGTATGATAGCGAGCGGGCATATTCGTCGCAGCGAAATTTCTCGCGTAAACGCGTGCACCGGTGCATGGAGGCAAGATAATTGCAGGCTACCGGCACGATGATGTCTGGGTGGTGTGCAGACATCCGGTTTGATGGTGAATATAAAGGAGTCCGCTTGTACGATAAAAGAGAACTCCTCCCACACCACGCCCAGATCCTTGCAAAGAGATTCGTACCTCGAGATCCACCCACGTACCACAGAATTTCTCTCTCTCTCACTATCTCTCTCTCTCTCTCTCGCTCTCTCTCTCTCTCGCTCTCTCTCTCTCGCTCTCTCTCTCTCTCGCTCTCTCTCTCTCGCTCTCTCTCTCTCGTTCTCTCTCTCTCTCTCTCTCGCTCTCTTTCCCTGTCTGCCTTTGGTCTGCGCCAGGTTCACAGCGGAGAGAGCTCGTCTAGGAGGCGGAGCATCTATTTCTATCCCCGGCGAAACGCGGGAGAGATCGTTAAGTGAACGGCGTCGCGACGCTGCAAGACGAGCAGAAAGAGTAGGAGCACGCGTAGGAGTATACGCGTATAGGTGGGAGAGGCCACGAAGGAGATTGCCATGGCGCTCACAGTTCTCTCTCTCTCTCTCTCTCTCTCTCTCTCTCTCAGACTATCTCTCTCTCGGTACAATCTCCTCTCTCTTCTCTCCTAGCAAACTCCATTGCAACGAGCCAGAAATATAGTTTCCAGTCGGCACCCGGCAAACAAGAAGAATATACACCATTTCCTTTTCCGTTATCGCTGACCGACGCCGCTCGCTCGCTCGTTGTAACTAGAAGCAGACTACTTGGCGAAGAACGAGTATTAGCCACGGAAAATATGATGCTCCCGAGGAGATACGGAAAAGAGCGCGTACACTGGGTAGAGGCAGCATTGTTGCCGAAAGTATTGAAACGAGATGTTTCCGAATCGAGAAAAATTGTTCACGTTTACACCGTTTGTAATTTTGCGAACAAAAGTCGTACGAGGATACACCTTAGTTTTGTAACTAGGAACTCTATGCGAAATAACAATCTTCTGCATCGATTGCAGGGAACAGAAGCCGAATAGAAATTGCCTCTCCTGCTTTAACAATTTTAACACTAAACCTACCACGGTCAAATGGCCGGTTTTCCATTTCGCATTTATTGAAATTATAGAAACACTTTCATAGGAAATCACTAGATTGACTTTTTGAAGTGAAACTTCTTTAGGCGCTTTAGGGTCTCTGCACAACCACCCGGGACGGGCCGGACCGGGATTTAGCTAGTTAGTTTAGATAGTTTACTTTAAGGAGCTGTGGAGCTCCAAAAAACATTTTTTTTTGTGCCATGCACAGAGATAACTGTCAACGCGCGCTCGAAAATGCAAGAATTCTGGCCCTTCGGTCGCGTGAGGAAAGAATCGGAACCATACCGGATCAGAAATCTCGGAGAGCCCTCCCTATACCAAAGCTATGTAAAAAAAACTCTCCGGGGCCCGTCCCGGATGGGTGTGCAGAGACCCTTAGGCGCAAAACCTCGACGCGGTAGGCGTAAAACCTGGACGCGGTAGGAGTAAAAGCGATCTGGCGATGAAACGATGAAACGATGAAATGATAAAACGATGAAACGATGAAACGATTTAGTTAAACCTCGACGCGGTAGGCGTAAAACCTCGACGCGGTAGGAGTAAAACCGTTCTGGCGATGAAACGATGGAACGATGCAACGATTTAGTAAAACCTCGACGCGATAGACGTAAAACCTCGACGCGGTAGGAGTAAAACCATTCTGGCGATGAGACGATGAAACAATGAAATGATGAAACCATTTAGTAAAACTTGGACGCGGTAGGAGTAAAACCGATCTGGCGATGAAATTTTTTCAAAATCTTTTCTGCACGACATTTAGTAAATCAATGCTTCTAACTACTCGAAACAAAGTCAAGTAACTCGGTGCAATTTTAAACAAATTATTCTGATTTAAAGGACGTTCGAATACTTTCGTCAGCCAATGTAAGTATTATTGTCATCTAACAAAGTCTATCGTCCGATACAATTTGTATCTTGAGCAACTTTTTCATTGCCATTTATTCCTACATGGCTGGGAATCCATATAATTTTGATTTCATTTCTTTCCTCTAGGATTTTTTGGTGAATTTCGAATATTTGGGTTACAGTTTCCTTATTTGATTCATGGTGTTCTATAGTTGTTACTACACTATTAGAGTCAGTGAGTATTAAGGTTACTACAAACAAATCTACACAGACGAACCAAAAATAAATGAGAGCACAGGTTATGTGGTATACTCCTCAGAATTCCACGTTAAAACCAAATTCCCCAACAATACTTCCGGTTGTTTCGATAATTATCATTCATTGGGATATCTCTGTTCATTCGATAGAAATTGATGTTCGTTTAATGGCCATTCAGCCCATGTTTCACTTAATCCCATGCCAGATTTTGAATACAAGCTACAACCAACAAATATATTGTATGAATTTTGTTCTGGAATGAACTTAACACTAACTCTGAAAAGAACTTAACAATAAGACAACAACCTTCTTATAGAAATAGCACTCAGGAAATGGAACAACGATTTCAGAATACTAATTTTAACAGATATATGTACAGCTTTTCATTAATTGGACAGACGCATCCTATACCGAAACAGTCGGACCGTAAAAGCCCGTTGAACTCATGCTGTGCAGCATGTTAGACTACCGCGAGTTCGCAAAATAATTACGCGAGCTTCCGGTTCGAAATAAGACTTCGGATCGATCGCAGCCAGAGGCGGTCAGGAAACGAAAACATGTATAGTCGGACAAGTATAGCTATCGGTTCGTTTCCGCGCAGGATCGGCGCTAAGTTGTAGCCGGCCTCGGGAGTGTATACGTATAGGTAACTACGGGAAGAAATACAGGCGTCTAGATAGAAACAGAGTCCTTTCCATTGCGCAAGGATCCAGGCGGAGGAGTCTTTATCCAATGCACATGCAGCTCGTATACAGAGCTCCGCCTAGTTGGCTGCAGTTGAGAGGAGGAGGACTCTACGTCTCAGTTATTTTACGGCATGCAGCGGCGCCACCAATGCTGAGCTACCTTCGACTCTCCTACTTCTTCTTCCATTCTGGCACCGACTACATGTATATACCGGCAAACGGGAGGAGCGTACTCGACGTCGTCGCAGTTGCAGCTGCACCTGCTCTTGTATAATAAATCGAACGTCTTCCTTCACAGCTATCCGCTCCTCCTCCTCCTCCTCTTCCTCTCTCCGTCTTTCTCACTCTTCCTCTACCTCCTCCACTTCCTCTGTCTCTTTCTTTCTCTCCAACGCGTGGACCAACCGAAAATAGAGGAAAGCGACTCTCTACTTCTCGGTGTAACTCCACCGGAGATGAAACGGGAAATATCCCTTTTCGTAGAAATGGTTGTTCCGCTTGAAATCATCGGTACTTTTCCGATTCGAGTGCAAGTATGTCCGAGGATGTTGACCGGCTGGAATTCAATGAACACACGGCGAACAGTATACAGAGGGTTCCACTTTAACTCTTTACCTCCCGCGGATACTTTAAGCACCGGTAGAATCAAACGTTTCTCTGAGATATTTTGGAAAATAATCGGCTTTTTTCAGCATGTACATAATTGTTCACTTGACATCGCCGTTACGGGGCAGAAATTCCTGAGAAAAGGATTAGAATTTGTTAGAATTTGTAAGTATTACAGAAGGTACCATTTTCACCCTTCACCTCCTGCAGATAATTTAAGTACCGAGTCTCCATTGAAACGAGATACGAATCAAATATTTCTCTGAGATATTTTAGAAAGTAGTCGGCGTTTTTAAGAATGTAAATAATTGTTTATTTGAAAATCGCGGTTTTGGGGCAGAAATGCTTGGGAAAAGTATTAGAATTTGCAATTATTACAGAGAGTACCTGCATAACCTTCTACATCCTGCAGACAATTTAAGTACCGGGTTTCCATCGAAACGAGATACTGAACGAATGGTTTTCTGAGACATCTTAGAAAATAGTCGGCTTTTTTAAGAATAGGAATAATTGTTTATTCGAAAATCGCGGTTTTGAGGCAGAAATGCTTGGGAAAAGTATTGGAATTTGTAAATATTACAGAGAGGACACCTGCTTAACCTTTTGCCTCCTGCAGATAATTTAAGTTCCGGGTTTCCATCGGAACGAGATACTGAACGAATGGTTTTCTGAGATATCTTAGAAAATAGTCAGGTGTTTAAGAACATAGTTATTTATTTCAGATTGCCGTTACGGGGCAGAAATACTTGGGAAAAGAAGTAGAAATGGTAATTATTACAAAGGGTACCATTTTCACCCTTTACCTCCTGCAGATAATTTAAGTACCGAGTGTCCATCGGAACCAGATACGAATTGAATGTTTCTCTGAGATATTTTGGAAAATAATCTGCTTTTTAAGAATGTAATTGTTTATTTGAAATCGTAGTTGCAGGACAGAAATGCTTAGAATAGGATTTTGATTAGTAATATAGGATCTTTGGAAAAAGGAGAGCGCCCGGCTGGGAATCGAACCCGGGACCCTCGCGGTTGTAGCTAGCTGATCAGCTACTGCACATACCCACGGAATCCTCCTATACTTTTCCTAATCTGCCTACGGTATTTGATCGGGGGGGGGGGGAGAGGTCTCCTGATCCCACACTCGACCACACTGCTCCGGCATTCGTCCTCGAATGCCCGTCACAGCGCCATCCGTCTTTTTCTGTCTGTTTGGCCTTCAGCGACATCAACACAACTCGTCATCAACTCGTCACTTTTCGGGAAGGCCATCCTACTTACTGCCCCCTCTCTAGCAGTTTTCCCTAGAATGTGCCCCTTACTTCAGTTCATCCCCCTTTTTCGCTCACGTGAGACCGTCTAGCGTCTTCGCAACGTTTGCTCACTTCGTTCGTCATCTGTCTCCGTCGTCAGCGCCATCATGCGGGAATCAGTGTTCCCCCCATCCCGGGCGACCCCCCAAATGTAGGATCTTAGGAAAAAGAAGGGCGACCGGGAATCGTATAATATTGTACGAATCAGTATAATATTGTACATATAACCCGGACTTTTACTCTAACTTTCAATTTCAAATGATAAATATAATTAAAAATAATTATGTGTCAGGGGGTTAAAGTGCCACAATACACGTTTCACGGTTTATACGTGTTGATTGTCACTTTACTATACCGAATGCAGGAGGGGTGTTCGTCTTGTAATGGCACGCAACAGTAGCGATAATTACTGCAGAAACAAAATCTACTTGATGAAAAACAATTTTACGAGCAAAATGCGACTGTCGCAAAGTTCACGGTCGTACCACTGTACATTCGTTGCGAAAACCGAACATTTATCGCAAGTCATTCCCGTGGTGTAGACTTTGAAATATCGAACATAAATTGTTCCAATGTAAAATGTTTCGGTGACCTTGAAATCACCTTGATGCATTTAATTACACATTAATCTCTCTCTGTCGCGAGACGTTCGCCTTCGAGGATTTTATAATATTTACGATACTTCTGTCTCCTCAACTCTTGCAGACATTTGCATCTCGGCGATTTATACTCGTTATTGTGTAAGTCGTAAAATATTGTTTGTGCAAAAGCGATGTATGCTGAAAATATTTCTTTTTTGTGGATTGCTAGTATTCAAAACGCATTTACTCCAAAAACCATGATTCTGAGATAAAATGTTAAACTCACAATAAAGTTCATCAAGTAATAGACTTCTTTATAAAACATTGTTTTAATTTGCCTCTTCATGAATCTCACAACATTTTAAAGTAACGATCAATAATTAATCTTAATCAACTGAAGATGTATAAAAGATTGAGATATCATTAGAATAATTACATTCGTATATTAAATATTATGAGACAGTTTCGTTGCACACAATTATAAGTGAACGAGAATACAAACAGAAAATTGTTAATAGAAAATACGGAATAAACAAGTTTTACGTCTTCTTTGATATTAATACAACAATTAGTTTTAACACTGTGAACTTTAAACAAATGTTGTTGCTAATGAACTGGATGTAGAACTGAATATAATAATAACAACAATAATAATAATAACAATAATGATAGAAAAATATTATGGTTGAAATTGAAGTAACTAACGCAGAATATTTTTGTATAATGCTCGAAATTAAATTCATTGGAGCTTTCGGTTCAACGAAAGTTACCGAAACTTTCGGTAAAAATGTTAACAAAATCAGGGAAAAACACGTTTATTATCATAAACATTTCACATTATCCACAGCAGGCACTGTCTCTCTCTCTTCATGCATTCATGATTCGATCAATTTTTTCCTGGCCAACCACTTCTTCCTACGCGTAATGTGTTCTTTCGGAATTAATTTGCATTTCCATTAAACTAAATCGAATATATTCGCCGGTCAGCTTTTTAATAGGAAACGATGTCACGAAAATGTATACGTAATATCAAAATGGTGATACTCTCATTATGTCAGTGCTCTTTCCTCGTATAAATACCTACGTTCATTACGCGGGCATAAATATTTGACTTCGAACTGCATTTTAGTGCACTTCAAAAATGTAAATTTCGTTTCGCGTGTACCGTGAGCTCGAGAGGTTTGCCCACACGCGTCAAAGTGCAGTTTTTATTTCTACTATACGATTGTGAAATTTTTATTGCCTGTCTGTTCAATACTTTTTAACTCTTGAATTGCGTCAAACCAACTATTTCATGATAATTTCATATAAAAGGAGTACGCAGACCTTTTCTATATAATTGCCGAACAAAATTTATATGGTCAAGTAAAATTGATCTGGTAGAGCTTTGTATAAAATATTCTTCAAGGATAAAGATAGCATAATTGATTGTAGACCAATCGAAAAAAAATCAGCCTACGAACAGCGAAGCGTGTCAACAACGGTCGCCCACGCGAAAAAAGCTGGAATTGCAAATTTCCGTGAATTATAAAATGCAATTGGAACGACACGGTGATGTACCGGCGAATCGATATACAAATAAAAGAATAAACACCCGATATTCCGCGGCGCGGCGCGAGGAGAAATTCACCGTGTTACGTTTTCCCTATTACCATTATCGCAAATACCCGTGCCGGGGTATCGACAACTCATTACGAGGAACTTTCCAGCTGTCCGCAGCGAGAAAAGGCGCGTAACGCGAAACTCATTACGATGCGTGAATAACGAGCCGCAGTATAGATTACCGGATTACAAACGAACTAGAATTATTGAGTTACAAATGACCGGCATTCCATCGACTACTGTCCAACCACGATGTGTCGGCCTGCAGATAACTGATCGCGAAACACATTTTGCGTCTTCCTCGTTATTCCTCCGTACGGTTTAAAAATCGAAAATTAACGGAAAAACTTAATTGCGATTTAATTATAACAATTCGCAAATATTCGGCGAACTTAAAGTTTCGCAATCTTATAGTACAATCATTAACACGATTTATAATACAATGAACTGATCATTTCTTAGAATATCTCATTTGTTTTTAAATAAATTCTATTTAATACTATTCAATTCTGAAGAAACACAAAAATTCGCAAATATCAACCAAATTTAAAACATGGTAATTTTTAAATGAAGTACAATCTTTAACGAGTTTTATAATACAATGAACTGATTATTTCTTAGAATATCTCACTTGTTTTTAAATAAATTCCTAAATTCATCGCTTCTCCTGAATGCGATTTAGAAATGGAAAATTGAAGGTACCATTCAATTCCGAACAAACCCAAAAATTTTCGAATATTAACCAAATATAAAACGTCGTAATCTTTAAATGAAGTACAATCTTTAACGAGTTTTATAATACAATAAACCGATTATTTCTTAGAATATTTCACTTGTTTTTCATTTGATTTTTAAATTCATTCATTTTCACGCCATTATGGTCAGTTTCTGCTCAAAATCCACAGATTCTTACATCTATCGATGCGTGTCTGAAATCAAAAAGTTTCGAAAAGTGCCATTTGTATTTTTTCATGTAATTCTTACCAATTGCAATTTTTTCAAAAACTCTGCACTTCGTTTAGTAGATCAATGCTTCCAATCGCTAAAAAAAAAGTCAAGTTGTTTGGTCTAGTTTTTAAAAAGTTATTCTGACAAAGGGCATTCGAGTACTTTCGTGAGCCACTGTATATCGATGCTATCACCGTGATGATAAAATTTGTCTTTTGTGTTGCGCAGTTTCAATTATTCGTTCAAAGCCAATAAATTCGGTGTCGGAGTCAGGATTTTAATTACTGAATCCACAGCCCTAGAAGACACAAGGAAGAGCAGAAAGATGGAAAATATACATTGGGCAATCGTAAAATTCCGTGACGATCGATCCGCATACAATTAGTCGTGACAGGTTGTCCCGCGTTAAAAGTGGTCGTGCGTACGCGAAATCGTTTTCGTGGCACGTTTTACACGGGCCTCCTAATGGCCCCCTCACGCAGCCACCGTAAAATAGAGAAATCATTGTAAAAGGTCCGAACGACGTGCGCCTCACCGGCCGTTTCTCGAGAGAGAAGGGTGGATGGCGGAAAAATTTGATTACCAAATAATTCGTAGAACGTGCTAGTAAATCGCGGCGTGGCCCGCCGTGTTCGTTCTTAGAATACAAATGAGGGTAAGTGCTCCTACGCGGCCGAGCGATAATGAAACCGACGAACAAGCGGACAGAAATCTCGACAACCTTTCTTGCCGGATAAAACGCTTGAATATGGATGCAACCGACGGACACCGGCGAGCTTTTTGGAAAATCTGCAATCGATGGAAACCGGTTGCACCATCCGCTTTTTAATAAGAATACGTTTCCCTATACGGTGGAACCATTTTTGTCCGTTTTCATTTTCTTTATATATAATCTTCTTGTTAACACTAACAGTACCGATAACAAAATGTGACTGGTATACGTCTTTTTGTGATAATTATAAGGCCGAATTTATGTATACAGGTCCCGCTGAGCGCGACGTTACTATTGGCCGAGCCGGAATCCGTCCGCCGTAACGGTATTCTGATTGGTGCGTGTTTTTCGATAATAAATCCTTAACAAAGCCGCGGCGGCTATTTTTGTAAAGGTAAAATCAACTTTCAATAACCTCGAGAACCGCCCATTTCAAAAATTTACAACATTTTTGAGACACCCTGTAGAAGATATCACAGACCAGTTATTGCGGTATCAGGCACACAGCCGAATAAAGATTAAATACAACTGTTCTTGTTTTATATACGAGTACAGTATTTCATCAATAAATGTCCCAAGAATCTGGCCGATAATAGTCCCAGAACTATCCCCACTATCGCGGGGTATACTCCGTGAGGGGCCGTGAAGTTCGAGGAGAAATTGGAGCATAATACTGGTCGAGTATATCGGTGTGACCACTACTAATCCAATGACAAAACTTCTGTATGTTTTATTATTTTTGGATGGAATTTTCACCAACATATTCGTGACATTTTCCTAATGGAAATGATACCAAATATGATATAATTCTGATAATATTTATTTGTGTAATGAACAATAAAAGTTTCGGACGCAAAGAGTAAAAGACCTCTGAACTGTGCCGATTATTCGCGTCTCTTTCCCATACGCTGTCCTTCCTTGCGACCGAAACATCTTATTTGGTATCTTTTTCAATAGAATAATACCACGAATATGTTGGTGAAAGGTCCATAAAAAAAAATAAAAAAGTTTTGTCATTGGATTAGTATTGGTCTCACACCGATATATCGTATTATGTTACACTTCACCGCGAGCGAGGCCTCTTGAGCTTCGCTGTCCTTTTCTACGTTCAGGAAAAGTCAAAGAATAGTATACCTGGCCCATAATTGTCCCTGGCCGGACCCGTGGTTGGGACACTTATCGATAAAATACTGTAATATGAAATTCCAAAGCGTAATTTGAAATAAGGATGAATGGAAATTGGGAGCAGTCTCACAGACTAGTAAAAATGACTGGTTTCTAATTTTTTTCTTTCACAAACATTAAAATCATAAATATGTTTACAGAAGTAATTGTTTAGAAGCACAAGGAGTTAAGCTAATCCTTCTAGGTTCGCGGAAAGCCGGAAGTCTTTCAAAAAAGAGATTTCGAAAACATGACAAAATCACAAACGTTGCTTTTATCAAAGTTATTCTGAATCAAAGAGTGCTCGAACAATCACGCGAACCGCTGTACGTATCAGTGCAAACTTCCGAAATCCCGCACTCGTCGGATGGTGATTGATGACGTGTATCTGACCTGATTACCGTCCAAATTTTTAATTGCATTTTTCGAGCGGGTCAAAGAGAAACGAGGGGTGCCTTATGGGCCGTAGCGTTTCCCATACCCAACCATTGGCCTCTTGTTCGTTTGTATCGGATCGGTGGGAGTATGACGACCAACGGCGACATTGCAGACGGCCGCGGCCAGTTACCAATCACTCTTGTCGAACAATAAAGCGAAAAACCGTGAAAAACATTCTCATCAAAAGTATCGTGTTTCATATTCGCCTAACGTGCGATCCCGTTTGCGTAGCCGTGGCGTGTGTAATTCTCGTGCGAAAACAAAAATTGAAAGTCAAGTGTCACTCGCCGAAAAAAAGATCGGCCACGGCGCAACTCGATTTTGCTATAGCACATTTTCGCGCGTTGAAAATTAATCGTTGGTGTCCGGAGTATTTTGTGTAAAATTTCCTGACAAAACTACACTATACCTTTTGTACATTAGTGACGTATATCGAGTAAAATAATGTTTTACAAGTAAGAAGTCATATCAACCAATTGTGATTTTGCTATAGCACATTTTCGTGCTTTGAAAATTAATCGTTGGTGTCCGGAGCATTTTGTGAAAAATTTCCTGACAAAACTACACTGTACCTTTTGTACATTACTGACGTATATCGAGTAAAATAATGTTTTACAAGTATGAAGTCATATCAACCAATTGTGATTTTGCTATAGCACATTTTCGTGCTTTGAAAATTAATCGTTGGTGTCCGGAGCATTTTGTGAAAAATTTCCTGACAAAACTACACTGTACCTATTGTACATTAGTGGCGTATATCGAGTAAAATAATGTTTTACAAGTAAGAAGTCATATCAACCACTTGTACATCAGACCTTACGTTAATCCTAACGTATAGCTTTATAATCCTCCATGGGGAGTTTCACTTAAGCGTTTAATAAAAAAAAGAAAAAATCAATTACAATATTTTTTGAAGTTTCTGTAAAGTTGTAAAATTTTTGAACCTTCAAGTCCACGGTAGGTTCAGTCACAAAAAATTTTCCATCGATTTTAAAGACATTTTAATTGTAGCCTTATTGAGAAAAAACATTCAATTTCGGTACACGCAGATGTACGTAAATTGCATTTCATTAGCAAGAACAAAAGGAATCGTTTGCAATTTTTAAAGCGGTACACAGAAAATCTAAGACAATCTAATCGTTAACCAAAAATAACAAGAAGCCAAAACTTTTTTCCGTTACAAGCGCACGGTGTGTCATACCACTCGTGACGAGAGTAATTTTCATAATTCATATTTATACATATTAAATACACGCACACCGAAAACAACGGGAGTTATGAAAAAATGCATATCCGAGCCGAAAATGTCTGGATAAAAAATTTCAGTGTTCCACTTTCTCTTCTTACGGAAACATATTTTTAACCTCATTTTATGTCACACTATACGCGGACTACAAAATTACGGCATTATTTTGTTGTTCCATGTTTTTGTTAGTTCAATTAGAATGTTTATGCCGTAATAAATTAGTTTCTATAATTATGTAAAAGAAAGGAACTCTACGCTTGTCGGGCAGAATGCAACTAATAATTACCACTAGAGTGTAAATTTTTATGCAAAATTTTCTGAAAATAAATTGCAAGAAACAGAAATCAAATAATATTTTATTTTTTAATATTTGATGCACTAATTTTTGCCATAAACGCGTAAAATTTGCAGTCTGTTAATTACGTATTAGCGTGAATCAATAATTAAATTACCAAGTTTAGAAAAACAGCGAATTAGAAACATGCATACACAGAATTCATCTATTTGAAGCGTGCGATGAGTATAAACATCGCTTTCGCGCAATAAGTGATCGATTAAAAAAAAGAAAAAACGATTGCGCAACGAACTATTTTCGCATTAACAAATTCGGTTTGCAACGCACGGAAATGTTGTGAAATTTAATCGTTTCAATTTAAAAGTTCGCCGAATCCGGTCGCATTAATTCGTATCACGTCTTTCAATGGCAGCGCGGAACAATAAAATGGAAATTAATATGTAATAACAAAACAATGAAATAAAATACAGACTCTCGTTACTCATTCGTTTTTCTCCGCGTAAATATCCACGGGATCATATGTATTGTATAAACGATCGACTACAAACTGCGTTTTCGCACAAAAAAGTGCAAAGTGCACCGCATGCATCACATAAGCGACGTGTGGAATCATGGCATTCGCGCTCGTATATCAGTGAACTGTCCATCCACGTGGTTTTTATGTATGCGGAAAAACATCGAGGAAATATGGTATGGGAGAGATACCTTGTTCAAGGATTTCGGATTTCGCGTGTCGAATGTAACCGATAATCTTTAAACATTCAATTTTAGCAAATACGCGCCGGTCTCTTTTTCAAACGTAAAACAATACGATCCATACGCGCTTTGGAATAATGAAATATTATGGCGACCAATGAGCGAACTTTCACCACCTAAATTCCTATCATTTACAATCAAAACATAAATACTTTTAAACAAAATAATACAGGTGAAAAATATTATATTATTCTAAAGAAAGAAATTTTTAATTAACGAACGACACGATCAATTCTTTCTAAATCGTGAAAGCAAATAATCTTTGCATACTGAGGTATAGAATGCGGATATTAATGCATAATAAAATTGCATTAATTGCAACATACAGGATCTAAATAAAAATTATTTTCTCGTTTCGAATAATTCTAGTGCTTTGAAAATGATACATATTTAAGTTCTTCTAACGTTTTTAAATCTGCAATTTACCTATGCGTATAAACAATTTTTTAATTGAAGATCTAAAATGAATTCTCATAAACATTTCTCTAAATGAGAAACTGATGACCCATTTTTCCTAAAAAATGTTGCAGATTCCAACATCATTAAAAACTTTAAAAGATTTTTCTCGCGAACGAAACTGCCATAGATTTGAAGATTTAAATCCCCCTCTTTACAACGACACCTTAAAAAATGATGTACGATTTTTTTTCACTTTTTTACGGATCAAAAATGTAGAACAAGTTTGATCATGTAAAGCAACCGTGATGTAACTTTATACTATTGTGAAGATAGCGGCACACCTCTAATTCAAAGCTCGATAAAACAACTAAAAAAATCGTACATCAATTTTTAAGGTGTTGTTCCAAAGAGGAAGTTTCAATTTTTAAATCTGTAGTGGTTTTTGGTCACGAAAAAAATTTACCGAAGGTTTCCCAGCGGTTTGAATGTACAGCATTATCGAGAAAAAATGCTTCTTCAGTTCCTCGCCCGTTTCTCTCGTTAGAGTAAAATAAAATATTATGAAACTTCTAGCTTTAAATTGAGCCCAAAGTTATTGTCATACGACCGTGATAGGCACGGTAGAGGCCCCTGAAATGCTTGCTTCTCCCACCAACCTCTGTTTCATGCGCGAGGCATGCGCACTGTTCGCGACAGTCCCCCTGGTGAGGGACACTGGGCGCTACGGTGGGGACGGCTTTGTCTCAATTGACCATGTCGTACGATCATGTTTCAGGAAATGATTGTCTTTATTGAATGTCTACGTGTTTTCCAATGGCTCCATATCAACAACGACAAAGTAGAATTTTATTTCGATTTATAGGAGATTAACAACATACATATGTATTTAGTAGGTTAAGTTCGAAATCGTCGTCACGAGTCTGACTCGATGTTAAACGCGTTTTACTTGAAGATCTAAAATAAATTCTTATAAACTATTTTTGTTTCCAATTTTGACAGGGCGAATGAAACAATAATTCGATTTTAAAATAACCAATTATTAAATAGGAGTTACATTGTTCACGGTTTCTATTTGAAACCGGTTTCTATGTTAGAGTGATTGTGCTATAGATAGGTCTTGTAGAAGAATATGCTATAAACGCCGAAATCTATCAATCATTCTTTAATTTGAGTGAAATTTAAGCAACTTTAAGCAGTAAATCAGTATCAGCCGATAACGTTGATCATTAACGAAACGCGGCGTATATCGATGTTAAACCTGATGTACCACCTTGCCAATGAGAAATTGTATAAATATCGACAGACGTTGCATGAGTTTGACGTTGAGCACTTTGTATGGAGGACACAAAATGTTCCCCGGATACTAGGCGAACGGATTGAACAAACGTTGTTTCAATGTCAGGCTAATATTGAACGAATAACTCCGTATTGACTCAATGACAAACTCGAAAATTAGTCATTATGCGAGTCCACCTTTACACCGCACAAATAATCCGACAACTCTATTTGTAACAATAGAACCAACAAAATTATTTGATGTCTTTACGGAGACCACTGATCGTCAACGTTCTTTCATTCGTTTATATCTGGGACTAATTCTGTCAGAATTTGATGAATTTTTTTTATTATTACAATAAAAGAAAATTAAAATTTTCTAGGTCAACTGTAAGCTGTAGGAGTTGAATGAAAATATATTTTCCCTTTAAAGGATTTAATTAAGTCGAAACAAGTGTAACATTCTTAAATTTTTCCAATATCTTCACAATCTTGTATTTCATAATTTATTATAAATAAACTGCAAATTATTTATTGGCAAAAATGAATAGGTAAGATACAAAACTGTGAACACATTGGAAGAATTTTACAACTATTTTGGAATCATTGAAATTATTATGAGAGAAATCTCGTTTTTATGCAATTTCTACTTTTTACAATTGACTTAGAAAATGTTTATTTTGCATACAAATCTGCAGCCCATTTATAAATATAATTAGAACATTCGGAATTCATCAACTATTCAATTTCGAACAGATGAATCTATTTTTGTAGGATTGTTTATATTGTAGGTCTAAATATTTTCGTGTGACTATGCAAGCAAAATTAAAAAAGCAAATACTGCATCAACATCAATTATATTGCACACTTCAACAAATTTTTCCGACAAACTTTTCAAAGAAAATTCCTGTTTATTGTTTCAAATATTAAACAATAGTAAACGTTTTAATACTGTAGATGCAGTTACAAGATACACTTTATTGTATAAAAATATGTAACAATTCCGAATCTAAATTTTTACAATATCAGTATTAATGTATGCCAATTACTTATATTGTACTTAGCAACAAATCATAGCAAACAAACTCCACCATTAAAATTATAAGTAAAAATCTGTCCTGACTGCAATGTATATGTTCTGCAATTCTCAATATTAGTACGACATTGATAAAAAAATAAAATGCTTTAAAAATTGTAGATCGTTAATTTCATACGTCAAGTTCGCATCAAATAAAAATAACATCTGGAACGTAAAAAACGTAATGACTACAGTAACAGAAAGAACTGAACGGTTGTAATTTCGACGGAAAAAACGACTCTCAAAAAATGCCAGAGTGTATGTGAATGATAATCCAGCGGCATTATAGTTACGATGTAATCTCCGCGCAATCAGTGTAATACCCAGCAAAAATGGCACAATGAAATTAGCGAAAAACGCAAATAATTGGGAAATTTGGCCATAATCAGTTCCTCGCGCAGTACATCCCCGCAGTGCTCCCCGTAAATTTTATACCGAATCAGAATAATGTGGGTAAGCGAAGCTCAGCCGATATGCACACGGATGTGATCCGTGCACAGTGCACATGCACTTGCACGCGGTCCAACAAATGTAGTTTGGAATGCGCCGCCGGGAGAAGAGGTAAAATCGTCCCGTTTGGCAGACTGTTTGAACGTTTTGCGACGAGTTTATTCGAGTTATCAATTTCCTGACAAATATCTGCATTTCCGTTTCCATATCTCTCTGCCCCGACTCTTTCGCCTCTCCCTATTTTCTCTGTTTTGTGATTACAATACAATCGATTTGATTTCGATGCAAAAATGCGCGTCGCTTGTTATACCCGTAATCCTTTACTGATATAACAAAGGTATTCATTCCATCAAGAACTTCGTAAAGGGAAACAGTGTACTCGTTACTCGCACTTACCGCGTTCAACATGTTGAAGAACTTATACATGGTGGGCCAAAATTCATGGTAGAAATGAGATCAGGGAGAGAGTGCAACTATTAGAAATACAGTATCTAATCGAAAAATGTCACAAACACTGGTTCGGCCAGCGACACTTAGTGTTCAGGTATACTATTCTTTGACTTGTGCCGAACGTAGAAAAGGACAGCGAAGCTCGAGAGTCGCCTCGGTCGCCAAGAAATGTAACATAATAATATTCTTTTCAACCTATTCAAATTATTGAAGAATGAATAGGATAGACATAATTGCAATAATTATTCAATAAATGAATAATCATTGAAGACTTCATGTTTAGTTTCCATTTCTTGAGGTTAATGCAGAACATTTTTATTTTTCACAAATATCTGCAATTTATTAATAATTACTCAATGTATATTATACATTTCTCTATATGTATTAACACTATGCATTAAAACAATGAAGTCTAACTATGAAGTAGGTATTGGACATCATATAAAATGTATTTTTATATATATATATATATATATATATATATAATTAATTATATAATCCCATCTGTCTATAAAAATGGAAAATTTCAAGTACCTGCAATATATTCGTTAGATTAGAAAGAATTTCATGCATTTTTTCATACCGACAAGAAACAGATCGAATTATAATTAATGAAAGTATTAATGAAATATATACAGCTAAATTTGTTTTCACAAATCCTAAAGTAAAACATGCGCATCACATGTATGCATGTCGATTAAAAATGGATTCATATTTAAACAAAAAAAGACACACATTCCATTAACAATACTTTCAAATACATGGTAAAATGTATTTAAAAAAATCGAAAATTGCCGCAAAATCGACAGTAGCACTCACTAAATTTCAATTCAATATGCAGGAACATGTAAAAACCATTCGATTGAAACAAACAGCGGTGTAACATGAAAGTTATGTAAATTGTAAAATTATGTAGATTGTAAAAGATATGAGGGCATTGTTTTGATAATTAATTCGCACGGTCGAAAAATAGTCGTGAGAATTAGATCCGAAATTTCGCATTGTTTCCCGGTGATCAGATAATAGTGATCAATTTTTCCATGTCGCTAAAATCAAATAACGATAGTGTAAATTCGCGAATGGCGCAGCAAATGAATATTTACCATGAATCTCTGTCAATCGAGATAATGAGCATATTTCATGCGTAGGTATTGATATATTCCAACCTCTATTCGGTGTAGCTACCAAAAAGGGTGAACGGCAATGTGAACAAAACGATGGGTCGTTCAGTTTAAAATACACAGAAACGGCCGACAAGCGTACACGCCGATGAAATTATTTGCTGATCATGTCACAATTTTCCCCGCAAATTCTTCAACTCCATACGCCGATTATGCAATTAATATACACCGTTTAAAAATCTTATGTGACGAGTAGCAATCCCGTTTTGAATTCTCCTTTTTATTTTATTTTCTTTTCTTTAAATCTCATATACCGATATTTATTATAAATGCACACAATCTGCAGTCTACTGATTAGGTTACGTTGCGATGGACACAGAATCATTTCAGTAACATTCAACAGAAATAATTAAAAATAAATATTATTCATTTTTACCATCTATTTTAAATACCATTTTTAAACTCATTGTATATGTAAGGTATTTTAATTCTAAAGAGATAAACATGTCTGATTTCAAATAATAATATAGATTCCATGCTATTCGAAATAACATTTTACGTAGTTTCTAATAAAATCTAATACTGAACATTTCATTTAACGCAGCGGTGTCCAGCGTAGGGTCCCTTCACGCGCCTGCTTCCCCTTCCCACTCAGTTTGCGCAGGCGCAGTGTGTTCTCTCCCCGCCGACCAAGAAACCGAGTAACGAGAAGCGAGCATATTGGTAATCGGTTCGCTGCGTCACGGCGCTATGGCAATGGCGAACGGTGGTGGGGAGGGCGTGCAGCTCCCGGAGCCGAGTTTGGACATCGCTGATTTAACGTTAAATTGAATATTTACGAAGCTTAACAAGAAAGGCAAGAATATTGTAGGTAACCAAATAGTATTAAAAAAGTATGGTTTTGAATTTTCGGCTTTCACAGTGAATCATTTGTAACTTTCTTTTACATCAAGACAATTTACAGAGTATTCATCAGTCGCCTGCAAACTGGTGTAACTGTACAGAAAATGAAAATTATTTTCAAAACTTGAAACGCATTTCAATAGTTTGCAAATGAACAAGAAATTTACGAAGAAAGAAGATTCCCGTTTTTCACTAGAAACATCTGCTCATTTGCAATGTTCGCAGAGAAGACGTAGGAAAAAGAAAACAATGGGGATTACTCGTTTAGACACGTTTCACCATTTGCAGTCACATTGATTACCATCAAGTGCATAAAAAAAAACTCAAGCATCAGTTCGTATTTAGTAACAGAATAGGGTAGACGAATGCACCGACCGGTTCACTCATAATTGGAAGGTTTCGAGTTCGGCTGCATTCGTGTTTTGTTTACTAAAAGAGCCGAGTCTCATTTTTCATCAAACAAGCGGTTAAATATTTTTGAGCCACCATTCGCGACCCAACATTAATATTTATCCAAAAAACGTAAAAACCATTAACGCTGAAAAAAATAGACAATATTAACAATTCCCGACAGTCAAAAGTTCATCGGTAAAAATGTAAATTGTCGACAGGCCGCGGTCTTTACGCAATTGAAACGAATTCTCGATTCGACGCCGCAGAACAAACAATATTTTACGCAACGCGAGATCTCCTATGCGAACAGCACACGCACTGTGACAAAGTGAATATCGACTAATTAACAACAAGGTTACATAGTGCTTGGCCGCGGTCAAAGGACATCGTTATCCTGGCATCGGCCGCGTTTCGCAAAAAAATAAAACTGAAAGGCGGCTTGACGCCAAGGTTGCACGCCTTCGACCTTTTTCCAGCCCCCGTTTTTATTTGCTCGTCGTACAATCAAACGAAAATTAGCAAGGACAGAGAGAAAAGGATACAGGAATCTCGACCAGCGGTCCGTTTCTTTTTTTTTTTCTCTTGCTCTCTTTTTCGGCGATTTTTAACAAGAGAGAATTTACAAAGCGCCCGCGAGAGAGACGCGATTCTTTGAGGGTGAAAAAGAGTGGGGGGCGGGAATGAAAAATGCCCGGAGGAGCATTAAGAGCAAGAGCGCCGACGGAAACACGAATTTTCCGTGAAACCAAAGAAAAATGAATGGCTCTATCTTTCGGTAATTAAGACTACACACCGAAAAATAAGCAAACCCGTAGAAACGAAGCTCGCTCGCTCGCGCGAGCCATCAGACGCGGCGCAGCTGTTACGCCCCTGAGAATTCAAATAAACGACTTAGGTAGATTAAGCATACAAATCTCCGCGGTTCTTCCTCTGCAAATTCCTATATATGTTTCAGCTGGTCTTTGTATATACATCGTTTGTCAACGTAAAAAGTATGAAATCCTCCAACTGGTATATTAAATGCAGCAGGACGCTTCGTTCTTACAATGATAACGGAAATAACTATAATAAAAAAAATATACAGGATTCTACAAATACATAACCCACTGCGGCTGCCTTTGTGATGGTTATTAGAAGTTTGTGAATTTTGTGCCTTTTTAATATACAAAACAAGACGCGTAGTAACAAAACATTTGTGACATTTTTACTCTGTGTTTACCGCGAGGAATTTTCTAGTTGTTAAATAAAACTTGTTCCTCATACTGATGTTTATTAAATATACTATGGAATTTAAAATTTACGTAAATATCTACAGTCTTCTTATTAGAACACTATTATAAACTTATTTTGGCTAATTTTGTATCTTTATGTATTTATAACATTCGCAAGATAAAATACAAAAGAACTTTTTTACAAAAGAGATTCTGCATCATTTTTAATGTCCAAAATCTCATAATTGGCGAAATAAATGTTATTCTTATAGTGATCCATATGTGATCCCTATGAATGTGAAAAAGGGAGTAACATGTTCAAAGACAATTAAATCAAAAGTGCTATTTAAAGCATCAGAGTAAAAGTTCCTCTCACTTCATCGAATCTCAGTCGTTCTCAACATATTACTATAGGAAAACTTAATAAACCAACAAGCATTGTTATAACAAGAAATTGAATTTGGTAGTTATCACTTATTATGACGGCGTTTGAGTGAAATACGATTAATTAACCCCGATGCACTTTCATAAAAGGATACTTTCATGCCTAATTATAATGTATACTCTTTTGTTGTACAAATACATAGATTAATTAAAAACAGACAGTCTATATGCACAATTGAATTACAGATAAGTTTTTTCCCCCTAATTGGACATCGCGTTTGATTGAATTTAATTAAAAATAATACACGCACAAACATTGAACTTTAAATATTAAAAAATTTATTACAAGATACTCGACAAGTTCTCGTAAATTTAGAACTCCGTTTAATCAGAACAGCATCCCGAGACAAATCCAATTACTTTTCCATGAAATCTTTAATCGTTGACGAGCAAGAACAACACGTTTCCGGTTTAATTTTGCTAGAAGGAATGTTTTGCTCGACGAGATAAATTTTCTCAATATCCTGGTTTTTATGAAATAATCTATGACAATGAGAAATTGCATAAAGATGCGCAGTTTGGTCACGTGCATATGGCCCCACTCTTTTTATCGCCACCACAGAATTCCACCGCGACGATTACTTAATCATCTTTTTTACACGGGCGATTATTCCGTCGCGTAAGAAACATGAAAAAATTGATTGCGATAAACGGTATAAGAAAAATCGCCGGTGGAATGAAACAATCGCGTTTATGGCGACGGAAAATCTGAAGTCACCGTAGGAAATAGAAAACCATGTGACTATGTACCTCCAACCTATTAACACTAGATTTACGGGGCCCGTCAAAATGACGGATTCAAAAATTTTTAATTTACGATTATTGAGAGTGTAAGGAAGCATTCGTGAGGAATTATTAAATAGATTTATTTTTTGTGTACGTATTAAAATAAAAATCGCTGAAGATCTAAGTAAACACAATTTTATTATATTTATAAAGCAATGTAAAATAATCAATGTTAGTGCTCCGTAAACCTAGTGTTAAACTCGGTGACTTTTCTTGATCATGATCTTCAGTTTAGGAGATAATAAAATATTAGCGAACAAATGATTGTCAACACATATATTGTCTGTAGATGCTGATGGTATGTAACAACATTAACTGTGCACATTGCGAAAGAAACTTTTGGGACAACCTAATATAACAATAAAAATACTTTAACTTCCGAAGAAATAATGTAAATGATAATTAAAAGCTATATTTAGCACTGAATGTATTAAACAGACGCATTTACTGGATAATCTAATGTCCAGAAGAATTAAACGTCCTGATCATCATTTTTACGAAAGCATAGTATCTAAGGTTAAACTACGTTCTTACGTTCTTAAATTACCGCGAAAAATTTGTAAAATTATAAGTGGCCCTATTTATTTGTCCAGGGACTGTATAAGTCCACTCGTAAATTTTATTTTTATTTTTAGTCATCACACGTTGCGCCTGTGTGTTCTGTGTATCTGTTCACCCCGGGGGCCAACAAAGGAAGAAAATAAAGAAAAGACTGCATGACTTACGGCGATATGGTCGTCCCTCTTCAGGCGTGGACCGCTCGGTGTTCTCAGAACCAGGGGTAGCATTGGCGTCGCGATCCTCTTCTTCGGGGGTGGTTCCTCTGTTGGGGCCCGAACCTGCCCCAGTTCCGGGGCCAGTCGGCGATCGACTCGTCGACCCAGCGGGGCTTTGAGGTGCCACCTCTTGCCCCGACGCGCTGCTGGCCCCGCCCCCAACGCCCCCGATGCCCGTGGTGGCACCGGAAACGGACACCACGGCGCTCCCGCCGGCGGAGGACAACGACGACGGCGAGAACATGTTCGATATACTCGACAATGAACCGATGCTAGGCAATCCGGAGCTGGTCACAGGTCCGTTTCCGGTCTCGACTTTGAGGCACTTGCTCGGTGGAGCGAAGGCCGATGGCCCCAGGGGCCTGAACCCTCCGAACGGCAAACGGTGATCCAGAGGGTGCAAAAATTGCGGTGGTAAGTGGAGCATGTGATGGAGACCGTAGCCCAGGGATGCTGCTGTGCTGAACGGCACTTGGAGGTCCTTCGAATCAGTCACCTGTGCAACAGAATATCGCATGTTTAGCGGCGATTAGATCAACGGAATGTAGGTGTATGTTCGATAAGTAGACTGTGGATTTTATGCATTTATAAACGGAAATTAATACACAGAAAATATAAAACAGTAAATATATTTAAATAATTAAAGTATATTGTTCTTTTGCATCATATACTTATTAACACTATCAACGTCCACTCAAGAATCACAAAAATCACACAAAATCAAAGCAATTTATTTAATAAAACAGAAACTCAGGAATTTAGTTTTCTAAAAAAAAAGTGATCGTCTTTTTAAAATTGTCCGAATATTATTTCGGCTGACTATACGTAGCTTTTGTATGTTGAGATTAATGCGGACAATTTTTATTTTGCATAAAAGTCCACAGTCTGTTATTGATAAAAATTGCGATCTACAAGAGTTGGTTAATTGTATCACTGTACCTTTCTGCTTGATGTTAGGCGTTATTACATGTTAGTGGCGATTAGATCACTGAAATTTAGGTATGTTTGCTAAGGATTGCGATCGTCGAGAGTTGGTTAGTATCATCAATGAAATATGTCTACAAAAATCATGAAATCATAGTTGTCACATACATGCGACACCAGCAGTTATGTAGTGTTAAACATTAGTTTTTTTTTTAAATATGGAGTTAATGACAACATATTAGAGTTTACAAATACACGATAAGACTTCGGAGAAGATAGCCAGGACCATAAACGGCACGATATCGTGCTGATTATTGACAGTGATATTTTGTATTTATAAAAAGATGATTTAGCAGGGACTACCGTGATCACGGCCAGCTTACGGTACACTAGCGTGACACTCTGCCATTTATTGAATAAGCACTTTATTAACTGGGTCAGGTTTCGACTGTTTGTAATCGGAGATTACCGCTAATATCTTTACGTCACTTTAACGCCTATAACTGGTTACCGTTGACGTAATTCTACGTCATTTTATAGATATGCGCCAGAGCAAAAACAAGGTGCATTCTACATTTACTAGGATTTTATCGCTCGTTTTTATATTTTCCGACAATAAATTTGATTTCCATGCGAATTTGTATTATTGTTTTTTAAAAAGCATTTGTGTTCGATGAATTACAAAAGGTTTCTCAGTTTTAATGTTTCCATGTGGATGAATTTTTAATTTTTTTAATTTGCATCTATAACGCCGAAAATTTGTTTCAATTTTAAACAACAAGTGGTTGCAAACATTATATTATAAAGCAATATTTTATTTTTACCCCAATTTTAATGCCGGCACCCCGCGGTACACAGCTATTGATTTTTTTTTATAGGTCCGTAACGGAATATTTTTAATGAAACATTTATTTACTTATGGGTTACGCGCTTTGTCCTGAAATAAAAGCATGGTCCAAATTTTTAAGCGGCTGCGGATATATTTTAATCGTTTAGGTATGTTTGCCTGTTCTGTGATTCCACTATCAATTTGGACCATCGGTGAAATAAGTAGTTTGTAATGTAAATTATTCATGACAGTTACAAAACTAATGGTCAATTTGTGCATTTGAATATTGCTTTGATTTAATACAAGCTCGCCATCTATTTTTAAGGAGACACCAAATTTTCACGGTTATAGCTTAACTAGAAACGATCTCTTCCTAATATCGTAATGAAGATGTCCTAATTGTTATGAGAGAATTGACTCAGTATTAGTTAAACAATTCTACGGAGAATAATACTGAAAAATATTTCCGAACTATTGACTTTTTAATACAAATTCATACATTCTATTATAGCGAACGAAGAGCTTTGCTGACTGATCTATTGTAAAGCACATGATTTCTTTTTCCATATTATTCCTGTACAAGTTATTGAAAATATTGGTCAATTTTTTCAAAAAGAAACTGTTATAAAAAAGGACTTTATTCCATATTTTCCACTGGTTCTTCATGTAGAACCACTAAGTAAATTAATAGTTGTAAAAAATCATATATACGTATGTATAAATGATAGTTCTATTACAAAGTGTTTATCACTTATAATCGTGTATATTTGATAATAGACACTCCATTATTAATTTTTACTTAAAAGACCAGGAATCATGCATTCACAGAAATTGTAATTTTGTTACAGAGTTTTTACCATTTACAATTATGTATACTCTATCATTAATAGTGTAATGTTAATTCTCGCTTTTAAGAACACATGTTAACGAAGGGAAGCACATTAATTGGTAACAAAGAAGGATGTTTACCTTTTGATTTGATACTCCACACCTCGTACTTGGAGCCAGTGATGCCAGATCGTTTAAATCGAGGGGAATACGGTTTACCACCTCTCTGATCCAGAGTAATATGTGATACGTTGCGCGGCACGTCACGTGACCAGTCTACGGTCTTAGTGGGGGACGTTGGAGTGTGCTCAGGTAGTGGAACGGGTAGTGGAAGGGGAAAAGGAGGAGAAGAAAAAACAACCAGTTCTGGTTGTTTCTGGCATCACTGGTTGGAGCACCGTAACGCGCCTAATTAGACCCGGCAAGCTTAGTTAGTAATAAAATGACGATGTATATTCATCCAACACAACATTTACATCCACAAAGAAATTAACATAAATTCTTTCATACTTACCTAGAGCAACAATGGTGCATCGCTTAGCGAGCACCCGTTTATGTAAATGATTCCCATAAATATTCGGACACACTTAAACTAGACGATAACTTTTATAATATTGGTCCCAACGACTTGGATATTTTCAAACAGTTAGAACAATTAGTTTACTACATGAGGTGAGAGAAATTTTTTTGACAAAATCGAAATTGTTCGAAAATGCAGAGAAAATACTAAAGAGTGTATTTTCCAACTTCGTTATGTGGGCCTATATTGAAAATTTAAGAAATGTGTTTCGTAGATCTGCATCAACTATACATATTCGAAAATTGTCAGCATACCTAAATCATCAGAGAAACCGCAAAACAAAGATACCGTGATGGATTAATTCACCCAGATCTAAAAAAACGTATTTTTGAAACTGTCAATACAGGCCCACATGAAAAAGTTGTAAAATACAACTTTTAATATTTTCTCTGCAATCCCAGGAAATCGCAATTTTTTCAAATGTTTGTTCAAGTCATGTAGTAAACCAATTATTCTAACTTCTGAGAAAAAAATCAAATTCGTAGGGTCCAGTATTAAAAAATTTATCGTCCTTTTAAGACTGTCCGAATATTGTCGCTGTACATGTACACAGAGGAGATTAACATGTGCTTATTAATTACAATAAATGCTAATTTTGTGGTAGCGAAATTGTTCATTTTCTCCAGTGTAGATTTTAAAAAGCCGCAGAACACATTAAACGTTCGAAGAATGTCAATGCTGTTGCTGTCTATTGCAGGAGGCGAGGATGACATTTACCATAGCCTGATATTTCGTTATTATAAACGTTACAAAACGGAACTCGTTGATTTCCATCGAAGCATTCACTATGCCAGCTTAATAGACTCGTCAATCACTTCGAATAGAATGATACAACTGACGGGGGAAAGCTTCACGTTTTGACGGATTGTTATAACACAGTGGTTTCACGTTATTAACAGTATAATGCCATATTGCTTTAGTATTATACGCTATTTCAATGTGCCCCAGTGCATAGGAATACCCGTATGCTGCAAATGAGATATCCGGTTTATGCATATAATATGATAAGTTTTACCCACGAATTTTATCGGATATTTTATGGAATACGAAATATCAAATTTTCATCGAACCAACACTATCATTACCACGGTTATTAAACACGCCCGGGAAGAAAACTTCTGTACATAATTTAACGAAATATAATTTCAACGCTGGAATTAAGACTCGAATACGACCGTAATTCATTAATACTTTGTATTAATCAATTTAACACTAGAACTACCGAACCATGTTAAAATAACTATTTTCTAATTTTTCCTTTTACAGATATTGAAATAATAAATACGTTTTCTTAAATAATATTAATAATAAATCTTTTAAGTATATTTCTCTGTTGAAGTACATGTTTAAACAAAAATTGTACGAAATTAGAATAAATGCAATCTTGTCGTTATTATAAGGCAATATACGCCAGTTTAGTTCTCGGTAGTTGTAGTGTTAAACAGTGTATTTTTGACATGTACAATCGGTGTCGCCAGATCCACCCAAAACTGGGTGGATTTTCCTCTCCTCCTTTTCCCCTTCCACTATCCCATTCCACTACCTGAGCACACTCCAACGTCCCCCACTAAGACCTTAGACTGGTCACGTGACGTGCCGCGCAACGTGTTACATATTACATTGGTCATCAGAGAGGTGGTAAACTGTATTCCCCCCAATTTAACCGATCTGGCGACACTGTGTACAATGTACATTGGCGGCAAGCTACTTAAATACAACATTCCAATACAAAATTAGTCCAAGCAACTTGAGTTTCTTTCAGACATTAGAAGGACTAATTTACTAGATAATGTAATAATTATTCTTTTTTTTTAATTTTACTACTGGTCGTGGTAGTGAAGAAATAATTGAAAAACATGATTTTCAACTTCTTTATCTACGCTTATGACGAAAATTTAAAACATGCCGTTTTGTATATCGAAGTAAATTTGTATACATGCATTAAGTTCCATCGAAATTTATTAAAGTTGCGACAAAAATTGTGTGAAAATTGT